>CM076944.1:0-2400000 GCA_039566865.1 Aurelia coerulea | reverse complement strand
TGAAAACGCTAGCAACAATAACAATTCAACAACATGCTTAGCGTGCGCCAATTTGAACAACTTCTCTCAACATGGCTGACTCAGTTAGTGTGGAGCTTGGAGTGTAATGCTTTGTAATGCTTTGGCGCCAAAATTCGCAATTTCAAAGAGAGGCAGTGGTCTCATTTTCATAGCGATTTCATCTTTATCCGGAGCAGAGCAATGTGAATGCTTCATCGCTTTCGTTGCGTTTTCATATTAACTCAAAGCAATGTGAACAGATAAAACGAATCAATTTGAAAACTGATAAAACGAATTTTCGAGCAGTGTGAACATAGCCTAAATCTAAACTTTGAAAAAACTATAATACAATAGACCTTTCAAATGATATGTAGATATTGGGCAAATAGTAAATATTCTCATTACCTGTTTTTGAAGCTGAGATACCTGTGAAGAAATCATGAAAAGCAGATCAAAATCAATGTTCATAATCATAAAATTAGCTTCTGTTACAATTCTTACATGAGTTAAATACTAAAAGCTGCAGAACAAAAACTGCTTGCCTATTACATCATCCATTATTTCATCCATTCCCTTTTAAAGCTGCTAGGTAGTAGCCTACATTCATTCACTCAGTGAAAGGACTATTGCAGATGCTAGTAGCTAGAGGATCAAAGTTGATACCCCGATGAAGTGTAACTCAATGAAGTGTAACTTAGAGCCAAGCCAACTCTCCAAACTTGAACCAAATTTTAAAAATGAAGAGCCTTGTTCTTTTATAAAGCATAAACAGTAGTATAAAAATTCTCTTTTAACCTCATTTGCAAGAACCACAGGTGACATTTTTGCCTCTTTATCAGATGATTCCACTGTTTCCTGAAAATTAAGAAGAATATTTTCAAAACAAGTCATAGTTGCAAATGTCCGAGTATTGAATTTACAAATCAAATATTTTAATTGTTTCCCACTAGAAATAGATGATTATGGCAACAAGAATGTCCCAGTGACTAATTCATAAGAACAAAATTATTGTACATGTAAATGTTCTCTGATTCGTTTTTGGTGGATGGAAGATTCAATACCAAGTATGTGTTTCCTTTCCAGCAATCAACTACAAGTTCATACTCACAGAAATCTGACTAATTTCTTCTGCAAATTGTTGAAGCTCATGTTGAAGTCGCTGATATTTCTGTTGAGGGGTCTCTTTTGCAACAACCTCACCAATCTGCATGAAATTAGGATCTATTGGTCATATCATACATTAAATCAAGAGTTATTTCCAATCAAGGTTACAACATTAATAATGACAGGAATTTCAAAGGTTTCAACCAACTTACATGCTTTGTTTGATGTTTTTGTGATCTCCAAACCTCACTCAAGTTAAAAGAGAAAATCTATGATGGTGTCAAAAGTTGAGCCTGCTTCCACATCCTCTCATTTCTACTATTCTTCAAAGCCAATACAAGAGTTTTCTAACGTAGCATTCTAAAGTCAAGGATGTTTTGTAGTGTGTCATGAAACTCCTGGCAAAAGTGAAATTAATTGTTGTTTCGATACAGAATTTTGGACCAAACTGTATAATGTAGAGCTGTTCCTTAGAAATGCTTTATCAAGATCAGTTAATAAACTGATCCAGGTACACAGACACACAATAATCATGCACACATGATAACAAAATGTCAAAGACATAGCATTGCTTTCTTAATGGTTCTTGGTAAATTTGTTTCAAAGGCATCTTTCAACCGTAAGGAATTCACCAACACAAAAAACTTACTATTTCATAAACAGTCCTTGTGTCATATCCATTCTTTTTTCCAGATCCAATCTTCTCAGAGAAATCTGCAGAGAACAGAGACCTATTGATTAAAAATGTTATTCATTGTTGAAACAAATGCCATCAAACTTGATACATTAATTCCCTTCATCTAACTTTGTAAGAAGATACATTTGAAAATTTGGTTTCATATAATCATATTGTTTATATGACAACATTAACAACATGGCTGTCAGTAATGTCTCATTAAATTCCTTCCCTGACCATCCTCCTGGGTAGCCCAGGGGTCAACAAAAATTTCTTGCGCAAATGCCCAGAGGTGGGTGAATGCCCAGGTGCCAGGAACTGAGAACAAAGCATATTCCCAGTAACTGTATATTGTGAAAGCTCCTGGTGTCAAATTCCCCAAGGGCCATGGAAAAATTTACAGTCAAATGCCTGGGGGCTAGGAGTATATTCTGAGCAATTACCTGGGAGTGTCTTGGTGGATGATCAGAGTAGGCTTTGAACAAGACATAATATGCCTTCTTTTATCATCAGTTTAGTTTTCTTCCCTACTATCTATGCTGTAGCAAAGTTTGTAGCTTAAAAACATCTTACAAAATAAAAAATAATAGACCAGAAGAATTTCTTACCAAGGCCAGAAGAATCCACGTATCTATCTTTGAATGCATCAAATGCTTCTTTATGGTTTATCTTGTAGTGATCAACTGCTTCACTTGTAAGATCATTCTGGAAAAAAATGCTATCTTTATGAGAAACACTGCTTAGAACAAAATCTATGTCTATAGGGCAACAATTTACCAGCAAAATTGATTCATTTGCATATGGTAATTCCTCTGCATACAAACCCTTATTGTTTCTGTTGCCTACTTGTTGTTATTTGCTTTTTCTCATCTTGTGTAATTTTCTATTGTTTTTTCTATGAAGGTTGTATGTAATGGAATTCAAAACTAAACTGAACTATATTGAGAAACTCACTAAATCTTTGGATGCCTTGATTACACACAACTTCATACTGCACTTCACATTTTGACCATTCTTGAATTGCCAAATACCTAAAGAGTCCAGGCCTCATTAATGGGCATGGGCAAGCAAGCTCCGCTTGCAGGCACAAAATATCATTACATAGTTGCTGTCATATATACTGTACTCAGAGCGAATTGATTGCAGCACATTTTCCCAGCCATTTGCTCACAGGCACAGAACATTTTTAATGAGGCCTGAAAGGGTCCCAGTTTGGTGCATGATGATTTGTGGCTGCTATCAGTGAAATGGGATTTCAAAACTGTTGCGATCATGACGTTGAAAGAATATTTGTTGCAAAGCAAAGGATTGTTGCAAGTGGTAAAGATTTTTACCATTTCAAAGCAAGGTCAAACTTTTGAAGGACATTTTGGAATTCTTTTCCAATATTCTTTTCCAAATTTCATGTTCAGTGGGATCAACTGGGATGCGAAGTTGGAGAAGGCTAAAATATATATCATCATGATGCACTACCTAAGTTTACAGGCATGGCAAGCTAACTAAACTAAACATGAAACATAACCTAACATAATGAAACTAATATAAAATACAATAACAATATAGTGAAATAAGATAAGAAAGAACTGAACTAAAATGAATCAAAAAGAACTGCGGTGAAAATGTAGCACAAAACTTGTACTAGATATAGGCACGTATACTAGGCTCATTGCGAATGTTCTAGTTTATGATGGCTCCAAAAGGTTTTGTTCAAAATAGGAACATAATTAAAGACTTGTTCTTAGGAAGTGTTCGGCACGACATGACTTCTTTGAACTCGTTTGTTAGGTCCTTATCAGGAGGGGAAATCGTGATTTCAGGGAATTTAAGCATCATTTCGTCCCTTATCTGTGCATATTTATTGCATCTTAATAGAAAATAGAAAAATGCAGAAGATCATGGCTCATAAAGGCATACCACAATTTACAGATAAAATAGGTAAACTTTTTAAACATGTGCAGTACCGTGCAGGTATTGCAAAGATTAACATGGTTTTTTTGCCTGACAATTCCTCTTAAGAAAAATTTAAAGTCTTTTACATGGTTCAAGAATTCTTATCATAATGTAAAGCATTCTCATCATGTTAATGTGCACAAAGTCTGTAATATAACTGTAAAGAACGAAAATATTTTTTCCTCAAGATAATGGAAGGTTCTTGAAAGCAGATTGACTCAAGACTTACAGCATTTCCTGATCTTCCTTCTTCACATGTTCCCTCTGTTTCATATGTATCTTTCTGATTTGCATCCTAGCAGTGGAAGAAAATATTTTTGATACCAGCATTGTTGTAAATATTGGTGCTAAAAATATCATTTTGACCGGCTACAATAAACCATAAATTGGGGCCTAATGGGCATGCTAAAAATAAAGGTTTTGTATAATGCAATCTTTAATAAAATTCTAAGTCATACTGACTGTCATTTTTGCTAGCTAATTCCAAAAATGTAGGATAGTCGAAATGGTGAAGGCTAAGTTAAAATTTTTAGTGCAATGCAAAGTACTGGGATGGCAGGAGTAGAGAAGACCTAACCAAGTCTATAACTCGTTGTCATGACACCCATGTGGTAGTGCTTCTAAACCTACCTGGGATCAAACCCTTTGGAGCAGCATCCCAAGACTGTCTGTTCTGGTCGCAACTAACTGCAAAGTCAGAGGATTACACCACTGCAGACATCACGATAACCATACGCTATTGTAATGGTAAAAACATGTTATTATTGGCAGCTGAATGATAAATATGAAACTTCTGTTTAGGCCCAAATTTGACTCCATTTTTGTTGCTTCTTTCTGCTTGAATTTATTTGATCTATAAGATCATCGTTTCCAAATATTCTTTGCAGTCTATCTCGCAAGGCATTTATCAAATTGTTTTCATATTACTCACTCCTAATTTCATCAGGATACCTCTCATAATCATACTTACAATATAAGGCAAACTTGCATATTTTTCGGCCATCTTGATTTCTTTACGCCCTTTCACTAAGGGCACAGGGAAACAAGGGATAACACATATTTAGTTGAAAACGCTGCCCCGCAGCGATGTGAAAGGAAGGAAAACGATCAGGACTGATCAGGACAGCTTCGTTTTCCATTGGCAACAGTCAACAGTATACCCTGGGAAGATTTGAAAGCGGTGAAAATTGTGACGGATAAGGCCTCCCGCTCACACGAAAGTGGCACATTTTTGCGGTAGAATTTGAAAACGGTCGATTTTGAAACAGAACTCGAAGTAAAACCAGCGTGAACAGAACAGACACTCCAAAACGATGAAGACGGAAGACGGAGCTTTTTGACGTTTTCAAAACAATGGGGCTCTGTTACCAGTTCAGCAGTTTTTAATTCTCTAAAGCACCAACAATTTGCAAGAACTACAACCGAAATTCTCCATCTTGTATTCCTTAACTGCCCAGACTCTCGACCAGTACATTTATGCAGTCCGGATTTTACAAAGTTCAAATATCAGACAGCTTCGTCAGAAATCAAACTAACGTGCCGTAACGTGCTCAGTTTAGTTCTTCTGAAGGACAGAAGCAAGAGGCCAGAAATTGGAAGAACTGTTTCGTGTCACACTATATTGGTGGAACAGGAACATATTGGTGGATCAAAGTATAGCAACTTTAAACCAAACATATGAAGGTAAGCAATAAACGCATCTTTAAAAGTTCTCCCCTTGACAGCGGAGAAGGAGAAGTCTGACTTTATGCAGGTGAAGGCAAAGAAAGAATTTGAAAAAGGAAAGGCCACGATACCAGCGTCGATTGTCGGGTCCGAAGATGCTTGCGGTGACGAATAAAATAATAAGTTTAAAGGCAAAAACACCGCAATACAACAAAAACAACAGCAAATGGTTGAATAAATTTTATGCCAATATTTCGTCCTGCCATGCAGGACTTCTTCAGGGCTACTTTTGGGCTTGTAGGTCGTGACTGATGTGGCAGCTATCATCTCACTGATAACGTCTTCGGTACATATTCGGTTTTCAAACAGTTGAAGAGGTACAAAATTAAGTTACCGTTAGACACCACTAGTAAGATTTTACTGCAAATGATTTTCGACATCAACCTTGGAAGTTGGGACGGGATAAAAGGCAACGAGAATTTCTGTTTCTAAGAAATATTGTTCTCGGTGTAAAATCTGATATTCTCTCCCCGTATTAGCACAAGGGTCTTGCCCTCATTGAGTGATTTTTATTCCTGCTCATGCATTACACGTCTGCGGAGGTTTACTAAAGATTTGGGTGACCCAATCTTCAAAAAAATTAAGAGTTTTTCGATACAGATAACGCTTTGTTAGGGACGTACAAGTTCTGTCACCACTGATGACATACATTTACACGAACAAGTACGTAGTACGTAAAAGTGTTGATTAAAAGGCTGTTTTATGTGACGTCAATAGTCCAGCGGCTCGATTGAAGACTACGGAGCGGCATAGGGTCCTTGGGGGGGATGCCGAGAAAAGCTCAGATTCTTCTTCGTAGGCTGGCATGAGAAAAAAGTACACGTAAGGGCATGTTTCCATTCATCAAATTTGTGACTCGTCATCAACAATAATAACAAGAATTTATGTCTCATCGAGTACAAAAACCTTTATTGTACCTTTTAAGTTGGCATACAAAATATAGAGTTTCAAGATCACAACTATTCTGTTGCAGGGCCGGGGGCCGGGGGTGCCACGCCCCCCTCCCCACTTTTTTGCAAATCGTGCCGTTCTGAAAGGCAGCTCATCATGTTGTGCTGTGGATATTTTTGTATCATGTTCCCCCCCCCCCACTTTTCTGATCTCGTCCAAAATGCCATTATTGTTGGGGAGATGAGATCGCTTTGTCCGAGGAAACTTACGTGTCCCCCCGTGCAGTGGGTCAAAGCGCATGCGCCCGTCAGAGCTTCAACCCCAAAACACTACTGCGCATGAGCTTTAACCTACTGCACGGGGGGAAGCATGGGTTTCCTCGGGTGAAGCGTATCTCGTCTCCCCAACAAATAGGAAACTGGCAAAAATAAATGGTTTTCACGTCAAGACCAAAACGAAACGAGCAACATCAGCACAAAGTGGGAACACACTCAAAGCAACGCAAGCAACGCAAGCAACGTTAGGTAATACAGAGACAGAGACAGAGACAGAGACACAGACACAGAAACACTCATCTGAAACCAAGAGAAGCAACAACGAACAACATTCAACAAGATAGAAAGAGCATTTCGAAGTGGAGCAACAAAAACCAAACGAGCAATTCCCAGTAAAGAATAGCGTGCGTGCAACCTCAACTCCTCCTCAAAGGAAAAGGTTCCTTTGAGGAGGAGTTGAGGCTGAACGCAGGCTAATAAAGAGCAGAGAAATTCCAAATGGAAACCAGGCCCCAAAAACCGTGTCTTTTGATAGTTTAGTGATTATTGACTGAAAGAATCCTCTCCAGTTTAGTTCAAGATCACACACAACTCTCGAGGAAACTTTTGGAAAAGCAATTCAATCCTTAGAAATTTGAAAGTGAGAATCTGTTGCCTTTCTTTGGTTTCTAGTGAAAATACGTGAATGTGAATAGGAGCTTTCTAAAAGCCCCTGCCTAACTCTAAGCCTCTGCGGAGGGGAGTGATCTCAGCCACTCATGGAGACCAAATATTATCTCACGCAGCTTTACAACCTTCTTTAGTCGAACATTGACATTCGATAACATTTGCAGTGCCTGTAATATCAAACAAGATTTCACAGTAAAATGAATTTTACTAAGTGAGTCAATATTTACTACTGAATTTTTAACAGCGTAGACAGGCAAATCGATATAAATCAACACTTGCAACACATCATTTGCGGAAAAAGATTAAATTTTCTTCAGCATGAAACGCATTAAACGTTTGCTCGTCTTTTAAATTTGCTACAGAAAATATTGAATGTAAATGTTACAAGGTAGAAGCCTAAAAACAATTGAAAAAAAAATTGTTTGCCATTGCTCTGGCGGTTAGGCAAGGTGGGAAAGACGTCGAACAGAAATGAGTCTTATCAAAGGCTCGAAACTCTAGCTATCGATGATTACAGGAACTTGATTTTCTACCTGCGTTGATCTAAATTTTGATAAGTTTTTCTAGGCCGCACATATTCCCGACCATAGAAATAGAATATGAACATAGTCCCCGGGGGGGGTCACTTCAATAGGCGGATGACGGGGGTGTGCCATTTTCAATTGTAAAATCATACCCTAAAATTTATGAATTTTTCAAAAACCATACCCCAAAATTTACGGGCCTTTCAAAAAAGATACCCTAAAATTGTGACCAAAATTCGAAATTCTAACCAAGTACCTGAAATCAGAATAAATTCAATACCCTCAAGCATTTTTCTTCGAAAATGACGCCCCAAAATTTATGTTCATTTGTGATGTTACCAAAAATGACACCCTAAAATTTATTTTCAGCCTGAAAAAAGGTACCCCAAAAAATGGCA
This sequence comes from Aurelia coerulea, assembly GCA_039566865.1. Taxonomy (NCBI): domain Eukaryota; kingdom Metazoa; phylum Cnidaria; class Scyphozoa; order Semaeostomeae; family Ulmaridae; genus Aurelia; species Aurelia coerulea. The sequence goes on along the minus strand of CM076944.1, from coordinate 2,391,788 downwards.
CATTCTGTACTGGTACATATGGTAGTGACCCCCCCGGGACATAGTCCCAGTTATCGCAACAACAACAACGAGAACAACAACAACAACAACTCTCTTCCATTTTTTTTAATTGAATTGAGTTGTTTGCTCAAACTGGCTAGAGCGTCCATCAGTCTATCAATAGCGATAACTATGACCGTGTAATCAGTCTAAAAAGGTCATTTGCCCATTCGTGAAGTGTACAGAAGGTAGTATTATTAAAACCAGTCAAACAGGACAGAAACACAATAGAGGTGTCCACTTTTGAGAGTTAAATGTAGTTGTTTATCGATAACATTATAATAGACTAGCATTGAAATCATGCTTCCACTGAAGATTTAAGACGCTAACTAGATGAACTATTAGGTAATTCAGCACTCTCATGTGGCTAATTTGCATAACGTTGCACCTATTTGTAGGCCTGCAGGGCCGTATGAAGCATCCTAAACTTGGGAGGGCATGACACATCAAGGACACTTTTTTATTAAGCAAAAGGTCTCAAAGAGGCACTTTCCGAAAAAGGGCATCCTTTCGTCATAATTGCGAAATCTTGGCGGAGCACTTGCTCCCAGTGCCTTCAGGTTCCTACGTCTCTGTGTCTTGTACTGATCCCTCCGTCCCTCCGAGGAGGTCCTCCTCCGCAAAACAGTAAAGTTTGTGCGCAGGCTATCTAAGATGGAAAATCTCCCATTTGAGAAAGAGATCCCTTAGAGAGACTGATATTGAGCACTAATTGGTTTTGCAAAGTCCAATAACTGGAAAAGGTGTTTGTTTACCTTCATTTTTCCCACACTACAGCTGATATAACGGCAGAAAAGCACTTCAAGCGTTTTGGTTACACAGGGCATTGCTTCGGTAAATACAAGTTTAAAGCATTATCAGTACTGTTGGTTCTGTTCTAATTGCAGAGCAAGATCAGACTTGCACGATGAACTGTGGCATCCTGACGTCCCCGATATCAATCTGACAACAACCTGACATCGATCGGATATCTATGTGTTAGGTGGACAAGAAAGCTATTTGTCGATCATCCCACAGACTGTTGTATGCTGTTTGCTGTATATTGTGAGAAAATAAGTAAGTACGTTGGTAAGAACACGTCAAGACAGTTTCGTCCAAGGTCTTCAGTCTGGGGTTGCTGTGGGGTAACTGAGATCAACCAGTTGCAAAAATTACAAAATCGTGCTGCCCGTATTGTAACTGGCAGCAGCTTTGATACCCTGGGCCAACCACTTGTCAAAAGGCTTGGCTGGAAGACCATAGATGAACTAATTGCTAGTGATTTTTATATTATGGCCTTCAAATCTCTTCATGAACTTGCTCCGCAATAAATGTGTAATCTGTTCACAAAAACATCCCAGCTAACTTCTAGGAATCTTAGGAATACAGCAACTGACCTCAGGTTGCTAAAGAAAAACTAAAAAAATGGACAGAAATGTTTTTCGTTTAGAGGTGCCAAGACTTAGAATGGCCTCTCAGCTGAGTGTAAGCTGGCATCCTCCCTGAATAGATTTAAACAATGCATAGTTGTAAATAACGTGTATGCCATATGGATTATCTTTATTGCAAATATTCGTTATAGGGTCGTTATTGATATACAAGAAATTGACTTGTATTAGGTTAATTTAGGTTATGATAGTATTCAATTTTTGTAAATTTTGTAGTGGAGGGCCCCTTGAAAATCAGCTTAAAGGGCTATTTGAAATAATAATAAAAATAATAATAATAATAATAAAAAAGCCGACAAAATAAGTAAAAATGTTAGACTAAAACTTGATCTCAGGTGAGATCTTCAATAATTGTCAAGGGTATGCACTAATACCTCTATCCGCACTGGAAATCAGCAGATGCTTTTGTAAAGATATTGCCTAGGCTACCAGCATTTTGACTTTCTTTCTCCACAAACCAGCAACTATTATCAGATTTACACAAAAAATCTCTCAGAAATTAAGTTGAAATCTCTTCTATCGTAAAATCTTAAAAACAGGAAAATTGGCTTAATAACTGCTCCGCAGCGGCCTTTAAAAGAAGCACATGTTTTTGAGACACCCTGTAGAAATATTTTTGGAGTCATCAAGTACTGCGTCATGGTTTGAAGGTTTGAATCATCTCGAAAAGGAAACGTGCGAGCAACTTCTTGCTGTATTGCTGCTATTTCTTCTGAAGCAAAATAGCCACCACCTGGTTATATCTTTTTATAGCAAACTCAAGTGGCATATAAGTGATGGTGACGAAATAATTCCTTCTTTGATTAGGCATTGATTTTCAAACGAACCAGGTAAACGAACCAACATAGCAGCCATAAATGTTTGAATTTGATAGGAAATAAAATTTGCTCAGGAATAACATGTTTGTGTAAAATCTTACTATACCAACATCAATCATAAATGGTTGCATCTTACTTGTCATCACCTGCTTGAAAATTTGGTGTTGGATTAAAAAATACGTCAAGTTTCAAAGACGAGAATGCAAATATTACCATGAGGCACTCTCCTCCGCCGGTTTCTACAGAACTACGGAACCAAGAACAATGGACTCAGGAACTAGAAACCGGCGGAGGAGAGTACGACCCCGTTTACACGGAAACGGATCCAACTGGGCACACTACTACGATTTCAGACTGTCTGAAAATCAAATTAGGCCTGAACGGAAACTATAGATCCACAGTGTAGTAGTTGAACTGATAGCACGGTTCAACTAAAGTGACATTTTTTCCGATCAGTTCAACTGTTGCATACTCTGGGTACCCACGGGGGGGGGGGGGGGTTCTTCCATAGTAAAGGTACCTGGGGATGTGCCGCGAGCAAGGGTATACTTTTTCGGACTTCTAGTCTAGCCAAGGGTATCCTTTTTTGCAATTTTGGCCAGTAACGGTCTAGCCAAGGGTATCATTTTTGACAATATTGGTCTAGCGAACGGTCATGACATCATATTTGGCACAAATTTGACAATATTGGTCGAGAAAATGGTCAAAATTGGTCTAGCCAAGGGTACCATTTTCGTAAAAATTGGTTAAAACAATGGTCAAATTGGTCTAGCCAAGGGTACCATTTCGTAAAAATTAGTCTAGCCAACGGTACCCTTTTGAAGATGCTCGCGGCAGACCCCTACCCAAAATTTGGCCAAGAACCCCCCCCCCCCCCCGTGTGGGTACCAGACTCTCTAACAGAGTCTGGTACCCAGGGTAACTACTGCAGTGTGGATCCGAGGTTTCCACTTTGGCCAAATTAACATAGGGCTCAAATCTTTAAAAAGGTCGGTGTAAAATTCTATTGCAGTTTTCTTTGAAATAAATGGCTTGGAAGGAACTCAGCATTTTTTGCTGTAAATCTGCCGCGGCAATTTATTGATATCGTCATTAGTTTCAATATGGCAGCATTTATTAAATTTGAGGCTATGACGTCATCAAATTTCTAAATCCTAAACTAGAAAAGCTACAGATTTCTGCTTGCCACCATGTTGTAGGCCTTCATAAACTATAGCTTTCTTTAAGGTTATAAAATGTTTCTTCTATTAGTTTAGGAATTACGATGACTTAAATTTTCAAAATTTTCCATAAACTTTTTTCAACAATAGTTAAACTGCCGCCATTTTGAAAAAATCAGGATATCATAAAATTTCCACGGCAGATTTACAGCAAAGTAACATAAGTTCCTTTTAAGCCATCCAATCCAAAGAAATATGCAATCGAATTTTACACCGACCTTTTTAAAGATTTGAAAGATTTGAGCCCTATGCTGGCCAAATTTGATTTTCAGACAGTCAGAAATTTTAACGTGCTCACCAAGGGCACTGGGTGATAATGGCTCTTTAAGTGGTCTTGAATGTGTCAGTCAATAGCAGGTTTTATACCATAGTCACTATCGTAATGCATGGCTACCTAGTCAATAGCATTTCAAATTGCGGCTATGAATAACTATCAGTGAATCACCTGTCATTGATTAGGCATCAAAGTAAAAAAGTGTTGTTCATCTTTAGAAAGATAAGCATATATTTGTAGCGATATCAAAGGAAAACGTAAAGTAAACGGAAGGCCTACCAGTGCGTGTATTTGTACAGATGAAAACTTGTCCGGTATGCCGTGACGAACGGCTAATAGGTGCGGAACAAACATTTACCACGTGATGCTCTAACTTTGAAAATAAAGTTGAGAATCAATTGAAGAAGTGGCAGGTAAGCATCACGTCCTACGCATTGTGAATGAAAAATCAGGGTATACATTTAGTTTCGTAAGTACTGTCATGTTGAAGTCTCAAGTCTAAACGTCAAGTGCCGACAAATAAACTTGCAAGCAAGACGACTTTTCATAGTAAAGAACCATTCATTGAGGTAAAATGCTCAAATTTGCTTGAATGAATAAGAATCGTTTATCAAACCTCTTGGAAGTTGTAAATTCATTAAGAAAAGCAGCTTTTACAATCTTTAGGGGAGAGTGACGCTGGCTGTCATTGGGTAAGTTGTCACATTGAAGGTAAAGGTGAAGTTGTGCTTTTTAGCACCAGTACTGGAATCACAGAAGTAAAGAAAAATGCCATGCCGCTAAAGTGGTGGGGCTCTATACCTGGGATCAAACCCTGTCCGCCTGACTGTTGTGGCTGCAAAGTCAGAGGATTACATCCTCACTGCTTCAACACGTTCTCATTTTCAATCGTACGCTTTGATTATTGCTGATACAGTGAAAGAAATACATGATAACCTCCCAGAAACATCATCGGCAAAGTTTTCCTCGGTTTATGTTTGCATTCCATTTGCAACTTACCCCTGTGACAACTATCTGCTAACTTCAGCTATTAAGAAAACATGGTCATGGTCCAAAAGTAGTTACACTCTTTTTTTTTTATAAGAATACTATAAATTTTTTCCAGCCTCAATATTCTTAAGAAATCTTTCGTTTTGAGCCTTAGCATATTCTTAAAGTATTCTTATTTTTTTCATAGTGACTATGTTTTTTTCAAATCTGATATGGTTTCAGGGGAACATAGTTCAAAGAAATGTCATATCATTATGAAGAAATGGTCGGACGAAAGACAAATTTAAGCAGTTGTAACAATAAGAATGTTATGAGCATCGCAAAACAGGCAACTGCTGGAAAATGAGACACTAATATACGAGCTGAGGCTGAGCAATATTCTTATAATATTCTTAAGATTTGGATGATTCTGAGCCTGAATATTCTTATAAACAATATTCTTATAAAAAAAAGAGTGTAGCTAATAATTACTGAAGAGAACGGCCACACCATTTGTTAGTAATTGCATACTAACACCAACTAATTACATTGATGACACTGTGCCATTAATAAGTACCTACAGAAAAATCATGAAGGAACACAAAACAAATTAGTTTAAAGCTAATGTAAACGTACGATCAAATTATGTGACACCGCACGGCTTCGTCACACACTGGGCGCCCTAATTAGAGATAAATTCAAATATACTAATTCGATGATAATTAAAGAACAGCTAACATATGCATTCACACTGAGCAATTTAAATCAGCTTAGACACCAGGTTAGAAGCAAGCTTAAACTAAACTAGTTTAACCTGAATTTGGAAAGTCAACCTGGAGTGCATAAAGTATGAAAGCAGCTTTATTCTTCTTTAAATAGATTATTCTAGACAATTTTAAAGTTACTGCCGGCTAGTTTTCATTATGAAAGGGTTATAATGATTTCTCCTTTGCTTGTAGAAATTTCTGCTACAAGAGACGATTTGCTCAGTGTCGTGTAATAACAATAACAAATACATTCTTTATGCAGAGTGATGCAAGAATCTGCTGAATATTGCAAAAGAAACTTGCCTTTCAACAGCGATCCTTCTGAAGTTTGTTGCTAGTTATTTACTGAGAACAGTGTGTAGAAAGAACTTGCAAGACTAAGACTGTTCAAGGAAAGAGTTTAGTAAGATAAGATCTCTTGCAAGACATCAAAGAAGACTTTGTCAATAAAGGTCAGTGTGAAACAACTTTTTTGGAGCAAGCAGATCCCAGAATCGACAACAAAATCAAGTTCGATTGTCACGGTAAAATACGATTTAAGAGGCAATTTAAGAATAACAATGAGAGCTTGAATGAGCAGAAATGATTCAAAATTTGAAATTCGGACTCGCTATTAGAGTAACAATAGAACTGGAAATGTTGAGCTTTAGATCAGTGAAAACAAAAAGAACAACAAAGGATAATTGGTTTCAACCAGCTTTGTAGAACCAAGACTTTCCAACTCAAACAATCGACATAACAGAAATCCTGATAAATTTATGAAACCAAACTCTTGAAGCTAATTTCAGAATTTCTGTTTGCTATCAGCGAAAGCAGTAGGTCAAATTTGATCTCTGCAAGATATATATTGATTGAAAAAAAGCTAAGTTTAGTATTAAAGCAAGCGAACAAATCAATGTCAGAAGGTGGTAACTTTGGCAAAAAAAAGAATTAATATGAAACGGATCTATGACCCAAGCAAGTTTGTGGTGAAGTTATTTCATGAACAAATATTGAGAGTATGTAAGGTCAAATTCACAACATAAAAGAAACTTTGAGTGCAAAGAAGATCGTATATTGATGCTTGAGAGAGCAGTTGCATGTCAATGCAAAGAGAAAAGCGTATGACGCGGATCGCTACATAAATTTACAAGGTCGACGTCACATCAGCTTCGCAACAGTGCTTTTGTTGTTATAAACATAAAGCTGCCAGTTAATAGATAAAGAAAGTGTACGACAAGCATCTTTTGGTGAAATAATACCGTGGGAGAGAGAACACATAGAGACTTCAGGACACAAGACTAACTTTCAGCACGAAGAAGTTCGAATTTTGCTGCTGGAAACATAACAACTTTGAGTTAATTTACAAAGAAAATGGAACCGGAAGTTCTTTCATTTTGACAACAAAACAAAAACGACAACTTTGCGATATACAAAACATATTTAAACATAAAGAAGACTCAATGTTGCTGCCATAAACACAAGACTGTGATTCAGACGAGAAGAACGTTCAGCACAAAGAAGGCTGAATTTTGCTGCTGGAAACATAACAACTGTGCGTTGATTTACAAAGAATATATATAGGAATATATAAGAAAGACATCCAACGCAGTACTACGTCGACCTGTACCAGAACTTTCCGCATCATAGCTTCATCACAGCAGAACTATATTGGAATTTAGCTCATCAAGATGACTACCGCGAAAGCATGCGGCAGTTTCAACGAAATACCCGGGATCTCGTTCTTCACGGCAACAGCAAGCGCTATATTGGCAGTTGGAACAACAATAGCACATGCCCTAATTCTTTACGCAATCATCAAAGACAGGCAAAGCAAATTCAAACTTTTCTTCTACAAGCTTCTGCTTAACATATCCATCGCTGATATTCTAACAGGGATCCTTCTTGATCCTTATTCTGCTGTGTTTCATGTTCAAGAAGGTTTACTTCAAACACCAATTAACATAGTTTTCATACATGTGACGCTGTATCTATTTGGAGGTGTCCCATTGATGACAATGATAGTCTTGAGTGCGGATCGTATTATGGCGTTACTACAACCCATGACGTATAGGAATGGCATTCAGGGACACAGATCATGGCTTGTCCTCGTTGCCATTTGGGTTCTGTCGGCAATTCTGATCTCAGCCTATTTCGCAATGGGTTTTATCCCATACCTCATCTTGTTTGCAGCTCTCAATATCGCGTTTGCCATTATAGCAATGCTAGCAACGTATGCCGTGTACCACAAGAAGCTTGGACGAGATGTCAAATCAACAAACGCACAACCAAACGCCAGCCCAAACGACAAACCATCAAGACGACGTCAGAATCGAGAAAAACGCGCTACCAGAACATTCCTCATCATGTCTGTAGTTGTCATGGTGAGTTATTTCCCAACATGCATTGCTATGGGGTACATGAATTCGTGCCGAAATTGCAATTGTGCCGCGGTGCATGGCTTGAGAGACATTGCTATTGTTTCGATTCTCGCTGGTGCACTTTTCAGAGCCATAAATTTCATGGCGTGTCTCAGATCATTGCGAACGGGGCTTTGTGTTATAAGAATCGAAAGAAGGACCGTGGAGAATTCTCAGATATCGTCCGACCAGCCAAAACTGTCGGAAAATGCGAAGATGAGGAAGAACTGTAATTCTAGTCTTTGAGTTTTAAGTCTTTGCTAAACTGTAAAAAGTTACATAGACCTCAACGCCAAATTTAAGAATGTAACATGACTTACCTCCAAAATTCATTATCATAGTTTATTAATGACTGTTTGTAGAGATCTGGGAGCTTTCAGTAAACTTCTGGCGGTGTTCATCTTATAATCTAGAAGAAGAATAGATAGGAGAAGGAGATGAAATACCAAGGTGTCGGTTTCAAAAATTGTAGTATCGTTTTAAAAATCATCAATATTAGAATATGCTCTTTATGAAATCCTCTCGGACAACGTGTATTGCAGAAAGAATATTCTTAAATTTCACATTGGTCATTATAGACATTCTATTAGTCAATCATATTGTCAATAAGTTTATCGTAGGTTAGAATATCTTATAGTTGTTAGATTGTAGTTCATAATTTTAGTTGTCTGTTCATTTTTCTCTGTCTTCATATCTCTCTCTGTCTTCACATCTCTCAACATTACAGGACGCGGGGAAAAAGTCGAAACCTTTCAAAGCCTGTGACAAGGACAGATTTTGTAACACAATAGCATCAGTTGCTTTTGATTGGCACCACAATTCAAAGCCATTAGCGATTGCAGACAAAGGAGATTCTCTCAACCAGTAATTCAAAGCAAACAAAGCCGCAAAAGTTACCCTGAAACCAGTAAGGCAAACTCTGGCCTTGTGCACGTGAACGGTGGTTTCTAAGAAGAGTTATGTGGTTATAACGAAAGAAGAAGGGTAAATCTACAGTTCTGCCTGGCGGCTTTGGTTTATTTGATTCAGGAGCTAAGTAGTAGATGTTTCATTTGAGCCCTAAATATTCGATAATTGTAATGCCTTCTGCTCGGCTTCTAAATCAAATAAACAAAATCCGCCAGGCAGATCTTTAGATTTTTCCTTCATCCTTCCTCATAAACTCATGACTTCTCTTAAAACCACCTTTCGCGTGCACAAGAAGACAGTTTGCCTTATTGGTTTCAGGACAACCTTTGCGGCTTTATTTATCTTGAATTACTGGTTGAGAGAATTTCCTTTGTCTGCAGTCGCTAATCGCGTTGAATTGAGGTGTCAATCAAAAGCAACTGATGCTATTGTATTACAAAATATGTCCTTGTTGATAAAGCCTGTAGTTTGCTACCTATTGGTCAGATTCTGTTGTCACAATTGTTTAAATCGGTTGTATTGTCCTTTAGCTGTGAGCGATATTATAAAACTTTTCGATCTAAACAAGCACAGATAATGTTACACTAGGATCTGCTACTTTTTATTGACACCAAAGATACAGTGCGATTTGTGATTGCAGACAAAGGGAATTCCATACCCGGTTTGTCAAGTCAGAAACAAAATCGAAGCAAGCCGCAAAAGTTGCCCTGAAACCCAGGTAGCTAGCTCGTTCGTTGTGCATTCCAGAAATGGTTTTTAAGAGCAGACATGAGCATATATTGAAAGAAGGATACATCTAAACATCTGCCTTGGGCATTTTATTTATTTGGTGCAGAAACCAAGTGGGAGACGATTCAATTCTTGCATCTTTTGAGTGTAACTAAAACACTTACTGCTCAGCTTCTGTACCAAACAAATAAAGTGCCTGAGGCAGAAGCATAGATATATCCTTCTTCTTTCGATATATGCTCATGTTTGCTCTTAAAAACCATTTCTGGGATGCACAACGAGCAAACTAATTTCAGGGCAACTTTTGCAGCTTGCTTTGTTTTTGTTTATGACTGGACCAACCAGGCATGGAATTCCCCTCGTTTGCAATCACAAATCGCTTTGTATCTAGGTGTCAATATAAAGTACCGAATCCTGTTGTAACATTATCTTTCCTTGTTTTGGTCAATCTCAAAATTCAGCAAAACATGCCCAAAACCTTTGATCAAATTTGCAAACGGTTCAGCATGGCGAAAGTGAAAATTATCCAAAAAACGGCTAAAATTTAATTTATAAGTAGAGTTGGTTCTGTATCTACACAACTACTTGCGTAGGCTAATCAGATAGCCCAATTAAGTTTCATTTTCATCGCTTAGGAGTTAAATGTCGGAAAATTTTATCTGAAAGCTCTGTATGATTCTGATTCAGCATAGCGAAAGTGAAAACTATCCAAAAAACGGCTAAAATTTAATTTATAAGTAGAGTTGGTTCTGTATCTACACAACTACTTGCGTAGGCTAATCAGATAGCTCATTTAAGTTTCATTTTCATCGCTTAGGAGTTAAATGTCGGAAAATTTGATCCAAAAGCCTTGAACGATAATTGTGAATTTCTTCACAATTAGTAAGTCACTCAGAACGAAATGTACGTTTTCAATGGATAGGCAACAAATACAAGCTATCGCTGATTCAGAAATTCATTGGCACGATCGATATTAAATGAATGGATAATTTAGTTTACCTCAGCTTGGATGAAATTATGATAAAACGAAGGTTTGTAATTTAATTTCAGTGACTGATCGATTTCAAGTGTTAATTTTCAATACGGCATTACGGCAAAGGAAATTAAAAATTCAGTGGTCGGTGGACCTTCAGTAATTTCGTACATGGCGAAGGGAATTAAAAGCGAGTAGCCGTAGAGTCTCTTTGAATGAAATTTTGATAAATAATATCATTCATAAATTGATATCTTATTATATGATTATGATTTATATGATTCATAAAATTGATGATTTATGATAGATTTCAAGTGTTAATTTCCAATTGGAAATCAAAGAGTCAGCAACGCTTTACCTGGAACGAAACTGTGATAAAAGATTGAATTTGTAACTTATTATTGATGATTGATTTCACGTGTCTAAAAAAGTAAGTATCCTTCAAGTGTTAGTTTCCTTACATGGCATAGAAAGTCTGAACGTGGGTAAAACTTCAATTCAGTGTTAACTTGAAATAAATTTTGCTAACATTTAGAATTCATAAACTCAGATAGATCATTTAGGAGTGAATTAAGATGCTACTTTCCCTATACGGTAAAAGGAATCTAAAAGTGAATAGTCCTGTAGTTTAGTGTTTACCTTGAACATAATTTTGATAAAATTTAGAATCTACAAATTCATATTGAGGATTAACAACAAGTCACAGGCTGTTGTTGAGTTCCTTGTACGGCACAGGGAACAGGCTAAATTCTAGACTGATTACAATTCGTCGTAAAGTTCACTCATGTTTTATATTTTTGATCTGAATCTTTTCGCTCAGAGGAATTTAATTCAAGCCATTCCGTTCAATTGGTAAGTAAATAATGAAGTTTCGTAATTGCAAGCAAAAACTTTGAGGAATTGTAGTAAGTCTTGGTAAATTCCTGTGTTGTTTCCCTGTACCGCACAGGATATCTAAAAGTGAGTAAGTGTTTACACTGAGTGAAATTTTGATAAAATTTAGAATTAGTAAATTGATACTGATGATCCAAGATTGATTTCAAGTGTTAATTTCCCATACAGCCACGGAAGTTGAAGAATGAGTAACAATTCAGTATTCATTTCATCTTATCCATAGTTTGTGTGTAAACAAGCGCAGATTTTTGAAGTAAACAAAACGCAAACAAGATGCAAACATGTTGATCGAAGGAGATGCAGCTGTAATAACAGAGAATGATTCGAAATTTGAATCCATTTAGAGCAATTTCCTGCTCTTAAAAGATTTGTTTTCGATAGATTTCAGTTAAGAAGAAATCAACATCAGATGTCTTTAAGGAAAGTGAGCTGGTTTCGTTAACTTGAAAGGTAAGTAAAATGATAGACCTTACAGCTATTCTAAAAAGCATGTGAATTGAAGCTGACTCGACGTAATAAGTCTAAATTGAAGCATAGAATATAGATTCCAGATCTTTAACTCGGCTTAAAAAGGTGGGTGTAAAATTATATCATCCACTTCTTCTAGTTGAATGGCTTGAAAGAAACTTTAGCTACTTCTACCTTTGGACTGTTCAGAAATTTTGAATATTTTCCAAATTACAGCGTATTTTATATCCTAACTCATTTGGAGAATGTGACGTCATCAAATTTCTAAATCATAAACCAGAAGAGTGATAGACTTTTGCTTGATACCATAGCGTAGACATTCGCAACCTATGGCTTTCTTGGAGATTATTTCATGTTGCGTCGAACAATTTAGAGATTACGATGGTTTTAAGTTTTTTCAAAATTTTTCTAGAATAGATCTTTTAGCTATTCTGCAATAGAGCCTGGATCGAGCGTTACCCTTATGCATTTTCATACTCGAGGTTCGATTGAATGGCGTTAGAGCTTCTATTACTATTGTGTGCATTTGAAAATTCTACAAAATGTAGCAAAATATCGTTCGATTCTGATTCTTTTCAGAATAGCTAAACGGTCTATTCTTGAAAAAGAAGAAAACTATCTCAATCTGAAAATATTGAAGATTTAAGAAAAGTCCAATGGTAGAATTATATCGAAATGGCTAAAGTTTCTTTGAAGTTATTCAGTTGAAAGAAATAGGTCATTAAATTTTACACCAACCATTTTAAAGATTTGGAACCTATGCTTTGCATTGAACGGTATTCTGATGCATTTGTGGGGTTTTCGAATGTGAACAAAGATGGTAGAAGCTCAAATGCCACTCGATCGAACCTTTCGTATAAAACGTACAAAAACATCGCTCGGTTCAGACTCTTTGTAGAATAGTTCATGTGGAAACAAATCGTTTTTCTCTCAGAATTTAGCGCAGTCTAACATAACTTGATGAGGGTGCTTCGGTCAACAGAGCAAGGTTTACCGCAGGGATACAAGGGACTCATCGTGATCAGTCTAGGTTATAATTTGCGGCTTTGGTGAGTGAGTAGGAAAAACTTTAAACATTAACAAAAATTTCAGTGCTAACGTTTACAGTTTCATTTGAAAAGTATTGGTGGCAAAGAACTTCGCGGTCAGTAAAGGAACCATTTGCTTAGGTCCCGGGGGGGGGGCCACTAGCAGTTATGGGTTTGGTCGACTGAATATCTACTCCGGGTAGATTCTACTCCTGGTAGATAGACGAGAAATTGTACAAGACAGCCTGCAGCGAGACCGACATTTTGGCGACAAGCGAGGCCGAGACTTTCACTCGGTGCGGTGCCAAGCCGAATTATATTCGCAGTGTGATCCCTTCCACTTGGTTGAGCGATAATGGCTGCCGGCAGTTTGCTGCAAGATTTGCATCAGTGTACACGCCTGCCTTTGACTGGTAAGTGAATTAAATAAAATTATCATATATTTTCGAGTTGTTATAACAATCTCACATTGTATTGATGTTTAGAACTAGATGTATCTAAGGATCAATCAGGCCCTGGCGGGCGCCATTATGTCCTAAATAAAGACCTGGACCTTTTACCATATTCTCGACAGTATATATGCTCAAAACTATGCCGAATTTGAGAAAATCATTCTCTGCAAACGAGCAATATAAAAGCAACTGGATCATTGTAAATTTCATATGAAATGATTAGACTTAGATACCACGATGAGTCTCAGTTTTCCGCATTGACTTGGATGATGTTGAGTGAAAATTGAAACATCAAATGTTGAACGAATACAAGGAATCACATTGTCAGTCTATGCAATGGTACAACAAAATAATGCAAAATAATCCGTTCCTCCTTAGCTGCTCTTCTACTAGTCTACATGTATTTTTTCATAAGAAACTAAGTAAGAATTTGGGCAAGTACTGGAAGTTTCTTAAAATTGTCAGATTTATAGTGCTCAGAGTTTCTTATGAGTTTCTTAGAGGTTCCATTAACAATCTTCACGTTCACTATCTACCTGTGCCCTCGTGAACGTTTCAAAACAAGGTTTTTTAAGCCTTTCCAATGTTTAGACATTGCTCAATCAAGTACCTTACGACTAATATGATACAGGAAACAAGTGAAAATAAATCAAAATATGTGAAGGATTTCCTTCATCAAAATAAATAGTTTCTTACCTGTACACAAATACAAGGCTAAACTTGGCCTTGTACAGGCCAAGTTTTAGCATTGTAGAGGAGATTATGACCTTGTTATGACCTTGTACTAACCTTGGAAGCAAATTACAAGGCTATCAGTAAGATTCCAAGTTGCAACTAGTCTAGCAATGCTGATTAGCATTTTTCGAGCTATTTACAAGGTTACAGCAAGGCTATTCCAGGCTTTAACAAGGTTACAAGGCCATAACTACAAGGCTTGTACATAGCTATTACATGGCCTTGTATTTTCGTACAGGTATTAACTTATTTTTCCCCAGTACTGGGGTTTCTTAATTTTTTGGCGATCTGAGAGTTGAGTTTCTTGTGGGTAGTTTCTTATGGGCGGCTTTTGTTCTTAAAACAGTAACCATGATAAGATATTTCTTTGCATCTTTCATAAAGTACTACATATCAGTGGTGGACACTTGGGGGCAAGGGGGTGCAATAGCCCCCAATATTGGCTAGAACAAAAGCTTTGCCCCCCAACATTTGGCAAAGTATCCACCACTGCTACACATGACATGTCATTGAGGTTGTTTGAAATATTCTCTTAAACTTTTCAGGGGTGACACTAGAAATCTTGTGACAAAGGAGCTGGAACTTCTGATAGAAGGCTAAGATGTCTAAAAAAATTAGTTTTCGGATGTTCTTTTGCCAAATTCCCGTTGGAAAAAACTTAAAATTTTCCCAGAGAAGAGACTAGGGGTCCCTGTAGTGTTACCCTGATAGACCCATGTAGCACTAATTTTTCTTGCAGTCTCGTCACATATTTTATCCTAGAATGATGACTGAAGAAGCGGAGATCATTGATCTGATATTGGCAAGTGTAATCCGCAGAAGAGACACAACTGTCAGTGCCCATATTCTGACTGATGGAAAATCATTTAAGCAATTTGCTGAAGAGAGTAACATAATCATAGAACAGAGACACAGTTCAAAGTTGCAAAAAAAACCGCACAAGCAAAATGAAGAGTATATTTTATATAAATGTGATCGTGGAAGGAAATCCAGGGGAAAAGTTCCCAAGAAAGCAGTAGGATGCAAATTTTATGTATCATATGAAAAAAAGGCCATTTGTAACAGAACTGTGGTGGTAGAGACACTGTTTCCACTTCATAATGGTCACAGTGAGGAAGATCATCAGTTTAGTTCTCTCGACGTGACTCTTTTGAAAGAAGTAAAGAAATATGTTGCTCTTGGTGTCAAAAATGATGTCATACTTTCTCTGGCACATAGCTGGGCCCAGGAACATGGACACATGGATCCTTCAGACAGGAGATTTTACATAACTCCAGAAGAGATTTCAGAGATCAAGAGAAGAGTTAAACTAAGTTCATGCCTGGACAGAGATGATGCAACAAGTACATCAAAACTTCTTGAAACAGAATTCCAAAATGAAACTGTTTTCTATCAGAAGCTTGATAGAAATAATGACAGACCCTTAATAATTGTGTTACAAGCAGGCTGGATGAAAAGTAAAATGGAAAGTTGTGGCCGAAACTTGGTCTTCATGGATGCAACACATAATGTTACACAATATGGGTTTTCTTTGTATGCAATTTGTGTCCGTGATGAGTTTGGATTTGGAGTACCTGTTGCCTTTATGATACTAAGCTGTGATTCTGATATGACATTAACACAAGCACTGTCTCAGCTGAAATTGAAAAACCCTTCTTTCAATCCAAGGTATCCATTACATTTCTTACTTATGTATTATGGTTGTGGAAATTTTGTGGAAATGAACTGAGTCAAAAAATGTCAATTGTGATGTTCACTTCATGACCTCTTTGTGATCTGACCTCTTAAAGAAACCTGCTGAAAGCCGATATTAAAGCATGAAGACTTGACATACAGTGGTCACAAATGTGCCTCATCCTTTGTTGGCGATTTAGGTTGATCATCTACAGGTTTTTTTCATAGAACTTGGATCAATAAAAAGTTCTTTAATTCAACATGAAGATTTTCACATGTTAGTACTAAAAGTTTCTTAATTTTGTTCCTTATTCTTTAAATGCATAAATGATATCCAACAGGAGTAAACAGAGTTTATCAAACTGGTTGGTATTACCTAGAATAAGGGTTCAGTGACGTATTTGCCAATAATATCTTTGAATTTCAATTTTAAAACTTTCTCATTACTTGTTAGACTCAGTGCTAGAGTTTCTTGAAATTTTAGCAATTATTACCAGTTTCTTAGAAACCAATCTCTCATAAGAAGACGTGTTGTTGACAACATGCAACATGATGCCTATTGCACATCTTCTGCATTTGACTACAATTCTAGTAACTCCTCTCCCTCATTATAGAGCTTTCATGGTGGATAAAGATGTTACTGAGTGGAATGCCATTGGAATGACCTTCAAGCATTCTAGGATCCTTTTATGTTGGTTTCATGTCACTCAGGTAAAATAACTGCATTTCTACTATTACATGATATCAATCCATCAAAACTCTGGAATTACAACAATATACCAGGTGAGTCAATGAAAAGGATCCCTGTTTGAAAAATCACCATTACCTGAATACCAAGATGATGATATTGGGAATAAACCATTTAAGAGCGGACATGTTCAAATGGTCCTCAACAATTACCTGATTGAAATCAGCCACTCCATTCTGAAATTATGAGGGATTTTCTCTAGAAAGCCCTTTTGAGAAATCTTCAGAACAGGCTCAAAATGACAACCAAAATTTCCCAAACTATCTGCCATATCACAATGAGTTCAACTTGTTCTAACATGTTTTATCCTCTTGGGAAGATGAAATTGTCCGGAATAATGTTGTTTTGCCCCAGGGATGACATTTTCATTTTCATCTCACAGAAGGATAAAACGTGCCAAAGCATGTACAAGTCATTGCTATAAGGCACTGACATGCAAGATATTTGGTCGTGATTTTATGCAATTTTTGGAAGTTTCTTAGAGGGGCTTTCTAAAAAAAGCTCTTAATATTTCAGAATGGACTGGCCAATATCAGGCTGGTAAAATTAGGATATATTTGAACATGTTGACTATTTAATGACATATTTTGCCAACATTATTGTCTTGATATCGAGAGATCTGTGGTCTTTCAAACAGGGATTCTTTTTGACTCACCCGGTATATTTTATGCTCCTAATTTCGAAAATTCATTTCTGATGAAGGCTTATGCTGAAACGTTTAAATTGTAAATGTGTTTTTCTTGACTACATTGGGTATATCTATTTTATTACATTTAAGGTTTTCTATACAGATAAGTTATTTATTGTTAAGTGCCTGTTTATTCTTTATCCACAAATTTTAAGAATTCAGAGGCACAAGACAGTGTTGATGTGAAAAGAGTAGAGTAGAGTAGAATAGAGTATACAGTAGGTATATCTGTTCTGAGTAGCAAGTTATATCTATCCTGATTAGATAAAGATGCTAATCTACCAGGCGTAGATAACTATATCGATTCTGAGTAGATAAAGATTGTATGTCTACTCCGAGTAGATAACTGTTTCTATTCTGAGTAGATAACTATATCTATTCCGAGTAGATAAAGATTCTATATCTACTATGAGTAGATAACTACATCTATTCTGAGTAGATAAAGATTCTATATCTACTCGGAGTAGATAACTTATATATCTATTCTGAGTAGATAAAAATTCTATATCTACTTGGAGTAGATAACTATATCTATCCTGAGTAGATCAAGATTGTTTATCTACTCCGAGTAGATAACTGTATCTATTCCGAGTAGATAACTATATGTCTATTCTGAGTAGATAAAGATTGTATATCTATTCTGAGTAGATAAAAATTCTATATCTACTTGGAGGAGTAGATAACTATATATCTATTCTGAGTAGATAAAGATTCTATATCTACTATGAGTAGATAACTTATATATCTATTCTGAGTAGATAAAAATTCTATATCTACTTGGAGTAGATAACTATATCTATCCTGAGTAGATCAAGATTGTATATCTACTCCGAGTAGATAACTGTATCTATTCCGAGTAGATAACTATATGTCTATTCTGAGTAGATAAAGATTGTATATCTACTCGGAGTAGATAACTTATATATCTATTCTGAGTAGATAAAAATTCTATATCTACTTGGAGGAGTAGATAACTATATATCTATTCTGAGTAGATAAAGATTCTATATCTACTATGAGTAGATAACTACATCTATTCTGAGTAGATAAAGATTCTATATATATTCGGAATAGATAACTTATAGATCTATTCTGAGTAGATAAAAATTCTATATCTACTTGGAGGAGTAGATAACTATATATCTATTCTGAGTAGATAAAGATTGTATATCTACTCCGAGTAGATAACTGTATCTATTCCGAGTAGATAACCATATGTCTATTCTGAGTAGATAAAGATTGTATATCTACTCAGAGTAGATAACTTATATATCTATTCTGAGTAGATAAAAATTCTATATCTACTTGGAGTAGATAACTATATCTATCCTGAGTAGATAAAGATTGTATATCTACTCCGAGTAGATAACTGTATCTATTCCGAGTAGATAACTATATGTCTATTCTGAATAGATAAAGATTGTATATCTACTCGGAGTAGATAACTAATATATCTATTCTGAGTAGATAAAGATGCTAATCTACTTAGAGTAGATAACTATATCTATTCTGTGTGGATAAAGATTCTATATCTACCAGGAGAAGATAACTATGTCTATTCTGAGTAGATAAAGATTGTATATCTACTCGGAGTAGATAACTATATATCTATTCTGAGTAGATAAAACTTCTGTATCTACTTGGAATAGATAACTGTATCTATCCTGAGTAGATAAAGATGCTAATCCACTTGGAGTAGATAACTATATCTATTCTGTGTGGATATAGATTGTATATCTACTCGGAGAAATATCTATTCTTAGCACATAAAGATTGTATATCTACTCCGAGTAGATAACTATATCTATCTTGAGTAGATAAAGATGCTAATCTACTTGGAGTAGATAACTATATCAATTCTGATCTGCTTAGATAAAGATTCTATATCTACTAGGAGTAGATAGCTAGCCATCCTTATAAATCTATTGCAGGCGATCTATCGCTGGCTATGTAAAGCTGAAAGTGGAATCGGTGGGCCCAAGCATGTGAAGAAGAGACTAGAAATCATTGACCAGCTAAGGAAGCTTAAACTTCTTTCAACGGTAAGACCTTGCAAATTGCTTTAATTTCTTTATTCGATAATCTGAGTAGCTTTAATTTCTTTATTTGATCTTAAAGTTATGATTCTCGTAATCAATTCGTACCATAGAGAATTTGCTTCACGGGAGCGATCCCATATTTGCTGAAAGCAAGAAGCTTAGATCTAATGTTATACCACAAGTTACAGCGTATTATTGTAGAACTGATAAAGTAATTGTTATATACAACCTTCGTTCTCTTTCTTATCCTCGTTCTTCTCTTCTCTCTGTTATGATGTCTTCTCATCTCCATTTGGTTGACTGATATGCCTAATTTTGGCATCATAACAGAGAAAAGAATGACGATAAGAAAAAGAACGAAGGTTGTATATAACAGTTACTTTATCAATTCTACAGTCATACGCTGTAACCTGTGGTCAAAACATAGCTTTTTCGTATCTACCTCGTGGATCTGTGAGTCCTGAGAAAGGAACCTTTTATTCATTGCACTTGCAACTGTACACATCGGGATCACCTAAGCCAAGCGTAATCCGAGTTAAGCCATTTAGGCTTAAAAGGTGATTTACCCATTTAGACAAAGGAATTGATACACATCGTGTGGTTTGATATTTGTTTTCAAGCACTCAAGCCGCTTAATAGTAAACAAAAAGTAGGATTAATATTTTAGAACTTTGTTTGAAAGATTGTAGTCTCTTTCTTTTAATCAAGATTCCTCCCTTTTCAACATTGCTGTTACTTCCAAACTTAGTATGTTTGGGTTTCTTAAAGGTTGGGCTGTTGAGATTTGAGGGAATCCGAAAATCGACATTTTTGGCCTACAAACGTTTAGCGTAACCTTGAAGATGAATGTACATTCTCCTCTCGTAGGAAGAAGAATTTAGTATCAGAAGTGCAGAATTTCTTGAAGACATCAAACAAGAAAATATTAGAGTTTATCTCGAGGAAAATTGGATAGCCATCAGTGAAATGTGGGCTGACTATGGTCGTAAATTTTATCACGAGGAAGCAGAAACTAATAACCTTGCTGAAAGGTGTGTAGATCCGAGATTAGTTATTCAGATTATTATGCATATGCCAAGAAGAACCAATGCTTTGTTAATTCACACAAATGTAGCTTAGTTTCGTCTTCTTTTTCTTATTAAACTCTACTCCCGTTGTGACATTTCCAGACTACCATTGAACTATAGCCGTGACCTTTCAAATAGGAATTCGTTTCGTTGACTCATCCGGTAGAACTGTAATGCAAGGAGAAATTAGCTATTCCACGATATGTCCTTCTTTACTGAATATTCATATTAAGATACTCATGTTATCTCGTCACGACATGTGGCAGAAACAAATTCGGAAAGGTGTGCGGAATACAATTCTTTCTGGTAAATGATTTTTGAAGTGGAGTGGATTCAATTTATTTGAGTGACCTTCCAGTAAAAATAGAAGGTTTATTTGTATAATGGTATTTTATTCAATTGTAGATTCTTTCTTCGTATCAAACAACAATTTCTGGGAATGAATCAAAATCGAAGAGTCGATCGTCTAGTTCTAGTGCTTCTTGGTGATGTTTGTAATTACTTTGTTGCCAAAGAGAATTTGCTTCACGCAGGTAGGATAAGAAGTAGAAGACACGAAACTTCTAATCATATTCAACAAAAAGCGAAACACCTCCTTGCGAAGGGTTGGCTCCTTAAAATCAAGAAGGTAAATGGTGGTGCTTATCATGTTCCAAGTGAATATGGCCATGTGGTTTACATAACCGTTCCAGCAGAGCAGTTTTGTAGTTGCGCTTATAACCAGAGTGGTGGACGGATGTGCAAACATCTTCATTTGTTGTTTCTTATCAGTGTAGATGATCCGTTAAGGGTCCCTAATAAGGAGTTTCTTAAATTGGAAATGAAGCAAACGATACTGGATCACAGGCTATACAAACCTGTAGAGAATTCCATTGATGAGTACGAAGTAACGTGTCCAGGGTCAGGTCAGACTTACCTTGTGAAGATAACTTCAAATTTATGTACATGCAACCACTTTGCCCATTTCGGTGAGTGCGCTTGCATCGACGTTATCAAATCTGTTGCACCGACTGCCTTGAGTTTGATAGAATCTGCTTCTCCACTTGAAGATGATGAAGAATCTGCTAGATCTTTCCAGCAAGTTACCGATGATGTGCCAGACCAAGCATTTACTGCTGGAGAGGCTAACTTTGTGGAGAATGAAGTAAGCATTGAAGAAAAACTGCGAAGATTACTTGATCATGCAAAATGCTACCCAGTTACTAGTCCAGCAAATGCACTCGTCACAAAGGCATATGACTTAGTCTTTGGCAAGTTTGTTGGGCAAACCAAGAAGCGGAAAATGCATGTGCTGAATCCTAACCGAGAGCATAAGGCCAAAATGTGTAAAGTTAAGCGGATTTGTAGGACATCGGAGGATATTAAAAGAGATCCAAAAGTGAAATCACAGTCAAGGAGAAAGTCTCTCAAAACGGCGTGCACAGAATCTGGGTTTGTTAAAGTATCGAGCAGGGCTACAACTAGGAAAAGAAGAAAGGGGCACCAGATCTATGGCAGTAACAAAAGAATTTCACAGGAAGTGATTTCAATTGGTAACAATTTGAAGGTACCAGTTAATATACACGAGTTCCTTAAACTTCAAAAGGAAAGAACAACTTGTTTTCCAAGAGTGAAAAGCCTGCAAATTCTTTATATCAATGGCATTATGGAAAGGCTAGGACAGCTGTATAATTTTGTGCCCGAAAATGCACACACGTGCCGCACAGAGCTGATTACATTTTTCCAATCTACCTGATCTGACCTTATCAAGGAATAATGTTGAAGTCCGCTATGATGCAAGTTACAAACAGTAAAAAAATCCGCCACTAAAATCTATTAATTCCTTTAAGAGATATGAATTTTGGAGTTGAGATTATTGCGTTCAGGCGTTTTAGCCTACAAACGTTTACTGTAACTTTAAAAAATTAGACACAGAATCAGCCTGTAGTTTCTATTGAGGTAGACTAGGGTTAAAGTGTACTGTTAGAGCTTTGATCCATAACAAAGTTGCTACTGTTCTAGAGCGAGCATTGTTTACAATGCCCCCAAAACAAGGTTTTGTACCGATAGCATAAACTTAAGTGCTACGAATTAGACTGTAAACTGCAGGCAGATCTGTAATACTTCAATTACAGATCCAAAGTCGTACCGATGCAGTAACGCCAAGCAAACAAGAACAAGAAAATGAGAAACTAACGACTGATCTTTTGAATAAAGGCACCCAAAGATAAGGGCCAAAGCAGGCGAATTTCTTTCCATGTTCTTTTAAGACTACCCTCACATGAGCAAACTCGGACCGGTCTGAGTTTCAGATCAGTTTCAAACTCATTTTGGTATGCGGTCGAAGCCCTTGGAGTGCTTACAGACGCAGGCTAAATGAAACTCAGGTCGACCTGAAACTCGTTTCGGTTTCTCACGTCGGTCTGAGTTTTCAGGTGAAATTTTCATGTGAGCAGAAGCTTTTTTTTTCAGGGTGAAATGAATTTTCAAACAAGTGTGAGTGACATTCCTTGTGTTCCTTTGGTAATCAAAACAATCAAGATAAATCTTCAACAATGCAATCATAATTGTTCTGATTGTCAGGGAAACGTACGCATTGTTTGTATTCAGGAAACGTTTGTGAAATGGGCATGTGCAGAGCAAGTGAGGTGAACTCTAACCAATCTGAGAAGTTTCATGTGAGGGGGAGGCAAATTGGCAGATACAGCCAAACTTCAAACCGATCTGAACTCAGATCGGTCTGAGTTTTCTCATGTGAGGGTAGTCTAAGATGATGCATTTATCAAGAACAGTCAATATTAACAGCCTCAAGAGTCATAGATTTCAATCACACTGAAAATAACAAAGTTTATACGTCTGCAGTCTAAATATTTTTTGAATATCTGATCACATTAATTTTTAAAAACTCTCTTAAAGTCTTCAACTCCCATCAACCAGGTCGCACGAGCGGGCGTTTGATTCTTGCACAAGTTTGGTATCACTGTTTTCAATACAAAAACGTTCAGTTTTTTCATTATTTCTTTGAATTGATGCTTGCTGACTGCTAAAGTCTGTGGATTTAGGGAATTGAAAAAATTCAAATATCCATGTAGATTTAGGACTTTTTGATCCAAAGACCTGGTACAAAAATTCTTTAAATGCACAAATTAAAGTAGCTAGTATCGTTTCAAAGAAATTACGAAAATATTAAACGTCTTTGTATTGCTAACATTTGCACTGTACCAAACATGAGCAATCACCAAACGTGCCATAGTTCAATTCCAAATTCCCTAGTCATTTGGAGAAGAATACTCTGATTATTCTGCCAAGTCCAGTCTGTAGAAAACTTGATTGCTGTTTTTCGATCGCTTTGGGCAGTTAGCAAGCTTAAAAATGTCAAGAAATCAGAAATGGATCATAAAGTAGGCATCCGTGTTTCAATTGTCCCCTGTCTCCCCTACTCTCAAATGGATCTTCAACGTGAGTCCAGAGTAGGATTCATCGTGGCCTGTCAAAAGTACATTATTTTTTTGCGCACCTGGTACAATCTAAAAGTAACCTAAGACCAATCAAGATTTTTTCCAGGTAAAGTCCCTGGTAGTTTTGCTGGATAGAGTCATGGTGCTTCATTAGTGTAAACCTATTTCATTGGCAGAAGCGCTGTTCATGTTTTCATTTTGATCATATTTTAATTAGTGTTAAGCTTCTCGATACTTTAAGGAGCGTTCCAGATTTCACTTTGCTTGTTTTCCATTGTCTTTAGTTCTCCAGTATGAACGGTCGCCACTTTGCAGAGTCAGCAAAACTGACAGCATCATCCACTAACACAGGAATATCATGTTCTGAACCATTCCCAATGAACTGACAAACAATCATTGAATCTTTCGATGTAATGAATTTTCTACTTCCACAAACGCAATTTCGCATCAATGCTGGGTGTGGAAAACTCAGGCAGTGCCGTGAATTTTCTAAAATATTATCTAGCAAACTTATGCATGCTAGAATATTTTCTTTCCCAAAACCATGCGTAATTCTCTCGTAGTGAGGCATGTCACTGCTTGCAATCTCGATCTTCAATTTTTGCAGCACTGACCTGAATGGAGACATAATTTAACCATTTGAAAGAACAAATCGTTAGAAGCACATCCTCGCTGATCTCATCGGATTTATAAAGCAACCCAAATTAATTTCATTAATTTCTATATTGAAGGTTATCTGACACCATGATTCGCACGAGGCAGCATGAACCAAAGGCAAAGAGGATTTGTAATTTGTAAGGCAGTTAGTTTATTTGGGGTTGATTTCATTATGATACCTTGCCAATTATATTCATGACAGTGTGCCAGCATAAATTATGAATTGACACAACCCATCTAGCTTAAGTGTTTTTAGCTGCGCCATGTATTTAGTTGAATTTGACATGTGTGCTCACTTCAAAAGACCGGCAAGTTTATTTCGAAATAATTAGTGGTATTCATCTCATGCAAATTTTGATTTATTTGTGGATTTGTGTGACCTAACCTGGACCTTATTGCAGTCAACATAGCAGCATTCCCTTTGACTTCGTTAACGGCTAGTTTCGAAATAATTAGTGGTATTTAGTATG
This sequence comes from Aurelia coerulea, assembly GCA_039566865.1. Classification (NCBI taxonomy): domain Eukaryota; kingdom Metazoa; phylum Cnidaria; class Scyphozoa; order Semaeostomeae; family Ulmaridae; genus Aurelia; species Aurelia coerulea. The sequence continues at coordinate 2,366,907 of CM076944.1, read as the reverse complement.
ATACACGGCAAAGCCGGTCTAATTTATCATGACTCAATGCCCTTAAATTGCCCCATCAACGTAGGCTAGCTCCGTCCTGACTACGAAGTCAAAAACATCTTGCTAAAACGCTGCTTATCTAGACTATGGGCGTGTATCCCATACGGACACTTCAGTTCATCCTGAGTTTAGGAAACTAAAGACGACGACAAGTATAAAATCAAGTAGAACTTACCGAGATTTCTCAACTTCATGCATTGTTTCGTCGCACTGTACCTTGTGATCACCACTAGGCACAGAGGACATACTCCTCTTTGCAAAGGAGGCTGCAACTTCCACTGTAGGGAAGTGCTTCAAATTTATCTCCCTGACACTCTTCGCCAAAGCAGCAGCTTCTCCCTCGCATAGTTTTGAAAACAAGGACATCTTGGAGCTTCTTTTCGATCCATTCTGCGTCACACAATCACGTAGAATTTCCTCCGCTTTCTCACTGCTTCTTCCTACCCTCATGAATTCCTTTAAGCTTGTCCTAGGGAGGCACTCTGGGGCATTCGCTCTACGTCGAATTTCCCCTGCTGTTATGTCAAACCTTGAGGTATTACGTTTGTCATCTTTTAATGTGAGCAAGCCATGGATACTCATAACGACCTGCTCATCACCAATTTTTTTTACTTGTTGGTCGTTGGAGGCAATGTGGACAGGATTTTTGACAGGATTTTTGACAGGTTGGTCGCTTTGGCCTCTTGCCTTGTCTTTATGAACTGGAAAAATACAACAGATACAGTTATATACTCCTAGATATACAATCTTTATCTACTCAGAATAGATATAGTTATCTACTCGGAGTAGATACACAATCTTTATCTACTCAGAATAGATATATAGTTATCTACTCCTGGTAGATATACAATCTTTATCTACTCAGAATAGATATAGTTATCTACTCCAAGTCTATATAGAATTTTTATCTACTCAGAATAGATATAGTTATCTACTCCAAGTAGATATAGAATTTTTATCTACTCAGAATAGATATATGGTTATCTACTCCTAGTAGATATACAATCTTTATCTACTGGGAATAGATATAGTTATCTACTCGGAATAGATACAGTTATCTACTCGGAGTAGATCTACAATCTTTATCTACTCAGAAAAGATATATAGTTATCTACTCCTAGTAGATATAGAATCTTTATCTACTCAGAATAGAGATAGTTATCTACTCCAAGTAGATTAGCATCTTTATCTACTCAGGATAGATATAGGTATCTACTCCAAGTATACAGATACAGTTATCTACTCGGAGTAGATCTACAATCTTTATCTACTATTTATCTACTATATTATCTATTATATAGTTATCTACTCCAAGTAGATATAGAATTTTTATCTACTCAGAATAGATATATAGTTATCTACTCCGAGTAGATATACAATCTTTATCTACTCAGAATAGACATATAGTTATCTACTCGGAATAGATACAGTTATCTGCTCGGAGTAGATCTACAATCTTTATCTACTCAGAATAGATATATAGTTATCTACTCCTAGTAGATATAGAATCTTTATCTACTCAGAATAGATATATAGTTATCTACTCCGAGTAGATATACAATCTTTATCTACTCAGAATAGACATATAGTTATCTACTCGGAATAGATACAGTTATCTACTCGGAGTAGATATACAATCTTTATCTACTCAGAATCGATATAGTTATCTACTCCTAGTAGATATAGAATCTTTATCTACTCGGAATAGGATACAGTTATCTACTCCTAGTAGATATAGGATCTTTATCTACTCGGAATAGATATAGTTATCTACTCCTAGATCTACTCCTGGTAGATATATAACCTTTCTAAGAATAGATAATAGTTACTGTATCTACTGGAGGCAATGTTGACAGGTTGGCTTATTGTTCAGAATAGATTCATGCAAAAATTGATAACAGTTTTTATTAATAGATTTGTGGCAGTCTGGAAAGTTTATATTACCTTCTGCAGCTGGCATTTCAGGATTCACTTGGTCAAATCCCCCTGAAAAGTATACAGTGATTTCATTAACAAAATTATCCAGAAGAGTTTCTGTATTGTATTTCTGCACAGGAACAATTCACTGAACAGTACAGGCCTTTTACATGGCAAGAATTCTTTACATTATTTAGGAATTACTGAGCCATATGGAAGACTAAACTTTTCTTATGCAGGAAAAATATAGTAATGTATGTAAGAACGCTACTGTAGATGTTCAGTTAAGAGCTCTACCTATGGGAAATTTGTACATAGCATGTGACCATATAACTGGCCCAACTCTCTATTACAGAGTGATTTGGTGTGCCACTTATGATTTAGATTTTCTCCCATGAACTAACTTTGAAAATGTACTGTACTTACTTTTCAAACCAGCATGACTGATGGGCATTGAATCTACAAACGGGAACAATTGTTTTACTGTCAGAATGCAACAAAGTATGATTAGAACCAAACCAATTAAGCAATTATGTTTGGCTCATAATTGAAAATGCACGCAGGCAAATATTTCATTGCTCTCCCTGGAACAGACAGATATAACCTTCAGAGGTTGGCTGTGAGTTTGCAACATAAATAAGTTTCTAGCTGGTAAAATGTATAACCTACTTTATGTAGAGAGAGACTTGGACAACAAAAATACAAGGATAGATTTTAACACACTGATGCATGCTGTAACCCCATCCTCATCAGAGTGTGATTTCCTTTATAGGCTGCTTTGTTTGCACAGTCATCTTTTGCAAGCATCAAGATCTTAAATCTCCTTGACTTGAAATGGATGGTTGATTTGTTAAAACAGCCTTACCATCATTCCCACTGGCCAGGTTTGCATCATCCACAGGGCAATCAAATCTCACAGATTTGACCATCTTGCCTTTATCTGTACAATGAAAGATACAAAAATCTATTCAATATTTGGTAGGCTCAAAAACTTAGTAACTGGTCACAAGGAACAATTCATATAACTGCTATTAATTCAATAATGGCACAAGAAATCATGTCAGATAAAAATGGCAAATGTGTATTTGCAAAATGATATGCAGCAACATACATATATAATATCATTTTCTGTAATATCAATATCATTTTCATATATAATGGTAGAAAGTTGTATGAATAAACAGTTTCAAAGAAGTTTGGATGCAAAAAAGACGAGATATTTAGCACACTGAGGCTTTTCTGACTTGTGTCTTCATCAGAGTGTGACTTACAAAACTAAACTGTAAGTCACACTTTGATCAAGACACAAGTCAGAAAGGCCTCAGGGTGCTAAATATCTTGTCTGTTTTGCATCCAAACTTTTTCCAATGTTCAGATATAATGAGCATTTGCCTTTACCTTTCCTTGTGCTTTTAATCCCACCTGACCTTGTAGACACTGGTCCTATTGGGGAAAATTTCAAAATTTGAATTGATTGGACTAAGCAATACCTTAAACCTTATTTTAAGTCAAAATATCATCAGCATGAACTTATCTTTGTGTGTGACTTTTCTTTGTCTGTAAGATCCAGAGAACTCTTGATACAGAAGGCTGCATTACACCTGCAGAGTATCTTGTGTTTCGATTATTCTGCCATACATCAGATTCCATCCTTTGTAACCAAACAATTGAAATTGGACTTGGATTTGGCTACTTTAAATTGTTTCCAAGGAAACTGCAGGAGTGTTGTTTTTCTACATGCATGTAAATAGAGACGTAGGAACTGGGGCACTTGTGCCCCCCAGGATTTTGAAATAAACAAAGAAGTGCCCTTTTTCTTTTCAAAAAGTGCCTCTTTAGCTTGGTGAAAAAAGTGCCCTTGAAGTGTTGTGCCTCCCCCAAATCTTGATATGCTTCCTACATCCCTGCTTGTTAATCACTTGACCTTCTTTTGAATAAAAGTAAAGAAGTATCATTTGACAGAATTTCTAAAAGACTGGCTAGAACTAGTTGTATGTTTTTCAAAGTACAGTACAGATCAATTATCTATTTTCTCCCTTACTTCAATACAGACTATAATTTGGGGTCTTGCTGGTAAATATTCTAATTATATGCTTTATTTCTATACAGTTGAGAACATTTTACTATGTTTCTCACCTCCAGATAATTTTACACTTGTTGCCACTGCTTGCAACTGCAAAAAGCCATCTGGGTTAAAGAGCCTCTCCAATTTTTGAAGATTTGCTTTGCAGAAACGCCCATAGTGTGGGATAAGGTCTGGCACAGAAACTTCAATGTCTGACTCTGATATCAAAGATACACCCCTGATGGCATTCAGTAATATGCAAGGATCCACAAGGAGCTCCATTAGTGCTACAAAGAAGTAAGATCATGGAAATAATTACATGAAAAACACTATGTTGAAGTTTGAAAGGGGGGTCATTAGCAAAAAAAAGTAATGTTTACAATTGGAATACTGGCCATGTTCTTTCTTTGGGGAACATAGAAAGGATGAAATAGATAAACTACAAGAAAAAAAAGAGTGGATATTGAATTGAAACTTTGCCCAGCAGTATATCCTTCTAGAGTCAGATAAAATATTTTAAACATGCAAGCTAAATGCATTTTGGGATAAGACCTTTTTATGCCTTTAGGGTTTGTCTTTAGGACAAATACCTACCATAAAAGATAATAATATTTAAAGACAAACCTTGCTCATGAATTCCAATTTTTATTGTGTTATCTTTCATGTTTTTCAACTTCCCTTTTCCTGAAACAAGCATATTCACCATGAAAAGGTGCAATGATTGAACTTTTGCATGCAGGACATCACGGCAGAAAATATTCTTACTTTAGTTAATCAGTTAATTACGGTTAGTGCTATGTTTTATTTGGCTATCTAGTGTTAGCTTGGTGATTCTTTCAAGAGTGGTTGTCGTTACATGTGATGGTCTGTCCAGCGTGAAGTCATTGGACACAGATCTGTGACAGGCTTTCAGCCTAGATCACAGTAATCAGTTTAGTTATAGTATTAATCATTTTGATCCCACTTGAAACAATTCTAATGCACGTCACATGGATTAAACTGGTATCCCTTTGCAGGAGATATATCTGGCTGGCATCTTCAATAGGTATAGAGCAACTGAAGTTGGTATTAAGGAAATAGCTTTGTTTTTGTGTGGCATGTAATATTTTCTAATATATTTTAAATTAAGGACTTGGTACTGTAGTATATACTAAGGTGTCCTGAAAAATCTGTCTGTTTTTTGCATCCGTTTTTCTCCTAGTACCTTAAATTAAGGTAGCGTTATATTCATATTGAAAACTTGGTACTGTAGTATATATACTAAATAATAGGTACTAGAAGAAAAACGGACGCAAAAAACAGACCGATTTTTCAGCACACTGAGGCCTTTCAAAATGTGTTCAAATGTATTGTATTGAAAATGTGTTTAATTATATTTTGTCAATGAATGAAAACTGAAACTGAATAGAGGAAATAAATAATGTGAAGCAATATTATTTTGCAAAGATAAAGTAGTATCTAGTACTGACCTTGCCCTGATTTCTTTGTTGCACTCATTTCAAAATTAAATCTTCCTAGGAAGAAAACACAGAAGACTGTACTAAGCATGGTGGAGAAATAGGCCTATCCTGTAAATAGGCCCAGCATGGGCCTGCGTAATTATGTGGAGAAGCGTAAAAGCTTCCATAATTATTCGAGGAACCTTAAGGTTATAAAAAATATAGATAGAAAATGTACACTTACTGTACGACGAATTCTTGTAGTGACTTTGAAGTTTCTAGGGAAGATGGCGATTGGCGCGCTTTTTCTTTTTCTCACAGTTCACAACGAGGCAAACATTTGTAGTAACGAGTTGCGTGTCGTCGAAAGAAACTCGGCCAGAAGCAGTTTTGAATGCGCCCGAAAACTGTTCTCGTCACCTGCGTAACGACCGGTTGTAATTTCTCGTCTATCTACCAGGAGTAGAATCTACCCGGAGTAGATATTCAGTCGGGGGCCACTACTATACTTTCCTATAGTATCATGCTCGTACAAAGGTTTAACATATGCACCCTAAACGCCGACCTCTTTTAGCAAAATACATACCCTAATCGCGGAAAATTTTCTTCAGAACATAACCCTTTCCCGCGTCAAAATAGAGCTTCTCAATTTCAGGTACCCTGATCGCTGATAAGTCAGTTATTAAAATTGCTAATATTGCCGGTGTGATTTGAAGAGGAGTACCCTGGGTACCAGACTCTCTAAAATATAGTTTTATAGATGCTACCAAAGTGGCTTGGCTAAGGTCAATCAAGTGGGGGTATTGAAATGAGAGGGTCTGGCGGCGAAGCCCTCAAGAAATTTTTTGGGACACGCTCTTTACTTTGGCTGAGAATGCATCTCCTAATATCATGCTTGCCAACAGCGACAAGGAAACTTTGTTAGTTTTGTAACAGTTGTTCAATAAAATAGAGCACGAGGAAAATTTTATAGAAACATCTTTTACTTTGGCGTAGAAAGCATCTCCCAACATCATGCTTGCCATTTGTAGCAAGAAAGTCCTTGTAGTTTCGTGACATTTATATTTATACTATGCATCGGAGCACGGCACGAGGAACATTTTTGAAGATGCATCCTTTACTTTGGCATAGAATGCATCCCCTGATTCCATTTTTGCCAGTGCTAAAATGGAAGCTTTGGCATTTATCAGAAAATTCTTACCCAACCTATGCCAAGCCATTTTCTCTTTGGTTTTAAAGGAATCTCGAGAACCATCTTTCGAAAAAAGTGGTGTAGGCAATGACCCCCCATACCCATACCCTCCATGATATTAATAATGTCAAAATGATGTTACAGATGCTATTTCACAGAGTCTGGTACCCAGGGTAGAAGAGGAAAAAACTCACTCCCGAATTCCTACCCCATCTTGCTTTTTCAAGTTCTTTGACTCGTTACAAATTCTATTTTAGAAATTTTGATTAGAATATCATTGCACAAGAGTTAGGAACTTATGATATGCAAAATAAGAGACCCTTTTTGAAATTATGGTCGATTTGGCACCCCTAAACACGGGCCCGCGCGGGCCCGTGCCTACTTTGAAGAAAGGCACGCTTTCCTGCGTTTTTTTGTACGCGCATGATAACACATCAGGTACCAAGTGGCCCCCCCCGGGGCTTAGGTTCCATCAATGGCTCCTCAATGCGATAATCAAAATTGATTCCTTCGTTTATATCAAAGACCAAACAATGAAAAGTTTAATACTTAGATAAAATTATAAAGCAATAAAACAATAAAAGTAAGCAAGAAATAAAATCATTTTCCTTTCAGCAAAAGATATTGAAACCACAAGTTGTAAATATTTCGAGCCGTTAAGTTCCAATATGTTTCTACTCACCCGGTTCACTTGGGTAAATGCTGATGTTTCTTTGGGTCATTCGAAATTTGGTCGCTCAGACATGTTTATGCAAAGGTCTTGCTCTAAGTTTCTGGGTAATCTAAGAGATAACAAGAATGGATTGAGGTGGAAGATAAATCTCTTTGGAATGATTTTAATAAGGCAAGAATTTTGTCTGAATAAAAAAGTACAGTTTTCTAGCATAATTGTGGCTCTTTTCCTACCCAAAAAAATTCTGCAGAAATTAAGGAAATAAACATTCTACTGCTTCTCGAAGCGTAAAAATCGAAACACTGGGCAAAAAAGAGGGCACCAAAGTGAACGTAAGTTTTCTTACTTTTACTCGCTAAACTTGAGCTGTTACAGATTAACGTATTACAGGATATTAACGTTCGCCTAAAATAAGACCAGACGAACAGGCGAACAGACGAACTGACGAACAGACTGAACAGACGATTCTAGAATCAACGTATCGAGACTTGAATACGTAAGATCTTCATCCAGTGTGTCTTAAGAAGAGGGAATACCTACCCAATCCTTTTCACAGGGTAAGGGTGATGTTTTTCAATACACAGGTAATGCTTTCAATTCTTAAATCAATGTTTCGAGACTGGAATACAGATTTTCATCCAGATTAGAGTGTGTTTTGAGAGGAGGGGACTCCTGCCCAGTCCTATGTCAAAGGGTAAGGGTAACATTTTCAGTACAAGGGTAATGTCTTCAATTCTTGAATCAATGTTTCGAGATTGGAATACAGATTTTCATCCAGGTTAGAATGTGTTTTAAGGGGAGGGGACTCTTACCCGAAGCTAGTTAAGCAACTATTGGTCATGCAATAATCATACTTCCATTCATATGCTCATTTTACATGGACGATTTGACATTTCGTTCCAAAAAATATGAACGGGAACTTGCGTTGCAAACTCCTAATAGGTTTCCAATGAAAGTCAGCACTCAGAAAACCGAAGATCAAGGGGAATGAACTTCAGTGTTTTGCAGAAATTGAGCTTTGAGGAAATGCTATTTCAGGTATGTGGCTAAAATAAGAATCTTATGCAATTCTTGAACACAATAAGTGATTGGTATCTCTCTTGTTGGATTTTAGCTTGCATGATGAAAGTCATTGAAAGCAAGATTAGGGAAACAAGAAACTAAACTGCCACAATCAGGCAATAGCATCAGACAACAGCCTTGCATTGCAGAGAAACAATAAGCCTTGCAATCATTTGAGCTTTGGAAATCATTAATTGGACGAGGACAGTCTTTTGTTAAGCCTTCATTGAGCTGTAGAGGAACGTCGAAGTAGGAGTAAACATAGCCTAGACCCAAACAAGGCATCTTTGGAGAAAGAAGAGAGTGAAGGTGAGACTGTAGTTAGGCTTCCTCCAACAGAGATCGAGAAAGAGTCATCAAAACGCTGCCTAATCGAGATGGCGAATGCAGATTCTTGCGGAGGCATCAACACAGAACCAGGTATCTCATTTTTTACAGTTGCTGTATCACTAATTCTAGCAATTGGCACGACGATACTACACGTTATCATCTTGCGTTCAATCATCAAAATTCGTAAAGGCAAGCTCCAGATTTTCTTCTACAAGTGTTTGCTCAATATCTCCATTGCTGATCTGTTGTCAGGTGTCCTCACCGACCCTTATTCGGTTATCTTTCACATACAAGAAGGCCTACTACAGAAGCCAATCGAAATCAAAGTGATTCATGTGATGCTGTATTTGTTTGGGAGCGTGCCCCTTCAAACAATGGTATTGCTTTGCATCGATAGAGTATTTGCACTACTAAGGCCCCTAACGTACAGAAAAGGTCCCCAGGGACGAAGAGCATGGGTGCTTATAATCTTCACGTGGGTGATTTCTGCCCTCCTGATCTCTGCATACTTCAAAATAGATTTCATCAGTTACTTGATCATCTTTGCATCAGTCAATATCTCAGGAGCGATCATCTCTATGGTTGTGACGTCATATATCTATCACAAGAAGTTGGGGAAAAGAGCGATCAACAAAGGACCTGGCAAAAGCAACAAGCCCAGCACTGATGCGTGCAGCACCCCAAGCCAAAGCCCTGATAACTGCACAACAACAGCTCACGTGAATGTTGTTTGTAGAGAAGAAAATAAATCAATAAAAAGAAAAAATGATGGAGGAGCCACAGAGAGGCAACGCGAGAAGAGCACAAAACGCGAGAGAAACGCGACGAAAACTTTCCTCATTATGACGTGTGTTGTTGTTGTGAGTTATCTCCCAACTTGCTTTGCAACAGCATACATGAATGCATGCACAAATTGCAATTGTAAAATTGTTCATAGTATGCGAGACATTGCCATTACTTCAATCCTAGCAGGCCCATTTTTCCGTGCGATCAATTTTCTCCTGTGTTTGAAGCCATTGAGAACAAGTTTGCGGAAAGGATCTCAAGGTGAAGATTCTTCGCAAATATCACTTGAAAGAAAAAAATCGGCAATGCAAAAGCCATGAGGGAAGATCTCTCTGGACTTTGTACTGGAATCATTGACGTATTTGAGTTTTTAGCCAACAAGATACCAATAATGTGAATATCTTTTGGTGTGTGCCCAAATCATGGATTCAATCATTTTGACTTGTATTTGTAGCCAATGTTGATTTAGTATGAATTATGATAAAGCGATCTTGTATTCAGGGATCGTCAAAATTGATATGTTATTCTTCACGCCGGACTCTACTGAAAGTAAATTCTATAAACTGTTTCAAAGCCTGTAGTTTGCTAAATTTTTCATCAGATTCGTTCAAAATGATTCTCATTGAGTAGCTAACATGTCAATGTAGATAAAAAAGTTTGGATAATTAAAATCAATCATATTTTTTTCGATTTACAGTGATTTCATAAAAAATTTCAATCTCAGAATCGTTCAAAACAAGCCTGAACTTTTGGAACAGGTTTTTCTACATTCAAGCTCTACAGCGATGAAAATGAAGCTTGATCGAACTATCTTACTGCGTAGGCAATCAGTTGTGTATTTATAGAGCTAGCCTACTATTCTTTTTGCTTGGAAGATTCTTTTAGACATTTTTCAGATAGTTCTCAGTAATGCTGAATTGTCAGCAAATTCAATCCAGGCTGTAGGCCTGTTTTGAAGGATTCTGAGCTGGAACGGTTTCTTAAAATCGCTCATAACTTGGGAATAATACAGCCGATTTAAACCATCTAAATTTTGTTATCTAAGTTGACATGTTACCTTCATGTTACCAACATGTTACCTTCACAATGATAATCTGTTTTGAAAGATTCTGAGCTGGAACGGTTTTATAAAATCGCTCATAACTTGGGAATAATACAGCCGATTTAAACCATCTAAATTTTGTTATCTAAGTTGACATGTTACCTTTATGTTACCAACATGTTACCTTCACAATGATAATCTGTTTTGAAAGATTCGGAGCTGGAACGGTTTTATAAAATCGCTCATAACTTGGGAATAATACAGCCGATTTAAACCATCTAAATTTTGTTATCTAAGTTGACATGTTACCTTCATGTTACCAACATATTACCTTCACAATGATAATCTGTTTTGAAAGATTCTGAGCTGGAACGGTTTTATAAAAGCGCTCATAACTTGGGAATAATACCGCCGATTTAAACCATCTAAATTTTGTTATCTAAGTTGACATGTTAGCTTTATGTTACCAACATGTTACCTTCACAATGATAATCTGTTTTGAAGGATTCCGAGCTGGAACGGTTTTATAAAATCGCTCATAACTTGGGAATAATACAGCCTATTTAAACCAACTAAATTTTGTTTATCAAAGTTGACATGTTACCTTTATATATTACCTACACAAGGATAATATGTTTTGAAGGATTCTGAGCTGGAACGGTTTTATAAAATCGCTCATAACTTGGGAATAATACAGCCGATTTAAACCAACTAAATTTTGTTTATTAAAGTTGACATGTTACCTACATGTTACCAACATATTACCTACACAAGGATAATCTGTTTTGAAAGATTCTGAGCTGGAACGGTTTTATAAAATCGCTCATAACTTGGGAATAATACAGCCGATTTAAACCATCTAAATTTTGTTATCTAAGTTGACATGTTACCTTTATGTTACCAACATATTACCTAAACAAGGACAATCTTTTTGAAGGATTTTGAGTTGGAACGGTTTTTTAAAATCGCTCATAACTTGGGAATAATACAGCCGATTTAAACCATCTAAATTTTGTTATCTAAGTTGACATGTTACCTTCATGTTACCAACATGTTACCTTCACAATGATAATCTGTTTTGAAAGATTCTGAGCTGGAACGGTTTTATAAAATCGCTCATAACTTGGGAATAATACAGCCTATTTAAACCAACTAAATTTTGTTTATCAAAGTTGACATGTTACCTTTATGTTACCAACATATTACCTAAACAAGGACAATCTTTTTGAAGGATTCTGAGCTGTAACGGTTTTTTAAAATCGCTCATAGCTTGGAACATTACAGCCGATTTAAACCATCTAAATTTTGTTATCTAAGTTGACATGTTACCTTTATGTTACCAACATGTTACCTTCACAATGATAATCTGTTTTGAAGGATTCTGAGCTGGAACGGTTTTATAAAATCGCTCATAACTTGGGAATAATACAGCCGATTTAAACCATCTAAATTTTGTTATCTAAGTTGACATGTTACCTTTATGTTACCAACATATTACCTAAACAAGGACAATCTTTTTGAAGGATTCTGAGTTGGAACGGTTTTTTAAAATCGCTCATAACTTGGAATATTACAGCCAATTTAAACCATCTAAATTTTGTTATCTAAGTTGACATTTTACCTTTATGTTACCAACATGCTACCTACACAAGGATAATATGTTTTGAAGGATTCTGAGCTGTAACGGTTTTATAAAATCGCTCATAACTTGGGAATAATACAGCCTATTTAAACCAACTAAATTTTGTTTATCGAAGTTGACATGTTACCTTTATGTTACCAACATATTACCTAAACAAGGACAATCTTTTTGAAGGATTCTGAGCTGTAACGGTTTTTTAAAATCGCTCATAACTTGGAATATTACAGCCGATTTAAACCATCTAAATTTTGTTATCTAAGTTGATATGTTACCTTTATGTTACCAACATGTTACCTTCACAATGATAATCTGTTTTGAAGGATTCTGAGCTGGAACGGTTTTATAAAATCGCTCATAACTTGGGAATAATACAGCCGATTTAAACCATCTAAATTTTGTTATCTAAGTTGACATGTTACCTTTATGTTACCAACATATTACCTAAACAAGGACAATCTTTTTGAAGGATTCTGAGTTGGAACGGTTTTTTAAAATCACTCATAACTTGGAATATTACAGCCAATTTAAACCATCTAAATTTTGTTATCTAAGTTGACATTTTACCTTTATGTTACCAACATGCTACCTACACAAGGAAAATATGTTTCGAAGGACTCTGAGCTGTAACGGTTTTATAAAATCGCTCATAACTTGGGAATAATACAGCCGATTTAAACCAACTAAATTTTGTTTATCAAAGTTGACATGTTACCTACATGTTACCCACATGTTACCTACATGTTACCTACACAATGATAATCTGTTTTAACAGATCTGATACGAAGCCAGCAAACTACAGGCTTGCAAACGTTTCAATTTGTTGTACTCACCCCGGTACAATTTATCATTTTTCTGGAGCACCCAATGTGTTTATTACATAAAAAAGCAGCTTAACATAAGGTACAATGAACTGGCAATTTCAAGATTAGTTGCTATACTCTGCCATATCAAAGTGAATCATCTTAGGCACAAAGAAGTTCAATTTAATAGCTCAAAGCTATATGGTGACAATATTGCCTCGTCCACAAAAAATCTAACTGCTGCTTGAATAATTGACCTCTACTTTCAAAACAAGTGCTTTTCTTGAATGATTTACGAGAAATTCATTTCGTACTTTTCTCATCTTCGTTTAAAGAATTTATTGATGTCATCCTCATAATCTACAAATGTTAGTACCTTATCGTGCAATACCTCAACCAGAAATTGAAGCTCGTGCTATACTACTGCGGTTTCGCTGCCTCTCTGCTCTTGCCTATGTTACTGTACTGTACGGCTACAGTTTTGAATCGTAGGCGAATCATCTTTGGCCTTAAATAGCTGACGGCCTGTCACATAAAACTGCGGCAATCATGTTGTGACATTGTTCACAGGGAAACAAGGGAATCATTCCAACATCAAACGGTCTTCAAGGGAATCGACACAGGAGAGACACACTTTCTATATGGTGATCAAGACCTTTGTGATGATTTGAACGCTTGAACAGATACATACTCGAATTAACTATACGTTTCGTTCACGAAACTGGTCGGTTAGATTAAGATATTCGAGAACTTCAGTTATGTACAAAGCAACCAGCAAGTCCCTTGACGTAAATGTTTTTTTTTTGTAAATTCTGTTTTGCATTAAATGTCAGGCATATTTTCATTGCAAAACAACATGATTGCGCTCGTGACATTTTAAATTCATCGCAACCCAGATCTTAAAATCTGGGCCAAAATAGTTGGGACAAGTCACAACATTGCACTACTTCAGTATTTGATCACGTGCCCCCCCCCCCCCACTTCCCCCGTTTCAATGTTGCTTGAATTAAACGCCATTCGACCTTGCCAACATTGAATTAGGGGGAAGGGGGATCAGAATGTCCTAAACCTATGTTTTCGCCTCGATATTTTAGGAAGCATCATGAAAACACTGAGATTTGCCTATGTCCCAGCTTCTTTTGGTCAGGATTGTAGTATAGTATCCGTTAGTTTTCAATCGTTCGTAGTGTAGTTGTAGGTACTTATCGATATGTGTATTTATGTATTGGCCATGGGGTAGTCATTGTCTTTCGCTTCCATTGGTATTGTCCCTGTACTGTTGTATAGTAATTCGAAAAGTATAGTAGAACGTAAGACGTATTGTAATATTTTATATGAATATAAAAATGACAGCGGGTAAAAAAGGAGATGATACGCCATCTGATTGGATCTCGCTTTTCTTGCAGGCATGACAACTGAGAAAACAACCATTAACAGAAAGCATCTCGTTCGACAGCAACAATACTCTTTACAATTCCCAATAACTCCAAACTATATTCATGACTCCACCTCTCTCTTCTCTCCCTCTTTCTAACTGTCTTACAATTACGTGACATACGATTTAAGGCCCAAAATTATGCAGGGGTTAATCCGAGGGGGGGGGGGGTGGTTAAAGTCCTCACATTTTCAAAACCCTATCTCATTGGACTGATAGAAATAGATGTGGTACAAAACCAAATTAACCGTGTCGATTCCCTTTTAAGAAACTTACTGTAAAGCATTCATCTAAGAAAGGACATTCGAAGTGAAAATGTATTCGTACCTTGAGTTTCATTCATCTACTCTGGGATGTCAGGAAAGTCATAAGAGACCGACTCCCCTTGATTCTTCTGCAATGACCTAAAATTAGAAAGAAACAATTCATATAACCGTTTACTCGTGTCAATCCTTTTAGGACTTTGAGAGGTACTTAAAAGACGTCTCTGCCTACTAAATTCTGATGTCGGGTTTGATTGAAAAATTGGGAAGGAATTGCGCCATGTTCAAGTGGGAATGAACTGAAAATTAAGTAAGGATAAAATTTATAGATGACAACAAGACACTTTACCGTCCCTAACTTTAAAGAGCCATTGTCACCCGGGGTCCTTTGCGGGCACGCTGCAATTTCAAACTGTCTGGATATCAAATATGGATCCACATAACAGCCAACTAAAGTCAAATTTCGATCAGTATAGATAGCACAGGCTGAGTTCTTGGATCTATCTTGTTTTATCTAAATTCAAAACTCGCCTGTAAAAATTGTATCATATTGTATCATCTAAAGATATGTAGATATCGTTTACTGTTAAATCAATCAAGGGTGTTAGGACACGGAAATTTTAATTACGTATTTATTTACCTTGTTTTGATCTTCGTCTTGTTTTCTTGTCTTGTTTTCTTCTCTGTTCTGTTTCCTCTTGAACTGATGTAAATGCCTCGTGTTATTTGAATATACTTCCTTGTGTTCCTGTGTCTTAGATAGCACGCCTTCGCAGAAGAAATTAAATATGGCATCGTGGTTTGAAACCTTTCTTCTACGAAGGCGCGCTAAGACACAGGAATACAAGGAAGATATATTCAAATAACACGAGGCATTTAAATCAGCAAGAGCAGAAAAGAAAAGAAAACAAGACAAGAAAACAAGACGAAGATCAAAACAAGGTAAATAAATACGTAATCAAAATATCCGTGTCCTAACACCCTTGGTTTTAGTATGCATATCTAGCTGTGCTTTTCTACTACAATTTTTAACGCCTACTATAATGACATTAATAATAATAACAATAATAACATAATGATGATAATAATGGAAATTTCTTTCATTTTAAAATCAAAATCTAATACCTTTATACTGGTCTAAAAATACTTCTTAGTAAAAGATATAGTAAATTTACAATTCACAAATTAAGTATAAAAGAGCCAGTCATTCTTCTCTCTTTTTCAACGCAAAGATATGACTGCTAGCACTCAGGAGTTTAGTTAAGATTCTATAATTCTTCAGAGTTCGAGGTGAGCTGGGTCGTGTGGAACAGCATAGATTTTACCATTACATCTGAAGGGTGTCAAGGGAGGCTGCGCTAACGCCAATTTTTGTGGTTCCCTCTGTAACTTCGTGCCTTTCTGCACGTGGTGATAGGGTGGAATCCCCTATCGGGCTATCCTGGATTCAGCATTTGCTAAAATAGTTTAGCGGCTAGCGAATCCATGGAAAGTTACCTGGAGGAGCCACAGAAATAAGTTGGCACAGTCTCAAGTGGTTCATAAAGGCTCCCAGTTCCTCTTCACATTTCAATTAAACTACCAAAAGCTCAATGCACAGCTCTTAAATGGCAACATTTCTTAAGAATACAACGACAATGGTCTTTTGGGTATTGATTTTAGGCTGACTTATGTGTTTTTTTAGAACTTTTTTATGTATCATGTATTAAATTGTAAATTATATTTTATTTTAAAGTGTATGTATTGTGATGTAAATAATCGTTTACTATAAATACTTGGCTGCCCTGTAAATAGCTCACACTGACGGAGATTTTTATCGAAACGTTTGAGGCATTTAACAGTTGTGTTTTTATAATAATAATAATAATAATAATAATAATAATAATAATAATAATAATCAGCTGGTGCAGTGGGGATTTTCCATATTTCCATATTTCCGCTTAGGACAAATTTGATTTTCAGACAGTCTGACATTGCAGCGGGACTATGAATATAATTAAAGGCCTATTTTGGAAATCTACCGGGTGTCCCAAAAAAAAATACTCCCGTTTGAAAAATCACCAAAATTTGATTTCACAGCCGATCTTCAATTTCCTTTTTTTGTCAAGTAGATCAAGGACCAACATGTTATCCAATACATAGTTATTCTTGTAATTGGTTTCAAAATTAGCGAACTTAGCACTTTTTAGGGCTACTTGGTTTTGAATCATACTGCAAAAAAGCATTGATGATTGCCAGATCAATTTCTTTGTGCATGTAAAGCTTCTAGTTTGGTCATAAATTACATAAAGAAATGCGCACTATCATTGGAGACTTCAATAAATGATAACAAATCTGAAAATTTTGACTCTTACGCAAGACTGAATATTTTGCTTCAAAACTTAGCTCAAAAAAAGGTTTTTCAACGTATAATTTCTCTACCTTGCTGTCTCAAAAGCAAACATTCTATCATCTATGAATATTTTTGGGTCTTTGACAAAACAACTCAAAAAATTGTTTATCAAAGTTTGATAATGAATTTTTGGCGATTTTTCAAACAGGAGAGCATAGGTTCCAAATCTTTAAAAGGGCTGGTGTTAAATTGAGTGACCTATTTCTTTGAACTGAATGACTTCAAAGAAACTTCAGCTATTTCTCTATAATTCTACCGTTGAAATTTTCTGAAATCTGCAATAGTTTCTAAATTAGAGTGTTTTTCTTCTTTTTCAAGAATTCAAGAAAAATTTTCAAAAAAACCTAAAACCAGCGTAATTTCTAAACTGTTTGACGTAACATGAAATAATTTGGAAGAAAACCATAGTTTATGAATGCCTACAATATGGTATCAAGCAAAAGTCTGTCACTCATCTGGAATATGATTTAGAAATTTGATGACGTCACATCCTCAAATGAGTTGAAATGTAAGATACGCTGTAATTTCCAAAAATATTCAAAATTACTGAAAAGTCCAACGGTAGAATTATAGATAAGTTTCTAAAGTTTCTTTCAAGCCATTCAATCAGAAGAAATAGGTCATTGAATTTTACACCCACCCTTTTACGCCGAGATAAAGATTTGGAACCTATGCTAAACAGGAGTGCTTTTTATGGGACACCCGGTAGCTAAATACCATTTTACTCAAATCTCTCATAATTATGGAACGGCTAAACCAATTTCTACCAAATATAACTTTGATATTTAAGTTGTCCTTTTTACTACACAACGAATTTTCAAAGAAACGAATTCGTAAGCTAATTAGCATCAAAACAAATTGGCAAACACCCCACGTTTTCCTAACTCACCCTGTATCGCTCAGAAACTGTGATATGATGGAATGGGAAAAGGGGTCATGAGAGCAAAATCGTCTGGCAGCTGAATCCATTGATGTAAGGAAATGATGATAACTAACAAAGTATCCCTTTCCATTAACATCTCTCTCTGAAATAGAATCTTATTCAGAAAGGATAGATGCTTATGTAGCTCAATAAGGAAAAAGAGCTTGAAGCAAATTGATCATAAAGTTTATGAATATTCCTTTTCAACTGACAATTATGTCACATCCTTTTTGGTTTAATAGCTTCTTAAGCAAATACTTTTTGAAACCTTCTAGCCTTCGCCACCCTTTAAACTATAGTAACAACCAACGAGTCATTTTGGACATCTGGAGCTGCACGTATTTTTCATCATGAGAAAGTCTTGTTAGGAACTCAACTCTTGGATCACCAAAAGCTTACGAAACTCAAGTGCTGAAAAAATATATCCAATAAACTTTAAGAAAAATTTATCCAGAAACTTGGGACAACATGTTCTCTGCTTGTCACATTTAAAGACAAAAACTACTGACAGAGTCAAAATACAAAGAACAAAGAACAGTGAAGGGTGCAGTAAGAGAAACAGGAAATTTTCTTATCCAATAATGACCAGTTTTTGGACCACAAATTTTTCTTCCTTTTATGTCCAATATTTGAATTGTAAAATATTTTCCTGGGCAGTCTCTCATCTTCACTTAAAGGCTTTTAGTTTCACAGTGACTTCTTAGAAATTTTCCTGATTGTTTCCAAGCAAACACGTATGATAAATCGTGCAATGTTCGAAGACATCATAGTTTCTGAACAATTAAACAATACACGAAATTGTACATGGACCATCCGAATTGATCCAACCTCGTCCCCAGGGCCTTAGCCTATTGCCGTATTCAAAAGGTCCAGGGGACGAGGTTGGAATTGATCGGTTAAATTTTGGCACAGTGAAATCTCATAAAATTTACTTTCGGTTTTCGGTAGAATAGACCTTTAAGCTATTCTACAAAAGAGTCTGGATCGAGCGATATTTTTATACATTTTTATATGCAAGGTTCGATTGAGTGGCGTTAGACCATTGTGCACGTTCGAAAATTCGATAAAATGTATAAGATATCAGTCGATTCGAACGTTATTTTAGAATAGCTAAGAGGTCAATTCAGTTAAAAAACAAAGGCTCACTTCGGACCATCCCAAACAGATAGTGTCATTTTGGTCACGATCCTTTGCTAGGCTTTATGACATTACTTAAAGTGGTAGGTGAGCTAGTTGCTTTGGGCCCGCCTTCAGTTCGGAAGGTCAGTGGTCCAAAAATTGATGCAATTTCAAATCAACAGTCTTTCAAACAGCGCTCTGATACAACTTTTATTTTATGGTGATAAAGACCTCTCTAGCGACGTTAATAAACATGTACTTGAACTGGCTCTATAGTTCATTCACCAAACTGGTCGATTTAACTAAGGAAATTCACAGCGTTTGTTTGCATTTCATAGCCCCCAAGTCCCTTTGCTTCTCTTTCTTTTGCTGTAAGTTCGTTTCACATTGTATGTTAGACTCATTGGGCACAAATCCATTCTAATTTGAAATTCTAATCTCCAATTTCATCCATTCTTGTGAATAAGACCTGATTGCCCAAAGTTAGCTCAACATACAAAGTGAAACGAACCTTAGTATTTATCAGTAGAAATTGTTCATGTGTATTTTTCGTAGCTGTACATTTAATTTCAGTTTAGTTACACGTTCTCTATTAATGACTGCGGAGTTGCAATGGTCTCTTGCACTCCGTGGTATCGCCCTTGTAGTGCAGTAAAGTAGCTCGTACGTAGTGCGTTAAGTAGTTTGTTTGTAAAAAAATTTCTATTGAAATATTGAAAAAAAAATCATGCAATGAATTCCATGTCCTTGACACGAATTTGATTATCCTGTATCTTGATTTTGAACAGTTGCTGCATGAGTTTTAATTGAGCGGTGGTAGGTCGTTGTTGCTGTTGTAACATTAAAGAGAAGCAACGGGCTCATGTCGTAAGTCGAACCGCATGCTCCAACTAACGCTCGCAATATTACAGCTCAAAAACTGGACTTAACTTATTTCATTTAATGTTAACATCTGGCTACGATTGGTAGACTAACAATAACTTATTGTACTAAATTAACCAATCCCGTTAGATATTACGCAGAAAGTTTTACACTACTGGTGCAATGACCTTGTCTCTGTTGATCAATTTACAAAGTTAGAAACAGGGAACAGTGTTGGTAAACCTAGCAAGACAAAAGGCATCTTAATGACAAGGAATTTGCGTTGTAAATTTCCCCCTATATGGTGTTGAAATCCCTTATTTAGCACAATACTGCGACACCCCTGTGTGTCATCATAAAGCTGCCTTTACAATTCCCCTTGTATCCCAGTGAGCTCATTTCAACTGGGTTAGTTGCATGGTTAGTGGTGGGTATAAGCGGTCAAACAGGCGATGCAAAATGTCATGGTCAAAAAAGAACGCTGATCATGGCAGCACAATGCTATGCCAGCCCTTACCTCCTAAAAACTTGCTGGAACCTTTCAAACGTTATTTGAGCCTAAATTTTGCCTTGATTGTCAAATTGCGACTCTACTGAACTAAAACACATTTTGCAATGGCTCAAAGGAGGCTCTGAATGCAAAATGATGTTTTAACAACGGGCCAATTTAAGTTTGTTTAATACCCGACGTAGGACTGTCACTGTTATAGTATTATGGCATGATCAAACAGAAATTATCGATCTTTGCAGCGCATCGGGGTAGCCATTTACTAGATTTGGAATTGGATCCGCCAGCCAACATACCAAACTGCTCCCCAGTTCCTTTGCTGACTTGCAGAATTGGCTGTCCCCCTCCTAACCCAAACCAAAACGACATCCATATGAGATTTTCCATCATCTAACTCTACAGCTGATAACCGGCTTAAACCCTGCAACTGCGCGCTGGCTAAGGTCTTGCCAAGGTCTTGGCTTAGATCATTGGTCAACTATCATAAAATTCAGTTAAAAATGTTTCCCCAACTCCTCAAATATGACATTTTCCATCATCTCTCTTTTCAGTTGATAACCAGCATAAACCCTGCAACTGCGCGCTGGCTAACTCAGCATAAAGCTTCCAATATCTTTGCTTAGGTCATTGGTCAACTGGCATTAGGTTCATTTGTTCATTCTCATCCAATTTATTTAATGTTTATGCGACCTAGCTCTTCCTCAATAACGTAATATGGATAAGAAGTAAATTGCATTTGCCTACGACATATTTAGGATGTTGATTAAGTAATATTCAGTATGCAGTATTAATGATATTTTACCACACATATCGAATCAATGCTAGGAGGTACGAACAAATGCCTCTCTGCGTGCATCTCTAGAGTAAAAACGTCACTGCTGCAAATATCTTTAGCTCAGTCCAGTCTCTTGAAGAACCATTGTCGCCTAAAGTGCTTTGCATGCACGCTGAAACTTCACACTGTCTGAAAATCATATTAAATACTTGCCCCAAAGTGAAACCATTGATCCAAAATGCAGAATTGAATGGATAGAAAAGTTTTATTTCAGCTGAACTGTTCTATGAGCTCAACCACTGCATTATAGATCCATAGTTTCCATTTAGGCAAAATTTGGTTTTCAGACAGTCTGACATTATAGCGTGCCCGCAAAGGACCCTGGGTGATAATGGCTCTTTAACTCAGTGATGGAACCATAGGAAACTATCGTGACCCAGAGTTTTCTCATACATTGAGAACGGACAAACAAATATTCGATTCTCGCGAAATAAGTTTGGGAAGTTTATCAGATCAATCAGAATAAATTAACAAAAATTCGAACTAATCCGTACATGAGCCATACTAGTAATTGTTTTCGAGAATTCTACATCATTGATGTCCGAGTAGAATTCCAGTAAGTAGGTCGCTATGTAAGGAATCAGACATTGCGGGCTCGCCCAAAATTAAATTAGTCACAAATGTTTCGTTTCTGTTAAAACCTCAGAATTTTCAAACTAAGGGAAATCAACCTTGCAGTGACATTGACTCGTTCACGCTCAAGTTTAGATGCAGTGCTTTAAATACCAGGTGTCCCAAAAAAGTACTCCCGTTTGAAAACTACCAAAATTTGATTGCACGGCCGATCTTCAATTTTCTTTTTTTTTCAAGTAGATCAAGGACCAAATCATTTTTCAAGATATAGCTGATCTTATATCTAGCTTCAAAATTAGCAAATTTAGCACTTTTTAGGGCTACCTGGTTTTGATTCATACTGCAAAAAAAGCACTGATGATTGCCAGATCAATTTCTTTGCGCATCTAAAGCTTGTAGTTTGGTCATAAATTACAGAATTGAATGCGCACGATCATTGGAGACTTCAATGATGATAAAAAACCTGAAAATTTTAACTCTTAGGCAATATTGAGTATTTTGCTTAACAACTATAGCTCAAAAAAAAGGTTTTTCAACGTGTAATTTTTCTACCTTGCTGTATCAAAAGCAAACATGTTATCATCCATTAATATTTTTGAGTCTTTGACAAAAAAGTCAAAAAGAAAATTTTATCAAAAGTTTGATAATTGATTTTTGGTGATTTTTTAAACAGGAGTATTCCCTTTTGGGACACCCGATACGATTTCTGTTGTCCTCTCTAAGCTAACAATAAAGCAATAAAGTGATTCCAGAAAAACTTACACATGTACACGTACCCATTAAAATGAATCAAATGAGTTGAAAGTAGCTTAGCTAGGGGGACTGAGGCAACCAGAATAAATTCTGTTGAGTTTCTGATTTTCTCGAGAATTGAAGAAATAGGAATACAAGTGGCACATGGTCTTCTTTTGTTCAGTTCTTAGACAAGATCGCTACATCTCCGTTATATCTCTATCTCATGAAAATGTCCCAGTTGAAATTCAAATGGTTGGGAAAGTGACACTTAGAATGCTAAATGCTCATGGGATGGGGTAAGATTGGATGGAATGGCATGGCATGGATGGATGGATGGAATGCTCGATTTTCATGGGATGGGAGTAACTTACAGAAGCAAACTAACTTCTCTTTGAACATATACATAATAGGTTTTTTAGGACGTTAGAACATACAGCAGATCAGAGAAGGAATGAAAATTCATTAGTGAAATGAAAAGGAAACGATTCATCGATTTGTCTAGCAATTTATAATGAGATACAATGTTCTACAAGAAGGAGGTATTAGTCATGCAAGATCATTGATAAAATGCTATGAATTTGAAGTGCTCTAAAAATAGCTTGATGGAAAGAAGAATTTGCTTTATTGCATTAACCTGGTTGGAGAGGGAAGGAAGATTCTAAATGATAGCATTTTATTCTTCACCTTAGAATGAAATGTTTCCGATTATAAACATAAATAGATACAATAATAGAAAAATGTGCAACATTCTTTGGATATTTCTATCAAAGATAAAATTACTTGATTTCATAAAGAAATATTGTCGGAAGGAAGAAGCAATGATACGATTTTGTGTCTGATCTTTTCTGAGATTTTTTATACACACATGCAACTACACAGAGTAATGAAAACAATACGCAACACTCTTAAAATAGTTTTGATCAAAGATAGAAATTACTTGATTTCATTAAGAAATAGTTGTCGGAAGGAAGAAGCAATGATACGATTTTGTATCTGATCTTTTCTGAGATTTTTTATATACACATGCAACTAAACAGAGCAAAGGAAACAATGCGCAACACTATTAAAATAGTTTGATCAAAGATAAAAATTACTTGATTTCATTAAGAAATAGTTGTCGGAAGGAAGAATTAGTAAACTATGTCTATTTTGAGATTTGGGCAGATTCCTATTTTGTCTATTGCTAATAGTTTTATGAAGGATTTGCTGCGCCGAAGAATGACGTAAGTAAAGATTTAACCATTCATAACATTGAATTTAAATAGCATTGATACAAACGTATTCCTTTATCTAATTTCGTATCCATGGTAGTGAGGGCTTAGGTCCGTCTAATTTAGGCCTCTTTGATGTTTCTGAGTTTAAGAAGAATGTTTATTGACTTACAGTAGCGTCTAGTAAAGCAATGTTATAGCTTCTGATCCTCACTAAGACATTGAGTCATGAAAGGTGGCCAACAAAGTATTCACCATTCAAAAATAACCAAAATACTACCATTTTAAGCTTTCCTGAAGTTGTTGAAATGACAGTAAAGCATCAACTCAGATGCTAGAGAATGGCTCCAAAGTAGGCCCCTATTGTTGGCGTTTGAAGAAGACATAGGAGAAGGGGCCTGAGAGACAAGAAGAACTGCAGCTAAAATTATCCATACATGAATTTATCCTATCCCTGATTAACCCTTTTTGTGCACAACATTTTAATTTGTTTGCAGAAGGGTTGTGTCTTGACATCCGAGAAGAAATGCG
Source organism: Aurelia coerulea (assembly GCA_039566865.1). Taxonomy (NCBI): domain Eukaryota; kingdom Metazoa; phylum Cnidaria; class Scyphozoa; order Semaeostomeae; family Ulmaridae; genus Aurelia; species Aurelia coerulea. The sequence goes on along the minus strand of CM076944.1, from coordinate 2,342,535 downwards.
ACAAGTAAGTCGCTATGTGAGGAGTCAGATACATAGTTTTCAGCCTACTTGAAATAATATAATCATGATGATGATGATGATGATGATGATGATGATGATGATGATGATGATGATGATGATGATGATGATGATGATGATGATGATGATGATGATGATACATACCTTGCTCACAGACCGGAGAAATTTGCCGTCCTTAGCCCCATTCATTTACTTCACAATTTTCATTGTTCGCCAACCTGAAGGACGTTTTTTTGCTTCCTAAAGACAGATAAACAAATCAGTCGAAGCATGTAAATTTAACAAAGACAGAAAAGTAATGAAGGCACACTATTTAGCTCCCTCGTTGCTTGGCAGAGAACTCTGGCCATGGTCAAGCACTACAATTCCAGAGAAACTCCAGTTACATTCTTGCTTATAACTTTGATTATAAATTCATTCATTTACCTTTTCGCGTAGAAAATACATTTATCTAATTACATACCTCGAAGAGTCAGTTGGGTGGTATCGAATTAAGCAAGGTACCTCCTCATTAACTTAAATACACTTAAAATAAAGTTAATTGGTTTTAAAGAGCCACAGTCTAAATGGATGACAATGCACGCAGGCAAGATTAGTCCTTTCTAATCCAGGCGAATACAAAATGGCTGGGAATTTCATTCACAAAAATGGCTCATAGATTTACTACTGCCATCTTTTGTTGCATTTTTCAGCACGAAATTGAGGGATGGACTTGGTAAGCCTTCTGACCTAAGCGCCGACCTATAATGTGAAACGTGTGAGGGAGATGGGTGGAGCCACAGTTATATTGGAAGTAAATGAGACCTTTTCTGCATTATGGGTGTGTTTACATGAAATTCTCGTGTTCTGTTGGGTCTGTCGGCATAACACGATACACACCCAAGTGTATCAAAACGCTGTAAAGAACTAAAGGAGAAACATCGCCAAACTCAGCAAAAGTAATGAGCCATCTAAAATGACCTCCATTACCTTTGCACACCCCCGTCTAAGTGCCCCGGTATATTCTACCCCGGTGATTTCCTCGGTGAAAATTTTTTAGCAAAATAAGTCCCCGGACAAGAAGTGAATCTCCCCGGTATAAAATGCCTCACAAATGAAACCTCGGCTGCAAATTGGCGAGCCCCGGGGAGAATTTTGAGAAAAAATTTCATCGTTGAAACAATTCCCCGCCAATAATTATGCTGTCCTCGTTGCATAATTGGAACTCCCCGGTGGAAATTTGACCATATATTTCGGTCACTAGGACCCCGGTGAATATTTGACCTCTCACCGGGGCACTTAGACGGGGGTGTCTTTGCTAAGTTCTTAGCCTAAGTCCTCTGTAAAAATGAAGGGTAAATCAATCCAAAAATTTCGTACACTTGCTTAAAAATCATATCCTAAAAACCAACAACATAAAATTCCAAAAGTTTCCCCAATAAATCATGTACATTTCCAAAAAAGATCATTCCATAATCCTTCGAAAATCTCAAAAGTCGTTTGAATCTCCAAAAATCTTGCAAATCTTACAAATCTTCGAAAATTCTGTGAGATTTTTAAAATCCCAAACGATGAATTGCTAATCAAACATGCAAGTTTCCTTCAAGAATTCTTCTACAAACTTGAAATATATTTCAGCAATGCACAAGTAGAAACGTGGAGATGCCTAGAAGTTCCAAACTTTGGGGAGCTATAACTTCTCGTGATTTTGCTTGGTCTGATGCTAAATGCATATCAAGATATGAATGTTTCGTTGCATCATTTCAGAAAATAGCAAAGTCTGCGTTTGATGATGTTAATTAAGGTTAGATTATAAAATTATGAAATTGTCAAAATAAAAGGCAAAAATGGCAAAGGATGGGAGATGTTTTAGGCCAAAGTAGAGGGTCTGTCCTCAAAAATTTTCAATGATTTGCCCCTCTGTAAAAAGCACCTTTGAAGTTTACAAGACAATTACTATAAATGAACCCTCAAGATCCTTTATTTAGATAGCAGCTGACTATTGCTGGCACTAGCACTACATTTTCCATGATCTGATTGGCTGGCTTAAAAGCAACGTCAATCAAAATCGTTTTCATCGCCTAAACGACATAAATTTAACAGCGAAAATTCTGAGAAGAAATTATTTAATTGTAAGTGCGTTTTTAAATTATGATTATTAAAATTCAATATAGGTATGAAACTACCTAAATACAATTTGACACAAATTTAGCACATGCAGTTTGCAACTTGAAGAACTCCAAGCAAAGCAAAGTGAAAATTTTTCCGTCAATTCAGCATTGGTTTTTGCGTTTGGTGTTTGAATTGTGTCCACGTAATTCGACATGCTGTCCACATAATTCCATGCACTCAAGTAGGACTTTGACCTTGAAATGTAAATTTCTTTCAAAGAACTAAATCCTCTAACGGTAACGGTATTTTTGAAGGGCGTTCCTATCTATCTAGGGTTGTGATCCTTGGATCATTAACAGCGCAAAAATTCTCTGCCCAGTTTCAAGACTTAGAATTGAGCTAAAGATGGATATTTTCTATTGTGAAGATTATCTTAAAACAGTGATTTCTTGGGTTGTGTCAGTAGGAGGAGATTATTTTTAGCTCAAAATTCCAGTCTTTTTTAACATTTGCGCATTGAAGAATAGTCTAGAGTGCAAGCTCTTGTTTCATTAGAATTTTCCCTATTGTGACACTTATCTCCAGGCGCACCTTCCTTAGTCAAATCGCTATGATCATTCTATATCAAGAACACCTTTTAGTAAGGGTCATTCAGTACCTTACAAGAAAAGAAACGAGACGGTGAAGTTGAAGTTGAAGTTGTGTACTTTTAGCGTCAAGCGCTGGGATCGCATAAGTACTTAATTTACTTCAAAGATGGAAATTATGATTTCTCGACTTTTCAAAATGTCCTTCGCGAAGAAGCCCCTAGCAAACATCCGCTATTTGTCTCTTTCAAAACAAAACGCAAGATAAAACTGCCCACAGAGACACAGACGACGTTTACACTGTAACGGTACAGAAGAGTGTTTACGCTGCTCCAGAATAAAATGTATCTACAGGGTGCCCCAAAAAAATTGTGCCCGGTTTGCCTGAATATTGCGACAAAACGGCAAAAGATTCTCGCAAAACTTTTGCATGATGTTGCTCTTCAGATTTTCAAGTAAAGTTTGTTATCATTCCCATAAAAATCCGTTGAAAAATGATGGAGCTATCATTCCCATAAAAATCCGTTGAAAAATGATGGAGCTATGACCTTCAGGAGACCAAATTTGCCCAATGACTGCCCAATGACTGAAACCAGCGGTTGGCCATTTTGTCGTACTATTTTGCAGCGATAAATAGCTTCATGGATGGAAAATGAAGTAGCAGCCTCCAATTTCATTCTTACCTCACGTGAAGCTACTTATCACTGCAAAATAGTAAGACAAATGGCCGACCGCTGGTTTCAGTCATCAGACAAATTTGGTCTTCTGAAGGTCATAGCTCCATCATTTTTCAACGGATTTTTACGGGAATGGCAGCAAACTTTATTGGAACATCTGAAGAGCAACATCATATAAAAGTTTTGCGAGAATCTTTTGCCGTTTTGTGGCAATCTTCAGGCAAACGGGGCACAATTTTTTTGGGACACCCTATATAAACAAAATGAACAAGAGCTACAGTTAAGAGCTTTGAAAAATTTGTGTGATGTAATGTGCAAACATGAAATGAAAGAGGAAAGATGGTGTCAAATATTTTCAAATGCTACGATTTCAAAAGGAAACGGAACACAAAATATGCTTGTCTGGCAAAAGGTTCCGTCAATTTGAAATCTTGTGCTAATCTAATGCTACGATTTCAAAAGGAAACGGAAAACAAAATATGATGGTCTGGCAAAAGGTTCCGTCAATTTGAAATATTGTGCCAGTCAGACTTCCAAAAACGAAGGAAGGTTATAATGTTGAGACAGCAGCAAGTCCAAAATGTTTTATCTGCTGTAAATGTATCTACCAACAACTTTACTTCACTAATAACAACATCTTGGATGCTTCATGGCTAAAAGCAAAATTTACTGTGCAAGTCCGGAAGATTTCTGCTGTGAAAATCGCAGCCCCTTTTCAGCCGAACTCTGGACAAAATTTAACAACTTGGGTATACCTTACAACCCTTCACGAAAAATTACTCCCACCTCTAAAGTTGCCACTATAAAACTTAAAGGAACGAAGAAGAGATTTTCTGCTGTTGTTTAAATTTCGTGTGATGATAGATGATAGGGCAAAGAGCACAACTGTGTGTTAGGCCATAGGCCCAGTTTGTTCTACAGGGATAAAGAGTCGGATTCCATAGCCTCATTCTCTGAATGTTTCCTTCAAGGGTCTGATCGACGTACCGAAAGGGCAAAGAGCACAATTGTGTTTTAGGCCCACAGTTTGTTTCTTGCGAATAACGAGTCGGGTTCCACTGCCTTATTAAGGAACAGCCAGCGGTAATCCATCGTCGCCATTTGATCGCAAGAGACGCGCGCCAACCGACAGCCGCACTTATCTTGCGGATTATAATAAGGCGAAATACTTAGGATAAATCCACGATAATGCCAAGGTGATGTAGCATCTTGAGGAGTCGATTAAATTTGAACAAAGTAAAGTAGTATTAGAAGCGAGAGCTTGCTTGTTTATCATTTTTAAAGAGTTGCAACCACATTGCCACTTCATATGATCTATGAGGCTCTGGAACACAAGATACCACGCACAATCATTTTCATTACGTCAGGAATATCGAAGAGAATTCAGGTTTTACGCAATATTCTTCGACAATCGGTTTGTCTGTTCAGGAAAAAATAAAGCAATCAAGGACAATTTCTTTGATTAAGAAGTAGGACTGGGGAGAGCGGTTTGATCTGGTAAATGGTGGATACAAATCTGGTAAATGGTAGCCTGCGTGCAAACTTTACCTTTCTACTGCGAAGGAGAGCTGTCTCCTTCGCAGTGGAAAGTAAAGTCTGCACACAGGATAGGTAAATGGCTGCCGAGGAGCATTTACAAATGACAAATCTCCATCTGAAGGACTGCCTTCAATTTATGATTCATATAAGAAATTTTTGCGAAAAATGTTTGTGATCATACTTCACGATGAACCATACTTCATTCCCCTTATTTCTCGATCAATCTTCGTCCCATAAAACCGTCGTTTCAATTTCACTTCGATCTTGCCGTAAGAACGAAAAGCGGTAAACCTCTTTTAAGCGTGAAAAAGAGCAGAGAAAAACCTCAGTAATTTCCGCCAATACGACATATCTCACTAAATAAGATCAAAGGAAAACCGGGGAGAAACCGACAATATTTCATCTGGTTCCAATCAAACATCAAAGAAATAATTGACAATAGTTTACAGTTTGCTATTACTCGACTTCATCACGCTAGAGATAGCGATGTATGCTTGAATTAGGATGCTATTGACAAGATTGAACATATAGATTTTTATGGCCTTGAACATAGAACTTGAAGATAGAGACGGCAAAGTGCGCCTAGACTGATTACATACGTCGTAGTTGTGGCTATTGATAGACTGATGGACGCTCAAACTGTTCAATTCAATTCAAAAGATAACTGGGATTATCTGGTGCACAAAAAGCCTTACTCCACAAGGACCCTCGACTTACGCCCATCTCATTGAACTGATGTTGTTGTTGCCGCTCCAGTGAGGGTCTTATTTCCCTAAAGCTGTAAGGCCGGACAAAAATCTCAATCAGCGACAATTTTTTGTCGCCCTTGTGTGCTAATCAGAATATGGCTTTAGAGGAAGGGGCTTCTTGCAATTATAGCTGGAAGAAACTTCATTTAAGTTCTGATGGCTTTATGGTACAGCAGTTCTGGAAAACTGCTTTTCGTGGCGTTTAGGCTTAAAGGGGTGTGAGTTAAAAAAAGTACATGATTTAGACCATAGAGGTATATATGATATCAGTACGAGGCTGTACCATTTCTGCAAGTACAGGGAAGTGAGTCGTAGTTGTAGCTACCAATTCGATCAAAAGTGAGACTTCGATGTGTACTAAGTCTAATGAAAAGAAGCTACTGCGTACTGAGAAACAGACAGAGATGGCAACATTGTTGCTGCTAGTAACAATCTGCCAAAACTTTAATTGGCACTTTGAAGTCCATACAATGTAAAAGAGACACTTACCTAATTGCAGTTTCGATCATCATGTTGCTTTGGTTTCTTCAATAATCAGATCTAAAAAGATAAAAAAGTCATAAGAACTGTACAATGTATATCAACTTTCCGGTAGTGACGAACAGTTTCAAATAATAAATGCAAATGAAGCTTTATTACAACATTTATTGTCATCATGTTACACGGGCAACGTGAAGATCAAATGTTGGCCTACCTTAGTTTTTGTCCGTTATGGCCTAATGCCCAAAAATCAACAACGTTCACGACTAAAGCATGATTAGCATCAATTAAATGCTGAAAGCACCATATTTCGTTCTTCTTCTGTGTTTTTCTGCTCTCGTATTATCAAAACTGTTAAGTCACATTGCAAGCGATGCAGCTTTTCGCCATCAATCCTTGCTTGGCCTAAAATTTAAAGTGCGCCTCCAGCTCCTGGAGAACATGGTACTTTCAACTTTTAATTGATGCTAAGCATGCTTTAGTCAACAAAGGACTAGAGAGGTATGTTTCGAAGGTTGTTGATTTTTGGGCATTAGGCCATAATGGACAAAAAAAACTAAGGCAGGCCAACATTTGATCTTCGCGTTGCCCATGATGTTATCAGCAAAAATACATCATTATGCATGCTTTATTCAACAAAGGAGAGGTATGATGCGATGGTTGTTGATTTTTGGGCATTAGGCCATAACGGACAAAAAAACTAAGGCAGGCCAACTTTTGATCTTCGCGTTGCCCATGATGTTATCAGCAAAAATACATTAACCTTTTTAAACTGTGGAAACCTAATTCGATCTTTGATACAAAAGTACACAAATAAATTTTTATGATCGGTAACAAAACAAATTTTTTGTCATTTTCTAAACAATTTCGCTTTTATTAAGTTTAAGTTTCTCAGAAAAAAATGATATAATCCTTTTCGCAGATCTTACCTCAAAGAAAGACTCCGCAGAGGCAATAATAAAAGCACTTAGCTGACAGCTGAATAAAACGAGAATTTTACAATGTAAAGAATGAAATTGGATATTACTGTTAAAATGAATGAGATAGCCTCTATTACAAGTAGTGAACCTGAGTAAATAGGATAGGTTCATTTTCCATGTAAGACATACTTAAGCTATGGCTCTAAAATCCCCTTAATCTGTCAGGAAATGGCCTCTAATCCTACACCTTAATCGTGTTGGTTAAAGAAACCATCGAGGGCACGATCTAACTTCTACCACGTTATTTAGGCATTAGGCCTAAGAAACACCCTTTTGTGCATTAAAAAGCAACTGATAATTCGCCAACATTTATTGCGTAAAAACCAGTGAAAACACTTTGGAAGGGCAGTACATTTGCGTAATAAACCCGCCTCCCTTTTAATGTCGCAGGAATGGCTTTGGGGATCTACTGTTAGCCGTATCATCTTATGAATGCAGTACTTTAAGCTCTATTTGCCTATCTCGTATTCTGTGCCTGGAAGCCCTGACAAGAAAAGAGGTTAGCTTTTCTATTCATTAAAGTTGACAATGGATCTTGTTTTGAATTGCGAAAGAGGTAAACAAACTGTAGTATAGTTCGCGATGTCCACAACTCCAGAATCTACGGGGTTAGCAAGTTGGAAGGAGCATCGAATGTAAAGTTAAGCATTGCCAATAGACCTTGTAGCTATTCTGAAAAGAATCAGAATCGAACGATATTTTGCTACATTTTGTAGAATTTTTAAATGTGCACAATAGTGGTAGAAGCTCTGACAGCACTCGATCGAACGTCGCATATAAAGGTGTACAAAAGTAACGCTCGATCCAGGCTCTTTTGTAGAATAACTAAAAGGTCTATGCTGTAAGAAAATCATCAGCGATGAATTACGATTTAATGAAAACGAGGCTTTACTGAAATCTTCATACCCATGCCAGCCTTTTTGCGCGGAAACTCACAGGCTATCTCTTCGTCCCAAGTGGTTTGATTTATGCTATCTTCATGCATTTTGAGTCGAGTCTGAAAGAGTAAAGAATAACATTAATATCATTCACAAAATACTCGGTCTTTGGAAAAACTGCGACCGACAATATAAACACGTCATTTTAAAGCCATGGCCTTTACTAAGTGAAAACGAGGCTAATAAAGAAAGAAGCTTAACTGTGAGAGAAGTTTCAAATAAAGCGAAAAGGAACGCCAAATGAAATTCCCGCATCCCAAATGCCACCTTGATGCCCCTCCCCCTGGGCTCCAAGGTCATTGATATGTGCTCTGCTGGGGTAAAACTTTTGTAATCCCCAAAATGTTGTAAATTCGAATTCTTACTGAATCCTATTCAGCCAATACATTGTAACCCCTATTCTCAAATCTGTCATTTGCATCACTTCTGATTGGTTAAAGAGGCAGCCAACAGGAAACATCGTATTGAGCGCAATGTGGTTTTCTGAATCGCTCATACACGGCGGATAGATGAGTGACCAATGGGGCGACGTCGGAGTCGTATGATGCTGTCACGCTCATGACGTCATTCGATAATTCAGGAAATAGGATGGTCTGTGGCTGAAGGTCTTGCTAAGAGGTTGATTTTTACCAATGCAGCGAAAATGTGGTATTAAGAGGCATCACTAACCAACCTGTTGCATGTCGTAGACAGAAGTGCATGACGAAGGAAACTGAGGTCTGAGGATCGAAGAACTTCTAAGAGGCCTAACTATCAGATCACTGTAATGCGATTCAAAGATCTCCTGTGCAAACACAATGATATGTATTTTGAATATTCACAAAACTTTCGGCCGCTGAAGGGATTCCTGTTTGGGTGGGCGGGGCTGTTTGGGTTTGGGCACTGATGACAAGAGCTTATTTTACTTTTGCTAAAAGCAAGTGAAAGCCTGAACTTATGACATGATTCTTTGTATTGACGGTATTGGCGGCCAAACGCATCGTTTTTCTACCCTTTTCTCGGCAATTTTAAATTTGTGAGTGTTGCGCCCTTCCAAGAATAACTGCCCCCTATCGATCTATGTCGGTGTACTTCTTTACCTTGGCTCCTTCAGCTTCTTTCATGACGTAAGGTTTGGCGTAGTAGCAGTAGTAGCAAGCAAGCAAGCAAGCAAGCAAGCAAGCAAGCAAGCAAGCAAGCAAGCAAGCAAGCAAGCAAGCAAGCAAGCAAGCAAGCAAGCAAGCAAGCAAGCAAGCAAGCAAGCAAGCAGCATTTGACAGCTGTGCCGCTGATGTGGGCCTGCGGACTATAGTGAAATTGGTGGGGCCAAGTGAGGAGGGTCTCACTGCCTGTCACTGCTGGTAACCTCCACTTTTGATACGCTCCTTACTTTCCTGCATAACAACCTCAGCTTGCATGAACATGAGGAGCTGTAGTGGTAATATGCTACCTTTCTGTTCTTTTTCGGCTATTTTGTGTCTTGGTAATTTGCCAGACTTCAGAGGTATCACTTACCATGCCTTGCATGAATCGATACTGCGAAAGTAATCTTGCATTTTTGAGGCATGCACATGAGATCTTTCAGCACTCGCATTGCTCAAGGCTACTCCACATCTTTACATGTGGGTATATATGTGGTAATTTGAACCAGAATCATGGTAAAAGTACATGTCTGTTAATGGCATGTTAGATATAAATTACAACGAATTTTATCAACTGTTGGTTAGATGTATAAGAAAGTAAGCATGAGTGAAATGTTCCTATGCCTTGACGCCTCGATAAACGGTTAACAGTTAGGCCCGAATAAGGGAAAAGATTTTGTATCGAATTTCAAATGTTCAGTCATTGTTGAATAATTACCTCAGTATAACTTGCTCAAGGCTACGGCAATATGTGCAATGCAGTTGGTGAGAGGGAAAGGGAGTTCTTGAAAACTTTTGGCATTACTTTGGCATTGATTTCTCCTGGTAATAGCGAGAGTTAAAACTGCCACAAAAGCTCTTTTTAGCCCCCCTCTCTTTTAAGCCCCCTTTCTAATAAGCCCCTCCCTTCTAGGCCAAAATTTTGAGTAAGCCCCTCCGCTCTACTAAGCCCCCTACCCATATCAAATGCCAGAGGTTAACAACGATTTTCCATTTATTTAGCGAAACAAGTTTGGGTGTTAATTTGATATATGGTTTGGGATAAAAACAATTTCGAATTCGTATATTTGACTCGCAAAATTCACAAAAAAATGGGGTAAAAGAACTAAGCCATTATCGTTTATAGCCTTGTCATTCGACTTGATGAATACGCCCCCCTCTCTAAAAAGCCGTCTCTCTTTTAAGCCCCCCCCCCCTCAAGGAGTCCAAAATAACAGAATCAACTGACCAACTAAGGCGCTGTTGGGATAGGAAATCGATATCATTGCAGTGAAATGCTTGGTAGCAAAATAAGGCCCTAGAGTGGGGAGCCTTTTGCAGAGCAACAGAGAAAAAAGCATCGAACTGAAGTGACTGTAGCGTAGTTCTACTCTTCCAAAGATATGTGGATCTGAAGCTCCGAGCCACTATTAGCCTCTATGAGCAAGTATCCCGAAGTAATGACACCAAAAATCAATGGCGCGAATTTTGACTAGTTACCAGGCTGCATATTCGCTGCTAGTTACCAGGCTATTTGGAGGAGAAATACCATAAATTTCAAGCAAGGTGCGGTCATCGTGAAAGTAAATCCAGACATCCATAGGAGATTATCTGGAACCCTTGCATCTAATGCCATTCGTGCAAATCAGAAAAATGCACGCCAAAAATCTTTCGGCAAGGTCATCTAATGTTGATCGTTTGTTCCATATCCCTAAGGAGAATGCAGATCTATGATGATACGGGGAGGATCGATAGAGCAAACACGACATAAGATGATAAAAATCTTACACAATAACACTATTTTGTGGGGTGGGAGCATGAGCGATACGACATCTATTCTCAGGACTGTCAGCTATACGTGGGGGCATTAATTTCAGACGTAGCAAGTCCTTAATGTCTACTTTTCGTGGGGAATTTTAATGAAGATATTAACGGAGAAATGGGCATAAATTGACGTTGGCTCTCTTGTTTTAATTGGCTCAGGTACTGAGTTGATAGCCAATCAATATTTGTTCTCTATGCTTGTAAGGCCTAAAATGTTCCCTTTCATGCAAAGTTCTGCTGTGCGCGTTGAACTGCGGAGAATCTCACCTGTGGAAAACGAGGGCAATGCCCTAGCTCAAAACCTCAAACATATTCCCTGTAATTTTTAGTGCTAAAAGATTGCTGCATGGATAGTCTCAAAATCAAAATCTGTGAGCTTTGTATGCAAATAAGCTGATCACGGGTTTTTGGTTTTGAAATGAGAACTTCAAAATATGGACGATGTGATAATGACAATTCACTATTCTCGGCTCAGTGGAGTGATAGCAGACAAAGAGACAGCCTGAAGGAGAGAGAATCCCATATAAGAAATATTTGAAATTCTATCGCCATCTTGCTTTCCATCACTCCTCCACATCGCTGTGGCTTTGTAAGTGAAAGGCACCGCATTTTCTGAAATCATATTTTCAGTGGCTTGGCCAGATTTCGTCGGTTAACCGAAGAAAAACTTTAATAAATAAATGCGATGTTACAAACGTTGAGGGATCGTGCAAGACTACACTAAAGATCTGTCTATTAGTTTTGATCCAGCGATTTCATTCAAGGATATAGCCAGAGCAAGCCAGAGGGAGCAGCAAATGCCCCTACCGGAATTTGGAGCCACATATGTTTTGGGCCAAAACATAAACAATTTGAGTAACTTCTTACTGTCTCTCCTGCTAGTAAGGGATCAGAAAGTGATATTTTTTATGATTCTATGTTCGTTCCAATGGCTTGCAAAATCTAACCAACCCAGTCTATTTTTCCTTAAATTGCTGAAAATAACTGCTAACATTATCAATGACTATGGGTTGGAAAATATAGAACTTATAAATCATTATTCATAATTTTCTCAGTGCGCAGTGAAAACTGAACTTGATTAAGCTATTAATGACTTAGCTTTTCGTTGGACACTGTTTTCTATGCATAATTCAAATAAAAAAACAATATTTAGGGGCAAACTTTGAAACATTGTCCCCATTGGGACATGATCATCCTTAAATACTATACAGCAACAGACCTTTTTACTTGCTGTTCTGATTGAGCGTCAAAATCTGGCAAAGTTTTTGAGAAGAAAAACGAAACAAACGTACAAGGATGGTAACCTCGTGTGCAACTAAATTCGCGGTAAGACACAAAACCTGAATGCACTCTTAGTTAAAATAATTGTGGCATTATTTCTCTGAAGTTATTCAGACATTGGGCAAATTAAAATGATTCAGAGCAGGCTGCAAAATGGAAGAGATTACCAAGTAACCACTAGTCTTGCGAACTGACTACGATATTGTTTTGCAATTTCCGTGATGAAAGCAAGTTCTGATTTCAGGCTCTTCTTCAGTTCTGAAATTCACTCGATTAAAAAAACGTTCGTTGCTAAACGTAAGAGAAACGGAAAACTCCCTTCTTTCTCAAACTATTGGAAACTATCCTGTCCTCTCAAAGAAAGACACTGCCAGTAAATCTGGTTGTAAATCTAGATGTTTCTTGCTTTGGGTGTGTGGGATGACAGCTGTCTGAAGCTTGACTTAATGCGGTCTTTGCAACCGTCATGCTTTGCGAATACATCTTTGTGTTGTCCGTTTGTTCTTGCCATTTCAATGGTCTGCTAAAATGGCCGACAACAAAGGGATGGCACGGGCAAGGCATGAAAGTTGTAAAGCTCCCTTTTAATAGGACCACTGTTGTCCCAGATTCGCACTCAAATTGAACCCAGTTTCTTGCTTCTTTGCCTAATGGAACAATTCTCCTATATTTTAGACAGCTGCTCAGCCAGTCATTTCGTATCCCTAGAGCTTCAACGAATCTTAAAATGCTCCAATGCTTTACTGTGCGAAAAGGATAAGAGACCAAACCAGACTGCAAGTCATATAGCTTTCAAGGACGTGAGATACCAAGAAACCAACAAAAATATTGGGTCTCTCTCTGATTTTGTAATAGATGAAATAACACTAATAAAACAACTCATTCTTGCATACAATATCACCATGAATTATCTACAAGACTGAAAATTATTCGCATTGGGAAATATTAAATCGAGCTTCCAACAGCACCAACTTGTCGTTTTCGGACCGATGTCGTTTGCTCCAAGCCCTCAGGGGATCTTAGATGGTATTGCCTGGAGAACAGTTATTTTCAAGAGCTTCAGAGACGTGAATATTCAGAGGTATTGCCTTGGCTCATGGATATATGCTCTCGCATATTAGGCTAAATAGATTTTTTCGCAAGGGTTTCAATAAAGATTAAAAGCACAGGAGTTCTACATTAGTCTGTCAATGTTTCGGACATGATAAGGTTAATAATTGCATTATATAATCAAAAATGTAGTAAGGGATGAAATATTCCCGCCCTTGAAGGTCTTCAAACTTGACTTTGAAGCAATGACATTTTTTACAGTCAAAAAGGTAATGGAAGGATTAACCTTGAAGTTATGAAAAGTTATGAATGAAATGAAACTTCATCTTTCGATTCTCTTACTTTCAACAAGGGAGTGCCCGCGTTTGACGTCATCTTCTAAGAGGAAGGGGCTTTGAAAAGTCTAAATATGTGGCTATGGCTATAGCTGTATCTCATTACAAAACATCACCAGTGTCAATCAACTGTCGAAAGGCCCATGTTTTGAGACATGTAAAGGGGCATTATCAGTATTCTAGGGTAAGGTGGGTAAAATTGGGTGTTTATACAATACATCATGTGCTATTCACAATTCACTATAGTTGAAAAGCAATTGTAGTCTATTCTAAAATTCTTTGAGGACAACGTTTTCCTCCAGATTTGGACTGTAACATTTGATAAAATTCATTCCTTTTTGGTAAAAGAGTAACATGCTCGAATATAGACCATATTTTCGGTTATCCAAAGAAAATATTTGAACAAAATAAAATACTAAAGACCAGACATGGTAAATGGTTTTAGTGATGCAAAATTTGTAGCAACGCAGATTATGGCACTAACACATCTGCGTTACTAGTATTTTTTACAAACTTTCATTCAGCCCATTACCATCTATAATCCCAAGCTTTTTAACTCTGTAAGCGATCAAAAAGTATCGAAGACGTGCAGGCAATGGAAAACCGTTTCCTTGAGTCGATTGTAAATTTTTAGATTTGTGATCGATGATCTAGTTATCAACTTAAAATTGGCTTTTTCGCATTTTTCACTCAGATCCCAGCTACCCCTGTAAAAGTGTAAAGATAATTAGGTTCTCCGTTCTCAAATGATTTTCCTAGCTCAAACAGCTTTGGCGAAAAATTAAAAGGGGCAAAACAAACACTAATAGTAATAACAAGTTGAACAGTTCGACTTTGTATTACAATTTAAATCTTCGAAATCGACCCATTAAAAACGTGGATACTGTACTTTATTTTGGTGCGTTCAGAATCTCATGAAAATCGTACATTTCCCGCGAAAAATTTCCGTGCTGACATCAGTGAAGCTCGTAATACTAGTATCGAATAAATAGGGTATGTTATCAAAATCTAAAAAGTTGGTATACGTGAAAGGGGCGTAATACATCACGAAAATTTACATCAACGATGACAACTAAAAAGTCGCATTATGGGGAATTATCGACAAATTGGGCGTTACGTTTCAACGAATCCCGCTTTACGAGCTGAGCGCGTGTCAAAACTAATGATTGACAACGTAAAAAGCAAGTCACGGGAAGTTCAGGTGACTCGTAAAGTTTTACATCTCCGGCATACAATAAAAACCAGACCCTGGTATCCTATGAACGAATGTTCGATGAACGTTCTAAGATTGGACTCTTAACACCAGCGATCCAAGGACTACGTAAAACACCATCGTGTAAGGACCTAAAATTGTGCGAGTCAACCTGCGTTCTTGTACAATAAATACAATGGCTTGGTTCTTATAAAATGGGGGTTAAAATATTATTGAACATGACTGAGAATAGTTTTTGCCAGCATGGTGAAGTACTGAGAGGAGGCTACAAGTTAATTTACAAACTGTGTCGTTGAAGTTTCAAGCCTCGAAATACCACTTTTACAGAGATTTTACCACCTTTAGAACCTCTCGTATTAGGGACATATCTGGTCAAATAGGAACGATGAAATGATATCAAAATGACGGATGCAAAAAGTGAATAAGTGTAAATTATAGACCTAATCAGCTAAGGTTTGTTTTACCCATATTTCAAGTCATGTGACCATACTCTTTGGAAGTTTCAATATTAGTATGCGTATGCTACTTTTTGCATTCATGGCACAAGTTTTCATGGCACGAGATATGTTAAAAGAATCAAAGAACGATTTATCAAGAGATTGATCACTTGACTTGAATGGGTGTAAACAAAACAAACCCTAGCCGAGTTTGTCTATTGGCACACTGAGGCCCATATTGTTGGATTGCTAGTGTCAAGGGTCCTATCTCATATTTACAATAAACAGTCCTATGATTCCATGGTCTGGTTTTTCTTGTATGCTGTTTCGTAAAGTTTACACCTCTGTGGCCGCATGTTTGTATGTCCCATCTGATAATTCGGTGTTGCTTATCGGCGACGAGACGGAACGTGACTTTGACGCTGGATGGCGACTCGGTAAACACTTCACCGGTCACATAAAAGAATGTTGACAATTTGGCTCACGCATTCGTCTGCCAGGTTTCTCAGCATCTTGCTGCGGTATCCATCAACATCATTTTTCACCGTCTGAGCAGCTTGCATCCTCTCCCTGCTTTCATCCAATTGCATATTCGCTCGACCTTTTTCGGTGTGAGTCTCGTCGCTGTATTTGACGCTCTTCGTGTTTTCCCATCTCTTCTTCGCCATTCCACGAAAGATGAGAATATAGCGACGACTTTTCGGTTACCATTTCTCCTGGATCTGCTCATTGCCGGCATTACTTTATCGTAGACATAAACACCCGATCCGGACATCCCAGGAGTAGCATCGCAATAGTTGAATAAGATTTTCTTGGCGGGTCGCTGTACGGTGCAATAAGTAAACCACATCTCATTGATAGGTTTATCTGCTGGGAAACCAGAGAACTGAATAATCCTACCTTTAGGTGTGTGGTGCCAACCAAAACTCATGTAAGGTCGACCATGACGCTGATCAAGCTCAAGAACGGCATAATCGTTCGCTATTTTCCCAAGACTTTCCTTTTTTATCCAAGCATTCGGCACGAATGCTCGCTTTACATTTATCCATTTGAAAGTACCACTTCTTCTCAACAAGCCAACTTTGAGTTTCCAAAGTGGAGGCCGATATTTGATTCCATCGTGTATGCAATGAGCTGAAGTAAGAACGTGGCTGTGCCATATCAGAGTTCCTGTGCATCCTGTACCAAGACGAACGACTGACGAAAATGGAAATTTCTGCGACAGTAATGGGTCAATATAAACTCTCGTATCTTTACCGAAAACATTTCTCCGTAAACGATCATTCATTCCAAATGCGTATGAAATCGCTCTCTTGAATGGAAAACTTTCCAGAGCACTTTTATGCGTGCGTAACCTCCTTTCATCACGCTCCTCTGAAACTTCTTCTGAATCGAAAAAACTCAACGAGAATAGTTTGTCGTCTCTCCTTAAATATTCTGGTCTCTGCAGATTGTTTACAACAGTTTGAGCGTCTTGGAATTGTTGGAAACTGTACATTTCAGGTTCAACAGCACCAATACTGCCGGGCTCTGCAAGTTCACTTTGTAATTCAGGCACCACAATTTCGGTATCAGATTCAACCTCTGTTGTTAGTTCTAATGAAACAATTGGCGTAGTTGATAGTCTTTCTTGACTAAAAGTCTCATTATTTGACCTTCGATTTAATGTTTGCATAAGGGCTGTCTGCGATCCTTCTTGGAAATTGTCCGTGTCTGTGATCGCAGTTTCTCCCCCTTTTTTCGACTGCTTTATTACTCTGCCATATGCAGTATATTTATCAGTGATGGCAAACATGGCTACGTACACTATTACAACAACCAGCCAAACATTGTGTAATCCGTTCCCTTCCATCCTCATTCTTTTCTAACCAACTTCGAGTACTCCTAACCACAAGTGTTAGCATGTATCAGGATAGCACATTGGGTAAGGTAATCTTGTAGTATACACGTGAATGTTTTCTTTGACTCAATTACCCGTCTTTGCTTTCAAAACTTCATTCAAACATCAAACTTGCGCTTTCTGAACATGAATTCTGTCTCGGTATAAAAGCGACCTTCCACCATACGCTCCCTTCTTCAAATGAGCTCTGCGTAAGCCTGAACACGATTTTGTTCAAAGCTTTATTCCTCTGACGGTTGACTGCGTTCAAATGATTTGCACTAATCCAGCAGAGCTGCTTGTAAAATCTCCGTCAAATCCTTCAAAAATTAAATTTTTTCGTAACACAAAACAGAGCGGAACTGTGCAAGCGAACAGCCAAGCCAATACTGAGAGCAGTCATTGGCCGACGGAGATTTGAAAAGTGACAGTCGAGTGATGGTACCACTCACAGTGCAGCGAGTGACCCCGACAAATCAATATGGTTCATAGAGGCTTGACAGCTTCTTTAGATTAATCGAGCCAGATCTAAGCATGTGTCTTTCCTCGTCAGATTTCACTAAACGTTTTAATGATCTGTCATTCTGCCGACCACAAGGGTCATTGTCACAATCGCTCACCCAAATGATCACTTCAGTTTGCCATTATCAGTTTAAATTGCTTGCCCATTGCTTGAAAACAGTACCAACACACTGGCTACAACAATGGGTAACTTTAGGCTTGGAAACTAGAGTAAAACTTAAAAAGAAGATGCTGCAATGAACAAAAAATTGCACTCCTTATTTCAGGAAGTGCCCCTTTAACTCAAGGAAAAAAATGCCTTTGAAGTGTTGTGGATCCCCCCCCCCCCCCCAGTTTAAGATGCTTCCTACAGCCCAGCTAAACTCTAAGCTTTTTGGGAGCTGAAGGGTTGTGCCTAATAATAACACAGGGTAGCACTAGCATTTTGAAATGCGGAAAATGAGAAATTAAATGCCATTTCTTGGAAGAGACCTTGAAAAGTCAGCATAACCTGTGTGAAAGTTATGTCCTGTACTCGGATTACATAAATCTCTTTTAAATCAGCGACAGACACAAATCACCCCCATGTTGGCTAAAACAAAGATATTTGCTTGAAAACAATGGGGATGAACAATGCTTGTCAATTGTAACAATAGTTTTGCCCCCAATATTTGGCAGAGAACCCCTAAATGATCTTTGAAAACGGTTTCCAAATCTTTGAGAGAATTTGTGATTTGCATATTTTCACTGAACTTCATTTGCTCAGACTCACCAACTATTTACAATTCCTTCCTTCTTCATAGTTAGTACATTGCTATACACAAACCCAGGCCTGTAGGAAGTGTGAGGGCAAGGGGTTTGAGCCCCCAATAATGAAGAGAACAACGATGCTAAATCACAAGCATAAATTACATTGTATTGTTCTCTATTGCTCATTGTATGCAAGTTACACTTATTGCTCTCTATTGTTTCAAGGAAAAAAGCCTCCTGACCACTAGCTGCTTCCTATGGGCCTGAATAAAGACTTTTATCTAATCACCAAGGGCAGTTTCTTTTTGGGTCACACACTGCATAATTAGCTGAAAATTCTCCTTTAGTCAGTAGGCTTGACAAATGCAAACCTCCCCCTTTGCAATGCCAGTCACAGATTTAAGAATAAATTTGGGCAAGTGCCCCCCATCATGATGAAAAATCTCCTTGGTGCACTGCACCTCTGGTTTGGCAAACTTTTTTTGCCATTTGTATCCAAAAACCAGTTTATTTGAAGTGCTTGGGACAGATTGTGGTAAATATTTATTTCTGCAGGTTGGTAGGATTGGTGGAAAATGTGTATTTATCAAACAAATGTCAACTGTGTATTTATCAAACAAATGTTAAATGTCAACATTCATGTAAACATTTACATAGTATAAACCAATATTCATCACAAAACTAATTCATTCATAAATCTATTTATGAAATCATCAAACCAAAGAGCTTTCTTCACCAGTAAGACAAGAAACAGTGGTATGCCTGCACTGTATCCAATGCACCCCCATGCACTCCCTTAGAAAAAGCTTGCCCCTCTCTAAACAGCTTCATTCATCTTTGGGTTAAATCCATCCATTTACAAGAGCCAATTCATCTCTGATGGCTATAGCAGGAAATCCTTCCACAAATAAATGAAATCTAAATTTGATTTGAAAGTAAAATGTTGATATTACCCAATTCGCAGTAAAGTTCAATGTAAACATACTGTGGAATGGTTTGAAGTTTCTGTCATCAAACTGCTCAATAAATCAATATGTCACTGGAATTAATAAATATATTTAGATTCCCTGCTATCTCTCTTATTTCAAAAGAAATAAATAATTTGTGTTGGTTCTGGTTGGAAGTTTCTGTAAATCAATCAAACTGCTTGATAAATCAATATGTCACTGGAGGAATTAATAAATATATTTAGATTCCCTGCTATCTTTCTTATTTGAAAGAAAGAAATAATTTGTGTTGGTTCTGCTTTGAAGGTTCTGTAATCAATCAAACTGCTTGATAAATCAATATGTCACTGGAGGAATTAATAAATATATTTAGTCCCCTGCTATCTTTCTTGTTTGAAAGAAAGAAATAATTTGCGAAGGATTCTATTAATTCAATGTTGTCAATGAATGTTTCGAACATTTAGGCCATTTGTCTACTAGCTAGCTAACTGCTAGCTAGGGCCTAAAAATAGGCCAACATCGTGAGCTTGATATGATGGCGAAAACCCAGCTGAACTGCAACTCTTTACATTGCAAGAGTGGCAGTTGACAATGATGTAGGTAAAACAAGCTGTAAAGCTATACCTAAACCCTTTGCTTCTTGTTCAAAGTGGTTCTGCTTGTCTTATTCATCTGATCCCTTTAGCCGTCTTTTTGCAAGCTGCGTATTCCTTCGCTCGTCTAGAAGGCGCCAAAATTGCTAGTTGCCAGTCTCCTTTTTTTTAGCGCAAAAGGAAGGAGTAAAGGTCCAACAGGTCAAACGTCAGCTTCACATGAAGTGTGAATATATTTAGTGTTGGGATTGAGAAGCAAATGTGATTATTGGCCTGAAAACTTTCTGTCCATTTTCGTATTAAGAATAGCTGATATAGTTCGGCCAGGTCTAAAACGCGGACATCACGGACATCGCGGACATCACGGACATCGCGGACATGTCCGCGTTATTTGCAAGTCCGCGTTTTAGGTTTTCACATAGGGAAAAACCTAAAACGCGGACTTGCAAATGGCGCGGATATGTCCGCGATGTCTGCGGTGTCCGCGTTTTAGACCTGGCCGATATAGTTCATACTTCTCAAATCGAAATGTATCTGTTCTAAGGAGCATACATAAATTTGTGTAGCGAGTTTAAATCCTAATTACTTCCCTAATTTTTGGAAACTTTTAGCCTCAAGCTCCATAAAAACGTGTATCGGTTTACTAAATCCATTACATAATATTTGATCTATCATTTTCTTTGGGTTGGGATTAACAGATGTTACATGGTACAATTGATATGGTTTTGGATTAATAACAAATGATGGACAGAAAATTTCATTCCATCTCGTTGTTTTCTCATGAGTCTTTCCCATGAACTTTCAATCCGAGAATTTGCCACTGAAAGCTTAATCCACTATAAGGGATTTGATTGGAGAAATAGACTGATCCTTAGATTGATAACAAAGAGCCAAGTTCCTAAAACTAGGCCTTAAAAAAGCTGCGGAATTGTGGTGTTTATCTTGTATAGTTTGTAATCATTTGTTCCCAGCATCCTTGTATCCCTGTTAGCAGTTACAAATTTTCTCGAGGGACATTGGCTCATAAAAGCTTTGGTAAAACTCAACAGTTCCTTAATTCGTTCTATGTCATAAAACTGGCTGGGATGTTGATGTTGAAATAAAAACATGAAATAGCACCACACTATTTTGCATTACATTACATGTACATTTAATTTGCCTTGATCTTTATCTACTCTGAAGTAAAAACCAACCTCTTATGATCTGTTCGCTAAGTCAATGGGTTTTATTCCCATCCTAGGTTGTTCCAAGTCAGTACCTTGATTTTGGAAAATTTCCTCTTCAAATTCCTTACAAATTTGTTGGAGAGAGTCTGGTACCGAGGGTACTTACAAATTTGATCTTCATATGAAAAAGCCGTGAAAGAGTTCTTAGACCTGCATTCCACCAGAGCTATGTGCCTCAACATATACTATCATGGAGCTGACAAATGAACTCAAATTTGAAAAGTCTTAATAAACTCCTTCGTTTAGCTGGTGTACCCTTTCTTTTCTTCTCAATTCTTTCAATTCAATTCATCATTGTCCAAAAATTATTTCACTTTCGTTCCTTCCATGTTCTACCGGTCTTTGCTTCTTCTAACATCAAGAATTTTGGAAGAAATGGAATGAAAAGCAATGCAAATGAAACACACATCCATTCGTGAAGTCTGACTTAAATTCTGATACTTTGTTCTTAGGGTAAGAATTAGGCCTATCTCAGTTCTGAAATCAGAGTTGTCTGTTTAGTGGAACACAGCGGGCCTAAATTCAGTAATCAAATAAGAATTAAAACAAGCAAGCTTCAAATGATGATTAGTGGAGACAGTGAATGTCTCGTAATGAATTGTCCGCGTTAGCTACAAATGATGAATGTACGGCATGGCAGTACGGCATCCGAGAAAGTGTATCATATGGCATTTAATCATGATAAACAGACGTAAGATCAAGGGGTCCTGTGGGGACGCAACCTTCGTGTTAAGAGTTGAGGTAGTTTTGGTATTAGAGGGAAATTTTGTGGTACAGGCACTTCGTAAAAACAAAATCTCTTTAATGCACACACCCAGAAGCATCAATTTGCTTGCAAATGCACCCAGAACCACATTGATCATTCTCCTCATTGCTTGAAACTTAAAAGATGCCTTTCGTCTAGCCATTTGGAGCCCAATTAATCAAAGATTAACTGTTCTGCTCTTAGAAAATGATGAAGTATTCCCCGAAGCGATAACAGACATGTTTTTGTAAGCTCCCAGTAACAAGAACCGTATGCAATGGCAATAGTAGTGACACAGCCACTGCGAAGGAGGCTCTCCTTTGCAGTGGGAAGTAAAGTTTGCATGCAGGCTAGGCCGTACGGTGATGAGTTGATGGCAGCACATTTTGCAGCTATTTTAAGAAATCTCCTGTTTAATTAACACTTTTTTAAATGCAGTAAAATTTCACCTGAAATGCTAGAAAGGCTTTTTTCAATACTTTTTTGCTTTTTAATTAACGATTTTGGAGTAACAAAAAATGACTGTTTTTGAAGCAATCATTTACTATGACTTCTTTGAGCCATGAATAAGCGATCGTCTGCCAGATTGACTCAAACAAAGTCTCAAACTCTAAGTCAAGGTATATCCTATGAAATAGTGCAAAATGGCAAAATTAAAATCACAGCTCCTCCACAATGGACACAATTTTTATTGGATCCACTGTTCTGTACCTATCAGGTATATAGGGGCATATTCCCTAAGCGCACGTCCACAAACCCGACATAATACAAAATGAATTAGGTTGTGACGCTTTAACTGACGGGAAATAAGATGGGTTTAATGTCCTTAGAAATCACCGCAAAATTGGTTGAAAAATGAGTGAGTGCAACTGATCTTTCCTAAAGCTCTTTGAAAATATTTGCCTAAATATCTGAATATCCAGGTAAAGTAATGAAAGAGCTATATCCTCGTACTTCAAGACTCAAAGCCTGTTGACAGCAAATATTTAATGAACACATCAAATAGACAGAACATAGATCTGATCCTTATTATGCCAAGATTATCTCAAAACGTGCCCCGATTCTTATGAGTGGGAAATTGAGCGTTTATAACTATCTTCCAGAGATGGAGCTTGTTTGAGTTTTAGCTTCCTCGTTTGCATACAAATCTTTAACTCTGCAAAGAAAGACGACTTAAGATTTAGGGGGATTTGTCCAATGGCAAAACTACGAGGTTTAAAGAGCGAAAGTTTAGGCAAAGAGATTTGGAATCATAACCTTGATGGCCAAGAAACACGACACTGTGTAGAAGGGGATTTGCCCACTGGCTAAAGTAAGGGGTAATCTTTAGGCTGAAGAAACACGAGGGCATAACCTTGATAGCCTAGAAACATGACACTATATAGACACGGAATCTAAACGGCATATCAGGTAAAATAGAGGAATTTCAATTAGTAGATTTCTCTAAGCTCATTGACTTCTTAATGTACTTTGAGACATCCTCCTGTTTGCCTAGAATGGCTAGGGTTAGAATGGTTAGGGGCTGTCGTTTTAGCAATGTGATTCCAGTAAGGAGATATTTCGAGAAAAGAAGGAAAGATTGTCCATCTTCAGGGTTTGAATGTAATAATTTCATGTGTAATCCATCAACGGTTTCGTGGCTCACATTGCTCGCAGTGAGTTGAGCGGAGTTGAGTCACTTACGATGCATGTTTGCAAGGCAGAGACGTAGGAACCGGGGGGGCACTGGGGGCACGTGCCCCCCCAAGATTTTGCAATAAACAAAGAAGTGCCCTTTTTATTTTCACGAAGTGCCCTTTCAGAGTAAGGAAAAAAGTGCCCTTGAAGTGTCGTGCCCCTCCAAGTTTGAGATGCTTCCTACGTCCCTGTTGCAAGGGGTTTGCAACTGTTGTCACTTCAGGAGATTTCAAGGGTGGGCATGTAGGTATGGAGACAGTTGTCCTATGTATGCCCCAGAAATCGGTTTATTTTGTCCTTAATCTGACAATGTTTGTCCTCAAAACCAGGTTTTTTCATAGGCCTTTAAAACTAGTTTATTTTACACTACAAGTATGGACGATCTATATTTTGCGATCTATGTCTCCAAAAGTGGGTTTATTTCAATGTCTGAACCTGGACAATGCTGTCATCGGAATTGCTATGTCTGCATAATACGGACTTTTTTGTGAACTTCGAAGACAAAGCTTGTCTGACAATCCTTTGCCATTTCATTGAAAATAACGGTTTATTTCTCAAGTAATTCTGGACAAATCCCGAAAAAAAACGTCACGTTTTGAAATAGTGTGTGCATATACGGTTTTTTAAGCCTGAAAGAGGACAGAGGTGGAACCACTTATACGGTTTGTCCAGATTATTTCTTGTAATCTTGAGGAAAAGTTGAGGCAGATAGTTAAAAAACTGGTTTATTTTCAGAATAATTTGGACACAGGTGGAAACAGTTTTGCTAAGACTGGGTAGATTAAAGGTGTCTGGAGAGACAAAGGTGGAACCAAGATGGTGGGAGAAATGAGTGTTTGATACAAACTTAGAGCTGAACGACTCTCTAGATTTAGCAAAAGTTTCCATTGCAAATGTCTGTCCCCCAAACCAGTCTTCGGTGGACAGTAGATCACATCAATTCTCCAGAAACTGGGTAGACTAATTTTTTTCTCGTGGACATACATAGGACCATAAAAATTTCAGTACATGCCCACCCTTGAGATTTGAAGTACAATGCGAGTGCTTTGGGTATGGGTACTGTCTATCTCTGTGCAGTCTTAACTACCATTCCAACCCTGACAAAGGGTTGCTTCAAGTATAAAAGTTATAAACAGCTTTTGAAAAGTTAGCCCTGACTGGCCAAACGGCGCCATTCCTCTTCGGTTGCATGATAAAGAGGCTAGCTACGACTTACAGGCAAGATCATGACGTCAGGACATACCCCAAACAATAAATTAGACCCGTTTGAGCTGAATTTTGACGTCAGAGCAAACCTCAGATGATGTCACTGCGCACAAGCAGATTATTTGAATACATTATTTCGCAGAGACAAGACAAGAAATACTTGGAGGAAGTACCATACACTATTCACGAGAGTATATATAATAATAATCTTTCATTTTATTGTCAAGCATCATCGGATTTTTCTATGGCTTAACACTATGGCTTAACACGAGTCCCTCATTGCATTGCATTGATGTTGTTGTTTTCACTGTATTCAGCACACTGTATAATATTGCTGTTGCTGTTTCAGCTACTTAAGTTGCCTATCTCGTTAGTTGTCTTCTTGAGTGCTTGTTCTCTGGACAGATAATTTGAGTCCCTTGTTTCCCTGTCCTCTTTACTTGATGATGTTGCTTCTATCAACAGTTGAGGAAGGTGTACCACAGGGATACAAGGGACTTAAGTAATCAGTCTACTCTTCCCCTGATTCCTTTTCATAACGACGCTGCACTATGTTTTCATAATGAACTGAGTTCTGAGTTCTCATTCGCCTGTGCAATCCCTTTCGAACCTGCAAAACCTCTTCATGAAAACACAGGGAAAAAGCACCAAAAAATAGAAGTATAGGAGTATCCTAATGCTCAATGAGCCGATCATTAAAGACCAATTGCTGACCATGATCCTCAGCGGCTCCAAAGTAGACTTTTGTATGATATTAAGGTCCTCCACGAAATAGTCCCAGTTATCGCAACAACAACAATGACAACAACAACAACATTTTTTCTCAAACTGGGACTTTCACGTAAAAAATTGGGACGAAAAGGGTGCCGAAATTTCTGTTCGCACTGAAACGAGGTCAGCGAGTAGTCATGGCAGCCTTCGGCAGTTGGAAATTCTCATTGCTTTGTTGAGCTCACAGAAGCTAAGTGGCCTTCAAAATGAAGAAATCCTGGTTGAAAGTGATGAAAGGTTTGTTCATTCTTGGATAAAACAAACATTCATCTGGATACTTAGGACTTTTGTCCATGGCTAACATCACTGAAAACTTGAATCTAAGGCCTTAGGCGACAACTTTGGCCCATCCGTCATTGCCTGGAGTACTCAGCTTTTCATACAGTGTTGCTATGGTTTCCTTATCCTCACCATTTCGTCCTAATTTTCAATGTGAAAATCCATGAGTCGCAGTTTGAGCGTCCATCAGTCTATCAACAGCGATAACTGCGAACTTGTAATCAGTCTAGCGAAGGTTCTGTTTGTTTGTTTTTCTTTTCATTCGGTGCACAAAGGATCATGGTTAGCAATGGGTCTTTAAACACTAACGTTAAGGTGTTTCCTTTTGCGCGTCACATCAGTGCTATGCACGAAAATGACATAGAAACTTAGGAAAGCATTAAACCATGAATACGCCATTGATAGAAAAGTTCTTGAATCGACGACTAATGTGACAGCTTATAAATGACGCTTATCCGCGGACTTTACCGCCATTATGATGGAACATTGCACGAAAATTACTTGCCATAAACGCAAGTCTGTTGAATCCACGAGATCCTCTTTTACGCCCGAATACAATGACACCTGTCTTGGGCTCACGGGGGGGGGGGGGTTCTCGGCCAAATTTTGGGTAGGGGTCTGCCGCGAGCATCTTCAAAAGGGTACCGTTGGCTAGACTAATTTTTACGAAAATGGTACCCTTGGCTAGACCAATTTGACCATTGTTTGAACCAATTTTTACGAAAATGGTACCCATGGCTAGACCAAGTTTGACCATTTTCTCGACCATTATTGTCAAATTTGTGCCAAATATGATGTCATGACCGTTGGCTAGACCAATATTGTCAAAAATGATACCCTTGGCTAGACCGTTGCTGGCCAAAATTGCAAAAAAGTATACCCTTGGCTAGACTAGAAGTCCGAAAAAGTATACCCTTGCTCGCGGCACATCCCCAGGTACCTTTACTATGGAAGAGCCCCCCCCCCGTGCTTGGGCTACATGTTTTTAAGACCATAACTTTATATTTTTTCTTCAAGGAATTATTCGAGTTTTTATGCAAACTTTTGACGGCATCTCAAAACATGTTTGTTTGGACTATAAGCATACTTCCACAAACCGAGGAGATTTTGAGACTGCACTCTCGGCTCTAGCCGTCCTTTTGAAACTGGAGAGAGTATCTGACTGTTTTAGGTCATTGGGAAGTGCCTGCCATAATCTACACCCAAGGAACGATATTGTCTCTAAGCCATATCACGTAGTGCGTGCTTGTGGCAAGGATAGGTTATGGCAGCCTCTTAACCCATAAGAAACTTGTTTTTCAGCGAAAATGTCCTTCATGAAGCTGGGATTAAGGCTCAATTTTGTCTTAAAGACTTCAGTCATTAGCAATTGTAAATTCCTTATGTGGAGTGGGACCGACTTGTCTCTCAGTAACATCGTATCAAAATCTGTTCTCATATCTTTGTAAGTTATTCGCAATGCCCGTTCGTGAATATGGTTAATTTTATTGTTCAATGTTCTGTCACAGAACATCCATACAAGAGGACAGTAGTTGAATTGGGACAAGATAAATGCCTTCATCATTCGTTTCAGCTGCTCAGTATCAAGGAAATGAGAAATTCTTGAAAGAGCATGTAGCTTTTGACCAGCCTTTTTACAAAGAGATTTTACTTGCTGTTTGAAGCTGAGCTTTTTGTCAAAAATCACACCCAGCAGCTTTTCTTCTGCTCTCATTTATCGTTACACTTCCGATATTTATGGAAACATTGTTACTCTTGTCTCCAAATACCATTAGATGGCATTTGTCCTCATTCAGCTTCATGCAGTTGTTTGGAAACCATTTTGTAATTTTAAGGGCATCGCTCTCTAATGTTTTGATGACACTTTCAATGTTGTTAGCACTGGCATAGATTGTCGTATCATCTGCATAGTTGCAGATTTGATTGTCTTTCACAAACATGAAGAGATCATTTAGGTATATGTTAAACAGCAGAGGCCCCAAGACCGAACCTTGTGGCACTCCAATTACTGTTTCTCTCCAAGTACTGAAAGACCCATTTATCTTCACCCTCTGCTTCCTTTCACTGAGATAGCTATGGATCAACCGCAATGCACTCACACTGAAACCATAAGCACTTAATTTTGCAATCAAGAGCTCATGATTTAAGCAATCAAAAGCCTTTGAGAGGTCCATGAGTAGTGCTGCTGCTATACCCCGTTTATCTAAGGTCATTTTACAAGTCTCTATTAGTCTTACAAGTGCATGCTGGGTTCCATAACCCTCTCGAAATCCACACAAAAGAGGAGAAAGGAAGCTAAGGGCATGAGATTTTATTTGACTTTCTAAAACCCTCTCATAAATTTTGGAAACAGATGATAAAACCGTTATCGGTCTATAATTCTTCTTGATAAAAGCATCAAGACTTTTGAAAAGAGACGAGATCTCACCAGTTTTCAGTTCTTTTGGAAAATTGTTTCTTGACAAATCAGAATTAACAATTTTCTGGATGAGGACGGCAAAAATGTCTGAATTTTGTTTAAGGATCTTGGCAGGGATGCAGTTTAACGGTGATGCTTTCTTTGAATTTAGCTTTTCTATCTGAAGAAGTATTTCACTTACAGTCACCGGCTTGAATTCAAATTGGCTTAGCTCACAACTTCCTTTAATCATCTTGATGCTAGGATGATTTTCATATTTCTTGATAGCTTTTTCAATGGGATCATTTATTCCATTTGTTGGTGATAACACTGCCTGATCCTCAGAAATTCCTAGACTTTCTGTTATATTTGCGAAGTAATTACTAAAAATTTCCGCAATCTCTGAACAGCAAAAACTCCTGCTAAAACTGCAGTAACAAGAAATAAAGTTATTACACAACTTTGCAGATTGCAATAAGCCAGCAAGAGAACCATCGTGCATAATATCAACCGCTCTATTTCATGAAGTGTCGTACTTAAAAAGGCTAGACATTTAACCCGTTAGAGCATTATATAGTCTGACCAGCGATTTGGGGGTTGATGACATGAATTGAGGAACAGTGGGGAAGAACGGTGATCTTTAACCCCTTGATTTTGCATATACAGATAACATGAACTGTTCACGTTTATCAGATAGAATCGGGTCGAATCTCCTGTCACTGCAAAGATGAGAGTCAGGCTTCATATCTCATACGCTACGCCGTACCGTTCAACAAGAGTTTGACTTACGACGTACACTAATTAGCTGGATTTACACCTAAACAATGCCGAGGATGACTATTGCAGCCACTTGCAGCTGTTCCATATAAGATTCACGTCTGCCCCAAAATGGACTTCCTCCTAGTCTTGATCAAGAGCGCGACTTGGAGCAAGGCCAGCCCCAAAGCTGAATTCACATTTAGAGAGCCATTGTCATTGGCAGGCCCGCAGCAATAGACCTTTTTGCTATTCTACAAAAGAGCCTGGATCGAGCGGTCTTTCTCGCTGGCATCTCTCTCCTAAATAGAGTTATTTTCGATTTATTTGCAACTTCCAAGAGTTATGCGATGCTTGTTTAGTATGGTAAGTGTTTTCTTCGGATTATTTAGCCGTTTTGCAAACTTTTTGCTCATGTGTAAATGTACTTTCAGCCATTTTATTTCAGTGGTTTCCCTCGAGTTTGAGGCGGCTCAAGTTAGGCTATTGATCTTGTATTTTCTTCCTCGTGACTTGGTTTGACCTGTTATTGCTTGTTAAATTTATCTATTGTTCAATTATCTAGTAAACAAGGAAAACTTCGTCGTAGGTTAGCTGGGCCTAAACTGAGCCATTTCAAAGTCGAGGGAAACAACTGAAATAAAATGGCTCAAAATACATTCACAAATGAGCGAAAAGATTGCAAAACGGCTAAATAATCCAAAGAAAACACTTACCATACTAAAAAAGCATCGCTAACTCTTAGAAGTTGCAAAAGCCGCCAACCGTACACTTTGCACTGAGCCTGGATCGAGCGGTCTTTCTGTACATTTTTATACGTGACGTTCGATTGAGTGGTGTTAGAGCTTCTATCACTATTGTGCAAATTCGAAAATTCTATAAAATGTAGCAAAATGTTGTTCGATTCCGATTCTTTTCAGAATAGCTAAAAGACCCCCGGGGGGAGGGGTACTTAGTATATTTGTCCAACGGGGATGTGCTGTTTTTAAGGGTAATTTAATGGTATTTAAGTCTTGTCAAGGAAGCTCTCCCTTCTTGCCGGTTTCCTTGCTAGCATCGACCACACATTGCGATTCGTTGTGCCTTAAATTACAGCACATACAACGACTCTCCCAACACTTTCAAAGGTGCCTTCTTGAATGTGCGAGTCCAACCGCAAAAGTTGGATCACAGCCCCAACACCTTCAACACTCCTCCTTACAAGTAAATATATTTTTCCTGTTGTCCAAAAGAGTCCGTTGGATCAACTATGGATCCCCACTCAAGCTATTTTGATCCTATGCAAATAGAGTATTTTGGGCGCAGCAATTGAATTATTGCGCTAAAAAAGTTCAACTATCAAATAAATGCACTCATTGTGTGTTGTCAAAAGCAATTTCCTATTTCGAAGGTGGCAGATAATTAAATTCGCTCATGGTTTGCTTGTCAGTACTTGAAATCAGATTTACTTCACGCCAAAACTGTCAGAACTGCGCCGTCTAAAAAAACATATTGCATTCTTTTGCCACTGCGTAGCGGAAAAAGTCAATCATTTCTGCAAATAGACCTTTTAGCTATTCTTCAAAAGAGCCTGGATCGAACGTTATTTTTATACATTTTTATACGCGACGTTCGATCGAATAGCTTTAGAGCTTCTTTCACTATTGTGTACATTCGAAAATTCTACAAAATGTTGTTCGATTCTGATTCTTTTCAGAATAGCTAAAAGGTCTATTGAAATGCAATAACATTTGTGAACCGCTGTTGTCATTTATCGAACGAAAGCGACGAACGAGAACGATTCAAGAAATCTACGGAATATACTGATCATTGATTGCTCTACAGATGCTGAAAGATCTTCCTATGGCCTACCGATTGACCACAAAAAGGTTGGACGGAGCCTGTTGTGTTGATGAAAAATGGGTCAGTTAAATTTGCTATCAGAAACTGTAAAATCTATTTCAAAGAAGTGGTCACTGACCATAAAAGGAGGACAGACGCAATTAACTTCATAGATAAATTATATTTAAATCACAGAGCTTAAAACGTTACATCACCAACATTCTGCATTTTGAATCACCTCTAACTGACCTAATAACAATCAACCTCGTATCAATGCAGCATCTACGACACAGCACATTGTACAGTGAATAACTACCACTAAATAAAAGAATGGGAACTGTAGCAAACGACGAATAGCCATCGTTTTTCTACTAATTTTAAATAAACTTAATAACTTGCAGCAAAATATGACATTTTACCGTATTCACATTTCACTGTTTAAACAAGGCTAGATGCGCCAGTTTAGGTAGACTTACGACATAGAGTCCCTTGTTTTCCTGTGCTTTTTTACTTCAAGATGGCACTTCGGTGAATAGAGCAAGGTTTATCGCAGGGACACAAGGGGCTCATCGGCATAAGTCTACAGTTTAGGCGCTCTCGTCAACTAATTAGACCAGACGTGATACTCGAACTTTGAGTACGTGTATTTCTAAAACTAAACTCTTCATAAGAAACCAAACTCTCAGAGCACTAAACTTGAGAACTGGGAAAAGCTGTTTGAGGAAAATTTTATATTTACTCTGGGAAATCAAAAGCATATTCTTTTCACTCGTTTCTCGTACTTTATTACTCAAGTAATAATGTTCAAATAAGCCACAATTTCATAAAATTAGCTGGGAAATGTTCAAGAATGCAAAAGAGATGCCCCTTCGATGCAAACAATGAGAATTTGAGAACATTTCTCAAAACAAAACTTTTCTGTAATGAAATATGAGAATTGTATGATACGTTCAGTACTGGGCTGAGGTCTTAGCTTCTTCTGACAAAAATTAATTGCAAATGTACTTTATGCAAAACTGACGTCCTTTGCCCTCATTGTGATATGTGAATAGGTTCTGTGTAGCAATATGAATGATGGATGCAATGTAATTTGAACTATGTAGCAATAACTTTTCAAAGCATAAATAAACATGCAATAAAAGAAGATAAACGGTATCTACTACGAACAAATCTAAAATTATAATGACACCCAAGTTAGAATGTTACTTTTTGTGACTAAATTTCATGATTATTTTTGACTAAATCAATAATTTCTTCACTTCAAAGAGAATACGCGGAAGAACTCCTCACATCAGACTTTGAACGTTAAACTGTGTTTCACACAATTGATCTACTTGCTTTCAGTAGCATCTATTGATGCAAATAGACCTTTTAGCTATTCTACAAAAGAGCCTGGATCGAGCGTTATTTTTATACGCAAGGCTCGATAGAGTGGTGTTAAGAGCTTCTATCATTATTGTAGTAAATTCGAAAATTCTATAAAGTGCACATTGTAGAATTTTCGAATATGCACAATATTGATAGAAGCTCTAACGCCACTCTATCGAACCTCGTGTATAAAAATAACGCTCGATCCAGGCTCTTTTGTAGAATAGCTAAAAGGTCTATTCGGAGCAAATTCCTGCCACTATGAGCTTGCTGGGGGAGATGAAATACGGTTTATCCGAGGAAACTTATGTGTCCCCCCCCTGCAATAGGTTAATACTCATGCGCCCGGCAGAGAATCTAACCCAAAACGCTACTGCGCATGAGGATTAACCTACTGCACGGGGGAACACATACGTTTCCTCGGGACAAACTGTATCTCGTCTCCCCAACAAGAGCATCAATTGATGTAAAATATACGAGAACAGCAATTATTGATTAGCCAGGCTTAAAATTCACTGAATTTTGTAAAATATCCCCCACGTGAATGTTCTCGTGATCGGCAGCAAGGATGTCCTGGTTATTTCTAAATATCTATCAGCAACTATCATGTGGAATACCCCAATAATAACTTGAATCTACAAAATACGGTGTAAAGTCGATTTAATCAAATCATAAGCAGCCTAAACCCCGATAGTGCCTCTCGAACTAAAAGATGAGGGAACAACTAGCTATCTTTATGGCAGCTTCTTAGAAACCATTTGCCCTAAACTTCAAGTTTGGGACTGTAGAACCCCCAATAGACGATGCACTGAAGATGGGGTCGAGGAATTTTTTACAAAGATTTTTACCGTTATTGAACAAATTAACCAATTAAAACAATCGAAACACAATGTGAGGCAAAGCATCATGGTAAAATCTCCATCTTTTCCGCAATCGTCTATTTTAGTGATGTGAATATAAGGGTATAACTTATAAGGAGAGATAACGTGAGACATCAACCCGTGAAGAATATACATCGTTCTTTTATTCCATTTTTCGTGCAGTAGCCTAGAATGAAGAAGAAATTACGTTTCATTCAACATTGACCAATCAAACCTGAGAAAATAGGATAATTTGACATCTGCTTTATACTTCTCAAATACTACTTAAATTTAGTTACACAATTGAGATTTCCTTTCTTGTTACACTCTTTTTTTATAAGAATATTCAGGCTCAGAATCATTCAAATTTTAAGAATATTATAAGATTATTGCTCAGCCTCAGCTCGCATATTTTTGTCTCAATTTCCAGCAGTTGCCTGTTTTGCGATGTTCATAACAGAGAATTGCATGACTGACATATCTGGTTTTTCAAAGAGTGTGTTTAAAAGTTTATGATTGTTAAGAACATTCTTATTGTTATAATTGCTTAAAGTTTTCTTTCGTTCAACTTTTTCTTCATAATAATATGCCATTTCTTTGAACTATGTTCCCCTAGAAACCATATCAGATTTAGAAAAATAAGAATACTTTAAGAATATGTTAAGGCTCAAAACGAAAATTTTCTTAAGAATATTGAGGCTGGAAAAAATTTATAGTATTCTTATAAAAAAAAGAATGTACTGAAAACCTAGCGACAGCGTTAAATTTTACGAATACCACACACAGACAAAAACATTTTAGGAAAAGCGAAAGCAGTGGAGTTTAGGTCAAATGATCCTTCTTCTTCTCATGTGCCGTCTACTCGTTGTAGGTAGGCTGCTATGAATTGTTTCCACTTTCCTCTATCCTGGGCTTTTCTTACAAGCCATCCATGATCCTTAACATACACGAAATAACTAATCGGTTTGTAGTGCATTCGAATTTAGATGAATTTTCGAACGTCGCAGTTTAACCGCCGATTGAAGAATTGTACCATCGAACGGCCATTTTGTTTCGTTGCACATAAAAAATCATTACCAACAATAACTTGAATTTTGTCTGAAACAGACGAAAAAGATGACTTCACTTTCACACCCAACCTTGATGATCGTCGAAATCATTCTTGAGTTAGAATTTGTTAAATTTGTGGAAGGGTTTTCGTTCGCTAAACATACGAAAAAACAAAGCATTCCATGACAATAACTTACCAGTGCTCAGTCGCCTCTAGCAAGACCAATAATTGACAGAATGTAGATAAATAAGGTGACAATATCAATGTACAAATTGAGAGCAGCGAAGATGTATTCCTCGGGAGAAATCGAATATGCCTTTCCACCGCCCATCATTATTTGTGTGTCAAATACCAGGTACTGCGGACAAAAAAACGGACGGTTAATCAGTTTCATTAATTAAGCTAAGGCCAAATTTGGCAACAATGTTGCCCGGCAATGTTGCTTGAAATTTTTTTCAATTTTATGTTGTCGAAACATTTTGGCCAAACTGGGCAACATGGTCGTGCAGCATATTGCTGCTGTTGTTATCAAAAGGCGTGCCAAATTTGATTTGCTAGGTGGCTTACTGCGCCATATTGTATTTGAACGCAAAATTTAGCTAAAATATGGCAGAATGAAAGAAAGGTGTAGCTCGTTTGCTGTTACTGAAAGCCTTAGATGAAGATGAAAGTTGGAAAAAGGGAAATTAAGTTGAATTGTTGCCCAACATTGTGACCAAACTGGGAAACATCGAAGTGAACGACAAATGTTGCCAACAAATGTTTGAACATGTTTGAACATTACATATTGTTAGTAGCATAATGTACTGTTAGTAGCATACATTAATATTTTTGTTAGTAGCTGTAATTTGTAGTTGGTAGGTAGACCATGTATCTTAATGATATTGAGTCTTCATTCAACAAAAAAAAAATAAACATTACGACAACAAATTTTCTGATGAATTTGTCGGCCGACAAAGTGGCCAAACTGGGCAACATTTGAGCAACATATGCGTTTTGTCCATGCTGCCCGACAACGCTGTTCAGTTTGGCCAAGCCTTTACAGCAACAGGGAAAATTTCAAAAAGAAGTTGGTGTCTTGTAAGCTAAGCTGCACTGACCATTACTGCTACAAAATGTGAAATCTATTTGATTCGGGTATAAAACAAGGAGGTTTCTGGGCAAGGGAGCATTGGGGATCCAACAATCGGAAGAAAAGCAGACTCCCTTCGGAATAAAAGTAACACACATTAATCATGATGATCTACCACTGAATCGTCTGTTTTGTAAAAGTTTCAAGAAACGACATTGAATGTTGTACTTTGAGCTGCAAAAATTAAGGTGCCCTCTCCTCGATTAGGTTGCCTACTGAGAGAGCTCCCCCTTAAGAAATTTTCCAGCATACAATTCCTGTTCCGTTTAGTTTTCCTTGTATCTTTGTTATGTTTGGTAGTTTCTTTTACGTAATCCCCCTTCTCTGTGTATAATGTAGTGTTAATTTAAATTGTATGTAGTGAAATTTTAAATCATGAAACTGAGCTGAACTGAACAGCAAAATTATCAATGAACGAAAAATAAACTATTTCATCTTTGCTACACATGGTGTAAACAACAAAGAAATTAACTTTTCACACAAAACTATTACTTTAGAGCGGATATCGGCTAGAAATGGTCAAGATGACGCAGTCCCTCTTCGAATCAAAAGAATATTGAAGCAAGATAATTCTCGTCTTATTGGATAGTTCCGAAACAGATTTAAAAACCAAACAAGCCAACTCTTTAAACTTGATTAAGTGTTTTTCAATTATCCTCAATGAATGAATCTTCCCCATGTGTTTACTTCACTTTGTTTCACAAATGTTTCTCAGCCTCATCTCATGACATTTGAAATTCTTGGAATTTCGCACAACGATGTCGACATATTTTTCTTCTTACTGTGACGTCATTTACGTATCCTGTCAGACTATGAAAGACGCCAAGAGCATCGCTTCTGGTGCTCACACCTTACCGTTAGAACAATTAATCAGTGTTGGTCTAATTGATTGAAGTCACTCAATGTAAACCTGATGTGAGCGTGAACGATCGTTTGGCCAATACAAACCAATTCTTCTGCGAGTTTCTTTTGTAAATGTTAAAGAGCCATTGACACCCAGCCAGGGTCCTTTGCGGGCACGCTGCAATTTCAGATCGTCTAAAAATCAAATGTGGCCCATGCAGCATAGGTTTCAAATCTTGGTTGGTTTAAAATTCAATGACCTATTTCTTTGAACCGAATGGTTTCAAAGGAACGTCAGCTGTTTTGCTACAATTCTACCGTTGGGCTTTTCAAAAATCTTCGATACTTTCCGATTTAGAGTGTTTTTTTTCTCTTTTAGGAATTCAAGAAATTTGCAAAAAAAACTTAAAACCATCGTAATTTCTAAACTGTTTGACGCACCATGAAATATTTTCCACGAAAAACAGTTTACAAATGTCTACAATATGGTATCAAGCAAAGGTCTATCACTCTTCTGGTTTATGATTCAGAAATTTGATGACGTCACATCCTCAAATGAGTTAGAATATATAAAATACGCTGTAATTTCAAAAAACATCCAAACTTTCTTGAAAGTTCAACGGTAGAATTATAGGTAAGTAGCTAAAGTTTCTTTTAAGCCATTCAACTAGAAGAAATAGGTCATAGGATTTTACACCCACCGATTTAAAGATTTGGAACCTATGCTGGCCTATGCTGGCCAATGCCGACAATCCAAACTGCAGAAGTTGAACAGAAAGAAAATTCAAATAAAGTAGAACTTTCAATCATTTAAACTACTGCAGTGTGGATTCATATTTTCCAATAGGGCAACTGTGATTTTTAGACAATTGGAAATTGCAGCAGGCCCGCAAAGGATCCTGGATGACAACGGCTCTTTAATTATCGCACCAGTTAATAAACGCCAGTTGCTGTTAATATTCTGCCAAACAGCATGGACACTGGATAGTTTGAAAGTATGCTTTTACCGTCTCCTTCAGTGTTTTAGGTCCTAAACTTTGGAATGAAATAAACCGCTAAAAACTACTCTCCTCCGCCGGTTTCTTTTGACCACGGAACAACGGACTACGGGACTACAAACATGGACTACGGGACTACAGAACCAGAAACTGGCGGAGGAGAGTAGCTAAAAACAAAACGCCCAACCAAACTCAAACGAAAATATCCCAGCAGGGCGATGAAAGGAAAGGAAGGGAAAGGAAAATGTATCATTGCCGCCGGTCTATTTGACTCGAAAAGTGAGGGCCGAAAGAACTAAACAGGAAGCACACAATATTTCGGTAAGTAAAAGCGTACTTTGAAATGATCCAATGTCAGCAGCATCCATGTTAAAGCAAGTGGTCAGTCAATATAGTTCCTTCTGCTTTGATCTGAACTAGGATTTTCCATCACCATTGGTGCCGAAATAAAGGCTTAGCAAATTGCTCTGTTATTCAAACCGAATTTTATGATCTTTACCACTACGTAACTTGAAAAATATCTGAGCATAAATTTTATTTGACATAGTCAAGACGATGTCTGTCAACTCACGCAAATAAAGCTGACTTTGCAACGTAAAATCCATATAATTTGCTGTTAGAAATGTTCCCATCCTTAATACAACAAACTTATGGCTCGTTGAAAACTTAGGTGTCCGATTGGTACAGACTTGAAAACCACCCTGTGGGTTTCATGAACCAAATAATTGAGATTTCGATGAACTGTAAGCTGCCTGAGAGAATTGGGCATGTTGTAAAAACCGGACCTTAAGACCCCAGGATGAAAAGGGTCATCACCACAGACAAACGATAAACCAATGTTATCAAGCTGTCAAACAAGAGGTTGCGTATCGCACGAGCTTTCCTTCTTCCATCCTACAAACTTTTGCTCCTTTAAACCAACGCCAGGACGCTTTTCAAGTTTTTAAAATAGCACGATTAGACAGGGCATATGGTATAACAATCTAACAAACATGCTAACCGTTGTTTTCTCGATTGAATCTTACAGATTAGGCTATGGGCTTTCAAAATCCGTCCAGTACCTTTTTTTAAATTCCTTGTTATCACGTGATTGATGACGTCAATTACTGACATTTTGAGAACTAATATGACTATAGCTTTTCACAGGTATGTCTGATCAGCTTCTAAATAACACAATTGAATTCAGCTTGTTTAAAGCTGTCGAATGATATATAGTTTTTTATATTTTGATGAAGTTAGAAAAATATTGATGACGTCATCAGCCCTATGACGTCATAATTGATATTTTCTCATAATCATGAAAATTAAAATTTTTTCACTGAATTTTGCTAAATCGATCATGCTGATTCTGAATCCACAGCCAGTAGATTGTCATTATGTCTAGAAATTACTTTTTTTGCCATGTCATTTTCTCCACATTTTTCAGACAGTGGGAAAATGACATGTGTCAAAAAGGCATTTCCTTATGCAATAATGGCTCAGCAACGCCAGATTTGGAATCAGCATGATCGATTTAGTAAAATTCAATGAAAAAATTCTAATTTTCATGATTGTAAGAAAATGTCAATTATGACGTCATAGGATTGAAGACGTCATCAATATTGTTCTAACTTCATCAAAATATAGAAAAACTATATATCATTCGACAGCTTTAAACAAGCTGAATTCAACTGTGTTATTTAGAAGCTGATCAGACATACCTGTGAAAAGCTATAGTCATATTAGTTCTCAAAATGTCATTAATTGACGTCATCAATCACGTGATAACAAGGAATTTAAAAAAAGGTACCGGACGGATTTTGAAAGCCCATAGCCTTATCTGTAAGATTCAATCGAGAAAACAACGGTTAGCATGTTTGTTAGATTGTTATACCATATGCCCTGTCTAGATAGGAGTTACTCAAAATAGTTTTTCTAGATGGTATTAAATCTCTGCATGGTTCTAGGTAATGGTTTGAAAGAGTGGGAGTTCATGGGACGGAAGAGGAAAAGTTAACGATACACAAATTCCTGCTCATGACCCTCTGGTGCCAAGGGTCCTTTTCATTGTTAGTACTTAAATGTCCTAGGGGTCTCAAGGGACATAGGTGTTAGGGTCCGGTTTTTACAACATGCCAGAGGGCCATGACTCTTGAAGTGGTAGGCAACAATTACAATCTGGCTAAGTGGTCTGTGAATTAGATATCCACATGACGAGACATGTAGCTGATACTCTTTAAACAGGCTACACACTTTGGAAAGATGTTTCCTTTTGCCGACTGGCGCTTGAATAATAACACCTAATTTCTGCTTGCCAAATGATAAACGCTCTGGGAAGCAAAATGGCAGGAAAATGTGGAAGAATCACTTTCAATTATTCTCAATTACACAGTGGGAAAATCTCACATGCTTACATCAAGAACTCAAAGGCAAGGATATAACGCAGCAGGAACTGTCAATGTAAATTACAATAAAATTGTCTTTGGAACTAAACTTCCAAGGTGTAACCTTCTTCACTGATACGTTACGTAAGAAAAGGTAAGGTTTCCTATTCTCGCTGAAGCAGCGAATGGGAAAGGCGTCTAAGGCCCAGTTTAAACATTGTTTTTTTGCCGTGTCGAATTCAATAGATGCTGCTAAAAACTTCTAAATGTCAATTAAATTCGATATAAAAAACGATTTTTAAATCAATTGCCGTTTGAAATAGAATAAAACGGCATAAGTTCACCAGCTCTGTTGCATCAAACGGCAGAAAAATGACTTGATTTAAACATCGTGTTTCTGCCACGTTTAATTCTAGGCCATAGTCCGCGGTTTCTACATGTGATCAGCCACTGCGCTAGTGCATTTTGAAAAAGGTCATTTCAACCATTCTAATTTCAATCCGACACGGCAAAAACGATATTTTAAACAGACTTTCAGACACGACAGATTCTGCCGTTTTTAATGCAGTTCGATTTGGCATGGCAAAAAACGACGTGTAAACTAGGCCAAAGAGTAGAGTTGTGTAACTTTGACTAAATGATGACCCGGCGTATAATTACTTTTTTTTAGGCCAAGAAGGCCTCTAACCTAATTACAACAGGCGGCTTCAAACCAAACTTGATAACACAGACCCTGCTGCGCTGCCCATAATTTTCGAAGTGGGATGGACGACAGCAGACTCACGACATATTCCCAGTTATCGCAACCACAACAACATCGTTTACATTTTATCAATTGAATTGAATTCATAGCTCAAACTAGTTTGAGTGTCCACCAGTCTATCAATAGCGATAACT
This sequence comes from Aurelia coerulea, assembly GCA_039566865.1. NCBI lineage: Eukaryota > Metazoa > Cnidaria > Scyphozoa > Semaeostomeae > Ulmaridae > Aurelia > Aurelia coerulea. The sequence continues at coordinate 2,302,175 of CM076944.1, read as the reverse complement.
ACAAATATGTAATCAGTCTAGGACAACAGACTAAAAATTCCATGTTTAGGCCTATTGGTTCCCATTGGCTTACAATGATTTGAAATTGCACCATTAATCAGGTGTTGTTTAATTTCCTCAACGAGTTAGAATAATGAAATGCATATGATGATCATCTTACCATTGCGAAAACAAGGGCGCCAAGACAAGCATATATGAGTGACATGATCTGCAAAATAAAGACAAGGAATATTAGTACGAAGTTTAACAGTATATTAATTGTAATTTGCAGAATGATATAAATTTTTCTCCGCAGAAGCATGCACATTGAATAACAACTATGGTGTCTATGAATATGGTACAGGAAAATATTTTTCATTGGGCTTCAAGACGATAAAATTTAGAAAATTTGATATTTCAATCTGTTGTAATCAAATCAACATGAGGTGCTTAAACATTCTGCCCTGTAAGTCGTGTCCTCTATGACGTAACAGACAGTCACAAGGGCATGATCTGACTGCGCAGGCTCCTCCTTCAGACCATACATGACAGCGTGGGAACCTCATAGCGGATTTCAACAAATTTTACACCTTCGATCCTAATATTATTTGATGATGTGTTGACAGTTCTCTGGCCAAGAAAACAAATGACATCCCTCTTATCGATTTCAGATGTAAAATGAAAATTAATATGGGCCAGTTTAAACAACTGAATGATCTGTAAAGGGACGCAAAACAAGGCAAATCTTTAGGGTGACAGATTGAAAAGTGGGTCGGAGGGGGTACTTGCTCCCTGCGCCTCTCAGTCTGTCATCCCTGATTAGTTAGCCATGAACTAAGTTACACGTAATTGAAATGGACTAAACTTGGATAAACCCCTGATTTCCTTGCAGAGTAATTTCTTGAAGGTGTGGCATTATTGTAAGATTTACAAAAATTCTACTGGGTGACTCAATCAAATTACCCCCTGTTTCAAAAATCAATGCGGCAAAAATGGTTGAGCTAGAGATTGAGTTTTCTAAAAGCTTAAACACTGAAGCATTTGTTATATTTTTGCATTTTTCAAAATAGGATTCCCTTGGTAAATTTGAAATATTTAAAAAATCGTGAACTGCAATGGACTCAAAAGAAAGTAACATGTCTCAGCTCTCAAATAATACCTGAATGGTTTACATATATCAAACATTTCTTGATTTATTCAAATTTAAAGTCAGATTTCTTTGGGACACCCTGTACATTGCCAATATTTCATCCGGCCATATAAAACACCTCTTTCGACAACTGGCTCTAGGGAAGAAGAGGCGAAAACGATACCCAGAAAAGAGTGCACATCTCGTCAGCAAACTAAGTGCCCTCTCACAAGCAAACACCTGATTGTTGATCCGTATCCGATCTCCCCCATAAGAATGAAGTGTAACACACGAGATGAGTCTGGCGAAATCGATCTACCTTGGTGTTAACATGGACAAGCTCATGATATATGGTAATTTCACCACTCAACGGCTAGTTTGTGCAGTCTTTAGTAGGGTATAACACTCCGCTGTCGCATATTGCTATCGGCTCTCAAGTTGTGTACGGCTTTCACACTTTATTAAAATATTTCTTTGGTAAAATTTGAAGTAGTGTTGTGTAAGACCATACTTGAGAAAACCATGTAGCATTTATGGACAATAGCACACTGTCTCTTACAAAAAAGGTCGAACCTTGGATTCTCATGCCTGAACTGGACATCGTAGTCCAAAGCAAGTAGAATTCATGAAAGCTCTTAACTGAAAAAAAATCCTTGTTCACAGCAATTGTCTGGCTTAAGTTTGATGATGTGATACTTTCTTGATAATGGTTTAAGGTCTAAAACCAAAATATCAACAGGAAAAGCTTTCCAGTTTTCTAGTAGTAGAAAGTTAAGGCCCCAGTTACACGATACCGGATTCATCACACACCGGATTACTTTTCGCATCGGATAGGGGGGTGCAGTTACACGACACCGAGGCAATCCGGTGTCACTCCACTCCGTTTTCGCGGAGTGAAACCACTCCGCTCTGGAGGTGAGGTGAAAATGAATCCGATGCACTCCGCTCCGCATTCCATCTCGTGTAACTGCACCAATCCGGTATCACGAATAAGCGAAAACGAATTTACAGTCTTATCTACTGTACACACCACCGTTTGCTTTGCGGGCAAGTAGTCCATTTTAAAATAAATGAAGCAAGATCTCTAATTTAGGGACGAAGAAGAGACGTTCCACTGATATGCATTGCGTTCTGTTACATCGAATCCTTTTATGATCTTGTCATGAAAACGATCACCCTTCCCAGTTTCTTATTGTAATATTGTAAATAGTCATGTGACGTTATTATCCCGCTGATATTGTAGTTGTTGTTGTGTACATAGTCAGATGGGTTGTGTTATGTTACTTGCGAAGACGACTCGTATTTAATGTCTCCATGAACTCTAAAGATATAACATTGGCGACGAGAATGAAAAATTGATAAATGAGTGACGAAGAAGAGCAGCAAGTGGAGCAGCATGCCCCAGTGCCAGCACAAGTGATACAAATGGCACAATCCGTCTCAATTCAGCCTATGCCTGTCTTCCACCCAGAAGCGGAAGTGGGAGCAAGTCTCGCCACACGATGGAAGAACTGGATCGCAGATTTTGATATGTTCATCACCGCAAGTGGGATTACTGATCCAAAGAGAAAAAGGGCACTACTTCTGTACCAAGCTGGGCCCAGGATCAGGGAAATCTTCAAACAAATTCCAGATACAGGAAACGAAGAGGATTATAATTTGGCAAAAGAAAAGTTGAGAGAACATTTCGAACCTCAGAAAAATCGCAGGTACGAAGTATACCGATTCAGGAAAGCAACACAGGAGTCACAGGAGACGTTAGATCAGTTTCACACAAGATTACGAAGTCTTGCAGAAACATGTGAATTTGCAGACCTAGAGTTTGAAATTGAGGAACAAATAATTATTGGAGGCACTTCATCGAAAATAAGAAAAAATGCCTTGAGAGATCCAAACTACGATCTTAAAGCCATGCTCCTAGAAGGACGCCGAGACGAGCAAAGCACGTTCCAAGCCAAAGAAATCGAAGGGAAGGAGGAACACTTTGCTGAAGCAAACAAATTAAAATCGACATCCAAGCAGAAATCTTTAAAATGTCATCAATGTGGAGGACCGTTTCCCCATGATAAAGTTTGCCCTGCAAAAGGAAAAGACTGTTTGAAATGTGGCAAGAAAAACCATTTCGCAAACAAATGTCGCAGCAAGGGAAATCGCCAACAAGCACAGCAAAATAAATTGCGTAAACCAGCCTTGCATCCCCTCAACGATGATAATTCTAGCCAAAATTCTGATGAGAATTATCTCTATGGAATTCATCGTGAGCGTACAAAAAGTCCACAAGTAAATGTCACGGTATGTGGACATTCTTTCAAAATGGTTGTGGACACAGGAGCGACAATAAATGTCATTGATCACGAAACATTCTCCAAAATGAGAAATGTGAAGCTACAGAGCACACAAACAAAAGCCTTTGCATACGACTGTACAAAGCCAGTACAATTCACTGGAAAATTCGATGCAACGATCGAAACAAAGAAACGCATCACCGTAGCCACATTGTACATTGTGAAAGGATCAAACAACAGCGGCAATTTGATGTCTCTTTCAACAGCCCAAGGGTTAGGATTGATTAGTTTGCATATCAATCAGGTGACGACAAAAGATGGCAGCATAGACAATATCTTGCAGAAACACAGCAAAATATTTGATGGTCTTGGAAAATTGAAAGACACAAAAGTCACATTAAGCATTGACGTCAATAAAGCAGCGAAAGTACAACCCCAGAGGAGAATACCGTATCATGTACGTCAGAAAGTCAAAACTGCATTGAAAGAGTTAGAAGAACAGGACATTATTGAGAAAGTACCGGACAATGAAGGAACACCATGGGTATCGCCCATAGTAGTAGTACCGAAGAAAAGATGGTGGAGTAAGAATTTGTGTTGACATGCGACTTGCAAATGAGGCTATCCAGAGAGTACGTCATCCTATACCTACAGTCGATGATGTAAGATTTGAACTGAATGGCATGAAATTCTTCACAAAATTGGATTTGTCTCAGGCTTACCATCAGTTGGAGCTTGATGAAGCTAGTCGTTCAATTACCACATTTAGCACACATTTAGGCCTTTATCGCTACAAACGTCTAAATTATGGAACAAATGCAGCAGCAGAAATATTCCAATACACATTGCAAACACAGTTACAAGGACTAAAAGGCGTTAAAAACATAGCAGACGATATTATAGTTTTTGGTCAAACGCGAGAAGAGCATGATGAAAATCTAGATAAATGTCTAGCACGTTTGAAATCCAAGGGACTTACGCTGAACAAAGGTAAATGTACATTTCTGAAGGACACGTTGGAATTTTTCGGACAGGTGTTTTCGAAACATGGGACACGCCCCGATCCGAAACGAGTTTCTGATTTGTTGAATGCACCAATCCCCAAGAATGTACAAGAAGTGCGTAGTCTACTTGGAATGGCTAACTATAGCAGTCAATATATCGCCAATTTCGCCACTATCTCAGCCCCGTTACGAGAACTGACGAAAAAGAATGCCAGATTCGAATGGAAAGTGGTACACCAAGAAGCTTTTGATAATTTAACACATGCGTTATCGTCATCTCCTTGTATATCATATTTTGACCCAAAGAAAGAAACATATATCGTTGTAGATGCTAGTCCTGTCGGACTTTCGGCAATTCTGTCACAAAAAACGAAAGATTCAGAAGACACGAAAGTTGTAGCATACGCCAGTCGATCATTAACTGATGTTGAGCAACGCTATTCACAGACGGAGAAAGAAGCCTTGGCAATAGTTTGGTCTGTGGAACATTTTCATTTGTTTGTATATGGCCATGAATTTACATTAGTTACGGACCATAAACCTCTCGAGATTATTTACGGAAGTCGTACGTCGAAACCGTCAGCACGTATAGAACGTTGGGTTTTACGGTTACAGCCATATTCGTTCAAAGTGATATATAAATCTGGAGCAGATAACCCTGCCGATTATTTATCCAGACATCCTACTTCAGTTTGCAGAAAACAAGAGAAAATGACAGAAGAGTACGTAAATTTCATAGTTCATAATAGCGTTCCTAAAGCCATGACACTTGAAGAAATCTCAGAAGCTACTGATCAAGATCGAGTTCTTAAAGGACTTCGAGCAGCTATACGTTTGAATCAATGGGATTACGACCTCGTGAAGCCATATCGCCTTTTCAAAGATGAACTTACGATTGGAAAGCAGAACGTAGTTCTTAGAGGATCCAGAATTGTAATTCCAGAATCGTTACAAAAGAAAGCTGTCGATATAGCACATGAAAGTCATCAAGGAAAAGACAAAAGCCCTTTTGAGAGAAAAAGTTTGGTTTACAGGAATCGATGAACTTGTCAAAACAACTCTCGAATCATGTTTAGCATGCCAAGCAGTAGGAAAAGCAGCACCTCCAGAACCAGTTCGACTTACAAGTATGCCAGATGCACCATGGGACTTGGTACATGTTGATTTTGTTGGACCACTCCCATCGAGTGAATACCTGTTAGTAGTCATAGATCGTTATTCGCGTTATCCAGAGGTAGAGACAGTTCGTTCAACGAAAGCATCGAGTATCATACCTAAATTGGATAAAATATTTGCTACACATGGTATTCCATCTATTGTTAAATCAGACAATGGACCACCATTTTCGAGTGATGAGTTTAGCAATTATTGCACAGCACTTGGAATAAACCATGACCCAGTAACTCCATATTGGCCCCAAGCAAATGGAGAAGTGGAGAGATTTAACCAACCACTTGAGAAAGCGATACAAACAGCCGTTCTAGAAGGAAGAGTCTGGAGACAAGAAATAAGTCGTTTCTTATTGCAATATCGTACAACTCCTCACAGTGTAACCAAAGTTGCACCTTGTGAACTATTGTTCAACCGTCAAGTACGAGAAAAGCTGCCGAGCATTGAAAGAAAGCTTGTTGTTAATAGACACGCCGAAGCACGTGAAAACGAGGCTAAAAGTCAAGCTTATCACAAGCAATATGCGGACAAACGTAGAAACGCCAAAGAAAGCACTATCACCGTTGGAGATAGAGTACTCGTGAAAAAAATTCGTAGAAACAAGTTATCCTCACGTTTTAGCCATACACCATATATCGTTATCTCAAGAAAAGGTAGCAGAGTTACGGCTAAGAACAAACATGGACACTGCATAACACGTAACGTATCGCACTTCAAGCGATTTGCCGGAAACACTGATTTCGATGATTCCGAAAGCGAAGATAGTACAATTACTACTACACGCAGAGAACGCACCAGCCTGATCATGAAGCAGCCGAAGAAAATGAACACGAGCCGAATCGTAGATCGGTCAGAGCTCGAAAAGCACCAGAACGTTTTGGGAATCCCATCCCATCAAGCTTGATACATTAAAGACAAATCTTTCTATTAAAAAGGGAAGTAATGTAATATTGTAAATAGTCATGTGACGTTATTATCCCGCTGATATTGTAGTTGTTGTTGTGTACATAGTCAGATGGGTTGTGTTATGTTACTTGCGAAGACGACTCGTTATAAATGTCTCCCTGAGCTCTAAAGATATAACACTTATAGACTGGACAAATGATTGAAGAAACTTGATCATTCGTGCTTTTAAGACAGCATGGGGAAGTAGCTCTCTCCTCAATACGCTTGTCTATTTAAAAAGCCTCTTAGAGAAAGTCCTATCTTCACAAAACGTTCTTATATCGTACTGAAAGCAACAGGAAAACCTATCAGCGTTTCATAGGGCACTATGAGAAAATAACAGCAGCAAGTTCTACTATAGCTTGGAACTTTGTTCCCAGGATTTGTTGAGGCCTGATGTTTGGGCAGGCCGATAGATCAGGGGAGGGTTATTAAGAGAAGAATCCGACAACCTATTTGCTCTTGAAGTACGAGGACTGCGCTAAAAATCAATGAAATCATTTTGATTCTAATAATCAATGATGAGAAGAAATTGCAAATCAAATAAAAAAGTGCAAATAAAAAACTTACCCTGCTGTAGAAGAATATCGTGAGGAAACCAAAGCAGACAAGAACAATCAAGGCAACGAAGAGGCATCCACCCATCATTGTAAAATCGTACTAAAAATAAGAAGACAGATATATTTTCTTAGGGGGTATTCATGAATAAAGATAAATTAATGGACAGCATTGTAACTTTATTTGATGGAATTTCATAATCCGCAGAAAAGTCCCCATTTCATTATTACCATTATTGTTGGTGATCTCTATTACTGATGATGAATTGAGTTCGGTTAAAAACATAATCCTCTTGCTTATACTGCACTTTAGGCTACGAAAATGTAGCCCACGCTTATCTAACTTGTCTCCAGCTAACTGACAAAACTATGCGCGGTTCGGCAATCACTACAACAAAAAGTTTTGCCATGTCAATACCTTGTAATGTAAAGACATGTCTCTTCTGTGATCAACGTAATGTGTAATAGATTACAAACAAGGATAAATGTTTTGAGCAGGAAAAGAAATCAAGAATTTAATGCTTCTTGCCTGCTCTCAAATCGTTGTCACAATATTTTGATTTTCGTCAGTTCCTTGAAAAATAATTGAAATACGGAATAATTTAAGTTTCAGGAAGAATGATAAAAAATAAATACCTTTGTTTGGAAAGCAAAAATTGTGATAGCCAACGACACAACCTATGAAATGAAGGTATTTACAAGGTGAGTAAAATAGTTGTATCTGCCACTATCTAAAACTATCCAACTAATTGAAAAAAAAACTTTTCCCACTCTTTAAAAGGGTTCCATCTCCAATTTTTGGTCGAAATGGTGATGTTGCCGTTTTTGAAAGGCAATATCTAACAGACTAATCATATTTTTTCAGAGTGAAAGAGATATTTTGAAGATAAATCTTCATAGTTCACAGAGAAACAAACGAAACATTCATATCTTTTACGATTGCTCGGATATAATTGGATTTTTAACAAGCATTTCTTGGTGGCTTGGGTGAAGCCCCCAAACAAACTGCAGAAAGCAATGCACCCACACCTAAAACAATGGTCTTTTTAAGCACCTTATCTAAATGGTCACTTATGCTCAGCGAAGGATCCAGGTGCATTCCAAGATACTTATATTTAGATGTAAAGTTTATCAGGTGACCTTGCAACGATACTTTCAAATCACCATGGGAGCAAAGTTGCTTAGCAGTCTCGAATAGTATTTCGATGTGCTTCAGGAATTTGCTAAGTCCAAAAGGCACGTGGAGGTACGTTTGAACTTTCAAAGACTAACATTTCCACTCGCGAAAAATCAATATCAACAAATGAGGTATCTGTGTTCAAGTCAACTATCGAACAAAATTTTGAAATTGATTAGCCATCGATTAAAGCTAAATTCACATCGCTGGAGCCAAACAAATCTCTAATTTTTTTATCTTTTTCAAGTTAACTATCGAGGAACATTTTGAAATTGATTAGCCTTTGATTAAAGCATAAATTCTCATCGCTGGGCCCAAACAAAGCTGTCTGTATACTTTCTTCTGAGACACCCGGTATATTCATGGGATACAGAAGATACCATGCGATAATATCCTGCACGAACCAGGAAAATGTCGTACTGTTAGCTTCTTCTGAGCTTAGAAAAGAATTATTTTACCATTTCGGTAATCGAACTGCTGTATTGATTTAAACTGAATCATCATCGTTGGATCCAAACAAAATTCGTATACTTTTTTCTGGGACACCCAGTTTTCTAAACTGAATCAATTATTGATCATTGGAAGAAAATACAGTTTGCACAGTTGAAAACACATACTCAAGTGATGCTTCATGGAAACTATGTATTTCTATTTTTGATGCTATTTGCATTGAAAAATAGCAGGATACTTACAGCAACAATGCCCATAGCCATGAGCACTTCATCGCGTTTGTAGAAGCTACGGGTGCAAAAGTAAGATATAGAAATAAAAGGGCCTTTCATATATCTAAATCTACACAGTGGTTGACCGTGATTCAAATGTTAGCACTGAAAGATTTCACACGATCAAATAAAAGATATCTTCAGTTGATTTCATTTTTAGTAAATTCTATGCCTTATCTTACCACAGGAAACTAAGAATAATGAATCGTCAATGAGCTTCTAAATTTTAGTAAAAATGTTCTTCACGATGTGTGCCAGAAATCCTCCTAACTGCATCTTCAAAAATGTTGCAAACATTTTGGAGAAGTACAACATTTTTTTCTTATATATACCATTATAATTTTTTTTACAAGACGAATTACTTATGAGGTTACCTACTAATTACTCTACGAAACACTACAAGGACGATAATACCACGGGGAGCAATAGACTATGACAACCCCGCGGCAACACAACATTTCTAAGACCATGCCGAATTCCACTGTTATAGTTATACAATTGATAATTACTTTCAATTAATTGCAGGAGTAATTCGGTCTGTATTTTAATGAAAAGAAGGGAAAGAGGAAACAATGCATTTGTCTGAAAGAAGCAAACAAGAGAATTTAACAAAGTTTTGATTGGTCACTAGAAAAATGTAAAACACATCATTTTTGTTGGCAAAGAATAGGCCTTTTAGTGTCTTCTCTTTTAGATCTTATCTGAAATTTGCTGCAAACCAATGTCTTACAAGACTAGTCTTTGGATAATCTCATTTCTTATTTTCCTTTCAATATCATAAAAATTCTACAGAACGATTAAAACGATTTTATCACTTCGTTTTCTTTCCATTCATCGCTAATATTTTAAAATTTCGTTATGAACTGCTGCTATATTGACATAGTCTTCTTTTGCTAGCACCTGTTAGGATCATTTAATATTTCAAACTTGCTTAAATATGAAACATTTTGTACTGAACTGCAGATGGATAGAATATATCCAAACCATGTCTTGGAAACTTAAATATGTGTTCGTTTTTATTGGATGTCAAACCAGTATAGTACAGCTCTTCCTGAGATGAATTGGTAATCGTAAACCTGCTGTTATTCTACGTCTAGTATGGACCTGCATTGTCCAAAACCTTGCTGTTTAGATTAATAAATAAGATATTACTCACGCAGAAATGACACCAAGAAGATATCCTTCAGCCAAAGTCTGAAAATAAGATCATAGGGAAAATTGAAATGGTATTTGAGCAAAATAAATATAATGTAATCAAAACTACAACGACCATCTATTTACAGTATACATAAAGTCATTCTTTCCCTTCATGAAAACTTACTGTAACTGTTTGAAAGTATATAGTACATGATGCAGGATTTATCAACAGTTACAAAGAATATAAGCAGTAAATGTGAACTTACAAAAAGACCCAGTAGACCAAGATTCAATGGGAATTTTCGTCTAGAAGAAAAGCAAATAATTTAGATATGTTCAGTAAATACAAAAACTAACCAAATAATCATATCAAATGTGAAAATATGAATATGGAAACTTTTCAATATGGCAAAAAGACATAAAAAAGACAAGGGACTTTTATCATCAATACATTTTGATGTGCAGCCAATGTAGTTTTGGGAGCATGTTTTCCTGAAATCATTTTAACACTACCATCCTACCAATTCATTTTATGTATGATTGCCAGTTAATAATCATTCATTTGTGGACTTCATGGAAGGATGGACCATTGCACCTTTTTGGTCAAAATGTTATGGCAATAGATAGGATCATATAATTGATGATTCCTTCTAGCATACAGTTCATCTGCTACTTTCATAACAATTGTAGAGGAGCAAAATTCATTCAGGGCAAACCATTTGATACAAAATGGTGCTCAAAGAGGAAATCTTTTGATTTCCTGTAAATAAGATATTCTTGTAGGAAAGACTTCTTGTAAATATTCTTGTAATTACCTCATCTGGTTTTACATTTTATTACGATCATTATTATCATGTTTCATTGCATTTTAATTTTAACAGGGCCCTTGTTGATAACAGAGTACTTCCTTGTACTGATAAGGTATTTATCCTGTATAAACATGTACTGTATATTACTATCACTAGCAATGTAAAAACGAAGTGCCCCCCCCGCCCTGCAAACAGATATTGAGTGAATCTGCAGTGGTGGTGGGTGTATTAAACTTGGACAATGCGATTCAGACAGTAATTGCAAGGTTAGAAAACAGCAGAAGAACACAAATAAGCTGTCATTGTATCTTAATTGCAAAATGAGTAACTTCATAATCAAATCACGATGAGACTAAGCCATTTAAATCATTCATCCTGTTACCTAGTGCTCATGTTTTTACACTCTGAACACAAAGTACTATCAGATTCTAATTTAAAAAAGAAGCACAGAAAGTTAAAAGAAGAAACACTTCTTACCTTGGCTTCTCAAAGCAGGCAATGACAATCATGATAACAAGTGTAACACCCCTTGAATAAGAAAAATCAATGATCAACATTGATTCATCACTGAAAACATTGTAAAACAAGTCTATCTATTTCTGTATCAACTTCTTATAGTAGTTATCAGGATTATATAATGCTTGACTTCTGACTATGCGTACCATATTAATTCAACAGAGTTTTTGTCATTTGCCTCACCAAGCTGCATATAAAGTCTACAACTTTGAAAAAAATAGGGATTAAACTAGCAACTAGTTAAAGGTGGTGTGAAGCGAAAATTTTTATTGATGCAAATGAATAGCGCAGTTGAATGATAAAGAATGTCGTTTAAATTTTTTTGATACCTCATTTCGTTTTCAAGTTATCCACTGATATTAAGTTGCAGATCATGACGTCATTTTGTTTGCAAATTACTAGGATAACATATGGAAATATAACTGTATCTGATTTTTGAAAGGTTACAGTGGTAAGAAATATTTCAGCTGAGCTGAATAGATGTTATATAATTTGCCTCATGACTTAATATGATGTTTAGAAAGGCATGTTGATTGTACAAAGTTTTTTAATTAGATTTCTCTTTGGAAACATGGCCAACCTTGTATACTTTCTTTACATTTTGCAAACAAAATGACATCATCAGCAAATCGTACAAAACAGTGGATAACTCTAAAATAAAACAAGGTATCAAACAAATTTAAACGACATTCTGTATCAATCAACTGCGCTATTCATTTGCATCAATAAAAATTTTCGCTTCACACCACCTTTAAATCTTACAAACTGAAATTCAATTTTGATAACTTAAAATTAGGTCCTACTATGGCATATATCTTAATCAAGCAGTATCCTAAAGGAACCTAACTTACCATGCTGCATAAAAGGTTCCAGGGTGTCGTCTGACAAATAATTTTGAAGGTTTGCTACAAAAGAAAATTACAAATGAAAAACCTGTACAGCTTTGTATATAAATCCATAGAGTTACATCCAGCTTCTGTAAGCAAAGGCGTTAAATCTTTGAATGAACATTGCACAATTTCAATGTATCTTTCGTTTGATTTAATGTCTTCAAAGGAACTTCGGGTACTTGTTTTACAGTATACTGCAAGTATTTAAAGAAAATCTTTGATACCTTTTACTCTTTCAGAATTTCAGTGTTTGCATTTTTCTTTTTATTACAAGGATTCACAGAAAGCATTGAAAAAGGAAAATCATTGTAAATCCTATAAATCAATAGAGAAAAACTTTTTTTTTTGAAAAAGATTTTATCAAAGTCTGTGACCACTTTCATAAATACTTTGTAGAAGTAGTATCTATGAGTAAAATGCTTTTGTTTTCTGAATGAAAGGGTGGTCAAGATGGTGGACAGCTCTCAATTTTTTTACATCTTGCTTTAAAAAAGGTACTCAGCAACATGATTCTAAAAATGAGTAAAAGCAAGTGCAGCTTTCTATAATGGCGGATTTGTTGTTGTTGATCACCGGGTACAAACAGAAACATTTTGAAAAAGGCATAGAGAGGGCAACTAAATAAAATTACTCACTGGAAAATGAAAATGCAAACAATTCCAATTGAGACTAACAGCTGAATGCACAATATGGAATAAACCTATAAATATGAAAAGTTGGATTGCATCATTAGAAAAACTGCCCAAAACTAAACTACCATCTAAATGTGAATGGCCAAAGGCAGCAGTTAAACTCAAAATTTTGCTACAAATACAGTGCAGACAGTAACATGACAAGAATGTTGTACATCATGATCAGAATTCTTGAGCCTTATGTAGACAAGACTTTTGTATTTTGTAAAACAAAAGTTCCTAGGAAAGAAAATCATTTTAATGTGTGTGGCCTGCACTGTATAAACCATTAGATAAAATCCAAAAGGGAAGAAATAAACAAAAAAATACAGTCCACTGCATAGAAATGAGCAAATCAATAATATTTTGCCCAGAGTTTTCCGATAGACAAAGGGAAAATTTTTGAGCTCTTTGATTGGCTAATTTCAAATTAGTGCATTGTGCTTATTCTTGTTTCTTCCTTCTCTGATTGGATCATATCTGATAATGTGCTACAACCAGTGTCGGAAGAAGATATTTTGCCAGCCTCTTTCATTGATCAAATAAAGACTTCTCTGATTGCCTAATCTAAAATTAATGCACTGAATATATTCGCAAAGTGACTCCTTTCTATTAAGGAGGGAAATTCCTTTTGTTGGCCTGTAAGTCAGAGGCTGGACAACAGTCAGGTTCCAAAAAAACACCTTTAATGTCTCGTTCAATTCCTACCCTGACCATCCCCCCCCCGGCAGCCTGGGGGTCAACAAAAATTCCTTGCTCAAATGCCCGGGGGCCGGGGAAAAATTGATGATCAAATGCCCAGGGGCCAGGCACTGAAAAAATGCTATATTCCCAGTTACTGTATAAGCAAAAGCTTTTGTTCTTGCGAAATGCTACTCAAATGCCCAGGGGCCGGTGAAAAATGTACGGTCAAATGCCCGGGGGCCGGGACTTTTTTTTGTGCAAATGCCCGGGGGTGTCCCGGGGGGGATGGTCAGGGTAGGAATTGAACGAGACATAATCCTCACTGTTTCATAGAAAACAACATGTGCCCTGTCTTTTTTATGAAGTTCAATTTCTAGGAAATACAGTTTGCTGTTAAATCCTGGAAATTTTGGCTGGTAAATTCAGTTGACTAAATAACTTCTTGTAGGTTGAATATTTACTGGTATTTATACTTTCTGAGAGAATGTTTGTATTCCTTGTTGATGACACAGAAAGAAGTCATTCAACACTGCCCTGCAATAAACCAAATTATCTCTCCTTAAAAGTATGACAAGCAGCATATCAGTTTGTGCCAAGTTGTTAGGAAATAACTTTGCAAAGCAGAAAACAGTTTCATTTTTCTTTTGTCAAAATTAATCATACATACCTTTCGCAGGAATGCTGAAAGTGAAAATAAAAACTGGTTTGAGAAGATTGAAATACAAAAGGGAATTTATATAAAGGACAGTTAAAATTAATATTGGCCAGTCTGTAAAGTCTGTTAGCTACACAAATGTATCTTTTTCCAAGAAATTTTCCACTTCTTTTGAATCAACTATTTTTTTGCAAATTCAGGCCTATTTTTGGTTTGCATAAGGGATTTCTTTAACCCTCAAAAACTCTGCAGACTGGAAAATGTGTTCTTCTGCATTTTGAGGAGTGAGATTACAAAACCAAATATCTTTATTAATGTATTATTTGCATCTTTTTAATTTCCTATTTATGGCTCAACAAAAAGTGGTCCAAGGAAAGTGCTAGAAAGTGGGCTTTGTGTTGCTGGGATTTTGATGCCTAGGCCTAGGCCTACGTTACGTACCGGCTCTGACAGACTTCTCTCCGAAATCTGAAGACATGATCCCTCCGCCATCATCATCGTGGCTGTTATCTAGCTCTGGTGCAGCACCATATCCATAAGTGTAAGTCGTCGATGGCTGCATTCCCGTTGTTGTCGAAGCGCCTGAATAAGGAGGAGGCGGATCTGCTGCTGGTTGACCGTAGGCCCCTGGTTGGATTGGAACATACCCGGCTGGTTGGCCATAACCTGGCTGTCCATAGCCTGGTTGCACTTGGTTGTTCCCAGGTGGATTATACATTTGTTGCTTTATTCTGTGTATCTCTTCTGTTGTGCGATGATATCTTCTGTGATTTATTTTCGCAGTACAAGTTGTAGTTCTGCAATGAAACAAGCCACCTGCAGCCAAAGGCCTTTTTGAAATGAAACTTCCTTTCTGGATTTGTTGTATCACATACGGCTCGCCTACCAATCTCATCCGCAGATTATGAGAATTTGGGCCAGGGGCCAGCATTGAAAGTTTCTAAATGTCATCAGATTTTGAGTACTCAGAGTTTCTTACGAGTTTCTTAAGAGTTCCATAGCAATCTTCATGTTCACTAACTGTGTTCTCGTGACAAAAAAGAAAAAATTTTTTGATGCCCCAATGTTCCGATAATACTCACAAGTAATATAATACCGGAAACAAATGAAAATAAAGTAGAAATCCGTAGAAATCCAGAAATATGCTACGGATTCCCGTTATTGAAACAAAAGTAGTTTCTTAAGTTATATTTTGCGGTATTGGAGTTGTTTGGTCGTTTGGCTACCTTCTTGTCTCTTATAAGAAAAAAATACGTGCATGTGTGCATGTGTATTGGCTATGTATTGCATTACCAATATTGCGAATTGCTTGTTCTTTTTGTCAAAATTTTTTCTATGTTATTTCATATACATGCTACAGCTTTGTCGTTTTATCGCGTTTTATCACAGTTTTATCAAAGAAAGAAAAGAAACATGCAGAACATAGTCACAGGAGAAGGATAGTCGTGAAACGAACAATGAGCTATTGTTCTATCTTTTTGTTGAGAATTTAAGACTAGTACCCAGTTTCCTACGTGCACACAATTTTCAATGGCCGCTCTCAGCTGTGTGTTAGCAGTGTGCTCACGAGCGTTGTTTGGCTTGTTGTGGAAATCCCAGGCGATAACTGCTCAATCTACGGCTGCTCAGTTTCAAGAAGATCTCAATTTAAAGGTTTACTGCTGTTTAAAGTTCCATCTGGTGAAGGAAAGTTCGAAACGAATTGGAGAAAGACATCATTTGGACGTTTTGGTAACAAAAAGTTGTTTATTATAGGCCTAACTAAGACAGCGTCATTTTGCCGAGGATCAGCAGCATCATCGTCACGACAGCTAATGCGCATTTATTGATGGTGCTATTCCTACTTTGAATCTCCCTTATCCCACTTCATCTTCTACAGTCAAACCCTGCAAGTCAGAAGAGAAGATGCTATCCAGGAAAAGAAATATTTGCATGCAAGTTTCGATGGGCATGGGCATGCATGATTTTTTTGGTCGGAATAATTTAATGTTGTTTGAGTGTCAATTTTGCGGATCAATTTCATGATGGTACCCAAGTATGAAATTCATGTTGAAGGAGACCTTGCTTTCAATGTTCATATGCTGATGTTCTTCCTTACTGCCTTGAGTAGTATATGGAGATGGCGATGGCGACGGTGGTCGACACAGCTCAGTGCAAGGAAAATTGTTTCCCTGTTCTGGACGAAGTAATGTCAGAGACAGGAGTCATGTATGAAATGGAGGATATCGAGGAAATGGTTTTTACTGAAATAAGGAAGATTTTAAAAGCAAGACAACGCCCATTCACAGAATCAATTTGCAAAGCGTTGCAAAAAACAAAGGGCCTAACTCGAAGTACGATAGCAACACAAATACAGTACATGCTGGCTTCTGGAAAGATTTTCGACTTGAAGAATCGTGGTAAAGAATCCCTGCGGATAACAGGTGAAGATCCTTCTGCTTCAATTGGTCGAAATGATAGTGATGATAAAATATCAGAATATCGAAATGATTTGCTCGCCGAAGCATCAAGGCATGAGAGTGAAATCACTGATATTGAAAGTTCTGCATGTTCTGAAAGTATATGTGACAGTTCTTTGGATAGTTTATCTGACACTAAAAGTATCTCTCAAATGCCAGTATCTTTTAAAAATAATGAAAACGATCAACAAAAATATTCTTCGGAAGTAATAGAACGATTAGAGAAAGTTGAGGGTCAGATCACTCAAATATTACAAGAAATGGGAAAAAACGAAATAAAAAATTCTAAAAGTGAAGAGACAAGTTTGAAGATAGAAATATCCAAGCTGTTGGCTAAAGTTGAAAAATTGGAGGAGGAAAATAAAAATCTTATAGAGAAAAATAAAAATTTAAAGCAGGAAAATATCAGACTTAATAGTGAAGAAATTATAAAGAATGAGAAAGTGATGTTTGATAAGACGAAACTTCCTCAGAGAAAGATGACGAACAGACAAATTTTCGATTCCTATTTGGAATCCAGGGAGGGGGCGCCACATCCAGTGTCCGATTTTCGTTTTCAAGACCAAAACAGTCGAGATGTGTGGCGTCCAGAAGTTTACAGAAGCAGACAGCATGACGTCATCGAACCACACTATAGATGGGAATTTCCCAAGGAAACTGCTCGAAAATCCAATTTCACAACAACAACCAGTAGACCTTTGGAAACAAGAAATCAATTTAGTGTTTTTGAATGCACAGGAGACAATATTTTGGAAGAACGAAAGAGAAACGTTGTCCCGGGAGAGCACACTTATGCAGAAGCAACGAGGAAAACATTCAAAAATGCGCCCCAAAATACGACCAGTGGACAAACGAGCAAAAGTGGAAAACAACAGTGCAATGTTCCTAAGAGCCAACACAATGGTTTCAGATCGGTAATAGGAGATCAAACAGAACTGAGGAGTGAGTTGCCTGAACAAAGAACATACAACAAGCCAACTGTCACAGTCATTGGGGATTCAATGCCCTCTGCCCCAGAATTTGATAACAAACGAATGGAAACCAATACAAGCAATCGAGCTGGTCATAACAGAAATATTCAACACTTTCAACGTGATAAATACTCCGCCAGAATACAAAAGCCCAAGTTCATCATTGTGGGAGACTCGATGACCAAAAAGATTAAAAGGAAAGAAATCAACGAAGAAGCCAGAGATTACCATGTCCTTGTAAAATCCTTCCCAGGAGCAACAGTTGAGAAGATGAAATTTTATTTGGAGCCTGAAATCATGTCAAACCCAGATGGGGTCATTATACATTGTGGAACAAATAACTTGCGCAACGAAAGTCCTGAAAGTGTCGCAAATAAGATCGTGGATTTGGCAATGGAGGCAAAGAAACGCACGCAGCATGTTGCTGTATCCAGTTTAATCATGAGAACGGATTCACAAGAACTGGATGAAAAGAGAACAAAGGTGAACATTTTACTTGAGAGGTATTTAGATGAGCTACCAGTAGATTTCGTTATGCATAACAACATTCTTAGTAAACATTTAGATAATTGGGGCCTTCATTTGAACTTTCAAGGGACAAACATTATGACAGAAAATTTTTTATCTTATTTAAATTATGAATGACCATCACTAGACTACTCGAGTAATGCGTTAACTGGTTCATTAGGCAGTTCGGTTGCGGAAACTCCAATTTTAGAGACTTCCATTAAATCTGTTAGCTCTTCGTCTTTGGCAAGTATCGAAAATGAGACTTTTGACATTAGGGAAATTTTCGAGCTGAGAACAAAAAATTCAAACAACCCTTTCATTGGATTTTTAAACATAAATAGTCTTCGAAACAAAATAGTTGATCTGAGATTGATCATGGAAAGGTGCTTGCCTGATATTTTGGTCATAGAGGAAACAAAACTAAACTCAGATTTCAAAACAGAGACTTTTCTAATAAACAACTATCAAAAACCAATTCGACGTGATAGGAATGAATTTGGTGGGGGGATCATGCAATTTGTTAGGAAAGGGGTTATTTGCAACAGAGTCCCTACTTTTGAAAGCCCTTCTCTCGAAATCATATGCTCTGAACTGACAGTTTGTAAAAAGAAGTGGATTATATTTAGCATCTATCGACCTCCAGATGCTACCAACCTAGAGCTATATTTTAGAGAGCTATCTCTTTCCTTGAACTCTGCTTTGGACAAATACGACAACGTATTGATTATGGGTGATATAAACATTGACACTCATGATATGCAGCACCCTGGATATATAAAGTTTATTTCCTTCTGTGATGTTTTTGGATTGTCAAATTTGGTGAAGGATAAAACATGTTTCACAAGAGATCATAGTTCGTCAATTGACGTTATGCTAACGAATAAACCCAGATGTTTTCAAAATACCTCTGTTTTTGAAACTGGTCTCAGTGACTTTCATGGTCTTGTCTTAACTTTGATGAAAATACATATACCTCGCCTGAAACCAAAGATTGTTAAATACCGCAGCTACAAGAAATTTGACTCTGAAAAATTTTTGCAAGATGTAAAAAATACGAACTTTAAAGCTGATGTTAACGATGTGAATTTGTCCTATAGAAATCTCTCATCAGCTTTCCGAAAACTTGTAGATAAACATGCTCCTTTGAAAACTAAGGTTCAGAGAGGAAATACTGCCCCTTTCATGAATCAACAATTACAAAAGGCAATATATACTAGATCAAGGCTCAAAAAAAGACTTAATAAAAACCCTACCACAGAAAATAGAAATAAGTTCAAAAAGCAGCGTAATAAATGTGTTTCTCTAAGAAAGAAAGCTATGAAAAACCATTTTAAAGAGGCAACAAGTAATGGTACACTGTCTAATAAAGAATTTTGGGATCTTGTTAAACCCTTTCTTTCAAATAAAGGGGGACTTATGAGTAGCGATATTTCTCTTGTGAAAGATGATACCGTTATAACAGATGACCGGGAATTGACAGAGATTTTCAATGATCATTATGTAAATATAGTAGAGAAATCTAGCGGCAAGAAGCCTAGTAGCCTTGCTAAAGATACAGGAATCATTGATGACCGCCAAATTGTTCGATTAATTCTTGACAAATATAAGAACCACCCCAGCGTCCTAGCTATCATTCAAAACCCAGAACAATCGTTAAACACCTTCACTTTTCATGAAATAAGCAACCAAGAGGTTAAGAAATTATTAAAATCTCTAGATGGGAGAAAATCTACTGGTGAGGATCAAATACCCCCGAAGCTTGTATCTCTTGCTTCTAACGAACTCACAGTCGCACTAACCATGGCAATAAACTATAGCATTCGCAACTCTTGTTTCCCAGATGATGCAAAAAAGGCGGCGGTCTGTCCTTTAGATAAGGGGGAGCCAAATCGCACAGTAGAAAGGAATTTCCGCCCAGTTAGTGTTCTTAATACCTTTTCAAAGATATTCGAAAAAGTCCTAAAGCAACAATTGATTCAACATCTAGACAACACGCTTTCTGTTTTCATTGCGGCCTATAGACGAGCATACGGCACCCAACATGTCTTAATACGTCTGATAGAAGATTGGAGGTCTAACCTCGACAACGACTATCTTGTAGGTGCTATCCTAATGGATCTTTCAAAAGCCTTTGACTGCATTCCACATGATTTGCTTATTGCAAAATTACATGCATATGGATTCGAAGAAGACGCGCTTGTTCTCACCTACTCTTATCTCAAACGACGGAAACAAAGTGTACGGATAAATAATACGTACAGTTCTTTTCAAGAGGTGATATCTGGTGTACCCCAAGGATCTGTCCTGGGCCCAATCCTTTTTAATTTTTATATAAATGATTTATTTCTGTTCATAAAACAGGCAACTCTCTACAATTATGCTGACGACAATACGCTTACTTATTTTTCGAAAAGCATGCCTGATCTTGTAAATATTTTGGAAAAGGAAACAGGAATTGCTTTATCCTGGCTAGAGCAAAATGAAATGATTGCCAATCCTGAAAAATTCCATGCTTTATTGCTCAGAAAAAATCAAACAAACACTAGTGGAGAGCAAATTAACATTAACGGTAATGTGATCAAATCTGAGGAGACTGTCAAACTTTTGGGAGTCACTTTGGATTATAAACTGGATTTCGACCCGCATATTTCTAATCTTTGCAAAAAAGCTGCATCACAATTGAATGTTCTTAAAAGGTTAAAGATGTTTATTGGCTTTAAAGAGAAAAAGATCCTAGTTCAGAGTTTTGTATGTTCAAATTTCGATTATTGCCCCTTGGTGTGGTATTTCTCATCTTCCAAGTCATTACAGAAAATTGAAAAGTTACAAGAACGTGCCCTAAGGTTTCTCTATAACGATCATACAAGTTCATATAATGATTTGCTTTCAAAATCTAGTAAATGCACGATGCAGGTTGCGCGCCAAAGACTCCTTTGCATTGAAATATTCAAAACTCTGAATCATTTGAATCCACCATTTATGCAGAGAATTTTTGAATTACGCTCTTCAAATTATTCGTTAAGAAATCCAAATAATTTAGCCCATTTCAGACCAAATCAAACAACATTTGGGTCTAAAAGTCTCAAGTCTATCGGGCCACAGATTTGGAATGGCTTACCAAACGAAATAAAATCAGCAGAAAATTTCAAAAGTTTTAAGGCTTTAATAAAACAATGGGATGGTCCGAATTGCAAATGTAGTGCCTGCAAGTGCCAACCAGTTTAGAGTTTTAGTTATAAACGTAAGAAAAAAAAGTTTGTTTTTATTTTATTATTAGTTATGTAAATTCGATTTAGATTAGTTAACTTGTATATATTATTAAATAGTGTATATATTGTTAGCTACGTGTATATAATCGAATTAAAATAATGCTACACACACACACACACCTCCCTCATTTTCTTGACATATGCGAGCTTTGCTGCATGCTTTTTCTTTTGACTACTAATATTTTGCTATGCTATTACATCATAGGCCTTGTTGGGTAGTTATTGATATCTTGTATTCTTGACACCAGCTTCATTATCAAAAACTTAGAAATTTAGTTTTGTTTCAATTAAAAAAGAACAAAACTAAAATTCCTGATGAAGCTGGTACTATGCCTAGAACACAAGATGATGGCATAACCCCAAACATGGCCTAAAGCCTACAGTTACAAATGCAGAGTTTTGGATGTTGTGATATTGGGCCTATGTTGGAAAGGTATGGCATCTTGTGTTCTAAACACCAGCTTCATTATTAAAACTCCAAAAAGCTATTTTTGTTTTCAAAATAGAACAAACTAAAATTCCCGATGAAGCTGCTTCTATGCCTAGAACACAAGAGAGCATAACCTCCGACAAGGCCTGAAACCTACAGTTACAAATGCAGGGTTTTGGTTGTTGTGATCTTGGGCATGGGCAGATACGTACGAACCAGGGGCACTGGGGGGCACATACCCCCCTAAGATTTTGCAATAAACAAAGAAGTGCCCTTTTTATTTTCAGCTAGTGCTCCTTCAGCTAAGTTAAAAAAGTGCCCTTGAGGTGCTGCGCCCCCAAAGTTTGAGATGCTTCCTGCTTCCCGGGCCTGCATTTGGTACAGTAGCGATGACTTCTTGTGTTCCAGCTTCATTATCAAAACTCAAAAATTTAATTTTGTTTCAATAAAATTTAATAAAAGTAAAATTCCTGATGAAGCTGGTAATAAGCCTAGAACACAAGATAACCCCCAACAAGGCCTAAAGCATATAGTTACAAATTCAGGGTTTTGCATGCTGTGATCTTGGGCCTGTGTTGGGTAGTATGACTTATTGATAATTCTTAATACCAGCTTCATTATGAAAAAGTCAGAGACTGAATTTTATTTCAATTAAAATAGAACAACAATACTAAAGCTTCTTGTGAAGCTGGTGCTATGCCAGTGGCAGACACTGGGGGAGGCCAGGGAGTGTGATCACCCCCTAATGTTGGCTAAAACAAAGATCTCTTCTTTGAGAACAACAAAAATAAATTATTTCTTTTTGACTGAAACAATATTGGCAAAGTGTCCACCACAGTGCTGTGCCAAGAACACAAGATCAAGGCCCAAATATACCAATCAAGGCCCAAAACCCACACACATATTTTTTATAAGAAACTAAGAGTTTTGGCCAGTACTGAAAGTTTCTTGAAAGCTTGTGAACATTTCATAACAAGGATTTTAAGCTTTTTTCAATGTTTATACATTACTCAAGTACCTTATGAGTAATATGGTACAGGACATAAGTGCAGAGACGTAGGAACCGGAGGACACTGGGGGCACATGCCCCCCCCAAGATTTTGCAATGAACAAAGAAGTGCACATTTTATTTTCAGGAAATGCCCTTTCAGGGTAATGAAAAAAGTCCCCTTGAAGTGCCGTGCCCCTCCAAGTTTGAGATGCTTCCTATGTTCCTGCATAAGTGAAAGTAAAGTAAAAATATGCCAAAGATTTCTTATAGTTTCTAGGGTTGAGTTTCTTATGGGCAGTTTATTATAAAAAATATTTGTGCAGTCACAAGTTATGTGCACAAAATTTGGCACTTCACAGTATTGTGTAAACAAATTTTGGCCCTGGGCCTTGCTGGGAAGCATAAACCTTTTGTGTTCTTGACACCAGCTTTTTATCAGGAAGCCAGGAATTCAGTTTTGTTTTCAAGGGTAAAACTAAAATACCTGTTCAGGAGATACAGTATGGCACTTCATATAATCATTATTTGGTTGATGATTTTTATATTTTTTGTATACATGTAATCTGTCAATGCAGGAGGCCCAAGGCCTTATTAAGAATCATGCCCCTGTGCATTTCTGCAGAGCACTAGCTTTACCTAGTTAGGTAACTAGAAATTTATTTTTCTGGACTTAAAACACCACTTAAATTCCTTGTGACCTGCTAGTCTAGTGTTGCAACCAAACACCAAAGGGGGTCCAGTGTACACACTACTGTATACAAAAATGAAATCATCGTCACATCCAACCAAATTGAAAAAAGACACTTTGACAGTATTGTCAGTATGTTTAGCTCAGGCGTTTTTTCAAAGTCCTTGCTCCGGACTGCCATTTGCTTTCTTTATTTCTGTGTGAAGTGACCTTGCTTTCTTCTTTTTGATTGGATATTGTGTACTTCACACTGATCTTTGACATGTGAGAATGTTCGGACATGGATGTACAACACTATCAGATGTTCCAGCAAATCGAGTGCCACTTCCCTGCTGATTTAATCTGAAGCTTGATTGCAGAACTGTTTATGGTTAGCCAAGGCAATAGGATTTTCCAATAAGTCTGATACTAACTGTTTACTGACTGTCAATTTTTGTGCTTATTTTATTTGTGAACTGCCAAAAAGTTTTGTTTCCACATGGGAAAACATTTCAAATACTTAAGATGAAACAGTCAAAAGCCCCCCTCTATCCCTTTGCATTTGTGAACATATTGCCTTTAGATGAGCTGCTTTCCAAAGATGAGTTTCCAGTGCTCAAGCAGAATGCTCAAACTCTGAAGTCCTAGCATACTTCTGGTAGGATTTAATTGCCTGGTGCACCTACAAACAATACAGAAACATAGCCACTCAGATACTGTATCAGGTTGGCTTCTTTAGAAGGAATGGAACAGGAAGACTGAGAGCAATTTTCCTTCTTTGACAGTTGCACCAGTTAGATGTGCCAACCCAAGACATGATTGGTCATTTCAAACCCCAAGGCTATTGAGTCTCTCCGAGAAAGATTCTTGAAAACAATCTCCTGAGAGGACACACACTTGCAGACTTTTGGGTAGAACCATCTCTATAAACATAGGCCTACCGCCTACCGGTTGGGCACGAAGCTGCATGATCAACATTCACTTTGTAGTTGGAAATTCTGCGCGCAATTTGTCTGAATAAAACTCGTCAGAAGCCAGTTTAACAAGACAGGTTTCCATAAATGTCCAGAAAGACAGTGGATGGAGCATTTTGTCCTGTTTTTTTGCGTTTGGAAGCAACAGGATCCTCGACATCTCGGTGAACATGGGCTGCATTTCGTGTGCCGGGTCAATCCTCGTTTCGTTTTGCAAACTTTGCCATACTTCTCGCATAAAAATCTTTCAGCAGGAGCAATGAAACAAATTTATTCCAGTAGCATATACAAGTCTGCATCAAAAGCAACATTTTCCGCCGGTAAATCTTAGTCAAGAAGCGCTAAAACGGCATCCAGATCATCACTAAAGAAGAAATCACTGTCTCTGCCACTGGCAGACGCCATGTTTTGAATTTTGTGTGCACGTAGGAAACTGGGAACGAGTGCGCTTCAACATGGGAACGCGAACAATAGCTGAATTCAATAGCCTTTTGTTCGTTTCACGACTATCCTTCTCCTGTGACTATGTGCAGAACGATGATTTTATACGTTTTTGCGCCCTTTTTGCGCAATCTGGCAATATGAAATGTTCAATTTGCCAGCTCATTCACGGTCGCCTTCGACGATGTTTCCTTGTGCAGTTGCCAAACTAATGCAATTAAGTGGCCTCTATTTGAAAATTTGCCTCTCTCCCAAACAATAAACGAGGGCAAATATTTTCATTTTTCATTTTATATAAAGCGCAATACAATACTACATTGTATACGGCCTAAACAGAACATAATTTTAAAAAATACAATTATAACAAACTACGATAGAATATTACAGCGAGAAAACAGTAACGGAATATCGTGTAATAAAAAAGTATAATAAAACGAATTATTTTCGTGGGTTATGGCAACATACTCGGTTTTGGTGTGTTTTTACGAGTGGACATTTTATGGCTTCATGTTTAGAGTTTTTGTTCTGAGTTCTGCTGCTTGTTGCAAGAATTGTGCGAGGTTTTTCTGCTTGCTGATATCTTGGGATGACAATATATCAATGAATGTGTGCTCTACTTGTGTCACTGTTAGCATCCTGTTTAAATTAGGTCCGAGGAAAGTATGTCTTAGGTCGCGATATATTTCGCATTCAATCAGGAAATGAATTTCGTTTTCCACGTTGCCAGACTTACACATGTCGCATGTTCGTTTTGATACTTCTAGTTTTTGGTGTCTGCCAGTTTCGATTCTGAGTTGGTGGTCACTGCATCGGAATTTGGCAATAAGCTTCCTGAAGTTGAATTGGGGGAGGTTTAGATAAGTCTCCGCTCTGAGCTCCTTCTTGAAAAGTTTATAAGTTCGTAGTTTAGAGTTACTTTTGCTGTTAATTGACGATTGGTTTACTTTCTTATACCATTGACTCTTGAAAATTTCGTTCAGTTTTTTGAGAGTCTTTTTGAATAATACATTACTGGATATTTGATTTGCATTAGTGTAAATGTGTTCCATATCAATTAGTTTCAGGATAAACTTAACAGAGTTTAACCAATCATTTTTATCTTCCGGGAGCATTTTGACTTCGTTGTACGCAAGGTGAATGAGTGAGTTATCATTTAGGGTAGCGATTCTGTGCCAGAATTTCATCATTGTGGCCAACATATAGATTGTTACAGGGAATTATTATTGCTGTTGTTGTTGCAAAGAGCAACAACAACAGCAATAATAAACCAAATCAGCTGACTGGTCAACAGTTTGGCAAAGCACGTGAAAAGAAAGGAACCACAAAGGAACAGGCCACTCTGTCATTTGGAGATCAGATCAGAGGTTCTGCATTAACCCTAAAGATGGACAGGTGTGTTCTGTTGTTTTTACTGGCCACAGTGTTCAATTTGCAAAGGATCTCTGGAGCTGCTACAAGGCCACATATAGTGATGATTGTTGCTGATGATCTCGGTTGGAATGATGTTAGCTTCCATGGTTCAAAGCAGATCCCAACACCGAATATTGACATGCTAGCTACAAAAGGGGTCATACTGAACAACTACTATGTTACTCCGATATGTTCCCCTTCAAGAAGTGCTATAATGACTGGCAAATACCCCATACACACAGGAATGCAAACAAGTACGGTTTTTGCTCCAAATGCATGGGGAGTTGACCCCAAAGAAGCACTTCTTCCTTTGTATTTGAAAACTGAGGGGTATAAAACCCATGCAGTTGGAAAGTGGCATCTTGGAATGTGTGCTCCTGAGTATCTTCCAAACAATAGAGGATTTGATTCTTTTTATGGTTATTATCTTGGCAAGGGGGATTATTGGGACCATTCTAACCAGGAGACATACTGGGGGCTTGATTTGCATGATAATGAAAAACCAGTATTTAATCAATGGGGTAATTACAGCACTGAAATGTACACAGCTGTTGCAATTGACAAAATAAAACACCACAACAAATCTGAACCAATGTTTCTTTACTTAGCATATCAAGCAGTCCATAGTGCTAACAGAAAAGATGACCCCATTCAAGCCCCTGATTACTGGATTAAGAAATTCAAGCATATACAGAATATTGGCAGGAGAAAATTTGCTGCAGTCACAGCTGCCTTAGATGATGCAGTTGGCAAAGTTTATAAAGCAATTAATGACGCTGGAATATTAGATAACACAATTATTGTCTTTACTACAGACAATGGAGGGCCTGCTAATGGTTTTGATTTCAACTATGCTAATAATTACCCATTACGAGGGGTGAAGGCTCATTTATGGGAGGGAGGTGTCAGAGGAGTAGGGTTTGTATATAGCAATCTAATCAAGGAACCTGGAAGAGTTTCAAATGATCTCTTGCATATAACAGATTGGCTACCAACATTCTATACACTGGCTGGTGGGAATACTTCCTACTTCAAGTTAGATGGTTATAATGTGTGGGATACACTATCAAATGCAACTAAATCTCCAAGAGGAGAAGTATTGTTGAATATAGATCCACTGTTCTACAAGAATGCTGCATTGAGAGTAGGGGATTACAAGATCATCGTAGGGGAGGGTGGGTATTGGTCAGGTTGGTTCCCTCCCCCTGAAGTTGATATGCATGAAGAACAAGCTAATCAACTTGTGAATGATGCTGTGCTGAAATGTGGACCGAAACCTGAGAATGTCACTTTGGATTGCTCAGCAAAACATGGACCATGTCTGTTCAATATAAAAGAAGATCCCTGTGAGTATAAAGATCTGTCTAAAGAACTCCCAGAAGTTTTTAATGCATTGCTGGATCGACTTGATGGCTACCGTGGAAGCATGATCAAGCCAAGGAACAACTTCACTGATGATCCACTATCTAACCCTAAATTGCATGGAGGTAGTTGGGAGCCTTGGCTTTCTTCTGCATAAAGATTACATCTTGGCAAAGATTAATTTTGCATGCGAACTGCAACATTTTCATGATTTAAATTTAAATGACATGTTTTATATTTTAATGATAACTACTTGATTAAGAGTCTACATGCAGAGATTCCTTTGCTCTACGTTAATTGCTGCTTTAAATCTGTCGTATTTTTCTATAAAATTGTAATTTTAAATTTAGCACTTTATAAACAGTGTTTCATGCAACCCCTTCATCCTTTTAAAGCATGTCAAGCATTATTAGATGATATGACACTTCTACTGCACAGGTCTTGATGATTTGATGATTTCAAGCCTAATAAGCATGAACAGAAATAAATGCACAAGTTGCAGTGGTGATAAAGATATTTTATTTGTGGAATTTGCAACTAAATCCGAAAATACTTAGTTTTATGAGGTTTTGTTATGAAAGTTCTGACATGCAAGTTGTACTGTATATAAGCACATAATGTTACAATAAAGCCTTTCAGTAAGTTGTGACGGGGTTTTTCTGTTTACTGTATCAAATCTGACGTAACTCCATAAAATTAAATGTAAATTCGCAGTTGGTTTCAGATATAATTGGAATAAAATTACCTCAATGATATAGAATGTTTTAATTTACAGTATTCATAACCGGCTATCAACATTGACAAACTCTCTCATGTATCACATACATTCACAGTTAATATCATTGCAATCAGATATTCGTAAGATCCTGTATTAAAATACTAAGGCTAAAGTGGGCCTTGTACAGGCCAAGTTTTAGCCTTGTAGCAGGGATTATGACCTTGTCCTAACCTTTGAAGAAAATTATGAGGCTATCACTAAGATTCTAAGTTACAATCAGTCTAGCACAAGGTTTCCACGAGGTATTACAAGGCTTTTCTAGACTAGAATAACGTTACAAGGCCATGACTACAAGGCTTGCATATGGCTATTGGCTGGCGTTGTATTTTCGTACATGTGCTGGCAGCTGTAAATTTTGTTTTTGGTGCACAGAGTAATTACATACCTCAAATAGCAACGTGCCAGAAACTCTAACAAATGATTTTAATACTCAATTCAATCAAGCTTTTTAATAAATTCAAATAATTCACTGGGTTCTACACTGTACAACATGTACATGTACTGGAGACTTTCTGCATAACAAGGGACAATAAATAACATGCAGTACTGTAATACACTCTACGAGACTGCAATCTATTTTTCGTGGCTAGAGATGGGATAAAAGAACGTTTTCCCAAAGATCTCTAAGAATTTCTTTACATTAGTCAATTTTATTGATGAAATGGCAAGTGCAGTCCTCAGAACCCCATGAGGATATATAGAAATATGATTCCATGAGCTGTGCAGAATGGGTACTTTGGGCACAGCCAAAAACTTTTAAATCTATATCACACCTTGTCAATTAGAAGTTCTTCTTCCTCTCTTCCAAGTGCAATGAAGTTTAGTTCTTTGGTCTTGCTTGAATATTATTTGCTGTTTCATTTGGATGATTCATCAACTTTGTCTGAAATTAAAATCAGATATCGTTAATGTATGATAATCTTCAAGAAAAAAGCAAATTTTTCGAAGGGAAATGATAGGGTTTCATCAGATTTAAATAATTCTACAGAGAAGTGAAACTGTGATAAACACCTGAGCCATGCTGCAATGATAATTCAATTTATCTTCAGAGAATGAGGAGTAGCGCACCAAAAAAGAAGGGGACAAAATTGGTAAACTTAGAATTCAAAAAACTCACCTTCCCAGACAAACTTGGTTAAATGAGTTAGATTTATTTTTCACTCTTTCGAGGCATAGTGAGTCACTTCAAGTTGCATCTGGCAGCTTAAACAATAGCAATAATGGCAAATAAAACAATAGGTTTAATGCAACAACAATAAAGCAATTATCTCAAGTAAATAATGAAACAATTGAAAAGAAGAAACATACTTAAAGATTGTTGATGTTGTGTCTTTTCTTGGATTTGTAGGTGGAGCAACTTTAGATAAAACATGCCTTGCATAACTGGAATTATGTACACCAGCCTGTCTGAAAGCATTTTCCATTTTCAATCTATTGTCTGATAGCACCTATAAAGAATCACACATGATAAATATAAATGAATAGAATAACACATCTTAAGATAATATTCCAATAAGATACCTATAAGAATCGAACATATCGTATTGATTAAGGTAAAGCATGTACTTCTATGAAGAATAATTTGCCAAAACAAATCTCACAAATGACCAGAAAATATGGATTCTTTATATCTCCTTAAAATATTCGTGATTTCTCTGGTTTTACGATCGAATAATTTTTCTTTACCATCTATCATCTTAACTCAAGTAGCATCAAAATGTTTAACTCAACACATTCTTCAAAAGCCCTTCTCGATTTTCTCTCCTCCCTTTCCAACATTTTTCTACTTTGTCTCTGTTTCTCTCCCCCTTTTTCTGAATTTTCATTCAGTTTGTCACTATAACAATGCCAAAGCACCTGCAGTGTTCCAATTCTTCAATAAATGAAGGTTTAAACTTCTTTTATGGTCTTCTTCACACATTCTTATAATTTCTAGCCATCCAACAGATATATGCTAACTGAAGTCGGTTTCAAATTACATACCAGGTGCAATGTCACGTGAAATTTGCGACAGCGCAAAATTGCTCATGCAAAACACTTCAATTACTTTTATTCACGGGTAGTTTCACGTGACATGTAATTTGAGACAGACTTTTAATATATACTCAATAATACCTTATAAATTATTTCAAACTTCTCCTTATAAATTATTTCAAACTTCTCCTTATAAATTATTTCAAACTTTTGAATTAGCTAATTCTCTTCCAACAGCCCCTAATAAGTCTTCCACTTGCTACTTTGGAGGCAAACTGAAACCAATTAGTTGAGAGACAGCTCGAAAAAATATGCGTTTTGTGGTAATGTTTTGTTGATAAACTACTCTATCTATTGATTATCTATTGTAAATGCTATTCATAGTGGGAACTCGAAGGCCATGTTTCCATTTCTACTGTGAATAGCACCATGTATCTTATATTTGGTTGATCTGTTAAATGTAGTTTTGATTTTATGGAATATATACCGGGTGTCCCAAAAAAAAAACGCAACGGATTTTATCGGGACTAGCGACAAGAATTTAGGTTCAATCAACCCATAATAATTCTTTATATAATCCTCAATAGCTAACTTGAAGATAGATACCTTGTTTGTTGATATTGGTGCATGGAAAGTGGGAATATCAATCTTCAAAGTTGAAATTTGCCTGAACCTCCAAACCAGAGCTTTTGGGTTTTGGCCTAAACTGCAAACGCACTATTTTGGGGAATCTCCTAAATTACCGTGAAATAAGGGAATGAAGAGAAAAATTTGAATAGAAATTCAATCCAATTCATCAATTTTGTCCTGAAAAGAAATTTTTTTATACCTCAAAAGTTTCGAAAAGTTAGTATTACATCTGTCTCGTAAAAGAAAGTAATCCGCGAAATAGTTTGCTTGGGTGTGAAAAATGAGTTAGTTCTTACAATCTTCATGACTTTAATGAAATGTATTTTGTATAATCTTTCTTCGAATTATTACGAAACAAGAAATCAAATATACCCAAGGGAAAATTATCCATGGATAAGATCCTTAGAATTGCTCATTCGTACTTGGATCTTTTGCAGGTGCACTATAATTGAAGAAATATATTCCTTTGTGAATTTTCCCTTCGACTGTTATGTTTGTCAATTTTTAGCTTTCAAATTTCAATTGAAATGTGTGCCTAAACATATGTGTGCCTTAGCATGCTCACACTACTACACTATGCATATGACCGAGGAGATTCCCCTGACCAGCGCGTTTTCAGTTTAGGCCAAAACCCAAAACCTCTGGTTTGGAGATGGAAGCAAATTTGGACTTCCAAGATTGATATTCCATCTCTCCATGCACCAATATCAACAAACAAGGTATTTATCTTCAAGTTAGCTATCGAGGATCATATCAAAAATTATTTTGGATTGATTGGACCTAAATTCTTGTCGCTAGTCCCGATCAAATCCGTTGCGTTTTTTTTGGGACACCCGGTATATATGCTACGTTGAATTTGATAAGTCATACTGATGAAGGCTTGCGCCGAAACGTTTAAACGAATGTGTTTTTCTTGAGTACATATATATATATATATAAAAGGTGTCACTCTGTACCTGATTGGTGTTGAAAGTGTGAATTGCAAATAATGGTTCTTGAAGTTCTTTCTCTTCATCTAATTTGGCTGCTTGTCGAGCTTGATATGCCTGCAAATCATACAAAAGGTTGCCAAAACTCAGAGAAAAATTACACCTTGTCACTGATATAAAAACCACTCATTTTTTCAAAGCAAAAGAGAAAAATTTCCAGTTTGGACCTCCTCTGATAACTAACTATCCATCGCACTGTATGTTGTATAGGAATTAAACAGACAGGGATTCACTTAACCTTATAAATTCCAATAAACAACTGTCTGAACACATTTCAACAGAATTGTCTGCACCAAATCTCAAATCTGATCGAATTTTCATGCAGAATATCCGAACAGCCGGCATTCTGAAGGAGTCCCTTCCATTTTTAGGCAGGAAAAACAAAGACTCAATACCTCGACATCAAATCACCTTGAAAAGGTCCTTGGGCTTGTTCGACACAATAACTTGTTTTTACCAAATTGATACTGAAAAAACTGATGTGTTATAAATCTACCTATGTAATCCAGAAACATCACAAAAGATTAAACCCGATGACAATTACGTTAAATGATAATTAAGATATAAATTAAAGCAAACCTCAGTTGGCTCCATCACTCTATTTGCATCATCTGGGGCTTCAACTCGTACCTAAGAATAATTCCATGGTTATAAATTTGGAAGAGAAATCAATATAATTAAAGCTGGTCTGCCTTTAACGTGAAACGCATTTGGCCTTTTCTAGACTTGAATTTGAAAAACATTCTAAATTTCTGGCAAACGTGTTCGACAAATTTTCACAGCCTCTAAAGATAATCATTTGTCAAGAGCAGCAGACGTGAGCTGAATATGATAGACGCTTCCAAACAATGTTCTGGTTCAATACTTATTGTATGGTCATGAAAAACTTTCTGACGAAGTGAATAAAAATATACTCGAACAGACTCTAAGTTTCATCCACAAAACAGGTCGGCTTGGATAACTTCAAACAATCGTTTTACGCCACACAACCACTATGTACACTTTTCTCCGTATATTTTGTAAGTCTGTTTCACATTTGATGTTAGGCACATCAAGGGTGAATGAAAATTCATCCACACAAAATTGACAGTATTTCGGACCATTGATATTGCGAATCAGAAACCCAGAGCTGACAGCATATGCGCAATGTGTTGAGAGTTGGGGACTCTGGAGGGGGATCAGTAGCGGTAGCAACTGCTGTCGTTGTTGTTCTCTCGTCCGGGGTTCTTATTGCTCAGCATCATACCATGCTGGCCTGACATCCAATGTGAAACGGATTCTAGTATTCATCAGTAATTTATCGTATTTGTAGCTTTTTGTAGTTGTTTATTTAGTTGCTATTTTTGCATGTCTTTATGTTAATGTCCACGGGGTAGTCATTGTCTTTTGCTCCTTGTGGTCCCGTCCCTGTAGTGTTGAAAAGTCTGTAAAGTAATTAGAAAGTATGGTAGGATGTATGTAGATGTAACATGTATTGTAACATTTTAAATGATTATATAAAAAAAAAAGAAAAAAATATGATAGACAATTGCCCTAAAAATGGCGTCAGGGAACTTTGAACATACTTCTTTCTGTTTCATGAATTTCGATCGATTTGATTCGTCAACTACTATAGAACACAGAGGAATATAGTCAGCATGTCCTCCCTCACGGCTGCTTTTTCGAAAATCAACCAACCGGATTATCGGATTATTGTAATCTTTGTAATCACACCGGATGAACAAAGGAATGTACTCAAAAATCGTGACTTAATTGGAGCATTTCAAATCCTTTACCTGATTGATACCTTCCCTTGCTTTACGATTTTATTCATTATTTACCAAAACGAAACAAATTCGAAGAAACTGTTTTCATTGGCATTGGTCCAAGAAAAAGAAAGAACCTTAGCTTCAGTGAGATAAAAGAATTGATGTTTCAGAGATTGGCTGCATAGATTTTATATCGCAATTTTATAAGGCATGGAAAGGTTTTTATAGTCTTTAAATTGCGATTATAAATGGACGTTCAATTAAAATCACAATAAATATTTTTTGACTAATGACACATGCATCAAGGATTGTACCGGGTATCCCAAAAAAGAGTACTCCCGTTTGAAAATTCACAAAAATTTGATTACATGGCGCATGCTCAAATTTCTTTTCATGTCACGAAGGCCAAGGACCAATTTATTTTCCCAGACATATAATAGCTGATCTTGTAATTGTTTACATTAAGGTGTTCAAAATTTTATCATCTTTAAATATTTTTGGGTCATTGAAGAAGAAGTCAAGAAAAAATTTTATCAAAAGTTTAATGATCGATTTTTGGTGATTTTTAAACAGGAGTACTTCTTTGGGATACCTGACATGAAAGTCAAACTACAATAGAGAGCATTCACCTGCATTCTCAATTTTTCAAGCCGTTCTTCTTTTTCTATTTCCAACTGTCTTTCCTTTTCCTTTGCGACCTTCTTCTGTTCTTCTTTCTCTAGCAAAAGTTTCTCCCTAAATTCCACCCTGTTGAAGTGACAAGAATTTAATAAAGAAAGGATTCATATAAAATACAAGCATCCAATTCTGATTTTGACCTTTTGCATTGGAACTGCGACATCAGAGTATTGATTGAAGGAATGTCGTCCAACCCGCAATCCAGCCAATGAAGTTTCTGACTAACAAATTTACCTACCAGGTGAAGCAGAAAAAATCAACTCTTTAAAAAAATTGGCAGCACCAAAAGTACTAGAAGGATTGAAATGAATCAGATTCTGTTTGATAGGCGAGAGATTGAAGAATTTTTGCAGATTTTCTTGCGTTATTAAAAGCACTAGAAATATAGCTAAATTCGACTTTACAAAATGTCACTGCTCCCAAATGCATGAAAAAGCCCTGATCAAATCATAAAGAAACTCCTGGCTCAGAACAATGACGAAACTAAAATTTGTCACGGATGGGAGATACAGTCTGCACATTTATTGTCATGGGACTGGAAAACTTTAGTATTTGTTTGAAAATCCATTTCTTATAACTCCTTAGAGAGGTGAAATGCACTTACGTATTGTTCTGCCTCAGGAAATTCCTTACGATTTGACCAAGTATTTGTGGCTCTTTCTAAGGCACTTTATAACTAAAACATTTTCGTACAGTCGAATTTGCCGATATTTTCACTGCTCATATAAACGCAAGAAAAATCAGAAAAATACTTCGGTCTTTCGGCTTTTAACAACAATTTGAATTATTCAAATCTGTCATGTACTCTTGGTGCTATGAATTTTCAAAAAGGCTTTCAGAATAGTTTTTCATATAATCCAATAAAATGCTACAATACATATTACAACCTACACTCCTTACAAGAATTACTCTACAATACTACTGGGACGAACACATCCGGGGAGCAAAAGACTGTGTCTACCCCAAGGCAATCAACCTAAAAATAAAACAGAAAGAGAGACAACTAAAACAATACATGACAGAAAAAAATGCGATTTAATAAGTCTGCTTCATATTAGAAGTCAGATGAAAATGATTGCGAGGAAAAGTAACCAAAGTTTCTCCTATCTTTTATCACCTCATTGCGATCCAACTGCGACATTTTGCATTCCCCCCCCCCCCCCCAGAATAGTTTATCATGGTTTTACTTTTCAAAGGAATATTGCAATTCATACAATGAAAAACTTTCGATAAATCTGATAAAATTAGTATATGTATCTGCTGCGCCATCACTCCGCAGCAATGACTTTGCTGAAAAATAGCAGCGGCCACTAACCTTTCTTTGTCTATTCGTCGTTGCTCTTCCATTTGTTCTTGCAATTCCATCAATCTCTCTTTTGATTTCTGTCTTTCAATTTGAGTTCGTTTTTCTTGTTCCAATTGACGTTGTTCGATCTTCAGAACGAAAAAAAAACCTCTTATTTCCTCAACAAATAGATGAAAATATTTGGAATATAAAGAACTGAAAATTGAATTGTCAATCAAAAAACGTCCTGGAAATCAGAGGTTACTGATTTGAATATCCCAATCCTTGATATAACACTGGACGAGAAAGCTGTCATGGCATATAAAGCATTTTAGTCTTACCTTCAAATATCTTTCTAACCTGTGCGTAATACATAAATTTGTGCAACGCTACTACCGAGCTTCACACAAAAGTACACAAGCATTTTATAGATTTCCGCTTTGATTTTGGTTCTATGGTAATTGTTGTAAATTGCCGATATGACTACCCGTGAAATAGTCTTTTGACTTGGCAAACCACTAAATTCGATCGTAATTTACCGGCAATTTTCGTTGTACCGGGACCGGGACCCAAAATAACCTTTACAAGCTAGAGGGCTAGATTGTACATAGTTGCCTGAAAGCAAGTGCTATCAACACAAACCAGGTATTAGCAGGTAGCCGAAAGGCTCAGCTATCGTTTGAGATGTTGCTTGGTTATTATAAGTATGCCTACTGTCCAAAATTTCAAAAATATGAAAATTCATTCATTTCTCGGACTATTCCCTCGTTTTCCAGTCCATGTTTCGGAAGAAGTCCATGTTTAAAGGACGTTTTCTTCCATGTTTGAAGAAGTCCATGTCCATGTCCATGTTTACATGTTTGCCTTGATTGTCCATGTTACTCGAGTCCATGTTTCGGAAGAAGTGAAAAAAGCTGAACTCTAAATTTGCTTAAGAGCACGAAATTTGAACGAGGAACAGATGTCAGCCATTTGGCAAACAAAAAATTTCCCTAGACAACTTCAAATTTATCGCTATATTGAGTTTTCACAAAATGTTGATTGGAAAATGATGGCGATTATTTCACTCAAAATGAGTAATCCGAGATTCGAAATCAGCATCTAAAAAGATAGCAAAGCTTTTCGTGATACAAAGCATTTTACAATTCAACACAATTTTCTTTGTTGAACACAAAATCCTAATACAGTGCATAACATAAGAAAGCTGTAAAAAAATTAAAATATGTTTCGATTTCAGAAAGCTTGCTATGATTGTGAAGTTTTTTCGGTCACCCGGTACGGTTTATGCAAAATCTTGATAGGTATCTAGACACCACCTTCTGGAATGTAACGTCAAGGGCCCCTTACATGAGAATTTCAGGTCGACCTGAGTTTTCAGGTCGGTCTGAAAGACAGAAACGAACCCAGACCGGCACGAGTTTAATTTTGCCTCTTCTCATGTAAACACTCTAAGGGCCTTGACCAGGCACCGAAATCAAACTCGTGCCGATCTGAAACTCGTGCCGGTCTGAGTTTGCTCATGTAAAGGGCCCCTTAGAAGCAACACACTTTGAAACCTGATTTTTGAAATTTCTGAAGTATACACACTTTAGATTTGATCTTGGTTCTTCGATGTTTCTCTTTATCCTCCGCTTTCCTTCTTTCTTCTTGTTCCAGTTGCTCCTTTCCAGCTTTTATTGCAGCTTCCAGTTTCATCATTTCTTGCTTTTCAGCCTGGTAGATTCTCACCTATAAGAGCAATTATTATGTGCATGTTATCGGTATCTACAGTAAGGAAATTACGAGATACGTGGCAGCATTCGATGCCAGGAGAAATCTTGGAGGAGCATATTCTATCTAATGTAAAGGGCGAGTCAGAAAAATGTATACACTGTTTGAAAAATGGTATTGAAAAAGCTTAAGACAAATTAATAAGACAAAGCGATTTGATTGAGATAAAAGACAAAGCGATTTGACAGCCTCAAGAATAGATTTCACACCTACAAGGTAGGCAGTCATAATTGCTTGCTTTTTCCGATTATTTTTACTTGATTGAGTGCATTCAAAGGTGCAAAATCTAATTTTCAGAAAGAAAAATCGCTGTGTCTTTTTGGAAACCTGAATTTGTTGCTCTAAAAATTTGCCCTTGCTTGTTCCTGAAACAATTCTAATAAGACAGTAAACCTTTTCGTGCCATTCTTCACAAACTCTGGCTTGCTTTTGCCGATCAGCTGATCTCTCCTTTTCAGCCTCATTTGCAGCGTTAGCTTCAAGGAAAACTGCTTTTATCCTGAGAAGGAGGTCATCTCTATCACGTTGCCAAGCATGCAATTGGTCTTTGAATTGATTTTGGAACGATTTGAAGGAGAACCACCAATCTTCATGTTCCACCTCGGAAAAAAAGATTTCAGTTTTAGGGCTAATTCAACAAAAGCATCGAATAGAATTTCTCGAATGTCGACTTGCATTTCATATAGACCTTATTCTGAAAAGAATCAGAATCAAACCATATTTTGCTACATTTTGTGGAATTTTCGAATGTGCACAATAACGATAGAAGCTCTTAGGCCACTCGATCGACCCTCGTGTATAAAAATGTATAAAAATAAGGCTTGATCCAGACTCTTTTGTAGAATAGCTACAAGGCCTATGGAGGAAACTTTGTAAAATGATTTTCTAAAGAAGTGACCTCTGAAGGGTTGCTCTTGGAATCAAAATATAATCATGACTTCTAAAAATGCACTAATCAATTCGTAGGTGATTATGTTAGATTTCAACGAAATGAGGGTTTTTTCTATCAAACTGGTACTTAAACTTCACTGCAAGAAACTAAGCACAAGAAATGCTTTAAAATATCATAATTCTATGACCTCTATACACTTACCTAGCAAAGATCAAGTTAATTTACAATAGACGATTACGGAAAAGATGGTGGGGGGCATTTGACCAAGATAAATTGCGTTTGATGAATAGAATCTTTTCAGAATCACTGTTGATTCTATTGTAGAATGCAATGCATCTTAGTGAAATGCCCCCCGACGTCATCTTTTCCATAATCGCCTAATATGAAGAATCAATAACTGAGACTCAAAAGTTGACACGATCAAAAAAACAAGGCAATATTGACCCGATCCTCCGTGGACACGATCCTTCTACAAACAAGGCATTGCCAAATCAAGGTACAGTACTTACAATCTGGCTTCTTGTTTTGTGAGAAAGATCTCGCATCATTCTGTCAATGTAAAGCTTTCTTTTGTCATGTTTCTCATCAGCATACTGCTCAAGAATGTGTTGAAATCGAACGTGATCATCAAGCGACCACCTACCAGTTGGAGATCTAACATGCAAACACATATTAGGGAAACATTATTGGATGACCCAAAACATGCATCAAATGCATTTTCAATTAGCCTGGTTTCACAAATTCCTTAATCTATCATTTCTACAGCTATAGCTTTATGATCAAAGAACCAAAATATACTTTTATTAGCCTTTCAGTTACAAAATATGCAAATTTTATATTCCTTCCTTCAGTTCATCATTAAATTTCAGATCATATGCATTCTAAAATGTTTACTTTGAGAAAAATCTCCTCTTTCTGATCACTGTAAATCAGGCAATGATTGCAATTGAGATATACAGTTGTATTTTTCAGCTAGAAAACTAGAAGGGTATTTTGTTGATTATTGATCATTTTCAACTCTGTTTTACGTCCAAAGGTATCAAACATTTTGAACTGGTAGATGCTACAGAAGAAAAAAAGATGACTTTCTCCGTAGGGGATCCTATTACTCAGCTCTGACAAAAATCATCCAGCTTTTCAACAGAGATTGGTTTCTTTTTCTTTCTTCCACATTTTCTGAAATGATCTTCCAACTGACATGAATATAACATGTTACAACAAGATTGGAAATCACACAGAAACGAGCCTACAGTACCTTTTAACTGCATCAGCATACTTTTCTTCTAAATATTTGAAATGAAGTTCATGCTTATAATCCAAGCTATGGAACTCTGCCAAGCAATTTGCTTTGAGGTCTTCATTAAAACATTCATATTCACAAGCTTCATTTGGTATTCCAGAAAATACATGCGGCAACTTCACATCAACTTGCTCAATTCTAAGCTCAGACATGAGTACTTCCAGTTCTTCTTGAAGTGATGCTTCATCTTCACTAAGCTTTTCCAAAATATCAGTCTGTTGTTTTTTCACAGAATTTGCAACATCAAGGACCCTTGAATGATCTTCCCCTACTATTCCTAAAATTAACTTTTCTCTGTTTTCTTCCATCCAAAATTGCAAATCTTCTCTCAGATCCCACAATGGTTGAACAGTTGAAGCTTGAAATTCATGTCTATTATCTTTCATTACCTCAATCATTGAAGTAATTTCAAAATACAAATCATTCAGAAATGACCATTCTGAATCACTGAATTTTGATATGCAAATGTCTGTTTCATCTTGAACTCTTTCTAAAGAATGCTTCAACCGTACATTCTCTTTATGCCACACTTTTTTATGTTGTTGTAATAACGCTGTTTCTTTTTTGTCTACTTTGGCTTTTGTTATCTTTTCAAGTTTCTTTAAAGAACTTTGTCCAGTGCTTTGTTTAATTCTTACAAGAGCTTTCATTTTTTCATAATCAACTTCTTTGTATGTACCAGCTTTTGATCCAGCCATAAATCTTGTGGTCAGCTTTGGATCTAATTTTGAGCAAAGATAATTAAGTTAACATAGTGTATTCAGGACCTGGGAGTTCCGGATACCTAGTAAAATGTACGAGCGGACACCCTGTCTTGAAAGTAAGGCTATTTTTCATTGAGATTTCAGATGATAAATTTTTCAATTGTGTTCAATTGTGCACTTTTATGATTTTTAAATATCGCTGCTGAAAATACCACCAAATATGCTGAACTCTGAGGAGACTAATTTTAAATCACTACTCTCAAGTTTGAAAAAGATATCCCCCTGGTTATAGCATAGGAATCATTCGTCGTACATAGCCGATTGCTCGTGGCCCATGGTTGAAACCGCCAAAGCCTCATTTTCACGGACCAATCAGACGGCTAAAAAGCGAGGGAGACAAAAGAAACCCGTGAAGATTTTCCTAAACTTTACCTACCTTCATAAAACGCAACCAGGACAAAAAACTGCTTGAGATTTCCCGAATTTCTTTAAAGCAATCTAGTACTCTCCAGATGTTTGGGAGTAAAAGTTTGGATGTCGGTTAAAATATCTCCAGGATTGATGGAGTTATGGCCACAAACAAACCGACAAGGCACTGAACCTTGAACAATAGAGATTCTGGCCGGGAGACAATAGTAATAACAATAGTGATTGTTGTAAGAACGACCCGAAACGCCACAATCTGTGTTTTCAATTGTTCTTGCTATTGTCTTTCGCTAAATTTTTTTTTATTGAAGATTCAATGTCCCTACGGTTTCTATGTGTTAATTGAAAAAGTCTACAAAGGCTTGTTCGCGCATTTCAAGTCATGTGGCAATACTCTTGGGGAGTTTCTGTATTGTACTACTTTTTACATGCATGGCAAAAGTTTGCTCGTTGCGAAATAACTTATAAAATTCAAAAGAGGTTTTATCAAGAGGCTTTATCACCTGACTTGAAGTGGCGTAAATAGGTCTCGACAAGCCTTCACCGATTTTGTCTATTGGAGAGGGTTGGGTTGGAGAGGCAATAACTCCGCCAATCCTGGAGATATTTTAACCGGCATCCAAACTTTTACTCCCAAACATCTTTTTGTCCTGGTTGCGTTTTATGAAGGTAGGTAATATTTAAGAAAATCTTCACAGGTTTCTTTTGTCTCCTTCGCTTTTTAGCCGTCTGATTGGTCCGTGAAAATGAGGCTTTGGCGGTTTCGACCATGGGCCACGAGCACTCGGCTATGTACGACGAATGATTCCTATGCTCCTGGTTATTGGATCCCTCTCTGGTTATCAATTTTGTTGAGCTTGTTTGTTTTATTTCATCATGCAACAAGAAATGTGAAATAGTGAAATGTGATAATTTAAACTGCCTTTTGCTTTTCCCTGTCTAATAATTTCTCGTGATTCTTAACTTGTTTTTATACTTATTTTTACAGGCCTGCACTGCCTGCAGCAGCCGAGGGTCAGGGAGGCCTAATGAAAAACTGCTTATTATTTTTCAGGATTCTCCCACAAACAAAGGACACCCTAGCCACCCTGGTTGACACATAAATATATATGCTTTACCTGCATTTCTGCCAAGCTGGTATTGATGGCATGATAAAAAGCTCTTGAAATCTCTTCCACTCATCTTCGTTTTGTTATGCCTTTTATGCCTTGTTGCTCTAGCTCTGGAAGCGGTTGTTTTTTAGGCCAAACCGCCATAAATGAATTTGTTGCACAGCAACTACAGCAACAATAATAATCCATCCTCATGGAGTTGCCTCGGATTAATATTCAGCCTCTTATCGGATCACCAATCAACTAATCAATACAATTATCAAAGAATCAACCAAGCAATCAATGAATCAACTATCTTGATCAACTAATCAATCAGCCTCATTCGAACGCGGGCACCTTTGACTAGCCAGGCCAATCTTGCTGCATTGATTCAGTATGGAGGAAGAGAAAAGTCGAGGTGCCTTTTACCAATGGTTACTTGAAGAGAAAAGAGGGAAGCAAACATGCATGATAGGGAGGGCACAAGGAGAAGAAATTATCAGATATCTCAGAGACAAGCGGGAAAAAGGTGAAGATGATCCAGAACTCAGAAGAAAATATGATTCAGCTCTCAGAGCAAGCATCAAGAAAAAGAATTACAAATTGCTCAGTGCAGTTGGTTTGGGAGATATTTTGTGTCTTCCAGTCAAACAGGTATGCATCAATCAAAGAACAAACTTCAGTGGAGGTCAAAGAACCCTCCAGGAGGTAAAAAGATCAACTTATCATGATACTTTAAGTTTGCACTCTTTGTAGTGCGCGGGGGACATCTTCCCCGCGCCATTTTGACTGCTTCCAGCCGCACCCGCGCCATAACTCTGTAAAAGGGCCACATTTGGCAGTTTGTTTATACAAATTTTTACTAGTACCCCCAACATTCAGATGCTCCAGAATGTCTGTCAGAGTCTGTCTCAAATTAGAGATGCCAAGTGAAATTTTCCACAACATCTAGTTTGAAGACAGACTTAAAGTGCTCTTCCTAGAGAAAGGCCATCCATAAAAAGTGCCAACAGGCCAGGTTGCAAAACATGCGTGATTTGGCCTACGCATAGTAGCGAATGAAATAAATTTGAAGCTCTGAGCTGCGAGTGGACTTTAAAAAGCTGCGAGAGACGCAAAATTAACAACAGATCTTTTGTTCTCGCATGCGAGAGCCGATTTGACAGAGTTTCATAGTTGCAAGTGAATGCAAGTTTTCCAACCTGGCCCACAGGTAAAACAATCCACACGTATCACATTTAATGCATATCATTGTCAAATGCAATCCTTACTGATTACAAGACTTTACCATGGTCTCAGTGGAATCTTTAGTTATTCCAAGCTGTACTGTGCAATGTAAGGATTGCAGTTCTGTTTTACCTGCGGCCCTTCTCATTCTTTCATCTTCTGGGACTTTTATTTGAGAAAAATGCTCAGTATCGGTGTCAAAGTGTCAACTCCATCTCAAGCAATCATTGGTGCATTTGTATTATTCTGTCAAATTTCAATGCTGCATGCATTATCACTTGAAACTCATGACTCATACACAGTAAAGGCGCTTCAAATTTTGATTTTTGTATCTTCTAATGGCATAGAGCTGTTAAGATCAAGACTTCCACACCCTCTCTCAAGGCGTGATGGAAACAGTCATGTTTCCATAAATGGCCTACTTTGTCACAATCAAAGTTTTTTATGGCAAGCTCCTCCAAGGCCCAGCCAAATTCAATGTAATGGCAGACTTGATGTAAAATTGATGTAAATATTGCCGTTTTTCTCTGCTTTTTTAATATTTACAGGGCCATTCACTCATGACTTTGCAAAGAAATCACAAATGCAAAAATCACAAAGAGAGACTTTTGCAGGATTTTTTATTTTCTTGACGGCCCAAGGTAAACCCCCCCCCCTGTTAACAACCTAATATCACTGATGAAATATGAAAATCAAAAATTGAGGGCCCCTAATATGATTGTTCTTGATTCACTAATATTGAGAATCATAAAAAGTTATCATTTTTCCCTAGGCTGGACAATCAAACAAAGACAGCCATGCCATGCTTGGGCAAAATCGCCAAGTCATTTTCAAAGAAGACATGTATGATGTCATAATGCATGCTCATGTAAATGGTAAAAAGCACAAAGGGTACAAGGGAACGTATGATAAGGTACAGTAAATAGCGGAATGAATGAAGCACCTCACAC
The DNA here is from genome assembly GCA_039566865.1 of Aurelia coerulea. Classification (NCBI taxonomy): domain Eukaryota; kingdom Metazoa; phylum Cnidaria; class Scyphozoa; order Semaeostomeae; family Ulmaridae; genus Aurelia; species Aurelia coerulea. The sequence goes on along the minus strand of CM076944.1, from coordinate 2,257,919 downwards.
GAGCCTCTTCCATGTTAATAACTAGGCCCCATTTACATGATACCAGATTTGTGTGTTCTTCTGTAAACGTAAGGCCAATCTGATATGAAACCAATTTGATGTGAAATGAAAATGGTATTTTTTGTAAATTAACAGGCCTAAAATGCCAAATTTATAGTCAGTTTTGCTTGGATGGCACATACTTTTCTTCCAAATTTTGCAATAATTCTTTAGCAATTTTAGCACCTTTGATTAAGTATGACGACTCATGCACATATTATTAGGAACCTACCAGGTGATTCAAAAAAAAGAATCCCTGTTTGAAAGATGACAGATCCCTCAACATCAAGACAATAATGTTGGCAAATATGTCATTCAATAGTGAACATGTTCAAATATACTGTAAATTTTACCTGCCTGAAATCAGCCTCTCCATTCTGAAATTATAAAAGATTTTCTTGAGGAAGCCCTCCAAGAAACTTCCAAAATCTGCACAAAATCACGACCAAATTTCTCACGTGTCTATGCCTTATAGCAATGACTTGTACATGCTTTGGCATGTTTTAATTTATCTATCTCTTTGGAAGATGAAAATGTCATCCCTGGGGGCAAAACAACATTATTCCGGACGATTTCATCTTCCCAAGGAAGAGGACACTTTGTTGAACTCATTGAGATAAGACAGAAAGTTCAGGAAATGTTGGTCGTTGTTTTGAGCCTGTTTTGAAGATTTCTATAAAGGGCTTTCTGGAGAAGATCCCTAATAATTTCAGAATGGAGTTACCGATGATTTCAGTCAGGTAAATTTTGAGGTCTATTTGAACATGTTTGCTGTTAAATGGTATGTTTCCCATTATCATCATCTTGATATTCAGGGAATGGTGATTTTTCAAACAGGGATTCTTTTTATTGACTCACCCGGTACTTTGCAAAAACATTTTTGAAAGTCTTTGTTGCCCTTCAGTAGATGTTTATTTTGTGAAGAGAAAACTGGTGCCAAGACCTGCAGTAAACTCAGTGTGGTCTTGGTGCAAGTCTAGTGAGGAATGACAAAAACCAGATGAAAATGATAAAAAGACTGTTATTTCTATTATCATTTTCTGAACCTGAAGTTGCTGCTGTTAATGATTAAGTGCTGATGCTTTAGAACACCAGAGATAGGCAAGAATTCTTTATTTCCCACTGAGAAATCATTTTGCCATTTTTGACTACCAGAACCTTCCTTTTTTCATTAAATGTTTCTCAGTTTGAATTTCTGCTCTGCTTTTTTCAGATCAATGAAACATACTGCAGTATTCCAAGGCAAGTTGTCTACAAGTTATTTGGAAACATTTACCCAAATTTAGCCAAAAGCTCAAATGTTCCTTTGGTGAACAGTCTAGCATCACTCCAGCACATCAACAGTTGGTTCAAAACAATTTTGAATGAGTTCCATCCTGAGAAATATCACAGCATGAAAAGGTTGCAAGAAAAGATGGTGCGCGCATAATTGAGAACGACAACATGATTTGAGAAGACAAAAGAAATTTCAAGATCAACCAGGGACAGGAATAAAAGACATATATACTACTTTGAAGATAAGGAAGGACCCTAGTAACAATATGATGCAATTTAGCCTAAAATGAGCACATTATCATACACTGAATTGGTTGCTAAACTTTGATCGCAATTTCCCGAAAATGCAGTTTTTCGCCCTTTTCAAAATTTGTGGCAAGGATTGCAAGAAAACTATTAGAGGTATCACTGTCAGATTTGGACAGAGGTTTCAGCTATGCTTGAGCTGTGATATAAGGCTCAATCTGTAACCAAGGATACCTTACTCTGAAAGTTATTGATCTTTGTATTATGTGTATTTATGATAGATTTTGTCATGTTTTTCAAATGAGAGTAGCAACACCTCTGAATGCCCTAAACATGCCAAGATAGGTTCGTTTGTTTGCTTTTCAAAATTTCTCAGTCATACCTGTTTTGGTTCAGAAAATATCTTTGACACAATTTAGGAACTTTTTGGATATACGGAAAAAGGTGTGGTCCAAAATAGGGCGTATCCCGAAATTGGGACCTGATACAAACAAATTTCTTCCACATTTTACTTTATCATATCCCAAGGCAAATGGAAATTGTTAGTTTGACCATTTGCAAAGTCCTATACCAGAGATACAAGCTTACAAAAAAAACCCTCTTAAGTGTATTCTTCTACCTTAAATGTTTCTCAGTTTGAATTTCTGCTCTGCTTTTTTCAGATCAATGAAACATACTGCAGTATTCCAAGGCAAGTTGTCTACAAGTTTGTAGAGCTGTGTGGATTTTGCGTCCTTCACCATGCCTGCTACACTCCAAGTCGTCGCAGAGAAATGATGGCAGATTTTAGCAGTGTCAAGAAAGCAAAGAAAAGAAGGAAAAGAGTTGAATTCCCAGATGAATTTCTAACGAGATGTCAGGTTAGTAATGCTGCATTTCCTTTCTTTGGAATAGCAGGGGTGGCACTAGACTTATGACCTGGAGTCTCTTATTTCCCTGTGCTCTTTGACTTGATGACCAAGGTTTACTGCAGGGATACTAGGGACTCATCGTCATAAGTCTAGGCAGGCACCAGAAATCATCCGATAGAAGAGCTGGAACTTTTGGCAGTGGGCCTAAAATGGCTAAAAACACAGTTTTCATACGAAATTTTGCTAAACTTTCTTTTGATGATGATCCAAAATTTTCTCCAACGGGGACTAAATGCTTCCAACGGGGGGTGTACTGTAGCCCCCTAGCCCTCTCCTGTAGCTATGTTTTGGCATCCAAAGCTTCCCATTATAACTTAGGTGCAATGCGCAGTTTGACGAAAAATCGAAGGACGATTTTGTATTTATTGATTTTATTGACATTCCAGGTTGTTAATTAATTAATTGAAAAATTCAGGTATTACGACACTCCAAGTGAAAATATGTTGATAAATAATTAATTTTCAAACGTTTCGAACCAAACTTTATTCATCTTCGGCGAATCTAAATACGATACGAGGCAAATTTATGGGAAAAGAAAGGCAAGTGATCCGAGGTAAAGAAGCGTGAGTTGCATTTCTACGTGAAAGAGGAATCGAGGTCTTTCTAGGCCCCGAGTGGATTAGCCTACGCGTAGACCCATTATTCCAAAAGAAGAAAGGGTCTACAAAGCAATGAGCAAAAGCTTGCTACTTCAGTTCCAGATTTCTGGATTTTAGTTTATGCAGCCTTTGTTGCGACGCGTTTCACACATTATTTGAGTAGAGGATTTTTAGAATAATTAATTGGGCACTTTTTTAGACCCTTTATTCTTTGGGATAATGGGTCTACTCATAGGCTACGAGTGGATAGAATAGGAACATAATCAAGAGGGACTAAAGGGATCGATGGCGTCATCATGACTGTTGGGAATTGAGCTTGAATCAGGGAGCTCTACAGTTCAACACTATAGCTATAGCTATAACTCTTTGGTTCGAATCGATCACGTAAATCAAAGGCTTTCGTAAATGAGTAACTCGAACTCATTATTGGCTCTGTCCAAAACAGAGAAATCGTTAAACGACGCAGCGTGTCCTGGTTGGTTAATATGGTCCCCAATGGCAAAAGAACTCCCTTTTATTTTGAGACCAACTTTAAAAGCTCCCTAGTGCTTGCTGCATCTAGTAATCGGATCATGGTATTTTTTTCCATTGTACAAGACATGGCAGCCAGGACACTGAAACTTGTAAACAACAGAAGAGCGCATTGTAATAGGAAAGCGGCCGGCGGTCTTTAAACGGGTGGAGTAAAATTACGTTTGGTTTGTTTAATCAGCCAGCAGATAATGAATTTTCTTCTGGGTCACCCAATGTACGTGAGACGTTATAAAGTTAAAAACGCAGTTTGGAAGCTAAGCTGTTTACCTGAAAATCAGTAAAAGATGATTTTGATAAAGATGATCTATCCAGAGTCCAGAAAAGGTCGAACCTTCCTCCGCATGCAATTTTCCTTTGTTAAACCTTCCTCGTTTTATCAAGCCAAAGTAACCAGATTTTTGGAACTGCTTGCTTTGTTCATGATCAGTTGCTGCTGCCAACATAATCCAAAATTTCCCTAGGTTTTTTCTAAAAGTTACCAAACCTTCCTCATATATGACATTAACAAGAAAAACCTTAATAAGTTTAAAGGCAGAAACACCGCAATACAGCAAAAACAACAGCAAATGGTTGAATAAATTTTATGCCAATATTTCGTTCTGCCATGCAGGACTTCTTCAGGGCTGTAATGTCAAAAAACCTTCCTCCTGAAAAACCTTCCTCCGGCTCACAGCTGTGGAGCTGTGACTTTTTCTGAGCTCTGAATCTATCATGTACAGCGCACTGTAAACTCCAGCAGGGGATTCTTATTGCATAATCCAGCTCTCTTCTCATTTCTTTAAAATAAATTCTCATATTTCCAGGTCGACATCATTGATATGACCAAGAGACCAGATGGACAGTTCTCATACATCGGCCACTTCTTTGACCATCACACGAAATACAACATGTTATTCCCACTGAAGTCAAGAGAAGCTATTTACGTTGCTAAGAAATTTTGCCGACACGTTCTTGGGAATTTCGGGCTGCCACGGATCTTACATTCGAACATGGATCGCAATTATGTTGATGACTTAATCCACTGGGTCGTTCAATTTTGGTCCACCGATGTGTCGATTATCAACGGTGATCCTCAAAACAAGAAAGCATTGCCGCTCATTCAACAAAGGCAAAGAACAATCATGATTCTCATTGAAACGATCCGTGCAAGGCAAAATGATTCCAACAGCTGGGCGACATGGCTCCCGGGAATACAATGTAAGTTTCTCTTTCATTTGATCCTTTATTTGTTGGGGATACATGGTACTCCCCGCATTGTTTTTCAGCTTTGTTTTTGGGTCAACTTGACAGCCAATCAGCACGGGGACTATGAACGCATGCGCTGTGGACATAATTCAATCATTCAATATTTGCAGCCGTTGCGAAGAAAGTTGTAGTGACAGCAAGCAGTCGGGGAAGATTCGCAGCTCGATATGCGGGAAACTTAGCATATATTTTATCAATTCTTAACTGCAGTTATGTTTGATATATGCCTACAAGAAGTTGCAAACAAAGATTTCATGATGGACCTTTCTGGAAGCTTGGCACAAGTAAATGTTGAACGGTTTTGGTCTTGCGTTGATAAATTGGCCTAGGCAAAACAAGATAGCGGCAGCGCTCTGTGCTATGGAGAGCCCCGTTATTAGACCCATTTCGACAACATTTAAAGGAGGCCATTTGAAACAAAGCAAGCAAAGCTAGGTTGGCATATGAATATCATTTCTTAACCAGATGAATACATTTCTTTGCCAAGCTTTCATGAATCGCTATCGCGAGCGATTCCGAATGAAACTTTTCCCAGTGTTCTCTCATCAAAAATTGATTGTTCTGTAGCGGATGTGGTTTCGTTTCGATGTCTGACTACCGGTTGCCTGTCAAATGACTAAAAGTTCGTGATGAAAATAGTGGCATTACGTAATCGAATAAGCAAAAATTTACACACTACGCATGCGTTCATAGTCCCCGAGGGGATATCCACGTCCTCGTCAACTTGAGCTTGCACGTATCCCCAACAATTATACTATTGCCATTGAGTCTGGTTACAAAGGAGGGGGTTGGGTAGACTGATGACATTCGTCTAAGTTTTGCTCCATTGAATTGAATTATTATTTACTGTTGTAGCCATTCTGGAATAGGTATTGTGGGGGTATCATTGGGGGGAATGGAGCGAAAACAAGAACTCATGTAATAAGTCTAGGGGTTGGGCACTCATTTATATTTCCATATGGGGACGTACCCGCTAAACAGGGCATGATTTGCAGGATTCCTACTCCAGGACAGGGTATCATTTTTTTTCATCAGCTCCATGACAGGGTCCATACTTTCGTCATTGACTTCGTAACGTGGTTGTAATCCATTTGCGCTTTACGAGTATGTTTTAAATCATTTGTATGGCAAAGTTTCTGCATTTTCTGATAGATTTCTAACAAATTTCCATGGCAGCCTACAATTTTATTTGAAGAAACTCGAGGACAGGTTATTATTGTCTTTGAAAATTTTACTCCGGGACAGGGTGTTATTTTTGGGAATTGAACTCCAAGCAGAGTTTACACATATGTCACGTTAGCAATTGGTTAATACAACAAACAAGTTTGGAGTGGAATTCCATTGTTTCGAGACTTTTTATCTCTGTTTATGAATTTTTATTGTAATGAAAATTCAGCCTCGATCCTGTGCTTTGTAATAAACAATAGAGAGAATTGTATTGCATGACCCAATCAGCTTCATGACATATGCCCTTTAATTCTCAGATTTTCCAGCAGCACCTCCCCGTATGTTAGTAGACCGAGTACCCTCGCGGGCGGCCAAATTCCAAATTCCGACTATTCTGCTGGATGCTTTCATTTTATAATTCTCTGCTTGCCACTCAATTTTTGAAACATGATACGTGCCGCCTGCACGCAGCCCCAACTCCTCAAAAGAGAAATCTACTTTTTCTTTGAGGAGGGGTTGAGCTGTGCATCGGCTTTGTTCAGTGTGAATTTTCTCTATTCTAAGGATCTTTGGTGCGTAATGGATTTTTTCACATCAGTTATTCTTCTCTCTGTTGTTTCTTTCCTAGATTCCCTGAATACGAATGAATTCGAGCGCGATCTACCTGCCTCATATGACATTGTTTTCAAAGCTCGGCCAAGATGCTACAGCTATTCGATCGCAAACTCTGAAGTTCAAAAAGAAGAAGAACTCTACAGCACGTCAGATGATGAAGCAGAAATGGCTAACAGTGAATGTGTGGATAGATCAGATGATTTCAATCAAGCAACCTTCGTCACCCCCATGAGTAAAAATACAACGCAAATATTTGATGTCGCTTCCCCTGTGGATATTCTGCTGGCACCTGCAATCGCACCAACCGATAGCATTACACATGTGACTTTGGTACAAAAGTCTGAGACATCTGTTCCTCCTAGTGAGTTGGTGACAAGTGTTTCCATGGTCCACGAAAATAAACCATTGGCCGTGTTAACATTTCCACCCGATCCTATTCAAAAGGAACAGTGAGGAGAGAAGTAAGGATTTCTTATTTTCCAAATTCATTATTTATTTACGTTCTGTTTTGAAACAACCTGAAAAATCTGTTTTTGAATCCCGCGCTGCTAAAATAGAACATTGAAATAGAAAGTAAATAATGTTAGCATATTCATACCTAATGGAAACAAGAGATCACTGAATGTTTTCAAGGAGTTTGCCTTCAGGAGGAAACAAAGTAAAATGTCCGCGTCTCGTTGCTAAAACACCGTCATCTAATTCAATGAACGAAGCAGAAATTGAGACTAAAGTAGTTAGTCTAGCTAAAACAGCCCCACACAAAGGCAAATGTAAAATATAAATATGAAGACAAATAGAAGATACAATCTTTGTATTGATAAGAATTAATGCAATATTGATTTATGTAACACATTTTGATTAAGAACTTAAATAGTATTTTGGGTTATATTTGGTGTTAGTATGCAGCTATGATGATATTTTACAGTCATGATATCGCCATATGATTACGTGATACCATATAATATTGTTTACCATATTACTTCAGGATATATTCACTTTGCTGCAATCATAATACCACGATGTAATTACTTGATATCATGTAAATGTTATGTACCATATTACTTCAGGATATCATCATTTTGAAACAGTGAAAGTAAAGCAATGAGAAGAGGTTCATCCTCATTTTTCTTCAGAAGTCTGTCCAAGCTCACAACTCTCTACAAAACTTGCGGAGAGTATTGCCCGCTCTCTGTCTGGTTTCTTCAAAGGTTCTGCAAATCTTTGCATACACCGTACAGCAATTGCCACTCCTCTTAGATTCATAGGTTGTGCTCTGCTTGTGCTAATTTTCTTGCTAGGGGCAGCTGGCTGTACGGTCTTTGACTGCAAAAAACAGAGGAATAATTGACAATCGTTGCTGGTGCAAACGTTATTGTATAACGCTATTAAATGACAGAAAATATCATTTCGATTAAACTGATATCTCATTTTCCTTTGATATCTAGTCTAGCTGATGACATCATTTTTTGCAAATTACCACAATAATATCAAGGAATATGGATGTTTTTTATTTTGAAAAGGTAACAGTTGTAATAAAATTTACTACAGCTGAGTTTTAAAAAATGGAGTATTTTCTTTTTTTACACTCAAATAAAAACTTACAATACAAATTTACCAATTACGTTACTTATAAAATATCTAACTACATTACAAGGGCGATGCCACTGAAGGTGAAGGTAAGGTGAAGCTGCGGTTTTTAGCGCCAAGCGCTGGGATGGCAGAAGTAGAATTGGTCTAATCGAGTCCACGACCCCCTGTCATGACGCTCAAGTGGTGGGGCTCTACCTAGGATCAAACCCTGTCCGCCTGACTGTTCTGGCTGCAATGTCAGATGGATGCAAAATACTATGACTATTCCGTGGCATCGCAACTTGGCCCGGTTGTTCAAAAGTGGTATTAGGCTAATACTGGATTAAGACTATGCAAGTGACTGCAGACTTATGCTTTTAATCCAAGATTAGCGCTAATCGTGGTTTGAACAACCCGGCCATGATGTTATAAAGACAGGTCTGCGTTTTACTCATGAGGAGGAAATTTGATTTTTCTGGAAAGTGTTACAACTAGCCCCGGTCTCCCCTACTGCAAAAAGTACTGGCAATTACCAGATTAATTTGTTTTTGTATATCAATCTTCTAGTGTAGTCAAAAATGTCAGAAACTAAAAGCAAAACATCATTGTAGACTAAAAGAATAATGAGAAACCCCCAAATAATGGCAAGATAACACGGTGTTGATGTAAACATGAGCAAGGAGGAGAATTAGCAGTTGAACCCTGCTGGATGAAAGGCAATCGGGATATAGTGACCTCGTTTAGGCAATAGACACAACGAAATTAATGATATTCTATTGAAATAAGGGCAAATATATTGTCATTATTACACGTCTTTATCTTGTCAGTTTAATTCTTAATTTCCTTTTGCCAACCTACCTTATCAATTCACTGTTTAGTTTACAAAATGGGTTCTCCATTAGTTAATGATTGATGCGAGGTCAGCTCTGCCGTAGAGTTTTCTATCAACACTCTTCTCAGCAGAGGCTCTTTTTTGCGGTGGATATTGTCCCTAGGATTTTCTTTGTCAAAATATATCCTGAGTTTCCCCCAATGATGCATCGGCGTTTGCAGAGACGTACAGGCATGAATTATGGACATGTAATCAAGTAAACAAAGTTAATAAAGTAAAACATAAGCACTTCGATGCGAATTGAAATAAGCACGACGCTTCGAGCATGGCCCGTTATCAAGCAATCATAGCTCCTCTACTTTACTCCCACACCTGATGAAGAGCAAAGCTCGAAACAATGTTATTTATAACTTTCTCAGTACATTGTCGTTTTTTTTAAAGAATTACTTGATTACATATGCCTACGACGTACTACACGCAACAAACATTGTTATTTATGAATTATGCACCAATGTGAACGAAATACCTTATGTTTTTGATAAAGCAAAAGGCTAAGTTAGATGGAGAAATTTATTTCTTTAGAATCGGGCATATCGTTCCAGAATTTAGGACAGTTTTACTTGGAAGTAATATTTGAAAAGTCTTAAGAAAAGGAGAAAGAATTACAATCCAATTTCGTCCCATGTTCATCTTTTATAAGACGAACATTGCTCAATTATCTTCGAAGGAAATTGAATAAGCAGCCCATGTACATTCAGATGTAAGATGTGCATTAGTTTTCATTCGATTTTGTACCGTGGAGGCTTAGCATATTTGCTTCCATTTTTTGAAGCTGAAGCTTTCGAAAAACGTTATGGAAATGTTTAGTTCTCTTTCCCAAGCAAAGTAACTGCTTGCCTACGGGTAGACTTATTATCGCAGGCTAAGTAACTGGTGATTCTGTAATGATGTGACGGATTGAAGTGAAATAAATTTCTCCGTCTAAGTTAGGCTTTCAGTTACAAAATGATTGGTATTTCATTCAAATCGGTTGATAACTCAGGATATTTTATTTTGGCAAACATTAATCATTTCAAATCATTTGGAAAAATATATCATTTTGGTACGTCCGGCAATTTCTTCATTTTTCATGATCTATGAGTGGAGTTTCTTAATTGGTTTCTTGTAAAGAGCTAATGTGTAATGGAAGGGAGGACTGCTTACCTCTTCGAACCAAGCATGCGTAGTGACATCATTAGCGGTACATCTATCCTCAGTACTCAAAACCAGCATCCTTGAAATCAAATCCTTCGCATTTTCTGACGTAGCATCCCAATATGGCGATGGAAACGTGAACTCTCCTTTTAGAATCTTTGAAAATAATTTTCTTGTATTTTCTCCAAAAAACGGAGGGAACTGGCATAACAGTATGTACAGTACGACTCCACATGACCAGACGTCGACAGGGAGACCATAGTTATCCATACGAAGGATTTCTGGAGCTACATAGCTGGGTGATCCGCACACTTCTGTTAAATACTGTCTCGCATCAACGGCTAATCCAAAATCACATAATTTCACAATTTGTTTCTCTTCTTTTAATGGTGGAAAGATGAGAAAGTTTTCCGGTTTAATGTCTCTATGTACGATGTTCTTTGAATGTAAATACTGAACAGCTCTTGCAATGTCCAGCATCACAGCTTTAGCGCCAGGCTCTGAGATTTCTTTGTTATTGATGACGAAGTCATAAAGGTCGCCTCGCTACGAGGTAAAATAAGCAGAGCGTTTCAAATTTATACTTCAAAGATAACCAAAAAAGTGACCCAAAAAAATGAAACTTTTGAAAAATTACCAAAATTTGATTATGTTGTCGTTCGTAAAATTTATTGATGACGAGGTCATACAAGTCGCCTCGCTACGAGGTAAAGTAAGAAGAGCGTTTCAAATTTATAGTCCAATGATAATTTGAAGAATACCGGTGACCCAAATTCGCGCTGGTTAAGGGTAGACCCAACTCGAAAAGTGCCTTGGGTCTGACTTGGACACCCCGTCTACTGCCACCTCACCTCAGACATTGACTGCCACAGCCATTGACAGGCTTGTCCCTCATTTCGCTAACACCTTGCTTTGAAACAAATTTTATCAAGGCATTTTGGTTTTAGATAAGCAAGTAAATAAAGTAAAATATAAGCACTTTGATGCGAATTGAAATAAGCATGACGTTTCGAGCATTGCCCGTTATTGGCTTGATAACGGGCTGTGCTCGAAACGTCGTGCTTATTTCTATTCGCATCAAAGTGCTTATATTTTACTTTATTTACTTGTTTATCATTGTACAATTGCACTACACGCAACAAGAAACTTTTTTTTATAATTTTGGTTTAGCATATTCAAAGCAAAGGGGATTAAAAGCAAGGCAAGTTTAGGAGTCACGTAATGTTTAAATCCTGTGGTGTATTTTCACGATTCATTCACAGTTTGTGTTACAAATGATTGATACAACACGACATGTATTTCTGAATTCGAAGCTGTTTGTCGTTAAATTAAAAACCAATATTTTTCATTTGCAAACCAAAGTTTTGAATGCAAATCCCACAAATTTTCCACTAATCTCCGTCAACTTCGAATTTCGCAATTCAAGACCATTTCAGATAACAAATTCATTTATAATTCATCGATGTCACTTGAAACTATGGGTTTGGAAAAACGAATCACAGTTTTATGTTGGATGTATACCTTCTAGCAATCAATTTTATTGTATAGCTTTCACCAGCTTGTTTAATTTGAAGATATTCATTCAATTCATGTATTTATTTAGGTATGATGATGATTATGATTGTCAGTAATTTCTTAAGAATGCTGATTGCGTCAAAAAAATTTGGCTTTTGCTGAAGTCTGCAATTTTGAAATATCAAACAAAATAAACAAATCAGTCAGTCAATCAGTTAAGCGATTAATAAAATAAATTAATCAAAAGCTGTATTACTGTGTCAAAATATTGAGCGGATAAGCTTATTGGGAACAGAGCCAAAAGGCACCAAATATCAAGCTGTAAATAATGAGACCAAGCAAACCATTCCCTTTGTGGGACATACAAAGACTGTGTCCACATGCAAGAATACGTGCACTGCTGCAAACGTGCTTTACCCCTATATTTCCTGCTCCTTAAACAGTACAATGAAGTAAAGATGCCTGACTTATCTCCACTGCACAAACATTGCATGAAAAGGAGAAGTTCTTTGGCAACGCTTTGAAATGCTCAACAACATTTCTGCGTGTTGCAAGCAAAAATGAGTGTCAAGCAATGTTTTGCGACGTGGCCAAGCCAAAACAAATCTCGAATGTGCGGCAAACACTGTTTTCCCATTCGGCGAAGACTTAGAGGAAGTGCAGTTAGACCAAAAAGCATACATTGTACCAAAATTAGAAGCGTCTCTCTAGCTATGCACAAGCCTGGTCTGTTGCACTTACCTTCTTTATTAGAGCGGACGGAATTCTACGGCTGAGCCCTGAGATACCAGTGGCTGTGTAAAATTCCACCTGTTTGGAAACCCTACAAGCTGGAAAATAGCTTGGGATCAAAATAGAACAAAGATAAACTAGCATGGAGAAGATGGAAGGAAAAAAAGGAAGCGTGTTATCATGACGAGATGAAGGTAACGACCCCAGGGAAAGAAGTAAAAATGCAAGGAAGCTAACTAACACGGGAGAAGAGCCATTAACGCAATACTGGGGAAAATGAAATGAAGAAACAATTGTGAAATTTAAATAAGAACAAAACTAAAAGAGAAAGCAAGGGAGAGGAGTAGAAATAAAATAGGAAGGAAAGGGAAATTATTAGCATAAAATCGAATCATATCGTAGGTGCACAACAAATGAACTTGTGTCAAACTAAAAATTGATGTCAGCTGAGTTCCTCGATAAAGCGAAAATTCTCTTCACAAAACTTTTGACATAGTTCCCTTTTCAACAATAGTTGTCCTGACCCCCGTTTTGAGATATGATTTATGGAAGGATACAAAAGAGCACGAAGCAACAGAGATAAAAAAAATAAAACAAACAATAAACAAGGACTGATTTTGTAAGATAATAGCATGAGTTGCTTTTGTTGACACCTGAATTCAAAGCGATTAGCGATCGCAAACAAAGGAAATTCCTTCAACCAGTAATTCAAAACAAACAAAGCCGCGAAAGTTTCTCTGAAACCCAGGTAGCTAGCACGCTCGTTGTGCATTCCAGAAATTTTTTTCAAGAGTAAACAAGAGTATCTATCGAAACAAGAAGGATATATCTACACATCCATCTCGGGCATTTTATTTGTTTAGTTCAGAAACTGAGCAGTAAGTGTTTTAATTATACCCAAAAAATAAGAGAATTGAATGGCCTCCCGATCGGCTTTGGAACCAAACAAGTTAAATGCCCGAGGTAGATGTGTAGATATATCGTTCTTTCGATATATGCTCATGGTTGCTCTTGAAAACAATTTCTGGAATGCACAACGAGTGTGCTAGCTACCTGGGTTTCAGAGAAACTGCTTTGTTTGTTTTGACTTACTCGTTGAGGGAATTTCCTTTGTCTGCGATCGCTAATCGCTTTGAATTCAGGTGTCAACAGAAGCGACTCCTGCTATTGTCTTACAAAATATGTCCTTGTTCAAACAAAATGGAAACAAAGAAAGTGAGATGCAAGATCAAGAGTCGAAAGGTGAAAAACAATATGAGAAAACACTAGCTATGAATGAAACAAAGAGACTGAAACGAAAGAAGATAAAACGAAGAAAGAAAACAAAACAATATGAAAGCAATGATACAAAGAAAGTGAAATTTAACAGAAGGGAAGAATGTGCCAACGAAGAAGATCGAGAAAAGAATCTCACAAAGAATAAAAAGATGATGACAATAGTCGATGTGAAACAAAGAGAGTGAAAATAACGAAGAAAAAACAAAACACAGGACTAAAGAAGAAGCAGAAAAATGACAAAGGTAGATGATAATTTTTTACGTCGTAGGATAAAAAGTTGAAACAAAGAAGGTAAAACAAAGAGATGAAATTGGTATCTCACAAACCTCCGTATACTCTAATACCACCAATATTTCTTCAATGCCGAAGAATGCATCGATGCATTTGATGATGTTACCATGATCCAGCTTGCGCATAACGCCAACTTCGTTGAACATCATCCTTGCAACCTCCTCTTTCTTCGCTTTATTTCCTTTTAATTTAATAATTTTCACAGCATATTTCTTCGACGGGGAAGACTTGGCGTAACATTGTTTCACAACAGAAAAATTGCCTTCACCTAATGCGTTCGCAGTTCTATATTTATTATAAAATTCTGAAGCCTGTTTTGCAGTGGAAGCCATGATGATTTTATTGACAATTTTCACTTTGTTGTGAAAGTCAATTTTTGGCTGCTGTCATATCCTGAGATTTTCCCAGCAGTTTCCTTTTTAGTTACAGTGCTCTAAAAGCCTTGGACACCCTATATTATTTATAGCAACGAAGCAGATTCCATGATCTCATAAACGCTTCTGTAATTTTAAAAACATGGCGAATTAATGATCCATCCTTTGCCACAACCTGCTATTCCGTTACCTGCAATGTGTACGAAAAATCCAATATCAATTCACTTTGCTTTTATCGTTCTTTTCCTTTCCTTGTGTCTGCTGTCAGTTTAAATTAATCCTTGCAACAGTTCTGGGCCAAAGATCAACTATAGATTATATTGAGAATTAAACTTTTGCATAATGCAACGAACGTCTTGAAATATCTCATTTCATCCCATTGTGACGTCACATAAAGAGTTATCAAATGGTCTCGTTCACATGCTCTGCATTATTAACTAGGAAATAACTAGGAATATTTGATTAGCTTTCGTCACGCCCTCTCCTGCCCTCTTTGGTTGTAAGAAATGATTTTTTAATCATATTGATGCAACAAAACCTGCTCATTTTGTCAAGAAATTTCTTAATACTATTTCCGTACCTGTTTCGTGCGAAGATCAACAAACAGCCTTTGTAAAGTTCGAGAACGAGAAATTCACTGTGTCTGGTTTATTCTTAAGAAGCGATTCCTCGAGAAACCATTTTTCTCTGCAAACATTGAGAAATCCTTTCTCCGCTTTTTGTGGATTAGCCTAAATAGGGTTCGAAGGAAGATAATTTGGAAACAGCGTCAATGAAAAACTACGATATATGAGTTGATGACCAAAACTATGATAATTTTAACTTTGCGTTTGTTATAATTTTAACTTAGCGTTTGAATAGTTAAAATTACTTACATTGTAGGGGCTGTCATGCTTTCTGCAGCGACTTTTGTATCATTTTAGAAAAACGATCAATGTTTGGCGTATCCTTTAAGCGATTTTAAGTACCGGTTGTCCCAAAAAAATGTATACAGATTTGGTTGAATCCAGGAATTTGAATTTAGCTTTAATCAATGGCTAATCACTCTCAAAATGTTCCTCGAAAGTTAACTTGATCATAGATACTTCGTTTGTTGGTATTTGTGCTTTGCGAGCAGAAATATCAATCTTGAAAGCTCAAATCTGCGTCCACTTGCAAACCAGAGCTTTGGCCTTTTGATCTAGCAAATTCCTGAAGCACATCGAAATTAAGAGTTGAAATTAATGAAAAATTAAGATAATTCCCAATGGGTGACTGGGGGTGACTTCTGGAAACAGAATAACACAAGATCTAATATTTTTCAAATTTTATCAAGGCTATCGTTGATTTATACGCTTTACCTTAAGAAATTGCTTAGGCCAAAAGGCTAAAGCTCAAAAGCTCTGGTTTGAAGGAAGAGGCAAACTTGAGCTTTCAAGATTAAAATTTCTGCACTGAAAGTACCGATATTAACAAACGAGCCATCTATGTTCAAGTTAACTATCGAGGAACATTTTTAGAGTGATTAGACGTTGATTGAAGCTAAATTCACAGCTGGAGTCAACCAAATCCGTATACATTTTTTTGGGACACCCGGTACAAGCAAAATTGTTCCACCAAAACACTTCAGTTGTTGTTATTCGAATGCATTTTCGCGTGACATCTAATAGACGATTGCGCTAAAGATGGCGGCAAGGAATTTTTTACCAAGATGCACTGCGTTCTTTAATCGAATTCCTATAGAATCGTTAAAGAATCTTAATTAGAACGGAATGCATCTTGGTAAAAAATTCCTCGCCGCCATCTTTAGCGCAATCGTCTATTTGAGACAGGCTATCGTTCGAAGTTAGCAGCAAATTGAGAAAAAAAACAAGAAAATATAATATTCGTACTGATATTTTGACTGATAAATTTACATCTCACATTCAGCATTTATTAATAGATACAACACAAAACCTTTAATCATAACTTATTATCAACTGAAATACACTACAAATAGATCAACTGCAACACAGATTAGAATCTATTCTAATCAAATTCTATAATGTTGAATCTCCTATGGTTCCAAACCTCTTATGCGACCGATCGTATGATATGATGGGCTTAGCAGCTTTTTTCCTCCCTCTATACCCGTGCCCGGTATCCTGTGTACCGCTGTGACAACAATAACGCAATAACAACGGCCTTCATAAGTACAGGGACACATTGGAGAATCTAATTGCTGTGGGAAGCAGCAACTACGCTTGGCTGCATGGCTGCATGACAAGGTTTGTGTTACAAGACGTTCGAAAGAGGTTATCATATTATTGAAGCTGAATTTCTGTGGAGGCTAAATTCTCTTGTATGGTTACGAAACAAAACTTTAGATGGAAACTGAAAGGTTTTCTTTCTATTCTTTGGGGAGTCTAAACTTGAGAGGTTGACATTTCGAAAAAGAGACCAGGTGAGAATTTTTACATTCAACTATTGGAAATGTGAAAATTGTGAAAATTCAAATTTCTATTAAAAAAAAACAATGTTACTACATTCAATTAAACACGAATAAACTGTTGGACACGCTTTGTGGAACTGCAACAACATTTTTACAATAAAATGGCACAGTTTCTGGATCATGTGACCCACCACGTGCAAAGTTTGTGCTTTGTACTACAGAACGGACACAAAACAAACATTTGTGGGCCAAATACACTCAACGAAAATATAATCCCACCAGGGGACGATCTTCTGAGAATATAGGCCTCAAAATGCTGTTTTAGATAGAGAACTGATCAAAACGGTGCATTCAGTAACCCACTTTTGCATGAATAGAAAAGTTTCCGAAGAGGTAAGGCGATCATTGATAACTTGGGGGGAGGGGGGGGTATCTCCAATTTCTGAATGCAACTTGCGGAAGCATGCAACGTATCCAGTCTGCAACTTATGGGGTGACGAACATTATATTCGTAAATGTGGCATCTATTGTAGAGTCCTCTACATTGGAGCTGGGGTTTTTTCGAAGTGTCAAGTTTCCACCCCATAATGGTAATTCCTTCAGCGATTTTAATTTTCTGAAATATTCTATACAGGCTTCAAAAATTCCCTCATTACGGCTGTTATGCTTCCTTCACCTACGACCCGATGCGATGTGATTTATTTCGAATCTTCTTCAACGTCTCTCAGTAGTCACTAATTCTAAGATCCCTAAATAACATAGTTTCTGCGTATATGCAAAGAACCATGCGGTTAAAATTATACGGTTATAGCTAAAACTATAAAACTAAATATAGGATAAAGCCAGATAAAAGTTCAAAAACTCAGACATCCAAAAACCACATTCGACATTAAATTGTGACAACGATTAATTCTTGTGTAAAATTTTCCAAAGTGCTAAAAAAATCGTCCGATATAAAATCAGTTAATCTGAAATAAATAACATGTTACATTCACATTGAATAAATGATAATCCTAGCATCAAATAAAAACGCATAGTGAAAGTGAAAGGTGAAAAAATCCCCTTATTACAGCAACAGAAAGATTTATTCCTAAGGTTGAATATTTGTAAAATCAATTGAAAATTCGAATCAATGCTTTGGACAACTCTTGTTAAACTACAGGTTTTGGTCTGAAGGCTGCAGTTTTCACCATAAAACGATTTTTCATCTTTTTCGTTGAAGTAATAAAAACATTTGTAAGAAGTTTTCCCCACCAAATTTGGCTTACTTTTGACTCCTCACTCCATATTCCATAGACGAAGACAGGTCTGAAACACCTCACAGTAAAGTGTTAAAGTTACTGACAGCATTTTTGGTTATTCAAATCTCTTTACTGTAAACCTCCTCTTTTTTAATATACAATCTATTTTGATAAGGCTACCTCTATTCATCACCAAGCTCTTAAGTTCTAGGCTGTCCTGTCCAGTAATTTCTGCTTTTGTGCTTGTGACCACATAATGCTTGCATTTGTTAAATCTTCTACAGTCATGGCCAAAAGTTTAAGACCACATTTTTGTCAACAACGTTTCTTGGCCTAACGATATGGAACCCTACCACTCTGCCTATTTACTCTCTTGGAGTTCATTTAGATCACCTTTCCATGTAGGTTCCAAATGTTGATGTTGCTTTTTAAATTTCGGCGCCATTTTGCTATGACGTCAAAATGAAATCTATAGAAATTCTCGGAAATTACAGTAGTTTTGCCAACAAAGGGTGTGACCCAAAAATTGTGTTACTTAGCTGGATTTTACATCAATCTATGCACAATTCATTTCTATGATTTGTTTGCAAAATATCGGAACTCCACGAAGAATATTGCTTCAGGGAAAAAAGTAGTAGAGGGCATTCAGTTTAAGACACGGCAAATATTCAAGCTACAAACCAAAAAAATATAGATATATTAATACAACATCTAACCCATGATTTACCATAAATCGATGATCAAAATTCTTTCACAGTTTCATTTATTAATTGAATGCATTGCATCTATTCCCTTTGCTAGTTCACTGTTTGTGCTTTTTCTCCTCCAAATCGTGCCAGTTTCTTTCGAATTAATAACAAGGGTAGCTATATTTCTTAACGTAGTACAGCTGAATAGTATCAAACAAAATCAATAATTCTCCATTCTTTTTATCAGCTAAAGTCTTGTTTGTAACATTCTTATAGGCCAATAATCTGACATACTCTGGTACTCGTGCTAAGTCATTGTGTGTTTGATCTTTCATTTTAAAGAAGACACAATACTTATGATTTCACTCTTGACATTCTAATTCCTCATATTCGCTGGAATATCCCTTCGTCTCTGAGTCCACCATTAGATGCATGCTGGTATTGCAGATGGCACTCCTTTTCGAGTTGCCTGCTTTCGATATCATATATCATACTTCATACACGATATAATTGACAGCTTACTCAATAAATCAATCTTTCAAACATCGATGTCGGATTTATGATATATCTCTCTTTCCGTAAAAGTTGTTAGAGCATTCCTGTACCATTAATTCTTCTTCCGTTATACCCCCGGCGGGTGCACTTGAATTACAGGAGCACATACATGCTTGTCCATAGATTCACGGGAAGACCCCTTTCACTGACAATCGGTTCCAATTTTTGACCCCTTATCACTGACTTTTCACGGCCCTTCAAAATGTGAAAACCACCCTTTTTATTGAAAATCACTGATATCCATAAGCCTTCAAACAACATAATACCAACAAACTGTAGCCTGAATATGATATAACCTCAGCAATTCACAGCTCCTCTCTCAATTTATGACAAACAGTCAACCAAATTGTCAGTGATTTTCATAGAGACATAACAAACAATAACTTCATTTAGATGCAATAGTTCTAGATGCAATAGATTGATTGTGATTTGGGCAACAAGAAGCATGAAGAAGTTGTTCTAATTATGCAGCTTTAGAAGAATTCACAAAAGACAGCATATTCTTTATGTGATTAAACCAAAAATCTTATATCATATGCAGATGATAGGACCCTCTTTGCCCTGCTCTTTCCAATAACATGCAATTGTGAAAAAGAATTTTTTCTAATATACCTTCATTTCAAACAAAACTTAATGCTCAAGAATCCTTTAAGGCATACATAACTACACAATACTAATTTATACTACCTTCTTTTTATTTCATTTACACCCTTATATGGAATAGACATATATCTATATCTCATAGCCACTATAAATAGGCTAAAGAAATGCCCACACATCCATTGTCTCTTTAGCTACACATTAGCTGACAACGCAGGTAAGTTGTCAAATACAATACAATACTGTAGATTGTATTCTATTTCTAACTTGGAGATCTTCTACTTCTAACAGAATAATCTGCATCTGCATATGTGATCTCCTTTTCTCTGTTTTTCTAATGAGAATTGTTTCAAACAGTGAATCTCACCTAAAACGACCACTTCTTTCTTAGTTTTCTCATCAGTGTTGTCTTGTTGCTAATAATAAAACATGATTTAGGCCTAGGCCTAGCTATGCTTGTTATTGTTGGGCTATCTATCTATCATTGTAGATCAGGCTCAGAAACACCATGCTGCAACTGCAGTAGAATAATAGAGTAATAAATGTTTGCTAAACCCACCAAGTCAAGTCAAATCTTTGATTGCTACTTTGCTTTACAAGCAGACATCTTTCTTTCCTTTTCCCGCCATTTATTTTCGATATTTTTCGATCATCGATTTTATTCAATTTGTCTACTACAGCCTCGATTTGGCTATGAATTAGAGGCTTTCATTTCACAGCAAAACAAACTAGGTGTGAAGTGTCAAATGGCCTAAGTGGAAGAATTCAAGCACAAAGATCACAAAAAACTGAATTCAGATTTGGTCTCCATGATCATGAAGTTGGATCGCATTGAAGTTGCTGTATGTTTGATGCATAAGTAAAATATCAGGCCCAAAAATTCAAACATGGCATGATGTGAGACTAAATATACTGTATTATCCAGGTATTATCAGCATCATCTACCACTTGCCTTTACTTAGCTCTACTTTAGGTTTAGCAGGCCAACATAATAATACTCATCTGCACCAAAGTGAATATTTGTAATAGCAAGAAATATACTTTACTGTAAGCAGTATTATTAGCTGAATGTATAGCTAGAAGAAGTGTGTAGAATTTTCTGGCCTACTTGTTTCAATAAGCACATATCTAATGTTGTGTGGAACCCTTATCCTGCCTCATCATTAGTAGTCATGGTACTTTGAGTCTCAGTCTTATAAACATCTATCCTTTTTCAAAAAATGAAGTTATTTTTCACGCTTTTGTCTGATCAATGAAATACTTTGATGAAATTAAGCAATTCACTTCTACTCTTTCTGCTTGTAGCATTCTGAAAACCAAAAACCAATCCTTTTTTTTTAAATTCCCAGACAGATTTCTGTAAAAGTACCCCTTTTTCTTAAATTCTAGGTCCTTGGATTCCATTGATTTTGTACCCCTTTCTCAGTGATTTTATGGACACGCATGATATACATTTTTCCATAACAGTGCACCCGCCGGGGTTATACCTTCAAGAATTGAGCATCGTAGCTTGAGACGATATCCATACATGGAATGTGGATGGTGGCGTTTCACCGGTCTCTGAGCATTCACAATCACGATGATCGACGCCTCACTAACACCCACTTGTCAATCATACGATGTGATCCCCAAATGATGTGCATGGTAGCATTTCACAGGCCTCAGAGCATTCACAATCACGATGATCGACGCCTCACTAACACCCACTTGTCAATCATACGATGTGATCCCCAAATGATGTGCATGGTAGCATTTCACAGGTCTCAGAGCATTCACAATCACGATGATCGACAGCTCACT
The DNA here is from genome assembly GCA_039566865.1 of Aurelia coerulea. Classification (NCBI taxonomy): domain Eukaryota; kingdom Metazoa; phylum Cnidaria; class Scyphozoa; order Semaeostomeae; family Ulmaridae; genus Aurelia; species Aurelia coerulea. The sequence continues at coordinate 2,236,208 of CM076944.1, read as the reverse complement.
CATGTTGACGCATCAATCAAAACGACGTGATCCCCGTATCGTAATCTTTGTCTTCGCCGAACATCTTTAATTTCCCATTTTTAGAGTGTTTCTTTGTCCGTTTCAGTGTCAAATTAGCAATAGGACTGTCCACAGTTTCAGCATGTAATTGCTTTTCATTTTCAAGCGAGCTTTCGCTGCTACTACTCAAAGGTTTTTTCTCGTCATCACGCTCATGCGAGGTTACTCGACCGTTTCGAGTCTCATTACGAGGTTCCAAAGTAAATTCGTCTAGTTTCGAAGCAGCTTCGCGTCGTTTCGATTTCTTTCGATGACGCTTTATAGTCCAAATAATGAGTATAGTACATATTATAATACATAAGATAACAGTAACCGCCACTGCGATGATAATATCTGATAATGCGAAGCCGCTTTTGCCTTCCACATTGTTTCTTGCCCCTGTCTGACCTCCGGCTGTATTTACAGTCTCTGTAATAAAAGATCATACTTAATAGGCCTGTAAACATAGGGGCACGGAAATTCGTTAAAATGAACGGGGGATAACCAGAGGATTAACACAAAAGTACTGTATTTGGCCGAAAGTCGTAGCATACTCTGTTGTGGCAACAGAATAGGTTAATAAAATGAATAACCCGCATACAATACCCTGAAGCTTCCCATTTCGATATACACTCAGTTCTTCTTTTAACAAACCCTTTTCGCATGCACAAGGAGTGAGTTAGGAATCCTAGCCCCAGGCAGTATTTTGTAATTTTACTTGTTTTTATTTTCGGCTTGATCAATCAGCTGTAGACATCCCTTTGTACTGACATGTCAGTCAAAAGAAACGATGCCATTGTTCTACTGGGTGAATGAAAAAAAAAACAATCCTCGTTTGAAAGGTCACTGCTTCCCGGATATCAAGACGACAATATTGGCAAAAATATCATCAGTTAGTGGACATGTTCAAACCCATTTTTAAATTTACCTGACTGAAATCGACTGCACCGTTCTAATATTAAGAAGGATTTTCTCGAGAAAGCCTCTTCAAGAACTCTTCAAAACATGCCTAAAACAACGGCCCAAAAATATTCATAGATGATAACATGTTTGCTTTTGATACAGCATGATTAAAAACCAGGTAGCCTCAAAAAGAGCTAAATTTGCTAATATTCAAACCAATTACAACATCAGCTATATCTTGGAAAATAATTTGGTCCTTGATCTACTAGACAAACAAAGAAAATTGAAGATCGGCCTCGTAATCAAATGTTGGTGATATATCAAACGGGAGTACTTTTGGGACACCCGGTAATCTACCCTTATCCGTGATTGTGTGTTTAGAGAGGCTTTATCATGAATTGCAAACACTTTCCAACCATTGGAATATGAAACTGATTGAATTACCTGCAGGGTTAGTACTTGTCTTTGACTTGATGCTGTTATTGCAAATACATGTCCTATTTTGTACTCTGTCAGTAGGACAACCTTTCTTATTGGCACAGCTGCTAAAACATGTCTTCACTCGAAATTGAACACCAAATGAAACATCTTTTCCTTCTTCTATAAAACAGTAACAATTGCTCCATTTACCAACCACTGTTTTGTCTGGTTGAAATAAAAAGAATAAATGTGATTAAATGATGAACTTGCTTAAGATACTTTAGTTGGTAGCTAGTGTTTTAGACTTCTAGTCGATTATATTCTTAGCTCAAAGTTAGCGTCGACTTCAACGTAGCATACAAGAATGAAAGAAATCCTATTGGACCCAATACACGTATTCTTTTATAAGCGATTGCATCTAGCTAGGGACTGAATCTAGATTTTAATGAACCGAGTCTATACCACATAATCTCCACATCTAACTAAGCCTTTGACTGATACATTAACATTTTGTTTTCAGAATACCGGCCGCGTACTTTTTATTCCACAGCCCAACAAACGCTTTGATTTTTCTTACTCATCCGGTATCAATATTTTCAAGCTTACTTCAAACAGATTTATACAATAAATAGTAAAAATGTAAGCATTTATGAAAACACTCACGAATACACGTTGAAATAGTCGTCTTGGGAGCACACTTTCTGCATTCTCTCGAATTTCCAATGCAAGGCAATCCACCATTTCTAGGAGCTGGGTTATTACATGTTTTTTCTCTTCTTTGAAATCCAGACCCACAAGCATCTTGATCACAAACAGACCATTGCGACCACAAAGACCATTTGCCATCAACAGGACCCTCAGTAACCCATGATGTCTCATTTGGCACTTTTACGGCTGCAAGGAAAAGGTAGTTTATTTGTCTACAATCTCGTTCCCAAAATGAGTAGACTGATTACAACGAGTCCATTGTATCATTGCGGCAAACCTTGCTCAACAGGGACTCATAATGAAACTGTGAAAAAGCCTGGCCTAGTAATATACATTAATCAGTTGAATTATGATGTAATTACAATTTTCAATAGACTTTTTACTAGATTTGACTTTAGCTTTGATCAATGGCTAATTACGCTCAAAATGTTCCTCGGTAGTTAACTTGAATACATGTACCTCGTTTGGTAGTATTGGTGCATTGAGAACAACGATAGTAATCTTGAAAGCCCAAATTTGCATCCACCTCCAAAACAGAGCTTTGGCGTTTAGGCCTAAGCAAATTCTTGAAGCGCATCGAATAAATCAACCATAGCTTTGATAAAATTTTAAAATATTAGATCATATTACATTCTTTTTGCTAGAAGTCACCCATTGTACGGTTTTTCATATTTTTCTTAAATTTCAGTTTTTTATTTCGATGTGCTTCAATAATTTGATTAGCCCAAAACGCCAAAGCTCTGGTTTGGAGGTGGACACAAATTTGCACTTTCAAGATTAACATTTCTGCTCTCAAAGCATCAGTGCAACCAAACGAGGTACCTATGTTCAAGTTAACTATTGAGAAACATTTCGAGAGCGATTAAACATTGACTAAAGCTAGATTCAGATCGCTGGACCCAACCAAATCTGACCCATACTTTTTTTGGGACACCCGGTATTCAAACAAAAATTTTACAATACACGATAAACATTCATGAAGGAAGGCATCTATTAAAGATTTTCAAATTTTAAAAGCAGATACCAAAAGAAGCTGGTGAACATACCTGAACAATTAGTGATAAGAACACTAGTGCCATTACAATCTTTATCATTGCAACTACGGCAACTTCGTTTTCTACACCGACAGTTTCTGTCACTATTGCCATCTGTACATGTTCGCCAATCTGACCATGGAGCCCAATAACCTAAGGTAAGATAAATGACAAATATGTTAAAGCAGTGAACGAAATATCACGCAGCTTTCATCTTTCAATCCCGATCCCACCAATCCTGAATCCCCGATTCATTAGTGGGTTAGTTTTCCTCATTCATTGCAAGATGCATATGGACGCACGATAAGAGTTCTCACTTACATCATCTTTAGTGCAGTCGTCTATCGCACTCGACTGTAGAGTAGTTTGTTTTGGCAAAGAGTTGAGTAAAGTGTTTGTAATGTAGTTGAATTGGTTTACAAAAACAAAGTTCTGAATTTTACAAGGTATCGACTTTGGCAATTATCTGGACAATCAAGGCATGCAGCTTAGGCAGATATAACTTTGTATATCCAATCAAATAGTCATTCCAAACATCTGGTGATGGTGACCCAAGATAATCGAACGATATTTTGCTAGATTTTGTAGAATTTTCGAATGTGCACAAAAGTGATGGAGGCTCGAACGCCACTCAATCGAACCTTCGTATGAAAATGTGTAAAAATATCGTTCGATCCAGGCTCTTTTGGAGAATAGCTAAAAGGTCTATTTCAATCATCAATCAGGCTAGTATTTGCATTGGTCTTCTACGTATATCTTACTGAATATAAACTTCTATAATAGTTCTATGCATGGCCGTACACAGCTCAAAATATGTAGGGGGTAAAGAGAGAAAATTTTTAACAAATCGTTTCAAAATTACTGTGAATTTTATTGATATCTTAGACTTTTTGGGGGGGCAGCTGCCTTTGCCCCCCTCCATGCTGTGTACGGCTCTGGTTCTATGCACATACCTTTCTTTGGTGGACATTTTGATGCAGCTTGAATAACGTCTTTGGAAAGAGATTCTTCCTGCCTGTGAGTAAAATAAATAGGAAAATGAGTTTCTTGTACAGAAAAGTGCAAGCGATCATTAAGGACAGAGCACTCCAAGCCCAGCCCAGATCGCTCAGTTGCTAGTGCACTGGACATACATTTCTTGTTCGAATGCAGCTCTGGGCGTATTGATTGCTCATTTTTGTCTCAATTTTAACAACCCCTAAGCCAGCATGCTTACAGAAAGGAATTGTCACGAGTAACAGATATACAACCAACAATTAGTTGCAAAATTGTCGAGCAATTGTAAAAAAAATGCAATTTTTCTTGTCTAGCGTCCCACATTACCCTTTTGCAATGTTGAGACCAGTTTAAAAAGGTGTATATTATATTCCTTCAATGATAAAACCAAGTTTTCTCCGAAACAACATTGCAATGGTGGAAGAGGGGACGAAAATCCATATTTTTCAATATGGCTCAACAATTTTGCAACTGATTGTAGTTACAATCTGTAACATCACATGTGAAATAGATTTGCTTTCATTGTCGAAAAGCAATAAGCATGGAATGAAGTCTCCTGCCTACGCTGAATAATCAATAAACATGAAACTATAAGGACACTTGCATATTTCTGATCGATACACATTTGCCACTTTTTGTGTTCCATCCACAGATTGGATGATGGGCTTCAATACAGGAGCTAAAATCAGACATGACATTGATTAAAATAAATCTAGCAAACATTTTGAAATGCAGGCAGTATAGACTAAAGTAAATATTGTCTGTTTCAAATTAGATATCGCGTGAAAATGTCCGCAAATGACAACAACTGAAGTGTTTTGCATAAGAAATTTTGCGTTACTGCATATCTCACATCACATCTAATTTGAGGCAGACTTTAGCTGTGAGATTCTTTTACAGGAAGTAAAAAGTTCAGGGACGAAGAAGGTAAACATAACTTCAAAATCACTTTTTCAAGTAATATAAAAATTAATTGCTAAGGCTGAGAAAATATTTTCTGAAAACAGTATATAAAATTTCCGCTGAATGCAAAAAAATTCGGCTCACCAAACATTTTGCATAATTCATGACTGTGGTATACTGAATGAGGCATCAAGGAATGTAAGGAGAATTAAATACCTTTTATTGCCAAATCGTGAACAAATATCCAAAGAAAGTTTGAGTAAGCGGGAATCAGTGTTGATGTAAAGTTGTTGCTAAAATGGATAACACATTCGTTAGATTTTAAGGCTGTTCCTCGCCGCCATCTTCAGAGTAATCGTCTCTTGAACAAGAATTTTGCATCAGAAATTCCAGAGACGTAGAAACCGGGGACACTGGGAGCACGTGCCCCCAAGATTTTTCAATAAACAAAGAAGTACCCTTCTTATTTTCAGGAAGTGCTCCTTTAGTTTAATGAAAAAAGGACTCTTGAAGTGTCGTGCTCCCCCAAGTTTGAGATGCTTCCTACGTCCCTGAGCAATTCTGCGTTATCGCAAATCTTACCTGACATCAAATTCGAGACAGACTTTAAAGTAATTCAGTATTAATCTAAACTATCAGTTTTCCAAAATGAATAAAATTTCCAAATCAAGGAAATCTCTCTCTCTGAAATTGATGAAAACCATTTGATTAAATTGAAACTAAACTGACAGAGCATGAGAGACCTTTAAACGTAGTCAACGAAACATGATAATGGAAATATGAACTGACCAATTTAAGGGAATCGACATAGCTGAAAGCTGGCCCGGGCCAAGTTAAAGATTTAGTCTACCGTATTTGGTAACTTTAGCTCATGCCGTATCATTGTGTTGCTAAGACCCCGTTTACACTATGCCGGTACGAAATGAATACGGCATGAAACTGTGCCGTATTGGTTTTTCTGTCAAAACGGAATCGCCGTTTACACTATACCGGCACGAAATGAATACGATAGGTTTTGACCATGCGCAGAGCGAGGATTTGTCAAGGCGCATGCTCTCATTTGCCAGATTATCGCCTCGATGTAAATCCGATATGAAATGATGCCGTATTCGCCGTTTACACTATGCCGGTTGAGCGACGAAGCCAGTGAGTATGCCGTATTCATTTCGTGCCGTATTCAAGTGAAAACTATGCCGGCATAGTGTAAACGGGAGGCCAATACGGCACAGTTTCATGTTGTATTCATTTCGTACCAGCATAGTGTAAACGGGGTCTAAAAAACAGAACAATGGGTGTATGGGCTCTTCTTTAGCTTATTTATAGCGGCTAGTCGATGCTGCTTATATCAATTCCTTTTAATATGGATGATATGGACGATGTATTCAAAGATGTAAATAACTTTCAGTAAAAGAATATAATCACCTTCTCCTTCCATAGCTCAAGGCTCTTGATATTTATCTTGTTGCCCTTCTGTAAAAGAGCAAAGAAAGATTGACTGCAATGTCTTTTCATTTAGTTTATGATTGTTTCAAATCCCGTTTACTTTTAAATTAGAACAAAAAGTATTTTGAAACTCAGTAAAATTATTCCTTTAACTTTGTTATTTTTATTACCAATGAATAAGGAATACAATTTCTTAAATGCTCTCCAAAAGTCTAGCTGCAATGATATAGTTTGCCGTGAGGAATAAATAAGATACATTCATACAAAAATGATCTGTAATGAAAATCGAAGGGCAAATCAATACAAGAATAGCGTATGAGATTTTGGGACTTTGAGAATCTCTCAGATTGTTCATAGATAATTGAGATTTTTCCTGAGATTGTCATAGTTTTTTTTAAGATTTCGAAGACTTTTTAAGATATTGAGATTTTCAAAATGTTGACAGATTTTCAAAGGTTGTCGCGATTTTGCAAGCTTTTCAACATTTTGCATGATTTTTGAGGATGTAAATGATTTTTTTGATTTTATAGAATTGTCCAAAGACTTTTTTGAGACTTTGTATCATTTGTTGAGAAGAAGATTTCTGGGATTTTTTGAGATTTTCGAAGGCTTTTTGGTTTTTCTTGGGATTTCTAAGATTTTGTGAAGATATGTGAGATTTTCAAAGTTTCTCGAGATTTTTGAAGATTTTTGAGGATTTATAAAGAAACTGTACGAGCTTTTGGAATGATTTACCCTTCGATGAAAATCATTGCACAGCATAGTCTGCCCTCGGATGAAGAAAGAAAAAATTACCTTGAAAAGATGAATTTCATCAAGTACACACATCAGCTTCCCCGAAGGAAGCATATGAAGAACAATGATTGTGCCAACATCTGTATAAAACGAACAAACAAAGTCTTTAATTTCCATGGAATCAATATTCAACGTAGGGCTTTGCTGTAGTCATTAGACCACGTGATCCTGAACGATAGCTATGTCAGGGAAGTCAGAGATGAGAAAATTGAGCGAAAAGCATATTATGTTAAGAGGCTTTAAAGCTGCATTCAAGCGAGCCTGCTGAAAAGGGGGTGGGGGGGGATGCATTTTAAATATGCAAGTAATCAAAATACATTGTTTCAAGCCCATGTTACAAAGAGTGCATTTATGAAGAACTGGAACTTTGCTAGGCCCACTTTCTCCGTGCTAAGTCATGACATAAACCAAACATAATACTTACTTATTTCGTCGTAAATTCTTTTGTGTAAACAGGAGTTAGAGACTGCCGCATTTAAAAGCAAGGGTCAGAAATTTCAAGTTGACGAACCTGTTCCAATGTAAAGCAAAATGTGATTTTTTCCATCTTTCGCTTTGAAGACATCAGAAACGATAGAAGTGAACCTGAAATGATAAATGAAATCTAATACTGCTTGCAATTTGGTTTAGAAATATCTTCGATGCTACCGTGTGAAAGAATGAAAACAATCCCATTTGAAAGGTCACTATTCCCTGGATATCATGGCGATAATATTGGCCATTCAAAAATGAGGAAATACAAGAATCCCGCCAATCCCATTTGTTAATCGCACACTTCCCGCGGTTTTCCCACAGCCTTGTACAATACGATACAAGGACGCGTTTTTGTCACCATAGCAACTGATTTAGGCCTGTGAGATTTACAATAAATTCAAGCGAAGCGACATAACAGTTACAAAATGGGTTTGACTAAGTGATATGAGCCAAAATTAGAAGCTATCAGGTAATAAAACTCATACTAACCGGTTTTGTAGTGATAAGGAAAATATAAAGCCCTCGGTCTCATTGCACAGACCTCGCAAACTCGGTCTGTACTGTTCAGACCTCGGGCTTTATATTTTCCTGTACAACACAAAACCGGTTAGTATGCGCATAGTATGTATATTATACAATAGTGGACGTGTTCAAATAAATTTTAAGGTTTATGTGACTGAAATTGGCTACTCTGTTCTAAAATTACGAGGGATTTTCTCAAGGAGTCCTTTATTAGCTCTGATTTAACAGCTGTATTTTTAATCTTGCCTGCTAAAATAAAGTCATGATGTTGATGATGATGAAACCTTAAAACACGTCAACGTCACGACCAAATTTTCCTAATATTTCTGCCTTACAGCAATGACTTCGAAACGCAACGACTTGTATCATTTGTTGGGGAGAATGTCTGGGATTCTTTGATATTTTCGAAGACTTTTTGAAATTTTCAAGATTTTTAGAGATTTTTGAAGATTTTTTGGGAGTTTTCAAGAAAGTGTTCGAAATTTTTGGACTAAGTTGCTCCTCAGTAATAATCACTTCACATTCGAAATAATCACTTCACATTCGAGAGAATCACTTCACATACCCTTCCATTTGTCGATAAAAAACAGAATGAGACGTTGGTTTCACACTTTCATACATCAATTTATGCAGATATGAAAACTTTAATGCATCTTCTTTCATGAAGCTGGTTGGTTCTTTTCCTGGTCGGATTGTTTCATTGTATTCTTTCATCGAGTATCTGCGAAGGCTAGCTGGATTTACTTTGCACTGAAAATTAGAAAGCGGAAATTAAAAGCTAGTTTCAAGGAGTTTTAAGGTCTACGAAAACCTGCATCTGTATTAACTACATTGGTCTTAGCCTCCATTCACAACGTTTTACAAATCTCTTTTTTGAAAGTCTTAACCACGGGCAATAATGCACCGTTGATGTGGCCTATATTTATGATCAAAATTGTATTCTTATCTATTACTTTGTTTCCTTTCCATAGGATTGCAAAAAAAGCTTTATAATGTTTCTTTTCCTTCGTTATTCTCTCGCCACAGGATTGCATGCCGCCATTATTTACACAGAATTCAAACTGTATTTGACGCGCGAACTGCTATGCATTGACTTGTAAGTTTGAAGTGATACAAATCACTGCGTAGGAGCTCTGGACAAGTGAAATACCGTTTGAAATTTGTAGAATAATGGCGGCATTTAATCCAAGTTGTGTGTGACAACTGACGAGAGAAAAACGAAGGAAAGCAGAAGTATCAAGCTTTTCTCGCAATCCAAGGAAAAAACAACACAAAGAGCAAGAATATAGTTTTGATTCAATTTCAGAACAGCCAATTGTATTCCAGAGTGGTAGAGCATCGAATTCACTCTAGGGGTGAGATTGCAAATTCAGCCTGAGGCTTTATTATTTATCATTATTGATGCATAGAATATGAATTTATTGACTTTCGAGGATAAATTCTGACATGAATTTTGAATCTACAGCATTTTGCCCTTCATATTCACTAATTTTGAAGGCTCCAACTTTAAAACTGCAAAATGATTCCAAAATATTGTCATTAAAGGAGCACATCAGTCCCTTCCTGCATGATTGTAACGTATGTTCCTAAAACTGGAGTTGTTGCTGTTGTTGTTGTTGATTTTAGTGTCGGAAAATTTTTGTTTTTTGCCCCCCTAAGAATCAAGGATGGTATCGGGCCTGAAGGCAACTAACACCACCAAAGGCGCTGAAGTTAGAAATTCTTCAACCCTGATAGCATTCAAGAAATAGGTGCAAAAATGAATCATCTAATGACAAATTGTAATTTAGTTTCGTTAGATTAACAATTATTGGATATATTGTAAATTATTACTTATTTTATGTTTTACCACGGCCCCCTGTACATCAGTTTTTATAACTGAGGGGCAACCATCGGTAAAAAAGATGAAATAACATGAAATAGCATCAAGCTATAACCAACTCCAATAAGGCAACGAACGCAACTAGATCTACTCAGCAACTAAAACATGACGCCAACTAACGTAAGAAAGCCCACTAAAGCTACCAAGGCCAATAAGGCAACTAAGGGCACGAAAGGTACTGACGCAACCAAATCCACTAAGCCAAGAAACGCAGCTAAATCTACTCAAAAACTAAAACAAGAAGCCACTAACGTAAGTAAGGCCACTAAACCAACTGAGACCCGTTAGGCAACTAATGCAACTAAAAGCGCTATGGCAAGGCAGCTAAGTCCATAAGGCAAGAAACGCCGCTAGATTAACTCAACTGAAACAACTGAAGCAACCGAGGCACCCACAACAACGACGGCAACCAACTTTTCAGCAGATTCATCTCTTTCCAAACTTCCACGGAAGAAGCCAATCCCAAAATGCACTGATGCACATTTCCTTGAATTTCCACTTAAGTACTGAGATTGAATGAACTAACGAAGATATATTTTCTACTTAAGTACTGCCACTTAGACGAACTACAGCGAAGCTAAAAGGAACGCGGAGGCGCGGCGAAGCCGCGCCGAGCGGGCCTTTTATCATTATTACCTGACTGAAATTTAAAAACGAGGCAGTTTAAGAGTCCCATCACTCCTATTGGTTAATGGCACATTTCCTGCGGTTTTCTTGTAGCTTTGTACAATACGGTGCAAGGACGTCATTCATAGTCACAGCAACTGAACTTAAAGGGAATGTAAGCATATAAAAGTGGCTCAAGCCACTTCTGGTCAAATTCTAGCCTATCAGATATCAGTATTTCCTGTTGATGTAGATAAATTACCCAAATATGGAGCGGCACGTGTCATAGTATATTGTCTTCGCGCGGCTATTTCTATCGAGGACTTATATATGCTTAGATTCCCTTTAAGCGACATAACAGTAACAAAACGCTCCTGACTAAATGGTTAAAGTTAGAAGCTATCAGGTTATAAAACTCTTACTAACTGGTTTAAGTTGCACAGGAACATATAAAGACTTCGGGCTTTATATTTCCTGTACAACACAAAACCGGTTATTATGCGCATACTGTTAACTTACCTCTGTGAAGTGCTTGGGATTTTTGACTCGTTGCGAAACAGAGCCTAATTTGCTAATGAGGAAATCTCCTTCAAATATTCTCTTCATATGACTCAGGTCAAATGCACACACGGCTGATCCTCGAAAACTGAGGCTGCAAAAAAGTAATAAACATACATACATACATACATACATACATACATACATACATACATACATTATTTTTTTGGTAAAGCAGGACAATTAGGTGGCAGCACAAGGCTGATGTGGTCCTGCTATTTACTCAACTAAATAAACATTAAAGCGTATACAAAATTTCGGCATAAAAGTTTTACACTCCTTTAAATGTAAGTTAATAATAAAAGAAAGTGCTTGTGTCTTTGTTGTTTACCGTTGCTGTAGATCCAAAATTAATCCTATCCAATGCAAGGGAGTTTCCCTTGATTTGATTCTTGAAAGAGTAAATACTACTTGATCTTTTCACAACTGTAGGAAGAGAATTCCAAATGATTGCAGCGTGACGTTTGAATGATCTCTTCCCCAGTTCTGTCCTAGATCTTGGTAACTCTATTTTCAAATTGTCCCTGAGAGATCTCTTTGCTTCACAACAATATTAAACATAAATAAATTTCTACTTCTAATTGAATGAGATCCAAGGAAAGGATGTTGACTTTATTCTGAATCAAATTGGATTGTTTTGCTGATCAGATGAAATACTACTATACTAGCAATAGTAATGGTCATTGAGTGCTGCCAACTGGGTTTATTCATAAATATTGTTGTCAAAATGTTTACGATTGTGATTATGGTCAATAACAACTTGTTTTAGCAAGGCCTTCGTGTAAGGATCCGAAATCATGTCACTCCCAAAATAGTTACAGTTGCGTGACAAATTGGTTTGTATATTGCCTCGCAATTAAGTCAATTGACGATATGCATATAATACAGTTTCTGCTATGAAGTAATGAGATATTGATATCATATCTCCCCCCAGTGCATGCGCTAGTGTCTATGGTGACCACAATGCTATCATTTGACAGCCAAAATTAGGTCTGAAAAAAATTGTGAAAGCAAACGAACAACAAACAGACACACAAACACACGCACACACACAAACAGCTGGACGGACAGACAGACAGACAGACAAATGTAGAAATCACCTTGATGTTTTGAAGACTCCATAAAACATTTTTGTTTCGTTGCTGTACACCATTTTTTCTAAAATTTAGGAGATAAGTTTGATCATTCTATTGCCGTTTAGTTTAAATTTCTAAGAATTCTGAGGTTAGTTTACACTTAAATGGTTAATATTCCAATCCTAAAAATTCAATATTTTTGTTTCTTCAATGCTACTTTTCATTGTGTCGAAAGGATGGTCGAGACTCCAAAGATAAAGAAAAGTGTGGGTAATGGAGTTTCAATTGCTCGGTTCTATATATTTTCCATCTGACATCATTGGTTGTTTTGCATTGAATCATAAGAATTATGATTCTTCAATGAACACACTTTCAACTAGTAACTAAAAGGTCTTTAGGTTTAATATATGTAGCCATCTTACAGCTACAAAATGGCAGCAAATACACCCAAACATAAATATACTCAACAAGAGGATTTTTAGAAAAGCAAACTTTATGATACAATACTTCAATACACAAGGAAATGAAAATACCTAAAACATCAAATTTCATATCTTCAAAGCCAGGCAAGAGGCAATCTAGACGAGCTTTACGAAATGTTGTCCATTGGTTTTCAAGAGTATGCAATGAACCACCATTATCGGTCTGAAAGAAAAAAAGAGGAGATGTAAAATCTGATATAGCCAAAAACCATGAAAGTTTCTACAAAAGTCTACTTACCATCACTATTCTAGAGTTTACACCGTCCCACCACGGGCAATGTGAAGATCAAATGTTGGCCAACCTTAGTTTTCCCTCCTGAAGGCGTATTTTAAAATTAGGCCGAGGAGTAATGGCGGGGAGCTGCATCGCTTGCAGTGTGCCTTGACAATTTCGATAATACGAGAGCAGATGAATACAGAAGAAGAACAAACATGATGCTTTCAACAGCTAAGCATGCTTTAGTCAGCAAAGGACAGGAGGTATGTTATGTTGCGAAGGTTGTTGATTATTGGGCATTAGGCCATAAAGGCTGACATTTGACCTTCATGTCGTCCGTGGTCCCACAAGATACTTTCTGTTTAGGTGCATTCACTAACGTCTGACCACATTGAATAGCTCATAGTTTTTTTCTTGGCCTAAATTGAGGAACTATTTCCATTGGAATGGATGGCAGACAATACTGTAACGCCGTAGAAAATTTACTTGACCCGCTTTAAGAGCACATCTAAATGTAACGCGTGTTTTCAGCTTTGGACAAACATCAAGACATTCTGGCTCTAATATGAAAGTGAGAATTGAGCCATAAAAGAATATATAGTCTACCTTCAAAAGGATGTCACGTAAAAAATGTCCGCGAACAAAAACAACTGAAGTGTTTTCGACCAGTAATTTTGCAATATCGCGAATCTCAGTTGACTTTTAATTTGAGAAAAGATGATAAGTCAGGCTTACCTGGCACACCCTAACAACAGTTGCATGACGCTTCTACAAATAAATTAACAAATGAATTTACTTTCTATCAAATCTTCAAATCTAACGTCATTTACAGTGCCTAAAACAAAACCTGAACTTGAAAGAGAAGACAGCATAATCGGTTTACATTTGCGAAAGAAAATTTTCAGTGAAATAATAACAGAAAACGGGGAGAGTGTAGTGTACCCTAGTGTAGCAAAGAGTGTGCAAGCTACGTTGGATTATCAAGTTTCCTTTTGTGGAAATTTAGCTTCGAACGAAAAGAAACTAATATCTAAAGAAGGATGGGGATGGAATATTGTTAACTTGTCAGGAAGGAAAATCATTTTATCAGCTTACCCGTGATCTTTCCATCGCTATTTCATTGAAAAATATAAAGACGCTTGGATAAACTGTGATGCTTGCTTTGAATTCAGGAGCTAAAATCAAAATCAGCAAACAAATTTAAGTTTGAACTCAAGTAGACTTGCCCCAAGTCTGTTTTGTCAACTGTAATAAGTCTACCGGAAAGTATATTACAAAACACTTGAAAGTATATTACAAAACACTTTTCCCTTCAATTTTTTTGACGAAATTTTTTTTGACGAAATAGACTTGGAGCAAGTCTAGAACTCAAGGGGAGAAATATGGGATGCTTTAACGATAATCATGAAACCCCATTCACATTGACACAGTCAAACAAGCTTTATTGCATATAATTAAACGGGCTGAGGCTGCATGGCAACCAATCAGATAAATCCGATTTGTTGGATTGACCAATTAGAACGCAACACTTGAAAACCTGGTCTTGTTAAGTTGACTTAATTCGCTCTTTGGGAACATTCTTTCAGGTCTCTTATAAACATTGCATAGGTATGAGAGAAATGAAGTTTTCCCTTGTAGAATTATCTGTTTTCTCAAATGCGTACGTTTTATTGATGATGATTATTTTCTTATAGTCTACAGTTATTTCAGGAAGGTTTTTTGCATGAATTTAGAAATAACGATGTGATACGACAAAAACAAAATCTTTTAAAAAAGAGTTGCAGTAAATTGTTTACTGGCTGCCAAAGACTGCAGGCGAATACTGTGAATGACATGCTGTGGTTTTTGCGTTCTGGTGTTTACATCTCTTACTAAATAAATATTTATCATTTTTATGACCTCTAAATCCCGTTCCATCAGACTGTTTACTTTTGATATTAGTGCTTAAATCCCACATCATCAGCATGTACACAAAATGTTTGCTTCATTATTCATCACTGCTTACGTACAGATAGCCTTCTTGCTTCTTTGAGAAACCCTGGGTAAACTAGTGGGAGGTAAAGCAATTTGGTCGTAATCCATATCCTGATGCCCTCTAATTGTTAGCCAGATTAAGTCAGTACATTTAAATATGATTTCTTAATCTCTGCGCTTTACTTCTTTGCTTCTTGGTATGGTTTTATCACGGAAATAGATCTTAGGAAAGCAGGATATCTACTTTATCTACCGTTAGGTAATGGAAATCGGTAACGGAAAGGAGAGGAAAACAACTTTTTTTCAGCAGGTAGTTACATCACAGGTAGTGGGGCAAATTGGTGTAAAATCAATACACACAAATACCTCTCTTTCTTGTTTCAATTCGTCTTATCATGGAAATTAGTGTAAATCAATACAAATATCTCTCTTTCTTGCTTCAAAAAAGTTCATCTACCATCACAATTTTTTTTCGGAGGCTGGAACTAGTTGTAAGCAAGAAATGGCCGTTGGCCTACTGTTTGTGATGGCAGATGAACTTGGCAGAAATTGAAACAAGAAAGAGAGGTATTTGTATTGATTTTACACCAATTTCCCCCGCTGTAGTCACATCTTCAAGATGCTAATTTTCATTTCATTTTTTATTATTTAGCCACGGTGCGGTAGCCGCGTCAGTCTGCAGAGACTGCTTTGCAGGGGACCATGCAAAAATATTACAAGATCAAAAATCTAATTTACAAATTTAGTTATCTAATTAATCTCACAATGAACCCTCTAGACTTTCTTTTTAGCCTCTTTTTTGAAGGGAGGGCGCATGTTTGACATCTAAGCTTAATTGGCTCCAAATCTTAGGCCACGAAATGAAATATGCTTCTGCCCATTTGATGTTTTGATAAGAGGAACACGCAAGTCAGCTTCAGTGTGCTAGGTCTCAGTGTATTATGGGCTGAGTTCTTTGCAAATAACTTGGAAAGATATCCAGGCGCAAGCCTATTTGTTGATTTGTACATAACAGTCACTGTTTCATTTTGAATGATTTTGAATAAAGAAGCGAAGGCGTGTGTAGGTGTTCTCTTCATTCTTTCTATGGAGCATTATAATTCCTCTGATCTAACTCCATCAACTATCTTTCAACCGAATAACCAACACAAGAAAAACCCACATCTCTGATCAAAACTGCCTTACTCCAGAATAATGAAGTAAAAAGCTTAGCCTCCCATTCTCTCAATCTCTCCAAACGTTTGACCCCACATACGACTCTAAGTCATAACGGTGCTTCTTTGTACAAGCATCTCGAAACCGATAAAAGGGTCCCCAGGGGATTGGGGCATGGATTAAGATCGCAAAAAGGAAGATGTTTGTTGATACTGAGAATCAGTAGGGTGCTTCTAAAAGGTAGTTAAAGAAAAGTTTCAGACTGAAAAGATCTTATTGAGTACTGGTAAAACTCTAAATAAAGCCATATTCTTGTAACTCAATCTCTTAAACCGTTTTAAATATATTTGCAATAACATAAACGATGTAAGGATGATCCGTACTTTCCACATTTCACACTACACATTCCTAATTCTTCTTAAAAGCATTCTTTAATAGGATGACCGTTCTTTGATAGTCTCAAACGCTTATCAAGGCCTCCTCGCTTGCATATATAGAAGAATTAGGGGTTTAAGAAAATTTAATGCAGGCTTATAGCAAAATGACATTTCAGCAATTTCAGGAAAAATGGAAGGAAGAGATGCCAGTCTAGCTGAATGCGTTACTCTGCTTCATTCAACATGTTCAAATATGGGCAGAGTACTAGATGAATGAATGAATGAACGAACGAACGAACAAACGAATGAATGAATGGATAGATGGATGAATAGGGGTATAGTAATGAATGGAAAATGATAGATCGTGGAATTTGCAATGTCAAAGAGTTTTTTCCAACAATTGTAGCATGGGAAATCTAAAGCCTCAGGGGGTAATTTTCAAAGAATTGATACACACGTTTCAGCCTCATCTGATGCTGAAGAGGCTGAAACCCAAGAAAACCCCATGGGAATCATTCAGCTTCAAAGCTCATAAGAATCATTCAGGAATCATTCATAGGAATCATTCATAGGAATCATTCATAGGAATCATTCAGCTTTTAAGAATCACTTGACTAAGAAGAGGATAAAGGTCGTGACCTGACGCCCTCTTGACCTCCTGGCGTGGAAAAGGCCAAACAACTGGATTCACAAATAATAAGCTTTGAATGATAAAGCTATTTAGAGAGCGATTGAAGCGAAAGGTATGGCTGCATACGGCGGATTTTTACATCTTGATAATAGATTTTAAGCTGCAAATTATTGTCTTGATTAATGAAATTACCTTTGAATAAATCAGTTTTCTTGAGCAATTTGAACGGCTTTACATAACAGGGTTGGTAAATGTAAATATTTTGCTGCAATACAATAGCTTAATTTGGCCTTCAGGTGGGGTGCAACTAATACTATAACCCGATGCCATCCTATTTCATGGAGAGCCTTTCAACTCAGCTGGTAGTCACGAGTTTACTTGTTGTGATTTGTGATAAAATGCACGGACGTAGAGGAACAGTACGTTGCATGCGGAACCACGATAATGTAAGTGATTCCTAAAAATGGCCTATGTTCGCCTAATCACAACGCAAAACGAGCCGGCCTAATCACACAGAGCGTGGCCTCATGATAACGTAGAGAGGTCTGGTACAGAGTCCTTCGCAGTGGTACTCGGACGTTTTCGGATGGGATACTTCAGCCTAACTACAACAGAAACAATAGTAAAAGAGATACTGTATTTACGCAGTCTCTCATAAGTACAGTCTGTTCGTAATGTAACTTACCATTTAGGCTAACTCTGTCTCGTTGTGTTACTATCATTTCCCAAGATGGTTTCTTGTTCTCCAAATATGAACTACTGATTACTGCATATCGTGCGTTTCTGTCTTGGTATGTACCAGATACCAATTCATCAAACCCTGAAATGCAAAGAAATTCCTTAATTTTCTTCTCACAGGGGGTACCTGCGTGTGGGGTTTATTATGAGTATAGTCTGTCTCAAATAAGATGACAAGCGAAAATGCTCGCGAATAAAACCAATCGAAGCGTTTTCATGGGCAATTTTGCGTTATCGCGAATCTCATTAGAGATCTTATTTGAGACAGACTTCAGTATGATGTACTGTGATTAACATTACCCTGAAGTCGTCGTTTCATTATGCACGATTTTCAAGCATCCTTTTTCAGCAATAATATCGTACTAATAAAGCAAAGCAATAGTGTACCCGTGCCCTCGACATGTTATGTGTCTCTTCCGCAAGCACTGCATTTTGCTTCTACTGGATTGTATTCCAAGTCGTAAAAGAATGCTAAAGCATTTGCCCAACATTGTGATTGGGCGTGGTTATTTTCTGAGCTCCAATGGCTGTTCAGATGGTCGTAAATTCGTTGGTTGTAAATTTGCCCAATGCAATAGATTATACCAAAAATGCAATAAAAGGGTCGCTCTCAACAACTCACTAGATATGGATGCAACAGGTGTGAAGTTAACTTTTGGTGAGCATTTGTTTCTACCATTTTGATTTCCAAGCAAAACTACGCCAGGGTCATCCAACTAAAAAATAAACAATGTCTATTTATATGGAACGGAAGATGAACACAGCACGCATCTTTATTAGAAACTAAGAATCAGGGCCAGTACTGAAAGTTTCTTAAAATTATCAGAGCTGTGCCCTCCTGTGCCTTTCCAATGTTTAGACATTACTCGAATACTTTCCGAGTAAGATGATACAGTGAGTGAGAATAAAGAAAAACATGCAAGAGTTTCTTAATTTTTTGGCGCTCTGAGAGTCTGAGTTTCTTGTACGCGGTTTCTTATGTAAAAATATCTGTAGCGGTCACACTATATTAGTCAGCAGTAGTCTAGACGTACTTTTTTATAACAAACTGCTTACGAGAAAGTGTAGGCTCAGTTTTTCAGAAATTAAGAAACCCTGCTACCTGGATTTAAAAAGCTAAGAAACTTTCATAATTTGCAACTTCAATTCCCAAGTCACTGAAGAATATTTGAACACTGAACAGTATTGACAAATGTTTCGACCATTTCTATGGTTTTGACATTGTTTTGAGTATGAAATACGACATAAGTATACTTTCATGATTGACAAGTCATCAAAGGAGCCGGTCTCTCTTTCAAAATTAGGTGTGTAAGTTTGGTAGAGGATGCATTGATTGAAACTGCGTAAAATGACGTAGAAATATTCCTAGTTGAACCCCATAGATCTGTGTCGCAACGACAGCAAAAAATTCTCCATTTATTAGAAACAAATCATTCAAACAATTTTCAATTTCAAAACTTGTTTTCATCCAACTCCACAATCCTATTTAGAAAAACAGTAACATAAAAACAGTAAACAAAGCAAGAAAAAGATTTGTGTTTAACCTTATCGTTTCGTATCGACACAAGCTAAAGAAATGGGGCCTGGGAAAATCTTTCGACGCTATAACTTGACCGTTTGCTTTCTTTTGAGTTTCAATCGCCGCAAAAACATTCGGTTTCACAACAAAAGAAAAATCGTAGCTGGATATAAGTGGAGAAAATAAAGTAATAAAAAGAAATTGATTCCACGGCGGGAAGGGTGATTAATCTTATCAAAACCGTCAAATCTTTCTCGCCAAGAAGTCAAGAAAACATCGAGGGTGTTCCAATTAATTTCTCTAAAACACACTAATCAATTTTAAAACATCAAATCTTGAATGACATTAATCGGAAAAACATAAAACTTTTGAGAAAGTACACACACAACTTTATATTTTTGGATTCATTAAAACATTGATTTTTCCCACAACTATTTTCATTGATCTAATCAAACAATAAAGATGCTCTCCAAGAAGTGAAGGAAACACCGAGGGTGTTTCAATTAATTTCTCTTAAACAAACTGACGAATTTGAAAACAACAAATCTTGAAAATAGTAATCCGAAAAACGTCAAACCATTGAGAAAGAATATCAATAATTCTACTTTTGTAATTTCATTACAGACGCGGATTTTTCTCACAGATTTTTTCATCGAAGCATTGTTTTCGTACAAGGACAAATTCAAATCAATTTAATATGAACATCTCTACAAATCTATCCCAGTTGCAGAAACACTTACGTTTTTTTAAAATAAACATTGAAGGATGACTCATCAACAATATTTTGTTTATTACACAACTGTTTACTTCCATGTTTACCTTGCTTACTCCTTTGTGATTTAAGAGCTACGGTTGAGTAAAAAAAACAATCCCCATTTGAAAGGCCACTTTCAAGCCGATGATATTGACAAATGCATTATTTTGAAGTTGGACATGTTAAAATCCATTTAAAAATTTATTTGACTGAAATCGACTTCTCCGTTCTGACATTATGAGGGATTCTCTCAAGAAAGCCCCTTCAAGAAAACTTCAAAATAGGCCTAAAATCACGGCCAAATTTTGTGCCTTACGGCAATGACTTGATATACATTCTTCGTCATTCGTCTGGGTACCTTGTCTATCTGAATTCTAGTTATAAATAACCTCCGCTGAATTCTAGCTAAAAATTGAAATGTTTTTTACTTCTCTCTCGAGTTGTTTAAAAAATAT
Organism: Aurelia coerulea; assembly: GCA_039566865.1. Taxonomy (NCBI): domain Eukaryota; kingdom Metazoa; phylum Cnidaria; class Scyphozoa; order Semaeostomeae; family Ulmaridae; genus Aurelia; species Aurelia coerulea. The sequence goes on along the minus strand of CM076944.1, from coordinate 2,215,547 downwards.
CATCAGAGGGTGACACAAGATTATTTCTCCAGGTTTGCGCATATGCGAAAAAAGTCTCAGCACTGCATTCAAATTAAATGTTTTTATTTGGAAAATAGCGAACAAAGCAATTTCTTTGTTTCTAGTTTGTTTTGGTACAGATCGCGATATTACTGAATGGATATTTATATTTGAGAAGTCAATCCAAGTACTCGGGTCAGTAGAATAGAATCACAACATACAATTCTCTTCAAATACAGTCCTCTTGGGTCAACAAAATAGAATCATAAAATACAATTCCAGTCAAATATAGTCCTCTTGATATTTCAACAAAAACTGCCTTAGACAAGAAGAAAAGAAATTCAGACTGCTTCTTTTGTAGTTAAAATATTTCAGAACTGTTAGGTTTATGGCAACACAGTGGTGCAGGATGTTGCGTTTTCCAAAAAGCAGATTCCAAAAAAACAATATTTTTCTACTCGATATTGGTGCTAATTTGCTTCTGTAGAACACAACAACATTTTATTCAACAGCAAACATTAGAACACCGCTTTAGATATTACGAATGGCAAAGCAAGACATCTTCAAAGGAAATAATAGATTTTAAAATTACCTAATAGGGCAGACCATCTAAGTCACTTATTAAATTTATCAATTAAAAAGATATAAAATGCAGGCTTACTGAAAAAATAGATATAATCCTTTTAAGTAAATTTCATGTGAACTTTCGTTTTTAGCCATCGTGAAGTCTCATTGGAACTGTCAATTCTAAAGCTCTTGTTTCCTGATTAAGTTATAATGAACTCTGATTTTCGATGAGTAGAAATTTCAGCATTTTTTGGAAAATATTTCTCTAATAACGCACCAACATTACCTTAAATTTGCCGATTTTTCAGGATTTGCTATACGGCATTTACATATCATATTTTTGTCCATGTCGAAAACATATCATTCCTCATGAACCGTTTTGTGAAAATTGCCACAAAAGACATTTGAATTTTAAAGAACCACCAAAATGTTTGTTTTTCACGTCACATGTTCCTGTATTTGTGCAAACCTTAGACACGACGTTAAGACAGACAGAATTTGATAAAACATATTGAGGGCAACGCCTTATCTCTACTTTAAAGCCCTTATTACATAAAACGTTTATTTCAATGCTCATGCTACAATTTTCAAACTGAATGCAAATAGACATTGATCAGCTACTAAGATCATATTAAAAAGCAGAAGAAAAAAGTAACATTAAAAAATGCGATATCTTTGAGAGATACAACAAGCAAACAAACAAACAACTGAATATATATATACAATATGCTACTGTTATGTCGCTTAAGTTTATTGTAAATCTCACAGGCCTAAATAAGTTACTGTGACGACAAAACGTGTGATGTAGGAAGTAATTGGAGCAAAATGTACTGGACTTACCTTTGTGATATTGTAAACAGGGTTGAGTGCGTTTGTCCCACAAATAACCAGCTTCTTGTCAAATGGTTTGATGATTTGTATATGATTTTGGCAGTCATCCTGTTGGAATAATAGAGATAGGATTCATTTTAGGTAGTTTTTCTTTATGCAGAGCAGAGGTATATACCGGGTGAGTCAAAAAATTATCAGGCGTTTGACAAACTGTATAATTACAACTAATCCGCTAATATTGTCGTACTATATGCCGTTTGTAATGAAAAGGCTAAATTAGATGACTAAAATTTATTTCCCTAAAGTAGCTCATTTCCTTCTAGAGTTATCCGCAATTTTTGTTATGGAGCTGTTTTGAAGATGCTGGGTTAACAGAAATGTTGATTAAACGTTCTCACGTTTTCATCTTATGTCGGAGTAGTAACAACAAGCAAAAATAGCCCGAAAAAGCCGAGAAAATAAATGATAAAAATATGTCCTTCGCGTCTGTATATGCAACTGCCATCATCTTAAAGTTGAAGACATGCGAAATTTGGTTTTAAATAAAATTTTAGAAGAAAGAACACAAGTATAACATGAACAAAATTTGGTTTCAAATGCAATTTTAGAAGAAAGAACACAAGTATAACATGAACAAAATTTGGTTTCAAATGCAATTTTAGAAGAAAGAACACAAGTATAACATGAACAAAATTTGGTTTCAAATGCAATTTTAGAAGAAAGAACACAAGTATAACATGAACGAAATAACAAGCTACAAAAGAGCTGTAAACTGCAAAACCCCATGAAAAACCCATGAAAATAATATATAATACTATTGTAACTAGATTTCTTTTCGTAGCTTAGATTTTTAACAGGTCAGTTTGAAAACTAGATATTATTCTGAAACTTGTTCAATCTGTATAAATATTTTAAATGATGAAATGATGAAAGCTCAAACTATTTTATTGAGTCTGCGAATTTTGCTTTTACGATTAAAACATCCGACAAACGCCTCAGGAAAAATGAAACGATGCTATTTTCTCGTTTTGGCAACAAACAAGAATAAGAACATGAAATTCTTATCAAACAATGAAAATTTTTAGCACAGGAGTAAATTTGATCTCGACAATGGAAAACTACCCCCCGTAGATATCTTAATCTGTCTCAATGTCTCAATACATGATATCCAGTCGATATGAGACAATATACCAGATCTGTCATCTAAGCTGGATGCAATACTCTTTTACCACCAGGCAGAATAGTCGTGTAGCAACATCATTAATTTCTTCACGAAAAATTCCAAAATTGATAACTTGAAAATGAAAACTTGAATAATAATTTGGTGTAACAGGTTGATCATTTATTGGTATTTGAGTGTTGTTTGTTGGTTTCACAGCTTGCAATTTCATTCATAGACACCAGAAAAAGTGAATAACAAGAATTCATCCAACGTTCTTATATTGTCGCAAGCTGCGGGAAGTCGTTTATAGGAAACGTTAAGAACCTAAAAACAAATCGGATTTACTGCAAAGCTTTAGTTTGCTATGTGAGAACTCATCACCATCATTATTATTTAAAGTTGGTTTTTAACCTTGTACAAGGTACTAATTTATTCCAACTGCAAAAGTATATATTTAAAAGAAAAAAGTTTAATGCACAACGATAACAAGGTAACGCTACAAATGTAATCTGCAGATGCACTTGTCACCAGTCCATGATTTTGTTTGATTTTTAAATTCTTAATCCTTAAGAGATGGAATTAAGCCTCTTTTCGGTCTTAGATTGTCCCGTCTTGGTATCACAAGAAATGAAGAAATATTTCAGAAAAGACAGGCTGGCATTAAAAAGCCATTGTTATCAAGGGTCCTTTGTGTATACACTACGATTTCGGACTGTCTGGAATCGAATTTCACCTGAAAGGAAACTATAGATCCACGGTGCAGTAGTTCAACTGAGAGGACGGTCAAACTAAACTAAAGCTTTTTTATCAAATCAACTACTGCAGTGTGGATCCATATGGTTTCCCCTTAGGCCAAGTTTGATGTTCAGACTGTAAGAAATTTCAGCATGCCCGCAAAGGACCCTGGGTGACAATGGCTCTTTAAAGTCAATGAACGGATATCTAGCGATCTTGTCCAAAAAGAGAACAAACAAGACCAAGTACAACCTATTGTCTTATTGTTCGATAATCCGTTGGGAACAATGCCTCCATTATCATGCAAATTATAGAAGTGGCGTAGGCAAATTTTAACTCCTTTTACTCTCAACTTTGGTGACGATTTTTACTCGTGAACAGTATTTACAAATAATTGCATTACTAAGCAATTGCTGCTTTTGTTGTTCAGCATATTTCCCCTGTTATGAACAACGCTGTAACCAAAGTCTGAAAGTATTACGTTTTTTATTCTCGCCATGTGTAAAGATAGCATTCTCATTTATTTTGCACAAAAACAGTCGAAACAGAGATAAAACAAAAAGGGGCCTAACACAAACTGTGTAAATTCAAAGCGAGATTAATTGTTTTGACTAATAAGCTACAAAAGGACATTGCTCAATGTGGTTTCGGTTTATCACAGAAACATGTTTCTTTTTACTATTATCGTTCGCCAGTGAGTTTAAAGTACAATTTGCTGGGAAGAAATACATACTTTCTGCCTGAAATGGCACAGTATTGAGCATAGTGGCTGTAGATTATGATATCTTAGTACCCTAAACCTGAAAAATTCGAAGACTTTCAACTTTTAAATTGTTAAGATTTTGGGCGTATGGAAATAGTGGGGTCCTGCTTGATCTTCAAAATTTTTAAAGTTACGAAACAAACAACCTACTTAAGACACTGCGTATGAACTACTTTGAAACACTACAAGGACGATACCAAATGGAGAAAAGATCATGACCACCCCCTCGCCATCACAAGAAGAACAAAGAAGAGCAAAATTACAACTAAATCTACAACTACGAAAAGCTACACAAATGATTTTTACAGATAAATTTAAGCCGGTTTCCAGGGGCGGGCAAGTACTGTAAAACATTTGACCCCATGTTTGTCCAGAGGAACTGGAAAAAATAACCAGTTCTTTTATCAAAAAGTACGACTTTCCTGCCCAAAACAACCATTTTTTGGGACAAAGGTGAAATTTGAATATCAATCGTCTTATTCCATCAGTTTGTCACAAAAATCAAGTTTTTTAACCTCCTATCTAATTAAAATCCAGAAGTTTACCTGTAAGCTGGTTCTCCCTTTGTCCGCCAGATTTAAGCAGAAAAGACCAGTATTTCAAATTTTCACGTAAACTGTTCTACCTTTGTCCGCCAAATTACGGAAAAAGGACCAGAAATTCCAATTTTTCACTAAACCGGTTCTACCTTTGTCCGGCAAATTTCCGAAAAAAGGCCAGAATTTCTAATTTTTCACCAAAGCGGTCCTATCATTGCCTGGCAACCGGTTTTGGGACACTTGTATTTTCATATCTATAATTACCACTTGGTTTCGAAAACAGTAGTTGGTCGAAACTACCGGTTTTTGGGACAAACATCGTCAGTGATACATAATGTTAAAATTGTCTTCCAAATTGAAGAAAAATAACAGCGGAAATTTGCCATCAAAGAGGACCAGTTTTTGGGACAAAGGTGGTACAAAATTTTTTCATGAACTACCGGTTTTCGGACATAGGTAGGACCATCGTTCCCATTGTGACATGCCCGCCCTTGGGTTTCACACTGGATGTCAGACTAGCTTTAGGCTTGCCCCACAAGTTTATCTATTCAGTCCGTCTTTACCGTTCCATTTTCGGCAGTTCCTGGATCTGCTATTCCAACATTCCCATAGGCGTAGGATACAAGGGGGCTGGGGGGCTGCAGCCCCCTCCCCCCCCCCCCCCCAACGTCGGAAAATTTTGCAAAAATCAGCCATGATCGGGCAGAAATCCGCCTTAGGTCGGGCAAAATTTCCTTAAACAATGGATTTTTTATCGGGCAGCCCCTCCCCCCAAATTTAATCTCCCCCTACGCCGATGAACATTCCGTCAAGACACAAAGGGGAAAGAGCTCTCTTGACGGAATGTTGGAATGGCGGATCCAGGAACTACCAAAAAGGGAACAGTAAGACGGACTGAAGAGATTGACTTTAGCAACTGTAGAATAGGCAATGATAATGAACTATCAAATCTCTAGCCAAGAGAGCAACAACGAAAAAGATTCAAAGATTACGTGGGGCATGGGCGAGAGAAAAGCAGAAGGATTCAAAACCATTGAAGAAATAAATGCATCATTTCTAGTAATTGTTTTAGATAGAGTACCAGTTGTCCACAAGCGTTTCTCGCCCATGACCAAATATTTATGGAATAATCCCCATTTCCTGACATTTAAACTCAAATTTTGATACATTCGTCTTTCTCATTTGTTAAAGACACCCTGAATTTCAACTGGTAATGCTCAAATTATGGTATGTTCACTTTATTGATATATACTACCAGCTTCTGTAATCCATGATAAGTGGGGAAGTTCCCTGGTATCAAAGGTTTAAAATAAGAGAAAATTGCGAAGGAAAACGCATGCAGTGTCATTTCATAAAACAATTTGCGGACTGATTGATAGCTTTATGGGGTAGAAGCAGATCAGGTGACACACAGCGGGTGATGCAAACTACACAATTTTCCAAAAAATGTGCAGATAAGTCCGTTGTTTTCTATAAAAATGGGAGATCATTGAGACGCCCTTTCCAAGAAATGAAGATTAGTCGGAAGAATTGTCCTCAAAATGAATGTGTCTTACCATGCTTCGACCTGTGTCCAAACATCTTTGTGTACTGCTGGCGATATTCCAGAAAATGCTCTACGAAAGAATAAGCGATAATGAAAAACAAACGAAAAGCAGTATCTTCACAAAACTTTAAAGGGTCCGTTTCATTTCATCCAGCATTCCTTGCACGAAACTTGTCTCTTGGTTTTCCTTTGTCGTCGCCATTTTCATGGACCATGAAATTGGCGGCAACAAAGGCCAAGCAATAGATGTACGTATCTACTGTCACGTATCTGATTGGGCGCAACAAATTCAGAGCTTAACACAACGGATTGCTTTGTGAATCTGTGCATTTGAAAAAGGAGGGAAAATCGTTCTCACTTTACATGGTCGTGAAAGTCAGTAGGATCAGCCATTCAAATTTCCTATTCTTTGTATTGTCATTATCATCCAATCAAATGCGTGACAGACTGCCTTTAATGTTCGATGGTATCATATTCCAAATGGGCCCCTGTACTGAATACTGTTCCTCCTTCTTTCTTTCTTGCTTCCTCCTTCTTTCTTTCTTGCATCTTAGTACTTTGAATTTGAAAGGGTCCCGTACTGCATAGTTTTATTGTAGATTTTTCTCAAATAGGTCTTGAAGTGATTGAAAATAAGATTTGGCCTAAGCGGAAACCATGGATCCACTCCACACTGCAGTTGTGGAACAGTTGAACTGATGAAAAGTTTCATTTTAGTTTAACTGTTCTATCAGGTCAGTTCAGTTCAGTTCATATATTTTAACTGTTCTATCAGGTCAGTTCAGTTCAGTTCATATATTTTAACTGTTCTATCAGGTCAGTTCAGTTCAGTTCATATATTTTAACTGTTCTATCAGGTCAGTTCAGGTCAGTTCAGTTCAGTTCAGTTCAGTTCAGTTCAGTTCAGTTCAGTTCAGTTCAGTTCAGTTCAGTTCAGTTCAGTTCATAAATTTTAACTGTTCTATCAGGTCAGTTACCGTAAAAGCTCTATTAAGCCCACGGGGGGCTTATTTAATTTGGACACTCTACAGGGGGGTTTAAAAAGAGGGGGCTCCTTAGAGAGGGGGCTTATTAGAGAGGGGGGCTTATTAGAGAGGGGGGCTTATTCACAAAATCAAATGACAAGGATATATATGATAGGTTTTTGGTTCTTTTACACCACACTTTGCAGTTTAAACATACAATTTTACGAGTTCAAATACATAAATTCGACACAGTTTTATCTCAAACCATATCAACATTAACATGCAAACTTATTTAGCTCAATAGATGGAGAACCTTTGGTAACCTCTGGAATTTGATATAAGTGGGGGGGGGGGGGCTAATAGAGCTTTTACGGTTTTACGGTATAGCTGCACACTGTGGATCTATAGTTTCCGTTCAGTCCAAAGTTCATTTTAGACGGTCCGAAATTTTCGTAATTCGGGGATTTTATCCATTTAGCTGGTTCTTACAAAATTTCTCAGTACAGATTTACATCCAACTGCAACGGGATATTCAATTCTTAAAACATAAATTTGATCCGCTCAACTGGATGAATCTGCCGGATTTCTATTCAACTAATTCGATGTACGCAAAGCTTCCTTACATAAACACTGCAAAGAGTAATAGCTATCCAGTGTCCTTTTACAACAGGATTTAGCTAGTGCATACAATGATCAGCTTAACAAGGATGAAATGGTCTGGAATCGCTTACAAAATCTGTATTAGTAAGAAGCTTAAGTTGTCACGTGATGTCTTATTGAAATCGGCGAAAGGAATGGTCCCGTTTCAACAAAAACTCGCTAAAATAAAACCTTGCCGCCTGTGGGTCAGATGAAACTCTGCGGACTAAAAGCATTTTCATCAATAAGGTGTGTTTATGTCTCGTTCAATTCCTACCCTGACCATCCCCCCCCCGGGTAGCCCGGGGGTCAACAAAAATTCCTTGCTCAAATGCCCGGGGGCCGGGGAAAAATCGGTGGTCAAAGGCCCGGGGACCGGGCAATAACAAAATGCCATATTCCCAGTTACTGTATAAGCAAAAGCTCCTGTTCTAATCAAATGCTATTCAAATGCACGGGGGGCCGGGGAAAAATCTACGGTCAAATGCCCGGGGGCCGGGAATATTTTTCGTGCAAATGCCCGGGGGTGTCCCGGGGGGATGGTCAGGGTAGGAATTGAACGAGACATTAGACTGGGTAGACTCGGACTTTGTTTTTGATTGACTCAATAATTCTCAAAGCAGTTGATTTGGTAGGGTTCGAAGGCCTCCTGAACCTTTTGCTCGAATTTGAAGAGATTCTCATTTTTGCTGTCGATCATTCATTTTCGCCATGGTGAATCTGAAACCGGCTATTCTAAAGATTGTTGTCTTTGATTTAGAAATATGTCTCCGACTCAGCAAATTCTACTGCTATTTGAAATTACCAGTCAAACACACCCAACACTAAATTTCAGAACAACAAATCTAACTTCCACTTACCCTTTTCGCCACAAATGTTTTTGCATCTATCACAAACAGGTAGTTCCTAGAAAAAGATTACATCGCCACTGAAATTATCAAAAGTTTAGGCACAAGTAGATTCACTAGAACTGGGGACAGGCAATTTTTTGAAAAAAGGTTTGATTAATGCTCTAATAGGCCTACTTACAAAAAAGTCTGGTTAAAAAATAAATAAATAAATAAAATCATCAGAGGGTATTACCATCAGGCGAGAAACTAAAATCTTAAGAAAGAAAAAGTAAAAGGAGCTTTTGCAAAGTAAAGATTTCCTCAACTAAAAACATTTTGTCGATTTTAATATAAAATCTGTTCTTTGGAAATGGTGAGCAATGCATCTGAATCTCTATTGTGGTTTTGATAAAATGCTCCAAAGATGTTTTTCTTTCGAACACGAAAAACCGATAAGGGATTACTGAATAGATGCAAGACGTAATTTTCAAACCAGAAATGACACTGTTTTGCGTTTATATTATCCTCTAGAATTAATATTTTTTGTGGTAGACACATGACGAGTAACAAGAAGATGTTCAATACATATCATGCTGATCACGCAACAGAAAAATAATCACGTTTCTCAAACAAGAAATGCTATTTGTTTATTATTCGTAATACCCTGTAGAAAAAGAAAATAAACAATTTTTTGCGTTTAATAGTAGACCATGAGTAGACAAGCACGTGTAAACAATAACAAATAAACGCGTCTCTTTTTAAGGAGGTCAGACAGAAACTTCCTAGCGGTTAACGTGGAGATTTTAATGGACTTAGACCTATTCGAAACGGTTCTTCACGATCAGCCTGCAAATTGCAATTAAGCCCAACTAACGGTAATAAGGAAGTCTATCAAAGATTACGCTAATAAATGGATTGTTTACCAAAGTTTTATATACATGACATTGATATGTATGTATACATCATGGTGGAGGTGATGCACATCTCTCATGTCAATTTGATTCATTTGTGGTATTCGACCGTGGTGTGACATCATGAATATTGAATAATTGACCTGCACAATCATGAGCGCGCCTGTCAGTGGGCTAGGAGGGCGGCAGCCCCCCAATGTTGGGAAATTTACAAAAAATTCCTTTTTCGGGCATAAATCCGCTTAAGTTGGGAAAAACCTTAGTAAAAACATGGAATTCTAATCGGGCAGCCTCCTAGATTTTATCTTCCGTACTCTGATGTGTACGATGCCTCAGTCCTTGTCCTTCTCTAGGAATCTAGTCTATGTGAATTGTACATGCATGCACAAAAATCGCATTTTTGAAGTTGAGCCCAGCTCAATTAGCGAACTACAAATTTTGCTGCTTTTTCAAAATGCCGAAACCTACTTTGACTCGCTAAGTGGTTCAACTAGAACACTAGAATTACGAAATATTTGCTCGCTTTACTCAATAACTTCAAGCAGTGATATATGTTAGGAAATAGTCATATCCTTCTTTTTCTATGAAAATAGTCTTCACAATTCTTTGGACGTTGCATTGTTCTGTTCTATGAGGTGAGGTGTACTGCTGAGGGACGACGAGGGACCAATTTAGCAACGGAAAGCCTGTCGTGAACATAAAATCATTTCAAAGCATTTACCTTGCTCCAACTAAGAGATGACTGTTCGTTTTGTCAACGAAAATGTCTGAATATTGTCTCGAGCCAGGATGGCTGAATGTCTGCTGCTTGTACACTAGAAAGGAATGGAAAAAGGTTTAACCCTATCCAGACTAGGCTTTTTGAAACTTTGGGGAGACTAGGGGGGGCACAAAGTGCCCCCCCCTGGTTTTTCATAGAATCATAAGTACTAGAGACTTGAAACTTGGCACAAGTAACAAACATGATAAGGCAAACAAGATGATGTGATTTGTTTTTGTTTATGTCACGTGATTAAGTGCTGACGTCAGCAAATGTTGCTAATTTGGGTGTAAAACCACATGTAATTTGTCGCATTGTATCTCCAAATTGATGAAATATATCGATGTGATATTTGAAACATAGAGGGATTATATCCTTGTAATTCTTATTTTGAAATTTTTGCTTTGTAACACTAATATTTTTGCTGATGTCAGCATTTATTTATTTTATACGAAAAAAAGAGCGATTTTTGTCTAAAATTGATTATAAATTACTTTTAAAAATAGCAAAAAATGCTAAATATACATAAAAATACCTGCTGCATCATATTATGTCACTCATTTTTCTAAAAATGAACTATAACATGGTTTTTCGTCAGTACGCATGCGCAACAACCAATTGTTGATGACGTCATCAAAAATCAATAAACTATACATCAAATGAAAGCTTATTTCAAGACGAGCTCAAAAATGTTTGTCTCATTGTCATAGGGCCAGTGGTTCCAAAGCTATGACTTAAACGGTATTTATTTTGCGGAGCACTCAATTTAAAGTCATGTGTTGACCCCCGGAATCAGTGTCAAAATTTTTGAAATAGACAGGAAAAGATGTCTCATAGATAGAAACTAAAAGTCACAAAAAAGGTAGACTATTAAAGAGATACTCGACGAGCTGCGTGAAAAAGTTTACTAGGGGGGGCACTTTGTGCCCCCCCCCCTAGTCTGGATAGGGTTAATAGACCATAGTCTGCACGAAAAAAGGTTTTTAAATGATTCAGAAAGGAGTACTTCCTTCAAAACATCAGCACGCAATTTAATCTTCTGTATTTGAATAAAGTAGACCAAAATAAAAGTTAGATATGACGCAAGAAAGCAACGTGAAGTGAATTCGTCCTTTTTAAGAACTTGTTTGCCCATGGGTTGTCGGATAAATTTCGGAGAACCCAGGCAGCAAATGAGCTTTTTTCAAGTCTAATACTGCGACATTCACCTTAGCTAGGCCCACATCGTTGTTGAAAATAACCGCGAAAGTATCAAATTTCAGAATACTTTCGCGGTTATTTTCAACAACGAGGTGGGCCTAGCTAAGGTGAATGTCGCAGTATTAGACCTGAAGGAAGCTTATTTGCTGCCCCAGAAGGTAAAGAGAAAGATAAACGCAATAAAAATACAAGGTAATTCATATTCTTTATTTGATACCAATTTAGTTCATTCATAGGAAAGGAAGCTAAATTCATCCTACAACCCATGGTTTGTCCAAATGTGCCTCCTTATCTTTGGACATGGTGATCTTCGAAGAACAGGGGACGAGAGGTAAGGCCACCTAGTTCCGAGGGCAAACTCCTTTTGGGACGTGGGGATAACGTTGGGAGTAAGGATTTTATTACATGGAGATAGCCTATGAAGAAATATATAAACACATCGATGAAAGCTTGTCGACAATCGCAAGAGAGGTGCTTCAAACGACAGGAAAAAAATCCTTCATTTCTTATTTCAAAGCTGAAAAACAACTTTTATCCTTGATTTTTTAACTGCCAAATTAAATGAGAATGTATCATTATCATCATTATTATGACTGCATCAGACTTGTGGCTTTCAACCATGATTTCAACAAACTAGGCCTATCAAAGTTATCAACAACATCAGCCGTTACAGTAAAGGCTCTTGCTTCCCTGTGTCCTCTGATGAACATGTAAGTCACTTTTTGTCACGAATTTTCATCGTTTTGTTGCATCGTGCAAAGTCGTGCTTCTCCAATTTCTAAAGGAATTACGGCAGGTGTGCATTAAAAAGAGAAAATGCATCGTTGTCATTATCGATTTACAGTGATTAAAAAAGGCACATTGAGAAGATACTCTACTGTGTCTAGTAGTTGCGTGCGCTAGACCCGGGGGGGGTACTTGACCAGGTTTTGGTCGGGGACGTGCCATCGAAGCTTCAAAAATATACCCGTTCCTTATACCAATTTTGCGAAAAAGTATACCCGACTTTATACTAATTTTGCCAAAAAGTATACCCGACCTTATACCAATTTTCCGAAAAAGTATACCAAAATCATTCTTTAAACCAAAATCGCGAAAATCGATACCGTTCCTTATACCAAAATCGTGAAAATCGATACCGTTCCTTATACCAAAATCGTGAAAATCGATACCCTTCCCGATGGCACGTCCCCGTACCCAAAATATGTGAAGTACCCCCCCCGGGGCACTAGATAAGAAATCTTGAAGCTGTGCGAGAGCCATCCGTACAATGACGGACTGATGGACATATTCTTGTATTCAATAGGCCCTATTACATGATGTGGCACTTTGAGTCAGGCAATTTCAAAATATATTGCTTCGTGTAGCATGTCAGTAAAAGCTGAACAAAACTTGGGTCGTTGGTGAGATGAGGTGTAACCCTATGCTTACCCAGCAAACAATTGTGCACAGGTGAACAGAACAACAGAGAATCAGGGCCTGAACAAGTGGGGTGGTTTCAGCGAAAACTGCCCTGCAGTACAGGTACATCCCTTGCACGCATCAACATGACAAGAATTCTTGAGCTATATCAAGATAAAAAGAGAACTAGTTCTCTTATTTTATCTTGGCCATATGAAACCCTGTACCGGTTGTCCCAAAAAAGTACTTCAATTTAAAACATTCCCCAAAAATTGATTATGAAACCTTAGATAACATTTCCTTTTTGACTTGTTTTGTCAAAGATCCAAAAATATTTAGAGATGGTCAAATGTTTGCTTTTGGGAGGAAAGAAAGATGTGCGGGAAACGTTTGCCCCTATCCTCTTCCCTACTGTCCTACTCCACAGTGACAATGCAGACTGCATGCAGGCTAGACGAATATAAGGACCGGGCCCGACGATACAAAACGATACATAGAAAAAGCAGAAAAATCCGGAAACAAGCAGAGGCATAATTCTTGCACAAAAACATAAGCGGATTATCATCTTCCGTTCTGTAAACCTCTTGAACAATAAGAGATCTTTTCGTGCAATGGCGGTATTACCTATAGTTTTTTATTCGGCGCAGGACACACTCAAAGCAATTTGCTGCCATTTTGGTAGAGTATGCTAGACAAGAGGCTCAATAGACTTGAGGGAAGTTCCGATAACGAAAAAGACATTTATCTTCAAAATGTGCTGTTCTCAGCTAGCCTGTTTGGAGGGTCTGGAACACAGGCTATTCTCGGCATTCTCTTACAGCGAAAGGTCTCCTCTCTCTTACCTCGAAATCGTTCCCATGATCATATTTGTCCAAGAGGCAACAACTCCAGCACATCGTTTTGGAGCCTGTACGCGTATTTTTTCATAAGAAACTAAGAATATGGGCAAGTATCATAGGCGTAGGAGACAGCGGGCTGGGGGCTACAGCCCCCCCCCCCCAACGTTAGAAAAATTTGCAAAAATTGTAAACAAGTATTGAAAGTTTCTTGAAATCATCAGATCTTTAGTACTCGGAGTTTCGTACAACTTCCTTCGCGACTTCCTTAATGGTTCCAGAACAAGTCTCATGTTTACTACCTGTGCTTACCCTGGGTACCAGAGCCTCAAAATTAGAAAGAAATTGAAATTTGGAAAAGGAAGAGAGAAGGAAGAAAGGAGGCTCTGGTCAAATGATAACACAACCTCGTTTTGGTTTAAATTTGATTGATATGAATCAATTCAATCACCTATTCTCCAATCATGGTGATCAACAAAAGATGTGATTAACCATGTGATTAATCACATTTAGACTGAGGCACTCATACTTGTATGCGTTTGCATGCGTTATCTATGTTTTGGGATGTTGCTATGCGTATTTTGTGTAAGAAATTTCAAAGAAAGGGTTAAAAGCTTGCATTTGCAAGGGATTTGCAAAGAGCAGAAAATCTAAAAACACCTCATTCAAATTGAAGTTGCAAACAAAGTCAACAAAGGGAAACATAAGAATGAGATCTTTATCTTGTGATTTTTTGTTCCATTTATTTTCACTTGTTTCCACGTTTGGCAAAAATCCTTTTGTTTTGAAGAAACATCCATCAAAATCCATCAACAATCAAGGAGAAACACCGGTAAAAGTTTGTCGAAAAAAGTCAGCTGCACTGCAGACTCAGAATGCCGCATTTGTGGAATAAACTTCCTTACGACGGGAGTCAAGATTTATATATAGGTTATGGTCAAAGACAATCGATATCCAGAGGAGAAAAAATGGGAGAATTTGCAATGCTATGTTTGGAGCCCTGCTAAACTTACATTTACGAGTCAGTACAAAATTGTTGCATCTTTTAAAAAAAACTCTTATTATAAGAAACTGTAGGCTCAATTTGAAAAAATGAAGAGCCAGACTTAGTGGTAAAAGGCTAATACAAAACTTTTGTAATTTGCAGCTTCACATTTCCTTGGCTATGTCAGAATGTTTTGGCATTGTGCAGTACACGTACACTCGTTTTTTTATAAGAAACTAAGGTCTGGGGCTGGTAGGCAGTTTCTTGAATTTTTGGGCCATTTTGCTAACAAAAGTTTCTGACGTGTTTCTTACATTTTTAATGCAGGAAGTGCAGAGTTAATTTTGTTTTTGTCTGACGGGCTCCCAAATTACTTAATAAGTCTCAAAACAAGTAAATAATATAATTCTCACTCAAAATAATGTCCAACTCCAAACAGTTGCTATAGCTGTACAGTGTCAAAACATATTTGAATGCGATAGAGAATTAAATCTGTCAATTACAAAAGTTTCTTAGTTTTTCAATTCAGTTAGGGTTGTTTCTTAACTTTCGAAAAATTGAGCCTACCATTTCTTATAAGCGGTTTCTAATAAATACGTGTATTTTTTTAAGAAACTGCTTATAAGAAGCTAACACTCAAATCACCAAAAATTAAGAAAATTAGGAACTACTTTGCATATTCGTTCTTCGTATTCACTTGCTTCCTGTATCATATTATTCGGAAGGTATTCGAGTGATGTCTAAACAATGGAAATGGTTAGAAACATTGTTATGAAATGCCTCACGAAAGAGCTGCAATCCAAAGCATGAATCACATGCATTGGACTTCTTGCAGAAAATGCTGGTAATGCCTGAGAACATCACAAAGTTAAAAGCAAAAAGGCTGATTTCGACAATCTAGTTAAAAAATTGTTATCTAAGAAAGTGTTTAAGCTGAATCCTGGAAGAGAACATGAACACTTTCAGAAATTTGAGAGAAATTTGCATGCACCACTTAATTTATCATCACTGATAATTTGGTTGAATGACCTCAGAAAGAACTTCTAAATAAGGAGAGCCAAAAGAAATCCAGGTTTGGGGCAAAATTGTTCATCACAAGAAAACCACATCCTGTACAAAAATACAAGGCTAAACTTGGCCTTGTACAGGCCAAGTTTTAGCCTTGTAGAGGGGATTATGACCTTGTTATGCCCTTGTACTAACCTTGGAAGAAAATTACAAGGCTATCAGTAAGATTCCAAGCTGCAACCAGTCTAACACAAGGTTTCCACAAGGCTTCTACAAGGCTAATTAGCATTTTCAAGCCATTTACAAGGTTACAGCAAGGCTATTCCAGGCTATAACAAGGTTACAAGGCCATAACTACAAGGCTTGTACATGGCTATTACATGGCCTTGTATTTTCGTACAGGATGTTACACTTACTAACAATACAATACATGAAACTGATACACTACTTATACATAGAAATAAGATATATTTAGCTTGCATGTAATCCAACATTATGTAAACATTCCTCCCTTGCTTTCTTGCAGATATGGCATTGAGTGGGGTGGGAGGGCGGTTAACAAAATTCTACAATATTTAGGCATAGCTGGCACTAGCAGATGGCATCAGACCTCCAGAATGAGAAATACTTTGTGGGGAGCATATATATATGATTCTGTACTACCCAAATATGGCCAAAAGGAATTAGGAGCCTAGCAGGCATTGGATGCAGGTTGCATCAGCTTAAATCTGATGCAAGAACTACTGCTGATGATTTATGCCATGCAATCTGACAAAGCCTTGACCTTGCAATGAACATCTCAGGCCTAACCGAGACTCCCCAAATTCAGACACTAACATTGTATCAACAATGTTTCCCACTAAGACCTATTCAAAGTGAGGTGAATTCTGTACAATTGACATTCAGTATACACAAACTTCTCATCATGTTTAGATGAGTAGTGTATCTTTCATTACAATATAGAGCCCTACTGTACTTACAACATAGGGTTCCTTAAAATTGCTGTGATGATCTTGCAGAGCATTAACAAATAAATTACCAAGGAAAAGGACAACAAAGAAACTGTCTCATGACCTTTTTCATTATGATCCCATCAGTACATTGGAACATGTCGAGTCAAACCATATGAATTCCGTAATTAACAGACAACCATGCCCCTGCCCCTACCCCTGCTCAAGCCTTTCAAGATTCAATAACACTTGCTGATGATAACAAGTTTCCTTAATGGGTAATGGTAAAGCCCCCCCCCCCCTTAATTGCCACACAGCCGTCACACCGTGCACAAAGAATGCCTTTGCATTGGTTTCATTCATTGGTGCCAATTACTACCAGAAGGTATGATTGTAAGTAAATCTAAGATAAAAGTACCCCCTTTGTTCGTTGCTTCAAAGTAAATCATTCAGTGATCATGGAGGCACATTTTTTTCTCATTTTGGTTCAGTGACATACATGTTCCAATATACTGAAGGGATCCTAACAGTGAAAAACTCACATCTGGCTGTTTCAAAGGTAAAGTTACAGTTTTTAGTGTCAAGTGCTGCTGGGACTGCAGAAGTAGAATATGTGAGTTCGAGTCTGCAACCCATTTTGTCATCACATTCAAGTGATGCGGCTCTACCTGGAATCGAGCCCTATCCGCTTGACTGTTCTGCCTGCAATGTCAGAGGATTGCACCACTGCGCCACAACACCTTCAGGTATCAAATTCAAAGCTTTCCTTGGTAGGCCCAACCCAATCCCAAGCTATATTATGCTGTAAATACCATGGTAAATTTTATTCAAATAAAAACCAGACAGCAATAAGTTTGTAAATTCCTTCCATTAAGGAATGCAGTGGGCCTCATCGGCAACAATAAGGATGACTTTTTCTTGATATGTTTTGTTTGTTTTGTAACGTTTTCCACCACTGCCCCTGCCCTGTGTCCATGCTTTGGGAGCGCCATAATAGACAGACGATATGAAATTTTCCTTCAATCACATCCTTCGAATTTAGTGACACTGATACGCCGTGCAAGGCAACAAGCGGTAATTCCAATATCTCTTTCGCCTGATTGTCCATGATTGCCAATAATGGCGAGACAACAATCACAATACTTCAGTTACAAGGTCAAGGTGTTTACAACTCATATCTCCCTCGCCTCCACTTGACCTAGGCCTATTGTATACGTAGGCCCTCAAAAAAGCGCTCATTCGCAACAAAGGTGTAACTTCAAACGGCAACGATTTTCCATGACCATTAGGCAGTATAGCAAATGTAGCTTTGACTTGCACAAATAATATTTCAAACTGCTGTGGAGTTTAACTCTCGATTTTGCTGAAAAACTTTACCAGTACAACATCCACAGCTCGCCTCAAATCGTCCGCCATTGCTGTGATCAAGCAATCGATCATATGACTGATAACCGCCCGAATCATATTTTCTGATCACAATCGTAACCTTGTCATGTGACTCACGCTACCCAATCAAATCTAACCAAATCTATATACCCGTTTGGGTATAAAGGCTTCTCATTGGTCAATTCCTACAATCGATGTCACCATTTGACCAGAGCCAACTTTCTTTCCTTCTTTACTTTTTTTTTATTTTTTTATTTTATTATTTTTTGGCTCTGGTACCCAGGGTATTGCTGTGCCCTCGTGAACATTTCAAAACAATCCTTTTTGAAGCAGAAATATGTCAAGGATTTCCCTTGTCATATAAGTTACATTTTCCCAGCACTGGAGTTTCTTAATTTTTTGGCAATGCGATCTGAGAGTTTAGTTTCTTATACGCAGTTTCTAATAAAAAAATACGTGTAGGCATGATTTGAACGGGATGTCTTGAACGGGTATGTTGTACGGGTATAAAGACTGGATGACACACCCCATACAAGGTGTATGAGATTGCTTTTTTCAAGAATCATGAACTGCGTCGCTGGTAGTTGGATTTCTAAACATTTCAAAGATTCATTGGACATTTTTGGAATTATTTTCATGATTTCATCATATTTTCTTGATGCATCCCGAAGCTGGTATTATGAAGGTATCATATGGATTTTATCAACTCTGAACAGGTATTGTCGCCTTAAATTTTCACATGCACTGCAGTCGATTAGCAGATAGACCTCGTCCTAACTACAATTACTAGCGTTTCATTTGGTGCAAATCAAATTTTCCAAAGCTATGTTTTCGGGATGTCTTTATGCCGACCAACTTCTATCATTGAGTTGTGCTCACCACACCTAAACTTAACAACCCGCTGTCTTAATGAAAAGTCCCTTCAGATGAACAAGGAATTTCGCTTTTTTTCAAATTTACTTCAAGTAAAATGATTTGTTTCTATCGTTAGTTACTTATGCTTGCCGTATACACTCGCTCCATTTTGTCGCAAATGAGAGCTTCTATACTTTCGATTTTTTATGAGTTTAATAATAATATCAAGAATGAACTTTGGACTGCTCAGCGGTTGGAATGTTCTTCTATCTGCAAAACGTTGAGCCTCGATAACTCAAACCTCGACTCAAACTCCGGACTGAGGCCATAAATAGAATTAAATGGTCAAATCGATGAGGAGCTCGAGGGATCCGGAGAACGGAGCCGTGTCTTAATTTAGCCACTGGTTACAGCAGTTCGGACAAAAAACTGTCGATTCTTTATTATCGAGGTTCTCGAATTCAGCTTTTGCTGCGTGCATTGAACTGCCTATAGTCTGTTTTGTTTGTCATCATCATAATAGCTATTGTGCACTGCATAAAGGTTATGCATGGCAGCAAAACTAAATTCTAAAAAGAAAAACTAAACTATAATCAACTAAATTAAACGCAACAGGAACAGAATATATGAATAAATTGAAAACGTTAAATCATAGATGTGTCATGTGTGTACAATCCAGGCACACATCCATTAATCTTTCTGGTGTTAGCTGGCCAGAGTTTCCCTAATATGGTTGGCTTGAACAAGGTACGATGCTTGGGCAGCCATTGTTTCATTATCGTTAGAGCTCATTATCTCTTGGAATTGTAAGTTAGTTGTAAGGGGCTCAACCGAGGTATATGTGATTAAAGGTCCGATCTAGGGGTACTATAGGCGGGACATACTAGGAGAAACTGTACCTCATCTTCAATGAGACAAAGGGAGCAGTTTTTACGCGAACAGAGCATGAATTGCGTAATTTATATAAGTTAAACCCACCTGAACCCAGCTGAACCCATCTGAACCCAGCTGAATCCATCTGAACCCAGCTGAATCCATCTGAACCCAGCTGAATCCATCTGAACCCAGCAGAGACCAATCTGACGCAATAGAAATCCCAAGAGGTCCTGTGATTTGTATGAAGCACACAAGCAGGGAATTGGCATTTAACACTTGTTCATAATGCTAATGGCTCTGTTTGGAATTATAGCCCTTCAGATTAACAAACACGGAAACTCAAAGGACGTTTTAGTCAAATAAATGACGAAAACAATATTGTGTAAACGTGAAGGTGAAAAAGTTAGGCCTGATGATTTAGTAGGAGAGTGATATCACTGCGAAAGAAGTCCATGACAATTTTTCGACAGTTTACCTACCTACCTTCATAAAACGCAACCAGGAAAGAAATTGCTTGAAATTTCCCGAATTTTTTTGAAGAAATCTACTCTCCAGATGTTTGGCTATTAAAGTTTGGATGCTGGCTAAAATATCTTCTGGATTGGCGGAGTTATGGCCACACACAAATCGATAAGACACTTTGAACCCATAAAATGCCAAAATGAAAAACCGTCCGAGCCAATGAGATCAGAACGATTGTTATTCAGCTGTTTTCATTAACACCATAAAGCGCTTATGCTTATCACCCGCTTCTTTTGATACATTGTTCTTGATATTTCCAAACGGAGCCATCACACCTGTCAGGAGACCTCTTGGGAATTTCTATCGAGTCAGGTTGGTCTCTGCTGGGTTCAGATGGGTTCAGATGGGTTCAGCTGGGTTCAGATGGGTTCAGGTGGGTTCAGGTGGGTTCAGATGGATTCAGCTGGGTTCAGGTGGGTTTAACTTATATAAATTACGGCAATAATTGAGGTCCCTTGGATCGAAGGACAATAATTAAGCGGAAACCTAATAGAATATCATTGTAATAAAGGTTACTCAAGTGTGTGCGAGGAAGGAAATTAAAATAAGATTGGAATCATCAGCTTACCATCGACCACATCTTTATGGTCTGTAAACATATGATATTTCGGTAGGCATGTGCTCCCATAAACAAACTGCATCCAACTCGTAATGACAAATACTTTCCAAGTCATCCAGTATTTCTCTGCCATTTTGCGATATCAAATTCCTCGATTTCCTACGAAAGATTGACGATAACTTTTTGATGATGTACTCTTTGTTACAAGAAAGACATGCTTCGTTCAATAGATGTGTGTATTGGCCAAATAATTCTATCCCTGTGCTAATATCCTCTGCAAACACTTACGTGTCCACAAAACTGTACCTTTCTTGTCTCTGTAAGTTATTTTTACACTGATTTAACTTAACCTGCTGGCTTGGCTGGCTCTCAAATTCAAGTAACCTTTCTCTTTGAAGCCGTTTCTCATTGAAGCACCAGATGATTTACAAAACAATCAAGCGATTT
Organism: Aurelia coerulea; assembly: GCA_039566865.1. NCBI lineage: Eukaryota > Metazoa > Cnidaria > Scyphozoa > Semaeostomeae > Ulmaridae > Aurelia > Aurelia coerulea. The sequence goes on along the minus strand of CM076944.1, from coordinate 2,194,274 downwards.
CTATCTTCAATCGAGAGTTCCCCTAAAGATTGGTCGTATTGTTTGCAATTTCTATTGATTTGCTATGCAATTTTCAACCGTAACAATGAGCAGCCAGGGGGTTTGTATATGAAACAGATCATACTTGTCTAGTGTTTCAAAGGTCTTTTGTTCCCAGAGACCGATTCATCAAAAGACCACCTCAGAAACATGAAGGCGAGGCAGTAGGGAACGAACGTTGAGTTGAGTGATTCACTCTTTCGAATGTTTGGATAATGGGTGATTAAAGGCACACTAACATGTGATGTTGAAATCACTAACAAAAGACCTGGCCTTAATTATCACGCCTTTATGCTGTTTGGTCATACTTTGTTTTGAGAATAAAGGGAGGAGAAATTACTCAAGCCTGTGTGCCTAGCCTGCTGCAGGAACTCCTCGTTTGGTTTGTGAGTCAGGCTCAAGCCTGCCTCAGCCTGCCTAATTATATTCTTTTCCTATTCACCCAATCAGCGCCACGACAGTGTGCCATTAAAATGCACCCACCATTTGATAAATCCCCCCAATGATGTGAATCAGTCAATGATTTCAAATCATGATAAAATGGAAGAAAGATTCTGTAAATTTTGCCCAAACACGAGCACAAACATAATTGAAGACGAAACCCACTTTATACTCTCGTGTAACACATACAATACAGAAGGAACGCTTTCATAAGCCAAGTCACCAACAATTACCCAAATTTTACTAAAATCCCTAGCCTGGGTACCATACTATGATCTCTATTTTATGTTAAAGAGTCTGGTACCCAGGGTATAAAATCCCAACAGATCAACAGAAAATGACTTTTCTATTTACAAATGACGATGAACAATATTTTGCCGAATACAATTTACAGCAAAGGCCTGGGATAGCACTTAAAGAGACACAATCGCAAATGTTTTTTGTCTGAAAATCTAAACCAGATTCCTCATGCATAAAGTAGAGACCTTGTAGATTCTGAAAATTCATTTTTCCTTTTCCCTTCGTTAGAACTTATCTTATTAACATACTTTTAACATTTGTCGTTGTATTAGATCGTTGGCCCTTTTAGTTTATTTAGATTAGACCATATATCTGATGATGTTGTGTCAAACTGAAAAAAGATAAAATGATATTGCTGCTTTGACAAGTTTCGACACTGTGAACGTAATGCATTTAGATGATCAATTTGATGGCGGCAGGGTGTGGCAAAAGGCAGTACAGAAGGGATCGAGCAAAACATTCTATGGGATATGAGACATGCAGCATAAATATGCCGTATTTCACCTGAGGCTAAGATCATGGCCCAACGTTGTCTAGTAGATAGAAACTGCCGGACAAACTGCAGCTGGTCTCCAAGCAAGTGATTTCTACGAGGTTATCTGCGTAGCTTCTAAATTTAGCAAGACAGGACAAAGAGTTTTACCAATATCATATAGGCGTTATTATCTTAACAAGACCCCCTTGCAAGCTGGAATATTTTGACTTTTATCTTTCCTGCAGTGTGAGGAAGGAAAGTATGTATTTCACCCAGGATGCTGAAAGAATTCGTGCCTAGAATAGATCATTGGAAAGCAGGGCCGTCGAGAGAGGGGCCGGGCCCCAGGGATAGGGAAGAAAGAGGGCCCCCGGCGCCGAAGGCGCCGAAAATTTTTTTGAACCACACCCTTTTATCCTTGGGCTACGCCCTCCTATGCACTGGTAAAACGCTGCTTTTAGATTTCATTTGGAATCTCAGTGGGCCTGCGGGCCTGAAAATGTTCTGGAAAGAAAACTACAACAAAGAAAAAATGCATACCCTATTTTTTCCGGGCCCCCAAACGCCCCGGGCCCCCTGGTAACTACCCTGGCTAACCCCCCCTCTCGACGGTCCTGTTGGAAAGAGATTCCGAACAATTATGTAAGCCTGCACAGAAATTGGTCACATCCGCGACAAAGAAACGATGCAATTTCAACAGGCAGGGAACATACTTGAGTTAAAAGATGAGATCTCATAGATTTAAAAATAGCCTATTGCATTTGATAATCCAGCTCGTGGCGAATGAAAGCAATGCTAAAGAAAACAATAGAGGGATTAAGAGTTTCTTTGTCCTTTTTATAGACAAGCGCTATATATCTCAGGTCATTCACTTTAAAGGAGCTCTGTCACGCAGGTGATTGGTTTAGAGAACAAAGCTTAGACAAAGGACAGGAGCTAGAGCCCAAACTCTCTGAAATTTTTCGCATGATAAAATGTCAGGGTCCAATTCTTTTCTGTTAATCCTGCCATGCCATACAAATCTTTAATCCCTTTCTACAATCTTCAGCCAATTATGAATGAAACAGATTGCCTTTAATGGTTTTTTATAAACTTTTGTGTTGCAGTTTATCTATGAAATTCAATATCATTGAAATTAAATTTTACTCTTCGAATTCAATAGCAATACCATTTCAAGAAGTTACAATAATTCATGACGCATTTCCTAGAAATTGAAATTATGAATACTGAAGAATGTCAGCAAATAAATCTTGCTACGAATCATCTAAATGCCCGATTAGCAATTTACTGAAATTTGAAAGAGGATCATCATTCATCATTCAGATTTGCTATTGATGCCACACACAAGTAGTTACATCTTCTGTGTAATTCCGTAACACGTAGGGCGTGGCAAATAAGTGGGAAGTCAGGTAAAAATGATGCTGTAAGTGGAAGCTACTTTTGATAGCCTTTTCACCCACCTATAACGGGTGAGCCAGAAAAAAGTTCCCACTTTCGAAAATTCGTAGCACCACAAGTACTTCATGGATTTGAATGATTCCAATTCTTGTTAAAATCAAAAGATCAAAGTATTTTTGTAATTTTCCTCGTCTTCTTAGGAGCACTGCAAATATAGCTAAATTCAACTTTACAAAAATTCCATTTCTCAAAATGACTGAAAAGGGCCTAAAACACTTGATCAAATCATTAGGACACTCCTCACACACAACAATACACACGGGAGTTTCACCTTTCTCAAGAGTAATAAGACATAGATTCTCAAACAGATACTAATTAGGCCATTTTCAATCACTTTGCAACCACAAAGTTTTTCTAAATTTAAATTTAACAATTTTTCCAATGCTTGTAACAAGGCGAGAAAAATCACAAAAATATTTTAGTCTTTTGGCTGTCAAGCAAATATTGATTCATTCCAATCCATCCAGTACTCTTAATGTTATGAATTTTCAAAAGTGGGAACTTTTTTCTGGCTCACCTGGTACTTTCCAATTACTTGACACCAGGGACGTAGGAAGCATCTCAAACTTGGGGACCCCTTCAAGGGCACTTTTTTCATTAAAGGGGATGTAAGCATATAAAAGTGGCTCAAGCCACTTGCGGTCAAATTCCAGCCTATCAGATATCAGAATTTCCTGTTGACGTAGATCAGCTACCCAAATATGGTGCGGCACGTGTGACGGCCTATTGTCTTTGTAAGGTTGTTTTTATATCAACGACTTATATATGCATGGATTCCCTTTAAGCTGGACTTGTCTAAGTCTCACTTTTTTCATCAGCCGATTGGGCCACTTCGAAAGGTAAAGGGCGCTGCGGTTAAGCTAAAGGGGCACTTCCTGAAAATAAAAAGGGCACTTCTTTGTTTATTGCAAAATCTTGATGGCACGTGCCCCCAGTGCCCCCCCCCGATTCCTGCGTCTCTACTTGATGCGACAAATGTGTCTCATTGTCAACTATCTTGAGGACTGTCTTGTTTCAGTGAAACAAGACAGTCATCAAGATTAGTTAACATTTCACACCCGATGTAGTTCAATTAGATTCGGTAGCTTCGATCATATAAATATTTTGACACGAGACCCTATCAGCTTCAACAAAATATCAATTGAGAAATGATTAATAACAGATAAATATTTGAAAACCTAATAGGTTGCTAATTTGAAAAAGCTAAAGGGTGTTCGATTCATTATTGCTCTAAGGTAGAAATATAAGGAAATTTGGTCCCCTGATCTTAGGATATTTTGAAGGTTTTTCGTAGCAAATTTCTCGAGAAAATCCCACATAGAAATGTTCTAAAAATAATATAACGTATTGGCTATTCAATAAGGTATTGCAAATATTTGTTGTTGCATTAACATTTAGGGAGCAGTAGCCTTTGAAGTGGCGTGCATTTTTTCTGACTCACCCGGTAGAATATGCAGCTACTTGTGTCAATATCTGTAAATTTGAATACCAGCTTTAAACTACTTCCATCAGATCCCAGATGTTCATAAATATTTTTTTATAATCATCCTTATTCAAATTTTCGTAACTTGTGTTACCAGGAGATGATTCATGACAAGGTTTCTTTGCTAGAATTCTTTGCTAAATATCATATCTGTAAATTTGAATACCAGCTTTAAACTACTTCCATCAGATGTTCATAAATATTTTTTTATAATCATCCTTATTCAAATTTTCGTAACTTATGCTACCAGGAGATGATTCATGACAAGGTTTCTTTGCTAGAATTCTTTGCTAAATATCATATCTGTAAATTTGAATACCAGCTTTAAACTACTTCCATCAGATGTTCATAAATATTTTTTTATAATCATCCTTATTCAAATTTTCGTAACTTATGCTACCAGGAGATGATTCATGACAAGGTTTCTTTGCTAGAATTCTTTGCTAAATATCATATCTGTAAATTTGAATACCAGCTTTAAACTACTTCCATCAGATGTTCATAAATATTTTTTTATAATCATCCTTATTCAAATTTTCGTAACTTGTGCTACCAGGAGATGATTCATGACAAGGTTTCTTTGCTAGAATTCTTTGCTAAATATCATATCTGTAAATTTGAATACCAGCTTTAAACTACTTCCATCAGATGTTCATAAATATTTTTTTATAATCATCCTTATTCAAATTTTCGTAACTTGTGCTACCAGGAGATGATTCATGACAAGGTTTCTTTGCTAGAATTCTTTGCTAAATATCATATCTGTAAATTTGAATACCAGCTTTAAACTACTTCCATCAGATGTTCATAAATATTTTTTTATAATCATCCTTATTCAAATTTTCGTAACTTGTGCTACCAGGAGATGATTCATGACAAGGTTTCTTTGCTAGAATTCTTTGCTAAATATCATATCTGTAAATTTGAATACCAGCTTTAAACTACTTCCATCAGATGTTCATAAATACTTTTTTATAATCATCCTTATTCAACTTTTCGTAACTTGTGCTACCAGGAGATGATTCATGACGAGGTTTCTTTGCTAGAATTCTTTGCTAAATATCATATCTGTAAATTTGAATACCAGCTTTAAACTACTTCCATCAGATGTTCATAAATATTTTTTTATAATCATCCTTATTCAAATTTTCGTAACTTATGCTACCAGGAGATGATTCATGACAAGGTTTCTTTGCTAGAATTCTTTGCTAAATATCATATCTGTAAATTTGAATACCAGCTTTAAACTACTTCCATCAGATGTTCATAAATATTTTTTTATAATCATCCTTATTCAAATTTTCGTAACTTATGCTACCAGGAGATGATTCATGACAAGGTTTCTTTGCTAGAATTCTTTGCTAAATATCATATCTGTAAATTTGAATACCAGCTTTAAACTACTTCCATCAGATGTTCATAAATATTTTTTTATAATCATCCTTATTCAACTTTTCGTAACTTGTGCTACCAGGAGATGATTCATGACAAGGTTTCTTTGCTAGAATTCTTTGGTATGTTTCAAATTGTTTTGGAAGTACATATCATTACTTTTTGTGAAATGTTTAACTATTTCATTTCATTAACAATTTCTTTCTTCTAGGAGCTACTTTCGTTGAATCTTTGGACAAACAAGCAAGTTATTGGGTGTCCCAAAAAGAGTACTCCATAGTTTGAAAAGTCACCAAAATTGATTACATGGCCAATTCTTAACCAAATTATTTTTCCAGACATCGCTGATCTTGAGATTGGGTTTAAACTTAAAAATTGAAAATTTAGCTCTTCTTAGGACTGCCGTGGGACTGCCTCCAGGGCCACAGCCAGTAGGGCGCAAGGGGGCTCCCCCCCGCCCCTTAGTTGGGAATTTTACTCTACTTGCTGGATTTTCGTGATTTACATACCACATTTAGAAGATTTATTGGAGAAATGATGCATAGAACATGAATTTATTGAAGTTCAAGGATAAATTCTGACATGAATTTTGTATCTACAGCATATTGTTCCTTCATGTTCATTCATTTGGAAGGTTCTACTAACGTTGAAACTGCACAATACATGAGTCCATGAGTCCTTTCATGCCAACCTCGTCCCCGGGGCCTTTTGTCATATTGGGATGGGAATAGGCCTTTTCGTCTCCGTCCAATTATGACAAAAGGCCCTGGGGACGAGGTTGCTTTCATGCATGATTGTAACTGTAACGTATGTTCCCATAACTGTTTACACTTTTGGACTACACTCTGTAACCTTCAGAGGCAGCATCCTTTGGAATGCACTAAGTGACGATATTAAAACATGTGAAAAAGTGGCAGCTTTCAAAAGGAAAATAAAAACATGGAAGGGGGCAAACTGCAGCTGTAAACTATGTTGTAAATAGGATATTGTATTATACTTTATATTATGTAATTATTTTTAGTTGTAGTTGGTTTAAATTAGTTGATGTATATATTATGCTGATAACTATTGTAAATAACCAACTTTAAAGAATGATAAATGAAAAAAAAACTGGCGTTGTTGCTGTTGCTATTGTCGACTTTGGCGTCGGAAAATCTTGGTTCTTTGCCCCCCCCCCTTAGAATTCAAGGCTGGTATCGGCAGGCTGCCTGGTTTTGAAGCAAGTGTGAAAATAACTAATGATTAACAGATGCCTTTCTGTTGGAATTTTAAGCTTCTAGTTGGTCATAAATACCAGAAAGAGCATAGGACTCAAATCTTTTAAACCTTTAAAAAGGTGGGTGTAAAATTCTATTCCATTTTTCTTTGAATTGAATGGCTTGAAAGGAACTTATAGTACTTTGCTGCAAATCTGCCGTGGAAATTTGTTGATATCTTGATTCGTTTTCAAAATGACGGCAATTTAATGATTTTTGAAAAAATTGATGGAAAATTTTGAAAACATTCAAATCATCGTAAATCCTAAACCAAAGGAGGAAAAATCATATAACTTCCAAGAAAACCATAGTTTATAAAGGCCTACAATATGGTGAAAAGCAGAAATCAGTATCTTTTCTGGTTTAAGATTTAGAAATTTGATGACGTCATAGCCTCAAATTTGATAAATGCCGCCATTTTGAAACTAATCAAGATAACAACAAATTGCCACGGCAGATTTACAGTAAAAAATGCAAAGTTCCTTCCAAGCCATTTAATTCGAGGGAAACCGTAACTGAATTTTACACCGAGCTTTTTAAAGATTTGAGCCTTCAGAAAGAAACTCAATGCAAGATAATGGCTCTTAGGCAAGATCTGCAATGTTGCTTAAAGAGTATAGCTCAGAATAAGGTTTCTCAAACTATCATTTTATACCATTCAAGTGATGAAAACAAATATTTGTCATCTTAAATGCATTTGGATATTTGGCTCATTTTTCTTGTCTAATCTGTCATCAATGTCGTCTTGTCTTGAATTTCAAAAGGGTGAAGATTTATAGAAGAAAATAGGCCATTTGATACAATTTCTAAATACAATTATTTACCGGATGAATCAAAAACAAGTTGACACGTTTGGCGAGCTGTGGAATAAAAGGTATGCGACTGATTTCATAACCGAAATGTTCATCTATCACTATCAGTCAAGTTGCTGTTAAAATTAAAATTTTATGCAATTGTCATTTTCAGAAATAGAATTTAAATTTCATTGGCAAGCAAGTCATGGACCAGAATCGAACATGGAATTCTCGTTTCCATACAAACCTCTAGCAGGCATTTTCCTAATTTCTGGGTCTAAAAGATGATTGATTAGCGAAAAAAATATTTTCACATCTAAGTTAGCATTTGACTGTTTGATTAACATTTCAGTTTTGAATATCGGTCCCGTACTTTCTATTCCACGGCCCACCAAACATGTTAACATTTTTGACTCACCTGTTACTGAAATTAATGCTTCTTTAAAGGCATACTGTCGTGGCACTGATTGGATGAATAAGACAATATGAAAGAATAGAATTAGACAGGCTTCAGTAATTTCACAGTACACTGAAATCATAGAAATGACTGAAATTCACGAAGATGATAACGATCAGATTCCCTTTATTCTCGAAACGAAGTATGATCTAAGGGCATAAAGGCTTTGTTATGATCCAGAGGCCAGGTCTTTTGTTAGGGATTTCAACATCACAACCAGCCAATTACAGCCACGACAGTGTGCCTTTAAAGGCATTGTGTCCATGTAGGGCATGCTTCGAGGGGGATATTTCGTAAACATGTGATATTTTCCTATGTATCCACCTGACTCAACTCAGGGGACATATTTGGTGCGAATACGAGGCTGAGTATTGGATGTCTTCCTACGCAGTCTAAAGTCCAATGCTTTTCTTGTTGAGGATACCGAGGACTGCCCCTTTTGTCTGAGCCTTTTGTTATGCTGGTAAAGTTCAAAGCAGATCAACAGCTGGGAAACCTATTACCATGCGCGAGAATCTCTTTGTCTCTTTGCTAATTCTTGTTTGGATTGTGGCCGGATTATCCGCCCACATCCTTTCCACAAAACCAAACATGCTTTCTGCGCATGATCACAGGTTTCCTTTTTGGGGGATGACCGTTGCTTTGAACTTTGACGATTCGTATCCCCAACAATTTCACATGAGCAGTTTGAAAATGACTCAGTCTGAACCAATCAAATCATCAAAAAGCTGCATGCATGTCAGCATTTTGTCAGCAGTTTCAACAAGTGTGCATGAAATTGATATGTATATGGGCACATTGCTTTTTAATATGAAAATGCTTCTTCTTTGAATGTCCATTACGTCAGAAATTGATCTTTATGTTGTCGTTGTTGTCAAAAACGATTTCAAAGGCCATCTAAGTGCGAATTATTAAATCTGAAAATAGGCAAATTTAGTCGACTGTTTAATGCAACTATTTGCTGAAATTAATTTACAATTGCTGTCACATAAAATTGGTTCTTTATGTCGCTGTTGTTGTCAAAAACGATTTCAAAAGACATCTAAGTGTGAAGCTTTTAGCTACAAAAATAGGCTAATATAGTCGAATGTTTTGAAACTTCAAGACCATTAAATGCATTTCATCTTCATACAAAATTCTTCTGTGCTTAGAATATAAAATCAATCTCAGTTAATCAAAAACAGCTGGAATATTATTTTCTGTGAAATTATTGAAAATGCTAAAACGCCGCAAACCATGTTGCCTCTGATGACCTCTGTAAGCAGCTAAATTATTAATTAGTTTGCTATCAAGTTTATTAACTAAAGCCTAGAAATTCAGATTTGCAGCCAAAATATGAATCATATAAATTATCTCGAGTAAATTCTGCCGTTTAGCATACTGGTAGAACGATTAGATCTTGTTGGGAGGCATTGCAAAAGATTTCAAGGATATCTATAAATAAATAGAGTAGAGGTCATCACTAGAATTTAAAAAACACATCAGATGGCGATCTACGAAAATTAATAATGACCATGTTCAAGATTTTGAAGTGTAGGTTCAGAATTCTTGCCAAAATTTTTTATATGAGAGGCCGTAGATTCATTACCTTGTTTCCCTGCGGTCTTTGGTTTGTCAAGAGCGCAGGGAGACAAGGGACTGAAGGTCTTTTTTCTATTTGTGATCTTCGAACCACTCAAAAATGTCCTCGGGGAAACTTACCTTTAAGACAGACAATTAAGTAATCCTAAACAGTCAGCGGACGGGCACAAGGCTTGATCTGGGTATCTATGAATCTGTCTCCCATCTGCTATGCGCCATGTCTCGGTTACAGTTCCAATACGAAAATCCCATCCACTGAGGTACCAAAGCAAGAAGAAAGAACGATATTCTCCCAGCAGATCAGTTTCAGTCAATGGAATACGTTAGTTTAACATTTTAATCCTCTTTAGATTAGGGCTTACTTTTCCCTGCTTATCAGCTACCCAAAAGCGCCGCACCTTTCAGGTCCGAAATTGTTTATCTAAAGATATAGATAAAATCTACTAGATGCTGTCTGTTGTATCGTTGTATCACATTAGAAATGACCATGAGAATAGAAAGCTTGGAAACAATGTTACCTGTGTTTAGGCGCCACCCAGCAGGTCAAAGCCCGAAAATAGCCCCTGACAACACAGTGCCAATTTTCTGGTGCACCAATCAGAGAGCAACATTCAACTAATATCATGCTCTGATTCGCTAATCGAAACATTGACTCTAGAAGTCATGAGCTTTAACCCACTGCACGGGGAACACATACGTTTCCTCGAACAAACCATATCTCGTCTCCCCAACAAGACGTAGTTGATTGCATACTTACCAAATGCATCATGTTAAAATATGAAATAGATTTGCTCAAAGTCTATTTCGTCCAAAAAATCGAAAAGGGAAAAGCGAAAAATTCTTCGTAGTTTACTTTCAGATAGACTTATTAAAGTTGACGAAATAGACTTGGGGCAAGTCTACATATGAAATAAAGCTGTATTTGAAATGACATCCCTATACCAAAGTAATTTCTGTATCAAAGTTGGAATTGTGAAATTTACCAACTTTTTTATACCAAAAAAGAAGGTTTTATGGATCTAGCTGAATACATCTGTGGTAAAAGAAATCAAGAGCCTGCTTGTTTCATAAATGAGTGTCTAATTAGTTAATTTTGCATCGAAACTCTCGTTCAACTTTGAATATTGCAGAAACCAACAAAATTTAGGAAAAAGTGAATTTGCGTTCATCTGAAAAAGTAAAAAGTAACACAGCTCATGAATGTACCAAAATCAGTAACATCTGAGTTAAAATTGGCCCACCTTTAAACTTCCAAACTCCACACACCTCAAAAACTAAAGTAAATTTGATCGATACATGCTTGGGTTTATCTAATTCACAAACAATTACTCAATAAAACACGTATAGAGGAATCAGAATTTTTCAGAACCTGTAGGCTATAATTTTGGTTAAAAACTGCATTAAAACTGATCTTTCAGAGTGCTAGATGCCCACAGCATTTAATTTATATGGTTTTTTTTATGGAAGTTTCCTTCTTCTCTCTATTTTTCGTAAATCTTATACTCCAAAATTAAAACTCTTTGGTTCTTGTAAGTGGGTTTTTACAATAATTTTTCATTATACTTCGGAACATAATACGATAAAGACTAAGACAGAATATTACAGAGGTGGTATACCTATCAATTGCCAACTTTCAATAACTGCCAAATGACGCCACTTCGTAAACCTTCTGAGACAGATCACTTCAAGCTCTTGAATCTCAGATTCCTGGCTCTGCAGTTGCTCCTGTTTCTATCACAACATTGAACTGACACTGAGATCTGCACCACGGGAGACGGGAGACCTTCCCGCGCTCCCAACGACCTTTAAAGTTGGTTCCATACACCATATTGAATACACTGTTAATAGAGTTTCATGAAAAGTTCTGAGGATGCCCACCGCAGACTACAACCTACGATTTTTATTGTAGATACAATCAATGACTCAAGCCTTTGTGGCTTTAACCACTATTCAGCAAAAATAGATTTGATGGTTTTAAACATTTATTGGATTAAAGGAATTCATTAACCATCCCGCCACCAACAACAACCAACAAGTCATAAACTATTATTTCTGCGCAGAGTTTTTCAGATAAGGTATTGCAACATGAAGACACATGCGTATCATTTGCAAGTGCACTGAAACCAACAAGTAACAGTTTACTGATAGACTGATAACATTAGCTTTCTAGGCAGTAGCGAAGTAAACCATAGGGAAATGTAACAAACCTACCTACAACAAACACAACGAGAACAATTCTTGTTGTTGTTGTTGTTGTTGTATCTTCATTTTACATCGATCATAAATATTTTGGCTTGATAACGGGCTATGCTCGAAACGTCATGCTTATATTTCAATTCGCATCAAAGAAAGTGCTTACATTTTACTTTATTCACTTGCCTATCATTGTACAATTGCACTACACGCAACAAGAAGATTTGTTTGACCAATAAATATTTTAGTCTGCTGTACTCTATACAAATGTACAAGTAAACTGATCAAAATTGATCAAACAATTATTTCTTGAGAGAAGTCAAGTCGTTTTAGGCCAACTGCCGGTTGGCATGACAAACGCACGCTCTTTGACAGGTTCTTGTTCTGTGAATATCAAAGCAATGATAGTGGTTAACATCTTTATTTACGGCCGACATCTTCAATTAAAGATGAAAATTTCTCTGGACAAAATCGGCCACTCTGCTCCCAAGTTATCTATGAATTACACGCGAAATCACTCCCAGAAACCTGCAAAGGCGACCAATAATTACGATCAAATTTCCCTACGTTTTCATCCGACGGCAAAGAGTTGGATGCGCTTTAGCAGTTAGCACATGCCTATAGAAGTGTTTCCAAAACAATTTTATGACCTAAAATTTGTGGCCAAGTCTTGGTACTGTGTAGATGCCGAGAGGCATTTTTAACTCCCAAAAAATCTCGTACACCTTTGGCAAAAATCCTTTTGTTTTCAAGAAAAATCTATCATGAAATCTGTGAAAACCTTCTCTTCTGAAAAAATCTCGTAAATTTTTTCGAAAGAGTGAAATGCCCCTCGGATGATGTCTTGCAGAGATATTCAAATTTCTGGCTTTATCAAAAATGGCCTAATTTTATCAAATTGAGCACCAAATAGTTTCAGCCCTTGTCTCAAGAAGTCTTTCTTTAATTACTTTCATGTTTGGTGAGAAACTTTTGATTCCTTTTTTGCAAAAATTTTTTTAATGCCGAGACTTTTCATACATGTTCCCTTGTACAGATGCAAAATTGATTTCAATTTGATGCTGCAATTCAAATCCTCTGGTTTTGAAACAACCAATGATTTTGACTTTCACGCTCAATTAGTCAGCAAGGACGTGTCAGATTTATTCAAACTTGGTATCAAACTTTAAGTTGAAGTCTCACTATTCATAAATCTGAACAGAGCAAATGTCTTTAGGATGGGTTTTAGGACACCTTGTAGATGAAACATGGAGCATTAGAGACACATTTATTTTGAACGAAATGTTTATTCGATACTACTACCTTAATTTCTATTCGAGCCTGCTACCTTAACGCTATTGCAAAACTTTTCTGAGCAAAATATCGTTGTTATTGGCTGCCAAAGAAGCTCACGTGAAAATACAACAACGGTTGAACTATTATGACTACATATTAAACTTTAGCCTTCCTTCGTGCCATACCACCATGAAATAAAAAAGAAATGACTCAAGAAAAAATAGAATGTTATCTCTCCATTTTGAAATCGTATTCTTTACATTTCTAGCAGGTCAGAAAGAAATATTTCTTTCTTTTGAAATGACATAAAACTTATCATTCAAAATATATGATGTTTTGACTATAGTAAAATGAATAAACAAGGTCCTACTGAGTAACTTTTTACTCCATTTTGAATTCATTCAAAGAAATAGAATCCACAAGTTTGTAATACACAAGTCATGTGTTTCTGTCATGATGAATACAGGAAAACTGTCAACGAATTTTCGATAAGATAAAATAAATGCTTTCTTTTCATTCACGTATTTTTTATTAGAAACTCTTTATATGAAACTCAACCCTCAGATCCACCAAAAAATTAAGAAACTTGAGTACAGGAAAAATATTACTCAAAAACTTTTTATTTCGTCGAAAGCTTTATTCTTTCATTTCACCCAGTGGTGGCACCAGAAATCTTCCGACAGAGGGGCTGGAACTTAAAACAGGGGGGCTAAACTGACTAAAAATGCTGTTGTTATACGTCATTTTGCCAAATTCCTTCCGAAAATAACCCGATACTTCCTTGGACAGGGGTGTAATAGGGATATTTTGAAGACGCAAAGGAATCCATAATCAACACGAGCGGTTGCCGATGTAGACTTGTACAAATGTATGGAGCATCAGTTCTTCCATCATTCGCATTCTGTTACTTTAAATACACCAGGGGTGGTCATGTCCCTATGGAGACAGCGGTTCTATGTCTGTCCCAAAAGTTGGCTTTTTCCCCTGAAATATGGGCCAGCTTTGTCCCCAAAATCAGTGAATTTGGCTTTTTCCTACGATATTTTTGGACAATTTGCCAGTGGGCAAGGTTTGTCCCCAAAATTGGTTGTATTTGCACATGTCAGCACTGGTTCTTTTCTGTTCAATGGCAATACAAAGCTGACATTGTCATTATTTCCAGATTCAAGAGACATTCTTTGGCTTATTTCTTCAAATCTACGGACAAAAAAATTGTGCCGTCGTTGTCCAATAGGTATGTAAAAACTGGGTGGGTTTCGGCACTTCTTTAGCACTGCTGTACCTGAAATTCATCTATGTTAATTTGCAAGATGCAAAAACTGGGCGAGATTCCTGCGACAAAAAGGACAGAGGTAACGACGCGTTATCTATTATTGTATGTGAAAACTTTAAAGTGGCTAGAAACTAAGGGGAAGAATGCAGTGTTGCATGAGAAAATGTACATAATTTGGTGGCGACCAGCTATGTCCTCAAAACTTGGCTATTTCTAAGTTGTGTAGCATGGACTTCTTTCAAAACCGGGTTGGTTTATATTTGCTCTCAGGACAAAGGTGGGGTCACAAAATTTACCGTACTTGACCGCCCCTGATACACACCAAGGCTAAATCTAATTTGTGGACTCGCAAGCCACCGAATAAGTACGCGTCAACCCCGGGGGGGGGAGTATTTCACATATGTTGGGTACGGGGACGTGCCATCGGGAAGGGTGTCGATTTTCGCGATTTTGGTACAAGGAACGGTATCGATTTTCACGATTGTGGTATAAGGAACGGTATCGATTTTCACGATTTTGGTTTAAGGAACGATTTTGGTATACTTTTTCGGAAAATTGGTATAAGGAACGGGTATGTTTTTGAAGCTTCGATGGCACGTCCCCGACTAAAACATGGTCAAGTACCCTCCCCCCCCCCTCCGGGGCGTCAACACATCCAAAATGCACCACCACAATTCTTCACATCAAAATAATTACTGACAACAAGATCTTTCACAAGCATCCTGCGTACTCTATTCTATTAAAAGTATACAAAAGTTAAAATAAATAGGCCTATAGTCTCGAAATAACAGTGACGCAAAACAGTTATGATATGAAATCAATGTTTACAATATTTATTCCTATCGGGTAGTGTAATGTATGAAATCTACATTTCCGAAGGACACGAATTAACCAAATTTGAGTAAACAACCAAAATAACATGGGAAAATGCTACTCGAGAAAGTTTGTTGTCGACTTCACGTTGGCCACATCTTAGAAATAAACGGGAATTACGATTAGGGGGCTAGTGGGGCTGTAAGCCCCTTGACTTTGTCCTGGTACCATCCCTGATTCACCTGGAAAATAGTTTTGCTCGTTTGTTGTACGTTTCATGAAATTACTTGAATAATGTGGAAACAGAGGCACGGTTTCATAACTGAAGGTTAAGGTGAAGGTTAGAAATATCATGGCGGGGAAACTATGACGAAATTTGTATAATTTCTGACGGGGAAACAAAAATGTCACCGGGGAACCAACAGAAACACGGCGGGGAAAATGTTTAAACTCAAACTTGGCGGGGAAACAAAGGATTTGAGCCTTTATCTTCATATAACCTCATTTCCTTTCATTTCATGCACTGTCCTACATGTTCCGTGTTCCGTTGTCTCCTGGCCCTCCCTACATGGGCACATCAGATCTTCTTCTTTCCGTCCATTTTCAAAATTACATTTTACCTCTATAATATTTATTCATCTATCGTTTGTTTTAAGTATTCTCTCCTTTTTACTGTTTTTCCAGGAACCAACCAGTTTACCTGGGAACTAGTTCTCAGGCCACAAGTTTCAAAGCGCGGTAACCGTTTGAAATTTAGGCCACAACAAAGGACAGCCTGCAAGCAAAAAGCCAGACACCGAACCAGAAGAAGCTGAATTTAAGTCGAGCAAGGTAACGAAATACATTTGTTCATTCAAGCCTGGTTTTCATTCGTACTTTTCGGTTCTTTATTGCTCTTTTCGCTTTTGTTGATGCTCTCGTTGTCAGATTTCGTTCCCTTCAGCAGAACTGATTTAGGCCTATTTGTATGTTAATCGTTGTTTTGGTTTCAGATAAATGTTACTGTTTCCAATCGCTTTCCGTTAGTTTTGGTTGTGCATTTACATTTGTTAGGTGATCATATCGCTCGTCTTGTCTTTTTTTTTTTTTTTTTTATCCAATATAAAATTTTACAAAGACGAGATTACCTAAAACAACACTTACAAACTACTTTACTACACTACAAGGACGATGCCATGAGGAGCAGAAGACCATGACTACCCCATGGCTATAACATAGAAAACAGGTAACTAAAAATTAAATCTAAATATACAAACAAGTACTAATACATAGGGCTACGCATATACAATTTCTACTATAAATACTAGAGTCGGGTTCACATTGGATGTAGGGCAACTTCTGTGTTTTGGATGTATCAGTTTAGTGTCACCTTGGACAGACGCTAAAATTTTACTGAACTCAGGAATTAAGTGTGAGTTAAAACTGTCGTCTGCACTAACATAACACTGAATTACCCAACATCCAATGTGAAACAGGCGTAAACAAGTGAACAAAAAATGAAAAAAAAAGAGAAAAGGACTTAGTGACTGAGTGGCGTGAAACAAACTTTTCAGATCCATATTAATCAAACCGACCTGTTTTGCGGATGAAATGTCTTGTCTTCAGGAAACACGCACAATAAAGAGCAGAACAAGTTCAAATATACTCTTTTAGGCCGGTTGGGTAGTACTAGTGTGGACAAAATCCCACAGATCGTCGCAAATCACACAACCCATTGGATGAGGTTTGGTACCAGGGGGGTTAAAAAGAAGTTCGATGTTTCCAAAACCATCCACACTCGAGGATTCTATCAATATCAGAATTTTTAGTTTGAGTTGAGGTGTCACATCAATAATTATTTTTCGCAACAAAGATTATCACAATCAATCGTTGAATTGAAGGTGAGGAGAAAGCTCAAGCCAAAATGAATTACACTAAAATTACCAAAGTTATTGCTTTATTAATTCTGAAGTTTCCCTGTGAAGTTGAAATTGTGAAGGGGCTTAAAAGTCTGCCTCACAGTAGTGCGCGTATTTCTATATGGAACAAAAGGATCTTCCCAAATTATCAGATTTTGAGTGGGAAACTTTCTTAGGAGTTAGAGTTTCTTGTGAGTTAGAGTTTCACAACAGTCTTCATGTTTGCTCTCTTTGCACTCACAAGCATTTCAAAACGATTTTTGTAAGCCTTGAATTTATTAAGTTTAAACATTGTTCAAGGACCTTAGGAGTACACAGGAAACAAGTGAAAACAAAGCTAAAATATTTTCTTATCCTTCTCAATAAATATTCATAGTAGGTAACTCAGAAATAGTATGTACCATGTGGCTTTGTTTACAAATAGCTTCATTTTATTTGCAGATACTTATCAGTGTTTGCAGTTAATGCAAATAATTCCGGGCTGGAATGTTTGCTTTATTTCAAACGAGAATCATAGAGAAACTGGCTGTCAGAAACAGTGGCGTGGCCAGGGGAGGGTATGGGTAAATGCCATGGTAAATACTGCCCACTTTAAAAAATTGGCTAAAATTGGAATTGAAAAATGTTATAAAAACGTCTTGGTCGGTCTTGGACTGTACCGTTGTACACACCCCCATGTCTGAAAATGTTTGACTTTTGCCCCCTCACTATTTGTTGTCTTGTCCTGCCAACCTAACAGTGGCGGATTTAGGGGAGGGGGCAAAATGAAAATTCAGCTTGGCGGCCCTCTTTTGGCGAGAAAAGCGCCCCTCATCCTGACTCTAACGCATAATTTTTTAACTGTTTCGATTTAGATATGGGGGAAACATATAAATCAAGGCGTTATTTAGTAGTAAATCAAAGAATTTTCTCTAAAAGGTGTCCAAAAAAATTTCGCGTGCCTTCGGCGCGCTGACTTTCCGTTATATATTTGGCGCCCTCTTTGCAAGTTGCCCCCCCCCCCTTCAACTTCGGGCTGGATCCGCCTCTGCGACCTAAAATGGCGAAATTTTTTGAATTGGTAATTTTGAAGGAAATTATATCAGTACCTGAGTTTGGACATTGTTTCAACAAGATACGTCCACCCACTAGGAGACTTTCACAATTTCTTTCAGCAAGGAAATTGGCGACAGATAAAAATGGCAAGACTTCAATGCTCTGAGCTGGTGAGAAAGAGGCTGCTTGGTTGAGCAAGCTGTCAAACCTCGTAAATCAAACGAAGGTAATTTGCATTCATTTTATTCAAGAGCCTAAGGAGAAGGGGGACAGGGGGAGAGGGGCAGGAAATGAGCCGCCCTGCCGCCCTTTGCACTGGCAACAAATCATTTTGTGTTGTGAGAGGTACTGGTACCGTTACTTTGAAATCTCATGCGCTCTCGACGGAAATCTTTTGGCCCCTTTCGAGATATTCCTGAAATCTTGTGAACATCCTTCACTTCACTCTCATGAAAACGTTTCTGGAAGGAGTTATACACCACGCATATATGTGGTTTGTAGGAAGGCCTGTATTGTGCGTGCTGGCAGACTCATGAATGAAGTTGTGTGCTGTGGGCTGCCAAGCTAGGGTCTGGCAGCCCACAGCACACAATTTAAGTTTCCTTTTGAAGTTGTCATATCATAGCACAGTATAGTAGCGTGATTTGACTTTCGAGCCAGAGAATTTGCAGGGAATTTGCGAGGGTAGAGGTTCAAGCCCAGCCTCACACGTCACGGCCCCCGTCACGACTCGGGGTAACGGAGATAGCAAGAAGCTACTTCTGGGATCAGATGGACTTGCTACAAATCTATCTTTGGTCCAAAAAGAAAATAAAAATAAATTCCTTTCTCTTTTTTCTTTATTTTTCTCCTCTCGTTTTTTCACGAACTAAAATAGAGACTTGTAGCAAGTCCAGGGATCAGAGCGCTTGGTGCTAAACTCGCTAAAAACCACAACTCAGGGCCTCCGACGACGGGGGGGACCGGGGGGCCATGGCCCCTCCCACTTTTTGCAAATCATGCCGGTCTGAAAGGCAGCTCATCATGTTGTGTTGTGGTAATTTTTTTGTATCAAGTTTGGCCCCCCGCACTTTTCTGATCTCGTCGGGGCCTTGCAACTTCATTTTCATTTTAGTTGCTTAAAAGTTCCAGGTACGCTATCAGGACCAGAAATTTTCACATAATAAATATTCATCAAAGATGACTCCGGGGCAGGGAACAAGCATGGTGCAAAATGTTTTTTGTAATGGAAAAGAACGAAGGAGAGTTGTGCCTAAGAAGGAGACTGAATGGAAAGAATTATTCTTCCCTCTCCGTTTCTTTTTCTCCAGGTATTCTGGTGGTTATCACTTCTGAAAGAAGCGGTCGGTCGTTGCCATTAAAGAACACTCTAACCAAAGATAAAGATATCTGGCGAAAAAACAGAAATTTATGAGAACTAACCTTTAATTGCAGCTGAAACTTTACTTTTCCCACGCGCGCAATCATCCATTCATGGTCCTACACTCGCTCAGTGCATTGTGCTCAGTGATATTCTCAAGGCAAGACTTTGTATTTCCACTGCAATGTTGACATCCTTGCAATATCAACAAGATGACGGGTATGTGAATGTCACTCAATCACACACATTTCACAAACGTGAACTGGAAATTATCGCCGTCTAGAAGAGATGATTCACAGCGTAATGTGACAAATCATAATACAGTACCACAGTTATGACATCGTTATATTTAGATAGAAAATTTCATTATCTACTCATTTCATTTCGTCACCAAACCTAAAATATTCTTTATCTACCAATCCCGCAGAGCTTGTCTTTCATATCCTATCAGTTGTCCTTTCAAAAATCGATTGACATTTATCTGTGATTCATTTGAAATTGATCCTAGCATTTCAAGATAGATTTGGGGGCTTCACAAAATTGATTTATTCGGTGCCAGTTGCCTAAGGCACATATGTCACGTTAGCAATTGGTTAACACAACAAACAAGTTTGGAGTGGAATTCCATTGTTTCATGACTTTTTATTTCTGTTTCATGAATCTTTATTGCAATGAAAATTGAGCCTCGATCCTGTGCTTTGTAATAAACAATAGAGAGGATTGTATTGCATGAACCAATCAGCTTCATGACACATGCCCTTGAAGGGTTTCCCACAGCTCCGTGCATTACACCAAAGACTGATCAAGAAATATGCAAATTTCCACCAATTTCTAAGTGGGGAGACTCTCGCATTTCCAATTAGTTTCCGAAAGGGAAATTAGCACCCACAGTTTCCTATAAATTTCCATTGTGGGAAAAGTACACGCAGAATTTCTGATCAATTCCAGTTGAAGAGATTCACACTCAACATTTTTAAGATTTCCAACAGAAGAAATTCCACATATATACTCTCACGAACCGAATAAACGAGGGGTCGTGAGAGAATTTAGGGGAGGGGGCGGGGTTTCGGAAATGGTACGATATGATAATATAAGGGGAAGGGGGATTGGAACATTCGGCGGGAGGCTAGACAAATTTGTAGATAGCCTTTTTCTTGGTTAAACGCGTATCTTTTTTATATTTGTAAAATTATTAAAAAATTATTTTCAATATCATGTTAATTTTTCAAGAATTATAAAAGGGGGGCGTTAGACAATTTTTCAATGGTTAATAAGGGTGGGGATTACCATTCGGTACTCGAGAGTTTATGGTCTCATGACACGATGCAATTTAGTACATGGTCAGATATGAAAATGATGGTAAATGTAAACGCGACACCGACACAGAAACCGAAAGCCCCCATCCCGCAACACTGGCAACACGAATCCCCCCTCCCGCCCATCCAGCCATTCACGCATCTCTCCCCCGTAGAGGTCGCATCGCAACGCGAGCCCTTTGTTCAAAATGTCATTTGACATTTTGGCGCCCAAATTCATTCTTTTTCTGTGACGATCAACGACAGAAGAAGGTCTCTGCAACCAGTGTACAATCTCATCAAGCCAAGAAAGTATATGAAATCAAATTGTTTCTGGAAAAAGGCAACAATTCGAGCATTGAAAAGTGTCTGTAGAAAGACTAAGAGCAGGTTTGTTGAGTTTCCTTATTTTGCATGTCTGTCTTTTTGAACTAAAATCTCGTCTCTTTGACTATGGCCTAAACAGCTAAAAGAAAATGGCGGGCGCAGGGCGTGCGAGAAGATGTTCCGTTCTACCTTCCTTTCCAAAGAATTTAGAAATTTCATCGTTGCTATAGAGTGTGAGCTATCTATGAAGGAAGATTCCCATCCTAAAAGCCGAAACATCGAGATACAAAGGCCCGAATGGGAGGCGACATTGCCATTGGAACATCCAAGAGCAAAAATGAATTCGAAGGAAGAATTCATTTTCTAAAAATCAACACTAGAAACACACAGGGACTCCTTCATTGGCAAAACTGACATTTTATCTTGGTCTTCCGATTACTTCAATGACAAAAGTTCATAAAATTTGCTCCCACTTTATCACTCTACAAGCTGCTATATTTCAAATTTCATTACATTAATTTTTTAAGACACTGTGTAATGTGAGTTTGTAACTTGTTCTCTTTTATCACAGCACTCCGGCTTCAATGGCTGACTTCAAGAAGAGTCAAGAGGGTGAAGGAGAAAAGTGGGTAAGATTATAGTTTCAAACATAAATCTCTTGTTGGTGATTGACTGGAATTGGCGTATGGTGCGCCACACATCTGTGGCGCACAGACCCAATCTAAGCAATGGAATTAACAATAGAACAAAAGAATTGGCGTAGATCTGTGGCGCATGGCACACCCAGATTCCCTGTAGGGTGATTGAGACAAAGAGTGGAACGCTAGACCAGCATATTCTCAATTTCTATTCTTAGTTTTGAATATATGTGAAACAGTTCTGCGTCTTGAATGCACGAACTTGTTCAAGTGGTCAGCGATCATAGCAATTTGTTTTCAATCACGCAAGTAGCATCTTCATTTGTCACTTTAATTTTGTATTCTTATGACTTAGTGTCAAATGAACTGTTCTTTTTCCTTCCTACATGCTCCTGTCAAGTTAGAATTGCAAAGCAAGGAGAAAACTGGTGAGTTCACAATTCCCAGTCTGCAGAATACATATGGCAGTTCTGAACAAGATTTCACGAGCATGCAGACCAACAAAGCAGTGGTGTGCTTGCGTGCAAGTTCTTTGTTTAACCTTTGTTTTCAAAGGAGTGAACTAAAGATCTCAATCAAAATCAGCATGCACATAAAAATTGTGTGAAGAATCTTGTGTGTGCAGCTGCCACACTCTGCAGACTGGCACTAATTAATTTAATTTTCGTAAATATCTAAGTTCTGAAACATAGAAACATCTTATTGTGGACATTCGTTTGAAAGCCCTTGAAAGCTAGCACGTCACAGAAAGGAGGAAAGAAACATGTCAAAAAGTTTTATTTGAAGACTTTGATGTATATGTATAGCAAATATCCAATCTCTTTCATCTTGATAGGATATTTATCTGCCTGGTTCTGAGTCATTGATATTGCACAGGAGCTAACGCATTTTTCTATATGGAGCTGAAGGATAACAACAACCCAAAGAGTTTATGCTTCATATGTAAAACAGTAAACAATTGTGCAGAATGCTCCTCAGCGTACAATGAAACTCATCCATCTGCACCAAGTGTTACTTTTGTATTTGAAGAAATATTGACTTTTGCTTTTTTTGCATCATAACTTCTGGTGATACTAAGTTTTAAACTGAATCAAGCAAACACCTTTTTTTGTTTATGCTTGAATTCATGAACTGCTATTTCAAAAAGTAACTTGAGAAACCATCATACAGGGAATCACTTTCATTGTCAAAACTGAAATTTTTATTTTGGTCTCCAGGTTATTTAATGGCAAAAATTCATAGATTTGCTCCCATGATCATTCTATCTGCTATGTTTAAATCTTTATTGCATGTTTTCAGATGATGTGAGTTTCTAACTCGTTCTCTTTCACCATAGCACTCTAGCTTCAATTGCTGTTGTCAGGAAGATTCAAATGAGGGCAAAGGAGAAAAACGGGTAAGATCATAATTTCAAGTATTAAATTTTTGCTGGTGGTTGAGACAAAGGGCTGAACGCTATACCAGCATATTTTCAATTTCTATTCTTAGTTTTGAATATATGTGAAACAGTTCTGCGTCTTGAATGCACGAACTTGTTCAAGTGGTCAGCGCTCATAGCAATTTGTTTTCAACCATGCAACCATGCAAGTAATATCTTCCAGTTACCACTTTAATTTCTTGACTTAGTTACAAATGACCTGTTATTTTTCTTCCTCCTAGCTCCTGTCAAGTTGAAATTGCAAAAAAAGGAGAAACCAGTTAGTTCAACTACCTTTAATTTGCTTTTCCTAAGATCTGATATCTAAACATTGAAGCACCTTATTGTGAACATTAATTGATTTGTCTGAAATGTCTTGAAAGCTAACAGGGTACAGAAAAAAGGAAGAAACCTGTAGAAAAGTTTGGTTTGAAGACTTTCATGTATCTATTTATAACAAATATCCTATCCCTTTCATCTTGATAGGATAATTAGCTGCTTCTGACTCATTGATGTTGCACAGGAGTTATACTCGTTTTTTTGTGTAGCTGAAGGATAACAGCAACCCAAATAATGCTGCAATTCATGAACTGCTATTTCAAAATTTAACTTCTACCAAAACCATCACGCAGGAACTCCTTCCTTTTCAAAACTGACAATTTTATCTTTATCTCCTGGTTACTTCAATGACAAAAGTTCATAGATTTGCTCACATGATCATTCTGGTTGCTATTTTCAATTTTCATGACATTTTTCAGAAGTTGGAGTTTCTAACTTGTTCTCTTTAGTCATAGCACTCTAGCTTCAATTGCTGACGTCATGAAGAGTTAAGAGGGTTGAGGAGAAAAGCGGGTAAGATCATAATTTCATACTTAAAATTTTCATTTGTGGTTGAGAGAAAGAGTGGAGCGCTAGACCAGCATATTTTCAATTTCTATTCTTAGTTTTGAATATATGTGAAACAGTTCTGCGTCTTGAATGCACGAACTTGTTCAAGTGGTCAGCGATCATAGCAATTTGTTTTCAACCATGCAAGTAGCATCGTCCAATTTTCATTTTCATTTTTTTGTATTCTTGAGTTGGTTACAGATAAACTGTTCTTTTTCCTTCCTCCAAGCTCCTGTCAAATTGTAAATGCAAAGCAAGGAGAAACAGGTTAGTTCAAATTCCCTTTAATTTGCTATTCCTTATATTTGAGTATTATAACATTGAAGCACCTTATCGTGGACATTAATTGATTAGTCTGAAACATCTTGGAAGCTGGAAGGGTACAGAAATGGAAGAAGCATATTTTTGAAAATTTTGAATTGAAGACTTTGAATTTCCCATCATTTTCGTCCTGATACGATACTGATCCCCATGGTTCTGAGGCAATGAAGTCACACAGGAGCTATACTCATTTTGATACTGGGTGAGCCAGAAATATGTTCTCACTTTCACATGCCAGGATAAATCATACACTGGACCAAGTTCACACATTTTTTTTTGAATCCTTTGTAAATATCCTATATCATTCTTCGTTGTTCTTAGTTGATTTTTGGATACCTACTTATTGATGTATATGCATACAACTTCTTGAAATTTATTTGCCTGCAGAGACAATTAAAAACTTTTTAAATAACAAAATAAATAGATATAATTCATTGCTTTAAAGGCAATCGGTCCCCTTTGATGAATGAAAATAAAACCGATAAAGATCTCTATTGTATATTCCAGAAGTTGGTGTTAATTCGCTTTATCCAAAGAAATTAGGGTTATAGAGACTCAGTGATGCATGAATTTAGCTGCAGTGTAAATAAGGTAAATAAAGCAGTAACCAAGGTCAGAACAATAGGGGAGAGATTGCTTTTAAAGCACAACCAGTTAAAAGGTTTTGCAACAAGTGTCTCTTACCTTAGTTCATCATCACTCACTTAGGGTTGTTCTTTTCAACAAAACAAATGTACAGATATGGTATTATGCAAGTTTACAAATGGAAAGATTGTAACATTTTATGAGTTGATTTAAAAGTACGGGCAAAAGTCTTAAGTACCTGTGTTTTAAGTACATATTCAGTACTGGCACCTATCTATCATCAAAAGATAATAGCAACACATGTTGCACAAGAGGTTGTTTAATGATTGCACAGCATTAGTATCACTTTGATCAATACAAAAACTTTCAGTTTTTATCTTTTCTTTGAAATGATTTACTAGCTGCTGTATTTTGTGCCTGTAGGGTCTTTGCATCAAGAAAGCTGTTCTTTTGTTTTCAGCTGTTGGAGCAACAAGCAAGCATATGCTGCTCCAGAAAATACTTATTCGTATGGATGTCAATGAAGAACTGATGTCTGGTGAAAAATGTTGGGAATGCCTTTGGTAAATTTTGGGAACAATGAAAATGAACTGATTGAATTGCATCATTGGCAGAAGTAGTACAGAGAATAGTAGTAGTCAGGTGCTGATGAAGTTTGATGCAAGTTGTGGTATAAAATGTTATCATTGCATTGTTCGGCTTTTCAAATGCTTCAATCCATGATAGCAAGAATCAATAAAATCCACCAAAAGTGTCCTAAAAGTACTGTGTCCCACCTGCTGTCCAAGAGCTGTGATTTCAGTTGTTTTTTCTTTCTGAACATTTTTTGCAGGAAAGGCTTAGCATATGAAACCTTATTTGAATAAACTACAGACAATTGATTGCAACAATGTGGTGCAGACAGACTGCACAAAGCTTTTTTGGGATACACTCTGTACATAGATTGAGTCCAAGGGTGGGCATGTTACACTGGGGCAATCATCATACTTTTGACCAATACCAGTAGGTTTTTGCTGAAAAATTTGTATGTATCAACTTTGTCCCATTACTGATCTTTTTATTGCACGTTTTTGTTGCTATCTTGCTTCAATAGAAGTTGCAGTTCTAGCACCAAACGCTGGAATCACAGAAGTAGCTAAGTGCTAATCAAGTCCACGACCCCTTGTCACGGCGCCCTACTGGGCATTGAACCCTATCTGCTTGACTGTTCTGCTTGCATAATCAGAGGATTACTCCACTGCACCACAACACCTTTAATTTTGGCTGCAAGTTTTGAATTAGATCGTCACTGATGATGTTTATCCTAAAAATCGGAAATTTCATGAAAGTCGTTGCTTAAAACAGGTTTCCATTAAAGTATAACTGTCCCAAAACTGGTAGTCTCCTTGCTAACCAAATGATTATCGTGTGTGTTACTTCAAAAGGATCTCTCAATAACTATTCTGAAGAAGTTTGTCCCAAAATCGATACTAATCTGAATTTGCTAGTTTTATCTTGTTAATTTGAGATACATTTTGTTCTCAGGTATGTCAGTGCGGACTTAACAGTAGACTCATATGGCTAAGGCCACATCCACACGTACCAGGTGCATTTGAAAACGCATCAATATGAAAATGCATCGATGAAAAACATGACCCATATCTGCTATGGGCAAGCATGCATTAATGATGTGCCCTCGTAGACCCTGAAGATTCCGGAGATTCTAGTTAGTATACAGTGTTGGAACAGGGACAGGGAAAATTCGTGAATTACCATATTTCTATTTTTCCAGCACCCACTCAAAACAAGCCCCCATCCTTATTGTCTTCAAGCGAAATGAAATTGAGGAATAACGAAATTCGACCAAAGGTTCAGAAAAATCCGCTAACATGTTTCAATAGAGTCCAAAAAGTCGTTCCTTTCTCCTTGTATCCGAAGTATGATCTGAAATCTTATGCAATGGCAAAGCCCGAAAATCTGAGAAATATGTTATCCGAAATCTGTGTGAAAATATTTTCCACTGTCCGACGATCTGAAAATGATAAATTCAACTTGTTTGGACGAAATCCCACAAATTGAGGTAGATAATATATTGATAAGTTTCTTAACATAACCGTACTTGGACGAGCAAATTATGGTCACTGTTTGAAAAATCGAAAAGAAGTTCCCCTTTTTACACCATCTTAATAAATCTTTCGCTTGAAATGGGTATATTTAGATGGAACTAACCTAATGTACGTGTGGAAGAGGCCTAACAATTGAGTATATTTCCTGCAGTTTATTTGATTGACGATAACTTATTATTTGTTATAGACAAATAGAGATTGATTATTATTATCATATTTGCATTATTGAACTCTTCTGTTAAACTGAAATTGCGAGGCAAGTTCTAGTTTGTTCCCTCTGCCAACGGGAATGGATAAAGTTGGAGAAAATGATGACTGTTTGAGTAAAATCGCGTTCATGTTCTACTTAAAAGTATTCCAAGAAGCAAGAAATGTAAGAATCTAAGATTTTTAACAAAAAGTTAGGAAATCCCACGTTTCTGCTACGTTTTCCCATTTAAATCGGACATCTCTCCATAGTTTCCCAATGTCCGAAATGCCGAATCTCCTTATTAGAAATTGTAGGGAAGAAGAAATTTCCCATTCAGGCAATTTTCCCAATGGAAACATTAGAGGAAACTTGACATTTCCACTTAATTTTGTCATAAAACATTGGGGGAAACTGTCCGTTTCCTACGAATTTCCTACCTAGAGAAGGGATCTGTCCATGGTTTCCCCATGTCGGAAATGCAAAGTCTCGAATTTGGAAATTGTGGGGAAACGGAAATGTTCCTTTCCGATGATTTTCCCCATTGGAAACGTTGGAGGAAATTTGACGTCTCCTCATAATTTCCTCGTAGTACACCCGTGGAAACTGTCCGTTTCCTACAAGATTCCTACCTAGAAACTATAAGGAAATTTTGCCCTTTCTTGCCGTGTTTTTCGTTGACAAAGACCCGTAAGGTCAAGAATTGATTTTATTATGGTCTTTGGCTAATTCATCGGTAGTACTTGACAGGTCAGAATTGCTTTTTTTAAAGAAAGGGTGACGTACAGGGCGAGCAGACTTTTTTGCAAGAATTTTTGTTCTCCACCGGCCATGTAATATGATAAATTTTGCAATGTCCTTTATTTTTTAGGCTGACTACCTCAATCACAGTCTTCACTTCCTTCATTGAATTGAATGATTGCACTGTGCTTCAACTAGGCCTGATAAAATAGAATGCATAGAATTTTTGCCAAATTGCATAAAGACGCGAAGAGCATTTTGGCTCTCATCTTCACTGGAAGCTAATGGCCCAAGCCCTTGGCCCTCGAATGAGAGCGAGGTTGGCCAATTTCTTGCCAATTTCTCGAAAGTTTGATTATGAGTCGTAGTTGAAGCAGTGGCGCAGACATGTCCACCCCAGTTTTCTCAGAGTTCGATTCTCTAATTTCTCGAAATCCGTTAGAAAAACTTGGGGGGGGGGGGGTAGATTTCTATTGACTTGGAACTTTTGCGATCACTGGTTTTCCAATTGAATTCTGAATTCCGCTATTGAAAATTTCGAGAAAAGCCTTAAATTTCAACTTCAAATCAGACCTTTTACTTCCTCGTAAATTGATACAGTAAAGTCCTGCGTTTAAGAAACTACATTAAAAGAAACTCGGACCCTGACATTTTGCGAGAAGAATTGTGTACATGATGTCATTTTTCTGTTTCGATTTTCTTTGTGCAAAAATGTCCACTGTTACGAAAAATGCTGCTTGAGATGGTTGCTATTCCAAAAATATCGAAAGGGATCAAAATAATTAAAAGGGTGTTTCCCACATTTTCCGAGAGGCTGAAGGGCGTGGTCAGGGATATTTTTTCTGGGGGCTGTGCCCCCAGACCCCCTCATGTTTTTCCACTCGAGACTTTTTGGGCTGGTGACGCCCCTAAGTTGAAGCGATTATTAGGTCATCAAGGAGGGTGTAGCAGGGGTTTTGGCTAGCTGATTAACAGGCTGTTTTGCCCATTTACTAATGACTAATTTTGTTCAAAAGCATAGACTAATGACTAACAATATACTGTAGTTGACTAGTGACTAAGCCTATCTTCACTATAATAGGTCAAAAGAACATTTGCACACAGGTCAAATTATTAAAAAGCGTCAAATTATTAAAAAGCTATCTCACAAACAGAAAACAAATGGTGAAGGTAAATGGGTACTTTAGTTCATGGGGGCCACTTAGTCAAGGAGTACCTCAAGGTTCAATACTTGGACCATTGCTCTTCAACCTCTTTATTAATGATATCTTTCTGTTCATCCAGGAGGGTTCCCTATGTAATTTCGCAGATGATAACACAATTTCGATTTCTGCTGAGAATGCTGATGATCTCTATAGACTAGTGCAACTTAACACCAATAAATGCATTAACTGGTTCAAGTCAAATCATATGACAGCCAACCCATCTAAATTTCAGTCAATGATTGTTGGCAAAAATGATAACCAAACTAAAGAATTTCAAATAAACAATAATTTCAAAATAAACGCGAGTAATGAAGTAACTCTACTTGGAATTCAAATTGACCAACAACTAAAATTTGACTCACATATCGATAATATCTGTAAAAAAGCTGCCATGCAGCTAAACGCAATCAAAAGACTAGCTAGATTCATGGGTAACAAAGAGAGACAAGTAATCGTGAATTCTTTCATTCTTTGTCACTTCAATTACTGTCCCCTTATCTGGTTATTTTGCAGTAATTCAAGCCAAAAGAAAATCGAGAAAGTCAACGAGAGGGCCCTACGATTAGCACTCTCAGATTATGCTTCATCATATAGTAATCTCCTAATCAAGGCCGAATCTACTACAATTCATATTCATTCTATTAGGCTATTGGCACTTGAAATATACAAAACTTTGCACAACTTAAATCCAGCATTTATGAAAGATTATTTTCTCCCAAAATCAACCAGCTATAATCTTCGAAAAAATGACATTCTAGTTGTTCCTAAAGTCAAAAGTACAAACTATGGCATAAAATCGATTAGCTTTTTGGGTCCAAAGGTTTGGAATTCTCTTCCAAATGAAATAAAGTCATCCAAAAATGCATATCAATTCAAAATTCTCATAAAAGATTGGTTTTTCAACAATCAATGCGCCTGCAACGCTTGCAGTCAATAAGTTCCATAATGCAATCTCTAAAATTGCTTCATGTTAGTGTATATTAGTGCTCACACTATCGTAAAACTAACATTAAATAAGGTATTATTATTATTATTATTATGTAATGCAACCCTACTTTTTCAGATGTTTATGTACATGGCTGGGGAAGTAGTATAAATAGCAATTGAATTTGTCGGTGTTTCTTGATCTGAAGAAAGCCTTTGATACTGTAGATCCCAAATAATGGTTAAAACACTGAAAACCATTGATGTTAGAGGTACTGCAGCTGACTGGTTTGCCTTTTACTTGAGGCCTTGAGCAATAGGAGACAGTACTGCTCTTTAGGTAACCAAAAATCCAGTGAAAGCTTGGTTACATGTGGTATTCCACAAGGATCTTGTCTGGGCCCGCTCTTATTCATCATCTATTTAAATGATTTTGAAAGTTGCCTTCGGCTTGCTAAAGCAGGTATGGTCAAGGAGACAGAATCACTAGATATAATTGTTGACGAGGGATTGAATTGGAGCGAACAGTTCAGGAAAGTTAAAGGGTGGACTATGGTCTCTGAAAAAGCTAATGAAAATCGTTCCGCAATCCCAGCTGGTTAACATCTACTCACGGGGGGAGGGGGGTTCTTCCATAGTAAAGGTACCTGGGGATGTGCCGCGAACAAAGGAATACTTTTTCGGGCTTCTCATCTAGCCAAGGGTATACTATTTTGCATTTTTGGCCTACATCGGTCTAGCCAAGGGTATCATTTTTGACAATATGGGTCTAGCGAGCGGTCATGATTTTATATTTTGTTCAAATTTGACAATATTGGTCCAGGAAATGGTCAAAATTGGTCTAGCCAAGGGTGCCATTTTCGTGAAAATTGGTTCAGGGAATGGTCAAATTGATCTAGCCTAGGGTACAGTTTTCGTAAAAATTAGTCTAGCCAACGGTACCATTTTGAATATGCTCGCGGCAGACCCCTACCCAAAATTTGGCCAAGAACCCACCCTCCCCCCCCCGTGCATCTACTATGCTATGCCCTTGTGGAGAGTCACAAGATATGCAAACGTCGTATGGGGGTCTCTCTCCAACACAAAAGTAGAAGCCCTTCAACGTCTTCAAAACAGAGCACATTACATTATTGAGAAGGCAAAAGTCAAAGATCAGTGACCTAGTAACTGGTTGACGGTTGAGCAACTAATAAACTTTGATCGATCGGTGATGAGCTACAAGATGATGAATAAGATCTGCCCTGAAAGCCTGTGGGATACAAGAAACTGCATGGATAGTCAAATTCTGAAGTATAATCTTGTGCACTCGAAAAAAAGCTTTCACTATTTGGGTTTAAAAGCTTGGAACGACATCCCTACCACCAACAGGGAATTCTCTACGTTGCAACAATTTAAAAAACACCTCAAAATACATTTGAGGAGCTGAATTCAACAAAAACACAACTCCCTGGAAGATCAGCTGCACCCTTGTTTTGTTAGATTGTATTTATATATTTTTCGTATGCTTGTATATTTTAAGATTTGCTGAGGGGATTTTTCGTGTACAAACAACAACAATGTTGTCTAATGTAATATAAAACTTCCACGTGATGGATGTCAAAAGGAATGGAAAAATAATAAGCCTTATCACACAAAATGATATTTCTTATTCTTAAAACGGCTACTGTAATGAACGGGTCACCATTGGCCTTTGTTTTCGCCATTTTCATGGCCCATGAAAATAGACGGCACGTGCAAGGCATGTATAATGGTTTTACTCGCTATGAGTATGAGATATTTAATTCATGTTCATTCGTCGAACGACAATGTGACTCAGCTTGAAATATGATATGTTCCTTGTCCAGATGCAAGATTTATTGCATTTCTATCACTCAGGAAACCATCGAAAGCAGAGACCCAAAATATATCGCAAAACCATAGTGAAAGGTGTGGAAAAAATCAAATCATATCGCAAAACTCGAGGGGCATTTCATTTCCAAAAAATCTTGTTTACCTTTGGCAAAAAGCCTTCTGTTCAAGAAAAATCCATCAAAAATCCGTAAGAATCCTTTTGTTTCAAAAACTCTCGTACGCTTTTTCGAATGAGTGAAATGCCCCTCGGCAAAACCAATACCTTTAAAGTAGGCAGTGAGAGCACTCCCTGACTATTGTTGTTGCTAGTCTAGACAATGACCTACCAAAATATTATGAAAATATACACGCACTTTTTTGTAAGAAACTGCTCAAAAGAAACTCAACACTCAGATCGCCAAAATTTAAGAAACTCCAGTACTGGGAAAATCTAACGTAAGTATGTGTAGCTAGATTTTGTTCGTTTTCCAGGAGTTTGAAGGGCGTGGTCCCAAACAGTTTCCCTAGAAATTTGCCCCATACTTCTCATGACTTCTCAAGTGCTGGCCCCAAAAACTACACGAGATTATGAATTCTGCAAACGTTTGCATTTCCTTCTCGATCAAAATCATGTAGCCCCAACAATTTATTCAGCTATTTGGCAACAGCGCTTGGTTTCATGATGACTTGCATAAATTCCTTATATAAAGTTGAGGTGCATCACTAGATTATCGTGGGTGGGCATCAGATAACAATCAAAAGGCACCCTGCCCAGTTCATGCAAACAATGCTCGAATGCTCGCCCCCTCTTTGCCTACTTTTAAATGTAGATTACGTTGCAAATAGCTTTTAATTTTTAATTGATCCTAATTTAATATTGTAAATATTTCTTTTTTATTTGTTATGATATTGTAATTGGGGTTTTACCACGGCCCCCTGAAAAGCAGTCATTCTTGGCTAATGGGGTCACCGTGTATAAAGAATTTAAAATGAATGAAAAAATGAGCAATAGTCGCTTATAGCCATGGCGAGCGCAAACCACCCACCGATTACATGACCTGGTGACCCGTGGATTACAGTAGCCGTTCTATGCGATCAGTCGCTGGCTGAAATTTTTCTATATTCTACTTTTCCATCAATATCTATCATATCTCAAGAGTGAAGCGAGAAGATGTTTGTAACAGATATTCAGATTTCGTTTCCTCTCTTTCCTCCATTCAGAAAAGCCCTTCTACCCTGACAATGCAAGCAATGAAGAAAAACACCAATATTCTTTGAGGTTGCCCCTTACTGGTTGTACCCAGGTTGTACCTCTGTCAATGCCTCTGTCCAGCAAGGCATGCACATATTATCAAATCGTATAAGAGTACGCCTCCTGGTTCTATATTTGATGTTTTCGGCCAAGGGAATCGTGTGTTTTATTACACACAATTACGATACGAAAACTGTTAGTATTGGGGCATTGTCATCAGTGACAAATTTCTCTTCAACGAAAGGAAGAATCACGGCAAAAGGAAAAAATGAATTTGAAAAACGCACTGTTTTGGGACAATGGTGATGGGAGGATTCGAGATAATAACTTTTTTCCTGACAAGAGAAAAAAATCGCCCCAAAATGATGTAATGTTACTTTTTTATGTTGTACTCAAGAAGGACAGCCGGTCTAAACCAGGAAGCCAAAGCAGGAAGCCTGGCTACTCCTGTCATGTTCAAATAAAAAAAGGAAACAGATAGTGTTCCTGTGTAAAATAACATGACCGCAGCCTTGGCACATGAATTTGTCAATTAATGGTACAGTTAAGAAATCGGAGTTGAGGTTGGAGAAAGTTCCATTGTTTTCCATTCAGAAGTAAATATTCGTGCAATTCATCATATACTTTTGCATAAAATATCCCAGAACAGAAATTCCACTTTGAAAGGAAACTTTGTCTATTTGAAGCCAAATGTCTTGACTAGTGACTAACTGGACACTTTATTACTTGACTAGTGACTAATTGGTACCCCCTTTCTACACCTTCATCAAGGACTGAAACTACGACAATTATAATAAGCCCACTTATTTCTACGTTAATATGATAATAATAATAACTGAGATGTTCAAAAACACGACGCAGGAACGCCGGAGAGGGGGGCGCGGGGGGCAAGCGCCCCTCCTGCCCTTTCCTAACGGGGGCAAGGGAGGCAAAAGTGCCCTTTCAATGAAAAACAATAAGTCACTTTGAAACTTGATAGAAAAGCCGCCATAGCTTCTTTCCTTTATCAGAAACACACCAGTAACGAAAAATAAGTGGCAATTGCAACTTCAAAATGAGCAATATGCGAGTTTATGCGATTCGGAGTGAGAAATAGCCGAAAAATTTCATGAAAGAATATGATTAATGTTCGTTAAAACATTTTTAATAGCATTTTAAGCTAATCTGAAGGGCGTGGCCACAAAAATTTTCCCGGGGGAGTACCCTCGGACCCCCCAGTTTTTAAGCCCGCTTCGCTCGCCTTCGGGCTTGATTGCCCTTACGTTCCTAGTCGCCCCCCTTGCCCTACCACCGATCCGGCGTCCCTGACACGACGTTTCGAGCGTATACTCGTACATATTCTTGATATGTGAAATTAAGAGCGATTTCTTGAAGTGACTGATTTCAGTCAGGTAAATTAAGTAATATATTTTCCGATATTATTACATTATTGTTTTGATGTCAAGGGAGTAGTGGATTGTTCTTTTTTACTCACCAAGTGGATATCTGGGAACTCCTTTGAGGGCTTAAATGATGAAGCAGAAAACCGTGAGAACCTCGAATAATTCAACTTTCTGGCACGAATAAGTGTGTCCTTTTGGATCAAATTGTTCTTAATGTGAAAGATGGTCTATGGTCCCGTACTACATCTACAACTGATAGAATCCAGAGGCGTATCGAAGAATCAAGAAATGAGTCAAGCTCCTTTGCTCTTTTGACGAGTAACAACTGCATGAGAATCCAGCTTACCTATACCTATCATAAACAGAGGCACTAAAATTCAACTTTCTGGTAAAGGAGTGGGTCCTTTTTAAGCAATAAATGTGAATGATGGTCTTACAATGATAAAATAAAGAATCAAGAAATGAGTGGCTCCTTTGCTCTTTTGACGAGCTAACAACTGCATGAGAATCTAGATTACCTATCATAAACAGAGGCAACAGCATTCAACTTTCTGGTACGAAGGAGTGGGTCCTTTTAAAGCAATCTGTTCTAAATGTGAATGATGGTCTTACAATGATAAAATTCTGTATCGAAGAATCAAGAAATGAGTGGCTCCTTTGCTCTTTTGACGAGACTAACAACTGCATGAGAATCTAGCTTACCTATCATAAACAGAGGCAACAGCATTCAACTTTCTGGTACGAAGGAGTGGGTCCTTTTAAAGCAATCTGTTCTAAATGTGAATGATGGTCTTACAATGATAAAATTCTGTATCGAAGAATCAAGAAATGAGTGGCTCCTTTGCTCTTTTAATAAGACAACAACTGCATCTAGCTTACCTATCATAAACAGAGGCAACAACATTCAACTTTCTGGTACGAAGGAGTGGGTCCTTTTTAAGCAATCTGTTCTAAATGTGAATGATGATCTTACAATGATAAAATACTGTATCGAAGAATCAAGAAATGAGTGGCTCCTTTGCTCTTTTAATAAGACAACAACTGCACGAGAATCTAGCTTACCTATCATAAACAGAGGCAACAACATTCAACTTTCTGGTACGAAGGAGTGGGTCCTTTTAAAGCAATCTGTTCTAAATGTGAATGATGGTCTTACAATGATAAAATTCTGTATCGAAGAATCAAGAAATGAGTGGCTCCTTTGCTCTTTTGACGAGACTAACAACTGCATGAGAATCTAAGAAATGAGTGGCTCCTTGTGCTCTTTTGATCGAAGGATCAAGACTAACAACTGCATGAGAATGAGAATCTAGATTACCTATCATAAACAGAGGCACGAGACAACATTCAACTTTCTGGTACGAAGGAGTGGGTCCTTTTAAAGCGAATTGTTGGTCTAAATGTGAATGATGGTCTCCTTACAATGATAAAAGATTACCTATCATAAACAGAGGCAACAGCATTCAACTTTCTGGTACGAAGGAGTGGGTCCTTTTAAAGCGAATTGTTCTATCAAATCAAAACATGAATGACTCCTTTGGCAAGACTAGGCCTAACAACTGAGCGAGAATCTGGCTTATCTTTGTTTTAACAGTACAAATGAGCCCTTTCAATTCAAATCAAATAGGTTTTGATATGAATGATGGTCAGCAATTACAAAATCCTGCATTGAAATTCAAAAAGATGAGTGGCTCCTTTGGCAAGATTGACAAATCTAGATCATTACATAATTACATACAAATCTAGCTGACCGTTGATAAATAGATATAGATGCAATGAAATTAAAATTTCTGGTAAGGGTGAGTAAATCATTTTAGCCTGCGCACAGATTTTACTACAGTTCAGCAGCGAAGAATCAAAACATTGAGTGGCTCCTTTGACAAGAAACTCAACTCTTTCGAGATGTTGAGTCTGCACGCAGGCTAGCTTACCTTAGATAGATAATAAGATGCAATGAAATTCAACTTTCTGGTATAAATGAATCCTTTAAATCAAATTGCTCGGAACGCTCTACAACAACAATACAATTCTACAGCGAAGAAGCAGGCATCAGCTAATCCCTCGGCAAGACTTGCAACTATGTGTAAATCATGGTGTAAATCTAGCTTACCTGTGATCAGTAGATGCAATGAAATTAGAATCTTTTCTGTCAATGAATCCTTTTGATCAAAGCTCCACAAACCATACACCAATAGCGGAAAATAATGCCTTAAATAATGCTAGGTACACAACAAGATGCGAATCTAGGTTTTGTCTCCGATTTGAATGGCGGGTTTAGGCCCATAAGAAACACATGTGAACTATTCACAATAGAGAAAATGTTCAACCTGTATACCTGCCATGACTGTTTTATCAAATCAATGATAAACAAAGCGTTGATTCAAAAACTTCTTATCATCTTATCACTGCAGCTATAAATAAATTTTCAAGACAGTTGAGGCCTGGAGTTACACGACGCCGGTATTGGGTTCACTACGGATTGCTTTTCACTTCGGATAGGGGTTTCAGTTACACGACGCCGAGGCAATCCGAAGCACTTCGGTGGGTGAAACCGAAGTGAAATTGGACTCCGCTCTGGAGGTGAAGTGAAAATCAATCCGAAGTACTTCGCTTCGCATTCCATCTCGTGTAACAACTGAATCCGAAGTGATTTTCACTCCGAAACCTCATTCCTAATCACTTTGCCTCCTCCGCCCTCCGCCAAAATACGAAAGAGAGGTTTTTGTATGCGCAGTACATTACAATCCGACATTGTGTAACAGCGACGCAAAACGGAGCAAAAGGCAATCCGAAGTCGTGTAATCACTTCAAAAAGCGTAGTGCTTTTGCTTCGGATTGGGGAAGGCAATCCGAAGTGAGAACCAATCCGACGTCGTGAGAGGAAGAAGAAAAGGGTAATTGTTGATCAAGAGCGAAACTTGGAGCCTTGGAGCGAGATGCATTTGTACCCTTGAGGGACACGAATTACCGGAAGAAAATCCGAGGAAGGGGAAGAAGAAAGGGCGAAGGAAGGGTGTTTTTTTTGTAGATTTTAATGGATATAACTGTCAATAACAATAGTCAGGGAATGCTGACTTGCCCCAAGTCTATTTCGTCAAGACTTATTACAGTTGACAAAATAGACTTGGACTTGGGGCAAGTCTATATAAAATCATAAACTTTCGAATATTGCCTTTTACCGCCTTTACGGTCCATACTGCGCATGTACTAATGTCTAGGGGAAATCCGCTGTGATACCATTACCTTGACAGCCACCAATTAGGTCTGCAAAAATTGTTAAAAACAGACAAACAGACGAACAAACAGAAGAGCAAATAGAATCCAAAGCCAATGCGAAGTTATAGAGCAAGGATATTTTATGCTCTTTGCAATAAAAAGTGAAAACTGGTGCTGAAAAATTGTGCCCAGGTCGGAGAAGGGGATACTCCAATCTTTGCTCCAATTAATTCATGACAGGGGGTCCAGTCAGTGTTAGGGAGGGCCAAAGCTAACATTTCAAAAATTAACCTCAACTGGTAGAGTAAATTTATGGAAACCCCAAGGGACTAAACCCCCTTAAATCAGCAAAATTTCTTTATGCTTTAAATATCCAAGTTCCACTTGCAAAACTCTTTTAAATGATACATGGATTGCAGTATTTTGCAATGCAATGTAATGGTAGTTTTTATGAGTCATTACTACAGTACCGGGTTCCCAAAAAAAGGTAACAGATTTGATGGGACTAGCGATGAGAGTACAAGTCGAATCGATCCAAAATAAGTTTTGAAGTACTTTTAGATAGTTAAGAAGATTAATACCTCATTTGTTGATATTGGCGCATCGAGAGTTGAAATATTAATCTCGAAAGCCAAAATTTGCATCCATCTACAAACCAGAGCTTTTGGGTTTTGGCCTAAACTGCTAACGCGCTGGTTAGGGGAATCTCCTCAGTCAAAACATTTCTGGACAAGGATCGGTCCTTTGGGTACCCGTTTGAAAAGAACGTAAAAAACTGAAAACTAAAATGACTATAGTCACCAAGGAATATTTTTCTCCAGTCAAAATGCATTTACAAAAGTACACCAAGCCATGCACGAATGAGCATTTTTAATGTTCCCTTGGGCATATACGATTGCTTGTTTCGCAATGATTTCGAAAGAGATGATGCAAAAAACATTTCATTCAAGCAATGAAGATTGCAAGATAGTCAGTGTGTTAAAGCCTACGGGACTTATTTCGCTGATGAATAACTTTTCTCAGGCAGGTGTAATTTGAAGTTTTTGTAGAATCAACAAATTCGGGGCTAAATTCTTGAATCTGATTGTAAAGTTCAGAGTCAGATTTCCACTAAGCACGAGGTTTCTTGTTTGTACTGGGCTATAATTGAGGAGATTCCATAGCACAGCGACTTAACAGCTTAGGCCAAACACAAACAGCTCTGGTTTGGAGTAGGAGAAAAATTCGGACTTTCAAGATTTACATTCCAACTCTTGATGCACCAATATCAACAATAAGGTATCAATCTTCAAGTTAACTATCTAAAAGTACTTCGAAACTTTTTAGGGTTCGAAATTCAACTTAAACTTCTTATCGCTAGCCGCAATCAAGTGCTGATCCAAGTTTCTTGGGACACCCGGTAGATAGATTGATTGGTAAGAAACTATCTACTATAGTTTCTTATAAGTTGTTTCTTATAAAAAAACTGAATGTGACATGTGTCATAAGAACAATATCCAATTTTTCAGAATAATATAAGAATATTTCAGCCTCAGCTCGCATATTTGTGTCTGATTTTCAGCAGTTGCCTGTTTTGCGGTGTTCTTGATAGAGAATCGCATGACTGACGTAAATACTTGAAGAATATATTCAGGTTTAAAATGAAATTTTTTTAAGAGTATCGAGGCTGGAAAACATATATAGTATTCTTATAAAAAAAGAGTTTAATAGTATCTGTCTTCGTAAGTGTATTAAAACTGCGAGAAGGCTCTTTTTCGGCAAGGCACGAGTGTTATCGACGGAAGACAACTATATACTTCATTTTGATCCTGAGCAATTTCTCTTTAATAAACTTTAAACTAATGCTCTACGAGATTTTGCACGGCTCTCATTCTATGGGGCTCTCTGATAACATAAACTACATTTGGGTGCATCACACTCTTTTTCAAGCACTGTAATGACCCTCAAAATACCCACCACAACTCACAATATAGCGACAAGAAACACGAAGAGCTTTCATTCACACAGGACTCTTCTGCTGGTTGCAATCCTACCTACATTAGGCTAGCATAGGCTATAGCTAACATTGGCATGTCTGTTCTCTTCAATGCAGAGAATCTGCTCTTTTTTCTGTAAAATCATTCTCTAATTTCTCTAAATAAAGCAGGGCCGTAGGAAGAAGCTTCGGATTGGGGGGGCAATTGTTCTTAAAACAATAGAGAACAATACACCTAATTAAATCATGTGACGTAGCACCATTGTTTTAAAGAATTATTGAGGGGGCCTCAAATAAAGAAATGGATTGACCTCAACGTACCTGTATTATTGCAAAACAGTCGTCTTTCCTTGCTTAAAAAAGTTTCCCGCCAAAATTCAAAGTAAAGAGTTAATTGAGAATCAGATAGGTTCTCCCCAGGCCCGCAAAGAAACCGGAAACGATATTCTTTATGCAGCCCTCGCCGGCCAATTCGTTTTGTCAGTCATTCACAGCTGGAAATTACTTATACTAAACCACATTTAGATCAGCAACCTAAAACCATTGCTTTTAGCTTTCTCGCCAACCGTCCCTTTGCGAAAGGTGTTTAGGAGCGTTGCGAGTCCTACTGCCTTGAGGAGAAGCTGGTCTGTTTGCTTGCGAGAAGTTGCTCGCGGGTGTCAGCCAGCCCGCCAAGATGTGGGAACTCTCCAAGAAACAATTGGCTATACTGGCACTACTCGTAGGAACGTTTTTGGTGGTGGAAAGTGGTGAGTGTGTTGTCTTTGTTGCAAATTTCTTTCCAAAGACTTAGCCACTAACAGTCTTTCTCTATTTATTATCAGTTCATACACAGCACACTTAAGTGTTTGATTTCTTAGGAAATGTCTGTACCCAGTTTAAATTCACTGTTTAGTAATAAAACTACTGTGGCAAGATCTACCTGCCCCTCTCATCTCATAACGGAGATATGTTTTACCCTCGGGGCAATTTCTCAGTTTTGGACCATCACAATCCATCAGATCCAGCGAATCGCTGTCAATATCGTTAAACAACGCTGAAATACCATCTCCCGTGATATTTATGTATTTGATTTATCTCGAAGTAAACTTTGAAGGGAAAGTGGCACTAAAAAGGGTTTGGTTATGGCCAGTGAAAGCTGTACGCGTCGCGTGAGCCGGCCAAGTGAAGTGATCATTCTCATTTCACTGTGTCACGTTAGCAAGACAAATAAAGTGTCTCTTTTGGATAAACAAAGCGATATCTTCTTGTCTCTTTTCTGATATTTCATTATTGTTGAAATGTTGGTTTTGGTTTGATAAGATTGTTGTATCATTTGCAAGTGACGACAAAAATTTTGAGTGAACGCAAAAGACCGCAGGCAATTCTACTGGAGCAAGAGGGAAATCCCGTGATCGCTATCCGTGCCGTTTGTGTGTGACCAAACTGTAGCAAAAATCCAAATGATTTGAAAATCACATTGATATGGATATATGACAAATGACCAAAATATTAGACGCAACTCCTGCAATAAAAATTAGAGGGGGGCCAATATAAACATGCATGATGCCACTGTCTCTCCGTCAATCGCTACTTTTGCGTAGCTGGCACTAACGAAACGATTTTCCCCCATCGTCCCACACTTCTTGCAATTCTTTTCAGAAGATGGAAACCTGGGTAACGTAAAGGCATTGTCCAAGGAACAGTTTACTAGATTTCTGATTGGTGGATATGTTTTATTTACATTCAAAAGCTCAGAAGTGAAGGTTTTGCGGTCTGCAGATTATTTTACGACGTCTCGGAATCTTTTTATATTTCGTTTCGATCTACAGTAAGCGTTGCCAAGGATACATCTTCAAAAACCTGTCTGATGGAGCATTTGATCAAATGGTATAATTTTTATGCAACTGTTTTGTTTCCCCTATTGATAAAAGCAGTGGCTGGTTCGCTTACTAACTTCCTGGAGGAAATGAGCGAACAATAGAGAGAGTACACCCTTTATTCTAAATCACTTGTGGTCAACTTTGAGGCTGGCAAGCTTATTGTCGTCTACTATTTCAGCCCTTCGGTCCAATGAACAGCCAGCTCGCCTGAGGAGATGGAAGGCCACGTCTCTCCATTTCCTTTCTAATTTGCCTCAAGGTCCATGAACCTCACTCTTGGGCGTTGTATCGCCTAGGGTGTAATGGACCTTCTTTATCGGGCTGCAGACCTATTTGCTTCCCCAGTGTTTTCAAATACCGCACAGTACCTGCCCAAATTGAAATAAATTGACTGATTGAGAAGCACTTAAGATTTATACACTTGAAGCGTCGTTTTGCGCAGTCCATATAAGGCATGCGCTTCGTGACGTATAAGCCTTAATTGTGGCAGGCAGCAACAAAACGCTTCAACTTTATGCAATTAGTTCTTCAAACCTGGTCATGTGGAAAGCTAAGAGGGATTGTTTAGTATCTGCAGAATTTCGTTTTCAGTTTCTACGTCAATGGAAATGATGGGACAATATAATTTTGTGAGTCCTGACTCCTGAGAGAGTGTACTGAGAGTGCACACACCAGCAGATAAACCAAAGTCATACACAACACAAACTCTGATAAAGGATGGGTTTTGCGAGGAAAAGATACCCTATCCTCAGGCCTTGGGAGTTGGAAGGTACTTCCCAGCTTGGTAATAGGTATGCCCCTTAGATATGACCCATCCACCTTTGATGACATCACATCATGCCCACAATCCTTTACAAAAATTGTCAGAGTGCACCCTCCTTCCTTGTTAGGGAGACGAGATCGCTTTGTCCGAGGAAACTTATGTGTCCCCCCGTGCAGTGGGTTAAAGCGCATGCACTCGTCAGAGCTTCAACCCCAAGACGCTACTGCGCATGAGCTTTAACCTACTGCACGGAGGGAAGCATGGGTTTCCTGGGGTGAAGCGTATCTGTCTCCCCAACAATTCCCCCTCAGTCAATGTTGACTGGTGTGACCATGCCGTTCTGGATGTAAATTTTCATAGGAAATATTGCTCAGAATCACAAAATTAGCTGAGGGGGGGGGCATATTGCATGGGCAAGAAAAGCAGTCGTTTTCTGCATTTACAGATAAGGGAGCACTAAGATTTCAGATTTTTACCTGCTGGTACCCTGGGTACCAGAGCCTCAAAATTAGAAAAAAATTGAAAATTTGGAAAAGGAAGAGAGAAGGAAGAAGGGACTTTCTTTTCCTTCTTTACTTCTTTTTTATTTTTTATTTTATCATTTTTTGGCTCTGGTACCCAGGGCAACCTGCTGGTATAAATATACTTGATGAAGGATTGCAGTTAAAGTACAGGGTTTTTCATAAGAAACCCAAGAAACCGTTCATTAGAGTTAAAGGCACCTGGTGACCGTCGCATCGTCGTCTCAACCAACGACTGTTAGATCATAAGTCGTAGTTGTAGTGATAAATCAGTTTGAGCAAATAGCAAAACTGCGACGATGTTAAAAGTCTACCTTTTCATCAACCGCTGCGAGGGCGTATTTCCAAGGCCCTTTCATTGCAAAATGGTTGCAGAAATTACTTCTCTGTTTTGTGCGGATGCAAGTTGATGAGGTATCAAGTCTAACACAACTTAGCTGGGACTTAGGACAGGTAAACGAAAGTATTGCATTGACTTTGGCACTGGTGATTTTTTGCATTTTGGGTAAAGCAAGGGAAGGCTGGCTGGAAAGCACAAGTCACACGACAGAGCAGTCTAGTATAAATTTTATATTAGGCTGCTGCTGCTTGGCCTGGTGGGCTGGGGCCTAAAGCCACCCTTATTTATTTACAAACAAGGTGACTTTGATCAGCTTTAAAAATTTTCTTCATAGTGCTGATAAGATTTGTTAATAATATTCAAAAAGAAACTTAAGGGGTTGTCCAAAAATCCACCTGTGTCTGTGATCAGTTAGCGGCATTTGGCCACTAACTTCTCTACCCCCTCTTCCCCCTCCTTAACGGACTTATGTATTTTCTGACATGCAAGTTTTAAATCTTTATTATGGGCCTAAATTGACCCGCCATTGGATTGCAGGACATTTTAAATCAACACCAGCAAAAGTTGGTAAAAATCATTGTAAAGAGTGTCATGAAATCGAGCCTAAACATGCATTTTCTTGATCAGGATTCCTTAAAGTTCCACCAATCATCACTTAATGGATTTTGATGAAACCCCCTCCCCCCTTAGCGGCCAAATGCCGCTAAGTGATCACAACTGGATTTTTGGACGACCCCCAACAAAGATGAACAAGATGAACACAAGTTCACAAGAAAAAGGGTGTCTGCATGCTAAGGGCCATCAACTTTCAATTTTCGTATTTTTAACAGCATTTGGCCATTATGGGGGGAGGGGGTTTTGCCTTAAGAAAATGAAAATCGTATGGAAATCTCCGAAAGGGAATTCTTTTGAAAAACATGGATAAACAATTTCGGGAGGGTGCCCGCTCCCCTGCCACTGCACTGGCTGAGGCATGGCCGGGGCTAGCCAGGGCATTTGGGCGATTCCATGTAACGGACATTACACGGTTTGCAAATTCATCGGTTTTAAAGTCAAATATCTCATCAGTTGTTGTTTCTATTTTCTTGAAAAGTAGAAATTCAGTTTTCTTACAGAAAATTCAAAATAAACAGCTTGTTCAATTTCTAACAGTTTTTCAATATTTTATTTACCAACTGTTTTATTGATGTAACAGACATTACCTTGGAAAAGACATGTCCTTTAGTGCACATTTCCAAACTGTAATTCCTTCTCAATTGTGTGTCATAATGTAATACAGAATCTTATTTTGAAATGTGCTATGATGAAATTTGATGAAACAATTGATTCTTGTTCAAAATTCAGTCTCATTTAAATTTTATTGTTAAAAGTTTGTGTAACGGACATGCTTCGTAACGGGCATTACCTATTTGTCACACCACTATGTAGGTAGGTATCATATTTAACGTGGCTAGCCTGCGAAAGTCTGAGAGAGACTTATTTCCAGCAGGGGCCACGGATGTTTTACCATCAACCCGCCGCAGCTAC
This sequence comes from Aurelia coerulea, assembly GCA_039566865.1. Lineage (NCBI taxonomy): Eukaryota > Metazoa > Cnidaria > Scyphozoa > Semaeostomeae > Ulmaridae > Aurelia > Aurelia coerulea. Next base: position 2,149,450 of record CM076944.1, on the reverse strand, counting down.
CAGATTTCCCTCACATGGCTCTGGTCGACCCGGGCTAGAGTTACGGACAGCGACCAAACTGTCCAGCGCGGGATTCGAACCTCAGCCGCTCTGACCTTTGGTTTACGAGTCAGTCGCCTTAACCACTCCGCCACACTATCCACTATTTAACCAAAAATTACAAATCAAAGTGATATACTCTTGGGATGAGTTGTTAATATCAGCTTTTAAGATGGCAGCTACTGAAAATGCAAACCATTTCTTTCCATCACAAAACTTCCAGGAAGAAATGTTATTGCAGCACTTTCAAGCAGTATTTTGAGCCTCTGTGGAGGAGCTTTTGGTGTCAAATAATGACTATTTTGTGATCTTTTAAGTAACTGATTGCTGAGTGTACGTTGAAATCTCATACATCGATAAAATGAGTTGTTTCAAATCATTGACAGTGGTGTGGAAATTGATATTAATGATTTTTAAGACAAAAACACCAAAAGTCTCCGTGCTAGGTTCACTATTTTGGAGTGTCTGTTACACATTTTTGTAATGTCCGTTACGCTCTAAGTCGATGAAATGTAAAGCAAAAACCAATAAATTTGCATCTGGTAATTATTTATGCATAATAAAAAGAGAAAGTCTGGAAAATTGACACTCTAGGCACAATATTTTTAAAAAGACCCCATTTTTGTAATGGACATTACATCATAGAGTCTTGTTTTGTTTTGGAGAAATTTAACTTGTCTAAGATAATAAAAAAATGTTCTTCAAATAGGTAAACTATAGCCGTAAAGCTTAATTTGCAATGTATGAGGGAACAGCCAAAAACACCTGTCAAGGTTGGTTTTTGAGACACTCAAAAGTTTTCCTTTTCTTGAATGTAACATCCTTCTAAAAAGTTTACAAAGTGAAGAAAAATTAAAAATTCTATGAAAAATAGTGCAATATGTATATATTTTCAGAAAGCTGAGAGTTGGAAGAAACAAAATTTGCTATTATTCAAAAGAAAAGAGCTACTGTACTTCAAAAATTAAGAAAAAGTGCATTTTAAAATGGAATTGCCCATTTCCAGAAATTTGCCATTTATTTTGCAACCCCGGCCAGATCTGGCCATACCCCGGCCGACAAACATATGATCTCTTTTTGCTTTATGCTGCCAGGGTTGCTATAGCTTGGACTATCAGAGAGAAACAGAGCCGCCCCTCTCTCAGGTGGACATTATTGGGCTGGAGGCAATTTTCTGCTTGCCCATTTTATACAAGTTTGGAATTTTATGGAATACATTAGATTTAAAGATTCAGACTTCCGTATAAGTTTTTTACGATTTCTATTTTCTATTTTCTATTCACGTTTTACTCCCTTTGCCCATCCCAATGTTTATTATCATATTGTAAAGTATTCTTTGTTGCATGATTTATCATGCAGAAGCTCAGAGATGTTAGAACCGGGGGCACTGGGGGCGAGCGAGAGCGAGGCTGTTAGTGTTACTGAAAAGGTGTGCTCAACGGAAATAAACTTTGACCTTAATTTACAAGCGAGATCAAAACTTACTTTAAGATTTTGCAATAAACAAAGAAGTGCCTTTTTTATTTTCAAGAAGTGCCCTTTAGTTTAATGAGAAAATACCCTTGAAGTGTTGTGCCCCCAAGTTTGAGATGCTTCCTTCGTCCCTGCATAAGGTACACTCAAATTGATGTTAGTACCGCTAAGTTTTCTTCAGGGCTTAATGATCAGCATTGGCTACTTCAAATGCTCCTTGTAGTATAAAATACAATTTGTGCAAACTTTGCAGTCATTTCGCATTGAGTAGTTCTACCTTTACCTACATTTCGCAAGAGCCTTCTACCATTACTAGGGTATAATTGGTAGAAGGCAACCTTTGATCTTACAGATCATGGTGTACCCATTAAATAAAGTCTTAGTCCTGATGAGTCCGGATATGATGAAACAATCCAATTGGGGTAAAATGGGTATAGGCTGGGATAAAATGGGTAGTGTTAATTGCTAAGTCAACATTCATTATATCAAGGACGGTAGTTCGAGCGGTTCTAGCTAAAGGAAAACTCATGAACAAAAGATTTTGGCAAAATTTATCCAAATTTTTCACACCACCCATTTCACCCCAAACTTACCCATTTTATCCCAGTAGACCCTATGCTCTATTGGTCATTTTGAGTTTGCCAGTTTGTACGGGGTTTACAAAAATGTGCATATTTATAGGAAACTTCAAGCAAACTGTTGCAAACTGGTTTGATGCCAATTTTTACAAACAATTTGCAAGCTCTGAAATCTGAAACATACTCTATGCAAACTTTGCCAAATTTGCGCAAACTAAATGCAAACTTCAAGTGTGAAAAAATTGAGCCCTTTTGCTTCCTATAGTTATCAGGAACTCTTGAGGATAATTCTTGTCATGTTAATCTGCTCAAGGCCTGTATACTTTATACTGTATTTTTTTCTACAGAGACTCTGTAGGTATGTTTGAAACATTAAATTTTTGAATTCAACAAATATAATTTTTTCATCTATGTCAACGTGACAATAATCAACATTTTGATCTCCATAGCTCAATTTGGTATAGATAAACCTGGAGCATGCCCTCTGGTGACGGATGAAGACAAAGAAGTTGAATGCAGTACTGGGTTCATAAATGCTGCTAAATGTGTTGTCGATTCTGATTGCAATGGAACACGGAAATGTTGTCAAGCAGCTTGCGGTTTCGAATGTCTACAACCAGCACAGTTGCCCAAAGCTAAGGAAGTAGTTGGACCAGCAGGAGATCCTGGACAAAAAGGAGAACCAGTGAGGCACTCTTTCTTTCTTTTCGTTGATGCTATTATGGCTAATCCTTGTCTCCACATCATGAAGTGTCTATCATGTCTTTCTTTGGACAAATACAGTAGAGCTTCTTAAAGACTGGTTAAGGATACTGCCTTGCATGAGTCAAATTGAAACATATTACACTAATTCACCTCAAATCATTGGCATTAAAGACATCAATTTTGCTTCACGCATCATTTGAAACAAATGTGAAAAAATGGAGATGACATAATGAGAAATATGATTTGGCTCTAGATTTGTATTTCACCTTATGGGAGAACATTTTCCACCGCACCTCCGGCCTTTTCGTAAGAAATAGCTCATGCGAGTGGACAAAAACGCTTGCGTAAATTCTCTTGTGCAAGCGATCGCTCAGGTCAAGATATATACACAATCTTGTTGACTTGAGAAGTAACTTAAAAGAACAGCAGAGGGCTCAATTCTTTCAACTTTTTAAAAAGGTTGGTGTAAAATTCTTTTGCAGTTTTCTTTGAATTGGATGGCTTGAAAGGAACTTATGGTACTTTGCTGTAAATCTGCCATGGAAATTGTTTGAAATCTTGATTTTTTCAAAATGGCGGCAATTTCATTATTTTTGAAAAAATTCATGGTAAATTTTGAATAAGTTTAAACAATCGTAAATCCTAAACTAATAGAGGAAACATTCTATAACCTTCAAAAAACGATAGTTTATGAAGGTCTACAATATGATGGCAAGCAAATATCTTTAGCTTTTCTAGTTTAGGATTTAGAAATTTGATGACGCCATTGCCTCAAATTTAATAAATGCCGCCATATTGAAACTAATCAAAATATCACTAAATTGCCACGGCAGATTTACAGCGAAAAACTCTAAGTTCCTTCCAAGCCATTTATTTCAAAGAAAACTGCAATATAATTTTACACCAACCTTTTTAAAGATTTGAGCCCTATGTTTTAAAGAACTGCTTGGCAATGGGTTTGGCGGGTCATGCAATGCAAGTCATAACAGGATCAAAGTCAAATTACAATGTTAGCTTCAAATGCCAAATTACACATTACACATTAAAAAGTGTTGCAAAATGTTTATTTCCATTCGCTCACAGTTCACTCGCTTTCATTGTCTGAAAATTTTGAATTGTTCGAAAATTCGTATCAGATTGACATCATCAACCAAACTCATGTTTTTTTTCTTTTACAGTTCCATCTAAATGTAGCCTTTTACTTGAGGGCTTGCTCACTTTCATCTTCCATCATTTTTCAAGATAAATGTCTACTGCCCTTTCTCAAGGATATCATCACTCTCCTTTTGGGACCAATGTTTGTCATTCCGTGAAATTATAAGCACCTAAATCCATCCTATGTTTCATGGACAGACGTCTGTCTAATAAAATGTTCGTCAGCATGCTGAATCCTCCGCCAGGTGAATTCCGCGGAAACCGCGGAAACTATTGTTTTTGCGAGAACAATAGCTTCCGCAGAATCAATTTTCCGTGGAATTCACTTTTGCCTTACACCCATAGTGATTTCCGCGGAAAATTGATTCCGCTGAAAAAACTTGCCATCCACTCGAGCGAAATAGAATAAACCGAGGAACAAACAGGAATAAACTGATCACTTAAAGCGAAACTGCGTGAAACAAATCTGTATCAAATTGCTTCTTCCTGAACGGTCGAAGTTAAAGCTTACTTCTTGAATAAACAATATCATTTATTTTTATGGCAAAACTAAATATTTTCCGCGTAATTAACTTTGGGTGTACGGCCAAAGTGAATTCCACGGAAAACCGACATCGCGGAAATTCGTCCGTATTCACCTGCATCTTCTCGAAGATAAAGAATTTGCTGAGTCATGGTTTTCAATGGCTAATGTGAAATGAAACTGATCACATGAAATGCATTGTGTTGCAGCGGATCTTTTTTGTTTGTTCGCAGTGGCACGTGAACTGCATCACATGATGGTTCACATGGAGCAAGTCCATTTATAATGACTCAATGAAGTTTTCACTTTGAAGTGTCAACTGCTAGATACAGCATAGGAATCATTCGTCGTACATAGCCGATTGCTCGTGGCCCTTGGTCAAAACCGCCAAAGCCTCATTTTATCGGACCAATCAGACGGCTAAAAAGCGAGGGAGACAAAAGAAACCCGTGAAGATTTTCCTAAATTTTACCTACCTTCATAAAACGCAACCAGGACAAAAACTGCTTGAGATTTCCCGAATTTCTTTAAAGCAATCTACTCTCCAGATGTTTGGGAGTAAAAGTTTGGATGCCGGTTAAAATATCTTGGCCACAAACAAACCGACAAGGCACTGAACCTTGAACAATAGAGATTCTGGCCGGGAGACAATAGTAATAACAACAGTGATTGTTGTAAGAACGACCCGAAAACGCCACAATCTGTGTTTTCAATTGTTCTTGCTATTGTCTTTCGCTAAATTTTCTTTTATCGAAGATTCAATGTCCCTACGGTTTCTATGTAAATTGAAAAAGTCTACAAAGGCTTGTTAGCGCATTTCAAGTCATGTGGCAATACTCTTTGGGAGTTTCTGTATTGTACTACTTTTTACATTCATGGCAAAAGTTTGCTCGTTGCGAAATAACTTATAAAATTCAAAAGAGGTTTTATCAAGAGGCTTTATCACCTGACTTGAAGTGGCGTAAATAGGTCTCGACTAGCCTTCGCCGATTTTGTCTATTGGAGAGGCAATAACTCCGCCAGTCCTGAAGATATTTTAACCGGCATCCAAACTTGTACTCCCAAACATCTGGAGAGCAGATTGCTTTAAAAAAATTCGGGAAATCTCAAGCAGTTTTTTGTCCTGGTTGCGTTTTATGAAGGTAGGTAAAATTTAGGAAAATTTTCACGGGTTTCTTTTGTCTCCTTCGCTTTTTAGCCATCTGATTGGTCCGTGAAAATGAGGCTTTGGCGGTTTCGACCATGGGCCACGAGCAATCGGCTATGTACGACGAATGATTCCTATGCTGCTAGATACTTAACACATAAAGCCCGGTTTCAGGACACTTTGTTTCTTTTAAATTGTCCCCATAAGCAGCTTTCTTTGCAAGGTACTAATTGTCTAATTGGCTGCTACAAAGTACGGAACAAAGTCAGAGCTCAATGCTTTGAGAATCAGTACATTTGGAACAAAGGAAGGCATGTGGGGCGTATCACTATGTAAAAATCTCGAGCACCTTAAACGAAAGTCCTTTTGTTTCAAGAAAATCCTTAAATAGTATCAAGGCAATCATAGCAGATATTAATATCGCCGCGCAGTGCCAAAGATCAAACCAACAACAAGCAAGCACACAGCAGAGCGTTGTGACGAAAGAAGGAAATGATGAAATAAAGAGCAATTCGTTACTTTCTGTGACCTTATGGCCGAAGGGCATTTCACTCCACTGAAAGTCTTGAACGCCTATTGCAAAAATTCCTTTTTTTTCAAGAAAAATCCATAAGTTCTGACAAAATCTCATACAATCTGCGGTACAATCTTTCTACTAAATGCCCCCCATTTACAGCGAAACTGCATAAAACAAATACGTATAAAGATTCTTTAGCTTCCTCCTTTACTGGTTTCTTCGTGAACATTTTACTGCTTGCTCCTCAATAAATTTAATTTATTTTCATTTCTACGGACAAAATAAATATTTTCCGCGGAATTTGCTTTGGGTGTTTGGCTGAAGTGAATTCCACGGAAAACGCGGAAACTATCGTTCTCTTGTGAACAATAGCTTCCGCGGAATCAATTTTCTGCGGAATTCACTTTGGATGTAAGGCCAAAGTGAATTCCGCGGAATATTGATTCCGCGGAAGCTATTGTTCTCGTCAAAAAAATAGTTTCCGTGGTTTCCGCGACTTCCGCGGAATTCACCTGGCCTGAAAAAGGGCCTAAAATACTCGGCAAGTGTAAAACGCAGGTTTGCAGGTTGGTAAAACGCAGGCTTACAGGTTGGTAAAACGCAGGTTTCAGGCCAAAGGGCTGTGGCTAGAGGCAAGGTGCCTACTATTTTAAACTTCTGGTTATATTCAAAATTCTTATTCATAATATTGGAATGAATGATGGAAACCAAGGACTTTTGCTGGCAGATTGACTCATATTGTTTTGTTTGAATTAGAATAAGGTAATATTGCTGGAATGCATTCAGTGGTTTCCTCACAACAGTGGCATGATCTCATCCTAAGACGTTGTCGTGTAATATTTGAAAGGGCAACATGGTAAACAATGCAAATTTCTTTTCTGAAACTCCTTGGGGCTTGTGAGTATTAAAATAGTGAGAATTTTAAATGCATGACCTGATATAAAGATCAGATCATTAGCTATATAATTATAAATAGCCTACTGTGCTTGGCGTAACGCAGTTTAGGCCACCTTAGTTCCAGAACTATGGGCCCCTGACCAAAAGGGGCCCCCAACAAGTTTTTCGTATTGTGTGCTGTTTTGCCATACTGTGCTTTACCATGTATGGTTTTGCATGTATGGTTTTGCCATAGTATGGTTTTGCCATACTCCTAAGGCCATCCCAAAAGCACTCACTAACCAAGAACACTGAACTCATTCATCCCACTTTTGTTTTGTCTCAAAACTTTATTTCTGAAACATCATCACTTGTGAGCAAGAGCACCTAATCACATACTGTGATTTTGCATTATGTTTCCTAGATTCTGTTTGTTTATAAACTATTGTGTCTATTTGCATGCCCATTTAAATGATTGGTCACTAATAGCAGGCCCCTTGCCTCTAGCCACAGCCCTTTGGCCTGAAACCTGCGCTTTACCAACCTGCAAGCCTGCGTTTTGCCAACCTGCAAACCTGCGTTTTACACTTGCCCTAAAACACTTCATCAAATCGATTAGGACTCTCCGATTAGGAAGGGCCTAAAACACTTCATCAAATCGATTAGTTCTGTGAGGAGTCACACAGAACAATACTCACGAGCGTGTCACTTCTCTCAGGAGTTATGACACATAGATTCTCAAACAGATACTAAAGATTTTCAATCCCGTGGCAATCAATGTGCATACGATAGAGCTCTCACCCAGGCAAAATTGCATTTTCGCAATTGTTTTGAGTGAGGAGTCCTTTGTGATTTGATCAAATATTTTAGGCCTTTTTCAGTCATTTTGCAGCCACCACACCAAGTTTTTCTAAACTTTAATTTGCCAATTTTTCCAGTGCTCGTAAGAAGACAAGAACAATCACAAAAATACTTTGATCTTTTTGCTGTCAAGCAAATGTTGATTCATTCCAATCCATCCAGTACTCTTGATGCTATGAATTTTCAAAAGTGGGAACTTTTATCTGGTTCACCCAGTAGTTTCATTTATGAATCAGGCTTTTGCTTCACACAAAAAGTTACTCCTCTTTATGTTGAGCACCGCTTAGTATGATGAAAATGATAAATCAAGAATTTAAGGCCCCCAGTTGTCCCATTAAATCTGCCACTGATGTAAACTGAGTTATATCATAACAGGAGTTATCTTTTGATGTTTCATATTTTACTTTGTAGGGACCTGCAGGAAGGAAAGGTAAAACTGGACCAGATGGTGATATCGGACCTGAAGTAAGTATCATTTATTTATCCAAAGCGTTGGTTTAAATGCATCCATCATTTTTTTATGTATTTCATCTAAAAATTTACATGACATTACTTAACGTACTTTACAACACTATGACTATGATACGAAGAGGAGCAAATTACAATGTCAACCCCTCGTGGCCCTTTAAGAGAAAACATTGAAAAATACATTTAGATAAACCAGACATAACTACAAAAAAAAAGAAAAAAAAAGAAAGAAAACAATTGCAAAGAAAACGTACTTAGTGGTTGCGTGGCTTGTGACAAAATTTAAAATGAGCTCAATCCAGCATTTCATCTAACATTTACTTATTAGAAGTTTGGAAGTTCAGTGATGTCAAAGAGGGGATGGTGAAACGCATCCAATGCCTGTAAAGCAACATGCATTGAAAATTGCTGATTTAGAAAGCAAAATGGGGAAATAGGTTGAAAGGGGCAGTCAGTCCTTTTTGGGAATAAAACAACACGCGTGCGGCAAAACACACAGGCAAATTCATTTGCACGTGCGATTCGCACACGTAGTTATTCAAGACGGTATTTAAGAAGTGACACAAAAATAGGTCTTCAAGTCTCCCTTTACTGATAAAGATAATCACACTACCGATAAATTGAATATCATTGTTCATATGTTTATGTTTCAATGAAGTTTTTGTTTTCATATACTCATCAGTTTCTTCCTCGGTAAACTCAGACTCATCAGTGTCTGATTCTTCCGAACTATCAATGTCAACAAGACAAATCTGTTGTCTGCTCGGTTCATTTTCTTCATGAACATCGGTATCGGTAACAAAAATTACCTTCACTCTATGAGCACCAAGTGTCGCAATTATTTCATATTGTGGGAATTGCCACTTGGGACTTTGTCAAAAGTGTTATAGGATTTGTCAGTAATTATGGTTTATTGAAGCGCACTTTGCGCTTGCGATGAAAAGCACTTATGGCTCAATTTGCGTGTGTGCCAATGTGTGCGTGTGCGATCGCACGCGTCAAACGAAAAGGCCTGGGCAGTCAGATGATGAAATATCAACTTTGTAGAATGATTAAAAATAATAAAGATAATAACATATTAAGAGTGTGATTAAAAACCCAAGTATATATCTTTAGTATCAAATGTCAGAAACAGTGTATCCCTATGATAAAGAGTTGCTTGTTTGATACAGTTATGTTTGAGAATATTCTTTCAAATTCATAGGGTAAAAAAGGAGCAGCAGGAAAAGATGGCAAAAAGGGTAAAACAGGACAACAAGGTCCAGCAGGCCCTCCTGGAACTGCTGCTGGAGTAGCGCCTAAACCAGCTGCTTTAAGTCGCCCCAGAGGACCTGCTGGTGATGTAAGTATACAATGTACTGTTTTATATATTGTTTATATTATGCATTGTATATATTGTACTGTTTTTTGTAGGAAGAAAACTTACAAAAACAAGAAAGCTGTATTAAGGTCACTTGTTGAACTATACATTCAATGGAGCAAGCTCTTAGGCAAGACCAAAACCTGTCTATAACTATATTTTGGCACATTTTGCAACATTTCATTGAATGAAATCTGGTGGGAATTTTTTGGGGACATTTTGTGGAAGAAACTTACAAGATATGTGAAGATTGCAACCCCCCCCCACTAAGTTTCTTCCCTTGAAGACTCGTGAAAAATATCAGTACTTTGTAATTGCATGGTGAAATTTCTGCATAACAGAAACCACTGCAGGCTGGAGGGGGCAAGATCTTCTGACAGGAGGAACTAAAATGATTGAATAATGCAGCTGTTATTATGCATCATTTTGTAAAATTGCTCTGAAATAAGCCTAAAATTTCTTGTGCCAGGGGTATGATGCTTCCATTGGAGTGGCCATAGCCCTGCTGGGAAGGTCCCACTAATTGGAAACCAGCCTTAACAGAATGTGTTTGCTGTCAAATGTTCCCATAGTAAAAAATGGAGTTTGCATTTAGTTTGCAGCAAATTTGCACAAAGTTTGTCGTGAGTTTGATTTGAGTATGTTTCAAATTTAGGAGTTTGTAAAATGTTTGGAAAGAGTTTGAATTTTGCACGAGACCAGCTTGCAACAGTATGTTTGAAGCTTCCTGTAAACATACAAATTTGCCTGAACAAATTTGCATGAACTTGCAAACTCAAAAAGGTCAATAGACCATACTCAATGTAAACTGGTGGGAACGTTTTGGGCAAACTTTATATTTACTATAGGGTTTTGACAATCTCAAATTTGTATTTCCTTATGAATCCTGAAGAGAAAGAAGTTTAGAAATGATTTTTCTGTAAAGACTATCGATATTGAGCCTTGAAAGATCTTATTTTCCTTTAGGGGCTCTTGGGTTATTAAAGAATGGTGATGTCTGTTTATAGAAGATCTCTTCTTCAGAAATTCACTAACAAGGGGTAGTTTGAACGTTGTGAGCCTGACTGGGAAGGAAATGTATCATATGACTGAAACTCTACATGCATCATTTTAAAACTCTCTGTTCAAAAGTTGCATTTTTGGTTAAGATGCTAAGTGATTTCTGTTTCCTTGGGACGTTTACAACAATTGAAAGGTGAATGTGGGAATGGCTCAGTGGTAACTACCGTGACTATCAATCTCAGTGTTGGTGGTTAGAGTTCCCACCCTGTTGGACCTGCTACATAGAGTGAGGAGAATCACCAACTCTCTATAATTCCATGCTAAAAGAATCACAAGGTATTTTCACATTGAGAGGAAGGCTTATCCTCTCAGCATTCTAAAAGTACATTTGGATGGTATGGTAGAAATATACAAACAGGTCTTAAATGTTTGAGGCAAGTGAATTTTTCTCATACAAACTCTGCTGCTTATGTGAGGTTGGCAAGAAAAGATGGTATATCACCTTATGTCAGCATATCAGTGTTTTGAATCTTATGCACCCCATTTATGTGGGTTCGAATGCCAAGGTGGGAACTACTTAACCAAAGATTCAAATTCCCGTAAGATTTCCCATTTTGGCCAATTCACAAGAGTTAATTAAAAAAGTTTTGCATTTTTTCCAACTTGCAAAAGTTGCTTGCTGTGAAAGTTTCTTCCCTTAAAGTTGGTTCTTGATAACAGCTGATAACAGTAGAAATAAAGTTCTGTCACTAGACTTGAATTCATAGTTTCATTTCTTATTTTGTAGGTCAAAGGACCAGGCCCTGGTGATTTGGTTGGTCCAGTAACTGAAGAGGTTTCTCCTGCTAAACAACCACAGACTGGAAAAGAGGTGACCATTGTTGTTTTAGCTTTCTATCTTATAGGGATAACTGTTTACAGTGCAACATAGAAACCAATTTTTTAAAAACAGTGCACAATTGGTGGTTGATGCATCCTTTGTTTGTTTTAATATATTGAAAGAAATTGCATTCACAAGGGTTTTCAAATGAAGTAAACCTTCTTTCGTGCTGGGGGTCTAAATTTTAGTTACCTTCATTACAGGGACCCGAGGGATCACCAGGAAAAGTCGGCCCACCTGGACCAATTGTAAGTATTTTATACACTTTGCATACAGTATACAGTTTGCATAATCCATTTTACAAATAGGCACATCGCTCTGTGCGTGTGCATTTGTTGTCCATTGATCAAATTAGTTTCAAACTTTTTTGACTGCTGAAATATACTGTGAGATTTTATCTTTGAAGCTTCAAAGCACCTTTCAATTTTATCACACATTGTATACAATACTGATTATTTACAATATTTACTTTGAATATCAACCTCTTTCCCAAGGGTATCTGTCGTTGTCAATATGAGGCTATCCCATATTCGAAATTTTGAAACAGATATTCCACGATTCGAACCCTATGCATTGCGATATTGGTCTGTAGTTTTTATTTCAATCAAACGCCATTTCTTCTGGGTGAGACATTTCTTTTGTTTCAAAGAGAGCCAGCTTGACAGGATTCATGGCCAATGTTATTATTGCAGTTTACGGAAAACCTTCATTGACACTCAGTACCAAGTTGCTGCGAATACAAGGTTGTAATTTTTAATCAACATCTATTTTTCAGGGTGAAAGAGGTGAACCTGGTTTAATTGGCAATCCAGGAGAGGCTGGAGATCCTGTAAGTTGGTGTTTTTGTTTTATCAACTCTTCTTCATTTCTAAAAGTGTTCTTTTAAAAAGAATAAGGAAGAACACCCACGAACCTGTTCGTTAGTCAAAGGAAGTTGGACCCTTTGTTGTCAAATTGTAGAAATTTATTTAAGGTACACACAGGTTGGTCACTTTACTAAATGTCAACGTATTTTCCCACTGGACTTTGTTTTGCTATTTGCTATTTCTATTTCCAGTCGGTAATTTTCTGAACATGCAGGATTTCATGCAGTCAAAAATCATCCAATACCTAACTTTCCATTCAATTGCAAAGTGATATGTTCTGTAGTAATATGAAACATGACCTGTTTTATATATCCAGATAAAAATCTTACAATACATGTTACTATCTACTCTACAAGTTAGTACTACATACAACTATATGTAGGGAGGTCAATTTTATGGAAATGAATTGAATGATTATCGCTAAGGAAATGTATATTGTGTTTGGAATTTACAGTTGGGTAATGGTTTAAAAGGTAAATGATTTACAATATTGAGTCCTGCATTGTCAGTAATAAACCTTTGTCGTCCATTGACGTAGGTAGGAAGAACTCATTATCTTTTGTTGGAGAACATATAAATTCGTTCGTAAGTGCTTTGTGATTTGAGTGTAATAGTTCCGGTTCAATGGCAGGGCCCTTTAGGCCACCTCACCGAACCCTTGTATCAACTATTTGGTACATATTTAGATATAGACGTATTATATCGTATGAGACATAGAGAATGTATAAAAATCGTCATTTCTTTTATGTAAGCTCTGAACCATTGATGATGTATCACCGCCATCTACGAACCCCACTGTACACAGTGTGTTACATTTACAACACTACAGGGACAAGGCCACGAGGAGCAAAATAGCATGTCTGCCCCATTGTCATCACATTTAAGGGTAAAAAATGCTACCAGGACAGCACTTTGTTATAAATGCTCATGGGAAAAATACTAGAAACGACCAAACAGAATTTGGTCGCAAAGGTTTTTATTATCTGGCAGGAAAAGATTTAATGACTTGCCACTAAGTGCCAGAAAGATTGAATCTAGAATTCTTTTTAGACGATTTTTAGAAACTCATTTTATTTGATGTAAAATTATTTTATCTTTGGATTGGACTGTATTGGACTCTTGTAATTAGTTTTTAGATCTTTTACCATTAATTTATTAAGTATCAGGACCCTAATGATAACAGTATATATTGTACTGATAGGTCATCCTGTTAAAACATTCGATTATTATTATTATTATTATTATAGAAGAAAGCGAGAGAAAATGTATTTGCAAATTAAACACTAAATGCTAAAAGTTTGTGGTAAAGACTATGGGGGGATTCTAAATAATGAAGCTCTGCATTGTATCAAACCGAATTAAAATTGATTTGATCGGGGGATGCGAAACGTAAGCGATTTTCTATAACTGTTACACCACTATCTTTACCGCAATCATTCATTTAAATACCAGCTACATACTGTAGATATAATGTTAGCTACACGGAAGTAATGCAAAAGAAAATGGATGAAAGAAAACAGACCGTTGATATGCGAAAAGGGAATGGAAGAAAATGGGATAATTTCTTGGTATAATCAGAGAAATTTTAATCAGGATGTTCTGTCTTGAAGATATACATAATCTCAATTAGAATTCAAGCCTGCTTGGAAAATTCCACCAACTGGAAACTGGCCTCTATGCTCGTAATGGCATTATAGCCACATAGCTGGTGGTTTGAGCCGCAAAGCTAATGGTTTAAACAGTGTAGAAAACTGTAGAGGATTGTCTGACTGCCTTAAACACACTTGATATGTGGCTCAGTTTGAATTTGGTATGATTTTTCAAACAGGAGTACTTTTTGGGACATCCGGTGTTTTTGTCTTAGCGTACTCTCCTTGCTTGTTATTGATGAAGGGTCTTATTCTAATGTTCCAGGCTGTAAATTTTGTCCATTATCAACATCTTTGTTCAGGAATGCCATTTTTAACATCATCAATTATAAAAAAGAGGACTCTTTTTTATAATTGATGACGTTAAAAATGGCAAAATCTTCTAACGCAAATGAAAAATTGAAGTTGATTGAAGTTGAGCAAAAAGTATGGTACAAGTAGATGCCATAAATTGCAATGCTTGATATTCATGTTAATGCTCTATGTTTATCTTTTAGGGCCCAGTAGGACCTGTTGGACCAATTGGAGAAGCTGGAAAAGATGGATCCGATGTAAGTTAGACAATTCAGCTTAAATTCAAATTCACTATGAGGAGTCATTGTCAACCAAACAACATGTCATGCGACTTAAGATCGAAAGTTGTTGTACAGTAAAAACCCGCAGCAGAGAACCTGTGATTTTGAATATGCTGAAATTGCTCCCATATATTTATATAATTATTGTTCTTCAATAGAAGGTGCTTGCTTAGCCAAAAATCAGTCTGGATGTTCTTAATCCGTAGTTTCTTTTATGTGGGTCTTACTTTGAACAAGGTCATTGCAAAACATAATGTTGCAATGGGATGTTGAGAGTCTTAGTTTTTCGAATTTAATGAATTCTAAATCTTGGAAGCTGGTCAAATTGTTCAAGATTTTTCCACGATAGATAGGCAATCGTCAAAAATGAAGGTTGACTTTAAACAAGTGACAGTCATCTCATAATTGCTGAATATTGTGGTACCCTTTACAACAATCATTTATTTTGCTTCAACAACAGCATTTGCGTAGCACTAGCAAGTTATTGGGGACTGAAGCTCCCAGCCCCCACTTCCAATGGGCCTGTTCACATCATTAAAATACAGCTTAAGCCAACCTTAGTAGCATTCATTAGTGAGGATTAGAAATTATTTGGTAGAAGCAGATATTGCATGAAAAGAACCAGCCTTGTTTGCATAAATGCAAGTCTTACCCTGAATGCCATTTTGAACCTAATTGGAACCATTTTTTGCCTCATTCAGGGACAACAAGGAGAATCAGGGCCACCTGGTCCTCCTGGAAAGCAGGGACCAGTTGTGAGTATTTTGATACCTTAAATACAAAAGCAATAGAAAAATGTGCAATCTTGGACAGATTTTTGCACTGACTGAAAAACCAAAGAGTCCTCAAAGCAAGAAGTCAATTTGCTTTGAGCAATTTGAGTCAATTTTAGATATTTTTGCCAGGATTCAGTTGCTAGTTTCCAGCTTTGTTGCAAATCAGAAAGTATATTGTAAAGTATGAAGATTTCAGAAAAGTAAAGGTGTAGAATGTGGCCTGAAAATTCCGGTAAGAATTAGTTAAAGTGAATGAACGGTGCTGAAATGGATTAATGTAAAAATTGGAAAAAGAAAAGGCCTACACATGCCATTCTTTCTTTATCAAAGGATCTGTCCGGATGCCTATATAGTGCGCTAGTACGAAGATAAAAAACTAAATAATGCTCAATATTTGCACTTCATCGATATGAAAAAAGTTAAATACTTTACTGATTTAATTAAAATTCGGCAGAAGGGCTATTATTTTTAGTTTTAGTTTTGTAAATCAATATTATATTATAATATTCAATTGAATAATCAATGGTTTTTTATGAATGACAAAAACAAATATGGGAAGTTTGCTTGGACCCAACTGTAATTTTTGTCATCAATGAACATCATGTTTTTAAGAGTGTTCTGAATAATTTTAGTTATGCCAGTGAAATTTGTTAAAGTTGCTACTGCTAGCACAAGCTTTACTGATCATTGACATTTTTTTCTCAGGGTAGAGGTGGTATAAGTGGCTCACCTGGAGCTCCTGGCCACAAAGGTTTAAAGGTAAGTTGAATTTGACTAAAAACATAGATTATGAAAACTCAAAAGATATAGATGAAAAATTAGGTAAATATTTTCCCAAGCTTTCAGACTTTTGCCGTGGAGGTCCAAAGCTTGTCCAAAAATGGCTCTTGTAATTTTGGACATATGGGACGAATTGACACTCACAACAAGACAGAAAAAATTGACATTCAGAACTATACGGACAGGACAAACTTGTACGAAGAATATGAAATATTTGTTTGGATGATCCTTGTTGCCTCTATGCTTTGCTGTTTTGCTATAATACACACTTTAAAGCTCGCTTAAAATGACTACTTTCTGCCCTTGAATCTCATCTTGTTTATTTCAATTGTTGTAACTGTTCTTGTTTACTCATTTTAAACCTCAGGTGCATTTGTGTAACTCCTCATCCCTTCTTTCCTACTACTACTTTGTCTTTCGACCCTTGTTCTAGTCCACCCTCGTTAAATTTCGCTTGAAGTTTTCTCACTTCAGGTTCGTCCTCGATAACTGAACAAATTTTACTTGGGATTTTCTTGACTCAAATTGAAGAACATTTGCCCCTATTAGAAATGCTCATTGTTATTCTAAAGTCAGCCACTGTTGCTTTAAGTTTTCTTCCCAGGCAGGTCTCATGATATTTTTCTGTTAAATTCTGTCAAAGCATCAAATACCCTTGGCATACTGAATGCCAGAACAACTTCTTACGAAACTGAGGTATTTGGCTCAAAAGCTATAGAAAATATTGCCCCACAGTATTAGATAGTCCCAAACGTTAGCAGCTCTTTAAAATGGTATTAAGGACCTCCAACATAGAGTAACTGTAGCTTGAGTAATATTCATTTACAGTGTGGGTTTTCTATAATTTTTCTGACTTTACCTTGTAAGTTACTCTTTCTTTTTGTATTATACATCATATTTGGATATGCTATTAAAGTTAGGTTAGTTGACACCAAATAGTTAGCAGAGTACTCCAACTTTAGACATGTTCAGCTCAGTTTCATTTTAAAACTCCACTACATACAAAAATCCTTTTACATACAACAATTAACTAAAAGGACAACAAGCTTACAAGAAACAACGAAAAGGTTAAACATCAAACACTACAGAAAACTAGAAATTCGTATGGAGGGGAATCTCTTAAGGAGCAGTTCTCTCGGTAGATAAACTAAGCAAGGGGAGTGCGCCCCCCCCCCTCGCTTTTAAAAAACATGTTACATGATTCAACCAGAAGAACTTCTCAGATCAAACGTTCAGGGGTTGATTGATCCAAGAAACAGATTTTGGAAATTACCGATATTTGATGGAGAATAAATTAAATTTTAGTTTATGACAAAAACGAATCATTGAAGTGGATTGTTGTTATCATTATTATTATTTGAAATCCTCAGGGAGATCGTGGTCCAGCAGGGAAAACTGGTGTAGCTGGTGAAAATGGTAATAATGGTAAAGAAGGTGATGCAGGCGAAGCAGGAGACAAAGGCCCCGCAGTATGTATATGTTTGTTTATACTTTTCTCTGCTAAACAGACCCTATAAGAAGGGGGCATGGCATAATAGATTCCAAATCTTTAACTCGGTGTACAAAAAGGTGGGTGTAAATTCTTTGACCTATTTCTTTTCATTAAATGCCTTGAAAGAAACTTTAGCTACTCTATTATTCTACCATTGACCTTTTCAGAAATCTCGTTTGAAATCAGAATTGTGACTTGTGATGTCATAAAATGTTTATTCAGACACCATGTTACATGCAAAGCTGCCTTTTTCGTGGGTTGGAGAGATTGTGGAAAATAGCAATTGTGGAAAGGTTCAGCTTGATCTGCTATTCCAAATTCATTCAAGCCATTTGAATTTTGCAGACTTTTTTTTATTGCAGTTAAGAAATATACCACCTGTATCACAGTTTCATAAGCGCTGCAGTTTTCTAAAGAGAAACAATTCATTGAAGTGGTGTGGAAAAGTCATCAATCAATCTGAACAGAATAATAAGCCTAATGTATGCTACAACAATAAAATCCATTTGCACCAAGCCATTTCAATCAAGGCAACATTTTTCGACAATAACAATGATGAGCATGATACCCAGACAACGAATTTATAATGGTATTTGAAACTCAGTTTTTATGGAATTCAAATACCCCCATCATGGGGGCTTATTTGAGGAGAAGCTTATTTTTTAAATTAGCTCTGAGGTGGGGGCGGCTTATTCAAGGGAGGGGGACTTATTTGAAGGTGGGGGATTAATCGGGGATATATTTTTGTATGAATATGGATTTTTCTGACAGTTTGTTGAAGAAGATCATAGATAAAAAGATTCAACCAATGTTGCTATATATTGTATTTATTTAGTGGTGATTGATTTATAATTGTTTTGTAGGGACCAACTGGTGACAGGGGACCAACCGGAAAGACTGGCCCAAAAGGTCCAGTGGGCAACAAAGGTTTAGATGGTGCAACAGGCTCAGCTGGTGTTCCTGTAAGTCTTTAATTTTTCATTTTTAAATTCAAAATAAAAGATTCTTTTTTAAAGAAATGCAAAGACAAGTGGATAATCTTATAACCAGAGAAGGTTCTTGAAGATGTTGCTCACTGGGTAGTAATCTGAGAAGATTTGCGGGTGAAAAGTACATTCAAGCACATGTGGTAAATGAAGGAAACAAATGGAGAAGATGTGACTGATGAGTGCAATTCTTGGGCTGACTTCTGCACATCAGTCTTCAGGAGGTGTGATGATAAAGAAATCTTAAAACATCTTAGCATTTCTATGAATAAGTTATTTCTTCTACTTCCAGGGTGACATTGGTTTACCTGGAGCACAAGGAAAAGCTGGACCTTCTGGAGCTAAAGGAGCCACCGGTGATGATGGGCTCGCCGGAGGCCGTGGAGAAACTGGAGAGCGCGGCGCACCTGGAAAGCAAGGTCCAAAAGGTGTAGCCGGAGATACTGGTTTAACTGGTTTACCACTCAATAGCTTCAAAATACGACAATTCCTGAGAAAATAGCAATTTTAGGGTCGTAGGAGGCAAATAACCATGGTTTTATCCATGTAATAGGCAATTCTTACCAAATGGAAAGCAAGGTAGAAAAAGAAAGCACATTTGCTCCTGATTTCGAGCCATGGTGGATATGAACATGCGGTTTTCAGATTTGGCATCAGGAGATAATGGACTCTCAGATGATATAAGATTGATGTTTGCAAGATTCGAAACAAAGAAGTTGCTAGAATTTGAAAAAGACTTATTTCCAAAACTTAGCATTCTGGGTCCACATCTTTATCCAGTAAACATTTTTATCCAGTAAACTCTAACCTAAATATACAATTATTACTGGTCCTATCCACAGAAAAGACATAGTGACATGGTTTCCACTGCATGGATGACTTACAAATGAAAGCACATAATTCAGAAGAAGCCAACAGGAAATATGAAAAAATGAAGAAAGAAAAGAAGAAATAGATTTGGTCCCTGCTATGAAATTGCTTGAAAAGAGTTTCTGGCAAAATCAAAAATGGGATCATACAATGAAGGATATTATTGCCTCAGTAATTATTCAATTCTCGACTGCATTCAAATCAGAGTTTCCATACAAGGGTGATTTACACAGATATGTTGAATGCATACTTTTATGATGTCTAACCCAGGCACATCCGCAAGCTGACCAAAAAAAGAGCTATGCGCATCAAGTCAAACTTTGGGCAATGGAGGAGAAAATACTTGTTGTCTTCGTTTCCAGTATCACATACGGGCACATACACAACATGGGCTTAAGCAGTCAAAGCTGTGTTTGAGCTATGCTCGCTGAGTGGGCTGAAATTTACCCAAAACTTTGTTAGGTTCGTAATACCTGTCATGTTATAAACAGTGTACACAAATTTTTTAACTGGTCTGGTAAGTGCAAAAATTGTTTGCATCTGAGAGATTTTTGATTGATTTTATTGAATACCTTATTTGGTTTTGATGCTGCAGTTAAAGGGAACCAACATAGTTAGAAACTGGCCCAGGCCAAGTTAAAATATATATAATCTATTGTATTTGATCATTTTGTGAGGTGCCGTTTCATTGTGTAGCTAAAGAAACAATGATGGGTGGGCAGGTGTTTCTTTAGCCTTTTTATAACGGCTATGAGATATAGCTATGTCTGTCCATTCAAAGTCATCACACTACTTTTAGATATAATTTTAATTCATTGCTGTTACTTATTTGTAGGGAGAACCAGGCGAGAGAGGACAACGTGGACCCACTGGTATCACTGGTAAACAAGTATGTATTACCTTTAAATTTGCTTATACAACTTCCTAGTTGCACTCTTGTTAAATAGCATCTCAGAATCCCGTTTTTCCATTGTCTTTCTTGATCTTAAATGTATACTCATTTCTTTCGAGGGCGAAATTTTACATACATACATATCAGATTGTAATGCATCAGGAAAGCTTTTCCCATCACCAAAGTGCCCTTTTAGTTTACTATAGCTCTTGATAAGTTATGCTAGTTCTCTTATCGTTATTATTATTATTATTATTGTACATTGTATATAAACCTGGCTGTCCGGAGTTGTAAAGTAAACTGATGAAGATTTTAATCGAAACGTTTTTTAAAATAACAGTGTGTTTTTTCATATATTATTATTATTATTATTATTATTATTATTATTATTATCATTCTCATCCTCCTTTGAATCACACAATTTTTTTTACAGGGATCCCAAGGTGCTACAGGTGCACCAGGAAACGCTGGACCACAGGTAAACCAAGATTTGATTCGTTTCCGTTAAAGTTCACAGGACATTGTGCTGATAACGCTACATGCAAACTACTGTTCAGTAGTACAAGTACGATATTCAAACTACCACCCCATGGTATGCTAACTACCCCGTAGCAATTTACATGCAAACTACTGTTCAGTAGTACAAGGACGATAGACGATATTCAAACTACCCCCCCCCCATGGTATGCTAACTACCCCGTAGCAATTTACATGCAAACTACTGTTCAGTAGTACAAGGACGATAGACGATATTCAAACTACCACCCCATTGTATGCTAACTACCCCGTAGCAATTTACATGCAAACTACCGTTCAATAGTACAAGGACGATATTCAAACTACCACCCCATGGTATGCTAACTACCCCGTAGCAATTTACATGCAAACTATTGTTCAGTAGTACAAGGACGATATTCAAACTACCACCCCATGGTATGCTAACTAAACCGTAGCAATTGCACGGAAGAAGGTAAAAGCTACATAAAACAACATTAAACAACTGCAAAAAGATTTTAATTCTTTTCACTTTAGCCTCGAAAGGGGCTAGGATTTTGCAGGGTATACAGGGGTTGGGTAACCTTGGGTATGAAGCTCAATGGGCACATCGGAGGATATTCCATTCAAAATGACTTTTGAAACTACGTTGTTCTGAGAGCCCTTGATATTTATGAGTAAGCGAATTAAAGAGACACAATCGCAAATTTTTGATGTCGGAAAATCTCAACGAGATTCTTCATGCATAAAGAAGAGACCTTGTACATTCTGAAAATGCATTTAGTAGTTTCGTACGACTTCTAGAAGTATCATAAAACAGTAAAACGAAAGGAAAAACGACGTATTTGTACCCACACTTTTCTGCGGCACGTGCGCATAAACAATGGAAAGACAATAAACAAATTCTCGCCTTGCAAGTTTCTTTTCATAAATCTCGGTCAATTAAATTTTCAGTTTTGTGTATTAAATATATTTTCAGAATGTACAAGGTCTCTACTTTATGTATGAGGAATCTCGTTTAGATTTTCAGACACAAAAAATTTGCGATTGTGTCTCTTTAAAGTCATGTTTTATCTTTTTTCGACCAGTACAATTTGATTTACTGAAATATCGTAAAATTTTGAAATATTGATACAATTTTTTCATTTCTCAAAGACAAATGATGGAGATATAAGGCAACTTAAGTTAGGAGCCTGGGCAATCTAAATGTAGCCCATTGTATTCCATTGTATCCGATGATCTTTAGAGATTAGCAAAATAATTGGACAAATGAAGACGTGGGGCTTCCTTTTGCTCTGTTTTTAAACTAGACGCTATACATCTGTCATTTGTCTTCAAATATTAATTTTTAAAGTGCAAGGAAGTTATTGTAAAAAGCCATTTTTCCCACTGAATTGCTGTGCTTGTAAATTATTCTTTTGACAACGAATTTTCATGATGTATAGTCAACTACCAGTCGTAAGATTTTAGTGTTTTCAAATGGTATCTTTTCGCAATTTGATTCTTCGCATATTTTTCCAATATAAACTATGTTTTTTAAACTAAGGGGGTGCTCTCTCCTCGATTAGTCTATCTATTGAGAGAGCTCCTCCTATAAGAAATTCCCTACATGCAAATCCCCCCTCATCTTCTTGCATTGTGTTCGTTAATTGTATTTCATTAATATTTTAAGTCTTTTTGCAGTTTAATTTTGAGTATATTTTGTGTTTTTTGTGAGATTTGTATGTAGAGGAATTTTAAAATTAATGGAACTGAACTGAACTAATAACTATTTTCATTCGTAGGGCATAACTGGAGTGAATGGAGCTAGGGGACCAACTGGAATAAAAGGAGCCTCAGGAGATGCTGGTATGCCTGGTGCTCCAGGCCCAGTTGGACGTGTTGGACGCAGGGTAAGAATATCTCACTTATTCTTATATCTTAATTTAAATCACTTTCGACCAAATCAGGTAACTTTTAGTTCCAAGAGCCTTAAAGCCATGGGACCTCAGATTTGGAACTGTTTGCCAAATGAGCTAAAATCAGCTGAAAATCTACACAGTTTCAAAAGCATGATAAAACAATGGAATGGCCCAACGTGTAAATGCAACGCTTGTAAATATAATGATATCATGTAGATTTTGTCCATTTATGTCCATATAGTTTCGATATTTATCTTCTGTATTTACGGATTAATTTCCTTAGTTATTTTTCCTTTTGTTAGTAGATTCGATCTAGATTAGTTGTATGTGTATATATTTGTATATATATGTATCGCTAGGTGTAAAAAAAAATCGAATAAAAATTAGGCAACAAACTAACAATATCATTACTGAAAATCTTTTGACTCTTAGCACTTATTTTTCAAAGAGAACCCAAAGAACAAAATACCAGTCCTGGATTGGTATGATTGATACAAGATTATACTGTTATGAATGGTGCATCAGACTTTTTCCACTATATTTTTCACCTTTTCCTTGCAAAATTACGTATTCAAATAAGCGATTCGTGCGCAGTGACGTCATCAAGCGCAAAGATCCAGGAGAAATTTCTTATAACAAAATTAATGTATATCTAGATGATGGAAGCAAAGATTTTAGGACTTCATGACAGAGAATTCTTGAGCCCTCTTTTATTCACATATCTGACTGAAATTCTCATAATTGACACCAACATCTGATTGAATTATTGCCTTCATCTTTTAGGGTAAAACTGGAAGACAGGGACCTCAAGGTGCTCCTGGTGAATCTGGAAAAACGGTAAGCACGTTTGTTAACGACCTTATTGCAATTAAAGATACAGATAACCCTCAAACTTGTGATTGGAATCAATCATTCTGCCAGTGAATGATCCTTATTTTTGAGTTAAAGCAATTAAAATGTCACCGCATTCTACTTGAAACTGATATGAGGCGTGAAGATGATCTGAAAGGTTATAATGTTTAAAAATAGCCTTAAATAACAATCTCATTATGATAGATCAACAAACAGAACATTGGACACTATAATCTGTGGGAAGAAACTGTTAACTCCTGTAAAAGAATAACAGCCAAATTAACCTGTAACCAGGGAGAGAACTGTTAAGTCCTCCAAGGGAAGCGATGAATTGACTTGAAACCCAGGAGGGAAAATGTTTATGTAATAAGGAGCATGAGTAAGGGTTTATTGAAATTGAATTTGTGAAGATGAGCTCTCTACGAGAGCCTGCCCCTATTGGGTATTATGTGGTACAGTAAAAACCCGCACATAAGAACCTAAGATTTAGAAATCAGCCTGTTTAGGTTCTTGTGCAATGAGGCACATCCAGTAATCAGGTTTTAGGTTCTTAACATAAGGAAATATGTGAATCTAAATCGTAGCCAAACTTATTTACACTCTTGGCCCTATCCATTTCAATCCAAGCTTACCCAGTTTACCACTGCAGGCCCTGCCTATCAAAGTTATATAAGTAATGTTTTCAAGTTCACAAAAGAGGTTGATTGTCAAATAGCTTGCATTTATTTCCCCATGAATTAATGAAACTCTTTATTAAGAACCTAGTTATGATATCAGGCTGAAATAGTTCTTATCCATTGGGTACAAAATATATGATTTCAGGCTGTAGGTTCTTAATAAATGAAGGTTCTTATGTGCGGGTTTTTACTGTATCTGTAATCTGTTCATATTGGTCCTACTACTGTATGTTGCAACGTGGTAATGATAAATTCACTAATTTCAAAAGGTTTTCTGTTTCGGTAGCAGTTTCTCCAGAAAAGAAGATTTTATATGTTGTTATAGAAACCTACAGTATTACTGCAGAGTAATACCACATGGTAGGAAAGCAGACAGTTTGTAAGAATAGATCTGCAGGCCTAAAGAAAGCTTATTTATCCTGAAAGGTTTGAAAGGCTCCCTCGCCAAATTGTAAACAAATCTTTAAAACCATTCTTTTAAGGAACGTGTCCATTGTTTTCTGCAGTTTGTTTAGTGGCTTTACCCAAGCCACCAAAAATTAACCATCAAACATCCATTTATATCTAAGCAATCTTAAGAGATATGAATGTTTGGTTTGTTCCTCTGTGAAGTGCAAAGATTTATCTTCAAAATAACGCTTTCATTTTGAAAGGAAGATGGAAAGTGCGTGTCACATTGCCTTTTAAACGACTGCAGAAATCACCTTTTTGGCAACAATTTTGCCCTTTTGAAGTGATGTTTGTCCTCCTTGACCACAGAGGAGGGACTATGGGTATCTCGTTGATGTTTTTAATCAATTAAAACAGATTGAAATTTATCATAAGAAGGATAATGGCTTTTCAATTGTACTAATTATGATCTTGTTTCTTTGTTCATAGGGAATCCCTGGTCTGCCTGGTCTTCCAGGAAGGCATGGAACACCTGGACCAAAGGTAGGTCTTGGATTTGCATTCACTTTTACTTCGTTATATTTTGTAGTCTTTTGATTATTTTTGATATGGAAAGATACTAAAGCCATACTTCGATTGTGCAACGACACAACAACCACCCATCATAGTTCAAATGACTTCTGGATAAAGTGTTTAAATATCAGGACAGCAAATTTTATGCAGCGAAACATCTTCTAAGCACCAGTTAAGGCACAAGAAGATTGACTCGGGATCTTGAGACGAAAAAGTCTCTGAAAGTCCGTCAGCTTTGAATGAATTAGTTTTTCTTTGATGAGATTGATGATACCCTTTCCTCCCTTTTCTTTGAACATCAAAATCAGAATGCATGCGAAAGCATCTTCAAACTAAACAATAAGATAAAGTCAAATATTTGCATGCTTCGATATGAAATAAGTTAAGCACGACGTTTCAAGCATACCCCGCTGTCAAGCATCTTCAACTGCTTCACAAAATGCTGGAGAATAACCTCGAACTTGTTTACAGCTTTTAATAAAACATGTCATCGACATATTGTGGCAAATTTATGAGTCAATAAGTTGATTAAATGCAATGAAATTTGAAGAGAAAACAACCAATCAAGTGACAGGCATAGTTTAGAAAAACTTTGTTCAACATTAATATTTCTTATCATTGTAAGAACATTTTTATGCATATAATATACAGTACACGCCATGAGTAAATTAACACTGACTTCGTATGAAATTGCAAAACAAATTCTAGCAATTTCGTATGAAACTTCTAAGTTCGCTTGCAAAGCAGATAGCATATCGAACTGAATTTATGTAGGAAGAAAGTAAAGGAAAGAAAAGTAGAGCCGTTTCCGTGCAACGGGAAAAAACTCTGCATGCCCACTCTACATGTACGATTTTATGCCTCATTGAAAAAGTAAAGAAGAAAGT
Organism: Aurelia coerulea; assembly: GCA_039566865.1. NCBI lineage: Eukaryota > Metazoa > Cnidaria > Scyphozoa > Semaeostomeae > Ulmaridae > Aurelia > Aurelia coerulea. The sequence goes on along the minus strand of CM076944.1, from coordinate 2,123,205 downwards.
TACTCATGGTGCGTAATAAAGAAGAGCATGCACCTCTTAATAATGTTGCCCCTTGTTGCTATCATTTAACTATATTGCCATGTTCACAGTCTATATTTGCTTTTCAATTCCTTAGGGTGATGCTGGAGAAAGAGGAAAATCTGGACCACAAGGTCTCAAGGGATCTGTTGTAAGTTTGGCTTTTTTACAAAATAGACCCTATTTTACATGGACCTCACTTCTTTTGAAATGCAGCCTTTGCCTCCATATGATATGGAGCTAAATTCCAAAGCATGCATTGCTGTTAGCAACGCATGGAAATGTTTTGTACGTTTATTGATTTGCGCTGCGCAGCAGCAGCGAATCTTTAAAATAGGCTCGTAGGCTCGATGAACGAACGTTGACATGGCGCGAATAACTAAACATACCGTGAACATTTCATGGTTTCAGCCAATGACATTCCTAGAAAACAGACGCATGTTTACTGCGTTCAGGATTGACGTCATCGGAAGTTGTCATCCATTGTTGTCCACATACGTCACAAAATTTTAAGCGCGCGCAGGAGGAAGTGATCAGGAAGTGACAGTCCATTCATTGGATGTTTTTGATTGATTAAAACTGGCATGTCTGCAGAGGTTTTTGGCATCAAATTTGGAGACCAGAGAAAGATCAGGGCAGTTGGGTTGTGTTGTGAGACGCGTAGGTTGCGGAAGTTTCCCAGTCAATGAGCAACGAGAGAGCAAGTGTCCGAAGTAAGTCCCGTTTTGGCGCTAATCCTAATGCAGTTTCGCAGTCTCCCTGCTCTCCGTAATTAATTTCATATTGCAGCATACGAAGAGCGTATCATTTTCGAAAGAAATCTCGTACATCTTTGGAAAAATCTGCACAAAAAAAACCCTGAAAATCCTAGTGTTTAAAAAATCTCTTACGCTTTTCTGGAAGAATGATACTCCCATCGCTTTGCTTTCCTCAAATTTTAGACCCAAAAAAGGAACCTGACCACCCCTATCCTAGATATACCACAGTACTCTGGACAGGTAAAAAACTTGCAGACGTGCAAGCAAGCATTCTTCGAGGTAATCTGTGTGCTCTACACAAATCATGCACATTCATTATCATTCCTGCACAGTTTGCAACAAACTTCATTTGTAACAATACATATGACATAATCTTCACCCTTGCGTCTATCCTCAAAATACTGTCGCAGTTCACAGCGCAAATCTTCAGATAGCAATATCTCTTGTTTGTATCTAAATAGGCATGGTGTAGTTTTCTTGCTGTGCTGGGAACGTTCATCATTCTCCTTGAATTGAATTGAATTGAATTGTGAAAAATGCCTATTTATTTAATGTTCTACGTAGAGACCTACGTAGAGAAGATGGAAAAACTGATATTGAAATAAGAAGAAGAATTGAATATGAAGGATACGTTAATATCAAGGAAATTGACTTCAGAAACGAAGAAAAGACTTGTTCGGTGCTACATACATGGACAATCTCAGAAGAAGCGTGGGCAAAATAGAAGCATTTGAAATGTGGATTTATCAGAAAATGTTAAGGATACCATATACAGCCCATATGACGAATAAGACAGTATTGCAATTAGCCAAAACAACTAGATCCCTCAAATTTGAAATAGGGCAAAGGAAAATAAGATACTTTGGGCACATAATCAGAGCAAATAAGATACAAAAAACATTATTGACAGGAAAAGTAGAAGGCAAAAGGGGAAGAGGTCGTCCAAGGAGAACATGGGTCAATGATATCACACAGTGGACACAGAGAAGCATGACGCAATGCGTGCGAGAAGCTAACAACAGAGAACAGTGGAGATATCTATCCGCAAATCTACCAGAGGTAGTCGCGACCAACAGGTAACAGGTAACGTAAAGACAAGGACATTCAGTGGTGCATGGATTTCTTTCAAGTTATTTGTGAATAACTGAAAGCCAAACGTACAACCGTAGAAATGCTCATTTTCCCCTTGGAATATGTCGAGGTTTACATTCACCATTTCTGTTCACTTTGGGAAATAAAGATTTGAGTCATTTTTTATATGTCGAAGTATTGTCTTTACTGTTCTGATAAATGCATTTTTATGTTAAGGGTGCACCTGGAATTGCTGGAGAGACTGGACCACAAGGTCAAGTTGTAAGTATCCTAACCTCCTTCTTTACTTTCTTGCTTTAAATATTGATGAACAATCTTTGATAGGTGTTATATGCTCACGAAATATCATGTAAACTTTCAAATGTACTTTTCAGACCATAGTTCTGTAATAGAGGAATATCACGAGAGGATTCGTACCTGGTTGTTTTAAGTTTTGTTCAGCATATCTTTTTAGTTTCAAGCAGCTCAAAAGGACCCAGTCAAGAACTGTTTAAATTTCAAAATATGCAAAATTATGAGTTCGATTTTCTAGGCCAAAATTTGCTTGTCTAACGAAAGGCCTTTGTTTGTTCTAAAGTTGTCTGGCGTATTCCTGAAATTACCAAATATTGCATAGTAAACTCGGTTTTTAATGATTTGGGAGTGGTTGAGACACTGTCTAAAGCCCATGCTTCCTTTTAGTTTGAGATACTCCGTGCTTCAATTACTTCTATTAATATTTTACTTTCCTGTAGGGTCTCCCAGGAATAGCAGGAGCCGCTGGTCGTGATGGAAAAGAGGGACCACAGGTATGAAAATGTTTTCATGTTTCATCAATTTGTCTCTTGTTATTTCCAGTCATCTGTCAACTTAATGACCCTGTACTAACCATGCGTCTTCGTGGTTGTCAGCTATTTCACATTGCATTTTCGGATAAAAATGTTGTAAATATTGCCTGCGCATGTTTCTCCGTGCCCATGATAATAATACCATCGCAGCGACTCCCCTTTCCCTCTTTATTTATTGTTTTTTAACTGTTGAATTGTTAGAGTAATGTAAATGCCATTCACAGTGGGAACTAGATGACGGCGTGTCTTTTCCTGCAGTGAATGGCATAAAAGTAATGTACATTGTCTTGTAATGAGCTATGATTTGCTTGTATATATATATGAAAAAATTTCGGATACCCTAAAAATCCCCATAATCCAGAGTCTCCCCCAAAAAAGGACTTTCTTCACCCTATTCGTAATTTGAGAATCCCAATGCCACATATTGAATTTGTTCAATGTCTAGTTTCCTGTCATCTGCATGCACAGAGGAGGTATGTCTAGCCCGTTGTTTGGAAATAATATAATGGAGATGAGTGCCTAGAATGACTGCAACCAATATTGTCATTTCCTATCCACATAAACATTGCAAGACTAATTCACTCGTTGTCAATTGATCTTTAGGGAGCTGCTGGAAGAGACGGACGACCAGGTGGCCGTGGAGCGCCAGGAGTGCAAGGTAAACGCGGCACCGTCGGTCTTACTGGCTCAAAAGGCGCCCAAGGGGCTAGTGGAGCATCAGGAGAGACAGGAAGACCTGGAGCTAAAGGAGAGAAGGTAATTAAACCCTCTTTGTAGTTAGGGTTGGGGTAGTTGTTATTGATCTTTTTGTAAGAATTGATGGACTCTGATTTGTTTGCTCGTTTTACTAGATGAAGAATTAGGCATTGTTTTTCGCGTTATCCCAAATACAATGTATGTTGATGATATTTTTGCAAATTGCAATTCTTCGTAAATGTCTTCGATTTGTCTAAAATGGATGCTTGTGACTTTGAAATAGAATTAACCACCTTTCCTTGATACAACGATTTCCATAGACGAGTATCTTCTAGTTATGTTAAACAGACCCCAATTTCACTCAATTCTTTCAATTTCCGTCCGATGCGCCTTGTTCTTGCTACTTTTTCAAGGCACATGATCAGACCTTATAAGTAATAAGTATGCAACTATCGAATTTGTTAGTTTTACACATCCGCTACCCAAAAGATGACTAGTTTTTCAAAAGATTTCTGTATCAATTTTTATTGCATCCTTTGCCTTCGTTGCATGACATACACCCAGTTACTTTTAATGTTTTGATTTTTGCTCATATTTTGCTTTCAGGGAGATCTTGGTCCAACTGGTGCTGCTGGCAATGATGGGCCACAAGGTATCAATGGCTCACCTGGACCATCTGGGCGCCCAGGACAACCTGGTGACCAAGGAGCCCCAGTGAGTGATGTTTTTATTTATGATAACATTTTAATGAATTTTGGATTGACTGTTTTGGATAAGCAAAATTACATTTATAAGAGGTTAATTATCAAATCCTAACGGTAGTGATCGAAAATTGAGGATTATAATTGGTATATTTGGAATCAAATTCAGTGTTTTTCTTTTATCAATTTCGTGGAAAGTTTGTTGTAGAAATTGGACTTTTTTTAACTCGTAACCGCCGCTGTGGAAATTTCCCAGATTGTCTTCACTGAAATTTTCAACCCAATAGTTAGATTTTAGCGCCCAAGCTTTAGTCTATATACAAGCTGTTATGAGTTGCTCTTTCGTCGTAATTTACCCCATAGATAATTAACGTTTTTGTTGCGTTCAGGGCCCTGCTGGACCAATTGGATCTGCGGGACCATCTGGTCGAGATGGAGACCCAGGAGCAATGGGAGATCCTGGAGTAGATGGAAAAACTGGTAGCACTGTATGTATATTTCCATCATAATAGATCAAGGAATGCATATGCTCTGAATCTTCAATATAGTTGGTGTAAAATCCTATCCTATGACCTATTTCTTTCAACTGAATGGCTTTAGAAAAACTTTAGATATTTTGCTATGATTACTCCGTCATACTTCAACATTTTCACAATTAGAGTATTTTTCTTCTATTATAAGTAACCTTATAACAGTCGTAATTTCTAAATTTTTTTAAGAAACATGAAATAATTTCAAGAGAAGCACAGAATCAGAGAATAAATTTCAAGAAAGATTTAGTAAATGAATGTCTACAATAAGGTATCAAGCGAAAGTCTTTTGCCCTTCTTGTTTATGATTTAGAAATTTGATTATTATCTTACAGGGACCCAGAGGAGCTGCTGGCCTCGCTGGACCAGCCGGACTACCAGTAAGTTTTTACCAATTCACTTCGTTCAAAGGGACTGTACAATCTAAATTAAGAGCGTTTATCATTATGTGAAGAATGGCCTCTATTCAAGTTTATAGGTACTTTCTTTGAATTTGAGGCTCTGGAGTGCAATGACTGAATTTGTTCCTCGTGGAACAGTAAATGTACGTAGATCAAGCTATGCCTTCGTTTCGAAGTATAGCTCCATTCTTAGTGGTACCATACGTAGAACTGCAAGCGATGATAACAAAGAACGCTGAAAGTAAGCAGTAAACAAAGCTCATTGAGACCGCAGGGCATGTCACTCTTTTAAAATCTCATAAAATTACAACAAAAATCTTTTTGCTTTCAGGAAAACTTCTCAACGAATTTTCGAATATTGTTTGCCATAAAAATCTTGTAGGCTATTTCAAAGGAGTGATACATGCAGCGGTTACCACATTGTGTAGAGAAAATGATATGAAGGAAGGCCTTGATCTTTGACCATTTGAGAAATTTTTCAAGCCACGAGAAAATTTATTCTCTTAAATGCATGTTGCTTGTTTCTTCAACACAATTTATTGATGCCAAGCTTGACTGTTTCAGGGACAACCTGGATTACCTGGCGAAAGAGGAGAACTTGGATCAGACGGTGCCACCGTAAGTAGCTATTTCATGTTTATTTTTGAATTTTGTTTTTATCTACTTCCTTGGTGTTCTTCTCTGTATTTTTATCAAGCTTATTCAAGAGCCAATTCATGATAGATAGCATATAAACAATTTAAAAGATAATTCAGAAATTATACTAAAACTTTTACCCTGTTGACACTGGCGAGTTAAAACAGCTTAATCTGAAACATGTGGTCAAATCTGCGCTCTTATTGGTCAGTCGAACACAGCATATTCATTTGATTGGCTGAAATTTAACCTGGTGCAGATATGTCTAAAAATATCGTTCGATTGGAGTCTGGATGTTATGCTTGCTACTCCTGGTTCAACATAGGGCTCAAATCTTTAAAATGGTCGGTATAAAATTCTATTGCCGTTTTCTTTGAAATAAATAGCTTGGAAGAAACTTCTTGATTAGTTTCAATATGGCGGCATTTATCAAATTTGAGGCTATGACGTCATCAAATTTCTAAATCCTAAACTACGAAAGCTACAGATTTCTGGTTGCCACCATATTGTAGATCTCCATAAACTATGGTTTTCTTGAAGGTTATGTAATGTTTCCTCTATTAGTTTAGGATTTACTATGATTTAAATGTTTTCAAAATTTTCCATGAATTTTTTCAAAAATTATCAAATTGCCGCCATTTTGAAAAAAATAAAGATATCATAAAATTTCCACGGCAGATTTACAGCCAAGTACCACAAGTTCCTTTCAAGCAATCCAATTTAAAGAAAAATATAATAGAATTTTACACCGACCTTTTTTAAAGATTTGAAAGATTTGAGCCCTATGCTCTCCTGGTTCACGCCGATGTTGCGCTGCTCTGATTTCTTGCTTAGGATGTTTCTGACAGGCAAATTTCAAAATGAGCTGGAAGTTTCCAGTTTTATGAGAGGTAAAATACATTACAAAAATGCTGAGCAAACGTAATCTCTTCAAAGGTATCCTCGTGTTCTGTTTATTTAGATTTGGGGCTGACTCGCTTTCAAGCTGTCATCAATTAAGATGACCCCCTCAACTTTTACAATTAGATTAAGCCCCTCTATTGCGCTGAAAGTCAAGGGATGCTCCTACAACATCTAACAGTTGTAGCAACGTTGAGATCGACTTTATAAGGGAAGCATTATTTGTTTGGTTCCAACTGTCAGCTCGTTAGGATAACCTCGATTTATTCCTATTTTAAAGTGATTCCGTTATGTTGTAACTTTGCCTATTTTAGAAGATCGTGAGAAGTTGTTATTGATTTTTATTTGCATTTAATTGCAGGGAGACCGAGGACCAAATGGCCCATCAGGACCCGCTGGATCACCAGGAAATCCCGGCCCCCCAGGAGCTGCTGGAGCATCAGGATTGAGCGGAGCAAAAGGAGACAAGGTGGGTTGAAATGATTCTACTGTATTCATAACACGAACAGAAACCACTATTTGAATGATAAAGATTCTCCTGTTTTTGAAATTATGGCACCAATAATATCCCGTCTATTTTGATCCAAAATGTCATATTTAATAGTGAAAGGAGGACTGAAGCATTTTTCTTGTGTATCGTTAAAAAAATTTCCGTGTTTGTACAACTATAGCAACAAAAGAGTTTGCTGTAGTCTCATAGGAAAGGTGTCATTTTCTGAGAGACTGAAATACTTTTGCTGAAAGACCGTCAGTTCTCTGTTTGTGTAAAATTGCAGAAACACAAGTTTTTGCACAATTTTATTGAAAAGGTGTCATTTAGAAGTTAGGAGACTGCAGTGTTTTTCGTGTGGAATTTTTCATAATCATGAGTTCATTCTGCTAGCATTTCAAAGGTGCGTCCCTCGTTGCCCCTTCTATTGCCTATTACAGTTCTATTACACAGTCAATATTCATTCATTATAACTTTTCATTTCTCTCATGAAGGGTGAAGGTGGACGCAAAGGAGCTCGAGGTAAAGATGGTAAAGATGGTGCCCGTGGAGCTACTGGAAAGGATGGAGCCATAGGAGCACAAGGAGAGCCAGGACCAAAAGGAGACATCGGACGTGCTGGAAGCAGGGGTTTGCCTGGAAAACGTGGACCTGGTGTAAGTGTATTACAGTTGTTATTGTCGTCATGTCTCGTTTTAATATTTTCTACGTACGAGATTGTTTTGAGGAGTTAGAGCTTATTCAAATAAACACATGCATTGAAGAACCTGTGATTTTCTGTAACAGGCTGAATTGGCTCTACATTTATATAGTGATTCTTATGTAGAATGTGCTTAATTGGCCGAAAATCAGCCTCTCATATAAGAATTAAGAACCTAATGAATTGACAACCTACAGGCTGAAATTGTCAAACTTTCCATTGTTTGATAAGAACCTATCTATGGTGTTCGTTGTTTAAAAACCCAGGCTGACTTGCAAAATTGCAGGTTCTTATACGCTGGTTTTTACTGTATCATCAAATATCAAGGTTTGGTTTTACTTTCAGAATCACTTTATACATGTGATAATCTTCATTCTTTTTCTATATTCCGTAGGCTTTATTCTATGCAGTACTGCCGTTTACTTATCTCAGGGGGACTTACCCGTTTGTATATCTCATGGGATAAATAAATTTTGCTTTTTGTCTGCCTATTTATCTATCGGTCTATTTATCTATTTATTTTGTTTACAGGGGAACAAAGGTGCCAGGGGACCACGAGGACCAAGTGGACAACAAGGTCTTCAGGTGAATGATTGATGGATGGATTGATTGATTGATTGATTGATTGATTAATTGATTAATTGATTGCTTGCGTGAGTGTGTGTGTGTGTGTGTGTGTGTGTGAGTGAGTGAGTGAGTGAGTGAGTGAGTGAGTGAGTGATGAATATATCCATTATAAGTTCTTTGCCCAAATATTTCTTCTTTGAATACTAATTACAGATATGAACGTTTGCTTGGTCAAAATTGGTCCTTCTGTTTCATAATTACGAGTGATTTTAGTACGTTTTCATGAATGTGAGAACTTTTAAAACATGATAGACGTACTGTTTCTCTACCTAGCATTCGTAACAACGCGTGCATTGTCATATTCGTTAAATTTTCATTCATTGCAAAGTTACAAAGAACAATGCATTGTTTTGCCCAGAGATTTATCACAAAGTTCTAGATCTCTGAATTTAGTTCAGACAGCCCGCCCCCTCACTTGAGGCTTCTACCTAGCATTGACATGAAAATTAAGGAAAATTTCTTTAACGCCAACCTGAAATTATCCTCGAAAGTAGAATCTCTTGCAAATTGCGCCTTATTAATACTGCATTCACATAGACACAGTTGAACCAACGTTATTTACAGGACATGAAAACCCACCCGACCATGAGACCGGGCGGTCGCAGGAAATTTTCAATCATTATATCCTGCAGGAAGTTATCCAAAATCTATCTTTTTCATGTATCGTCCACTGTTTTCTGATTTCTGATACAGTAATCAAAATAGCTTGTAAAATCAAGCAAGTTACCTAGCATAGATTGTATCTCATATACAGTTTTTATGAACATTGTATACAACAAATATAAGAAAACTGCAGAACTTGATTTTTACTCATGCCTTTTAGAAATCACAGATGATTTCATTCATGGTTTTTCAACTTAATCAGCTATAAACTTCATTTTTCACCATGTCCCATTCGCATTTACAGAAGGCTAGTTGGAAGTTTATTGCCTATCAATGGAAGTTTGGAACATGACCTCTCTTTAAGAAAGCTCAAATATTTTCACTTTAGTGTTCTTGCAGGAAATTTAAGGATAGTTTTTGTCTGGTCGCACGAAGGGATATATTTTTTCATGCCCTGGTTATTTAAACCAGGTTAAATTTCAACCAATCAAATACATTGAATTTTTTGACTGACCAATTAAAAGCAACATTCAATGGTTTGGGTTAAGGTCATTTAACTTGCAAAAGTGAATGGGGTGCCAGTGTGAACCCTCGAAAGCACGTGATTAATCCCCGTGTTTTTTATTCACAGGGACCAAGTGGATCCTCAGGACCAAAGGGATCCATCGGAGAACGTGGAGATAAGGTAGGAGAATTTTTACATCCACGAACTGCGTAATAAGTTTTTTACTATATGGCGTTTGAAAATACGGCTCCTCGGACCGGCAACGGAGCATTTTGATTTGTTCTTGCTCGGTCCGCAAAAGTAGCATAGCATAGGGATCAAATCTTGAAAAAGGTGGACGTAAAATTCTATGACATCTTTTTTTAATTAAATGGATTGGAAGGAAATTAGGATACTTTGCTGTAAAACTGCCTTGAAAGTCTTTTGATATCTTGATTAATTTCAAAATGGCAGCATTTACTGTTTTTGAGGCTGTGACGTCATCAAATTCTACACCAGAAGAGTTGCAGATTTCTGCTTGCAAGCACATTTTAGACCTTCATGAATTATTGTTTCTTTTAGGTTGTATCAATTTTCCTCAATTTGTTTAATATTTTTTCAAAATTTTTGCTGAAGAATTAGAATGCCACCATTTTGAAAATAAACAAGATATCAAAAAATGGTCTCGGCAGATTTACAGCAAAGTACTCTAAGTTCCTTTCAAGCCATTCAACTCGCAGCCAAATGTAATGGAATTTTACACCCACCTTTTTTAGGATTTGAGAGATTTGTGCCGTTTTTTAAAGCCGTATTGGACCGGCATTGCCTAGACTAGAAATCAACAATGAGAGTTTCTTGTGCAGGCCTAAGCCACTGAAATGGACAGCCAACGTTTAGCTTATTCTTCAAAGATTGCTTTGCTGTATATTTTGAAGACACACTTGCAATCATACACGAAGAAAGTACGAACGTAGTTAGCGTCGAAACGACGAACTACAGTGATGAACAGTATCAAAAGAAAAGTAAAATAATAGGAAGGTACAATAATGTAAACAATGTTTGTGCAGGGAATTCTGCCACATAATAAAGCTCTTATTAAACGATTGCGTTCGGTCCGAACGTCAAAATGCGGTCCGAATATTTCCAGCATTGACTTCGCAATCGGTAAATAACCGCATAGTATTTGTACAACCAATTATGGTATAGAATACAGCCAATCCTTGACCAGACAATTGTTTTTGTCTCAGTTGTATTGTATTCTCGTAAACTTAATTATTGTCCTCAATTTTTCAAGTTTGAATTGAAGATATTTTTCCTTTGATATTTCTGTCATTTTGTTAACGCCGAAGTTAGATAGGGTTTACCTTTCTTCGGTCGTGTAGAATACAGCTTAATTATATCGTGTATTGTATTAGGCTTTTGTGTCCTGCAAAGAAAATTGAATTGAACTTCAAAATTGAGTGCAGTGGCTATGACTGTGGAAGCAACCCTTGAAACATATTTATTGTCTTAGAAATTGTCAGCAACGCAGATCATCTAAATTTAGTTTTATCGTTTCAGGGAGAAACTGGTGCACCTGGTGACAAGGGACTTAGTGGACCTGGTGGTCTTAATGTAAGTATAACCACTTTACGATCACAAAGATATGAATTTCCTTTGTAACGTGTTGATATTTTAATTCCATGTTACATGGAGCAATATTCACCCTTTTATCTGAATGAAATATAAACATAGTATTCTGTTGCTCCCATGAAATTAATGCATCTTAAATACTTAACACAGACGAATGACGAAAGACTTAACACAAACATAAGATGTAACACAGACGTATGATCAAAAACATAACAAAATTGTAAGAGATAAGACAGACGTAGGGCGAAAGACGTTAAGACGAAGGACTTTAAACAGACGTAAGACATAACACAGGCGTAGGGCGTAACACTGAAAGAAGAAAGACAAAGGACCTAACACAGACGTTAGACGAAACACAGACACAAACGTAAGACGCAACACATACGAAAAACGAAAAACGAAAGACGAAAGACGAAAGACGAAAGACGAAACACAGACCAGCTCTTTCCCCAATGAAAGCGTTGATGCCCGATGAATGCTTCAGAATGGATCTTACACCGGGTGAGGCAGAAAATGTTTAGAAGTTTGACAGCCTACAGCTCCCTCAGATTCCTATAAACTGATAATACCTGTGTTACTGCGTAGCTAACACATCGACTTAGATAAGCAATTCTCAATACCAGTTTTTCATCTATTTGTTAATTTAGGGTGGTGCTGGATCATCAGGCGACAAAGGCTCAAAAGGTCCCTCTGGTAGCACTGTAAGTATTTTTTATTACTATTTTGTCCCCAGGAGAGGTGGTAACCCCTAACGAATAACCTAGGAACTGTAGGGCCCCTTGAGAAACAGCTTCTGCTGAAGGGCAACCCTCCTTAAAAGAATGAAATATCGCAAAATTTTGGCAAAGAGCAATTAGTTCAAGGGAGTTTATTGAACGTTTGAAAGCTCTGCAAATTATATGTTCGGGAAGGACAATGGGCAGAAGTTGTAGGAATGAATGTGTTAGAGTAAGAAACTGTGCAAGATTTTGGGAGATGATATGTTCTTTAGAACGGCTCTGAAACCCGGCAAATACCCAGAGATTAACTGTTATCCGTACCAATGGTAAAATAATTTTTAGAAGCTTGAGATATTCGCAAAAGAAATATTTAACTGTACAGTCAAACTGGTGAAACTGAAGGACTTTCCTATACTGCGCATGTGGTTAAGGTTTACTTTGACCGCAATGATCTCATAAGACAACTTCATATGATTTATTTACCGAAAACTTTATCCAACAATTTGGACTCTTTGACTGCGATTGCTTGATTGTAATCCATTAGATGCTACTGCACAGCAATATTAATTTCACCGAAAAGATTCATTTTTGTGTTCTGGATCTTTAGGGTAGAGTAGGACCTGATGGAGAACCAGGAGCACGAGGACCAAGAGGAGAACCGGTAATTTTCTATTTATCTATTTATTTATCTATGTACCTGTCTTTCTAAATTATCACATATCTTTATTATACATCTGCAGGGTGTCTCATAAAAGCTTTCTACTCAAATATATCGCGACGTGCTTATCTTAGCAAAACAAGTAGAAAAATACCTAAAAGCTTCGTCATGCAGTTGCTAAATGAGCACTTGTTTGATAAAATTGAACGACGGGAAAGAAAATGAGAGTCGTCCCAGCTGAATGAACTTGTCGGCATTTGTAAGCAGCGCTTTACAATATCAACATTGCCATACCATAATGATATGCGTATATCTTTTAATTAAAAACCAAAGTTAAAAGTGCTGGCTTAACAATGTTCTTTCAGTCTCAGTTTCAGTTCCATATATTTTAAATTCCACTACATGCAATTTATTGAAATAACTAAACAGACAAATAACTAAACTATACGAATATAAGACTATGTTACAGAAAATTGATACATCAGTAAGCAAAATTAATACAGTATACATTCGACAAAAAAGAGAAGAAGATAAATTTTTTGGAGGGAATTACTTAAAGAAGGAGCTCTCTCAGAAGTCAAACTAATCGAGGAGAGAGTACCCCCTCTTTTAATATTATCTCGTATAAGTTTGATTACTTTCAACTTACTTTCTTTGAAGATTGAAAAGATAATACAGCTGGGGGATAACAGGGCCAAAAATCATTTTCATACAGGGTGCAAATAATTGCAAACTGCAAAGGATCATGGGATTGAATTATTCTTAATCAAACCGTGAACTGAGAATTGTCCACGAGTAACGAGAGTCTGGAGGGGTGGAACAGTGGAACAAATTGGTACTTGAAAGTAATGCTACAAGAGACACCAGTTAATCCTCACCGCAGCTAATCATTTGTGCATATTGTGTATGGCAGGAGAATTGCCTATTCTTTCTGGACCTAAAGTTTGTGGTATATTTCATTTCAGGGATCAACTGGTTCACCAGGAGGCCCAGGACCAGCTGGAGCTGATGGCCTAAAAGGTTACAAGGGTGAAGGTGGCATGCCTGGAAATGCTGGAGTCTCTGGATCCCCCGTATGTATTTTTGGGGTTGTTTGATTTTTGGGGTTGTTTGATTTTTGGGGTTGTTTGATAAGTAAAAGGAAGGATATATCCAGAGAGGGACTGTGGAAACCTCACCCGCCACTGCGAGACTATGCCGCCACTGCGAAGCAGCAATAGTAAGATCTATAATTTCCATAAAGAGATTTACAAGAACGATTGAAATCTTGAAAGCAAAAAGAAAATTATTGAGCCGAAGAAAGCCCAACTTTAGACCCCATTTACACTGTACTGGTTCAACTTTGCATCCTTAACAAAAATATAACAGATCAGCCTCCCGTGAACATTGTTCCCGATTATCGTCAACTTTTTGTTCCTTCTGTTTTTGTTCCTTTTTGTTCTGGAGCAATGTATATGCTCTTAAGCCCCTTTTACACTATGCCGGTACGAAATGAATACGGCATAAAACTGTATTGGTTTTTCTGTTGAAACGGAATCACCGTTTACACTATACCGGCACAAAATGAATACGATAGGTTTTGACCATGCGCAGAGCGAGGATTAGTCAAGGCGCATGCTCTCAGTTGCCAGATTATCGCCTCGATGTGAATCCGACATGAAATGATGCCGTATTCGTCGTTTACACTATGCCGGTAGTGCGACGAAGCTAGTTAGCATGCCGTATTCATTTCATGCCGTATTCAAGTAAAAACTATGCCGGCATAGTGTAAGCGGGAGGCCAATACTACACAGTTTCATACCGTATTCATTCCGTACCGGCATAGTGTAAACGGGGTCTTAAACCGTAACAGCTTTGTAACAGCTTTGTAAAACAGTACCAGCACAATGCCATCGAGGTCTTAGTATAAGAATTTTTTGACAGTTTCTGCATGGACAACTTGATTTGGACCACATTTTAAATTCATACGTATTTTCATTTGGTAAGCGACGCCGAACCTCGTGTTGAAGGAGGTAGCATTTGAAAAAATTCCTATCGTTTGAAACTAAATTTTTCAGAACGGTGCACCTGCCCAGGTCTCTTTTATCTAAAAAACTGCGTCTGAATAAGTTACTGCGAAGGAGAGAAGAGAAAACCTCTTTCTCCCTCTCTCCTTCGCAGAGGTCATTATTTTCGTATTTAAGTTTTCAGGTTGCATGTTCGCAGAAGAAACTTAGGCCAGTCCATCATAATGTTAGTTAACAGTTCTCATTCTTGGTGGTACGAATTCGTTTGCATTTTAGGATTGGGAACTTTATTTGTTGTATGATACACTTTTGTGGTTTTGTTATATAATTTTGTTTTTCAATGCACCAGGGACTGAATGGCAAAGATGGACGAAATGGTGAACCAGGGGAAAATGGTGTCCCCGTGAGTATCTATTTTTTCTTCTTTTTTTGAAACATTGATTGGTTTCATTTTAAATTAAAAAAGGTTTCCTATATCTGAAATGACCAAAGTTCAGGTGTCTGAACATTTTAAAGGCCATTATTTATAAAATGATGAAAAGTTCAAGTTGAGCTGTTGTTTCGTGTAATTTTTACTAGACGAACATGTTTTCTAAAAGTTGATTAGCCCGAAATATAAATGTCCGAACTTTTTAATTATCAGAATTTCTGAAATTGCAAACTGTAAGTTTTCACGTGAATTATGATTATTTACTGTAAGTTTACATATACTGTGACAATATATTTTTAGACTTGGTAAATGATTGCACTCATATTCAGCAGACCATTTCAGCGATGTTTTAGTCTGAGGCATAAGCCTTCAAGCTCCAAAGACAATGGGTCATAAACAAAGAATATATTGAAATATCATTCACTGTTAAAAATAGTTTGTGCATTTTTATTGGTAACGCTAGACTGACTACATAAGTCTTAATTTTCTGCATCGAATTGAGTGATGGTTATCGCGCCAAACTTAGACTTGTGAAAATACAACTACAAAACAGAGACTACTTGGGGCAAATGCGCTGCATTTTGGGCGCACCCAATCAAATTTTGACTTCATTGATATGGTCAGACCATTCGCCTTTTATTAGCGTTTTATTGGCTGATTAGATCAAATTTCGACTTTTCGAAGCGACGCTCGATTTTTCGCTCGACCGTTGAAGGATAGAAGGCGTTCGATTTTCCGTCAGATTTTTCGTAAGCTTTTAACAGACGATTACGCTAAAGATGGCGGCGAGGAACTTTTTACCAAGATGCATTGCGTTCGAAGAACGAATCTTTAACGATTCTATAGGAATTCGATTAAAGAACGCAATGCATCATGGTAAAAAGTTCCTCGCCGCCATCTTTAGCGTAATCGTCTATCCCGTGTTTAGAATCTGTTTGATCCTGAGTCCTTGCATGCGTCCAAATAAAGCGCTGAACGAATACAAGTAATCCACTTTACTAGACTTATGACAATGAGTCTCTTGTTTCCCTGTGCTCTTTGACTTCAACATGGCGCTTCAGTCAACAGAGACTCATAATATTACTCTGAAAAAGTTGACCCTAATTAGGCCTAATATGCTGGGATTCCTAGCATACCAATCAGAATGCGAGATTTGGCGAAGAACAATAAGTTTCGAACCTTGAATTCGATTGACGCAGTTGACTAAATTTGAAGGAAGTTGCTGCAGCAGGTACTTTAAGATTTCTCTGGTATGTCTTGGTCTTAAAAACATAGAAATTGCAGCATTAAAAGACTTATTTTGCACTCACCAGGTAAAGTGAACTTTCTTCTTCAGATGAATACCAAGTTTTGTTGATTAAGTGTCTGCTTACCGTGGTTTCTATCGCATTTCCTTTCTGAGGAATGACCGTTGAATAGAGCCGAAGCAGTCGTTCGATCCAGATTCGATCAATCGAATGCAGAAGATAGGGTCAGGTTTTTAACTGTTTCATTATGAGTCCCTGTGAGCAAGGTACCGCAGGGATACAAGGGACTCATCGTCATAAGTCTACCATTTTACTAGTGCCGCATGCTGAAAGAGAACACTTACTATTTTTAAGGTATTCGATGTCTCTTTAAAATCAGGGTTGAAAAGTGCTACATCCGAAAATGTCTATTAAGTTGTAAGAATTGGCCGAACAAGTGGGCACGAAACGTTTTATACTTGACAGACAGCAAGAACCCTTATTCTTGGCACGCTTAATATTCAAAAGTGTATTCGAGAATTTAACCAGACCTTCTGTCACTCAATTTAATTTGTTGATTTTCTTTTCAGGGTGCTCAAGGACCAGCCGGCTCTGCTGGAGCAAAAGGACTTGCTGGACCCCAGGTTAATGAACTTCATTTTGCGCATCACTTTTAACTATATTTCTACCGGGTGACGCTCAGCGTTTTAAAGGCTTCTGTTCCTGAATGTATAAGCAATAACATTTTGAAGTATGTGATTAAATAGCCAACATATTCAATTATTTTTGGAAGATTTCCTGGCTGATTTTGATCTGGTATTTGACACAATTGCGCTAAAATATATGTTATCAAAACCAAACTAGGAAGATCAAATGTCCTGATTTCTCAAACGTGAAAAATTCTTCTGACCCCTTTTTTGTAAACCTTTTTCACTGATACTTTGTTTATGATTTAGGGACGCAGAGGAATGATGGGTATGGTTGGCCCAACGGGACGTATAGGACAAAAGGGAGAGCCAGGAAAGAACGGTATTGATGGAGTTAATGGTGGCAAAGGACTCCCTGTAAGTAAAACCCAAGATTAGCAAAAGTTAAATCTTTTAAAAATGCATCTTTCGTTTGCTTTCATAGCTTAAAGGAGCTCTGTCACGCAGGTAATTGGTTTAGATAACAAAGCTTAGACAAAGGAAAAGAGCTAGAGCTCAGACTCTTTGAATTTTTCACATGATAAAAATTCAGTTCAATTCGAAACGAACTCTTTCCGATTCTTTTCTGTTATTCCTGCCATACAATTCTTTAATCCCCTTATACAATCTTCAGCCAATTGTGAATGAGACAGATTGCCTTCAGGGCCCCCTGTCTTGGCGCTGATTGGGTAAATAAGACAATCCAAAGGAAAAGATTTAGGCAAGCTTCAGTCATTTCAGTGGCCAGAGAAATAAAATCCATGATAACGATCTGCCCCCTTTTATTCGGGAGAGAAAGTACGATTCCAACGCATAAAGGCCTGATGAATACAAAACTGCTAGATTTTTCGTTATTGAAGTTATCTGAAGTTTTGTTTGTTGCCCTACGAAATCAAAGAGTCTATCTTCAAAATGACACTTTCATTTTGAGAAAAACAGTGGAAAATCTGTGTGATGTGGCCTATCAAAAAAACTGCAAAAATCATCAGTTCGAAAGAGGTTTGTTTATTTCACATGACCTATCCCCTTTAACCTTGCAAGTCTTATTACGGAAATGATGTAAAAATGAGGGCTTAAATTTTACTTCTAATCCAGGGATCAACTGGACCAGCTGGCCCCCCAGGACCAAGTGGACCAAGTGGCAAAGAAGTAAGTGAATTATATTGTTATAACTGAATGCTGATTGGCTTGTTAAATACTGGCAATAGACATCCTATCGTCTGATTGGATAATGCAAAATTCGGTCGTGATTCGACTGATTGGCATTTGCGAGAGGACGTCGAATGTCTTAAACATGGCCTAAATCTGCAGCAGGAACCGGTAATTTATATATTCTTTTGACTGATTATTTTTGCTGATCAAACCCCGCTTATAGTATACTTCAATCTAAGTACTAATGCATTTTCCATCCAAAATTGATACAACATAAAGACCCGGGGCGGGGAAAGGTTAAAAGTGCGTCAGCTAAAGTGCACACTAGCCATATTTTTTAACATGTAGGAATTGAAGTATGCTCAGGGTTGAGATCTTCGGAGAAAAATATACTCCGTATATTGGAGAAGAAAATATTTAAAATGTGCGGAGTATATCGGGATTTTTACGGTATTTTGTTTGGTCAAACAGGGATCACCAGGAGAAGATGGACTTCCTGGCTCAAATGGAAAACGTGGGGCAAAAGGAGGCGCTGGTGTGCAAGGTTTACGAGGATCTCAAGGACAGCAAGGAAACCCTGGACGATCAGGAGCCACTGGCGCTAAAGGAAACAGAGGTGCCCCTGGCAAAAAGGTAAGCAATGTTTGTTTTTAGAAACTGTACTTTATCATGACACATTGAAGCTGCTAGACATCGGTTTATATAAAATGTACGCAACTTAAGTTAACGCGAATGAGGAGATGCAAGACTTGAAGTTAGAGAAAATTAACGAAAAAGGCAAAAAGACACAAAAATTGACGCGAAAAAACGGGAAAACTTCTGCATCGAAAAATAGTTCAATAAAGATAAAGTAATGGGAGTTGAAAGTTTTGAGTTCTTCGTTCAAAATTCGCAACATTTGATTTTGAAACTTGAACAAAATGAATAATGAAATACTGCAAACCACACTAAAGCTATTTTTTTCGAATACTGATTATGTATATCACTTCGCTCCCAACATATGATTCCCCGGGACTTCAAAAATGTGTCCATTCACAATATTTAATTCCCACCACTTAAACTTGCCCGATCCGAAACTTTTAATTTCGTAGCTTTAAGTTCTTCGCAACTTCTTTTGCCCGCAACGATTTCTAACAATAAGGTACCAAAAATATATCAGACTACGTCACACATTTCATAAAATCCTCTCTGACCCTCTCATTTTTATTCACACAAAAATACTGGGTGAAGGTGAAGTTGCGGTTTTTAGCGTCAAGCGCTGGGATCATACCGGGTGAGCCAGAAAAAAGTTCCCACTTTCTAAAATTCGTAGCACCACAAGTACTTCGTGGATTTGAATGATTCAAATTCTAGTTGAAAGCCAAAAGATCGAAACATTTTTGTGATTTTTCTTGTCTTCTTACGAGCACTGCAAATATAGGTAAATTCAACTTTACAAAAATTTCGTGGCTGCAAAATGACAGAAAAAGGCCTAAAACACTTGATCAAATCGTTAGGACTCTCCTCACACAGAACAATATGCACATGCGTTTCACTTCTCTCAAGAGTTACAAGAAATAGATTCACAAACAGATACTAAAGATTTTCAATCCCTTGACAATAAATGTGCAGACGATATCTCTCACCCATGAGAAATTGCATTTTCTCTGTTGTTCTGAGCGAGGAGTCCTTTATGATTTGATCAAGCATTTTAGGCCTCTTTCAGTCATTTTGCAACCATCAAGTTTTTGTAAGCTTGAATTTACCAAGTTTTCCAATGCCCCTAAGAACGTGAGAAAAATCACAAAAATACTTCGATCTTTTGGTTGTCAAGCAAATTTTGATTCATTCCAATCCATTTAGTACTCTTCATGCTATGAATTTTCAAAAGTGGGAACTTTTTTCTGGCTCACCCGGTAGAAATAGCTAGGCGCGAATCGAGCCCGTGACCCCTTGTCATGACGCTCAAGTGATGGGGCCCTACCGGGTAGTGAACCCTGTCTGCCTGACTGTTTTGGTTGCAAAGTCAGAGGATTACACCACTGCGCCATAACACTTTCAAAATCGCTACTTTAGGACTTAAAAAAGCATACTTACAGAAAAACAAAATATAGAAAATATTTATACTATTCGATTCAACAGCTATTTTATCTTCATAATCAGTAAAAAATCACAGAACCAAAATTTTCAGGAAAGTAGTTCAGTGGCACTTATCGATTCTTTTGTCCCCTTTTTACAGGGTAAAGATGGCAAGCCTGGAAGCGTAGGTGAAAATGGCCAGAAAGGAGGAATGGGAACGATTGGTGCTAAGGGTACTAAAGGAGTTACTGGTGGTGCTGGAGCTAAGGGAGACAAAGGATGGCGTGGCTACAAGGGACAAAGAGGAATACCAGGAGCGAGAGGAATGATTGGTGACCAAGGAGATGATGGTATACTAGGAAAAGAAGGTCTTCCCGTAAGTTACTCCCTTCTTATACCTTTAGGATGAATTATAAATCCACTTACAGGCTGTCTGAAATTGTTATTTCCTCCCTCCCTAATTTTCTTCATCCAAAGAAAGCAACGTTATTCGTGCATATTATCCTGAAATCTAAAATTACGCAAGAAGGACGTTGCCTTTGTGGATTAAAGGGAAATTAGCGTAAATTTGTAGAATATTCAACAGAGCTCTTTGTCGATTTTTTCACTCATCATCGGGACAGACTGCCTTTACAGCTTGCATTACTATTTGCAAGGTTAAAACGTGCATTTGCAAAGAGCACAAAAATCTAAAAAGATCTCATTCAAATCAAAGCTGCATATGTTCTGTGAACAAAGGATAGCCAAAGAAAAAATGCTGTCTGAGTGAGTTCTTTCTGTAATTTATTGACAGGCCTGTACATGCCTACCATTCTACCTAAATGTCCTACCATTTCAACAAATGGTAGGACATTTTAAAATGATATTGAAACTTTAATATTTATTTCACGAAAATTGACCGTACCGTTTCCCAGTTTTTCCGAAAGTTATCATCACCATCATTATCATTTTCATCATCATGTTATTCTACATTGGCAACTTACAATAGCGATTGGATAAAATGTGAAGATGAGTGAATTTCACTTCAAAGGTTCTTATGAATTTAAATTCTTTTATGTGGGTCTCTACCTGTACAACTATGAGCACTGCTAAAGATAGGAAGCCACTTGCTAAAACTTCACGAATGCTCCACACTAAGATAAGTTGTTCTTGTTGTTTTTTCAGTGACGTTGTTAAAGGACAAGATGATAGAAAACAAAATTAGATTGTGATGAATGGTGTCTCGTACTCTTGCCTTTTCTTTGCGAAATTATATTCAATTATTAATCTTACCAACCCCGGAGCTGCCCTTAACATGTCCTGGTGATATATTCGATCTCATTGTAGGGCCCGATGGGACCACCAGGGCGATCAGGACCTGATGGCCCTACTGGTGATGTTGGACCAGCGGGTATTACTGGAGCAGATGGGGAAGGCGGGCCAAGAGGGCGCAGTGGACAAGATGGATATCCAGGACCCCCAGGTCCACCAGGACTCCCAGGAAATCCAGGACGACCTGGAGGACAGGGAAGTGCTGGAAATATTTATGGATTGCCCCAAATTGGTAATTTAGAGAAAGGGCCAGCTTATGGCGGTTATGGGTATGGTGGCTACGGAGGATATGGTGGCTACGGAGGATATGGAGGATATGGCGGTTATTATCAAAATCAGTATTACAAGGGTATCCAAGTTGATGATGACAAGCAAGGCACTAAGGAGAAAACCAAGGTAAGTTACTTCATTTCTACCTTGCTTCCCATCAAACGAATTTTTCATAGCATAGGGCTCAAATCTTTCAATTCTCTAAAAAGGTGGGTGTAAAATTCTATTCCATTTTTCTTTGAGTTGAATAGCTTGAAAGGAAGTTATAGTACTTTGCTGTAAATCTGCCGTGGAAATTGTTTGATATTTGATTTTTTTTTCAAAATGGCGGCAATTTAATGATTTTTGAAAAAATCCATGGAAAATTTTGGAAACATTTAAATCATCGAAAATCCTAAAACAAAGGAAGAAAAATTATATAACTTTCAAGAAGACCATAGTTTATGAAGGCCTACAATATGGTGAAAAGCAGAAATCAGTATCTTTTCTGGTTTAGGATTTAGAAATTTGATGACGTCATAGCCTCAAATTTAACAAATGCCGCCATTTTGAAATTAATCAAGATATCAATAAATTTCCACGGCAGATTTACAGTAAAAAAATATAAGTTCCTTCCAAGCCATTTAATTCAAAGGAAACTGTAATAGAATTTTACACCGACCTTTTTAAAGATTTGAGCCCTATGTTATTTTTCATAGTTTATCTCAAATTTAATGTCACATGAGGTTTGCGATAACTCGAAATTACTCATGCGAAGCACTGCAATCGTTTTTGTTCGTGAAAATGTTCACATGATATCTAATTTGAGAATATTTCTCGTCTCTCTGTAGAGTGTAGATTCATTACGTGAGTTCTTTTTTCTGCAATAAACATCGCCTTGCTGCACAAGCCCCTCGACTTGCCTTCGTTATTGAATTGAATCATCAGTAAAGGTGCTGTATCAGTTCAGAAATTATATGGTAAACCATGCTCAACTAAGACTTTAAATGAAACAGTGAAAATCTGACCCAATTGCATTCATTAATCGAGAAATAATGCAAAACTATTATAAATAGTAATGTAAACATTTATGTCTGGTCTTGTGAATTGGATTTTTATTGGATATTTAAATTCGCGAGGTAGATCATTCCCATCATTTTAAATTAATCTTCTGTCTCTTTAGCTGGACAGCACAGTCTTCAATTTCCTTAGCCTCATGGAAATCCAAATGCAAGCTCTCCGAAGCCCAGATGGAAGCCGAAACTATCCTGGAAAGACATGTAGAGATTTGCAATCTTGCTTCGATGAATTACAATCTGGTGTGTATATTTAGCATGTTTCTTGATATACAGGGTGTCCCAAAAAAATTGTGCCCCATTTGTCTGAAGATTGCGACAAAACGGCAAAAGATTCTCGCCAAACTTTTGCATGATAGTGCTCTTCAGAGGTTCAATTAAAGTTTGCCACCATCCCCGTCAAAATCCGTTGAAAAATGATGGAGTTACGACCTTCAGAAGACCAAATTTGCCTGATGACTGAAACCAGCAGTCGGCAATTTTGCCTTACTATTTTGCAGTGATAAATATCTTCACGTGAGGTAAGAAATAATTTCTGTGAGGTCAGAAATTGTGGAACTCTCCGAGGATTATCGGAACTTTCCCGAGAGCTATGACATTGGAGGCTGCTGTTTCATTTTCAATCCATGAAGCTATTTATCGCTGCAAAATAGTAAGACAAAATGGCCGACCGCTGGTTTCAGTGATCGGGCAAATTTGGTCTCCTGAAGGTCATAGCTCCATCATTTTTCAACGGATTTTCATGGGGATGGTGGCAAACTTTAATTGAACATCTGAAGAGCACTATCATGCAAAAGTTTAGCGAGAATCTTTTGCCGTTTTGTCGCAATCTTCAGACAAAAGGGGCACAATTTTTTTGGGACACCCTGTATAATATAGGGTGGGGCTGAATAGGCATCTAATCTTGTAAGAGGGCAGGTGTCATATAGGGCATGGCATCTTCTTTTGTATTCAGTAGTTTTTTTCGAAATTTTAGGTATTCTACGGGGTGGCCCAAAAAAGTACTCCTGTTTGAAAAATCACCAAGATTTTATCATAAGGCTGATCTTCAAATTTCATTTCCTGGCAATTTCATCAATGACCAAATTATTTACACAGCATAGCTGATCTTGTGATTCGTTTTGAAATTAGTAACTTTAGCTCTTTGGGGCTGCCTGATTTTGAAGCATGCTGCAAAAGGTACTGATCATTACCAGATTACTTTCGTTTCGCATAATAAGCTTCTAGTTAGGTCATAAATGTTAGAAAGAAATGCGAACTATCATTGTAGACTTGAAGGAAATTGAAAAATCTCAGCATGATGGCTCTTAAACAAGATAAACGATGTTTTATTTTAAAGAGTATTGTTCAGAATGATGTTTTTGAATGCGTTATTTCATGCTCTTCAACCAGTGCTTAGTACTAAAAACAACAACTTCTCCTTCACCTTTCTATATCTGAAATATGTTTATAATTTTCGTAATCTTGTCTCTAAAGAAATTCCAGCAAAGTTTTGAAATTGTTAAACCATCGTATCCTCCAAATTACTGAGGAGACAATGGTATAATTTCAAGAAAACCATAGTTAACGAAGGTCTACGATGTGAAGGGAAGCAGAAATCTCTCGCAATATTATCTTGATTGAAGTATTTTTGGTATACGATTCAGCAATTTCATAACGTCACAACCTCAAAATAGATATTAACATAACCAGTTGCGAACACTTGGCGGACGAGCAATCGTAAATATCTGAGCAACCCTTTCTGTGAGTAACCCTTTACGCAGCAGCAGCACTACATGACTATTGTTATTGCTTATACACAGTATAAACTAGCTTGACTGAGGCTTCAAATTTATGAAGGTAAAATATTCATGCCAACTTTTGATGCTCCACAGGTGAATATTATGTTGATCCAAATCTTGGCTGTGTGAAAGATGCCTTCAGGGTGACATGTGACTTCAAAACTGGAGAAACTTGCATCTATCCCAACAAAGCAACGTTGGAAAGGAAGAAGTGGGTCCAATCTGCTCAAGATGGCTTTAAATGGATGGTAGAAGAACTCACCAATGAGAAGGTAACTTTCTTTCACCTGATACTACCACATGAGCAAGTAAAGGTTCCACTTTTGAAAATTCATAACACCAAAATACTGGATGGATTAGAATGCTTAATAGCGGAGAAGTTCAAGCATTTTTGTAATTTTTTGCATGTTTTATGAGCACTGAAAATACAGGTAAAGTCAATTTTACTCAAATTTTATGGTTGTGAAATGCCCGAAACAGGCCTAAAACACTTGATCAAATCATGAAGACACTTCTTGCACTAAACAGTAAAAAGTGCACCTTTTTACGTGTGAGAGATAGCGTTGTTTGTTAAATAGGGGCTGGAGGGGAGATCTTACAGAGAAAACTTGCTATCGACCTGTTAAAATGCCACGTTTCATTGGGGCTTTTATAATATTTTACGGGTGCGCTTCATTTTAATGCCTGTGTCATGCTGTTGGGGCAGCAATCTTCGATTCTTTAACAAAGTTACTTATTGTTAGAAATTGATTTATTGTATCGAGCTTAATGATATTTTATTACTCTGTTTTAGGTTGATTATATTGCGGATGAAATTCAGTTCAGACATCTCCGACTTAACAGCAGGAAAGTTCGTCAAAATGTGACTTACCATTGTCGCAATTCACATGCCTTCAAAAACAGCGATGGCAAAGAAATGACATTCGTCAAACTCATGAGTGCTGATGACGTCGAAATGCATACCGGTGCTCATAAGAGGAACCAGCCTAAGGTTCTGTCCGATGGCTGCAATGTAAGTAGCCCTCAAGATTGGCAATTATTTACATTTCAAATACCGTATACCGTTAAAGCTCTATTAAGCCCCCGGGGCCTTTTTTTATTTTGGAGACTCCAGAGACGGGCTTTTAAGAGAGGAGCTTATTAGAGAGGGGGTTTGTTTACAAAATCAAATGGCAACGATATCAATTATGTCTTTGTAGTTCTTTTACCCCATACTTTGCGGAATAAACCTACAAGTTTTCGAGGCAAATATTTAAATTTGACACAGGCTCTATCCCAAATTATTACCTGATTGACGTTTCAAAAACGAGGCAATACAAGAATCCAGGCAATTCCATTGGTTAATCGCACATTTCCCGCGGTTTTCCTGTAGCGTTGTATAATACGATATAAGGACGCGTTTTTGTCACCACAGCAACTGATTTAGGCCTATGAGATTTACAATAAACTAAGGCGACATAACAGAAACAAAATGTGTTTGACTAAATGATTTGAGTCAAAATTAGAAGCTGTCAGGTAATAAAACTCATACTAACCGGTTTTGTTGTTGTACAGGAAAATATAAAGCCCTCGGTCTTATTGCACAGACCTCGCAAGCTCGGTCTGTACTTTTAAGAGCTCGGGCTTTATATTTTCCCGTACAACACAAAACTGGTTAGTATGCGCATACCATATATAAATGCACTACCAGATAAGTCAAAAAACAGACTTTCATGTTTCATACAGACCTGATATGTATATAGGACCCCATGTACACTGTACCTGTACAACTTTGAATGAGCCTCCCGCTTTCACTGTTCCTGCTGCTCCGCAACGCTTTCGTTCCTCCGTAACGTTTTTGATGCTATTCGTCTACCCAAACGAGGCTTATGACAGCTTTATTAATACAGCAGCTAGACAACGTTGTAATTCAGTTCACCTTTTATAATGGTTAAGGAAAAAAGTTAACACGTTTAGCAGCCTGTCTATTAAAAGATATGCGGCCGATATTCAGAACTGAAGTGATTATCTATCAGTTAAAGACTAAGTTAGCTGTAAAAAGTTTGTTTGGTAAAATCACTGATCATCTATTCCTAGAAATTAGGGAAATGCCGGTTAGGGGTTTGTATGGGAACGAAAATCCACGTTCGATTCTGGTGCATGATTTACTTGCCATCGAATTTTAAATTCAATATAATTGTCAGTTTCAGAAATATGATTTAAATTTCAATGGCGAGTGAATCATGGACCAGAATGGAATATGGAATTCTCGCTCTCATACAAACCCCTTACCAGCATTTTGTCTAATTTCTAGGTCTAGATGGTGAGTGATTTTACCAAACGAAATTTTCACAACTAAGTTAGCCTTGGAATGATCAATTAACATTTCAGTTTGAATATCAGCTGGGTGCTTTTTATTCCACAGCCTGCCAAACGTGTTATTGAGGGGCTACCATGGGTAAAATAGATAAAATGAAATGAAAAAATGTGTTAACTTTTTGACTACCCCGGTATACATTTTGATAACACTGAACTCCAGAATTTGACAACAATGTCTCTTTATTCCAGGTGAAAGATGGAAAATGGCGAAGAACTGTTTTCGAAGTAGAATCTACGACAACAACGCGACTTCCAATTGTTGATGTTGCTGCTTTCGACGTGGCAGATTCGGATGAAGAATTCGGAATCGAGTTAGGCCCAGTCTGTTTCTCATAAGAAACGTGAAGAAAGAAACAGTTGAGAAGATGTTTCAACAAACGACAAACAAACAAAAACTTTTCTAGTCAGTTTTCATAGGATTCACACTTTTGGTAACGTGTATAAATTTTGCTAACTTTTATTCAGGATAATTTTCATAGTATGTTAAAAAATTTGCGCGCGCGAGGGAGGACCTTTTGTAAAATCAGATGGGTGGGATCAGGGGTGGGAATATAGTCAAAAAAATTCATCAAAAAAAGTTCTTTCGTTTTCTCTGTGTACTTTCTCGTTGTGTGAATTGATTGCTGCATGATGTCTCGTAAGGGTTGATGTCACCTCCGCTTGCTATGCTTTACCGAAGCTGTACTGGCTGAGTAAGAAGAGAAGGTAACACGTTTGGTAAACTGTGGTTTGGCGGGCTGTGGAATAAAACGTATTTGCTGATATTCAAAACCTAAATGATAATCTATTAGTCAAAGGCTAACTTTGATCTGAAAATTTATTTTGATAAAATCACTTATCTTTTAGACCCAGAAATTAGGAAAATTCTGGCAAGGGGTTTTTATAGAAACGAGAATTCCACGTTCGATTCTGGTAAATGATTTACTTGCCATTTAATCTAAATTCAGTTGTCAGTTTCAGAAATGGAATAAGTACACGTTTTTTTTTATAAGAAACTGGTTTACAAGTAACTAGTACTACGATGACCAAAACTTTAAGAAACTCTAGTACTACGCTCAAGAACAGTTAAGAAACTCTAAAACTTTATTTCTGTATGTCTCTCTTATTCTATGTCTCTCTAACAAAGGTACATTCGTCTTTTCTTGACTTTTAACTGCAAAATTGGTAAATTTTTGCCTTGATGTGCATGGCTTCTTCTTGATGACAATGTCAATGCAAAATGGAAGCCCTTTCTCGAGAAGAAGGCTCAACTTCGAACAATACCGCAATTTTAGGCCCAAAAAATAAGAAACTAATTAAGAAACTTTTACTACTAAAACACCGAAATTTTCATGCGAAATTAAGAAACTTTTAGTACTAAGTGCTGATCCAAGTTTCTTATAAAAAAACGTGTAAATCATGTGGACCAGAATCGAACGCGGAATTGTCATTCCCATACAAACCCTTTGCCTGCATCTTTCCAATTTCCGAGTCTAAAAGATGAGTGATCTTACCAAACAAAATTCTCACATCCAAGTTCCCGAGTACATCTTATTCCAACACCCTCCAAGCGTCCTAATTTTGTGACTCATTTGGTAAAAACTGTGCTGTCGTTTTTTGTTTACAAATTTTGCCCTGCTCCTTACACCATAAAGGATTTTGGACAACCATGATCATGAAGACGAAACAAAACAACACAAACAACAACAAAACAATCACAGCCCTTTTTGTAAAGGTGGCGAAATTTCTTGCCGTATGGAAATCATTTTGTGATCTCACTCAAGTCAGCAGCACCTCGTTACAGCTCCAGATGCCACTATGTTTCTCCTGACGTGTATTAAACATTGAACCTGAACTGAAAGAAATCGATGACATCTACAAAGAAACCAAATCTGTATAAATATTTTAAATGAAAAAAATAAATGAAAGAAATTCGTTCATTTATTGTTGCATTAGTCAGAAACGAAGCAAGAAGAATATACTGCGACAATAAAATGAACGAATTTCTTTCATCTGTTTTTTTCATTTTAAGATATATGTACAGATCACAAAGTTTCATAAAAGCATCTTTTTCAAACTGACCTGTTCAAAGTAAAGTAAAATAAACTAAAACGAACGGGGATATAGCGCTCTATTCTAAAAATATAACAAAAGAAGATCACTCGCCATTTGTTTTACTATTATTTGACCATCAATGGAAGACAATTCCTTCCGTTATTACGCAAATATCGCAAATTATGCAGATTCAACATTTAAGCCAATTGTTTTCGCTGCAAGTAGAAAGTTTCATCATAACTTGTTAGATACCGTGGTATGTTTCAGTTTGTATATGCTCCTGCAGAGGAGGATGAATTCATATTGTCCTGCAGAGGATGTCTCTTCGATCTCTTGCACTACCTCCTCCGTTGCAGTTTCATTAATGTTTCCTCCGCAGAAGCATACAGTTGCGGCAATTAAGCACAACTGCGGTGTCTAGCCACCCATGGTATGGTGGGTACCCTCTACTTAGACTCGCGAAATAATCCCAGTTATAACAGCAACAACAACAATGTCAACAACAATATATTTTTTGCTCCATCAGTCTATCAATAGCAATAACTACGAACTTGTAATCAGCCTACTCTCTACTGTTAAAGGTATTTGCGTTTATTCTTGTTATTTATTCGTGTCAAACTGATTACAGATTTTGGCCGACGTCGTGTTTCATATTTGATTAAAAACGTTGTTTTTCTTCCACCTAAAACAGACTGCCAAATGTTAACACTGTATGACTGATGTTGCTGTATTTATTTGTATCCATATAAAATATTAGAATGCACTTTCTAATTACTATGCAACACTACTGGGGCCATCCCATGAGGAACGGAATGCAATGACCATGACATGCAACGAGGCTGACAACTACAGAATGCTACACATACATACAATCAATATTACAATGAATACAGATTCAAAAAATGACAGATTCATTACTAAACAGAAAAAACAAATAAAGAAGTAAGTTGGCACTAGATTTAGGGATATTTCATGAACAGGATCCTGTTATCATATGAAACGTTCCTATCTTGAAATATTTCGCTATTTCTTGGTACGCACGCATTGAGAGTTAGTGGTGGATTCATTCCTTGTATCCCAGCGGTAAGCCTTGCTGAGCACTCTTGACGAAAATGTAAAAAGATGATGAACGTGTGCCCAGGCCCATTCTTAATTGCCACCTCTCTGAAACAAAATGATGAAGCAAAACCTACGTCAGTCCTAGTTTCCGCTTCGTTCATTGAATTGGATGACGTTCATCAGTTTATCAAGGAGCGCAACTGCGACATGTAACCAAGTCTAAGCATGTGCTCCAAGAAACGGTTTTCTTTTTATCCTGTGTCTTGCAACGCAACAACAACAACCTTCAGGGGCACAGGAACACAAGGAGGAACAACACCGCAAATCTTACGCGACGTCAACTTGAGATTTTTTCAGTTGTACATACATATTCACACGACTTTACCTGTGCTACGATAAGAAAGAAAAGGGAGATATAAAGGAGATCGTTTTTAGGCAAAAACTAGACTGATTACAAGTTCGTAGTTATCGCTATTGATAGACTGATGGACGCAAAAAATTTCGTTGTTGTTGTCGTTGTTGTTGAGTTTCAGTGATTTCAAATGGCTGGCTGGATCCTGGGGATGGAGAAGGAGAACATGGGTAATTGTACAACCAAACATTCCTAAATTGCACCGGGTGAATCTAAAATATGCATAGACGTCATGTGAAACCCAACCCTGTCGCTCTCAAATAAATCATCGGGTTCCAAAAACTGATCATTCTTGTGTAGCTAACATATCAACTGAGATATAAACCCCTGACCTCGAAAGAAAATTCGTTTGTCAAAATTAAATTGGTTGCATTGTATTCATATTACGAAGCATATTACGACCAATTTTCACAAACATAACTTTTTTATGCCCCCACACGGAAACAGGGCCTTGCAGAACTCCGTGCTGAATGAAATACAGTGAGACCATCTCAAGAGGGTACGGGGTTGATGAAATATTCCATTCAACAAGCTTGAAGAATGTTGTTCTTGGTGAGATGAAAAATGTGAAGGCAGAACTTTACGATTCTTGATCAGAGAGAGAGACTGACGAGACCCACCTCCTCCTGGGCTTGCCCAAGTCATCTTGTAAGAAAGAAAGAGTCTCTTTCTATTAAACTCTCCATCTCCCGGTCCCCCCAATCACAAAGAGTCATAAGCATTTACTCTTCGCTGATACAGTGCATATGAAGTCTATGAAGAAACCTAGCGATGAATTAAACCTAAACAAATTTTATTTTGATTTGAGTGCAGTTCCAGTTGCAGAATATTTTTCTCGTTGTAGCTGCGTCAAGCGTGCTGTAAACGCGACCGGACGGCCATCAATTCGGAGCTTTGATTCAAGGCAAAATGACAGGTAGAAAGACACGAGTAAGTAGAGCTAATATCAGTCTTTTTTTAAAGTTTCTTCACTTGAATAATTATCCACGCCTCCTACTGCGCTTAGAAAAATTTCTCTCAAGAATCGAACAAACTGCAAATTAAGAAGCTATCGTTACCCAGAGTCCTTTGCAGGCACGATGAAATTTCAGACTATCTGGAAATAAAATTTGGCCTCAGTAGAAACCATGGTTCGACATTACAGTGGATCCACAATGCAGAAGTAGTTGAATTGAACCAATACACGTTTTTTTATAAGAAACTTGGATCAGCACTTAGTAGTAAAAGTTTCTTAATTTCGCATGGAAATTTCGGTGATTTAGTAGTAAAATGTTCTTAATTTGTTTCTTATTTTTTGGACCTAAAATTGCGATATTGTTCAAATTTGAGGCTCCTTCTCGACAAAGGGCTTCCATTTTACATTGACATTGTCATCACGAATAAGTCATGCGCAATCATGCAAAAAATTACCAATTTTTTTAGTTAAAAGTTAAAAAAGATGAAGGTACCTTTGTTAGAGAGACATAGAATAAAAGAGACATACACAAATTTAATTTCAAGAGTTTCTTACAGAACAACTTTTACTTTAGCTGATCTGTTCCATCCTACCGGTATCAGTTCAACTACTGCACTGTGGAGGAGGAGGATCCATAATTTCCGTTCAGACCAAACTTGGTTTTCAGACAATATGGAATCCCAGCATTCTCTCAAAGAGCTAATCCAAATTACGACAAAAATTGTTTCTCCAATGTCTAAAATATGAATGTGTATTTTGCACTACAGTAAAAAAAGCCTAACTTGCGCAAAGACACACAGACCCTACCCTGGGTACCAGACTCTCTAACATAAAATGGAGATTTTTTCCATTCTATGTCAGAGAGTCTGGTACCCAGGGCACACAGACCCCCAAGCAGGCTATAATAACCCGCGTATAGAGCCTTGTGGATTAAGTAAGAACCTACAGACTCATGACATTGTCCAATTAGGCTACCATTTTATAAGAACCTATCCATTGTATTCATCGTTTAAAAGCACAGACTTACTTGCAACATTGTAGGTTCTTATACGCGGGTTTTTGCTGTAGTCTCTGTGGGGAAAGTCTGATCAGAATATTTCAAAGCTCTAAGCTTTGCTATTGCTAAAATGGAGGAGATGTGGTGCGTCAACTTGTTGACTGATGAAGATTTGGTACCTACACATACCAGACCAAAGGTGGTTAGACGCGGCAGTTGTGCCCGATTGCCGCAGCTTGCTTGATGCTCTTGCGGAGGAAAAATTTTGATACTACTATGAAGTAAGCAAGTAAAGCCTCCTCCACAGAACGATCAAATTTTCTCCACAGAATCATGCAGGCTGAAGCACAACTGCGGTGTCTGACTACCCATGGCTGGACCCGCCAAGAAAATGTCCTATGTTCTTACTTACACTCCTCCATAGAACTGTAAGGAGTTTTGATACGCGCGCAGGCTAAGATTGATATGCTTTACGAACAGGCTAAGTTGTGAGCCTCAAGGAATCCCGCAAAAAGGGCTCCAGATCCCATGCGCAGTAAGGATTTACTTCACTTACGTAATATGCAAATTAGCTTGACCGTTGAGAACAAGGGAAGAAACAAAAGCAGCAATGCGCATGACAACTTGAGCCCCAAAGTCGAAACGCTCACAACAAAGCTGAATCACAATCTATCAAAACAATAGGGTCAGAATTTCATCTCCGCAACAAATTCTTTACCCTGGGTAGCAGAGCCTCAAAATTAGAAGGAAATTGAAAATTTGGAAAAGTAAGAGAGAAGGAAGAAAGGAGGATTCTTTCCTTCTTTCCTTCCAACTTTCTTTCCTTCTTTATTTTTTTTAATTTTTTTATTCTAAAATATTTTGGCTCTGGTACCCAGGGTACAAATTCATAATGAATGAGGGTATTAAATCAACGGCACTCGAAACTGGTCTTTGGTCACACAAAAATATGGAATATGACTTATGAATGACCCTTCTTGTTTGTGGTCGCATTCACGCTCTTGTAGACATCTTGAGACCTCTGTGAGGGCGCTGAGACAATTTTTACAGTCGTGACTGGACAAAGCAAGGCAATACGTAAGCAATGACAGATATCTTTAATCACTCCTTTTTTCCCTGTCAGTAACCTTTGAAGGTCAGAGAAAAAATGACATCTTCAAATATTGGCCGAATAAAAACGACAAAACGACATCCGCAGACCTTCCCTTCCGCTCCCCATGAGTTCGGAAAGTTATAACACTGTTTATCTATTCTGAAATGAACAAAGACCCCAATCAAACGCAGCTTGAATGCGATATTCTATTTGCAAGCGCTTGTCCTTGTCCTGATGCACAGTTCTTCCTACCAAGCGAGAGTATAGGGTGCGTCTCACTTGCTCGAAGCACTCCACGCGCTGGTGTGGTTACTTGCGTTCTCGCAAGTAGAGGCCAACTGGCAAAATGTGGAATCCTACACGAAGGAAAGCGATGCTGTTTCTATTAATTGGCGTTATAACCTTGGTAGCAAGTGGTAAGTTTGTATTTTTAATCTTCTGCTTTTCGTTCATGTGACACCAGGCGTTTTGGCTAGACTGCATGAAATGTCGCAGTTATTTTTATCAACCACATAATTTTATCAACTACTGACCTTAAAACACAACTGAAAGAAGTTATGATACAAAAACTGAAGTTCCAAATTCATTTCACTGCAAATTTTGCGGTATTTTTCGCCTTATTCAAGGTAAGACCCTCTGGCGTTGAGCGTCTCTATCTAGCGCTGAAAAATTTAGTCATCGGAATGAAATTGCCTCAGGGTATGAATTTATCAGAGGACATGATCGAAGTGCCCTCTGGCCTTGGCCTTTGCCTCTCGTACTCACTTGAGAGTCGGAATCGTAATTTAGCTTGAAGATTCCATCAGTTTTTAGCGACTGCTCTAGAATTCTTTAGAAGCGAATGCGCTATATATACCACACCACCTAGCTGTGTCCGGGCGTTTTAACAGTTCAAGTTACGGACCAGATGAGATCAAGGACTAACCAACGTTTTCAAATAGTGCTCTCTTTCAAATAACGAAGCTAGCTCGATTTCTCTCATCAATTCCTTACTTGTACGTTAGCAATCCATTTACTCTCTACTGACTGTGCCCACATTTATTTTAATGCAAGAGCAAACAACATTTAGAATTGTGTGTAACCGTTTTAGGCTTGTGTTTCCACTTGTGTTTGCTTTCGCGTTGTGCGTTGTATTTGTGTCCTAGGGCGTTTTGTTTGCATGGCTGACTTGGATAATTCATCCCTGCCAAGATCCATTGTATTTGACTCAACGGAGGAGGAGCCGCAGCTGTTCAACTCCTATCCGGCCTATCCGTCAACTCGTGATATGATGCGGGTTGCTGTTCAACTGTTCAAATGACTGTGTTTAATTTTGCGGTATTTTGCCCTTACTAACTGCATGGCTAAAGAAGTCTAATCAATAAGTAAGCAGTTATCTGTCTGTTGTCATAAACAGGCCCGTAGGAAGCGGGGGGGGGGGGGGGGGGGGGGGTAGGGGGGCTCAAGCCCCCCAGTAATTTTGAAAACAATGGTGCTACGTCACACGAATTAATTAGATGTATTGTTCTCTATTGTTTTAAGACAAATTGCCCCCCCCCCAATCCGAAGCTTCTTCCTACGGCCCTGGTCATAAGGAAGGGAATATCTCAGGAGCGAATATAAAATGGGACAAGATTTTCAGGAGAGCAAAAGAATTTGAGAGATATTTCGCGGAATCAAACTCAAGCAAACGGACTGTCGAAGGACGTGGAAGGGATTTGGATTGGTCGCACAAGATTTTCATGAAAGCAAAGGGATGTTAAAGATCTTTTCATAAGAACAAAACGAAAGGACTTTCGCCAAAGTGGAAAAGACTTTAGGGAGTGATTCGCCACTTGAGAATGTTAGTATCAGATGAAATTAGAGATGTTCATAGCATGACAACCCTGAGGGGTAAAAATATTCCTTCACAGACAAGATCATGATAGTAGCTGAGTTGAAAAGGAATAGACACAGCTCTGGCCAAAGGTTTCTCTGCTTGACTGAGACAAACAGTTCTGGAGCAATACTTCAAAATCCTTTGTGACATTCATGTCAGTCAACTTACCAGTAGCCTGTGCGCGCAGACCTTCATTCTCGTTTTCTCCTGTGCAGTACAATCCGCTGTGCGCAGGCTGAATTTAGACTGATTACATATTCGTTGTTATCACTTTTGATAGACTGCTGGACGCTCAAACTACGACTCATGGATTTTCGCATTGAAAATTAGGACGAAATTATTTCCCTCGATTTCATGTATGGATATATGGAAACCATAACAACGCTGTACGAAAGCTTGAGCGCTCCAGGGCAATGTCGGACTATCTTTATTATCATTATTATTATTTCTTTCTTTAAAGTAGGCTTAAAATGCACGAGATAGCAAAATTACTGCTAATTTAGGCCTACTATTTAGCAAACATATAAAATTGAAATAAATGGGAAAAATGTCCTGTTGACACAACTGTTAAAAACATTAGCATTGAGGATGGGCCTAAGTTTCCAGCTCACGCCTCAGGTGCTAAAACATCTCAAAATTCAACTTTTCAGTGATATTAGCTATGGAAATCAACAAACCTTTCACGTTGAACCAGGTGCTCCTGATTTTGAAGGCCAATCAGCTTCCTCGAGCTTCACCACAGCAATGAGAATTTGCAACTGTCGAAAGTTGCCTTGACTACGCCTAAGCCTCGTTCCTGGTGGCACAGATGCATCTGCGCCTGGCTGTCCTAATTTTTCATATGAAAGTTTACAAGTCCCAGTTAATTTGTATCTGGTATTAAGTAACCCAAAACCCAAACCTACCCAAGAAAACCCAAGGTTTGAAACTTCGTTTTAAATTCTGCAGTCCCTTGAAAAGGCCAAAGCATCACGCCAAATAGAATGAACTGAAATTGTTTAGACAAGCAGAACCGTTAACAGCTAGGCCAGGCAAACCTCCTTTGGCACTGGAGCAAGAACCAGAGTCGACGGTCTCCAACGCAGAGTTACGATTTCTATTGTTCTTATGCATTTTTTTCTGGAAGCGTATGGCCACGAATCGTTGATAGCGTCCATCAGTCCATCAATAGCAATAACCTACGAAAATGTAAATCAGTCTAGTCAGCATAATCAGTCATTCTAATTTTTGATTTTCAATTTTCTTGATTTTTCTGATACTTCAAATCAGTCTAGCATAGTCCTTGTAATAATAATAATAATAATATAAATACCAAATCTCCATTTCGGAGCAGTTACAAATTAAACTAATGTAACACTGGTAAACTAAACTAAATTAAACTAAAAGATGATTGAAAAGCTAAATAACAGAACCAAACACAAACTAAAACTATTTACAAAATCTTTTGAACTCTCTTAATATTCCTGTAAGATAGCATCACTGTTTGTGAGTATTACACGTATTTTTTTATAAGAAACTAAGAATTTGGCCCAGTACTGAAAGTTTCTTAAAATTATCAGATTTTAAGTACTCGGAGTTTCTTACGAGTTTCTTAGGGGTTCCATACCAATCTTCATATTCACTACCTGTTCCCTTCGTGAACATTGCAAAACAAGGTTTTCAAGCCCAATGTTTAGACATTACTCAAGTACCTTACAAGTAATATGATGTAGGAAATAAGTGAAAGTAAAGTAAAAATATGTCAAGGATTTCCTTTATGAAAGATAAATAGTTTCTTAACTTATATTTTGCCAGTACTGGAGTTGCATTGCAAAACAAGGTTTTCAAGCCCAATGTTTAGACATTACTCAAGTACCTTACAAGTAATATGATGTAGGAAATAAGTGAAAGTAAAGTAAAAATATGTCAAGGATTTCCTTTATGAAAGAAAGATAGTTTCTTAACTTATATTTTGCGAGTACTGGAGTTTCTTAATTTTTCGGCCATCTGAGAGTTGAGTTTCTTATAGGCAGTTTCTTATAAAAAATACGTGTATTGCATTTGAAAGTTTCTTTTTTAACACTCTTTTCTTTTGTCTTATGCTTGTTATATTACATTTTCTCTTATATTGCCCTTTTTAAAACCCTTCTTTATGAAAATTATTTTTACAGTATTCTTTAAAATATTATGTAGTTTACCTAGCCAAATCGTATACATGTTTGCAACTGTGTAGTGAGGCAAATCGATCAGACTGGGACTGGGAACGATGGGAACTTTTGGCGCGAAACCGCATGCCATTCAGACCCAGAATCAGAATCAGATTGAAAATCAGATTCAGAATCAGATTCAGTCCCAGAATCAGATTGGGATCTTAAATTTGCTGTTTTTGGCCACAAAATGGGTAGAATTGACATGTTTGCACTCCCAATTGATAAAATAGCGTTTACTGAGCAATTCTGCGCGATTTCTCGCCAAAAGGTGTTCACAATTTGTTATACGAGCCTTAGAAAATAACTAAACAACAACAACAACTAAAATTTTTCTCGAATCTGATTCTGGGGGTTCAAAGGTCAGAATCAGATTCGAGGAAATGGCTGTATTTCAATGGATTCATTCGAGGTTGAATGCCCCTATGACCAGAATCAGATTCGAGGGAATCAGAAGGGATACCAACGGTGATCAAGTTTCAGTTTTATTTCAATTTAAATTTCTGCTTAAGATTTTATCAGTTATAAATTATGCAGAATCCATCTCTCATATGTAAGCAATTTTCAATTAATATGTTTCGGATAATCAGAGCCAGTCGGCGGCAAATAAGTCAAAGCAAAGCTCAGCACGATCCAATGTTGGTATCCCTTCTTTTCCGCGACGTGCCATTCAGACCCAGATTCGATACTACCTACGTTTTCTCAGCAACAGTGACAGCTATTTCCGATATTTTTTCATGATATGATAAACCAACTATCCCTCTACACACGCTGTGCGTTAGCCGTTCTTACAGCTCCTTGAATCTTCTATGCTAAGGGCAAATCTGACGGCAGGTAGCAAATCTTAGCTTAGGCCATAAAACCAATTAATTTAGAGAAATCAACGGAATGGACAAGAGGATCCGGGGCCGCGGGAACAATTTCATTGCCAAGTTGCCAACAAACCAGGTCAAAAGTTTTCCCACTCGTTTCCCACTCTTTTGTGTCAAAGATTTCACTAAGTGAAAAAGTAGAGAACTTCGTCTTTAGTTGGGTTTCAGGTATGTCATAGCAATAGTAAAAGGGAATAAGAATACCGTCGCAGCGACTCCCCTTTCCCTGTTTAATTGTTATTATTTTGTTCGTGTTGTATCCAGTGGAGATGATGTTCTAGTATAAGCAATCTTTTAAAATGAAAGGACATGGAATATTTTATTTTAACTGTTGATTTATTAGAGAAATGTACATAGGCGTGAGAAGAAAATCTAGGAGGGCTGCCCGACACGAAGTCCATTGTTTACCATATAATTTTTGGCCGACTGAGGGCTCCTTTTGGCCGGATTAAATGAGGATTTTTGATAATATTTCTCAAGTTGGGGGGGGGGGGGGCTACCGCCATCCGGCCCCACGGCTCGTACGCTTGTGGAAATGTAAAATTCATTACAGTGGGAACTCTGGATGGCTTATAAGTAACGTATGTCTTTTTCAGCTTTTGTAGTTAATTATGATTTGTTTCCTTATACAGTCAGGGCCGGATCCAGCCCGAATTTGAGGGGGGGGGGCAACTTGCAAAGAGGGCGCCAAATATACAACGGAAAGGCGTTCCTTGAAACTGTTGTTCGTTGAATTCTCAAAGTGTCTGAGATTTACATGTAAATTTACACTCTATTTTGTCTCTGCCTTTTCATTATGAATGAGGCAAACTGTTATTTGTTTGTTTTACTGTGTTGTATCACCTAGGATTACTTGAGTAATGCATACCGGTAGATGAATTAATGGTGTCATCGAAATGCCTTTGAAACGCTCTACATCACCAAGCGATAAACAGCCGGTTTGGTCCGAAAATGTTGAAAAAATTATCAAAAAATTATTCACTGCCTTTTTTATTTATTTGTCTATCAAAGAACTACTTTTGAAAAAATCGAACATGTTTATTTTTCGTGATTTTCCTCCTTTGAAATTCCTATTTATTTTCCTGAGTTTGACCTTGGACAGGCAGTTCTGCCATATGGCAACTAAATATTTAAAACGAATTTTATTGCCTTGAATTTGCCAAACACCAAAATCTGATTTGTATCAAAATATTGGGCACCTCTTGTCTTGTGGGTAAACCTAAATGCCATGTTTAAGGACCGTTTCAATAATCAAAGTTCCTCTCATTCCAAAGAGTAAAATGTCTTTGAAACCACTTTTCAACATCAAACCGCTACCGCATTCCAATGACATGCCGGTTCCTTTGTAATTTTATCAATATAGCATGGGGTAAGTTTTGGACCAGTGGAGCTGAGGAGGATTAGAAAATTTAGTTCCTACATGGCTGAAGGACATTTTAAAGGGTTAAGAGACCGGTCAACACTCGTCAAAATCCGTGAAATTTTAAGAAACTTTCCGTCCTGTGCCTGTTTCGTAGCTTCTTAGAAAAGATGTGTGCATGTCAAGAATGTTATAATGTAATGGGGCATGAATGGGGGTAGTATTATATTTCTGTCTTTATCGTTGAACGGGCGGGCAACTCCCCTCCCCGTAATAGCATGACGTGTCAAAATCATGAGATTCCTTCCTTGAGTCCTAGAATATATAACTAAAATCATGGAGGGAAACATAAGGAAAAAGACTCCAATTTGTGACAAGTCAAGAGACAGCCAAAAAATCGCCCCTGCAGCTATTTCAATGTTATTAGTTGACACAAAAGAGTGGGAAACGAATGGGAAAACTTTTGACCTGGTTTGTTGGCAACTTGGCAAGGAAATTGTTCCCGCGGCCCCGGATCCTCTTGTCCATTCCGTTGATTTCTCTAAATTAATTGGTTTTATGGCCTAAGCAAAGATTTGCTACCTTGCCGTCAGATTTGCCCTTAGCATAGAAGATTCAAGGAGCTGTAAGAACGGCTAACGCACAGCGCGTGTAGAGGGATAGTTGGTCTATCATATCATGAAAAAATATCGGAAATAGCTGTCACTGTTGCTGAGAAAACGTAGGTAGTATCGAATCTGGGTCTGAATGGCACGTCGCGGAAAAGAAGGGATACCAACGTTGGATCGTGCTGAGCTTTGCTTTGACGTATTTGTTGCAGACTGGCTCTAATTATCAAAAACATATTATTTGAAAATAGCTTACATATGAGAGATGGATTCTGCATAATTTATAACTGATAAAATCTTAAGCAGAAATTTAAATTGAAATAAAACTGAAACTTGATCACCGTTGGTATCCCTGCTGATTCCCTCGAATCTGATTCTGGTCATAGGGGCATTCAACCTCGAATGAAACCATTGAAATAAAGCTGGAACCTTACTTCCGCTGGTAGCCCTGCTGTTTCCTCGAATCTGATTCTGACCTTTGGACCCCCAGAATCAGATTCGAGAAAAATTTTAGTTGTTGCTGTTGTTTAGTTATTTACTAAGGCTC
The DNA here is from genome assembly GCA_039566865.1 of Aurelia coerulea. Taxonomy (NCBI): domain Eukaryota; kingdom Metazoa; phylum Cnidaria; class Scyphozoa; order Semaeostomeae; family Ulmaridae; genus Aurelia; species Aurelia coerulea. Next base: position 2,082,419 of record CM076944.1, on the reverse strand, counting down.
ATATGAACAATTGTGTACACCTTTTGGTGAGAAATTGTGCAGGATTGCTCAGTAAACGCTATTTTTATTTAAAGTTCGGAGTTTTAGTAGCAAAAGTTTCTTAATTAGTTTCTTATATTTTAGGCCTGAAATTGCGGTATTGTTCGAAGTTGAGCCTTCTTCTCGAGAAAGGGCTTCCATTTCGCATTGACATTGACACCAAGAAGAAGCCATGCACATCAAGGCAAAAATTTACCAATTTTGCAGTTAAAAGTAAAGAAAAGACGAATGTACCTTCGTTAGAGAGACATAGAATAAGAGAGACATACAGAAATAAAGTTTTAAAGTTTCTTAACTGTTCTTGAGCGAAGTACTAGAGTTTCTTAAATTATTGGTCATCGTAGTACTAGTTCCTTATAAACTAGTTTCTTATAAAAAAGACGTGTATCTGTGGCTGGATTGGAAATTGAAGGAAGTTCATCAATGGTAACTAGTACTGAATATCTTGTTAATCCACCATGGCAGTTTCTTTGTTTGCTCCGCAAAATTCATTGCTAATTTGATAAGCGAAATTCAACCGTTATCACGTAATAAAATATATTAGCTTTGACAACTCTCAAATTAAAGCATTTCTCTTTTTGAGAGAAATAACTGACATTGCAGGCTTTGTGTGGTCTTAACTTTGGAAGAATTCTCGAAGCAAACTCATTTTGTTGTTTATTTTGCATACATAACATCAATTGTGGTGTCAAGTGACGGATGAGACGTGCTCGTTCCTTTTCAAGCTTTACTATTTAAAGAATTCTTTAATTAGTACAACCAACAGGGCAGACATCGAACATTTTGATGCGGAATCTTGAGATAAAAAAGCATCTCAAACCTGGGGGCGGGGCACGACACTTCAAGGACACTTTTTTTTAATAAGCTAAAGGGGCAATTCCTGAAAATAGAAAGGACACCTCTTTATTGATTACAAAATCTTGGGGGCACATGCTCTCAGTGCCCCCGGTCCCAGCCCACGCAATTAGTAATTATTTATAAAAAATACGCGGTAAATTCAATAATTCCTGGGAGACTCTATCTTTTAACGCTAAGAAATCCATGTCCTATACACCATTTCTCCTTCAAAATCTTCCAAAAGTAGACCTTCAAATTACAAAAAGTTGACAAGAGAATACAATTTCCGACAAATACTCTCCAGAGGGGTGCTTTGCCTCCAACCCCCCTCCACTTGCTTTGGCCCTGGTGACATATCCCAGGGATATCATAAGTATCACGCACTCGTGCCTCAAGCAAGTTGACTTTTATTTAAACAATAGCATGACGTGTCAAAATTATGAGATTCCTTCCTTGAGTCCTGTAACAAGTAACAGTTTACTTCATGCGAAATAAAACGGCCGAGACAAAATAGATTTTGAGAATTGACATGCAAATCTCAGACAGTCTGCGAATTTAACAAACAACAGTTTCAAGGTTAGCCGATGCTGACTTCGACGTAAAAGAGTGGGAAAAGAGTGGGAATGTTTTTACCTGGCTGGCAACTTGGGAAGGACTTGTAGTATCAACCCAGGATCCTCTTGTCCATTCCGTTGATTTCTCTAAATTAATTGGTTTTATGGCCTAAGCTAAGATTTGCTACCTGCCGTCAGATTTGCCCTTAGCATAGAAGATTCAAGGAGCTGCAAGAACGGCTAACGCACAGCGTGTGTAGAGGGATAGTTGGTTTATCATATCATGAAAAAATATCGGAAATAGCTGTCACTGTTGCTGAGAAAACGTAGGTAGTATCGAATCTGGGTCTGAATGGCACGTCGCGGAAAAGAAGGGATACCAACATTGGATCGTGCTGAGCTTTGCTTTGACTTATTTGCCGCCGACTGGCTCTGATTATCCGAAACATATTATTTGAAAATAGCTTACATATGAGAGATGGATTCTGCATAACTTATAACTGATAAAATCTTAAGCAGAAATTTAAATTGAAATAAAACTGAAACTTGATCACCGTTGGTATCCCTTCTGATTCCCTCGAATCTGATTCTGGTCATAGGGGCATTCAACCTCGAATGAATCCATTGAAATACAGCCATTTAACTCGAATCTGATTCTGACCTTTGAACCCCCAGAATCAGATTCGAGAAAAATTTTAGTTGTTGTTGTTGTTTAGTTATTTTCTAAGGCTCGTATAACAAATTGTGAACACCTTTTAGCGAGAAATCGCGCAGAATTGCTCAGTAAACGCTATTTTATCAATTGGGGGTGCAAACATGTAAATTCTACCCATTTTGTGGCCAAAAACAGCAAATTTAAGATCCCAATCTGATTCTGGGACTGAATCTGATTCTGAATCTGATTTTCAATCTGATTCTGATTCTGGGTCTGAATGGCATGCGGTGCAAGTGATATGCAAGCAATTAGGCCGAGGCCTAGTCTATCTACCTCTCCTTTCTTTCTCACGTTCAAGAGCCATCATGGAGTAGACTAACTAGGTTGTGTGCCAGATTGGAAAACTTGCATTCACTAATCACAACTATGGACTACAACATTTTCAAGCTTGCTGCCCATCCCGAGGGGGGGTACTCCCATTATTGCCTAACAGGGGGGTCCAGTCGGTTTATTGAGGGTCTGACGGAATGGCTACCACCAAATGGCCCTTTTTGTCAAACTCATACTACCAATTGGGGGTATTCCAAGATTCTTGACCAGTTATAAGATTTCAACTCAGTAGGCTCCTCCGCATGGCAATATGGTCGTTGCAGCAATAATTATCATTGAATTTTAAAGTTTTCTTGCCTTGTTCAATCAGTTTTTAAAATAGAAAATTTTGAAAAACTGCAGAAAAATTTCGCTACCAGATGCGGGAGTCACTAATTCAAGATTCAAGATTCAAGATTCAAGATCCGGAATTCAAGATTCACACTAATTCTAGATCCGGAATTCAAGATTCACACTAATTCTAGATCCGGAATTCAAGATTCACACTAATTCTAGATCCGGAATTCAAGATTCACACTAATTCTAGATCCGGAATTCAAGATTCACACTAATTCTAGATCCGGAATTCAAGATTCACACTAATTCTAGATCCGGAATTCAAGATTCACACTAATTCTAGATCCAGAATTCAAGATTCACACTAATTCAAGATCCCGAAATCAAGATTCACACTAATTCTAGATCCCGAAATCAAGATTCATACTGAATTGGGCTTTTTAAGAATTCCTTGGAGAATCTGCGTGGTTTCATCTTTTTCGCTGTATTTTCTTTGTATCAGGCTTGCGAATAGATGGTTGATCTACCCAATTCCCCCGCCAATTCCTCAATTTACAACACACGCATTCTTACTTAAAGGTACTTGAGCTTCTGTAAATGTCTAAATCTTGAAAAGACTTCAAAAAACCTTCCTTTGAGGGCACAAGTAGTGAGCATGAAGACTGTTAATGGAGCTTTAAGAAACTCGTAAAAAACTCTGACCATTGAAAATCTGACCAGAAACTTTCAGTGCTGGCCCGAATTCTTAGTTTCTTAAAAAAAATGTGTGCAAAAATGAGTGAAAATAAAAGAGAAATGCCATGGATTTCCTTGATAAAAGGAAAAGAGTTTCTTGAATAATTTGGCCAAGTATTGAAGTTTGTTCATTATTGTTATCGAAGAGTCGAGGTTCTATCGTTTCTTATTAAAAAATGTGTGCTTGAAACTATTTCACTTTCAAGGGCATTACGGATACAGTATATGTATCATAACTTTTACGTTGCTTTGTTGACAAACAGTCTTTCGTTTGTTAAAGATTTATGTTTTGTGCTAACATGTCAATTATTTCCTTCAATATCTGCAGAGCGGGTAAAGACAGAAAGGGTTTTAATTAAGATTCTCATCGCAGCAAGGGCTATGACACAATCATTCATACCACTCAGTAAAAGTGACATGGGCTACACGTATTTTTTTTATAAGAAACTAAAAATTTGGGCCAGTACTGAAAGTTTCTTAAAATTATCAGATTTTGAGTACTCAGAGTTTCTTACGAGTTTCTTAGAGGTTCCATAACAATCTTCATATTCACTACATGTGCCCTCGTGAACATTTCAAAACAAGGTTTTTTAAGCCTTTCCAATGTTTAGACATTACTCAAGTACCTTACGAGTAATAATATGATACAGGAAACAAGTGAAAGTAAAGTAAAACATGTCGAGGATTTCCTTTATCAAAATAAATAGTTACTTAGCTTATATTTTCCCAGTACTGGATTTTTTTAATTTTTGGCGATCTGAGAGTTGAGTTTCTTATAAGCAGTTTCTTATAAGAAAAAATACGTGTATTATTTCAAATTCTGTCCGAATGGTCCGAATAACCTGTAAGATAATCTTAACTTATATAGAATTGCAGATCTTGACTTACACTTGCTTTTTTCATAAGAAACAGCTTATAAGAGATGTGAGGCGACTTTTTGAAGCCGATAAACCATCCTACCTGGATTGAAAATGCAAAGAAACTTTTGTAATTTGCAGCTTTAATTAAATGTTTCCATTGACAGTCTTCATGTTCACTACTTGTGCCCTCAAAAGGAGGTGTTTTTAAAAGTCTTGGCAACGTTTAGACATTTAGCTCAAGTACCTTTAAGTAATGTGATACAGAAAACAAAGAATATGTGTGTTTTTAATTGAGGAATTGGGTAGATCAACCATTTATTCACGAGCCTGATACAAAGAAAATACAGCGAAAAAGATCAAACCACACAGATTCTCCAAGGAATTCTTAAAAAGCCCAATTCAGTATGAATCTTGATTTCGGGATCTAGAATTAGTGTGAATCTTGAATTCCGGATCTAGAATTAGTGTGAATCTTGATTTCGGGATCTAGAATTAGTGTGAATCTTGAATTCCGGATCTTGAATTAGTGTGAATCTTGAATTCTGGATCTAGAATTAGTGTGAATCTTGAATTCCGGATCTAGAATTAGTGTGAATCTTGAATTCCGGATCTAGAATTAGTGTGAATCTTGAATTCCGGATCTAGAATTAGTGTGAATCTTGAATTCCGGATCTAGAATTAGTGTGAATCTTGAATTCCGGATCTAGAATTAGTGTGAATCTTGAATTCCAGAACTTGAATCTTGAATCTTGGAATCTTGAATCTTGAATTAGTGACTCCCACCAGATGCTACCAAATGGCCCAATTTTAGGTCCACAAACTACCATTTGAGGGTGTCTGTAAAAAGGTACTACCATTTGAGGGTCTTTTTCAAGATTTTTGCTTTGGCCCTCTTTAACCCTGAATGGACCCCCTGTCAGGCCACAATGGGAGTACCCCCCGGGCTGCCCATTATGAGAAAAGGTTCTTACATGCCTTATAAGAACAAATACAAATGGTCTACTACCTAGCCTAATCTATTATTTTTACTTTTGTGACTCTCGCAGCTTTTTTAACTCTACTTATTTTATCTTATTCTGCAGCTCAAACGTTTCAATTTATATTTCACGGGTTGAGCTGCAGAATAAGATTGAATAAGTAGAGTTGAAAAAGCGAGGCTAATGCAGTATCGCGCACTAATAGGGTTTTGTTAGGGTTTAGTTAGGATCAATATTGGCACAATGTGGAGAACCAAGAAAAAATCAAGTTGGATCAAAAGAGTTCATCACAAGAAACAAATGAGTTACATTAACAATGCAATACATGAAACTGATACATGAATATATAGCGTGTAATTCTATATTATGTAAATATCATGTCATGTTGGTTACTTCAATCCTGGCCAAAACTCGTTGAGACAAGAGAGTTTTGTGTTGAGCGATGCCATTCCTGCGTTTGAACTACTACCTGTCACTGCTAAAGGCCCCTATTCCAATGAAGGTGAAGGTGAAGTTGCAGTTTTTAGCACCAAGCGCTCGGATCGCAGAAGTAGAATAGGCCTAATCGAGTCCACAACCGGTGCGCTTTAGCATTAGTCATGGCGCTCAAGTGGTGGGTCTCTACCGGGAATCAAACCCTGTCTGCCCGACTGCTCTCGCTGGCAAGAGTCAGTGGATTGCACCACTGCTCCACAATACAGCTATGTTGATTTTATTGAAAAACACACAGTTGTGAACTCATCTATGACATTTCCATCAGCTTTCAACATTGCAATTGGGGGACGGGGGGGGGGGGGGGGATCTTAACTAGAAATCTCCTCCAAAAAGCAAAGTTTCTCAAGAGTTTTGTCCACAATTATTGATGCTTTAACTCTGATTTACATTGTTTTTTACTGAAGATAATATGATTAAGATGAAGCGGCCTCACTTTATCAATATCTTCCTAACTGGCAATGAAGCTTGAGAAAAGAAGAAGACCCCAAGACTTGAGCTGACTTGAACTTGGGTGCTGAAGTTTATCCTGTCAGATTGATACAAAAACCTCTAAGTTTCAAAATTGTTTTGATAGCTGGAGCTGAATCCTAGACTAAAGGAAAGAGTCAGAAAAGGTTGCAAAATTTAACTTCTTACCTGAAAAAAATATTGAGCAAATTGATCGAAGGAGTTGAAATATTGCTAGCCTGTGATCAGGTTCACTTGGAAGAAAATTGCCTGATCTTTGGGTAAAACATTGCCATTGCAGGACACATGTTTCTAAATTTCATCTTTCTTTTGCAGCACAATTTCCACCAGGACAGGTTGGGACAAAACCAGGAGATTGTTCAAAAATTGTTCTTCCAGATGATTTTGAATGCCCTGGCCCAGTGGGAAATCAATGTAGTCAGGATAGCAACTGTAATGGCACACAGAAATGTTGCAATGACGGGTGTACTTTCAAATGTGCGGCTGCAGTAAATCTCCCTTCCGTAAACCCAGGTAAGAATATTTCTACCGGGTGAGCCAGAAAAAAGTTCCCACTTTCGACAGGCCAGGATAAATCACACAGAAGGACAATTTTAGTTGTTTTTGATTTAATCTTTTGCTAATATCCTATATTATTCTGGTTATTTTTTGTAGATTTTTCGGACGCCAATTTATCGTTATATTAGGCCATATAAAATAAATTAATAGATTCTCATCACCGCCCGCGTGGAAAATTAATTTTGCGTCGAAATTTTTTATATTTCGTTTGTAAAATATAAAAGTCCCGCCTGCTCGTCGTTTGCAATGTTTGCGATGTTTTTATATTTTATATAACGTCAAAACATATAGTTTTATTTTTTTTTTATTTATTTGGAATGATTTGCTCCTTATGATACATACTTTTATCGAGCGAAAGGTAGAATTTACCATAAAACCATGGGTAGTTAGACACTGCTGGTGTGCTTCTATGGAGAAGAGCTGGATAATATGTATCTGCGGGGGAAATTTTTTATAGTACTGCGGAGGAGATATCTGCGGGGGAAATTTTTTATAGTACTGCGGAGGAGATATCTGCGGGGGAAATTTTTATAGTACTACGGAGGAGATAGTTTAATATTTTTGTTCTTTCGATATCTCCTCCGCATTACTGCAAAAAAAATTTCCCCCGCAGATACATAATATCCAGCGCTCCTCCATAGAAGCACACCAGCAGTGTCTAACTACCCATGATAAAACTACAAAAAATGTCAATCTGAAACAACATTTTCACTGAATTGGCACAGTTTTGATCAATTACAAAGTTGTTATGGTTCAAGAACATTCAGATGGGAGGATCCAAATCGTAAATGCACCGCTACGATTCGAATGGGGTCCACGCAAAATGTATTCATTTAGGAGCATGACATAGACACGCACTGAACCAAGCTTACAGGTCGCTTGAGTTTGGGCCAAATTTCACAGCAATTTCATTGGGTTCCTGTTGGAGGGCTGTGGGAAATTTGCAAGAAATCACTTGACAAGAAATCATTTTGATTTTGAAAAAGTAGAAATTTCGTTGAAGAAACTGTGAGAAATTCCCTTTAGATTGTTGTTTGTAAACAGTTCCAACAAACGTCAATAATCTTAAGTTGTTTGTCGCTGCTCCTTGTTCTTCTACGGATGGCCCACAGGGTAGAATTTATCTGTGCCAAAGACTATAGATGTAAACAAAGAATTCAACGGAATAATGTGCTTCCCTCGCTGATTTGGCTAGATTTGCCAAAAAATGTTATATATAAATTATAAAATATAAACCTCCCGCCTCGCGAGAGTTTCCAAAACTTTGTGATGAGAATCTATTAATTTATTTTGTGTGGCCTTAATGATTTCTTGAAATTTTTGGCCTCCAGACTGCCCGAAAAGATCGAAAAACAGTGATAAAATTTCCTACAGATTGAACTTGGCAGAACAAAGGGTGTGCTCTTCAAAATGACTGGGGAATTTGGAAATGGATTACCTGTACAAAAATACAAGGCTAAACTTGGCCTTGTACAGGCCAAGTTTTAGCCTTGGAGCAGGGATTATAACCTTGTTATGACCTTGTACTAACCTTTGAAGAACATTACAAGGCTATTAGCAAGATTCCAAGTTGCAACAAGTCTAACACAAGGTTTCCACAAGGCTTCCACAAGGCTAATTAGCATTTTTCAAGCCATTTACAAGGTTACAGCAAGGCTATTCTAGGCTATTACAAGGTTACAAGGCCATAACTACAAGGCTTAAACATGGCTATTACATGGCCTTGTATTTTCTTACAGGTAGGTACAATCTGTCACACGAGCACACGGTCGTTCAATGATTGCGCAAGTTTAATTTCAAAGAAATGATAAAACAACTGAGAGTCTTGTATTGATAAAAATGAAATTAAACTTGCACAATCATTGAGCGACCACTCAAGCGACAGATTGTACCTGATCCATTTCCAAATTCCCTAGTCATTTCGAAGAGGCACTCCCTTTGTTCTGCTAAGTTCAATCTGTAGGAAATTTGATCACTGTTTTTCGATCTTTTTGGGTAATCTGCAGGGCAAAACATTTCAAGAAATCGTTAATATATCGATAAATTGGCATCCGAAAAATCTACAAAAAATAGCCCAGAATAATAAAGGATATTGACAAAAGATTAAATCAAAAACAACTAAGATTGGCCTAGTGTGTGATTTATCCTGGCCTGTCGAAAGTGGGAACTTTTTCCTGGCTCACCCGGTATACACATTGTATTTAAGCTTTTCATGTTGATTTTGAAGGATTCTTTATGGAGCTAATTATTGAAATTCCATACAGTTCCTGTACAAAAATACAAGGCTAAACTTAGCCTTGTACAGGCCAAGTTTCAGCCTTGTAGCTAGGATTATGACCTTGTTATGACCTTGTACTAACCTTGGAAGAAAATTACAAGGCTATCAGTAAGATTCCAAGTTACAACCAGTCTAATACAAGGTTTCCACAAGGCTTCTTCAAGGCTAATTAGCATTTTTCAAGCCATTTACAAGGTTACAGCAAGGCTATTTTAGGCTATAACAAGGTTACAAGGCCATAACTACAAGGCTTGTACATGGCTATTACATGGCCTTGTATTTTTGTACAGGAGAGATTATTTTGACGTTTTTCATGTTACTTTTCAAGGATTTTTATGGAGCCCATTCACAGGAAGCCTGTGTTATAGTTAATTCAGAAAATGTTTTGTTCAAAAAGTATTTCATTGAAAAAAATGTTTCCCTTTTTTCACAATATCACATGTTGTTTCTTGCACCTTTCCAATGTGTTATTTGTGAAATAAATACTTCTTTGAGAGAGCACAAGGAAACAAGGGAGTGAAAAGTAAAAAAGGAAGAAAGTCCAAAGAATATTTTGATTTAATATATGATTTATCACATTAGTTGTGCTTACACCAAACTTGATTTACAAATCTAAACTAAAAATGTAGACTTTCAATCCAGAATAAGAGGCAAACGTTAGTTAGAATATTCAAAATTGTAAGGTGAGCATTAACTGATAGTCGTTACAACTACGACTTAAAATAAAACTATTTGAAAAATCGGTCAGAAATTCATGAAAATTGCATTGATGCTAGGTGCCAAGGGCTTTGGCCAAATCTGCCTGATTCCAGCTTACCAATTCTAAAATGCCTCAAATTCATTATTCATTGAGGTTGTAGAAAAACCAAACCTGCCAGTGCCAAGATGAGTACTTTTTCTATGGCCAGGTCTAAAACGAGACAACGAGGACACACAGACCAAACGAGAACAATAGTCCACAGTTTCTTGTCTGTGTTTTAGAATTTCACACTAGTAAAATCTAAAGTGCGGGCAATGATTTAGTGGACCATTCAAATATAAAAAATTTGAAAGTTCATTCCCCAATTTTTTCCCAAATCTTTGTCCCGTTTGAGATTTTACCCTGTGTGAAATTCTAAAAGGCAGACAAGAAAACTGCAGACAAGCTTGTGACTTATTTGAAAATCCTGAATGGCTGTAATAAAGCTAGTAACAAATCAAAGAATGAAGAATGATTGAGAACTGATTGAAGAAATGTATTTTCTTGATTCCCTCGGCTTGTTTCACCTCCCCCATTTGTACCTATAGGCCCATTCTTCCATGGCCACCTCCACCTGCATGCAATCTCTACAAAGAGTGCAACAGATTCCAAGAAGGGTATTTGTGCAATACAAACGCAACGGGAGTCATTAATTTATGATTCAAGATCTGGCAGTCAAGATTCACACTAATCCAAGATCCAGAATTCAAGATTCACGCTAATTTAAGATCCAGAATTCAAGATTCACACTAATCTAAGATCCAGAATTCAAGATTCACACTAATCTAAGATCCAGAATTCAAGATTCACATTAATTTAAGATCCAGAATTCAAGATTCCCACTAATTTAAGGTCCAGAATTCAAGATTCACACTAATTTAAGATCCAGAATTCAAGATTCACACTAATCCAAGATCCAGAATTCAAGATTCACACTAATCTAAGATCCAGAATTCAAGATTCACACTAATTTAAGATCCAGAATTAGTCTTAGTCTTTGTGATTGTTTCATTCATTGTCTATGATGCTGAAAACTGTGCTATGTGCTAAGGCAGCAGCAGCTGTTCTTACATGCTCTTAATATCTTTGTTGCTATTTTTTGTTTCAGAGCAACAGCCAAAACCAGGAAAGTGCCCAAAACTCACACCCAAAGCAGAATGCCCAGCCATAGAGGATCTCAAGGCTCTGTGTATTATGGATAGTAACTGCAATGGCACCAAAAAGTGTTGTAGTGATGGGTGTGGTTTGATTTGTGTAGACCCAGAAGCTCTTCCTACAGTTAAACCAGTTGTTGGACTTCCTGGATCCCCTGGAGCTAAAGGAGAACCTGTAAGATTAATGTATCATCTTTTTCATATTAAAAACATTTCGGACAGTCCCTTAGCAAAATATTGAGTATGTTTGCAGCATGCTTCAAACCTGATACTAACTTTTTTGAGTATGATTTGAGTATGTTTGAGAGCTTGATTCAAGTAAGAACTGTGCATCGCTTGCACTGTGCATCTTCTGAATGAAAGGCAAATTCAATCAAGCTTGATTGTAGTATATTTGAGAATAATTCTAGCATCAGATTATTGTCAAGCTTCATCAAGCTCTAATCTTACATGCAAACTGGCAAAAATTGTGTTTAACATACTCATTCAAGGGCCTTCAAGCAGCATGCATCCCTTACTTGTAGAAAGAAATCAGTTTCTTTTTAGCAAGGTTTTGTTAACAGGCTACTACTAGAATGGCCGATGCTCAGTATTGATACTTCTTGGGAGATGAGATACGCTTTGTCTGAGGAAATGTATGTGTCCACCCCCTGTGCAATGGGTTGAAGCTCATGTGCAGTTTCGCTGTTGGAGCGCTGACAGGCACATGAGCATTAACCTACTGCACAGGGGGACACATAAATTTCCTCGGACAAAGCGTATCTCGTCTCCCCAACAAATGCAGCTTTATGTAGGTGATCCGCTTTGGAATTTCCCTTTGCATAAACGGGGGCAAGTTTTGTAAAACGAAAGACTCAGGTTTGGAAAAGACAAAATGATTTCTCTTCCTGGGGAATAGATTACACACCTCTGAGTACACTCAATCAAATCGAGATAAATGGGGAGAGCAATGAATTTTGGTTGGCTGAGCTGAAGGTATAAGATCTATTTTTGTGGCTGCCAAATCGCTTTGCTTTAACCAGAACTGTATCATTTGTTTTTCAAAATTCACCCATGCTTTGCACATTAATTTGTGTCCTTTGATAGGTTTTTACAATTCTACATACATTTATACATTTTTAGTGTCTAATAGCTTCTGTTTTTGATTGATCTTGAATCTATTCTTTTCTTTAATCTAGGGACCAAAAGGACGAAAAGGCCCACGTGGAATGGAAGGTGATACAGGTCCTAGTGTGAGTATAAAAGCCAAAGATTTTGGATGTTAATATTTTCGGACATTTCATATGTCCGAAAATTCTAATACCAGAAATTCGTTGTAGTCGCAAATATTTAGTATCAAAAATTTTTTGGGGCTAGATGAAGACAAGATTGTCATTTGAAATGGCGAAAGCCGCCATCTTGTGCATGAGGGGATCCAGAATTCCTTTCAGAAAAAATAAAACAAGTGAGTAACAAACTTTGCTTTTATGATGCAAGGAGCCAACCTGTACAAAAATACAAGGCTAAACTTGGCCTTGTACAGGCCAAGTTTTAGCCTTGTAGAGGGGATTATGACCTTGTTATGACCTTGTACTAACCTTGTCAGAAAATTACAAGGCTATCAGTAAGGTTCCAAGCTGCAACTAGTCTAACACAAGGTTTCAACAAGGCTTCTACAAGGCTAATTAGCATTTTTCAAGGCATTTACAAGGTTACAGCAAGGCTATTCCAGGCTATTACAAGGTTACAAGGCCATAACTACAAGGCTTGTACATGGCTATTACATGGCCTTGTATTTTCGTACAGGAAGATGTTACTTTGGAATTGTTGGATTTTAATGGATTTTTTTGTAGTGGAAGTGTAAAATTTAGCTCTAGAATTTTTTGCGATGAAGATTTAGATTTTGTAATATAATTTTTCCAGATTTTCAATAGCAAAAAAGTTTGTCGATCAGTTTTAACAGAAGTCAATTGTGCTAATTTTTGCAGTTGATATACTGGAGTTTAGTCCTGCACTGCAATTCAGTCATTTTTTGTCAATTATATAATTCATCCTTTCACTATTAATTGATTAATTATGTGAACTAAACCAGCAGCAAAATAAAAAGAAAATATGGTTACGGGTGCCCCAAAAAATTTTCCCGATTTGAGCTATTATCTTAGTAAAAGTGCATGTTATTTCAAAAAATTTCAAACAGAAATCTATTATACAATGCCCATCTTAGATCTGAGTATTTATTTCATTTCTGTGTCTGAGCGTTTTGAATTTCTCCCTAAAGCAGAATACATGCAAAGGTCACGAAAGAGCCAAAAACAGCTCATCCATAAGATCTTTAAACCTGCAGATCAAAATCCACCGAAATCAAGCCTTTTCAACAAATTCCAACAACATGGAGCTTGAACTCCATAAAAGGACCCAAGGACAATAATATTTGTCTGTTTTGTCCGTAAAAAGCACGATTTTGCTTGTTGTTTGAAGAAAAAGTACACGTCCAAAGAGAAGATCCTGTGGTCCGCACTTTGCATATTGCTAAGTTTGAATACCAATCTATGAAATTGACCAGCTTTTGTATGCTCTTCACGCCCACGATGTAAAACGTGGAAGGAATGGAACATATCTTTATCGCTAGATTTGTCTTCTTTTCAAGGCTTTCTCAAGCTGAAGATTTTGGGAAAATGCATATTTTGGAGGTATTTTAATCAGCAACAAATGGGCAAAATTATTCGAATCCAAGTAAGCCTTTAAAGAAGAAATCGACATTTAAGTCGCTCAAATCAGGACAATGGTTGTTTGTCTGGCACTGATCAATCGGGGAGACTTTTCTGGGAAACCCGGTATAAAAACACAATTATTTGTAATCAATATGCCTTGATTTCAAGTCAGTCTGACACGCATCTGATTGAGTGATAATGTCAGTACAATGAATAGGAGAATTGAATGGCTGCTAATCCTACTGACTTTGTAGAAAGTGACAAGGATTAGCCCCCCTTAAATTTGTAAATAAACAGATTCACAAAAACATCTGTTGTGTTGAGCGCTGGAGTTTATTGCAGCCAATCTGATGTGTGACAGACTCCCTTTAAAATCTTCCTCAGTTCAATTAATTAGTTATTGTTATTTTGTTTTGCAAATTATTCAAGTCAACCTTTTGCTAATTATATGAAATTGTCTTTGTCTCAAAGGGGAGGAAAGGAGCTAGCGGACGGGATGGAGCAAAAGGAAAACCAGGAAGGCGTGGTCCACTTGGTCCACCGGGAATAGCAGTCCCACAGAATCGTCTAACAACTGCAAAACCACTTATTGACAACCTCAGGCAGATTGTAAGTTATACAATTACAAATATTTTTTTATAAGAAACTAAGAATTTGGGCCAGTACTGGAAGTTTCTTAAAATTATCAGATTTTGAGTAGTCAGAGTTTCTTGCGAGTTTCTTAGAGGTTCCATAACAATCTTCTTGTTCACTACCTGTGCCGTCGTGAACATTTCAAAACAAGGCTTTTAAGCCTTTCCTATGTTTAGACATTACTCAAGTACCTTACGAGTAATATGATACAGAAAACAAGTGAAAGTAAAGTAAAAACATGTCGAGGATTTCCTTTATCAAAATAAATAGTTTTTAGCTTATATTTTCCCAGTACTGGAGTTTCTTAATTTTTTGGCGATCTGAGAGTTGAGTTTCTTATAAGCAGTTTCTTATAAGAAAAAATACGTGTATTCAGGAATAAATATCTTTTCAAACAGTGTGTGTGTGTGTTTTATGTGTTTTTGGCGATATTCGCGAAAGTTTATTCCGTGAAATTTCTTAACATGTGAAATTCACGGAAGCTTATTCCCGTTAAAATACTTTAGTTTATAATTTTGTGACATGTTCTGTCTGACTTTGCAGACAAAGGGGCCTGGACCTGGTGGAAACATTTTTCCAGAAGCAGGGAATCTTGGAAATCGAAGAGAAGGGCGGGGTCAACAACCGAAAGTAGGACCAGCTGTAAGTAGCTACATTAAGTAAATACACAAACAAACTTCTTGTATGCGTGTTGCACGATGTTTCAGTGAATACAAACAAATAACGGTATCAATAATCATGCTTTGAACCGAGTTCTATTTTGTACAAATTGCTACATCAAATTTTGGGGTGACCCAAAAAGAAAGCTTCACGAGCTAAATCGTATATACCGGGTGTCCCAAAAAAAGTACTCCTGTTTCAAAAATCACCAAAAATTGATTATGAAACCTTTGATAAAATTTTCTTTTTGAGTTGCTTTGTCAAAGACCCAAAAATATTCATAGATGATAAAATGTTTGCTTTTGATGCAACAAGGTAGAACAATTACACGTTGAAAAACCTTATTTTGAGCTATAGTTTTTAAGCAAAATAGTCAATCTTGCCTATGAGTCAAAATTTTCAGATTTTTTATCATCATTGAGGTCTGCCGTGATTTTGCGCATTTCTTTTAACTAGATGGTTTACATGCACAAAGAAATTGATCTGGCAATCATCAGTGCTTTTTGCAGTATGGTTCAAAACCAGGTAGCCCTAAAAAGAGCCATATTTGCTACTTTTTAAGCCAATTAGAAGATCAGCTTTATTTTGAAAAATAATTTGGTCCTTGATATACTTGACAAAAAAAGAAAATCGAAGATCGGCCGTGAAATCAATTTTTGGTGATTTTTCAAACGGGAGTACTTTTTTTCGGGACAACCGGTAGCTTCATGAAAGCAAATGGTATAGACAAAAACAAGGTATTAGCATGTAATTGAAGGGATTAGCTATCTTTTGAGATGTTGCTTGGTCAATGTAAGTTACAACTACCCTATGAAAACCTAGTTTCAAAAATATGCTAATTCATTCAGTTCTTGAACTGCCCCTTCCTTTTCCAGTCTTTCTATGTTTTGTTAGATGTGAAAAAAGCCAAATTCCGAATTTAAATAAAAGCAAGAAATTTGACTAAGGAACAGAAGTGCATCATTTTACGAACAACAGATTTCCACTAACAATTTCGAATCCACCTACCTCTACGTCAAGTTTTCAAACAACGTTGACTGGAAAATGATGGCCATTATTTCACTCTCAATGAGAAAATTGGAATTCGAAATTTTCTTTAAATCTGGTTTTTCTTTCAGGTGGTACTAATAGCTAATAGCTCAAATTGACAATACAGCATCTCAAAAGATAACCAGAAGCATTTGTCAATAACTTTTGAATTTATAAGGCTAGGTCTGATTTAGCTCATGAAGTTTTTCGGGTCGCTCAGTGTCACGCGGTACAATCCAGTCAAAGATATATATTTAAAAGAAAGGGATGATACCACCGAATATACTTTTATGGCGCACAGCACACAATTTTATGCTTGAATACAACTCTTCAATATAGCAGCCTCGCTTTCAAAATTTCTCAAATTTCTTTCTATTGTTCATATGAAAATTTCAAGCCCAGATTCGGATATAGCACCCAAACTTTAGTCTAGTTTCGTGTTTTTGAACTGCTGGCGATTGCGATGTTGATTTTATGACGATATAAAGTTTAAAAACTTGTGAGGGATCTGACCGTGAAAAATCGTTCAGGGTGAAACTTTACACCCAAAGTCATTTTCATGGTCAAATCCCTTACAGGTTTTCCAACTTTGCATCGTCATAGAATCAAAATTACTACCGATAGCAACATAACAACTTGCCGTTAGACCAAATTTTGACTGCTAGATCCGAATTCGGCCTCTAAAATTTCGTATCAAGAATTTTGAATATTTTCCAAAACGAGGCTGTAAATTTAAGTGGTGTATTCGAGCTCCATACCCTCTTGAATGGATCTTCTAAAATCCTTAAATCTCGACGTCAATTAGATGAAACGAAGGAAAGAACCTTTACCTTTTCTCCACTTATTTCCAGCTGATAGTAAATGAGGTAGTAGGGATAACGAGGATGGAAGTCGTAAATCTGAAGGACGAAATGATTTAGAAAAAGTCACGTGAAAGTTTTTCTGTGGACTGTTAAAGAAGATACTTTTTCACAATGTGTGTATGTCTTGATTTACAATTATTGTTTTAAAGGGACCTATTGGAGATCCTGGAGAGGCTGGTGCACCTGGACCACGTGTGAGTTCTCTTTATATCATTTTAACCTTTACTTTGCAGATTTTTGCATGACATTTTTACTGGGTGTATAAAAAACCGCACAACTTTCAAACAGATAAACCGTGAGTCAAACTTCCTTGAATATCAAAGCAATGTTATTCACAAAGATTCTGTTTAATAGTTAATATTTTCAATTAGATATGAAAAGTTATTTGGATTGGCCACTCATGCTGGAAGTTATGGGACATTCCAGAATAAAAGAAAATCATTTCTTTTATATCACTGCTATCATTTTTGAATTTCTCTTCTCTTATATCATCAATTAAAAATTAACAATACAAGATACTTATTACACTACCTACGAAATACTCTACACTGCTTCGAACACGATACTACGAGGTGCAAAATATCAAGTCTATCCCATAGCACGAGGAAGAAGAAAAACATGCGAAAACTACATACAACTACTATATTTCAAAAGGAAAATTCACAAAAAGGGGATTTGGCGGTTGCTTGACGGATGGCAGATATTTGAAAGAATTCAGTCAAAACAACCAGTTTCATGGATGAAAAGTAGAGTTAACTCAAGGATATTTCTATTAATTTTATCAGGGAGGTCTTTATCACCATACATTGGAAGATGTGTTAAAACCTCGTTTGAAGGATTACTGTGTCAAAATGGTCGTAATGCAAGGACTGCAGTGAGAAGATCTCGTCGTTGAAAGTCAAATTTTCTCTTTTAGGGTGAAAGAGGAGAAGGAGGTCGCATTGGACCCATGGGAACAATTGGGGAGCCTGTAAGTTAGAAAGTTTGACTTCAGCAGATCACAATGGAAACATTGGTCGTGAAAAGAGTTTAGAATTATTCATCATGATTTTGCTTTTCAAAGCAAGGGTCAGAGTAAACATTTTTTTTCAAAAGCATGTTCATTTTTTGATGGAAGCTCAGTAGAAAACTTTTTTCTTAAGGTAAAGTTCGTCTCAAATCGGTGGCGTAAGAGCATGTCAGATGATATTTGCGAAAACGCAAAATTAATCATTCAAAGCCCTTTGGTTATTTCATTCGTGATATTTCTCCAAACATCTAATATGAGACAGATTTTAATTATTTTCTAACATGCCCACACGAAATCATGACATCTGATCTCAAATGAAAAGAAAAAAGGAAAACAAGACATTTCATTGAAGATGATTTCATCATTCAACGCTATTTTCCAGCTTCTTATCGTTTTCAGACGTTTCAATATCTTGACTCGTTCCTCGCATCGCAAGCTTAATTTTAATCAGGGCATCGACCACATCAGAAACTTGGTCCATTAACGAAGCGTTGATTGATTCTAAGTGTTTCGCATCAGAGATGTCCCACTTGACAATGTTCCTGAGGTTCCCTTTTCGATCAGTTTTAGAGGACTAAAATACTTCGACTTTAGAGAATTTTCCCAAACTTTTTCTGTTTATGTTTGAATTAAAAAGAGCAGTCAGTACCATTTATGCACGCTACTTACTGGTTTATGAGACCATGAGCTGAGAATCGTTGATAGGCCAGCTTTTCAACCAGCATTCTTTGTGTGTGCCATCTCATGGTGGGCATTTACTGTCGCCATTTTCATGGGCCATAAAAATTGCGACAACAAAGGCCAGCTTAGAGATGGCACGTGCAAGACATGCTGGTTGAAACAGACTCTTTAGATAGCCAATTTTTACAAGCTGATATAATAAATTGCACTGCATGCTATTGTTACTGTTATTGTTATCAAGGCAATTATTGGGGAAATAAAGCTCTTTCTTTACTATATTTGATGTACACCTCTCGAAGGGGCAACAAGAAAGGTTGAACGTACAACAAGGGCAGATTTTGTAATACAATAGCACGAGTTGCTTTTGTTGACACCTCAACTCAAAGCGATTAGCGATCACAGACAAAGGAAATTCTATCAACCAGTAATTCAAAACAAACAAAGCCGCAAAATTTTCTCTGAAACCCAGGTAGCTAGCTCGCTCGCTGTGCATTCCAGAAATTATTTTTAAGGGCAAATATGAGCATAGATCGAAAGAAGAAGGATAGATCTACACATCTGCCGCGGGCATTTTATTTCTTTGGTCCAGAAGCTGAGCAGTAAATGTTTTGATAACACCCAAAAAAATAAGAGAATTGAATCGCCTCCTGAACGGCTTTTGAACCAAACAAATAAAATGCCCGCGGCAGATGTGTAGATGCTCCTTCTTCTTTCGATCTACGCTCGTGTTTGCCCAATTGGGGAGCCTGTAAGTTAGAAAGTTTGACTTCAGCAGATCACAATGGAAACATTGGTCGTGAAAGAGTTTAGAATTATTCATCATGATTTTGCTTTTCAAAGCAAGGGTCAGAGTAAACATTTTTTTTCAAAAGCATGTTCATTTTTTGATGGAAGCTCAGTAGAAAACTTTTTTCTTAAGGTAAAGTTCGTCTCAAATCGGTGGCGTAAGAGCATGTCAGATGATATTTGCGAAAACGCAAAATTAATCATTCAAAGCCCTTTGGTTATTTCATTCGTGATATTTCTCCAAACATCTAATATGAGATTCTAACATGCCCACACGAAATCATGACATCTGATCTCAAATGAAAAGAAAAAAGGAAAACAAGACATTTCACTGAAGATGATTTCATCATTCAACGCTATTTTCCAGCTTCTTATCGTTTTCAGACGTTTCAATATCTTGACTCGTTCCTCGCATCGCAAGCTTAATTTTAATCAGGGCATCGACCACATCAGAAACTTGGTCCATTAACGAAGCGTTGATTGATTCTAAGTGTTTCGCATCAGAGATGTCCCACTTGACAATGTTCCTGAGGTTCCCTTTTCGATCAGTTTTAGAGGACTAAAATACTTCGACTTTAGAGAATTTTCCCAAACTTTTTCTGTTTATGTTTGAATTAAAAAGAGCAGTCAGTACCATTTATGCACGCTACTTACTGGTTTATGAGACCATGAGCTGAGAATCGTTGATAGGCCAGCTTTTCAACCAGCATTCTTTGTGTGTGCCATCTCATGGTGGGCATTTACTGTCGCCATTTTCATGGGCCATAAAAATTGCGACAACAAAGGCCAGCTTAGAGATGGCACGTGCAAGACATGCTGGTTGAAACAGACTCTTTAGATAGCCAATTTTTACAAGCTGATATAATAAATTGCACTGCATGCTATTGTTACTGTTATTGTTATCAAGGCAATTATTGGGGAAATAAAGCTCTTTCTTTACTATATTTGATGTACACCTCTCGAAGGGGCAACAAGAAAGGTTGAACGTACAACAAGGGCAGATTTTGTAATACAATAGCACGAGTTGCTTTTGTTGACACCTCAACTCAAAGCGATTAGCGATCACAGACAAAGGAAATTCTATCAACCAGTAATTCAAAACAAACAAAGCCGCAAAATTTTCTCTGAAACCCAGGTAGCTAGCTCGCTCGCTGTGCATTCCAGAAATTATTTTTAAGGGCAAATATGAGCATAGATCGAAAGAAGAAGGATAGATCTACACATCTGCCGCGGGCATTTTATTTCTTTGGTCCAGAAGCTGAGCAGTAAATGTTTTGATAACACCCAAAAAAATAAGAGAATTGAATCGCCTCCTGAACGGCTTTTGAACCAAACAAATAAAATGCCCGCGGCAGATGTGTAGATGCATCCTTCTTCTTTCGATCTACGCTCGTGTTTGCCCTTAAAAACAGTTTCTGGAATGCACAACGAGTGAGCTAGCTACCTGGGTTTCAAAGAAACTTTCGCGGCTTTGTTTGTTTTGAATTGCTGGTTGAGAGAATTTCCGTTGTCTACAATCTCTAATCGCTTTGAATTGAGGTGTCAACAAAAGCAACTCACGCTATTGTATTACAAAATCTGCCCTTGTTTGACGTGAATATTGCAAAAATTCTTGCTTTTTACGTTTGTTTATGATTCAGCCATTTATTAAGATTTGTTCGTTTATTTTCAATTTTTAGGGTCCAAAAGGTGGAGTAGGCCCAGTTGGAGAGCCAGGGAGAGATGGTGCTGAGGTAATTTGAATTTTTTTATTTCCTCGCGTACATGTTGGATTAAAACGATAATTATAAACAAAGATAAGATCAATAATTACCTTTGAGTTTTTGTTTCATTTTGTAATATTTATGCACAAAAGCCCTATCAAAAACCCTATCAAACAACAGCGAAACAGTAATACCCTGAGTGCTATAATATAAACAATGAACAATAAACAATATGATCTAGAGATAGAATGCTATTCTTCCTTGGGATCGTGCTCTGGGAATCATTGCTGACTTAGCAACAAGTCCTTCAATTTCTTTTAGAAAAGTTAAATTGTAGGGTAGTTCTGATGTTCAGTGGAATTTCACTGCAAACTTTGAAATTCCGACGTCTTTGCACATCAATATCTAACGAATTTCTCAACGCATATTTTGATAGCTGCAACCTTTGTAAAAATCTTCCTTTCAAGCTGTCAGGACACAAATCATTAGTTATCTCGTAAATGGTGATGGTCTGTCATATTCAATCAAGCTTGAAACAGACAGCCAAGTACATCTCCAAACCACGCTACAGTTGAACATAGAAACGTAAAAAATAAAAAAATGTGAAGTCTGAGGTGTTGTTTCATTAGAGAGAAACCACCCGCGGTATACAGAAAACCTTCTTGCGAGGAAAATGATTTGGCAGCAGCTGAATCAAGACTTGGCAAGTTCCATTTTGTTTCTTAGTTACTTCATATCTTAATGCAACCCATCTTTATTTACTTTTCTTTTCTAAATATTTAGGGCTTGCGTGGAGAGCCTGGACCAGCAGGAAAAACTGGCGCTGAAGGAATAAGGGTATGTATATGCTGTTATCGGAATGACTAGTGTATAATTAGACAAGCACATGATCCAATCTATAAAAATGTCGATGCAAAGTTCTATAACCTATTTCTTTGAACAGAATGGCTTGTAAAAAAATTTAGCTACTTTGCTATAGTTCTACCGTAGGAATTTCTAGAAATCTTCAAAAATTTTCTAAATCACAGCATATTTCGTATTTCAACTCATTTGAGGCTGTGACATCATCTAATTTCTAAATTGTAAACCAGAAGAGTGAAAGACTTATACTTGACACCATATTGTAGACATTCATAAACTATGGTTTTCTTGGACATTATTCTATGTTTTTTTTTTAATATAGAAATTATGATGGCTTTAAATTTTTTGAAACTTTTTCTTAAATTCCTAAAAAATGAAGTCTTCTAATTTTGAAAATGTTGAAGATTTCAGAAGAGTCTAATAGTAGAATGCAGCACAGCATAGCAGTTAAAATTCCTTTCAAATAATTCAGTTCAAAGATGTAGGTCATAGAATTTTACACCGACATTTTTTAAAGATTTTGAACCAGTGCTAATTAGCTAGAAAACCCTGGAGATGACTTGTACTGTAAGACCTCGCTTACGAGGCCCTTACTTAAGTTTCTTGACGTATTTGAATTTTCAGTTATGATGAAAACTAAAAGGAGTCGAACAGATTTCGACATTGTCTTTCTTAGGCTGTAGACGAGCTGAAATTTCTCTTTCTTTTTTTTTTGAAAACGTATCTAGGCCAAGATGGCCTCTAACCTAATTACAACAAATAAAACTATAAGATTAAACTAAGTTATTACAATATCAAATTAGCTACAAAACAAAGAAACCAATGTCAATTGTCCTACTCCTACATAATAACAACATAATAAATACAATCTAATTTACACGATGTTAAGTATGATAGTAGATATTAAATGGTGCACGTTTATTGCAAGCAGGATTCAGATTTTACTTTGGAACATTTTAATAAGAAAGTTGTTAACAGATTCAAACAGTGCTTGTCCTCTTGACTCAATAACCAGATAAATTTATTCCACGCACTGAGTTGGATGAAATTTGGGTACATATTTACAATTTTGGATTGAAGGCATTTCCTGTCCTCTTGAAACTGTGGGCACATCATGACAAAGTGCTGTGGCAACTATGTTATAGATAAGCACCACTATTAGCCATTCTCAAATGTAGAAAAGGGGTTCTATCAGTATTTACTTGGTTTGACATTAACGATGAGCCAAAGATCTTTATAATTCAATTTTTAGTGTGTTTCGAGTTTTACATGAGTTTCCAAACAGACTAGCTATTTAGACTCGGGCAGTGTTTGCCTCCAATACCTATACGACAAATTCCTACACAGAAAAGCTAACCCATTAAGCCTTGGGCAGTGTGTGCCTCTAACATTTATGCGACAGATTCCTGAATTTGAAAATTAATCCATTTGCAGTCCATTTTAAACAGCGATACTTCCTCTGGGATTCTGAAGCCCTGTTTTGGAATCCAAGGCAGAGACATCCTGATTACCGGATGGGTAAAAAAAAAAAGAACAATGTCGTTTGAAAGGTCACTGCTCGCTGCATATCAAGACTATAATATTTGCAATAACAGCCTTTAATTGTGGACATGTTCCAATCCATTTTAGAATATCCTTGACTTAAATCGGCCATTCCGTGCTGTACTTATGACGAATTTTCTCGAGAATGCCCCTTCGAGAAACCTTCAAAACAGGCCTAAAATCACGACCAAATTTTCCTAATATTCTCTGCCTTACGGCAATGACTTCAAATCAATTTAGCACGTGTTATCCTCTTGGGAGGATGAAATCGTGCAGAATGGTGTTGTTCTGCGGCCAGAGATGACACTTTATCCTCCTAAGCAGATAACTCGTGTAAAAGTCATAGCTGTGCGGCAGAAGATTTTGGTTGTGATTTTAAGCCTGTTTGGGATGTTTCTTGAAGTGGCTTTCTCGAAAAAATTCCTCATAAAGTCAGAACAGAGTAACCGACTTCAGTCAGATATTTCAAATGCCTACTATTGAATGAATCACTTGTATTTTCTTGATATCTATGGCCTTTTAATAAAATTACTTTCAAATATCTGCGAATAAGATTGAATTGAACGAATTGATTTAAATTCCAAACGGGGAGGGGTTGTTTTTTCACTCAAGCAGTATAACGACACGGCTATCTAATTATACATTATTTCTACTGTTGATATTTCAGATGAGTATTTCTGCTAATTGTATTGCAGTATGAATTATTTGAAATTCTTTTTTCAGGGTAATAGTGGTCTTCCGGGATCTCCCGGCAAACCAGGACACACAGGAATGAAGGTAGAACTTTGCACACCTATATTTATGTAGCAGAAGTTTTCTTTCGGTTCTTTAGTTTTTTTTTGCACCTTAGATTTCACAAAATTAATTTTTGTGACTCTATCTAATTTTTGTCATTATTTCTTTTATTTTTGGGAAATCTATAGAGAATTTTTGCAGTCTCTATTGCAGTCATCCACCATCGTATTGATTTCAGAGTGTTTTCTTGTAGTGTAGAGTTGAATAAAATGTTTGTCATGTAATGGAATTGGTTTATAAAAATGAAAATTTGTCAGTTCATTGTTATAATAGTGGTGAAAATTTTCATGTTT
This sequence comes from Aurelia coerulea, assembly GCA_039566865.1. NCBI lineage: Eukaryota > Metazoa > Cnidaria > Scyphozoa > Semaeostomeae > Ulmaridae > Aurelia > Aurelia coerulea. The sequence goes on along the minus strand of CM076944.1, from coordinate 2,057,859 downwards.
CATTTGCCAAAGATGATGAATAATTTCCTTCAAATTTTAGGGAGATCGCGGAAAACAGGGGGTCAAAGGAATTGCTGGTGAAGATGGTCAAAATGGCACAATTGGTGAGCCAGGTAGTGCTGGAGACAAAGGGCCAACTGTAAGTCATTTTCATTGTTCGATGTGTTTACAAATATGGTAGTCCCAGCAGTCGAGAGAACTGTTTTTCAGGAAGCCGTGTCAAACGTTCATCGCAACCAGCATAGGTTTCAAATCTTTACAAAGGTTTATGTGAAATTAAATGACCTATTTCTTTGAATTGAATAGTTTAGAATAAACTTTAGCTACTTTGTTATACTTCTACCGTTTGAGCTTTTAGAAATCTTGAATATTTTCAGAATTGGAGGGTTTTGTTCTTCTTTAAGAATTCATGAAAACATTTGAGAAAGAGTGAAAGCATCGTAATATCTGAACTTTTTGAAGAAAACAAAGAGAAATTTTTAAGAAAACCATAGGACTATGGTTAATGAATGTCTACAATATGATATCAAACACAAGTCTTGCATTCTTCATGTTTGCGATTTATAAATTTTTATGATGTCAAATCCTCAAATGAATTGAAATTTTACACAATATGCTGTAATTTCAAAAATTGTTGAAAATATCTAAAATGTCCAACAGTAAAACTGTAGCAAAGAATCTGAAGTTTCTTTCAAGTCATTCAGTTCAAAAAAATAATGCACAGAATTTTACACCAAACTATGTAAAAATTTGGAACCATTACAACTAAGACTAAAAAGACAGATTAGATATGAAGCCTTTGCCTGCATATAAAGTCGAAAAAGTGAATAGTGTAAGGCTTGATAGGGCAAACTGCACTTCAGCGTTCTTTAAAAGATACTGAGGGAGGGTGCTTGTTTGAAATTGAGTGGCATTTATTCCAAGTCTTTGCTCATGGGAAAGATATAGTTTTCTGCCCACTGCGAGTTTTCATCTGAAGAACAAGGATATCGGCAGTGGCATTGCATTGTGCAAATTCATGTTTATATCACGTGCAGCATTTTGCTCAAATAAATTGAAAAAAGGCCGGGTACAAGGCTTGATAATGCTTCGTACATGATAGTAGCTGTCTCGTGGTTGTTATCTTATCAAAGACTATGGAGTTGTAGTCATACTGTTCAACTTTTTTCATGGGCCTAAGTTATGAGATCAACGAAGCTTGAATGTCGAGCTTGGATGTCAAAGCATGCACCCGCTTTTTCTATTTTCAAAAAAGTTGAAAGAGACGTTGCAGATAGTCTAAATTTCTTACTTTTTGAAATGTAATCAATTCTTAAAAATTGTTTGTTATATGCAGGGAACTTCCGGACCAAGAGGACCGGCAGGAACCAGTGGACCAAAAGGTCCGGTCGGAAATAGCGGTCCGCTTGGAGCAACAGGTCGCCGTGGAAACCCGGTAAGTGATCAACTTCCTTTTCCTGGTATTCTGTTTAATTTCCAAGAACTTGCCTCCATACTTTTTCTGCTTTGTTGTGTTACCAAGGGGGTTAGGATACCCATGTTTTGGTTAGATATTTATTTATGTTGTTTTGATCGTTGGTGTCTAGCTTGTTTCGTCTCAACTCGTGTCTTCAGCTGAACTCGGCCTAAGTGGAGATGAAACAGTGAAGGCAACAATTATCGAAACAAGGTAAATGAATATTTGATCAAACATGGATGTCCTAGCACCCTTGGTGTTACAAGTGACATGACTAAAGGCATGTCATACCTAGGACCAAAGATTTGGAATGATATATCGTAGTAGCGTAAAAGCGATTAAGCACTGAATCAAAGACATCTGTTAGCAAAATCTGCAAAGAGCAAAGGATGAAATCCTATCTAGTCCTTCTAAATAGGAATGTTTGATTTATACTGTAGTATACTATAGTATTCTTTGTTACTTTCATGAAATTTTGACTCTTTTACAACATTGAATTTTGCATGTTTTTACTTTAATTTGTTGGCGATAGCTCTTATGATGCACCTGCTAGCCGTCTTCGTTCCTGGGTCAGTCACCTGTCAATTAATTCATTTTTACAGGTGACATTGACTGTAATGTTATTTCATCGCAGGGTCCACCTGGTCTTAGCGGTCCTCCTGGAGAAGCTGGGTCAGTTGGTCCCAAAGGAGACAGAGGTACGGATGGACCACAGGGTGCAAGAGGTGAAACTGGCGATCGCGGGCCATCTGGTGAACCTGGCCCTAAAGGTCGATTGGGAGACAAAGGGCTACAAGGACGTCGTGGAAAGCAGGGAGCTAAAGGTGCTACGGTAAGTTTTGTTCTGAGATGTAATCAATCTGAATTACATAGATAATATACAAAAACACAATACCTACTGCTCACTGTATGGATTATTTGATTAAATTGCGATGGCAGATGTTTACGTTTATACCTCTACTTTTCCCTATCTACTCATGTTCTTTGCTTGATAGCCCCCTTTTCATAGCCTCCTTTCCATAGTCTCTTTCGTTTTCCCAATGTCCCCCTTTCAATTGTCCCCGTCCTCTCGTAATAACTCCTTTCCATCGCCCCCTTTCTCCGCTGAGTAGCCTCCTTACCACAGTTCCCGTTTTCCCCTTTAAAGCTTCTATTTGTGTGCAATTCAAGTGAGTTAGCCACGTCAGTTTGCAGCATGGTGTATCTACATTTACGGATTGTTTAAGCGGCAGTAGAAGTTTCTTGTTTGCAATTGCTTATGTCTATGTACTGCTGTGTCAATGAAAAGGGAACAGATGCTTTTATGACAAAATCAAGGGTCGTTCACAGCATGTTGAGATTGTTTTTTCAACAAAATAAAGATTTTTGTCAAACTTCGTGATGAGTCAACAACAAACTTCATGAATGATACTGTTACTCCTGAATTTGAACTAGAATGAGAATTACCAAAGTCTCTCTCAGAAATCTCTAAATTTTAAGGTAGAGAAAACTTTCCTTTCCAGATACCATTTTATACCAACTTGATAGCTCAACTATCGACGGAGGTGTAACTTTGATTCCTGTTTTCCTCTCCTTTTTCTTTTCGATTTCTTAACTTTCTACATCCACTGTAAAGTAGACTTTTTAACTCTTTACGTTCGTAGGTAATATTTTTCTTTTGCTTTTTGTAAAATCTTGGACGAATCTTGTAACCTCTATAGATATGTCAAAATGAAATGAAATATGCAAAAAATAGCAACATTTTTTATGTAATTTTTGATCGAATCTGTTTTATTGCAGGGAATACCAGGAGTCAGAGGAGTCAAAGGACCTCTTGGAAACACAGGAATCCCTGTAAGTGTTTCCCATTTCAAGCTAACTGTTTCTCTTTGCCAATGTTTTTTTATATTCATTTAAAAATTACAATATAGATTTACAAGCTACACTACTTTACAAAATTACTATACAACTATACAATACTACTGGAACGGTACCCCGAGGAGCAAAAGGCTATGACTACCCCGAAGCCATTTTGACATCGATATTAAAACTAAAGATTAAAACTAAAGTCTAAAACGAAAGCTAAAGTCTGTCTCAAATTACATGCCACGGGAAATGTCTGCGATCGAAACAATTTGAGTGTTTGGATGGGTAATCAGACATTGTTGCAGATATTGCGTGGCATCTAATTCGAGACAGACGTTCAACATACAGCGAAAAAAAGAACAAAATAGAAGCAAAGAAAAGAAGAAAACATTTACTTAAATGAGACATGGTGGTTGTGATGACATGTGACATGGTCTTTGCTTAATCTATCATGCTATATATACTGGTTTCTTTCTTTGAAAATTAAGTCAAAATTTAATCACTGAACCACTGAGTTAACGTTTCGGCTGCATGAAACTTTTAATTCTCAACTGCAAGGCCTATAAATCAAGGTGGAAGGTAAATCAGTAGCATGTGTTATTGCAACTTTACACATCTTTAATATCTTATTATAGTTAAGTTGCAATGTTTTTAACCTTTCAAATTAAATCCGTGCTTTCTCATTTTTTAGTTGCACTGTGAGGTTTCCTCGTGCCTACCAACTATTTGTGAAAATTTTAAAGCTCCTTTTGATTAACAGTAAACTATGACTCATTTTCATCACTGTATAAACGTTTGCCATGTTACGTTCAAATCATTTCCGTCTGATTTTTGTAGTTACATCGTCAGCTTTGGCTCTTAATTTAGAATCATTTGACCTTTTATTTTCCTTTCATTTTTCCATAGAGTATCAATTTTTCCTTTTATTGTCGTGCAGTCGATCATATCTTAATTGAAGGGACTTGGAAATTTGTGGCTTTTTACGTTAGAGCCCATGATTTCCAGCTTTTTCCTAAGCCCTTCGAGCTGTTTTTAAATCAACTCTGTCGGCCATTTATTTACGGTGAATTTTCTTTTCCTTTCAGGGCCGCAGAGGTGATACAGGATCTCCTGGAAATCCCGGACCACAGGTTTGTTTACTCTACATCGTTCTGCCAAATAGCGTTCTGGTTAGCATAGGTTCCAAATCTTCTAAACGGTCGCTGTAGAATAGACCTTTTAGCTATTCTCCACACAAGCCTAGATCGAACGATATTTTTACACATCTTTATACGAGAGGTTCGATTGAGTGGCGTTAGAGCTTCTATTACTTTTGTGCACATTCGAAAATTTTACGAAAAGTATCAAAATTAAAATATCGTTCGATTCAGATTCTATTTTAGCATAGCTAAAAGGTATATTCTGTGACTTATTTCTTTGAACTGAATGGCTCCAAAGAAACTTTTTAGCTATTTCGCTATAATTCTACCGTTGGACTTTTTTGAAATATTCAATATTTTCAGAATAAAAGATTTTTTCTTCCATTTTGATAATTCAAGAAAAGTTTTGAAAAGAACTTAAAGGGAGTACAGTACAAAGACCAGCAGCCTTTGCCATCGTTTGTTTTCGTTTTTGTGAATTTAGTACAGTCAGTTATTCTGGAAGCTGTGCAGAGCAAGTCGCTGACTTTGCGCAAAGCATGCTGGTCTTTGCACTCCGTTTAAAAACCATCGTGATTTCTAAACTTTTTGAGAAAGCATACCTTGAATAGCAGGAGTCACGATTGTGCGTGTTTTTAATGATCTAACATATCTGCATCGTTGTTTCAATCTTTGGTAATATTTGTTATAAAGAACCTGCTTCATTTGCCAGGCTGAAATGGTTCTGATGTGTAAGTTTATTGATTGGCAAAAAATAGAGGCTCTTAATCTGCAGTTTGTTTCATGCGGGTTATTCATGTTTGCAAAGATATGTTAAAATACATGCGAGATCTTGCGTGGAACTCCACTGTTGTCAATGATTCATATTAATCTTGTGATTATGGTTTTACACTTTAAGTTTATCATTGTACTCTGAAGAATTTAAGATATCGAAGTGATGTTCTTGGCAAAAGATTTTATAATAATAATAATAATAAGAGAAATATTTATACAAGGTTTACCTTGTCAATACTACAAGTACTGTTATCAATAAGGGCCCTGTTTGAAAATTAAAGAAAAGTAAAACCATCATTTTTTGTCCTTCAATATTTATCGTTAAAAATCCTGTAGTTGGGTAAAATATCTATGATCCTTGCAAATGTTCTTTAAGTTGATGCTTGAAAACAACAAGGGATTCTAAACTTCGAATGTCAATTGGTAGTTCGTTGTAACAAGATGGGCCTTGGAACCAGAAGGACTTTTTTGCAGCTTCTGTTCTGACCTTTGGAACGCGCAAAGTAGCTTTATTGCCTCTTGTACCATAATTATGGTTAATTCTGTCACCATAGGACGCAAAATTAGCGATTGTAGTTCCTTGCAAACACTTGAAGATTAAAAGATCTGCTTTAAACGTCTTCTGGTTTAATATCATCATTTACTACAAAGATATCAACCTCTAATTGATTGGATCTTTCAGGGACAAGCAGGAAGCAAAGGTGCACAGGGACCAAATGGATTAAAAGGTACCGAGGGAGACCCAGGGTCACCAGGTTCGCCAGGCAGAGTTGGACCTAATGGGAAAAGGGTAAATATATTTAATTCAACTTCATTTCAGTAATAATGGTAGAGAGTTGGGTTGCACAAATATAATAATTATTAAGTCATACTCTGATGGAAGCTTAAATGAGAAAGGCCTCAGTGTGCTAAATGTCTTGTCTTGTTTGCATCCAAATTTCTTCAGGATAGTTTTAATCTCAATTGAGTTTCATGCCAACATGTTTGTATGGGAACATTTGATATCTTTGCATGGAACCGTAATAAAATCTGCTCGAATTGTACAAGAAACACTAAGAGTTTTTATATTACCGTAAAAGCTCTATTAAGCCCCGGGGGGGCTTATTTAATTTTCGAGGCTCTAGAGGGGGGGCTTAATAGAGAGGGGGCTTAATAGAGAGGGGGGGCTTATTTAAAAAATCAAGTTGTTCCCCGGACTTACACTGCGCTGTGTCACTCTCGAGGGATGCTAGAGACGTTGAAGAAAGAACTGGACAAAAAAGTTTTGACTCTCAAGCACATGAAATTAGAAATTGGAAATATTACGATGAAATACATCATGAGCACTCATTAAATCATTGCACTTTACTCTAAAATCTTTCTTGTATAAAAATGGGGGGGCTTAATAGAGAGGGGGGGCTTATTAAATTTTCGAGGCTCTAGAGGGGGGCTTAATAGAGAGGGGGGCTCAATAGAGAGGGGGGCTTAATAGAGCTATTACGGTATCTCGAGTGTTTCTGTACAAAAAACTTTTTAAACTTCTCAGGGTTTTCAGAAAATAGTTGCTGAAGACATCTTGCTTCCTTTTCTTACTCGCACCTTAAAGTTGCTTTTCTAATTTTCCGAGACAAGACGCCTAACGAGAGAAAATCTCCTAGCTATTTACTATCTATTTACAGCATACTCCAGGTGTGTTTGCTGGCTCTGCAGAGTATATAGATTTGTTTCAGTCAGTAGAATAATTATTTCAGAAATTTATAAGCACATCCTTTTTGCCTCCGCAGGGAAATCCAGGACAACGTGGGCCTACCGGTGAACCAGGGCTGTCTGGAGATCCTGTGAGTATTGCTGTATTTCATAGACCAATATCAGGCACTTTTTTATGTTTTTGTCAGAGTTGCACTTTAAAGAGAGGATAGGCTGTAAAGAAACTAGTTGGGAGTAGATACAAAAGAATTAGAATAACTACGCTATTAAACATTTTGTATCGTCATTGAGAACGTGAGATAACCAGCATGAGGATAGATTTGTTTGAAGAAACGATAATAAAGTTAAATAAGAAATATAAGAGGTATTACCAACCGGCTGCTCCTCAGCATCTTCTTACTGCTCTCGAGGACTGGGGCAGAGTCTGTTGTAGTGTAGGATCACCATGTAGAGGGAACCTTTTGTTAATGTTATATGAATGTTTTACAGTGTTTTGGTTCGTAAAGGGGGGGGGGCGGATTTCACCAAAGCTTTTCACAGATTGGTTTGGTATTTTGTTATATTTTCTGGAATATATTTCCTTCGGTATCAGGTTTATTGTTCTCGTGTGTACTGGTGTTTGTTTTGAGAGAGAATCAAAGAAGCTACATGGTGAAAACGCTGAGAAGGCTGCGAGGAATTTTGTATCCTCATTGAGAACGTGAGATGACCAGCATGTGGATAGATTTCAATGATGTAGTATCATCCTGATACCATACTAAATTATAATTTTAACAAGGAAAAGTATTCATATGCTATTAAGATTTACCTGATTTTTACACAACTTTATGGCATTCATAATCACAACAACCAAATTATTGAGTTCACAGAAGAGATGAAATAGGGAATCTTAGCTCTTCTAAGGGATTGAACTCGTTTTCACGAAAATTGTCTTCAAATTTTATTGATTTGCATATTCATCAAGTTTTATTAATTGTTTGCAACCATCCATCACTTAAGTTTTAACTATCAGCATTCTTCTATTCCCTTAGCTCATTTTAGTTATTGTCCTCCGGGCTTGCCCCATTATTTACTTTTCAAGTCTTGGCTTTGTGAAAGTGCACTTTTGGTAGTTTATTCTCTTTATGGATATCAACTTTGCCTCATGCTTGTGTAAGTATTCTGACGATTAAGCACAGCATTGCTTGGAAATGTCAACAACAAAATTATGCAACATGGCCTAGTCTTTATTCATCACTTAATTTGTTACTTGGGTTTGTCTTACTTGGAATTGTCATGCATTTGTCTTAATTTAACTGGAAGAGATTATTACAGAAAGAATTTCCAATAGATTTATTATCATGCTTGCTAAACTGAATTTTGCTTGAAGAAGTTAGCATTTGCAAATATGCCATTGAGTATTGCAGTTTCAGTTTTGGAGTGGGACGCCTGCATGACATGAAGATATGTTCATGTGACATCGCCGGTTTGATCATTATTCTACCAATGTTGACATTTTTGAATTGATTAATTTCACAGGGAAATGCAGGACTTCCTGGATTAGCTGGGCAGCCTGGTGCTCCTGGACCGAAGGTAATTTTTTAACCAATCATATTCATGCGCAGTTATCCGGAAGTCTTTCCAATAGGCCAAGGGTAAGAGAACGAAGTAGGGTCAGAGTGGGGCAGTATTGATCAGTAACAAATTCCTGCATCTCATTGTTGTTGTTATTCTTTTGCTGATAAATTCAATTTCTAACATGACATGAACAGGGTCAATTTTATTTATCGAGAAAGTTTCAAGTTTGCAACCAAAGAAGTTTTGCCTAAATTTTAAAAATAAAGAGTCAAGTGAATCATTTTGTCTCACTCCACTCTGGTTGTACGTTTTTTCTTGTTGTGAATAATTTTGGTAAGGGTTTGACCCGGGTTTGATTTATATTGTTACTCAAGCGGGATTATTGTAACGTTTTTTATTTCAAAACATCCTCCAATAAATCTTCAATTTGACTAAAGTTAGCAATTAACTTATTAGGTTGATGCATGAATATTTTTCTGGCCACATAGAAACTACGGGGATATTTTATTTCATTAATATTCTGCATTTATTCTGATTGAGTTTGTTTTCATTTCAGGGACTTGCAGGTGAAAGAGGCGGGCAAGGGAGACCAGGGATCAAAGGGTCGATCGTAAGTATTCTAGATTTCTAATTTGACAGTTTATGCCAACCCCTTGTCGCCGTGGAATATGCGTATAACAATATCAAGATGAGAGAAAAATATTCTCTCGTTCCCAGTTGTGCTTTTTGTTTTATGAGGGATAATTTTTTATGGTCACAAATCACAATAGATCTTAGAATCTGCAAAGTTTTAAAGCTACAGAAATCTGACTAGTCATTTGTCTGTAGGATGGCAGACGAAGAGAACGGAATATAAACACAAAGCATGTGTGCAATTAAAGTGACCAAGACCTTCATTTATGTACACAATCATGGGCAGTCATGTAAAATTTAGAAGAAGACTTTTCTCTCGTAATGGAAAACGAAAGAGCTTACGCTAAAACATCATATCGACTTTTGTTTCATAAACATTGAGTATCATCAAATTTCCAGTAGATGTCTCTAAGAAATATACCTTTTAGCTATTCTAAAAAAGAATCTTAATCGAACGATATTTTGTTACATTTTAAAGAATTTTCGAATACGCTCTTTTTTATAAGAATACTATAACTTTTTTCCAGCCTCGATATGCTTAAGAATTTTTCGTTTTGAGCCTGAATATATTCTTAGGGTATTCTTATTTTTTCAAAGCGTCAAAAGGAAATAGCCGCCCTCAAATAGAAACCAAGCTTTTGACAAAACGAGATATGTCAGTCATGCCATTCTCTGCTATGAACATCGCAAAACAGGCAACTGCTGAAAACTGAGACACAAATATGCGAGCTGGGGCTGAGCAATATTCTTATGAGATTCTTCAAAATTGGATAATTCTGAGCCTGAATATCCTCATAAACATTATTCTCATGAAAAGAAATGAGTGTAGGCACAATAATGATAGAATCTCTAACGCCACTCGATCAACCTCGCGTATTAAAATGTATAAAAATAACGCTCGATCCATCAGGGCATGAAAACCCACCCGACCATGTGACCGGGCGGTGGCAGGAAATTTTCCATTCCTAATTTCCTGCAGGAAATTTTTCAAAACATATCCTGTTCATTCATGCTCCGATGCTCATTTGTTGGTAAAAAATCAAAAAGGTAATACATGAATTCAAGTGAAATTGACTGGATTGCTTCTCAATAACCAGTTTTATTTGCAGTGTAACAACAAATATGAGATCAGTAAAGAAATTAGCTGAACACAATCTTAATAGTTTCTGCGTTTGGGTTCAAATTTATTTCAGATCCAATATTTGACAAATACTATGGACATGTGGATTCTAAAAAACGATCATTTGGAACCTTAGAAACTTGACTCCTTTTCAAGAAAGCTGGACGTTCTAATTCTTCTATGCTAGCAGGAAATTTAAGTATGATTTGTCTCCGGTCACAGGAAGAAAATGTTTTTTCCTGCCCTGCGATCCATGTGCTTTTGTAGATGAGCTAAACGATCTGTTGTACGAGTAACTTCTTTCAATTTTATCGTTGATTGAAGACAGTTAGTTGCAAATCATTGCATAATTACATATGTTCGTTTTATTGCAGGGTGCACCTGGTATAAGTGGTGATACTGGCCCGCAAGGAGAAGTGGTAAGAACTTATTGTATCTGAAGGATCTTGGGAAACCGTCATGCATTGCTGCCTTATTTGTACAGGTGGCCTACTTTCATGCTGCATGAAAATAATTTTGTGATGTCACTCAAGTCAGCAGCACGTCGCTAAGGATTATGGTTACCATTGTGTTTTTAAAGGTTCTTGGGCAACCGTCATGCATTGCAACCGTAGTTTTAAAGGTGGCCTACTTTCATGCTGCATGAAAATAATTTTGTGATGTCGCTGAAGTCAGCAGCACGTCGCTGCAGCTCCAGATGTAGACATGTGATGCACATAGGTTTATGGTTACCATTGTGTCTTTAAAGGCTCTTAAGCAACCGTCATGCACTGCTGCCTTATTTGTACAGGTGGCCTACTTTCATGCTGCATGAAAATAATTTTGTGATGTCACTCAAGTCAGCAGCACGTCACTGCAGCTCCAGATGTAGACACGTGATACACATAGGTTTATGGTTACCATTGTGTCTTTAAAGGTTCTTAAGCAACCGTCATGTATTGCTGCCTTATTTGTACAGGTGGTCTACTTTCATGCTGCATGAAAATAATTTTGTGATGTCACTCAAGTCAGCAGAACTTCGCTGCAGCTCCAGATGGGACCATATTTCTCAGTGCGTGTTGTAAACATTGATTTGAACCCATCCAATCCACGAAAGATAGAACAAACGCTCGCAATTTATGCCGGTTGCCTGAGAACCTCAAACTAATTATGTGTTGCGATATTCAAGACGCATTGGATCGTTGATTAATCATCTATTTTTTGTTTATTTTATTTGAGGCAAGGTATTCTAAAAAACTATGCAAGGAAAAATATTTTGAGTGAGGGCCCTATTCCTCGCTCGAGAAGCTGCAAAAAGTCGGAAAATTTCATTCAAAGACAGAATTTAATCGTCATAATTTATTTTGAAATGCAATTTCTGACTTTAACAACTCCTTTTGATTGAAATAGTACTGTGATACATCTTACTTTGACGAATTGACATTCTTTTTAAACACTCTTCGTTATCTTATTCTAAATTACACCCAACTAAAGTCCATCTCAAATTAGATGTAACCTGAGATTTGCGATAACGCAAAATTCATTTGCAAAACACTTCTATTGTTGTTAATCGCGGGTATTTGCAGGTGACATCTAATTTGATACAGACTATGACTGACTTTATACAGCTCCAACATTCTTAATTCGTAAATGTCCATGCAACATTCTAAACAATTCACAATGAATTGCATTTTTAGGGCCTAGCTGGCGAAGATGGACAAGCAGGTGTTGATGGAAAGAACGGACCAATGGTAGTATATTTATACTTTCTGATAATTTTCTTCTCATGATCTATATTAGCATTGGATGATGATTTTATAAAGGGCTATTCTTAAATGATAACATTGTTAGAGCGTAGTCAATATAGTTAGAGATTTGATTTTATGAAATAAAATTGACATTCAAGAGTTGATAAGGTCCCTTGACATCCAGCAGTTGAGCAAAGAATGAATTCTAAATATGTGTTTTTATCGTCTGAGTGCCATTGGAGCGAGCAAGGCAATTTTTAAAGCATTTTCTTTTGAGTCTGGAATAAACGTGGTAGATGGAAAATTTGCTATAACCAGGTGAAACGCACAACTGTAAAGGGCATCAAATAAGTTAAGAATCATCAATGAATCTAGATGCGTCACATTTTATGAAGCTCAAAATTGATGAACGAGATTTTGGAATAGGATGTCCTGGGTGGATTTTTTTAATACAGGAATAGGTGAGGGAGGGGGAAGTCGGGGGAAGCTTGTTCTGGACTCGAGTGTGCTTGACTGGCGATCAGCCTGTAAGATTATTGTTTGCTAATTGGAAAATGGAAGAACTGAATTCTTTGGCCCGCTAACTCGTATGCTTGTGTGTCTTTCGTTTATCTCATAACCAAAGATGGGTTTTAATTTTGCTAAATCTCTTTGTGAATCAAGACATACACTTCTATCGCTACAGGGCAATCCTGGTCTTGATGGCAGACCTGGCGTAGAAGGAGCTCCTGGTGCCCAAGGAAAGAGAGGACCCACTGGTATAAGTGGACCAAAAGGCGCCAGAGGACAAAATGGACTTGGTGGTGAACCTGGAAGACTTGGGAAAAAGGGAGAAAAAGTGAGAACTAAAATTTTAATTGATTCATGAAATATCGAGGATCATAGCGTTGTACTTTTTTCCAAAAAAGATTCAGAGCAAACCTTTGAGCCTCAAAGTAATGAAACAAGGAAATTTAGACACAATTTTAAAGTCATGGAACAGGCTCTTTGTACACATAAACAGAAGATCTTTTCACGGTAAGATCTATTTCAAGGCACAGTTTCTTTTATTATTGTGAGCTTCATAAATTTAGAACTATTTGATGAAGGGTTTTAGGCCAGGTTGGAAGGCTCATCTGGTATTTTAAGGTATAATTATGAATTTCTTACTGCAACAGAAATCTATTGTGTTATTTAAAAGAAGGAGACTGGTTTGCAGAAGCTAAAGCGCGCCCCTCTCTAGCTTTTTATAATCAGTAATAAAACAGAATGCTCACTATTGACTGCATATAACTTCTGTTTTAACTTTGCTGCTAAAACTAGAACTTCTTGCAGAACTGGTTGCAATGTTTGTTTATGTAAAGCCTAAACAAAACATTGTCCCATATTACGATTCATGTCCGAAATATAAACAGTTCATCATAAGAGGTCCTGATCATCAACAAAATCAACGTGAATGCAGAATTAACAATAGATCATGAATGGTTCATCCCGGGATTCACGTCATGACCAATGATTAGTATTCATATGTATTTTTGCATCACAGGGAGATCTCGGAGCTCCTGGACCAGAAGGATTGCAAGGAGCCATTGGAACAACTGGAGATCCAGGGTCAACAGGGAAGTCAGGGAAACCTGGTGATGCTGGCCCACCTGTAAGTTGAACAAATTATCAAAGGGCTCAAATCTTTAAAAAGGTCGGTGTAAAATTCTATTGCCGTTTTCTTTGAAATTAATAGCTTGGAAGGAACTTAGGGTTTTTTGCTGTAAATCTGCCGTGGCAATTTATTGATATCTTGATTAGTTTCAATATGGTGGCATATATTAAATTTGAGGCTATAACGTCATCAAATTTCTAAATCCTATACTACATAAGCTACAGATTTCTGCTTGCCACCATATTGTAGACCTCCATAAACTATGGTTTTCGTGAAGGTTATGTAATGTTTCCTCTATTAGTTTAGGATTTACAAAGATTTAAATGTTTTCACAATTTTTCCCTGAATTTTTTCAAAAATTATCAAATTGCCGCCATTTTGAACAAAATAAAAATATCATAAAATTTCCACGGCAGATTTACAGCAAAGTACCATAAGTTCCTTTCAAGCAATCCAATTCAAAGAAAACTGCAACAGAATTTTACACTTTTTAAAGATTTCAAATTTTAAAGATTTGAAAGATTTGAGCCCTATGCTGAACAAATTTATTATGTGTTGGTCATCCATCATAATCACTCTGTTTATCATTTATTAGCGGAAATTATATCATCGGCCAAACTGATGTGTTTCTGTTTGAAAAATTACCAAATTTTTAAAATTTTATTGTTCTTGAATCATCTTTTTGAGGCGTTGTATGAAAGATCACATTAAATATAGCAAAACCAAATTTTGAAGATTTTTTTTTCAAACGCCCGCATAACATCATTTTGGGACACCCGGTATACATCTACAAATGTATTTTCATAATTAGATATAAGTAATTTCCTGCCTCACAATCAAATGTTGATTTGATGCAAACTAGGTGCAAAACGCATTTTGATGAGAAATTTAATTGTGACGACGATCAGTTTGAAAAAAAGAGACAATTCTATGTTTAAAATTCGATAATAATTCCAGTGATTGATATTTCAAATATCAAGATAAATTCAGTATTATTTGTAGGATTCTGTTAATGACGTAAACATTAGCACTACAATGCCTGCTTGGAACACCTTTGCTATTTTTGCCTTTCTTGCGATTTCCCCCTCTCACCCTCAGAACTCTGATGAAATGCTAGGACCATAACCTTGCAAATCAACATTGTGTCGGGGGTGAGGAGGTGTTTAAACCTTATCGCTATGGTTAGAACTGCGGATTGTTAAGAAATGGCCTTAGTGTTCCAAGGACTTTTAGCAGGCATTGTAGGTCATATTGATAGAAAAAGGTTTCGATGGGATCTTTTATCATCCTCAGCTAAAGAACTACACGCGCAAATTCGTTCTTAAACCCTTGATTATTCAAAATAAGATGCATAGTTAATTCTTAATAATCAAATCTACAAATAAGGAAAGTTCAAATGAAAAAAGTGAGCTAGAGAGTCGCAAATGATTGAAAAATGAGTGGAATAGACGAATTCTGAAAGTGATGCAAACTTCTCTCGAATGAATGAATTTGCATTTTTTTATCTAAAAAATGGAAAAATTCAGGTGAAAACAATGAGCTAGAGGGTTCCAAATGAGTCAAAGCAAAAGGAGAGGAATATGAGAATTCTGACAATGATGCAAACTAGTCTCTGATTTTGAATCTTTTACAGGGTGCGGCTGGACCAATTGGCCCTGTTGGACCCCCTGGAAGAGACGGCGAAAGAGGACAAACTGGTGACACGGGCTCCGATGGAAAGAAGGGCCCTAAGGTATTTATCCGATTGTTAATCTAAGAAAAACATATG
Source organism: Aurelia coerulea (assembly GCA_039566865.1). NCBI lineage: Eukaryota > Metazoa > Cnidaria > Scyphozoa > Semaeostomeae > Ulmaridae > Aurelia > Aurelia coerulea. Next base: position 2,042,518 of record CM076944.1, on the reverse strand, counting down.
CAGTTTTACCGTTCAAGAAAATACAATGTAGAAAATTAGCTGAAGTTGACTGCTGACATTTATTACCCTATGGTCAGGGCTGTAAACCTAGTAATAAATCTGATTGGTCGAGAGCGTTCGAAACTTATATAGGAGAAGGGCATTATCTCTCAGTACATACCGCTGTCAGATTTGAACAGTAGCAAATTGCTTCATCTATCAACTTCAATCATTTTATCTTTGATTTGATTTTAATTATTTATACGTAGTAATACATTTAGTAATGAAAAAATAACCGATTTTCATTATGCCATGTCTAAAAACCTAAGCTAATTAACATACTGTACCGGGTGCGCCAAAATAAACTATGCACGTTTGGCAGGCCACAATAAATCGTACACTGGACCGATTTTGAAGATTTATGACTCATTCGTTAGCAGAAAGCCAGAATTGGATACCGGGTTTTTTGGAAATTTTTTCTTTTTCAGTTTTTAGAGCTAGAAGCGAGTTTCCTAAAATTTTTGTTTTCGAAAACACTGAAGACGATCAAAAAACATCGATCAAATTTTCTAAAGAATCGACATGAATGGACAAAGAGAGAACTTTTTCATGGTGATTTGCGATCTAAAAATCGACCAATTGTAATCTGTTGTACGAGAATTCATACTGAACCCCCAAATCCCCCTGAAAACGTTTTCTCTTTGTTTATTCATGTTGGATCTTTTAAAATTTGATCGACGTTTTTTCATCGTTTTCAATATTTTCGAAAACAAACATTTCAAAAACTCGCTTCTAGCTCTAAAAACTGAAAACGGAAAAATTTGCAAAAAGTCCTAGAATCTAATTCAGGCTCTCTGCTAAATATTAAGTCATAAATCTTCAAAATCGGTCCAGTGTTCAAAATATTGTGGCCTGCCAAACGTGCATAGTTTATTTTGGCGCACCCGGTACAATTCCATAACTAAGAAAAACCAACATTAATATACGATCTATTATGGTCAGGAAAAGAAAAAAATTATATTGAAATAGAACTTTCACACCCATTGATTTTCAAAGAATGTTTCTGCAAACTCTTGAAAGTAGCCAGTGAAGTGGCATTTTTATTTCTGTACTTTGTTTATTCCGCCCAGTTACACCTCAATATGAAAAACTACGTTACCCGTAAGAGGTTGCGAAGGGTGGTATTAGGCTGTTTTAGCAAGAAAGCGCGGACGTCTTCGAAGACGGGAAAGTGCAGAGGTTTTTGGAGCATTCCAATTTTCCAGCCTCTATCTCAAAAAGCTGCTCATAAAGAGGAATATTCCTTGAAAATAGTTTGTGTTCTCGTGTCTCCATTGGTTATGAATATGCTCACATAGTTTTTACTTTCCATATCGACGTTCTATTTTTGGTGAGCGGCCTTCAAAAGTAGACTGGCTACACAATCTCTGTATGCTCCTTAGAACTGATTTGTCGCTAATACAGAGACTTGTTGCCAAACAGTGTCTGAAATCGGAATAACTTGATAGCCTCGTTTTCCTAAGCGCTACATGCGTAAAACGCGGACCACGGAATTAGTATTTTGGTTGTTGTTGCTGCTGTGGTCAGTAATCATCAAAATATGACTCAAGAAAACAACACATTGATACCAAGTTTCATTCATGTGAATTTGAAAGAATTTTTTAGACAGTTTATGACTCTGACAAAATTGAGCATGGACAGTGAACATAAATTTGAAATTTCAGAGGAGTTCAGAGTGACCAAAGATAAAGGAATCAAAGATTTGACAAGATTAGGCATTACATCATCATTATACATTATCATTAGCAATCAGTTAAGTGGTATCTGAAGTGCAAGGAATTATCAAAGGAACTGTCCTTTATATTTGCTCCAAGTGATATAGACAATCTCTCTCCAAGAAAAGTGCCATCTACATGCATCCTGGTACAAGGTCTGATAATAATGAAGCAGGTATCTTGCTTTAAACAAACCCCTATGGATTAAAGATATCAACATCAATGTGATGAAGTAACAAATACTTGTTAAATCACAAGCAAAAAATTATATCACCCTTTCCTTTCCCTATGTGATCCAAACACGGGGGGGGGGGGGGGGTTGGATCACATAAGGAACTTCCATAGTAAAAGTACCTGGGGATTTTTAGTCATGTTCACAAAAAACCATAAAATGTTTTTACTAAAATATCTAAAGATTGTTTCATTTGGCAAATCAAGTGCATTCAAACCAAAACAACTGTAAGGTGCTAAAGTACAACAGCCCAACATTGCGAAGTAACATGCTTGCAGTTAGATAATATTCGAAATTGAAATACACGAGCCAAATGTAAACGAAAAAATCACTACTAACCTGAACTTAGAGTAGGCCTACACCTACACTACACTGCAGTTTTGTACTGACAAATGACACTCACTGCTGTCTTGAAAATGCCTCTTAAGTATTGCAACAGCATTACATTTTGCCATTTCCTGTTAGAGCACAAACAAATATCTCTTCCCAGTGCCCACTTTATCATGCCAAATGGCTGGCTAAATTCATTCAGCTTCATTTGCTTCTGGTCGATCAAGCTGCGACGACAGCGCCGGTCGCCATTGCTTCTCCTTGAAAAACTCAGACCAAACAGGCCTCTACTTCAAAGGGAGGTTTTCCAGTAAAAATAAGTAAAGAGAGGAAAAGTTGATTGGCTACAAAAAATTTACTATTGTTTTAGCCGAAATGCTCCAATCAGATTTACAATTCGGTTTTTCGTTCTGAAAATTCCGATTTGAGACACTCTCTGGCAACTAGTCCCTCATTGAGCTGGCCATCAGCAACAACAACAACAGCGAAATCGAGGGACTAGTGTAGCTAGTCTACTTCAAAAGTACACTTTTCAGGTTGTCGATTTCATAACAGAACTTACACAAAGCCCCAGGAGATTCACAAAAGTTTTGAAGTTGATTTCTCTTTGTAAATTACACCCTCGAACAAAAGGATTCTGCTGGCGTCTTCTCAACTCACGTCCGCTTGCTAAAATAGCCTATTCTAAGATTTGTGGCGGTATTGCGGAGAGACCGTTAATTGTTTTCCGACAATTTTGTAAACATTAGCTGCATATGTTCTGGAGCTAATCCATGGAGAAACTTATAAACCATGGATGCAATTTCAAATCCGATAATTTCTTTCATAGTTAACCACCCTAGGTTTCCAATCAAAGGAAGAGCTGATGCATCATAAGGGCTGCTAATAACAATTCGGTTTTGCAGCTTTTGAAACAATCTTTTCATGCTTCCATCTTTTATCGATCATTTTAAAATAAGAAGTTATCTAGCCTTAATATTGGGTAATAAACCATATAATAACCGTTTCCTTTGGGCAATACCGAAAACATTAATACTCAGCCTATTTTCTGGTATTGCCCCCGGAAATATTTATATAGGCTTACACTACGATATTAGGTCTCATGAATTTCGGTTTTTGCAGGGAGCATTAGGTCCAGTTGGACTACCAGGAGGGCCAGGACGAATCGTAAGTTTCTTCTTTTACATTTACTTTGATATTCTTTAATCAACTGTCACAGTGTCTAATGTGTTCCTCGAATGCATGCCTCGAATCAGTTCAGTTCAATTCAATTTTATTCATAGAATACATCCTAATACAAGGCTAACAGCTACAGAAAATATTTCTGTATAGCAAGGCCCCGCATTTAACAAACCACATGAAAGAAACGTTTAGGCTACTGAAAAATGATTGGTCCCCCAACACACCAAAAATAGAATTTCTTGTGTTTTAATCTATACTAGGTCCTGGTCCGATGGTCTGGGAGCATTCAAATTCACGTAGCGTTGATAAGAAATTTCTACCAAGATATCTCGGATTTACTAGATTTTTACCGAAATTTTGACTGATTTTGATTATTGACTGAAAAATGATTATCCCCCCCCCCCATCACACCAAAAATAGAATTTCTTGTGTTATAATCGATACTAGGTTCTGATTCGATGGTATGGGGGCGTTCCAATTCATGTAGCGTTCATAAGAAATTGCTACCAAGATATCTCGGATTTTTCACATTTTTACCTAAATTGTTGACTGATTTCCTTGATAAGAATTGATGATGTCATGATGGCATGCACATAGGGTTGATATATCTATAAACAACCCCGTTCTGTTGCAATCTATTTTTTCTAGGGCTTTCCAGAAAGACATTAGCAACTTAAGAAACTTTCAGCCTAATAAATAGAAAATACCATCGATATAAGTAAAATTTTAGGCTAAGGGATGAAAACGTTGTTTCTGGAATGCAAGGTCTCACTGTACGACCCAGGAGAAGCATGGCTTTTCTAGCCGAGGCGGTAAACATACCATTGAGGAAATGTACGGCAAGGTGGGGGCAAAATGGTTCATTGACGAATCATTGCATTTCACTTTTATTCTGCTTTAGTTGAAAATAATCAGTTTTTATCACGAAAAAAGACAGAATCCTCTCCGTTAACAGCAAAATATCAAGTGATCCCTTATTCCCTGGTCCACCCTCATTGAAAAGGTGGCTTTGATTGTTTTACCCATTTAAAGTCATGTGACCATACTCTTGGAGAATTTCGGTATTTCTCATGGCACAAAATATGTCAAAGAGTTCAAAAGATGTTTTAATCAAGAGACTAATCACCTGACTTGAAGTGGTTGTAAACAAACTATAGCGGCTATTGTCTGTTGATTTTTCTATGAAAATATTCTTCTGGAGCTGAAATTGGTATTTTTTTCTTGAAGGGACCTCGAGGCTTACCCGGTGAAAGAGGAGAAATTGGTGCAGATGGTACTCCCGTATGTGTTTTTTCTTCCCTATGGGTGATTTCTTTTGGGCCTGCACAGCATTTTTGTGTTGGAATTCTGCTTCGCTTGGCACAGTCAGTACAGCCTGAAAGAAACGATCGGTTTTTATGAAGCAAGAACAGCAAATTTGTGGTGTTGTTGATTCGTTTGCTTTGCTAATCAAAAGCGAAGAAAATCTGTACACTGCTCAAGATGTGTACAAAACAGAAACACGTTGCTGTGTTGGTCTGAAGGATGCATCCTATCCTATTACATTTTGCTATTCACTTTTATTCATCTTTGGTGTGCTTTTAATTGTTTTTGGATATTGCAGTGACTTTACAAGGGCAAAATAACAAATTTGAACCATAGAAGTTTTAGCTATTCTAAAGAGAATCTGAATTGAACGATATTTTTGATACATATTGAAGAGTTTTCGAATGTGCACAACACTGATAGAAGCTCCGACGCCACTCAATCGAACAAATTGAAAATGTACAAAAATATCGCTCGATCCAGACTCTTTTTGTAGCATAGCAAAATATCTATTGATATGGTAACAACAAGGGCAGATTTTGTAATACAATAGCAACAGTTGCGTTTGATTGACACCTGAATTCAAAGCGATTAGCGACTGCAGACAAAGGAAATTCTCTCAACCAGTAATTCAAAACAAACCAAGCCGCAAAGACTTCCCCGAAACTAGTACGGCAACGTCTCGCCTTGTGCATGCGAAAGATGGTTTTTAAGAGAAGTTACGTGCTTATGAGGTGCTTATAACGAAAGTAGAAGGGTAAATCTAAAGTTCTGTCTGGCGGATTTTTTTTATTTGATTCAGGAGCCGAGTAGAGGGCATTGTTAATTCTGGCGTATTTAGGGCTTATAAGAAACGATTACAAAACAGCTCCTGAATCAAATAAACAAAATCCGCCAGACAGAACTTTAGATTATGAAACTTCTCTTAAAAAACACCTCTCGTTTGCACAAGGCGAGAGTTTGCCCTACTAGTTTTGGGGAAACCTTTGCGGCTTGGTTTGTTTTGAATTACTGGTTGAGAGAATTTCCTTTGTCTACAATTGCTAATCGCTTTGAAATGAGGTGTCAATCAAACGCACATGTTGCTATTGTATCACAAAATCTGCCCTTGTTTATGGTAACATCATTAAGAAAATATAGTGTTTCACAAAATTACATATCAGCATTTGCTGTATCGAATAATCGTAGGCAATGTACTAATTTCCATGAATTACAAAATGAGTTGTAGCACGAATGCTTGCTTAGATTTACCGGGTGAATCATTGAAAAGGCCCGGCGTTTTCATTGATTCACCCGGAAAAATCTTGGAATAAATAGCAAGTTACCGGAAGATTCTGGAAAAATAATATAGGGTAAATAGATAGGGTAAATAGCAAGTTACCAAGCTGTGGCTGAGAGAAAACAGCAAATGCCTATTACAAATCCCGGAAGATTCTGGAAGAATCTTGCTCCCTGAATATCAAGGCAATTATATTGAAAACTGTCTTGTTTCATTGCCGATATGCCCAATTAGATTCAGTAATTTGCCCGGCTTTAATCGGTCATTCCTTCCCATTGATATGAGTGAGAGGCTTCCTGCAGAAAGCCCCTTTCAAACCTGCAAAAATGAGTGAAAACCACAAGCAAAATTTCCTTGGTTTTCCTTCCTGACAACAATGACATTTGCATCTATTAGCGTTATATGTTGACGTCTTGGGAGAATGGAATCCCACATGAATGAGTTTTGCTATAGCAGTTTAAAGTCATTTCTGTAAGGTAGAAATATTGGTGAAATTGACCCGTGATTTTAGCACGTTTTTAGAGGTTTCTCGAAGGGAATTTCTCGAGAAATTCCCCTGTAAAATCTGAACAGAGTGACCGATTTCAGCAAGGAAAGGTTCTAAAAATAATAACTTGTTGGCAATTCAATCAGAAATTGCAAAATATTATTTCTTTCATATTTAGAGGGCAGTAGCTTTTCAAACGGCGTATTTTTTGTCTGATTCACCCAGTAGGAATTTATTTCTCCAAAATTAAATTCACTGTGATAATTTAGTATTTTTTCTTTTTTGTTTAGTGATGCTCTAATTTGATGCAATTTTATCATCTTGTAATATCAGAGTCTGTGAATTTATGATTGTATTTTCTTTTCAGGGGGATAAGGGACCAGCAGGTTCCTCTGGGCCAGCTGGCGAACCAGGAACGCAAGGACCAGCAGGAATGGCAGGTTCTCCAGGACAGAATGGACCTAAAGGAGATAAGGTATGGTAGCTAGTTATTGCTGTTAAGCGTATTCATGCCTGACTGATCAAAATTGAGTGAAAATCAAAATCATCGTTTAATACGGTTTCCGTAATGCTAGACACTTTTATTTGAAGGTTTAATGAAGAATATAAAAATTGAAATACAGTAAAGTGCAATGTTTCAAGTTTTCTGAAAATTTAATCTTCTAATTTGGTTGTCATTAGGCCCTGAGGAGCATCCAGCCGTGATAATGATAAAACATGTGCTATGATTTTCACCGGTATACAGCCAATGATATGGAAGTGCCTTAGATGTCCAACTCCATTATTGTTCTCGACTGAGGCAGAATCACCTACTCGGAAATAGTGGCAGAAAACCGATCTCGCGTAAGGGCTCAGAAAACTGTGAACAGCGCCTATGAAATCGAGCTTTTCGAAGGCTTATTAGTATTAAAACCGGTAAACTCTTTGATTCTCTGTTGAAGGGTATTGGTAGAAGTCGTTTGCTTACAATTTGGCCAATCAAATATTGAAAACGAAGTCTGGCTGTTTTTGCCTTCATGAATGAAGAATACGTTTTTGAAACAGTTTCCCTTTTCCTGTTTATTGTTTTCGAGAAAAAGCCATTTCCCTTTTCCTGTTTATGGTTTTCGAGAAAAGGCCATTTCCCTTTTCCTGTTTATGATTTTCGAGAAAAAACCAAATGAATGAGTTTTCCTGAGAAAGTTCCCATACAGAGCCCTCATAGAAATGTTCTTTTCCCGCTGTTCCTGCACATGCGGTATTGCCTCACCCACACAATGCTAATTATCCCCAGTTAGATATCTAGCGCAGCGCCTTTGATGCTTCTATATCATGGTATGCAGCTTCTAAAATTGCCTTCTTTTTTTTCAAAGGGTGAAGGTGGCTTGAAGGGACAACGAGGCAAGGACGCAAAAGATGGTTCGCGTGGACCTGATGGTCCTATTGGGCGAAAAGGAGTCCAAGGCTCCCCTGGACCAAAGGGAATACTAGGCAGACAAGGAAACCCTGGTTTACACGGCAAACGAGGATTAACAGTGAGTGTTCTTCATATCACATTTGAATGCGTACCAAGAAGCTGTTTTCATTTATAAACTTTTTCAGAGAATTTCTGTGTACAATATATAAATCTTTCTCTTCCTTACACTTTACTGATTGAAAAAATGCTGTAATTCTTAGGATCTTTATTGTAATTTAAACAGTTAATTTAACGTGATGTAATTTTTGCAACTTTCTTATAAATCTTTTACTTATTGTCATTATTGTTCGTTATTTTACGCGAAGAAGATGTCTTTTCAAGTCCAGCTATTCTTGGTTGAGAAATGTAGAATGTTTTCCTTAATCTACTTTGCAATGTAAACATGAAATTTACGGTTGCCTTTAGTTATAATCTTGGCATGTTATGTATTCTGTGCGTTGTAATGTGTGTTGTATTCTGTGCGTTGTCCATTCAGCATAGGTTCCAAATCTTTAAAAAGGCTGGTGTAAAATTTAATGACCTATTTCTTTGAACTGAACGATTTCAAAGAAACTTTAGCAATTTCTCTATAATCCTACCGTTCGACGTTTCTGAAATCTTCAATATTTTCAGAATTAGAGTGTTTTTCTTCTTTTTCAAGAATTCAAGAAAAATTTTCAAAAAAACTTAAAACCATCGTAATTTCTAAACTGTTTGACGCAACATGAAGAAATTTCGAAGAAAACCATAGTTTATGAATGCCTACAATATGGTATCAAGCAGAAGTCCGTCACTCATCTGGTTTATGATTTAGAAATTTGATGACGTCACATCCTCAAATGAGTTGAAATGTAAGATACGCTGTTATCTCCAAAAATATTCAAAATTTCTGAAAAGTCCAACGGTAGAATTATAGATAATTATCTAAAGTTTCTTCCAAGCCATTCAATCAGAAGAGATAGGTCATAGAATTTTACACCCACCTTTTTACGCCGAGTTAAAGATTTGGAACCTATGCGTTGTCCATTCGTAATTATCGTGTTGAGACGGAGGAGCTAAATGGACTTTTCTTATTGCAGGGACGTAAAGGTTCACGGGGACAGAGAGGACCACATGGGCAAACTGGATCAAGAGTAAGTGGCTTAATTTTATTTCAAATAAATTGAATAATTGTCAAATTGTATAATCATATTGTTTCTTTCCTGTATAACCATTGTCAGTGTCATTTTTCACTTCATGTACCGGATGAGAACAAAATTAACACGTTTGGTGGGCTGTGGAATAAAGATTATGCGGCCGATATTCAAACTGAAATTTTAGCTATCAGTCAAAGGCTAACTTCGATGTGAAAATTTACCTTGGTGAAATCATTCATTTTTTAGACACAGAAATTAGGAAAATGCTGATAAGGGGTTTATATGGGAACGAGGAATCCCTGTTCCATTTTGTCCATGATTTAATTGCCATTATTATTATTATTATTATTATTATTATCAATTTCTTTAAAAGTTGGCTAATATAAATACCGTAGCTATACTAAAGCTAATTTAGGCCAACTAAAAAATTACAATATACAATAGTTAAAATAGTAAAATAGTAGATAAATAAATATACAATATTCGTAGTTAAAAATAGTAAAATAGTAGATAAGTAGATATACAAAATTGACATACATTCAGCATAAAAACAATAAATGTTAAAATTAAATAAAGCCTAAGTTCGGAATGAAAGTTTGGCATAATCGGCAGTGGCAGGTTTCTCCTGACCAAGATTTGATGTTGTTTTTAAATTCAGCAAGAGATGTAGAATCTTTGATAAATTGTGGAACGGTTGCCCAGACTTGCGGGCCTCTGAAACGAATCGTTTCTGAGCCATATGTAACGGTTCTAATTCTAGGAAGAGAAAAATCGTTAGTGTTCCTCAGATTATATTGACTTTCATTTTCACAAAAAATCTCTCTCATAAAAACTGGATTCAAGCTATTCTTAGTCTTGTACATTTCGGTCATGAGAAGCTGTAAATTTCTCTGGTGCACAGTTATTGGTCGATCCTTTTCCATTAAAACCTCAAAACTGGATTCATAGTCCTGATATGTAACTCTTAGCGCTCTCTCTTGAATTTTATTAATTTTATGATGGAGTTGACGGCTGAGAGTTGATTTCAGGCCCAATGTCAGGTTCAATTTAAACGGCAAATAAATCATGGACTAGAATGGAACGTGGAAGTCTTCTTCCTTTATTCTTTACGATAACGGGTCTACTCGTAGACTAAGTACGGCCTTCCAACAGTATGAGCTTAATCGTTGTGAAATCTCGACGACTTCATTTTAAAGTTATTACTGTGTATGCAGAAAGGGAGCATTAGAAATAAACACGTGGTTTCCCTTTTTTAGGGTCCAGCTGGCTCTTCAGGGCCGAAAGGAGGAGATGGAGAACGTGGGGATAAAGTAAGCAAAGGATTTTTACTTATTTTATTCATGATTTTTTTACTCTTAAATGATACAGCGAATATAATTTTTTACTTGCTAGAAAAGATGTTTGGATCGAGTTTCTAAATCTGGTACAGTTTGGGAAGGAAAACGAAAGCGCTACCCGCCTTATCAGTGGATACACTGTTAGCTGTTGCATGAAGTGGCTGCGGCTCTAAACACTTTTCAGAGAGTTTGTTATCAACTACTTTGTGCAAAATGAGCTAGGAATGGTTTAGTTTACACACAGGCAAGTGTTATTGGTCGTTTTGCTTTGGTTCTCGTTATTTTCATTCATTTTTAACTGACTTTTCTTTCAATTGTATAACGACGGTTGAAAACAGCAAACTTCCATATGCAAACGCGTAAAATGAAACCCTTGCATGCTCATGCTCCCACTCCCAATTTGTGTTTGCAACTGTTACACAACGAAGTCAGCTTGCAATGAACGATAACAACGAGAAACAATGCCAGAATGCAGAAAAAAATTGTCTGTGTATTATAAACTGAAGCATTCGTGATTTTGTTTTCAAACTCGATTGGAGTAAAATTGCAAAATGAGCTAGGAATGGTTTAGTTTACACACAGGCAAGTGTTATTGGTCGTTTTGCTTTGGTTCTCGTTATTTTCATTCATTTTTAACTGACTTTTCTTTCAATTGTATAACGACGGTTGAAAACAGCAAACTTCCATATGCAAACGCGTAAAATGAAACCCTTGCATGCTCATGCTCCCACTCCCAATTTGTGTTTGCAACTGTTACACAACGAAGTCAGCTTGCAATGAACGATAACAACGAGAAACAATGCCAGAATGCAGAAAAAAATTGTCTGTGTATTATAAACTGAAGCATTCGTGATTTTGTTTTCAAACTCGATTGGAGTAAAGTTATCGTTGATTAACTTTCTGAAAAGTGTTATGAGATCCAAAGGAATTTCTTGCTGCGGCTAGCAATGTTTATACTGAGAACGGGGGTCGTCTTTTTGTTTTCGTTCACAAGATTTACCAGATATTGACATTCGATCCAAACCTCTTTCCTGGCAAGTAAATAGGGATATGGTTGCATGGGAAACATAGGGTCTTTGTAATGCACCAAGCATCTTTTCAATTTGATGGTGTAAACAGATTGCAATTTTGTCATTAAAATCCATATGATAGAAAATACCCAATCGTAATAGATTATTAGACTTGTTACACGAGTCCTTGTTTTCGCTCCATTCTCTCCAACGATACCTCCCACAATACCCATTCCGCTTCAACAAAGGACTCATAATCAAACATACATTATTTTGAGACTAATTTCCGCAAGCCCGCTGCTCTACGCGAAAGGGTGGAATCTAGAATGGCATAAGGTAAAAGCCGGACTGCACGGAATACAACAACGGATATGAAGCAGTGTACTTGTACTACATTTGTCGTACTTGCATTCAGTAACGAACTGACTTTACAATCGAGTTCGATTTTCATCCAATTCAATAGATGAAGCGTAGACTGCGACTGAAGTAGTTAATCTACTGAACAGCGCGTTTTTTGGCTTTTCAAGTGTATCATAACGATCAAAATGCGTTTTAAGTTTAGCGGAACGACTATGATTGTAAACAAGAATTCCATTCAATGGAGCAAAACTTAAACGAATGTCATCTGTCTAATAGATAGTAAGGCTACTGAGGACTTATTAGATGATTCCATCAAGGGGCTCCATCACCAAACTGTAAATAAATCTGTGAAACATCATTCGTTTAGGCACGTGTTCGTTGTTTTCTGCAGTTTGTTTGATGGCTTTATTCAAGCCAGCAGAGGGTTACCGTTTAAAATCCACTTCTATCCTAGCAATCATAAGAGGTAAGAATGTTTGGTTTGTTCCTCGTTGAAGTACAAGGATTTGTCTTCATAATGACGCTTTTCTTTTTGGAAAGAAGATGAAAACCCTTGTTTGATATTACCTTTCAGAAAATACTGCAAAATCATTGTTTGTTCAGAAATTTCGAGATAGGGTCCGTTTAAATATGACTATATAACTGATTTGCTAAACTGATTAATTTTATTTGCTTTAGGGAGAAACTGGTGCTCCTGGAGAGAAAGGTGAATCTGGTCAAATTGGTCAAATTGTAAGTAACCAATTTTAGCACTCAAATACTCATATCCTTCACAGTTATTCAGCCTGCTGGTTGGCTAATTTCAAAAATTCCATAGCCAAAACCAACTTTCGTAGCTAAACAAAATTTTTATTTTATCTGATGTGTGTTTCTGACTCCTGTGCCAGTCCAAGGCGTGTCGCTAGATGAACATCAGAATATAGACTGATTACATATTCGTAGTTATCGTTATTGATAGACTGATGGACGCTCAAGCTACGACTCGTAGGCTTTTACACTGAAAATTAGGACGAAATTGTTTCCCTCGATTTCATGTCCGGATATTGAAACCATAGCAACACTGTATGAAAAGCTGAGTTTTCAGTGATATTAGCCATGAACAAAAGCCGCTAGTATCCAGATGAATGTTTCCCCAATCCAGAAATCAACAAACCTTTCACGTAGCACCAGGAGTTCCTCATTTTGAAGGCCGATTTGCTTCCACGAGCTTCACCGCAGCAAGGAGAATTTGCAACGTTGTCTTGACTGTACCTCAACCTCGTTCCTGAAGGCACGGATAAATTTGTTTCTGGCTGTCCTAATTTTTTTGTATGAAAGTCCATAAGTCCCAGTTTGAGCAAAGCTGTTGTTGTTGTTGCTATTGTTGTTGCTGTTGGTGCTGTTGTTGCAATAACTGGGACTATGTGCCACGTACTTTGGAGTGATTTGCCCCTCGACAATTTGAAGTACTTCATTTGATAATCATTGTGACATCTCTTTATTTTTAGGGTGAACTTGGAAGCCCTGGGGCAAAAGGTTCCCGTGGCTTGCAAGGAAATGCTGTATGTAAAATTACCAGTCTCGTTTCATTACTTTAATTCATATCCTTATAATGAATTGAATAGCACATTTTTTATTTGATGCTTCGGTTAAGGGCGACCGCCCTTTTGATCGTTAGTAGAAATTCGGGCTTCTACTTCTTTTCAAGCAGGATCCTTCATTTAACATGTATCCTTGGTTTCACCTGGTCTTATGATCTAACTGTTTATTGAGACGTCTCAGCCGAGACACTTTGGTGTGTCACCAATCAGAGAGCAGCATTTGCAGTTGTAGCTCTCAAATAGTGCAATGTGATTGGTTGATGAAGTTGTCATGGCAACAATACCGACAAACAGGAAGATTCATGCAGAAAGTTTAAAGTATCTAATCTTTTTGCACCAAAGAAACATTCTTCTAAGTGCTACTAATTAGTTTTTTCGTGTTCAAATTCTGGAGCCTCGAATTTGAGGCATTTTAGGTGCGGTGTTTTGATGAAATAGCTGAGGCCATGGACGTGGTTGGTTCAACTTATAATTACCGTAAAAGATCTGCTCTAATAAGCCTAAGTCAAATTTTTAAATAAGACCCCTCTCTATTACGCTCCCCTCCACAAATATCAAATGCTATTGGTTACCAAAGATTTTCTATTTATTTAGCTAAACAAGTTTGCATGTTAATTTCATATGGTTTGGGGATAGACTGTGTTAAATTTGTGAATTTGACTCTTAAACTTGTATATTTATTCCGCAAAATTGGGGTAAAAGAACTGAAAAGCTATCATTTACATCCTCGTGATTTGACTTTGTGAATAATCCCCCGTCTCTAATAGGCCTCCTATCTCTTAACCCCTCTGGAGTCCCGGAAATTAGATGAGCCCCTGGGGGCTTAATAGAACTTCTGCTGTATGCGATTTCCATTGCTGCACATTTTATGCCATTATGTTCCTTCGATAGGGTACAATTGGAAGGAATGGAGATCCAGGACCCCCAGGACCTGCAGGACAAACGGTAGGATATATACGCTTATTGTATTTGTTTTTGTTACCGCGGTCGTTGCTTGTGGACTGGAAGAAACCTTTGTCCTGAAAGCGTTGTGAGCTTGATGTAAATGTTCAAGAAAACGGGCAGGACACCTTCGTTTTAATGCAACGACTTCTACTTAAAGATTCATTGCTAGTCATGATCCTTTGCACGCCGAATAAAAGCAAAAGATAATAACTTAGGCCAGAGATGACTTTAATTTCCTATGGAAGTTGACTTTGGCGTCGCAAAGAATCATGGTTAACAACGATGGGTCTTTAAAGTTTTCTTAAAGTTCACCGATAATGCCTTATTAATGAGTCCCAAACTTCGACTCATATCTTGATGAGATCGTATGATCGGTTCTAGCGGTAATTGAGCACAATTTGTTGAATGAACAATCTTCTGACATGCATGTTGCATATTGTTTCAATAAAGAGAAACAAGTGATGTATGATTCATCGTGCTTTGAACAGAGTTTTGTTTTGCACGATAAACCCATTATCAAGTCAATAATAATAATTGGTAAGCACGATGATGAAGTGTCGTACTAAACTAAACTCTGTTCATAGTTCAAGTGATTACATGTTACTAAAGTTGAAAAAACACATATTGTTTATTCATGTCAAGATTGCCTTCCTTATCGAACAAAAGGATATTTTCTGTATAGTGGACACCTCGTTAAAGTGAAGCAGGCACTCTTCAGGTCTCGAAGATTTCCGCTTTAAAGGGGCTGGATAAGAAATACGTAAACAAATCCATGGTTTGTGCGTCAAATATCGCATTTTGAAAGGAGAAATTCCTTTGTAATTAGCTAAATTCAAAAGGAAAGATCCTTATCTAGATACGGGCTGATCTTTGGGTGAAAGATCAACGAAAATACTTGTTGGAAATCCATTTATATCACAGCAATCCCAAAACATATGGAGATCTAATTTGTATCAGAAGAAAGTGCAAAGGCGAATCTCCAAGATGATACATTTATTTTGAATTTTCATTGAATAGTCACGATAAATTAGCTCATCAGAAAACAGCCAAATCAAAGATTTTCCCAACAGTTTCTTATCCAGCCCCTTTAAAGAGAGTTGACTGTAATTTCCAAAGATAGAAAGCTTGATAAAGCACAAATTGCTCATCTGTCACAACGAAACATTAAAAATACTGAGAATGAAACTATCTTGGAATGGGGTAACATTCTCGTCAGCAGCATTTCGATATCGCAGTAAAAATGATTGTATAATCTCTCTTGACATTCATAGCTCGCTGAATATTATTCATACCTTACCTTTTGTAATTTGTATAATGTTTTCCGCTTTAGGGTACCGATGGCCCACAAGGGCCACCAGGACCTGCTGGAAGTGATGGGCCAAAGGGGCTTCAAGGTGAGCCTGGTATGGCTGGATCCGTTGGAGCTGCTGGAGTGTCTGTAAGTCGATACATTTCCTAGTTATTTAATCTTTGGTCTTCAGCTTTATGCTGAGTTTGCAGAGAAGGCTTCCCACTGCCTTCATTTAAACAGGATCTAAAATGCAGTTTGTTTACATTCTGCTCAAAGTAATCAATGGAATTTAAAACATCTTAGGGGACTGGGTTAAGCTAAATATAACCTATTGTATTTTATATTCTCGATCGATGAAAACTATTGGAACATAAGTGGCGCATGTCATTCTTTTGTACTCTCTTTCGACTAAATCTCTGTTCGTTTACTTTAAATACTTACTTCTTCTGTTAGTTATATGCCATTCAATTGATATATGCTAAATTATTAATAATGGGCCTAATTGTATCATTTACAGGGTAGAAACGGCAAAGATGGTAGCAATGGTGAAGCAGGCGAACCAGGAGAAAAGGTATGCAGTCTCTTTACAATCTGATGCAGATTCACCGCAGATAAGATTCAGGTAGTCAAACTACGATTCAAATAGCCTGAGCACAGACTGGTGAGGAGGGGAAGGAAAGAAACGTCTTGTTGGAGTGATGTATTTACAAAGATTCTGTTTCAGAGAAGCCTACACTATCTACGAGATTCCCACCACTCTTGATTTGATACGGATCGTCCAAGCCACAATTTTGTTTCGAAGTTTCTTGGGCGACGCTGACTCAAAATTGCGCAATCTTGTGACAAATAGGACATGACGGTCATGTGATAAAAAGCGAGGAAATGCGCAGCGTTATGCAGACTTCGTAGTTCCTTTCTTTCCTCTCCTCCCCAGTAACCAAAGTCTGCACACAGGCTAGATTCAAAGTGATTCAGGTTGATTCATTATTGAACTATTTATTCAGAAATTTCAGAAGCCAGGAAGAGCATTTTTGATTTTGTGGTATGTTAAGGCTGATTATCAGTCGCTGGAATTTCCCGAGCGGGTGGAATTGCATACATTCAGAGATCAGAGCTCACTAGCCGTAGCTTTCTATTCAATTGGAGAGCGAGATTTTCACTCGTAAACGATAGAAATTTCTGCCTCCCCGGAAAATTCCATTAACTGGAAATCAGCCTTTTCTGTAAATGCCTTCATTGTTATCAGGTATTATAGGATATATATTACCACAACATACATTGACATGTCTTTCACTTGTCCGTTATAAACTTTTCGATAAATTTCTTTATTTTTCAGGGACCTTCAGGACCATCAGGAGCAGCTGGACTCAAGGGAATTCGTGGAGCACGAGTAAGTTATTCTATTGGTCACTATCGATATACGTTGTGATATTTCGTGATCAGAAAGTTTATACTGATATGTCATTATTGCGCCAGAAAACAGAACTCACCTTTGGCCATATATTATCTTTTTGATAATTCAATACAGTTCATATATTTAAGAAAAGCTGCCTTTCAACGAGTTGATTTCCATGCGACCACCAACTAAAGGTGTCTGATATAACTCTTCGGAAGAAGTTGGGAAGCAAATAGACGCACTTAATTGTAATAAAGCAAATAGTGGCAAAATACCTACTGATAAACTTAAGAAAGCAAAGGATTTAGCTTGCCCATATCTTACCGACTGCATCAACACTGCCATCTATGATTCTGAATTTCCAAAGGAACTGAAGGATGCTGATGTGTCACCCGGTTTTAAAAGAGGTGCAACCACTACAAAGGTGAATTACAGGCCTATTAGTGTCTTGCCATCGGTCTCCAAAATTTTTGAGAGAATACTCAAAGGGCAAATGGAAGGATTTTTTAAACCTATTCTATCAAGTCTACTTTCTGGTTTCAGAGAGGGATATAGCACACAACATTCGCTAGTAAGAGTTATAGAAGCATGGAGAAAGAGCCTAGATTCGTCTGGTATGGTTGGTACGATCCTTATGGACCTATCAAAAGCATATGACTGTATACCTCATGACCTCCTTATTGCTAAATTAGAGGCCTATGGGTTTCATGAAAAAAGCTTGCGACTGATGTATAGCTACCTAACGAATCGGAAACAGAGTGTAAAAATTGGGTCTTACAAAAGTTCTCAGAGCAATGTGAAGATAGGCGTCCCCCAAGGCTCCGTTCTTGGGCCCTTGCTATTCAACATCTTCCTAAATGATTTATTCTATATGAAATTAAATTCAGAAATATGTAATTTTGCTGACGATAACACCGTGTATTCATGTGGCACTCGTATAAGCGAAATTACGACAAATTTAGAAAACGACCTAAGTACACTCCTAAATTGGTTTTATGCTAATGGCATGGTGGCAAACCCTGATAAGTTCCAATTGATGTTCCTGGGACTAAATGAAAAACATAAGTTACGCTTGAATATTGAGGGTGTAAAAATATCGTCCACTGAACATGTTAAACTTCTTGGAATCGAAATTGACAACAAGCTTCGATTCAATAAGCATGTAAAAACACTCTGCGACAAAACAAACAGAAAAGTCAGTGCTTTTAGGAGGTTAAATATTTATCTCTCAAGAGAACAGGCAATGAAACTGTGCAACACAGTAATTATCTCAAGCTTTAACTATTGCCCATTAGTGTGGATGTTTTGTGGCAAAGATGCCAACCATAAAATAAACCGTACCCATAAGCATGCTTTAAGAATACTCCACAATGATTACGACTCTTCCTTTGATACACTTTTGGAGAAAAGTGACACTGTAACGATCCATATTAAAAATCTCCAAAAATTGATGCTAGAAATCTTTAAGTCAATGAACCAGCTAAATCCATCATACATCTGGCACCTTCATGAAAGGAAGGAGATTCAGTATGACCTCAGAACTAAGCATCTGTGTAAATTGCCGATTACGAGGACGATAAAATTTGGCATGGAGTCGCTCTCATTCAGAGGAAGCATATTGTGGAACAATCTTAACGATGAAATAAAGGAGCTATCAACGGTTGCAAGCTTTAAAACAAAGATCAAAACCTGGACGGGTGAACAATGTAATTGCCGAATTTGTAAATAGCCTGTCCACTACGTTATGTATATTTCTTAGACATTTGTAAATTATATTGTAAATAGTTGGTACAAATTAGTTTCTTCTTTAAACTATGTAACACCAACTTTCAAGAATGTTTATGTTTATGTTTAAGATAGCAGTCAATTATTGGCGATTTCTTCAGCTATAAGCCTGAGCCGTCGATGATGGTAAATCGCCCCACTAGATCCTCTTTTACTGATCATAAACTTTTTGTTGCTCTTCCAAAACTCTCCCAATTTCTTACTCTAACACCTTCATTCCTAGGGTTACTGTCCTTTCGAACAACCTCCCTGGCTCTGTCCTCCCTCTCCCGCAATATTTGATTTACAAACTTACAAATGCTCAATGAACTCCTTTGGACTTACCTCTAACTGTTAGACCTTTGATTTATTCCCGTTCCTAGGATATCAGTTCCTAGGAATGTTACCACTAAAATAGATGTTACCACCAGAGTAGATGTTACCATTTCACCAAGGAACAAAATACGAAGGAAACGTAGGCTTCCACAGCTACACTTTCATGCTAAGTGAGCGATAGTAAGCGAATTTCAAGGTTGAAGATCCGCTGTCATTTGTTTTGTCATTTGGCTTTCTTCAAGCTGTTTACCAGCATTCTATTTCATTTAAGATAATGGATTGGCTCAAGAAAATAATTAGCAAACGTTTAGTCGTTTAGAAATGTGAATAAGAAAGCGTTGGTTATAACAGATGCTGTATTCCTTAGACTTACATTAAACACATTCTCTACAGGGACGCCCTGGCCGCCCAGGATTTCAAGGAAGGCAAGGAGTTATAGGACAGAAAGGGGAGCCAGGTCGAAATGGCGTACCTGGTACCAATGGCAACAAAGGTTTACTGGTATGAATATCTTGCATATAGTTTTTAATCACCCTTTCTAGAGACAGAATTATAGATGCCGAAAACTAGATTCCAGTAATTTTTTCTAAGAAACGGCTTATGAGAAACGACAGGCTTAATTCTTTAAAACTCAAGCTACCCTACCTGGATTTGGAAAGGTGAGAAACTTTTGAAATTTGCAGTTTTCATTTCCCCAGTCATATACAACAGTTTTGACATTGAACACCAGTGTATTCTGCCAGTCTACACTTGACATGAAGATTGGATTATTTTCAATGAACCGCTCACTGTGAAACCGCTCACACTGAAACCGATCTCTGTGTCCCGTTTCTACGAACAACATTGGGCCAAAAATGCTTTTCTTTTAGAGGGGCAAAATTGTGGAATGACCTGGATACAAAATCAAATTTATCAAAAACACTCAAACAATTTAAATCCTGTCTCGAAAACTCCACAACATGAAGGAACCCTTTTAGATTTGTGCGACTATTCTGATCTATATACCTTTACTTTGTTTGTTAATTGGGCATCTTCTGAAAACTGTAGAGTTGGTAGAAGCTAAAATCCCATTCTTTTGGTGCCATTCTACCGAAAACGGTAGACTTCGCAGACTTCAGATCATTTTTTATGAAAGCCCATTCTTTTGGTCATTCTGTCTTCGGTAGAATTCCGAGAGATTTTTGACGTATTCTTTTGGGCTCTACTGAAAACGGTAGACTAACGAGGCGTCGGAAACCTTCTGCTCATGAAGCTGGTAGACTTCCGAGAGATTGCAATAGCCTTATTTCGTGAACAAAAAAATTTACAAAACATTCGAAAAAACAATGGAGTATTATGAATTATTTTCTCTCGGGATTTGCAAAACAAAACTACAGTACATTGCAATGGCTTCAATTCACTCAGCTGAACACAACATTCGAACTCTCAAACTTTGAGTTGACAATTCTCATTCTTTTGGGCTTTTTCTCTGCGAAGTCTACCAACTCTACCGTTTTCAGAATGTGTATTCTTTGAAAAAAAATGAAATGAAATGAAATGAAATGCTTTCAACCAGCCGTTGTTCTCCATCACATTGAAGGCATCCCAATCTGTCGCTGCTTCTTGGGTAGATCTAGAATTTTCCTGATTGCTGCCGTAACCTAGAAATGACAAATATCTTCATTCATCTTTTGTTCATCTTTTCTCATTATATAGGGTGGAACAGGACCCCAAGGACCACCTGGACCCTCTGGACAAACTGGTACCGAGGTAAATTCTTTTTATCAAAGTGTCTATTCTGCATTCAGTATCACACATCTGACGATAAAACGATAGGCCCAATAAATCTCTTTGGGTGAACTTCAATTACCAACTTTATTGTTTCAAAGAACCCAAGTATGCGTATCCCATTGGCAGGAAAGTGTTCGTCAGTACGAGAGCTTTAGAATCTTTTGAAAGGAGAAAAATCATAAAGCAGTGGACAAATAGATATGAATTGCATTTAATGTTAAGCTTACCGATAGCTGTAGCGTCAAGTATTTTGCCAAGCACGATTTTCAGTTCTTGTATCACTGGCCAGCGCTAAGATTAACTCTTTATTTTATGATAGAAGAATCACAGTTATGAATTTTGCACAGAAAAAAGTTATAAAATGACTTGTTTTCATTGTGTACTTATCTCTAAAACAAGGCTTTGCTTACGTACCAAAAGATCGTTACTGAGTTCAGCAAGCTCTGCAAAATTCCACGTTTTATGATAGGGATCTCCTGGAACAGACGGAAAACCAGGTACTAATGGAAAACGTGGCGGAAAAGGTGAGCCAGGAGTTCAAGGATTACAGGGATATTCAGGACAACAAGGCCGACCTGGTCAATCAGGAAATTCTGGACCAAAAGGAAACAGAGGAGCACCAGGCAAGAAAGGACCACATGGGGCAACTGGACAAATTGGTGCCGCAGGTGATACAGGATTCAGAGGTTCTACTGGAAGGAAAGGAACTAAAGGTGGACTAGGAGCTGCAGGTGCCAAGGGTGACAAAGGCTGGCGTGGCTACAAAGGCCAAAGGGGGCTAACTGGGACTCGTGGACAAATTGGAGATCAAGGAAATGATGGTAGTGAAGGACTGCTAGGACCTTCCGTGAGTTTTAGATTATCTTCGTTTAACCCTTTCATTCTAGCCTGCGTGCAAACTCGAATGACTTCTTTACTGAGAGGTTGCTCCACCTCTTGTAAAAGAAAACCATCGAGTCTGCACGTGGGAGGCTATTTCATGCTTGGTGCAACTGTTATCTTACAATTCTCCTTTATAGACTGTTTTTATGCGAGGGTCTACCATGAGCCTTAGGCTGTTCTCGAAAGATATAGCATGCCCACATAAATTTTGAAATAGAGCAAGGTTTTGAATATTTAAGCCATATAATGAAATGTATACGCCATACTGCATTTCATATCCACAGAATGATCAACATCGAACATCCTCTTTCCCCAGTCAAAACACGACTTTTTGTGAGATACTTGTCCTTTCAGTCTCGAAATATTTTTGCTGCCACTGTCATCAGAACGTTGTTTTCACTAACCAACGTTGTGCTAAAGAGAGAAGCGAAATTCTTTTCTGTAAACCCTTTGTTACAATATATTCATTTTCGGAAATCAGTCTGATTCCAAGAAAGAAGTTTGATTCCAAGAAAACTAATTTAATCATTAATTAGACTTATTACTTTGAGTTTCTTGTTTCCCTGTGCTCTTTGACTTGATGATGGCGCTTCGGTCAACAGAGGAGTGACAACAACAACAACAATTCAACCAAATGAGATGAGCGTAACTTGAGGGTCCTTATGGAGTGAGTAGACTGTAGACTCACGAAATAGTCCCAGTTATCGCAACAACAACAGCAATGACAACAACAACAACAATATATTTTTTGTTCAAACTGGGACTTATGAACTTTCACATCAAAAATGGGACGAAAATAAACAATGGGGGCACCGATTTTTCTATTCACGTTGAAACGAGGTCATGGCCTCTTTTCGGTAGTTGGAAAATTTCAGGAGCTGTGGCGTGCTGGCGTGCACTATTGTGGACCTCAAAATTAGGATATTATGATTGAAACTGAAAGGTTTGTAGATTCTTGGATTGAGGAACATTAATCTGGATATTTGTGCCTTTTTTCATTGCTAACGTCACTCAAAACTTGAATTTTGAGGCGTTTTAGTATCTGAGGATTGAGCCTACAAGTTAGGCCCACCTGCCATTGCTTAAATTACTCGGATTTTTTCATATAGTGTTGCTATGGTTTCCATATCGGATGTGACGTCAAGGGAAACAATTTTGTCCCAATTTTCAATGTGAAAGTCCATGAGTCGTAGTCATAGCGTCCATCAGCCTATCAATAGCAATAACTACGAACTTGCAATCAGTCTATGGAGTGAGGCTTATCATTAATATGAAGCAATCAACAGATGGTATCTTACGAATAAAATGAACTTAATTATTATTCTGATCACAGGGTCCCAAAGGATACAGAGGACGAGCTGGGCCAGATGGACCTTCGGGAGATGTAGGACCAATTGGGAACACAGGAACAGAAGGTGATGAAGGCTTACGAGGCCGATCTGGACAAGATGGATATCCTGGCCCGGCTGGTCCTCCTGGACCACCAGGGCCACCTGGGTCTAGTGGGGCATTGGCTGGTGGATTAGCTGCTGGTGCGTTAGGCCAAGGACAGAACTTCGAGAAGGGACCTCGATACCATGGTTACCAAGGTTACTATGGTGGATATTATCAACAAAGTTATCAACAAGGTTATTACAGTGGAAGATCAGCAACAGATGGCGAGAAATCTGAAAATGAATCACCGAAGGTATGACTAGATAATTTCCTTTATTTATCAAATTTTTACTTAAAGGGGCTCCGTCGTCAAAATGTAAACAAAACGAAGATTTTTGCAGTTTTTTGAAAGGTGATATCACACAGGATTTTCGTATTTTTTCAAAATGAAAGTTGCTGTTTGGGCATTAATCATTGTACTTCATTTTGGAACAAACCAAACATTCATATCTTCTACGATTGCTCGGATAAGTGGATTTCTAACGGTCACTTTTTGGTGGCTCGGGTGAAGCCACCAAACAAACTGCAGAGAACAATGGATGAACAATGGATAATCGGCGACACGTGCGAGTTCACGGATTTGTTTACTGTTTGACGACGGAGCCCTTTTAAAGCGTCTAGTTTATATTAAAAACATGATTGATCACTGATAGATCATTTTATCACAGCATTATAAAATCGGCAACTTTTTCTCTCTCTACGGGCTCTCTACCTGCTTCTTTCCTATAACTTCTGTCGTCGTATGGAACGAGCTGTCCTTCTTTCGTATCCGCTACAGTGCCTTTAAACGTCGCATTACCGTTCGTATCTCTGGTAGCTCTTCACCTAGGTGAGTTTTTGGGCACTTGTATAGTGTATAAAGAGGTGTTGCTACCGTTCCTGAAGAATAGTCTCGCTAGAAAAGCAAGTTTAATGAAATGTGGAATTGCGAACTCCTTAAAACCCCATAAACGTGTTGAACGATGTGAAGTAGCCATAAGTAGATTTAGTTCCTTTAAATCATTCCCTGAACCTAAAAAGGTGTTTTATTAGAATGAGAACGCATTTATGTTTGCACGACATGTTTCGGATGCACCAGGAGTGACTGGTTGCATTCTGGGGCCTGGGCATTATCCCATATTTAGGCCCTGATTAGTCTTAAATATGGATTGTTGTGAAACGGCCTTGAAGGCCCATCGGCTGGTCCGCTCCTGGATACACGGTATCCATCATCAATTTTGCTTAAAATGCTAGAAATTACTATGATTCAGAATATCAAGAACTCGCAATGGGCGTTACATTAGAAAGCTGTCGCTGAAATAGTGTTTTCAAATGACTCCTCGATTTCTTTTAGATTGACAAGAGCGGTGTCTTCCAGTTTTTGAGCTTAGTGGAGCTTGAACTGCAGGCTATGAGAAGTCCAGATGGTAGCAAGACCTTCCCCGGAAAGACATGCCGTGACCTCAAGATGTGCTTTTCCAAGCTAGGAAGCGGTAAGTAGGCATGATACTGCGATGTTTACGATTTTAGGTCAAAAGGATTGAATTGTACGCAAACATGTTGAAATATTGCTTTTTCTTATGATTAGCTTCAAAGGATTAACTTTTCTAACGGAAAGCCAGCTGCGTGCTAGCAGACTTTCAAAATATTTGCGACAAAATTTTGGACTCTGATGAGTTTGCAACTTGATGTTGATCAACAAACATTTTCGATAAAGAGTTGAAACCTTGTCAATATTTCCTGATACAGTTAAGTCCCACCTTTAAGAAACTATCACATAAGAAACTCAGAGACAGAATTTTTGTCAGAACAATAGGAGAACAATAGGTTAATCAAGGGAGAACAATAGACTGACGTAAAAAATGCGTTTCTTAAGTGCAGTAATTTACGATATTCCAGGTTTTCCGCTAATCGTTGCTTGCAAACCTATAAAGTTATGAACTACGGGGTGTCGCAAGAAAAATGTATCCTGTTTGCCTGAAGATTGCGACAAAACGGCAAATATTCTCGACAAACTTGTACTTGATGTTGCTCTCCAGATGTTCAAATAAAGTTTGCTGCCATCCCCGTAAAAATCCGTTGAAAAATGATGGAGCTATGACCTTCAAAAGGCCAAATTTGCCTGATGACTGAAACCAGCGGTCGGCCATTTTGTCTTACTATTTTGTATTGATAAATAATTTCATTGATTTAAGAAATAGTTTCCGTGAGGTAAGAAATAGTTGAAAACTCTCTGATGGTTATCGGAATTTTCAAGAGAGCTATGACATTGGAGGCTGCCGTTTCATTTCATCCATGAAGCTATTTATCGCTGCAAAATAGTAAGACAAAATGGCCGACCGCTGGTTTCAGTCATCACGCAAATTTGGTCTTCTGAAGGTCATAGCTCCATCATTTTCTTACGGATTTTTACGGGGATGGCAGCTAACTTTAATCGAATATCTGAAGAGCAACATCATGCAAAATTTTGGCGAGAATCCTTTGCCATTTTGTCGCAATCTTCAGCCAAACATAGCACAATTATTTCTGTGACACCCTGTAGTTGCTACATGTAATATAATGGGTGAATGTGGCTCAAGATATACACAGAGTGCTCAAGTTGTCATAGGAACAACGAGCGTAATACTCGTGTCTTCCCTGTCGTCAAAGCTCGTGCCCTGCCTACCTGCCTTACCTCATTTTGGTACCATTTTACAATAGTAACTTGTTGCTACGTGGCCAAGATAACCCAAAATATGGACGCTAGTAGCACACTGTAACCCTATAATGTGTCAATTCACACTTTTTGTACGACTTGAAGAAGCAAGTTCTGTTAAAAAGTGTAATATTTTGCATAGACTTGCTCTGGTCTATTTTTTTCTTGTTTCCTCAATAAAGTTTGACTGACAAAGAAAATATTTTTCATATACCCGATAAGTCAGAAAAAAGTTAAAGACCGCTGACTCTTTTCAGCAAACGGCTATGGAATAGAAAGTATTTGGACGATATTAAAAAAATTGAATGCTAATCTATCAGTCAAAGGCTAACTTAGATGTGAAAATGTTGTTTGGTAAAATCACTCATCATCTAAACCCAGAAATTAGGAAAATGTTGGTAACGGTTTTCATAGGAACAAAAATTCCCATGTTCGATTCTGGTCCATGATTTACTTGCCATTGAAACTTAAATTCAAAAACAATTACAGTTTCAGAAATAGAATCCAAATTTAAATGGCAAGTAAACCATGGACCAGAATGGAACGTGGAATTCTCGTTTCTATGCAAACCCCTTGCTAGAATTTTCCTAATTTCTAGGTCTGAAAGATGATCAATTTTGCTAAACAAAATTTTAACATCTAAGTTAGCCTTTGACTGCTACCGGGTGTCCCAAAAAAATGTATACGGATTTGGTTGACTCTAGCACTGTGAATTTAGCTTCAATCAACAATGGCTAATCACGCTCAAAATGTTCTTCGATAGTTAACTTGAACATAGATACCTCGTTTGTTGGTATTGGTGCTTTGAGAACAGAAATATCAATCTTGAAAGCTCAATTTTGCTTCTTCCTGCAAACCAGAGCTTTAGCCTTTTGGCCTAAGCAATTTCTTAAGGAATAGCGTATAAATCGACGATAGCCTTGATAAGATTTGAGCAATGTTAGATCTTGTGTTATTCTGTTTTCCAAAAGTCACCCCTAAGTCACCCATTGGGAAGTTCCTTACTTTTTCATTAATTTCAGTTCTTAATTTCGATGTGCTTCAGGAATTTGTTTAGGCCATAAGGCGAAAGCTCTTGTTTGCAAGTTGACGCAAATTTGAGCTTTCAAGATCGATAATTCTGCTCTCAAAGCACCAATACCAACAAACGCGGTATCTATGCTCAAGTTGACTATCGAGGAGCATTTTGAGAGTGATTAGCCATTGATTAAAACTAAATTCACATCGCTGGAGTCAACCAAATCTGTATACATTTTTTTGGGACACCCGGTAGATTAACATGTCAGTCTTGAACATCGGCCGCATACGTTTTATTCAACAGCCCGCCAAACGTGTCAGCGGTTTTAACATTTCTCCACTCACCCGCTATATGAATTTCGTGAACAAATCTTTTGCAGGAGATTACTGGATTGATCCAAACCTTGGTTCGCCTAATGATGCAATTAAAGTTTATTGCAATTTTACAACCGGAGAAACCTGCATTGACCCTAAGACAAAGATGAATCAGAAAAAGAAATGGATTAAAAGTGGTAAAGATGGTTTTAGATGGATGGCAGAGGAAATCATTAATGAAAAGGTGAGCCAAAATTGATCTTTTGATAATTTTTGTTATTTGAAACTAATTTATACAGGGTAACAATTTAGCAGTACGATAAGAAACTATTTCTGTTAAAGATTTTCGTTCTTATCAATGGTAGAGCCAAAATCCACCGATAGTTTCCGTTCGCATTTCCCACTTTGTATACAGATTTCTCATAACGGGGCCTGAAGTTGTATTTACGCTGGAAGTATATCTTTGCCGCAGGATCAAACTTTGCATGACAGCAGAAAGACTGAAGTATCTTTGAGACCTTTCTCACATTTTCATGAGCCTTCATGAGCAAAAAAAGATACAATGCCTGCCGAAAGTCTTGGAACACCTTTGCTATTTTAGCCTAGTTTTGCGATTTCCCCCTCTCCCCCTCAGAACAATGTTTTTCTGTGATGATAAAATGGGGATAGCATGACGATTCGTGACTCTGATGGAATGCTGGCACAGTAACCTTGCAAATCAACATTTTTTCGGGGGTGAGGGGGTGTTTAAACCTAATCGCTATGGTTTGAACTGCGGATTGTCAAGAAATGGCCTAAGTGTTCCAAGGACTTTTGGCAGGCATTGTAGCTAAATTCGGCTAAACGAAAATTTGCTTGTTCCAAATGGATGAAGAAGGCATAAGATACTCGATCAACTCAACTCGTAAGGAATCTCTCACACACAACATTACAAAAGGGCATTTAATCTCTGTCAAGAGTTATAAGGAAACGAATTGTTAAGTATATACTTAGAACTTTGGCCATGATTGGATCAAGTGTTTTAGGCCCTTTTTCGAGCATTTTGCAGACAACGGATGTCGGTGGTCGAATTTACCTATATTTTCATTTTCTGATTACTGATAACATTATTTTCATTACTGATAAGGAGACAAGAAAAGTTACAATAATATCCTGCTATCAACCAAAACTCGATTTATTCAAATCATTTAACAAGTACTGGAGGTACTACGATCTTTAAAAAGTCTTAAATATTTGTTTGGAGTGGCCGGTATTGATGCTAATTTTCTTAATTTCAGATTGAGTACGTCACAGACGAAGTACAGATGAGGCATTTGAGGCTTGATAGCGTACGAGTCCGTCAAAATGTTACCTACAATTGTCGCAATTCTCATGCTCACAAGAATCTCATTGGCGAAGAGAAGAACTTTGTTAAATTTATGGGCAATGATAATGTCGAAATGCACAAAGATTCTCACATGAAGAACAAGCCAAAAATCATTTCTGATAGTTGCAATGTGAGTAGATTTGACATGATATGTAAATGGGCTTTCTCGGTGTCTCGAGCGATGGGGACCTTGGGTGGGAAGCAGTGACGGGGACGGTTGTTGTGGTTGTTGTTCCCTCGGCCGGGGTTCTGATTGTTCACCATTATACTTTTGGCCTGACATCTAATGTGAAACCGGCTCAAGTATTTATTCGTAAATTGTCTTTATATTTAGCATTTTGTATCTGTATTAGTCGTAGTGCGGTATGGTATAGTAGTTTATATTAGTTCTATTTTAAGTTTATGTTTAATCCCAGGGGGTAGACATTATATTTTGCTCCTCCTTGCACTGTCCTTGTAGTGTAGTATAGTAGATCGTAGGTAGTGTCTTAAGTAATTTTTTGTTGTAAACTTTTATATTGAATAAAAAAGAAATACCCATTTACCTGTATATACCCACGTAAAAGCACATTACTACTACTACTACTACTACTACTACTAGTACTACTAAACTGTTTGCACCGAGTTATCGGTATTCGGCTTTTTCTTCCAGCTTGTTATGATATTGCCCCAGGTCTTCCTATTTCTTGCTAGTTAAGGAACTTTATCCCATCGAACATTAATTTCATGCAGTTGTTTCTTTATGACATCAAGCCATTTGATTTTCTGTCTACCTCTTGGGTTTTTGGCTGGTCTGTCTGATTCTGCGAGTGCTAATCTAGCTGGCGTATTTTCTGGTAGTCTATATACATGACCAATCCATCTCACTCTATGAATTGTTTGATAGTCACTCCATTTTTGCTGTTTTATGATTGATTCTAGTTTGAGGCTACTAATTTTCTTTGGGTATTTGATATGTAGCAGATACCTATAGAGTCTAACTTTTGACTTTATAGGTTACAGTATTTTCAGAAAAAAGCAATTAAGTACATTGCTAATTCTGAATTCTTGCACCTGGTTGAAGGATTCACATTTGATTACTACTTAAAGGGAATAGACATAGCAGTGAAGCGGCACGTGTCAAGGCTACCAAATGAAATAGAGTATATTTTTAACTTGGCCCAACTTTTCTCCCCAGGTGAAAGATGGAAAATGGCATAAGACTGTTTTCGAAGTAGCAACAAAGGACTTGACAAGATTGCCAATTTCAGACGTTGCAGTTTTTGACATTGCTGATGAAGATGAGGAATTCGGCGTCGAATTAGGCCCAGTTTGCTTTTCATAGCATAGATGCCTACACTCTTAGAAAAACTCATACATTTCCTTATTTTGTGACGAATTAGGAAATAGGGAATCGAGACCTATTTCGATTAGATTCTAAGTGTAAACTATCATCATGAACCAAATATTGTTTATCATCATCGTAGAAGTATCACTGAGTAGATTATTTTAAATATCGCGCGCGCTGGGAGGACCTTTTTATAAATACACGATGGGTGGGATTTAGTGGGTGGTATGTCATGATTTGTATAAAAATTCAACTTTTGAAATATGTTGTTTTCTTTTCTTTCCATCTGCAATAGTAGGACATTTCGAGATAGAATTGTTGACGTTGTAAAACCTAGGAGAAAGGGTTTTGACACGCCAACTGTGATGAATGTTCCTAAAGGGTGCTGTAACAGCTTCGTGGATCTTCAGGGAGCAACTAAAGTCCATTTCAAAAGTCCAGGCATAAAAAGGCCTATTGTCCTTGCTCAATCGAATCATCAATCGAACGATCTCAAAGAGCAGAGTTTGAATTTTTGGCGTGTTTGATTTGAACCAATTCTAAAAACGGTAGACTTGCTAGACTCGGAATTTGTGTTTGATTGACCTCGAAGTTCTTAAAACAGAAGGTTCGGTAGGTTGAAAGCCTTCTAAACCTTCTGCTACAAAGGCAGAGGTTTGGTACACTCCGGAGAGATTCTCTTTTCAGTAGCAAGGCGTTTGTGTTTGACTGGGAAATATATTTCCATCTCTGTACTGCGATGCGAAGTCTCATGTTTTCAGAATTTGATAGGTTTTGAGAGTTTTGTCCTTTGGGAATCCTAGCAACTTTTGTATTTCAAGTTGTGACGCGATAACAACAACAACAAGCAAAAGTTAGAGGGACTCATGATGGTCTGAGTCAAGCTTATCGACACACAGATGCCATTAATTTTTGGTACATAACTGACAGAGTTTTTTCATGGGTTTAGACATATTAAAGAAGGTTTACAAAAAATGCCATAAAGATCAGCGTACATTAGGAATCTACGTCAAAGCCGGATCAAAACAGAATACTAAAGGAGAAATAACGAATGAATAAATAAAAGCGGCATGATGCGGTGATTTATATCAAGAATCGAGTTTCTCACGTCGCTTCTTTTGTATCTTATCATAGAGAGGTTTTGAAGTTACTTTCACTGTGAGGAAATTAACGAAATTAACTTTTGAAAAAGAAAAAGTTGCCGCGCTTTGATAATGATAAAATCTTGCTTGAATCAAGAGATCCAGAATTCAAGATTCAAAATAAAACACCCTAATTCAAGAT
Source organism: Aurelia coerulea (assembly GCA_039566865.1). Classification (NCBI taxonomy): domain Eukaryota; kingdom Metazoa; phylum Cnidaria; class Scyphozoa; order Semaeostomeae; family Ulmaridae; genus Aurelia; species Aurelia coerulea. The sequence continues at coordinate 2,011,290 of CM076944.1, read as the reverse complement.
CCAGAATTCAAGATTCAAAATGAAACACCCTAATTCAAGATCCAGAATTCAAGATTCAAAATGAAAACACCCTAATTCAAGATCCAGAATTCAAGATTCAAAATGAAACACCCTAATTCAAGATCCAGAACTCAAGATTCAAAATGAAACACCCTAATTCAAGATCCAGAATTCAAGATTCAAAATGAAACCCCCTAATGCAAGATCCAGAATTCAAGATTCAAAATGGAAACACCCTAGTTCGGAATTGAAGAAGTTTTAAATGTTTCAATTTTGAAAACAAATCATTTTGGATCCGGCAGTTACTGAGTGGAGTTGAATACAATGGATGTTTATTCAAAAATTCTTTGACGTGATTTCAGCTCTTAAAGATATATTGGAATATGATGTCCACTAATCTGGATAATGACAAATAGTGAGTTGCGATAAGGTTTTTTGTATGGCCTAGGCATGAATTTCTGAGAGGCAAATAGTGCCTAGGCCAAACAAGGAACTTTCTCGCTTTTCGATATTGGTCAACATCTGGAACAGTGCAAATCATATTGCTATGTATTTAAGAGCTGAAATCACTTGAAAGAAATTCAAATAAATTTCCATGATCTGAGACCCTCAACTCATCAGAGCCAAGGAAGCCAAAATTCAAAGTAAGAAGTTTTAGAAATTGAAACACTGAAAAACTTGGGTAAAACTTGTTGATGAACACAATTTGGAGTTAAAATGTTCACACCAAGTACACCCAACTTTCAGTTGCTATTACTGTGAGAGAATGTCAAAATCAGATACTAAGCCAGTGTCCAGCATTGCTTACATGAAGGGGCTTTGAAATTTCTTAGAAGCTCTCTTAAACAAGTACCTAAAATGCTGTTAAAAATTTGTATTTACTGTACTGCTCCAGAAATATAAATTACAAAAGGTTTCTTAGCTTTTTTAATCCAGTTAGCATGGTTTTTAAACGTTAAAAAAGATTGGGCCTTAAGTTTCCTAGATTAGCGCAGTTCACTTAAAAAATCACTGGAACACCATCTTGAATTCTGGATCTTGAATTAGAGTGTTTTCATTTTGAATCTTGAATTCTGGATCTTGAATTAGGGTGCTTCATTTTGAATCTTGAATTCTGGATCTTGAATTAGGGTGTTTCATTTTGAATCTTGAATTCTGGATCTTGAATTAGGGTGTTTCATTTTGAATCTTGAATTCTGGATCTTGAATTAGGGTGTTTCATTTTGAATCTTGAATTCTGGATCTTGAATTAGGGTGTTTCATTTTGAATCTTGAATTCCGGATCTTGAATTAGGGTGTTTCATTTTGAATCTTGAATTCTGGATCTTGAATTAGGGTGTTTCATTTTGAATCTTGAATTCTGGATCTTGAATTAGGGTGTTTCATTTTGAATCTTGAATTCCGGATCTTGAATTAGGGTGTTTTACTCTGGATCTTGAATTCCGGATCTTTGGAATCAAGATAGATTCGGAATTTCGCGTTTCTTTTTGCGATGAAGTTTTCTTGAAAGTCAAGTTACGCCATTAGATAATACTGTCGGGTGCGTAAAACAGTATCGATAGTCACGATGATTAATATTGCACCAATTTCGGGCCGATGAATCCAAAATCATTTCATGGTGAATACTGTAAGCTAACTTGAATTAAAAACAGCTAATTTACAGCCAATTAAGGCCTACATTATTACATATTTACAATTAAAGAAAGAAATAACTATTAAAGTGGGCAGTATATATTACAGGAGAAATACAAGCTAATTCTCTGTCCTTTGAATTGAAGACAGATTTATTTGAATTGAAGACAGGCTTTAATCATTTTGTTTAACTTTCAATTCTTCAAAAAAATGACAGCTAGCACAAAACAAGGACAGATTTTGTAAGTCAATAGCATGAGTTGCTCTTGTTGATACATGAATTCAAAGCGATTTGCGATCGCAGACAAAGGAAATTCCCTCAACCAGTAATTTAAAACGAAGAAAGCCGCAAAAGTTTCTCTGAAACCCAGGTAGCTAGCTCGCTTGTTGTGCATTCCAGAAGTTGTTTTCAAGAGAAACTATGAGCATAGATCAAAGGAAGAAGGATATATCTACACATCTACCTCGGGCATTTTATTTATAATTCAGATGTCAACAAAAGCAACTCATTCTATCGTCTTACAGCATATGTCCTTGTTGATGGCAAATACATGCCCTTCAATTTAAATTTAGTTCAACCCAATAAAAAGATTTGCCAAGCAGTTGTTATCATTTAAAACTGAAGATTTCCAAAACATGGTTGTAATATATTGTCGCTTTTGAAGATCTTCAAAGTAAATTAATTCCAAGAAAAAGCGCATCACCCCGGGTAATGTATGTGCAGTACAGTGGAGGCTGTTCAGTACAGTGGAGGCTGTTCAGTACAGTGGAGGGCTCACATCAGTACTGTGGCGGGCTAGCATCAGTACAGTGGAGGTTGCCAAGTACAGTGGAGGGCTCACATCAGTACAGTGGAGGGCTAGCATTGAGTACAGTGGAGGCTGTTGAGTACAGTGGAGGGCTAACATGAGTACAGTGGAGGGCTAGCATGATGAGTGTGGGGGGCTAGCATCAGTACAGTGGAGGCTGTTGAGTACAGTGGAGGGCTAACATGAGTACGGTGGAGGGCTAGCATGATTAGTGTGGGGGTACAACATTGAGTACAGTGGAGGCTATTCAGTACAGTGGGGGGCTTACATGAGTACAGTGGAGGTTCTGCAGTACGGTGGAGGGCTTACATCAGTACAGTGGAGGGCTAGCATGATGAGTGTGGGGGGCTAGCATCAGTACAGTGGAGGCTGTTGAGTACAGTGGAGGGCTAACATGAGTACGGTGGAGGGCTAGCATGATTAGTGTGGGGGTACAACATTGAGTACAGTGGAGGCTATTCAGTACAGTGGGTGGCTTACATGAGTACAGTGGAGGCTCTGCAGTACAGTGGAGGGCTTACATGAGTACAGTGGAGGGCTAGCATGATGAGTGTGGGGGGCTAGCATCAGTACAGTGGAGGCTGTTGAGTACAGTGGAGGGCTAACATGAGTACGGTGGAGGGCTAGCATGATTAGTGTGGGGGTACAACATTGAGTACAGTGGAGGCTATTCAGTACAGTGGGGGGCTTACATGAGTACAGTGGAGGTTCTGCAGTACGGTGGAGGGCTTATATCAGTACAGTGGAGGGCTAGCATGATGAGTGTGGGGGGCTACCATCAGTACAGTGGAGGCTGTTGAGTACGGTGGAGGGCTTACATGAGTACAGTGGAGGCTCTGCAGTACAGTGGAGGGCTAGCATGATGAGTGTGGGGTCTAGCATCAGTACCTATTTTGAAAACATACCAATTGTTGTGAAGGCAGATTCAATTTGAGGATTCTTCTGGAAGAATCAATGAGACGTTTGAGTTTAGGACAAAAGACAGATTTAAAGTGATTTTTGTTGAAAATGTTTTTAATCTATGGTGCATGATTAATTATCTTACGCCTTTTGAAGTATGTAAAGGGCCAGCGAGCCCTGTTTATTTACGGGCAATAAAAGTATCGTGAATGCGGGCAAAGTTCGAATACAATAAAGTTATTTTTTTAAGAATTTGAATCAGTACTGAAAGGTTTCTAAAATGGTCAGATTTTGAGTACTCTGAGTTTCTAATGAGTTAACCACGGCCCCTGAAAAGCAGCAATTCTTGGCTGATGGGGCCATTGTGTATAGAAAATTTAAAATGAAAATGAAATGAAATCTTACGAGTTCTAAAACAATCTTCATGTTGATTTCTTGTGCCTCATGGAAATTTTAAAGCAGCTTCGTTGCAGCTTTTCCAATATTGAAAGGAAATAAACAGCGTCGGCGTCTGGCATCTTCATTTTCACTAGTTTTTCCAAATTCTAAAAAGCTATCGTCATTTGCATCACGAAAATTTGTTTCACAGGCTCGATCGATAGAAACTTTAAACGTTTCAAGATACTTGTTAAAGGAACTGGCCGGGCTATTTGTTTTCTTCGAGGGTGCTTTCAATAAAAACAATTTAAACTGTTCATCCATTTATCTAACCAAGCTCCAACTTCACATTATTAGTGAAATCCAAGTGGAAGAACTTCAGTCGTGATCAATCATAATAGTGGTCAAAAAGCATCATAACAACATATAAACTTAGCCCCCACTGTACTGCACAGCCTCCACTGTACTCATGTAAGCCCCCCACTGTACTGAATAGCCTCCACTGTACTCAGTGTTGTACCCCCACATTAATCACGCTAGCCCTCCACTGTACTCATGTAAGCCCTCCACCGTACTCAACAGCCTCCACTGTACTGATGCTAGCCCCCCACACTCATCATGCTAGCCCTCCACTGTACTCATGTAAGCCCTCCACCGTACTGCAGAGCCTCCACTGTACTCATGTAAGCCCCCCACTGTACTGAATAGCCTCCACTGTACTCAATGTTGTACCCCCACACTAATCATGCTAGCCCTCCACCGTACTCATGTTAGCCCTCCACTGTACTCAACAGCCTCCACTGTACTGATGCTAGCCCCCCACACTCATCATGCTAGCCCTCCACTGTACTCATGTAAGCCCTCCACTGTACTGCAGAGCCTCCACTGTACTCATGTAAGCCCCCCACTGTACTGAATAGCCTCCACTGTACTCAATGTTGTACCCCCACACTAATCATGCTAGCCCTCCACCGTACTCATGTTAGCCCTCCACTGTACTCAACAGCCTCCACTGTACTGATGCTAGCCCCCCACACTCATCATGCTAGCCCTCCACTGTACTCGTGTTAGCCCTCCACCGTACTCAACAGCCTCCACTGTACTCAATGCTAGCCCCCCACTGTACTGATGTGAGCCCTCCACTGTACTTGGCAACCTCCACTGTACTGATGCTAGCCCGCCACAGTACTGATGTGAGCCCTCCACTGTACTCAACAGCCTCCACTGTACTGAACAGCCTCCACTGTACTGCACAGACATTACCCGGGGTGTGAATCATGAAATGATTTCTCATTGGTAAAAAACACGAGCTGGACAACAAAATATTGGAACCGAACACTTGCTTCGCAATGATAAATCGCTCGATAACTCGTGTAAGCAGTGAGTACACCTACTTTTTATAATAAAATAAAAATTTCAGCGAGACCCTTGAAAGTTTCTAAAAATCATCTTTAAAACACCAGATTTGAGATCTCAGAGTTTCTCAAGACTTTCTTACAAGTCCAATAACAATCTTCGTGTTCATAAGCGTAAAGGATACAGGGGGCCTGGGGAGGCTAAAGCCCCTTGACGTTGGAAAGATTTGCAAAAATCGGCCATAATTGGACAGAAATCGGTCTTAAGCGGGGCAAAATTTTCGTAAAGAATGGCTTTTTTATCGGGCAGCCCCCCCCCCACCAATTTTATATCCTCGTACGCTCACGTCATGTTTGCTTCCTGTGCTCTCGTGAACATCAGTGGCGGACTGGCTCTGATTTTTGCACCGGCCATGAACGAATTAAGGGGGCCCTAAGTGGGTGTGGCCTCGATGATGAGTGTGTGGTCAGGGGAAAAATTCGTCGCAATCCCTCGAATCCTTACAAATAGCCAAGCTAAACTCACTTTCTTTGAAAATGAGGCATATATCTCACGATATATCTTCTTATTAACTGATGGAGTATCAAAATGAGGGGTCTGGGGGCAATGTCCCCAGAAAAATTTCTGAGGACACGCCCTTTACTTTGGCTTAGAACGCTTCTCCCATCCCAGGTTTGCCGATGCTAAAATTGAATTTTTGATCATTTGTAACAGTAGTTTTATGCATAAGCATCCAAAGGGAAATTTTTTGAGTAAACATCTGTTATCTGGCTTAGAATGCCTATCGCCATCCCATCTTACCAGAGCAGAATTGGAACCTTTGACATTCTCAAAATTATTTTTGCAGTTTTCTATCAATGAACACTCTCATGAAATTATCGGGCAAAAGCTTTCAGTTTTTCACAAACCAATTTTTGCGTGCCCCGAAAGTGGAGCAGTTGAGAAAATGCGTCCCGGAAATTTTTTGAAACTTGCAGCCTTTACTTTGGCTTAGAGTGACTCTCCCAGTCATTTCTCTACCCTACACTACCTATAACAACTATTTTCTGTGAAGGAATCTCAAAAACCATCTTTTGGCAGAAGTGGAGGGGGTCTTTAATTTTTCTGCAGCGGTGCTCCCTTCTTCGCCATCCGTATCGTCGCTCTCGACTGTATTCATTTCTTTGAGCAAGTTCAGTAACACTGAAGGATTCAAATGTGAAGTGAGATGTCCATTATTCAAACATTCAACTCTACCAAAAATTTCCCTAATTTTGCAAAAGGGGCCCTTTTCCAGGAAAAGGGGGCCCTTTTTGCAAGATTTTGAGGGGGGCCCACCGGCCACGGGCCGGTGGGCCGGTGGGCCAGTCCGCCACTGGTGAACATTCCAAAACGATGTTTTTCGAAGCATTTCCAATGTTTAGACACTAATCGAGTACCTTCCGCATGATATGATAGTAGAAGCAGCAAGTTGAAAATGAAGTAAAATTATGCTAAGGATTATCCTTGACGAGAATGCATAGTGTCTAAAATAATTTGACTAGCACTGGAGTTTCTTAATTTCTTTAGGTTATCTGAGAATTGAGCTTCTTATGAAGACTTTCTCATGAAAACTGCACAGGTTCCAAATCTTTAAAATGGTGTAAAAAGGTGGGTGTAAAAATCCATGACCTATTTCTTAGAATTGAATGGGTTGAAAGAAACTTTAGCTACTTTGCTTTAATTCTACCATTGCACTTTTCAGAAACCTTGAATACATTTCGAAATTACTGTGCAGTTTAAATTTCAACTCATTTGAGGATATGACGTCATCAAATTTCTAAATCATAAACCAGAAGAGTGAAAGACTTTTGCTTCATACCGTATTGAGACATCTTTAAACTATGGTTTTCTTGAAAATTATTCCATGCTTCTTCAAGAAGTTTAGAAATAACGATGGTTTCAAGTTTTTTTATCAAAATTTTCCTTGAATTCTTAAAAAAGAAGAAAAACACTCTAAATCTGAAAATATTGTAGAATTCAGAAAAGTCTAACGGTAGAATTAGAGCGAAATAGCTAAAGTTTCTTTGAAGCCATTCAGTTCAAAGAAATAGGTTACAGAATTTTATATCGAACTTTTTAAAGATTTGGAACCTATGCTCATGAAAACTACGTATGGATCATGCATCAGTAGCCTCCGTGTAGTCTTTCTTTTGAGTAAAGTAAAATTGAAGGAACAAGAAAATAGCTTTACAAAAGAAAGACTGATGTCATGTATCGGTTGCCGAATCCAATTCAAAGGACTCTAAGAGATAGATCTTTTTCATTTGAAACGAAAAAGCAACGAACAAATGCTGAAATTGTGAGACACATCGGCAAAAAACTTGTTTTTTAAACCAAATTCGAGATTTTAATTTTGATTGCATTGATTTTCGCGCCCCTAGTAAAGCGTTAATTCGTGAACTGCTGCCTCTAATTTTCAAGCATTTCTTCCTCGCAATCGCAAAAATTAAAGTATAGTTTTAATAGCAAAACAAGCGTAACAAAATATATTGACTCACCCGGGATAACTTTCCTCCACACGAGACAGGCTCAAAATCTTACAAGCAAATCAACAGCCTAACTACTTCCATCATAAAATAAACAATTATCGCTCAAAGACCGCTACTGAATTAAGCAACAATTTAATCAACATATTACCGCTCTTTGAAGACGGCTTCCACGCAAAATCTCTGTCAACTCTTTAATGAAATGATTTTCCAAATTAGTCAACGCAACCGAAAACTAAGTTAACAAATTCAACTAAATGATTTCCCTTGTCGATCATTGCACTAATTTCTTGTTCAAGCAATGTTCTCCCAGGTTGCCTGTTCTGTTCAGCGCATTTCAAATATCAGATGCACCAAAACAATTCCCACTCCTGACACGGGATGGTAAATCCTACACAATGCCGATTTCAAGATTGATAATGAATCTATGGCCAAAGTCCAAATACTTGCAGATTCTTGTCGAATTTTAAGCCTCTTACTTCACACAGTATATATCCGAGGAGCACATGCTTTTGTGCCATAATCCATGAACGGTAAGCATGGTTCTTATCTGAAGCTACATAATCTACCAATCATAGCTTCAGTACAAACCTTGTACACAACTCACAGGGAGCCCCCTTACAAACAATAGCTGAAAGCAAACGAAATGCGGCTTCTGAGACTCTCACTCACAGAAGCTGCATTTTGTTTGCTTTCTGCTACTTTTTAAGGGGGCTCCATGTACACAATATGATCATACAATATCAACTCTGAATTATCGAAATTTATGCATTTCTACCCAAACTTGTTTACAAGGTCTCTGAAGTATCCCTCATTGAGTGCGCCTTTAGCTGATATTCTTTTGCAAGGCTCATAAACCAACATTTTCTAAAAAGGAAAGAAACAGATTAGTCTTGTGGACGCTCAAGTTATTTCAATTGAAAGCTTTTAAACTTTAACACAAATACTGCATTCTTCAAGGTTCCACTGTTTTGAAAGCAAAATAGTAAACGGTTGAATCAAAAACAGAAATGAGCCAAGATAGGAGCCTTGCGGCACACCATATTATATATCACACATAGGAGAGCAGGTTCAGCTAATTTTGTAAAAATGCTTACACTGTTGCTATACACTTCTACTCCTATGTATGAAACACAATTTATATCTCAAGGCAGATTTTTCTGCATTCACAGGGAATTTCAAAATAAATCTCATCACTGTCAATTCAAATAAATGTGAAACCTAGCAATCAATCAATCAATCAATCAATCAATCAATCAGCTACTCAACCAGTTATTGAATCAATTACTGACCTTCAACAAATCAATGCCATCTTTATCAAGTTGAGGTATGATCACCTGGAGATCTTGACATTTCCATTTTGGGAAATCTGGTTTGAATTCTTTCAGTTGCCCAACACCAGGCCAAACTGTGTCATCAGGTGTTCCAAGGGTCCTGCAAAACAAGAAGCACAATGGTTGTCCCCTTTAGTTAAGTAAACAAATTGAGATATAGTGACATAGTCTAAACATAGAACAAAATAATGACAAGTGCCACTTATCTTCCTATTGTTTCATTGATCAATAAATATAAGATACAATAGGTAACGTTTGGATTGACAAGGTCCCCCTAGGTAAGCTGCTTTTAACTCCATTAAAACTTTGAAACAGAAGTGCTAGCTTTGTACAAATCTTTTGAAGTGTTTGATTGGCTCATTCAAACACCAAAGTTGTTCTGAATTCTTTCACCAAAATACTGTATCAAGCTACCCAGTTCAATTCCAAATCCATACTATCTTCAAGTTCAAGAATATAGTGATTTTGAGATTCAATGTATTCATGATATTGGGGTTTACAAAAATGAGAAATAATTTCATACCTGAATATTCTAAACAACTGATCAATTTCAGAATCACCAGGAAATAATGCTTTTTTTGTCATCTAAACAATGAAAAATGGAACAAGGTAACAACAAGGTAGCAAAAATGATTTCTTATTGTTATCTTTGGTAACTAATTTATTTTCTTTGAATAAATTTGTTCTAAATATAGTTCTTAAATCTAAAGATGAATGCGAGAAAAAAGATGACTACTATTTTCTTCCATTCACTTCTTCTATTCTCAACGCATATCAACTCTATGGTCATCGTCAGCAGGGACCGCGCAGCCATTGGGCTAGGGGGGGCTAAAGCCCCCCCACTTTTTTCAAAGATATGTCTAAAAACTTTCACAAATATGGAATTTTCAATATTTTCATACACGCAACTGCTGCATTTGCTGAGAGACCTTCTCAATGGCTAGATGTCTCAAACCGTGACTTCATTCAAATATTAAGAAAGGGAATTTCAACAATCTAGCGATATTGAACTTTCATAAACAACGAGCAAACACGATGTCCCTCTTAGAAATTGCTAACGATTTCGTTAAAAATTAGAATAGGCAGCCAACTTTGCCACGTTTGCTCTGACAGATCTTCAATAGTTATAGTTTTTTATGAGAAGAAATAATTGCTGTTAATTTTGTTGGTTGTAACGATGGTAATTGAAATCTTTTGAAATCTTTTTTGAACCAAACTGTAAACAGTATAAATATAGACGTATTAAGGGGCAAATATTTCATTGAAAAGGGCGTTTTCCGACGTTCTAAAGGGCGTGGTCTCAAAAATTTTCCGGGGGCAAGCCCCCGGACCCCCATTTTTGCTCGCTTCGCTCGCCGTTCAGCCCCCCCACTTTGAAACCGCTGCGCGGTCCCTGATCGTCAGGAGAACTATATAAAGTCATCGTTAGTTCTTACATATATTATATGATATAGTTTTGGAATGTATCATAATGGTTTAGTTTTCATTACAGCAGTTGCTTGGATATTTTAAAATCCTTGGATATTGTACTTAATTTTGTGTTGAGAGCCCCTAAGAATCTTGCCTTTTGGCTGAAAGGTACTCCCACTTTAAAAGACATACTTTTCCCATTTTCAAAAGATTGTAACTTTTTCAGGCAGCATTTTTACTGCACCATAAATTCATAATGATTATAATGATTATAAGATTATAAGATATGTTTTTGCGAACAACCAAAAAGCTTTGGGGTGGTCAAACCGAAAAGCCCTTTAATATTTGGCTTTATGGGCTTTACAGATTGAAAATAATAATGACATGAAATTTATCTACTAAATTTAGTAATTTAGTAAATTTTCTTTCAAAATCAAAATAACTAAAGCTGCTTCACAAAAACAGGTTGAATTTAATAAACTGAAAATAGTTACCATTTCTGCAAAGATACATCCAATACTCCAGATATCTACAGAACACGAGTAAAATTTGCACCCAAGCAGTATTTCTGGTGATCTGTACCATAACGTTACAACTTCATGAGTATATGTCCTCACTGGTACACCAAATGTCCTAGCTAACCCAAAATCAGCCAGCTTTATGTTTCCATGGACATCAATCAAAAGATTTTGAGGTTTCAAGTCTCTATGCAGGATACGGTGTGCATGACAATATGCTATTCCATTTAGCAGCTGATAGAGATAGCTCTGGGGAGAAATGAAGATACATACAGTAATATGACAATAAGTTACAAAATTCTTGACATTCCAATAAGATCCTTGAGTGGCATACTGTAACAGACAACAAAAACTTTCAAATAAAAACTTTTACAATTTTCTCAAGAATTCTTAGGCAGGCAAACATTGTCAATGTGCACAAGACCTGTACTGTATGATTACAACCAAGAGGGACAGAGCAGAAACTACACACACATGCACAAACTGTTGTAAGTTTGAGCCCCCCTAGCTCCCTACAACAGGTCCCAAAAGAAGGCAACACGTGATATTTTCTTCCTTTGGTTTCAAGCTCTTGATTTACCATTTGAAAAGCTTATGAGGCCAAACACTTCCAAAGTCAGAATGCATGACGATTTCCCTTTACAAAGTTTCTACTCTGCCACCAAGAGGATGTAAATTTACAATGTTCTCTAGAGGATTCTTGAATCAAGTTTGAGATGTCTTACCTTTACAAGTCTTGGTGAAAGACCACCACTTGGGACAGTGTCCATGTATTTTTTTAGGTCTTGACTTAGATATTCAAAAACAAGATAAAGTTTCTTTTCATTGTATATCACATCAAGCAATCTGAAAATAAAATGAAATATTCTTGGTGTAGAAAGCAGAGCATAGTTAACAAAGAAAACCTTTTCGCAATATTGATATCAGGGGATTACAAAGGTGTGATGGCCTTAAATTTGAAGTGGATATATGAAACAAATTATGTTATCTTGTAAGAATATGAGGTAAAGCAAAGGAACCATCCTTACGTGACAATATTTGGATGAGAGACTTCCTTGAGCAATGCAATTTCCCTGATAGCTGTACTTGGCACTCCTTCAGTTTCACTGCAAGAGAATTTTGAAACTTGTGAAACATGCAGGACCAACAGTTAGACTTCCTTACAGAATAGAAACATGAAATCCTTGCACACACTTAGATCAAAATGCACACTTGCACCCTGGGGGGACTTAGTATATTCATTTTTCCAATGAAAATATCATCTATCAGAGTATCGCAGGTTCACCTCTTTTTCCTAGAGCTGGTTGTCAAAAGATGTCAAAAGAAGAAATTTTGTAAGAGTGACTTGTTGCTTAGTCCAATTTTTAGATTTCAGAGTATACTTTCCACAGACTTTTTCAAGAGTCCGCTATCATAGCGCTTGTAAGGAAAATTCTGAAGTCAAATAAAAATATTTTGGCTCATACAACCCTGTAAAAAAATTAAAGTTAAGCTCCCCCCCCCCCCCCTCAGGACTTGCACACCAAACTTTCTGCTCTTGCATGCACATCCAAGATCTTATTGAGAGGTAAAACCTGCCATATACTTTGCGTTCAAATTGAACGTTTTAATTTCATAAGAGGTGCTAATCCACCCTGCCTCATGGGGCCTTTGCTTTGTACACATTTTGTTTGCATTCCTTTGTACGCTCTCCACAGACGTGTCGTCACATTTGCAGTGGTCAAGTCTGTCTGTTTGTAGGCCTAATAATAATTTGATCCAACAAGCACTCAAGAGCTCAATTTCACCAACTTACGAATCAAGTCTAATCTTTTTCAATGCAACAGTTTTCCCAGTAGTTTTATCTTTAGCTTTGTAAACAATTCCATATGTCCCTTCTCCAATTTTTTCAACTCGGTCAAATCCATCCATTGTCCTTTTTCCGCCCTACAAGCGGGGTGGGTGCTCCAATTCCTTATTTCTGCATCAAACCATTGGGAATGATAATAAACCAGTGCTAGAAAGATGCACTAAAAAACCCTTTTCCAATAATTGCTGATTAAAACATGGTACAAAGTCAAGTCTTTAGATTGGATGAAGAAATCAACGCAGCCTTCCACAGTTCATCCACTTTCATTGAGACCCAAACTGAGCATCTTCAAATGTCATTTTGCTCAGATCGATTTTGTAAATGCCTGGCGAAAAAGTGCGCGAAAATTTAACAAAGGAACATTTAAATCACTAATTTCGTGCCATCGCAAAATCTCATCCAGCATCAAAGAAAACGTTTTTCAAGGTCATATCCAGCAAAGGAACTAAGTTGAGAGCTGGGGAAAAGTTATTTGATAAGATATGTAATACAGTCAAATAAATCTTTGGCGTATTTTTTCCTTATTTTCACCTATTTCCTGTATCATATCACTTGGAAGGTAATTGAGGAATCTCTAAACATTAAAAAGGTCTCAGGAATACTTCGTAATGGAGCTCGCAAGGAACTTGTAAGGAACTCTGGACACTCGAAATTTGACAAATTTAAGACACCTTCAAACTGGCGCTAATTTTAAATTTCTCATGAAAAGAACTTTCTCTAACGGGACTAGGCTATTTGGACTCCAATAATATCAAGAAATTTGAGAAAATAGTTGTTGCAAAAAAGGTGAGCGATTTATTCTATCAAATTCTCAGCTCAATTTCATTTCGTCCACATAGTTTCTTAAATAATCAAATTTACGACAATTTGATTTTCATCAAACTTTTCATTGAAAAAACTTGGAGAGCTCCAGCCTAATGACATTTACCAATTCCTTCTCTATTGACGACAGAAAATTTTTCCCGCGCTTTCTAAGCGAGGCTGACTTTTCATGGTTGTGAAAAAATCGCAAACGAGACTTTCCTCAATGGAGGACAAACGAAGATTGGATGGAGCTGTGCTGTGGAAGAAGAGATTCAGTTTGCACCTAAAATCTGGCATTATTCTGCAGAAATTAAGCTGCTAATTAGCATATCTCATTAATTATGCGAAAAAGCAGTTGAAGAATATCAATGGCAACTACTTCTCAGGATCAGATGTCAAAGGAAAATGACATAAACGAAGAGGAAGTTTTGGACATGGAGGTTGTTGTCGAAAATGTGAAAATGGCGCGAAAGATTTTGAAAAGAAGATTGTATGGCCTTGATATTCCTTCGAAATGTTGGTTGAATTTTGGATTAGAGAACCAAAAGAGGTACTAGAAGCTGATAATAACGCGAAGATTGCAACAATTTCCTTGAATGAAGTGTTCCTAATCTTATGGAAATTTAGGCCCGTCAGGCCAAGTATTGAAAATCATCATTTAACCTAGTCATGTACCTATATTTGACCAATATGCCATGGTTGGAAGTTTCTGTTTCTAAGAATAAGTACAAAAAATGGCGTGGTGAATTGAATGAAGCGGAAGTTATTGTTCTCTTATAAACAATACTAGCTTCCGCAGAAAATGCTTGTCCTTCATTTGATTTTTGTGATGTTACGGTGATACCACATGCCAGACTGCTATTTATATCATGCACCTGGAAGATCTTCCACGCACAATTTCATGTATAAGAAAGGAAGAACAATAGAACCATTCTTGTTAAAACAATAGCCAGACTGCGCGCATCTTCCATGCGCACTTTGCAAACTTATCATTCTGGACCACATGAAACAATTATGTATTGCTTTAGTGTCCTCCTTTACTGGTTTCTTCAGAACGGTCAAAGTTAAAGCTTCTTCAAAAACGATCATCTGTTTTTATTTTCTGGACAGACTAAACTGGACCATACAAAACACTTTCCGTGGAATTCACATAAGCTGTGCGGCCAAAGTGAATTCTGCGGAAAATCGATATTGCAGAAATTGTATTGATGAAACTTACTCCTACTAATTCACTTTGAAGTGTCAGTTGCTAGATACTCAGCATGTAAAGCCCTGTTTCAGGACACTTTGTTTCTTTTCAGATTGTACACATTAGCATCTTTCATTGCAGGAAGAATGCTGCTTCATAAGTCTATTTGTAATAATTAGTTTTTCTTTTGTATTTTCCACTCCGCCTGCTCTCCAATTGCTCTGATCACCTCACGGTAATTTTTAATTTCGAGGCAATCAGATAAATATCGTTGTGCAGAGCCAAAGGTCAAACAGCAAGCAAACATTGACAAATCAAAGAAAATGAGATGCAAAGTAAAAAAGCAATCCTTCATTGTAAGTAACTTTTACCATTCTGGAAGAGACCAATAGAGGAAGACACCAAATCAATTTGATACATATCTGTTTCACACAGTTTCACTATAAGGTCACAAAAATGATCAGTTTATTGTATTTTGCTCGAATGAATGGTAAAACTTTTCTGTAGAATCGTCTTTGCATGGAATTCACTTTGGTCTTACATCGAAAGAGAATTCCGCCGAAAATTGATTCTGCAGAAGCTATTGTTTATAGAGAACAATAGTTTCTGCCGTTTACGTGACTTCCATGGAATTCACTTTGCCACAAAAAATTGAATAAACTGGCCTCAAGATTTTACTCCCTTGCCTCAAGCATCCCTTGGAAATAATGCATGGAAGATCATGAAATTTCAAGTAAAATTTCCTGCAGCAAACAATGATTTAGCAGATTCAGGTAGCTGCATTATTTCGTGATGTTATGGCTTTTATTTTTCTGTACCTTTGAGCTGCGTAAGTTTATTGAAATCTGAAACATGCAACTTTGCTTTCAGGCAGCTGATAGAAGTATTTGAACAGTGTATCAAATTTGGAGAAAGTAACTCTGCACTAGTTCTTGGTCCAAGGGGCAGTGGCAAAACAAAGGTTAGAGCAATTTTAAAAATTATCAAAAATTACAATATTCTGCCAATTGTTGAAAAATCTAATATACACATCACAAGTCACTGATTTCTACTATTGCTGATAAAATCTAACACCTTTAAGATGTGATAAGATGTTACCTTAGGGTCTACTGGGGTAAAATTGGGTAAGTTTGTGGTAAATTTAGTAGGGTGAAAAGTTTTGATATATTTTGCTATAATTTTGTTCACAGTTTTCCTCTAGCTAGAACTGCTCAAACTACCTTTCTTGACATCAGTGAACATTGATTCATCAGTTCAGGGTCGCTGTTTTCCAGTAATCAACTCTGCCCATTTGACCCCAGCCTACCCATTTTACCCCTGCAGACCTTTATTTGGCACAAAATTGCAGAGCATTTTTTTACTATTTTGAAGATTGTAAAGCCTCACTAATGCAGGTTTAAATTCAATTTCTTTGCTGACCATACAAGGGAAAAGGTTTGGTATGTTATTTACTCCAGACTATGAATTTTCTTCACAGTTGATAGAAGCTGCCCTCCAAGAAGTAGATGAGTCTGCTGAAAACTACTTTGTTGTGTATTTGAATGGTAAGCAAAATGTTACAATTAAATTTTCAAAAGACTTCGTATAACTGATGAAGTTAAAATTTTCCAAATAATTTTCAAGTTTATAGCAAATGTGAGTAGAATAGACCCCTATATCAATGACGCTTGTTGCATCCAATGACTATAGGATGCTTGTGATGATGTAAGTGTAAAAATAAGGAACAATGCAACATGGCAAAAATAACAACAAATATGGAATGATTAGTGGTGATAGGTATTACATTTTGCCAATATTTTTTCCTGCCGTGCAGGATTTCTTCGGGGCTGTCAACAGTTGTGGCATGTTGCGTTATTCCTGATTTTTACTTCATTTCAAGATTTTGCTGCTTGTTATTTTCTTTCTTCAAATATACATTTTTCTGATTCTTTCAGTATACTTCGCAAAATGAATATTAAGCCAAAATTGTCTAATTTTCTGTTAAGGTTTGCTGCAAACAGATGATAGGACATCACTGCAGGAAGTTGCAAGACAGTTGAAACTTGAGAATGTCATAGAAGACAAAGTTTTTGTAAGTATCAAGTTCTCTTCTGAAGATGAGTTGAATAAAGAAATGAACAGGAGAATGACATGACATCTTTGCTTGTAAGTGCCCAATTTTCAAGGACCGTGATGAATAGTATACTGGAAACTCATTGAAGGCTGATAATTCAATCTTTTTTCAAAGTCCTACTTCTTGAGGTATTAGTAATTTTCTGCAAGAGATCTTGATCTGAAAACAAATGGGCTACTTTATCATAGGAAATTTGTGTATGAGAGAATGAAGCAGTTTGAGATTAATTGAAAATGATAAACACAAAAGAGCAAAGGAAGACATGATTTGTAAGAGCCTTACCAAGATATGACTGACAGTGACACTTACAGATTAATGAATTCTGATGAAATATAAGAAACTGCTTGCATTATTTTCATCAATTTTTCAATTTATGGTCGCAAAATAAGCACATTGCAAAATACACACAACTTTATTCATACACCGCTAATTTTCTATAATAAGTTAAGAATTATGGGCTGTGCCAGCCTGAAAAAGTGGGGTGGACAAGGGATGTGATTGAATGTCAGAAGGTAAACCCACTGTTGTTTTACTGCTTAAGGGTAAGATAAAATTCAATCTGCTTACTTAAATTCATCAGGTTATGTTAATTCTTTGCAGGGCTCCTTTGCTGACAATTTAGCATTTATTCTTGATTCATTTCACAGTGGTGAGTAGTAACTTTTTGTTTCCTTTCTTGCAATATGTTGGAACTTGATCGATAGTTCATGGTCACGATTTGAAGGCGTTATGACACAGTGGTGTGCTCCTCTGACTTTGCAGCCAGAACAGTCAGGTGGACATGGTTCGATATCCAGTAGAGCCCCATCACTTCAGCGTCATGACAAGGGGTCGCAGACTTGATTAGCCTTGAGCTACTTATGTGATCCCAGCGTTTTGCGCTAAAAACCACAACTCCACCTTCACCGTGCCACTAAGATTTGATGCGTAGATGCTATTTTCATTTGTATTATGCTTCATTGACTCTTTAGTGTCACTGATAGTAAGAACAAATGAGGTATTCTACATATTCTAGCAAAGGCATAAGATTGAGTAAATTCTCACCTCTTGTGGAACTTGATCGATTGATCACAGGCATAAATCGTTGACAGCGCAGAACGTTTCTTGTCTCAACAAATACCGATAAATAATCAATAGAGCAATCTTGTCTTTTCCAGGAAGCCAAGAAACACGATCTGTTATCATCATATTGGATGAATTTGATTTATTTGCCCAACATAAGAACCAATCACTCATCTATAATCTTCTGGATGTGACAAGAAATAAACAAACACCCATCGCTGTTGTGGGGGTCACATGTCGACTGGTAAGTTATAATGTAATTTGCCTAACTTTTATGACAGAGACATAATACTTTCTCACAGGAAATTAATACGACTGCTAGAAGTAACGTTCATTGAAAGTATACGACTTGACGTAACATGAATGGGAGAGAACAATACTTAAGATTGAGGAAGTTAATGTGACAAAGATTCTATATTTTCTGATCAATTTTGACAGAATTTTGAACTGCCTGTTTTCACTAAACCCTTACTTTCGTCAATTTGCCATGTCGATAAAAGTAGCAAACTATAGTAGGAATATAACTAATAAAGCCATGTATCTACCAAACAACGTTTGAAACACTAATTCCTGTTGATCACTCTCTTCTGCATTAAAGCTTTTCTCTGTTGACTTTTCGGGTCACGGGGCACATTTCCGGAGATTGCAATGGCTAAACGTTTCGGAAAATTCTTTCATTGCTCGTTAGATGTGCAGATGTTTGTTTCCTCTCGCCACTTTTTTTCTCAGTAGTTTGGCTGTCGAAGATATCAATTATATTTTCATTAATTTTGCATAACATGATGTGTGGGAAAAATGGTTTGTCCATCAGTCTAGATGTCTGGCAGAACTCGTGGAGATTTTTTTCTTTTTTTATATTCCAATAAAAAGTTACAATATATATTATGAGCTACACTACACTACTTAAGAATTACTCTACAATACGAGCTACCCTACACTTCTTACATAATCAGAACATTTTCAAAGCTGTTTCCTGTACATCAAATTCTTTAAAACTGGTTACCAATGTGTGGGTAACATGTTGAATTGGATAACAAAAGTTAGTTTGTTTGGATCTGCTCTGTTCTTCCCAGGGGTGGCGCCAGGGGAGGGCTAGGGGCGCTACAGCCCCCTCATCGGAAGCACCCGTCGGAGGACATTTTGGGTTCTTGTCGGAGGAAATTTGGAAAAATGACGTATGAAAACTGCATTTTCTAGCCAATTTAGCCCCCCCTGTCGGAAGCTTCAGCCCATCTGTCGGAAGATTCCTGGCGCCACCCCTGGTTCTTCCCAAGTCATGATCGATTTATGACATTGTTTAGTCTCAGAATCTTTGTAAACAGGCCTAAAATCGTTAATTAAATTTACTAACAATTTATAGCGCGACGATTCTATAAATTCCATTTGAAAAAATTTCTGCAGGAATTCTCCTTGTGAATAGAAAGGTAAGGCTGGCCCTGTACCTGCACAATTGATTACCTAGGCCATATGATAGCCCCTATTACGTTTCATTTCCATCGCTATAAACGAGAAAGTGAGCCAGACGTTTAGGCCTGTTTTGAACGATTTTAAGGTGAGCCATTTTTATAGAATCTCTTGTAAATCATGAATGATATCAACAAGTGTTTATCATCCAAGTTGACATGCTACCCAAAAAATGATACACGTTTTTTATAAGAAACTTGGATCAGCACTTAGTACTAAAAGTTTCTTAATTTCGCATGAAAATTTCTGTGTTTTAGTAGTAAAAGTTTCTTAATTAGTTTCTTATTTTTTGGGCCTAAAATTGCGGTATTGTTCAAAGTTGAGCCTTCTTCTCGAGAAAAGGCTTCCATTTTGCATTGACATTGTCGTCAAGAAGAAGCCATGCACATCAAGGCAAAAATTTACCAATTTTGCAGTCAAAAGTCAAGAAAAGACGAATGTACCTTTGTTAGAGAGACATAGAATAAGAGTTGTTGAATTATTACGACCATCTGTACATATCACCAATCTTTCAAATGATGCTTTGGTGCAACTTTTATTATATGGTGATCAAGACCTTTCTTATGACTTGAACAGAGATATACTCGAACTAACTTTACATTTCATTCACGAAACTGGTCGCTTTGAATAAGATCTTCCAAACCTCAGTCATGCACAATAGCAGCCACCAAGTCTCTTTGCGTAAATGTTTCCTTTTCTTTGTAGATTCTGTTTCACATCAGATGACAGGCATTTGATTTACCTTAAATAACTATAACGAGTTGTGCTCGCATTGATCGCAACCCTGACCTGACATCTGATGTGGGATGGAATCTAGTATAGTATCCAGCAGTTTTTAAATCGTTCATAGTGTGCCAGGTGTCCCAGGATGATGTGTTGTCGTTTGGTTGCTTGTGTGGCCATAGCCGATGAACCGATTTTCAAAAGCTGGTAAAACCACAAATTTACCAAAAGCTGGTAAAATTTAGCCTTTAGGCAATCAAATAAAACAAAGCTTTTGAAGATCCGTTCATTGGTTGTGGACATACTGGCAATCGGGCGATAATGCGTCATTTTGGCGCACCCGGTAGTTGTATTCAGTTTAACGTTGCGTGTCTTTTCATATTGGCCATGGGGTAGTCATAGTCTTTCGCTCCCCATGGTATCGTCCCTGTAGTGTAGTATAGTAATCAGGAACGTATAGTAGAATGTAAAATTATATTGTAATATTTTAATATGAATAAAAAAAAAAAAAAGAATAAGAGAGACATACAGAAATAAAGTTTTAGAGTTTCTTAACTGTTCTTGAGCGTAGTACTAGAGTTTCTTAAATTTTTGGTCATCGTAGTACTAGTTTCTTATAAACCAGTTTCTTATATAAAAAACGTGTAATCAGTTTCAAGAAATCTGATCAACAACTAGAAAACTGCAGTCCTGAAAACATTTCAACTTCTTTTTCCCATCTGGTATATTTTAGAAGAATTTGTATCAAAAATGAGGTTTAGACTTTGCTCCTTTGCATTGCATGCAATTTTGTTACATAAAATTCTCTTCTGCCAACTTACCAAATGGCTCCTAATGTTACATAAGTTTAGTTTTGACGTCATTTCGCTCTGTTCTTTTCCGTCTGCTGCTATTATCCCAGCTTTCTTTGCAGGATAGGATTTCTACTACTATCGTTCAGACCATTCGGCTTCTCAAACAGCTGTGGCGGCATACACAATTTTCCTCCATGTCTCTTTGTCTTGGGCTGTTGTAATGGCCTCAGTCATTCTTTTGTACTGTAGGATGGCGCTGTTCAACGTTGAATTTTTTTCCTTCGTTCTAGCCCACTCCTATCCATTGAGTGTTTTCTGTTGATTTAAATTATGAAACAGTTTTGAGAAAATATGTTGAACGTGAGAAGATTCTTTACGATTTGACCAAGCGTTTTAGGCTATCTCTCCAGCATTTCGCAACCAAGGAATTTTCGCAAAGTTGAACGTACCTGTATATTCAGTGCTCATAAAAACACGAGAAAATTTCAAAAATTCTTTCGTCTTTCGGCTAGCAAGTAAAATTATATTCATTCCAATCCATCCAGTACCCTAGGTTCTATGATTTTCAAAAGCCTGAACTATTTTTGGCGTGTCCAGTATATACATTTCTCTAACATCCATTTGTTCATTTCATTTCTCTGACATCAATTCATTTTTATTATATTTTCTTATTCAATTACTCACTCAGATAGACTATACAATACGCAATGAGCATTTCACCTCTCTCGGAAATTATGATAAATGATTTTTTTTTTAATTGCTAAACTTTTGCCATCCTATGGTAATAAATTAGCAGAAAATATCTTTTACTGGCGGATGAATTAAATGAATTAAATCGCTGAGGAACTTGACATATAAAGAGCGCCTTATTGCCCTTGATCTCCCAACCCTTGCATGTAGAAGAACTCGAGGAGATATGATAATGGTTTTCAAAATCATGAAAGGTATCGTTGACTTGAACTATACACATTTCTTCAAGTTAAATACAGCGAAAACAAGAGGACACGAGCTCAAGCTGTTTAAGCAAAGAAATCGCTTGAACGTAAGACAGAATTTCTTTTCGCAAAGAATCGTAGAATCATAGAACAAGTTACCAGAATTCATTATCAGCAGTTCAACAGTATTGAATTTTGGAAAACTTTATGATAGCTTCCACTACGAACGCAAACTCAACTTTAAGGGTTTTATAGGCTGCGAGCCTCCTATTCCCTTATTTGATATATTATTATTGTTATCAAAACTGTTACTTTCATCTCTTAGATGCAAGTGCAAAAAGTTAGAAAATGAGTTGAACTTTGGCAAAATCAGCAGAAAATATTTTCTTTGATTGATTACAATTTTTGAACTAGAATGTTCAATTATCAAAGTATGATTTTTCAAATATAAGTACAAGGTATGAAACTAGGGTTTTGAATTTTTTAATTTTTAGAAATGCAGTGAAGGATTTCATCTTTTTATTCCAGGATGTTGTAGAGCTTCTTGAAAAAAGAGTCAAGTCAAGATATTCTCATCGAAGTATCCTCACATTTAGTCAAATTGATTTTGAAGAGTACATGAATATGATCAGGTTAGTGCTTGCCAAAACATTTTGGTTGATTCTGTTTAACTCGGGGGTATCTTGACCTGCCATCTGACTGGAACATGCCACTTTGCCTGAAAATCCTACCCACAATTCTACAAATTATAGCGTCATGATTTCACAAATTTAATGAAAGTCTAGCCAGAGCTGCACCCATAATTCTGCGAATAGTTAGAAAATGATATCAATAGTTTGGCATTTTTTTTAAAGTACCCCTGAAAATTGCACGTCCCTGTGCCACAAAGCATAGGTTCCAACCTTTAAATCGGCACAAAAAGGTGGATGTAAAATTCTATGATCTATTTCTTCTAGTTGAATGGCTTGAAAGAAACTTTAGGTACATATTTATAATTTTACCGTTAGAATTTTCAGAAATTTTGAATATCTTTCGAAATTACAGCGTATTTTATATTCTCACTCATTTGAGGATGTGACGTTATCAAATTTCTAAATCATAAACCAGAAGAGTGATAAACTTTTGCTCGATACCATATTGTAGACATTCGTAAACCATTATTTTCTTGGAAATTATTTCATGTTGCGTCAAACAGTTTAGAAATTAGAATGGTTTTAAGTTTTTTTGAAAATTTTTCTTGAATTCCTAAAAAAGAAGAAAAACACTTTAAATCTGAAAGTATCGAAGATTTTTGAAAATTCCAACGGTAGAATTAGAGCAAAACAGCTGAAGTTTCTTTGAAACCTTTCGGTTCAAAGAAATAGGTGATTACATTTTACACCAACCTTTTTAAAGATTTGGAACCTTTGCTGTGCCACAATCATATTACGAAAAACTTCACAAGCTAGATCGCACATACCTTCATCAAAGCAAATATGATGATCAAAAATATGGTATCAGCATGTATTTAAATCTTTTGAAATGTTGCTTGTCAGTTTAAGGTATGATTGATAATAATAATAATAATAATAATAATAATAATATAGCCACTTCTATAGCGCCATATATCCCCAGAACTCATAGGCGCTTAACAATATAACTATTTAACAGAAAATTAGAGTCCAGGATATAGCTAATTCACATAGGGTTAAGAAAGAAATTTACTTAAAACTGCTAACCTATTCAGTAAGATACTCCATCATAAGATCAAATTAATCAATACTTTTAAAAACTTTAATTGTTCCTATATTTTCTAAAATCCGATATCTAACAGTAATACGACCTAAATAGGTATGTCTTCAGTGATTGCTTAAAACTGCACAGTGAATCTAATGATCGAATTGAATACGGAAGTTTGTTCCACAAAGTTGGTGCAGCATGACTGAATGAACTATCTCCTGCTGTTTTCAAACTTGTCCAGTTATGTTTCAATAGATATCTATCACAAGCCGACCTTGTCATGCGAGCAGGCTTATACTTTGGCACAAGGGCCTGCAGATAGTGAGGTGCCAATTCATGTAAACATTTGAAAGCAACTACTCTCTGTAAAACCAGTTCAAAAATATGCTAATTCATTCATTTCTTGAACTGCCCCCTCCTTTTCCAGTCCATGTTTTGGAAGATTTGAAAAAGTCGGATTCCATATTTGCACGAGAGTACGAAATTTGAATAAGGAACAGAGATCAATAATTTTACAAACTGAAATTCGAAATTTTCTTTAAATTATCAATTATGAACATCAAGTTTTAAACATTTTTTAAATTATTTCATTCATAGAGAATTGCTGAGCTTGCCAGCGGAATTTGAATCTCGAGCATTTAGAGAAAAATGGAACAATCGAATTGAGGTAATAATTTGTAAGACATCTTCAAGACTTATTTATTCCTACTGAACAAAATTTTCACTTGTAATTGACTGTTCCAACGTCAGAATGTACTGCAGAAATTTTTTTATTCGAGAGTGCTATGAAAAAGTCGATATTTCTTTGAATATGTGGTCCGCTTTTTCCACCCCTGAACTGCCGGGTGTTCCAAAACAAATACTCCCGTTTGAAAAATCACCAAAGTTCTCTTCGATGATCCAAATATATTTAAAGATGACAAAACGTTAGCTTTCGTTATCAGGGTGTAAAATAACACATTGAAAAAACTTATTTTTAGCTATATTCTTTAAAGCATCATATTAATTATTGCCGAAGGGCCATTACAAAAAAACTACAGAATGAATTAGAAGCTGCAGAGATGTGGTTCTGCTTCTGGAGATGAATTTTGAAGATATCATGAACGCATAAAGTCAGCAATAAGGTAATCAAAGTAATCAAAGCAAAGAGTAAAAGGTCATTGATAGAAACAATTAGAAAAGGGCGACTTGAGTTTTTAGGACATTTATGATGCAGAAAGCAAGGCCCCCGACCAGATCAGAAAATGGCTAAGGGGGGCCAAACTTGATACAAAAAAATTACCACAGCACAACATGATCTGCCTTTCAGAACGGCATGATTCGCAAAAAGTGGGGGCATGGCCCCCCGCCCCCCCTCCCCCGTCGTCGGAGGCCCTGGAAAGAAAGGTTTAGAACATCAGCTGTTAACGGGAAAGATTGAAGGTAAAAGAGACAGAAGAAGGCAAAGAAAAACGTACATTGATTGACCAATGAAAAGAACGCTGGAACGTTCGTTCAAAAAGCTGACGACTGGGAGAATTGGAAGGAATTGATCGTCAACGTCTGTAATCAGATACCAAACAACAATTGATTGACTGAAGGGCCATTATATTAACGATTCAAGTCTACAATGATCTGTTGCGTTTGTTTCTGACATTTATGACCAAACTAGAGCTTGACATGCAAATAAATTAAACTGGTAGTCATAGGTGCTTTTTACAACATGCTTCAAACCCAGTCAGCCCAAACAGAGCTAAATTCGATGATTTTAGAACTCATCACGAGATCAGCTATGCCCGGAAAATATTTGATCATAAGAGAAATTTGAAGGTCGGCCATGTAATCAAATTTTGGTGATTTTTCAAGCAGGAGTACATGGGTATCGGGACACTCGGTAGCTGAAAGCCTTTGATTTTTTTTGTGTTGAAGAACGCTTTGAATTCCTTTTCAGATTACAACAGGTGAAAAAGCTACTAGAGAAGTCTTTCGAAAGCATTTCAATAAGACAAAAGATATTCGATCATTATCGTTGATGCTTGCCCAAGCAATTTGTAAGATTTCGACCAAAATGCCATTCCTTGCATCTAATGTTGTCATAAAAGTTTTTAAAAGTCAAGAAACTGATGGTAAAAATCAGATGCTGAAAGGTAAGACGATTTTACTTGATATACATTGCGCTGAAACGTACCTGTCGACTTAAGATAGTAGTTGGCCGTTTCGTACGATAGTAAAAACTTATAAAGACTACTGATTTCAAGGATTGTGAAGATGATTATCTAACTTAAACAACGAGGGATTCGTTCAGACTTTTGCAGGTGTAATTGACAACATCTTTGTACTCAGTCCTTTTTTGGAAGCTTGTCCATTTTAGGTCACGATCAGTTTGAAATCAATTGTCAATTTGGAACAGAAAAGTGGAACAATCGAATTGAAGTAATAGTTTATGAGACATCTTCAGGATTCATTTGTTCCTAATGAACGAAATTTTTGTCAGTTTTCTTTTGTTCTACTTGTATTTGACGTTCCAACGTCAGAATGTAATACAGGAAATTTTTGTATACGAGAGTGCTATGACAAAATCGATATTTCTGGGATAATAGACCTTTTAGCTATTCTACAAAAGAGTCTGGATCGAGCGTTATTTTTATACATTTTTATACGCGAGGCTCGATCGAGTGGCGTTAGAGCTTCTATCACTATTGTACACATTCGAAAATTCTACAGAATGTAGCAAAATATCGTTCGATTCTGAGTCTCTTCAGAATAACTAAAAGGTCTATTGTCAATGTGACAACCCAATTTCTCCTGTTTTCAATCAGGCATTCGATAGTTTTCTAAAGTGTGTAGTTTGTAAATGTAACGGAAAATTGAAACTATATATCATAACAGATCGTTCTCGTAGTCATATTCTCGTATGCTTTGCTGAAAACATTTTTGATCTTACAGGACTGTCAGTTTTGGAATTATGTCTCATTGTCTCTATGAAACATGTGTTAGAAAAGAGTAGTGGAAATCCTTTTAACTTCGATATGGTTTTCAAAGGTTGGTAGCAGATCAAAGAATTTATTTCATCTTTATCAAATTTTTACTTATTTGACTTTGTACACAATTCGCTTTCCACAGACGAAATTTTTATTGATCATTTGTTTCTAGAATGTAGAGAAAATCAGAGACTGTCCGAAATTATCGATTAGTTTTTGGCACAGGAAGTTGTGGAAACATCGCTTCAATATCTGCACTTGGATGATAAAATACTTTGCTGACTCTATACCAAAAATATGAAGTGCCGAATATTTTGATTCAATATCCAGAACGTCGGATCGCTTTAGCCGATTTTCAGCTGTTTCTCGCTGAACATCCGAGTTTACTTGTTAAATAAGTGATTTCTAAAGTGCAATAGCCGATTACTTGAATTGCAGATAAAATTTGCTTTCGATAGGACCACCGATCGATTTGGACGATCCCTAACTTCTACGATTTTGATCAACAACTTCAATACTGAAGGCTCTGTTGAGTAGTGTAGTGTTTAATCGTCGATTTTCATCTTCATGATTAAAGGTTAATGACACAAGCAAATTTTGGTGATATCATTTTACAAGTAGCAATGTTTTTGAACATACTATGAACGAAATCCTTGTTTCGTAGAGTACCAATCCTTCGTGTTGAAGAGCAGCACAACAGTACAGCGGTTTGACAAGATGGTGGCATTAAAAGCATTCGAGCATTTACTTGCACTGGAAATCGTGAAACCATTACACAGTATTAGCCAGTCAACAATACCTAAAGAATTCCAACCAATGACACTCCTTGTAGACAATTCTCAAATTTCTGACGTCTTATCAAGTTACCCAGGATGCCCTACAGATTTGCAACAATGGGGCTCAACAATGTTTATATGAGATGTATTTTTGTGGGTGTTTTTTAACCTCGAGGGGCAAATCAGTCCAAAAAAGAGAGTTTTTCAAAGATGTTTAAAGATTTCAAAGACTTTCTTAGATTTCTTGAGATTTGTGAAATTTTCAGAATTTATTGATCTTTACTAAGATTCTCGAGATTTTGCAAGATTTTTGGGATTTTGAATGATTTTTGAAAATTTTTTGTTGGGGGAGATTTCAAGGATTTTTATTTTCGATGGAATCTTTAAAATTTGGTGAAGATTTTGATATTCTTCGAAATTTTTTGGGATTTCAAGATTTTTGGAAGATTTAGGAAAGTGTACGAGATTTTCCGAGTGATTTGCTCCTCGGTGAACCTTTTTCGGAAGCTAACACTGCATGAAATAGACCATTCTGCAGGCAAATGCGAAGGCGCTGTTCGTGTTGCATCTTGGGATCGCATGAAGGTTCGAGCTCTGATTCGAATTCGTTGTCTACCTCCATGCGATACCGAGGTTCAACGCGAACTCGCATAGACTCCGGAATGGCCTATTAGCGCAAATTTTGGAATTTGTATGTTGAATCCGCAAAATAAGGTGCAATAAGACTAAAAAGTTATCATATGCATCCTTGTCATTTGATTTTGTGAGTAAGCCCCCCTCTCTTTCAAGCCCCCTCCTCTGGAGTGTCCGAAATTTAATAAGCCCCCGGGGCTTTATAGAGCTTGGTACTTGGGTTAATGGGTTGATGGCTTGTAGCCTGTGTTCCAGACCACTTGAGAAGGAAAGTGGTCTGTGTAACCAAGCACTAATCCGTGTTCACAAATTTTCTTCGGAATCTGAAGAAAAATTAATATATGCAACTAATAATTCGCATAATCACTATTTGTTTTGTTATCAAAAGGAAAAGCCTGTCTCGTGTGAAGAACTCGCATTACAATACAAAGAATAGAAAATTTCAATGTCTGCTAATCCTATTGACTTTTTACGATGAAAGAATAGGAGATTTGAATGCCTGCTAATCCTACTGAGTTTTTACGCCCGTGCAAAGTGATAACGATCAGCCCTGGTTTGTTTCAAGCACACATGTTCACAAAGACATCCGTTGTGTTGATCACTGACTTCATTGCAGCCAATCAGATCCGTGAAAGAATGCCCTTAATTATTTCGCAATTCAATTCATCGTCTGAACATGGATTAGTGCTTGGTTACACAGACCACTTTCCTTTCCAAGTGGTCTGGAACACAGGCTAATGGTTTGGGGTGACTGCTAGTAATATTTTGTTAAGATTGGAGTCATTGAGAAAGAAACCTTTTCCTTGAAGTGATATAATACATAATTTCGTAACTTTTGTTATTGCGTACTGAGAAAAACGTATCGTGTCAAAGAACTTGGGAAGCAAGGGACTCCAATGCAGTAAACATTGCCTCCGATGACTGAAGTGACGTTATCGAGTCAAAGAACTCCTTCTCCTCCTTTTTTTTCTTTTCTTTTTTGCATGGATCAGAGGAGCAAGGGTACTCCAATGGTCAGGCTTACCTTTTTCAGTAAAATCGGCTGTTTTTGAAAGCGCTTATTTTTCACCAAAGGTAAGGCTATAGGCTTACCTTTTTCATCAAAATCGGCTGATTTTGAAAGCGCTTATTTTTCACCAAAAGTAAGGCTATAGGCTTACCTTTTTCATCAAAGTCGGCTGTTTTTGAAAGTTTTTTCTCACCAAAAAATAAGGCTATAGGCGTACTTTTTTCATCAAAATCGGCTGTTTTTGAAAGTGCTTATTTTTCACCTAAAGGTAAGGCTATAGGCTTACCTTTTTCATCAAAATCGGCTGTTTTGAAAGTGCTTATTTTTCACCAAAAAGTAAGGCTATAGGCTTGCCTTTTTCTTCAAAATCGGCTACTTTTGAAAGAGCTCACTTTTCACCAAAAAGTAAGGCTATAGGCTTACCTTTTTCATCAAAGTCGGCTGCTTTTGAAAGAGCTCACTTTTCACCAAAAAGTAAGGCTATAGGCTTACCTTTTTCATCAAAGTCGGCTGCTTTTGAAAGTGCTTATTTTTCACCAAAAAGTAAGGCTATAGGCTTACCTTTTTCATCAAAATCGGCTGTTTTTGAAAGTGCTTATTTTCACCAAAAAGTAAGGCTATAGGCTTGCCTTTTTCATCAAAATCGGCTGTTTTGAAAGAGCTCACTTTTCACCAAAAAGTAAGGCTATAGGCTTACCTTTTTCATCAAAGTCGGCTGCTTTTGAAAGTGCTCACTTTTCACCAAAAAGTAAGGCTATAGGCTTACCTTTTTCATCAAAATCGGCTGCTTTTGAAAGTGCTTATTTTTCACCAAAAAGTAAGGCTATAGGCTTACCTTTTTCATCAAAATCGGCTGTTTTGAAAGAGCTCACTTTTCACCAAAAAGTAAGGCTATAGGCTTACCTTTTTCATCAAAATCGGCTGTTTTTGAAAGTGCTTATTTTTCACCAAAAAGTAAGGCTATAGGCTTACCTTTTTCATCAAAGTCGGCTGCTTTTGAAAGAGCTCACTTTTCACCAAAAAGTAAGGCTATAGGCTTACCTTTTTCATCAAAGTCGGCTGCTTTTGAAAGAGCTCACTTTTCACCAAAAAGTAAGGCTATAGGCTTACCTTTTTCATCAAAATCGGCTGTTTTTGAAAGATGCTTATTTCTCACCAAAAAGTAAGGCTATAGGCTTACCTTTTTCATCAAAATCGGCTGTTTTGAAAGTGCTTATTTTTCACCAAAAAGTAAGGCTATAGGCTTACCTTTTTCATCAAAATCGGCTGTTTTTGAAAGAGCTCACTTTTCATCAAAAAGCAAGGCTATAGGCTTACCTTTTTCATCAAAATCGGCTGTTTTTGAAAGTGCTTATTTTTCACCAAAAAGTAAGGCTATAGGCTTACCTTTTTCATCAAAATCGGCTGTTTTTGAAAGTGCTTATTTTTCACCAAAAGGTAAGGCTATAGGCTTACCTTTTTCATCAAAATCGGCTGTTTTTGAAAGTGCTTATTTTTCACCAAAAAGTAAGGCTATAGGCTTACCTTTTTCATCAAAATCGGCTGTCTTTGAAAGTGCTCATTTTTCACCAAAAAGTAAGGCTATAGGCTTACCTTTTTCATCAAAATCGGCTGTTTTTGATAGTGCTTATTTTTCACCAAAAAGTAAGGCTATAGGCTTACCTTTTTCATCAAAATCGGCTGCTTTTGAAAGAGCTTCACTTTTCATCAAAAAGCAAGGCTATAGGCTTACCTTTTTTATCAAAATCGGCTGTTTTGAAAGAGCTTACTTTTCACCAAAAAGTAAGGCTATAGGCTTACCTTTTTCATCAAAATCAGCTGTTTTTGAAAGTGCTTATTTTTCACCAAAAAGTAAGGCTATAGGCTTACCTTTTTCATCAAAATCGGCTGTTTTTGAAAGTGCTTATTTTTCACCAAAAAGTAAGGCTATAGGCTTACCTTTTTCATCAAAGTCAGCTGCTTTTGAAAGTGCTTATTTTTCACCAAAAAGTAAGGCTATAGGCTTACCTTTTTCATCAAAGTCAGCTGCTTTTGAAAGTGATTATTTTTCACCAAAAAGTAAGGCTATAGGCTTACCTTTTTCATAAAATCGGCTGTTTTTGAAAGTGCTTATTTTTCACCAAAAAGTAAGGCTATAGGCTTACCTTTTTCATCAAAGTCAGCTGCTTTTGAAAGTGCTCATTTTTCACCAAAAAGTAAGGCTATAGGCTTACCTTTTTCATCAAAATCAGCTGCTTTTGAAAGTGCTTATTTTTCATCAAAAAGTAAGGCTATAGGCTTACCTTTTTCATCAAAATCGGCTGTTTTTGAAAATGCTTATTTCTCACCAAAAAATAAGGCTATAGGCTTACTTTTTTCATCAAAATCGGCTGTTTTGAAAATGCTTATTTTTCACCAAAAAGTAAGGCTATAGGCTTACCTTTTTCATCAAAATCGGCTGTTTTTGAAAATGCTTATTTCTCACCAAAAAATAAGGCTATAGGCTTACTTTTTTCATCAAAATCGGCTGTTTTTGAAAATGCTTATTTCTCACCAAAAAATAAGGCTATAGGCTTACTTTTTTCATCAAAATCGGCTGTTTTGAAAGTGCTTATTTCTCACCAAAAAATAAGGCTATAGGCTTACCTTTTTCATCAAAATCGGCTGTTTTTGAAAGTGCTTATTTCTCACCAAAAAATAAGGCTATAGGCTTACCTTTTTCATCAAAATCGGCTGTTTTTGAAAGTGCTTATTTCTCACCAAAAAATAAGGCTATAGGCTTACCTTTTTCATCAAAATCGGCTGTTTTTGAAAATGCTTATTTCTCACCAAAAAATAAGGCTATAGGCTTACCTTTTTCATCAAAATCGGCTGTTTTTGAAAATGCTTATTTCTCACCAAAAAATAAGGCTATAGGCTTACTTTTTTCATCAAAATCGGCTGTTTTTGAAAATGCTTATTTCTCACCAAAAAATAAGGCTATAGGCTTACTTTTTTCATCAAAATCGGCTGTTTTGAAAGTGCTTATTTCTCACCAAAAAATAAGGCTATAGGCTTACCTTTTTCATCAAAATCGGCTGTTTTTGAAAGTGCTTATTTCTCACCAAAAAATAAGGCTATAGGCTTACCTTTTTCATCAAAATCGGCTGTTTTTGAAAGTGCTTATTTCTCACCAAAAAATAAGGCTATAGGCTTACCTTTTTCATCAAAATCGGCTGTTTTTGAAAGTGCTTATTTCTCACCAAAAAATAAGGCTATAGGCTTACCTTTTTCATCAAAATCGGCTGTTTTGAAAGTGCTTATTTCTCACCAAAAAGTAAGGCTATAGGCTTACCTTTTTCATCAAAATCGGCTGTTTTTGAAAGTGCTTATTTTTCACCAAAAAGTAAGGCTATAGGCTTACCTTTTTCATCAAAATCGGCTGTTTTTGAAAGTGCTTATTTCTCACCAAAAAATAAGGCTATAGGCTTACCTTTTTCATCAAAATCGGCTGTTTTTGAAAATGCTTATTTCTCACCAAAAAATAAGGCTATAGGCTTACTTTTTTCATCAAAATCGGCTGTTTTGAAAGTGCTTATTTTTCACCAAAAAGTAAGGCTATAGGCTTACCTTTTTCATCAAAATCGGCTGTTTTTGAAAATGCTTATTTCTCACCAAAAAATAAGGCTATAGGCTTACTTTTTTCATCAAAATCGGCTGTTTTGAAAATGCTTATTTTTCACCAAAAAGTAAGGCTATAGGCTTACCTTTTTCCTTAAAATCGGCTGTTTTTGAAAATGCTTATTTCTCACCAAAAAATAAGGCTATAGGCTTACTTTTTTCATCAAAATCGGCTGTTTTGAAAATGCTTATTTTTCACCAAAAAGTAAGGCTATAGGCTTACCTTTTTCATCAAAATCGGCTGTTTTTGAAAATGCTTATTTCTCACCAAAAAATAAGGCAATAGGCTTACTTTTTTCATCAAAATCGGCTGTTTTGAAAGTGCTTATTTTTCACCAAAAAGTAAGGCTATAAGCTTACCTTTTTCATCAAAATCAGCTGCTTTGAAAGTACTTACTTTTCATCAAAAAGTAAGGCTATAGGCTTACCTTTTTTACCAAAATCGGCTGTTTTGAAAGTGCTTATTTTTCACCAAAAAGTAAGGCTATAAGCTTACCTTTTTCATCAAAATCAGCTGCTTTTGAAAGTACTTACTTTTCATCAAAAAATAAGGCTATAGGCTTACCTTTTTCATCAAAATCGGCTGTTTTGAAATTGCTTATTTTTCACCAAAATGCAAGGCTATAAGCTTACCTTTTCAATCAAAATCAGCTGCTTTTGAAAGTACTTACTTTTCATCAAAAAGTAAGGCTATAGGCTTACCTTTTTCATCAAAATCGGCTGTTTTGAAAGTGCTTATTTTTCATCAAAAAGCAAGGCTATAGGCTTACCTTTTCATCAAAATCGGCTGGTTTTGAAAGTGCTTATTTTTCACCAAGAAGCAAGGCTATAGGCTTACCTTTTTCATCAAATCGGCTGTTTTTGATAGTGCCTATTTTTCACCAAAAAGTAAGGCTATAGGCTTACCTTTTTCATCAAAATCAGCCGTTTTTGAAAGTGCTTACTTTTCACCAAGAACTAAAGATTGCGAAACCTTGTCAGAATTCATGTCTAATAGGGCCGTTGCCAGGGCGTTGCTGGGGAATCAAAATGCCGTTAGGACAGGAAAGAAAGTAACGTTTTTTGAGGACCTTTTAGGTAAGCGCAAGAAAAGAAGTCAGCATGTTAACAAAGGAAAAACATGGAGAATACTCGCTTATAATGATTTCTCGAGTAGAATCGTACCTTAAGAGCAGGTACAAGGTATTATATAGCCCTTTTCACCAACCTCTCAAGGAAGTATCACACCCATGCAGAAATTCACAAAGAAACAAACAATTTTCTCCGCTCGATATTTTGTTCTAAAAAACTAAACCTACCAGGATTGTATGACGTAATAAAGAGAAAGCTCATACACCAACGAATGACTGGGTGAGGATCAAATGACAAACATGGGAGTCTTCTACGTAATATTCAAGATCACATTAACGAAAAAAAGAAAAGAAAGAAAGAAAAATGTTCACTCTATGAATGCATTTAGAGTTGTCTGATCTCGTACTATGTACCAGATGCTCTGCATGTTCGTTAATTCACAACTACAACTAATGCACATTAAAAACTATCTGTGATATACATGTACAACTAAATTCTAATGTCTATTCTGTCATCTAAGCAACTACAAACAATTATTCGGTGGCCTATCTCCTTTTACTCCACATTTACGAATCCAAAGTCTGTCGCAAATTAGATGTCACGTGAAAATGTCCGCGAATAAAACAATTAAAGCGGTTTGCGTCATTATTTTTGCGTTCGCAAATCTCACGTGGCATCTAATTGATCTATTTTTAAGAAGTCTTGGCTCTAGAAACAATTTAAATCCCCCAAAGACAAAGGTCCTCTCCGGAGCGATTATTTTATGCTCTAATTGGGCATGAAAATTCAAACAGACTTTGAAACGGATCTTTGAAACAGATTTCCATTGCTGCAGCCTGGTTTCCAGCTGCCAGTCCTAGTAATACTGCAGATCGATTAGGTAAAAGTCTAACCCCCCCCCCCCCGCTCTGATTAATTAGCTGACAAAGGGCACTGGGGAACCAGGTTGTTATTTCCTGTCTCTTCTTGAACAAATGAACGCTACACTGCAAGTAATGGACAATACAATCAACGCATATTTTCCAGTTCCTATGGCTCGCCGGATCTAAGCCTAATTTTGCTAGGCCAGTTATGTCTCACAGCAAAAAACATCATTTAAAGGGAATGTAAGCATGTACAAGTGGTTCAAGCCACTTGCGGTCAAATTCTAGCCAATCACATATCAGTATTTCCCGGTTGACGCAGGTCATTCAGTTACCCAAACACGTGTCACGGCCTATTGTCTTTGCACGGCTATTTTCATCAAAGGGGATCTGATCCGATTTATGACCTATTATGACGGTTTTGTGTGACCCCAACATGCAACAAACTGCTTTGAATTTGTAAAAATATACAGCAAAGTGTCTACATAGGAATCTTAAAACTCGAACATCAAGGTCCTACTACGATCGCAAAATATTCAATTTCAGCGACGCAAATATCTTGACAATTACAGAAGAATGTATATGACTGAAAGCCACTGAGGCTCATTTGATCAATCCAAACCAATAGACCTACTCGGCTAAGGCTTGTTTTACCCATTTCAAGTCATGTGACCATACTCTTGGGAAGTTTTAGTTTTATGCCATATTTTGCATTCAAGGCATAACTTTGAATGGCACGAAATATGTTAGAGAAATCAAAAAATGTTTTATCAAGAGATTGATCACATGACTTGAAATGGGTGTAAACAAATCTTAACCAATTTTGTATATTCTTCCAAACGTTTTCAACGAAACCCTTACCGAAAGCCTAGTCCAACAGCCAACACATTTTATATTCTCTTACAATTTATATATGTTTTGTAATACATTAGGAGGCGGCGCCACCGAAATCTACCAATTTGAAAAATCTAAAACTACTTCTATCCTACCAATGATCAACTATCTAGCAACTATCGTGAAATCAAGCAATTAATATGAAGTGATGTCTGCGAACGTTATTTAAAATTTGAATCAACACAAACATGCTACACAGCTACTATGTAGAAACTGAAATATTAAACTATCTGTTACGTGCAGCTTTAAGCTGCTAAGTTCAGCAATTGATACAATTCAATTCAACAAGTCTCATTTTTCAACGCAGTTCGTCCCCTCGACTAATTACCGAAGTCCCTTGTATCCCTGCACCGAACTTTGCTCAACAGCTGACCGAAGCGAGATCATCAAGTCAAAGGCACAGTTCAACAAGGGACTCAGGTAATCAGTCTACTTGTCCCCTTGACTCGCTGAAGTGCCACTGATTGTAGCAAAGACCAAGATGGAACAAGGGCAATATGAACCATATATGCACAGCCCAATATTGATTTAGGCCCGATTGCCACGGCCTAAATCATGTGTGTGGGATGTTAGGTCCAATCGCTAGCATGCATCCGCTCTTGTTTCCTTCGAGAAATTGTTCATACCTTGCAGACAATACTCTTCAACTTTCGATGGCATTCATTGTCTTCACAAACTCTGTAAACATCACTAATGTCAAATTTTTCGTTTTGCAATCACAAGTTCAAAAGCTGGCCCCTTTCTTGGGCATTAATTCATTTTCATCATGTCAGTGTCAGTCATCAAACTCTCATTTTGCAAGATATTTGGCGTTTCTTCTCACGACCCCTTCTACTAATGTCCAGTTTTTAGTTACCACAGAGCCATGTCTGGCTAATTTCAGTTTCAAAACTGCAACATTCAGATAAATTCTATCAAAGTTTTAACATTTATTTCAGTTCCCTGAGAAGTTCTGTTTCAAAACATTCACCCCCTGGGCAATTGAAGTAATTCTGGCGTTGGAATCATTCCAAGCGGGGGGGGGGGGGGGGGGTCTACAACGGGAACTTACTGGAACTCCAGAAAGGGTTTTGAGGGAATCATAGGGTGTTTTTATGGAAAGTAAATAAAGCGCTGAACTATTAACAGTCAAACTACTCTATAAATCCTACTAAAACCTCCTATGAGTAAAAACACAAAACACATGGTGTAAATTCCAGAATCTAATTCAACTATGGTACATAATTACATGACGCGTAATTCAAGGGTATCTAAGGTCCTATTCACACTGCTCCGTTTTTGTTATGATCCGCCTTTTATGTATCGAAGCTACCCGTTCACATTGCGGAAGGAAAAAACATTCGTTTCTGTCCGTTCACATTGATCCACATGATTGCAAATACAGCGCCAAAGATATCCGTTTTCGTGCGTTCACATTGTTCCAGTTTTATGAAACTCATTGTTGAACGTTTTCGAAAACCTCCGTTTTTGTGAGTTCACATTGATCAAGAGCGTTTTCAAAACCTCGGTTTTTGTGGATATCCACTTTTGATAGCGTTTTCGAAAACCTCCGTTTTTGTGGATCAGTGTGAACACTTTCACAAGAACGGAGGTTTCCCTCTCCGTCCTTTGTTCAAAAAAGGAGCAGTGTGAGCGGGGCCCAACCTGGCTGCCATATAGTCGTGGTGGGGATCGCGAGATCTCGCCTTCAGAAACATGACAATACAAATGAACTTTCAGTAATGTTTGTTCAGTAAATCAACTGCTGTCGCCTCCCTAATTGCCATGCTTCTTGAGGTCGGTCGTGCAACTCATATGATACGACTGCGTTGAGACTATACAGAAACCAGGCTTTCGCGGTATAGGCAGTGGAAGTTCATTTGCCCTGCATTTTGAATAGGAATCCCTATTGTTCTGGCTCATGTTGGTGAACGCGTGAATACGTTTTAACAATCAACGGGAACCGAAGAATATATAAGCCTTGGGTAACAACAGCCTTGCAATGAAAATTGGCAGTGACACATGCCGAACCATATTTGGGTTACTCGTCTACGTCAGTAGGAAATACCGATATCTGATAGGCTAGAATTTGACCGCAAAGGCCTCGAGCCACTTTATGCTATACAATGGCTTTAGCTTGGCACAAAATGCCTATTTTGCAAATAGATTCTATTTGTATAGGAAAGAATCACAGTTTGGATTTATGCAGGCTGTAGCATTGCCGTGGAAATGCGCCGAAAAAGGCAACGTACAAATCACACAATGCGCAGATGAAAGAGCACATTGTTTTCACCTTGAAATTGTTTGAAAATGAGTTCAAATTTCCAGTCCCCCGCATCATCAGTAATGTCATAAAATGGAATTTAACCCTTTATGAGATGTAAAAAGATCTTGCTTCTACCACATATGTATCATGGCAACGAGCAACGAACATCCCTACCATTTACAGTTTGGTTTTTTTTTGTAACAGCACTTCAGACCGCAGTTGCATTTGAGAAGAAGTATTTGCAATCATATTTTTGACAATTTACTTACAAAGATGTGTCACGATTCTGCACAAAAACTTCCATGGGAGTTGCACTTGGGATTAGTATGGAAAAAGGATTTGTCGCAGAACGATAGGATTTGCTGCAGAACAATATGATTTGTTGCAGAACGATAGGATTTGCTGTACCGGTTTGTAAGAAAATGCACGACGTTTGACAAACTACTGTTGTCTGAATATGAAAGCAATGAACGTGGCATCTGTCTTGTTTAATAGCCACAATGTTTAATTAGATATGATAATTTACCTGCTGTAAATCGGTCTCTAGTTTCCGGGGTTCGGGAAACTTTTTCAAGAAGGATCCTTCAAAAAGGCCGTTTTCATGGTCTTTCGGAGGAACAAACGCGAACCCGCTGGGGAAAAGCCCTTATAAAGTTGGAAAGGAGTGACTTATACCAGCCAGGAAAAAATCCAAAAATTAATTGAACATGTCAGCTAATTATTGAACGTGTCAGCTAATTAAAGAGAGATTAACATATATTAATGCTTTGATATTTAGGGAGCAGTAGCATTCAGACGGCGTGCATTTTCTCCCATTCACCTGGCAGAACAGTGGGATTTACTGCATCGTATCACAAATCACGGGCAGCAGAACACAACTACCATCCCTACCCATTACCATGTACATTTTATCCTTGATAGTAAGTTAAATCAGCATGTCTACCAACTAACACAGCTATCTACCAAGATAAACCAGATCTAGAAGGGACAAAATCATTTCTCACCGCGAACTGCATGTGTAGGACAGCTGTTTCCACCAACCAATCCATCAGCAATTAGTGCAGCCTTCGCAGTCATCATGGATCAGTCTCTCTTTGGTAGAGATCTCGTTCTGATGCTCAGAGGAACAGCTGCAGGTAGCTTCAAGTCCACGGCTACATTTGTAAATGTATATATTCTCCATAGGAACCTCCTCCATAGAGTTTGTTCCCCTGTCACATGTGTTCATAGCGATTGATAAACTTGAGGAAAACTCGACGAAGGTTTCATTCTCAGAATCTGATGTACAGGCAATTGACTTGATATTACGTACTTCCTGCATTCTTTTCACGACACATAATGCCGTTAAGCGTGCTTCTGGTTCCACATCCCAGCACTCTTCAATTGTGTTCTTTAGCAAT
Organism: Aurelia coerulea; assembly: GCA_039566865.1. Classification (NCBI taxonomy): domain Eukaryota; kingdom Metazoa; phylum Cnidaria; class Scyphozoa; order Semaeostomeae; family Ulmaridae; genus Aurelia; species Aurelia coerulea. Next base: position 1,972,304 of record CM076944.1, on the reverse strand, counting down.
GTGTCACTCTGAACAAAATCAATAAGTGGAATTAGATATCCAGATTAGATACCGGGTGAGCCAGAAAAAAGTTCCCACTTTCGAAAATTAGTAGCACCACAAGTAGTTCATGGATTTGAATGATTCAAATTCTAGTTAAATGCCAAAAGATCGAAGTATTTTTGTGATTTTTCTCGTTTTCTTAGGAGCACTGGAAATATAGGTAAACTCAACTTTACCAAAATGTTATTGTTGCAAAATGACTGAAAAAGGGCCTAAAACACTTGATCAAATCATTATGACGCTCCTCACACAGAACAATACGCACAGGCGTTTCACTTTTTTCAAGAGTTATAGGACACAAATTTTCAAACAGATACAAAAGATTTTTAATCCCATGACAATAAATGTAGCGACGATATCTCTCACCCGTGAGAAATTGCATTTTCTCTGTTGTTCTGAGCAAGGAGTCCTTTATGATTTGATCAAGCATTTTGGGCCTTTTTCAATCATTTTGCAAGCATCGAGTTCTTGTAAACTTGAATTTACCAATTTTACGAGAGCTCGTAAGGAGGCGAGAAAAATCACAAAAATAGTTCAATCTTTTGGCTGTCAAGCAAATGTTGATTCATTCCAATCCATTCAGTACTCTTGATTCTATGAATTTTCAAAAGTGGGAACTTTTTTCTGGTTCACCCGGTAGATTAGATAGGAACAAGATTTAGATATCCTGGATAAACAAGAATTACAAGGCCAATGGTTCAGTTTCTGAATTAGATATTCGCGACAGAGATGTTCAGATGATGAGGGGCACATCACTCCAAAAATAGTGTACGAGATTTTGGGATTCTAAAAATCAGGTTTTCAAAGATTTCGAGATTTTTCTTAAATTTTCAAAGATTTTGACATTTTTTCGAGATTCTCAATAATTATCGAGATTTTATAAAATTTTGATGATCTAAACAATTTCTAAGATTGTAAATAAATTGTTGAAACATTTTTCGAGAATTTGCATCTGTTGTTAAGGGAGACTCTGGGACTTTATAAAATGCTCCAAGATTTTTGGGACTTTCTTTGGGCTTTCTAAGACGTTTTAGATTTCTAATTCTTCGTCCAGATTTTTGGGATTTTCAATAAATTTTGGCGAAAATATACGAAATTTTTGGAGTGACTTGCCTCTCGTGTTTAGATTCGTCTTTCTTCTTTTCGATATATATATATATATACTCGTGTTTTCTCTGTGTGCACAACGCAACTGTTGGCCATATTGGTTTCAAACAATCTCTTGTGGCTTAGTTTGTTTTGATTTTTTGCTTGAGAGAATTCCCTTTGTTTTAGATTACTAATCGCTTTGAAATACTGTGAAAATCAAAATGAACTGATGCAAATGTTGCAAAGTCTTTCCTTGTTAGCTTGAAAGGGTTATGATCATTAAAACAAACCTTATCTGCAACTTGTAATGCAGCTGGGAATACAGGTCTTCGCTTCTCTTTGATAACATGCTGCGACATTTCGCTCATAGACGGATTTAGCCCTAACTCTGACTGATAAGGAAGGACGGTGTCTGAAACCGTTTCGCCATCTGTAAAAAAACAATGCATAAGCACAAAATCTTCGTCACGCTTTCATATCAGTTTCAAATTTCCAAAATTGACGCAACGAGAGTGCAACAAATATCCTGTATTGTAAATTTTAGTGGAATATACCTACATATGAAAAAGAAACAAACAAATAAAAGAATTACCACTGTAAAAGTCTTTACAACGACGAACGATTTCCCAAAATATCAGACCAAGAGAATACACGTCGGCTTGTTTCAATGAAGATTCCCAATCATTCCAATTAACTGCATCACACATTACTTCAGGAGCCATGTAGTGAACACTTCCACCCTAGAGAAGAAGAAAGTGTAGTTGATTCAACTATCGTAGGCCACTGTACATTTCCACACTGCTATGAGAATGGAATTATGTGAGGGGAATTAAGAGTCATTGTTTGTACTGATATATGCCTTCTGGTCCACTTTAAAACAAAGAATTACACTGAAAGATGAGACAGTGGCCCTTAATGCTTATGCTTGAAATCAACTATCATGACCGAACATTCTTCCAAAACAACAAACATAATAAAGGCTTTATTACAATTATATCACATTACATCACCAGTTCTTAAAGTTTCCTGCTGTGGCAGGATTTGCATCTCAGTCACACAGCAGTTATTTCAACTCTAAGCTCTTGTAAATATTTAAACTCTTGTAAAAATTCACATGTCTGGCTGGGCAATGCTGTGAAGCATGCCCTCGTAAAGGATTTAAACGGTATGTTACATAAAAACATCCTCAACTTTTCCGAGACACACGTCGCTTAAGTAGAAGCAAAGTATACTTTTCATGAAGACGTCGCACTAAAAACTTGACAATTTACAATTAATTTCTTCATAACCACAGTGAACAGTATGCTTTAGCCTATTTTGGAACGCGATTGCACGCAATTTTCACGAACACTTTCACCATGCAACGACACCTTCAGTTTTGTTGACAACTTCTAAAGAACTTCTAAAGAACTACTGAATAACTACTACTTCTGAAGACGTTACCTTGATAAAAAAATCATCAAATAACTGGAAGGGCTTGAAGGTATGATCAGAATCACAGTCTGACAAACATGTGTAATAATACCGGGTGAGTCAGAAAAAACGTGGGGTGTTTGGCGGACTGTGACGTCGCGTTTAGCCATCCGACCGTTGTGAACTAAATTATTCCGTGCAGCCATGAATCTGACTTAGATCATAAACTTTTCCCCATCGAAATCGGTCATGTGATTCATCATTTAAAAAATATTTTCTTCCTAAAACTTTGTATGGGAGTCTTGCAAACTGAGGAAACCTTTAACCAAGCCCCTTCAGCATTTTAGCCTTGCCAAAGCTGCAGGTACACGTGGTATTATCTGGGGAGCATGAAACAGTTCGGAAATAGTGTTTTCTCCCCTGGGATGCCTTGTCACGTCATACTTGTCTTGCAAAGAGAATATGTTTGAGAGACAGTAAAAACGCATGCTTCTTTGTGTTGTAAAGAGATTTATTTCAACAAGATCAACGCGATGTTTCATGACAAAACTATTTCATTCTCCCCTGATAATACCACGTGTACCTGCAGCTTTCTGCTTTGGCAAGGGTAAAATGCTGAAGGGGCTCTATCAAAGATTTCATAAGTTTGCAAAACTCCCATACAACGTCTTACGAAGAAAATATTTCCTGATTAATACATCAAGTGACCGATTTCGATGGGGAAAAGCTTATGATCTAAGTTAGACCTCTGGCTGCAAGAAAAAATTTAGTTCGCTACGATCAGGTTGCTGAACGTGACGTCACAATCCACCAAACACCCCACGTTTTTTCTGACTCACCCGGTGCATGTCTGATAATACATGTCTGATAATACATTGTAAGCATTTTTAAAGCAGCAGCAGCGCATATAGAGATTTAGGGTACGTAAAAATAGCAAAAATCGATCGTGAGGTAACATTTGTACGAAATTTGACGGCAAAGAATAAAATAATTCAATTTATAAATCATCCAGTCATATCATATCCATCTGGGATACGTTGTATTAAGATAAAATTTGGTTGTATTGAAGGAAGTTAACACAACGTGATTCAAACGGAAAATGAACAATTTCAAGCATCTTAGACCAGACACAATTTGACCGAAACAGCGCAATATGCTTTTAAAGGGGATATGTAACAGTAAATAGGCTTGTCTATAAACAGAACAAAGAAAATAATCAGACATAGCGTCGTCTCTTCAGCTATGCTTTGTACATGACCGTGACCAGCCTTTATTTGAATGGGATAGTTTTTAAATTTTCGCTCTTTGCAGATTCAATCTGCACAAACCGTTTAAACTATTTCTTTCAAGGTCCTTAAAGGGTCTGCTTCGACCAGCATGCCTTGCACGTGCCATCTCACGGTTGGTCTTTGTTGTCGTCATTTTCTTGGGCCACGAAAATAGCAACACCACAAAGACCAACCAAGAGATGGCACTTGTAAAGAATGCTGGTTGAAATAGACCCTTTCAGTTTCAGGTTAATTCAGGTACCTATATCAACCATGAACAAAATATTAGCGACCAAATCTGGGTCATAGCTGATTTCCTGTTTGAAGGTAACACTCCATATCTATGAATTTCAGAATTTTCAGAATTTTTCTTTCTTGTAATAGCCTAACACAAAAATACATTCGTATGCCTAATTACAGCTATTACAAGAATATTATATCTATGCAATTGTAATTTCTTCGTTCACTCCCTCTAACTACAACTACCTCAATCTACTGAGCGCGCTACGAAAATGGTAAAAATTACCTGAACAATTACTGAGTGCACTACGAAAATGGTAAAACTTCCCTGAACAACTACTGAGCGCACTACTAAAATGGTAAAAATTACCTGAACAACTGGTAAAACCAGTTTGCCAGTGACTCGTACAGCTGTACCAAAGTCTGCTAAGGCACATGTACCGTCATTTTTTACCAATACATTGGAATGGTTTAAGTTCCGATGCACTATCACTTTTCGTCTGAAATGATCTGTTATTAAAAGAAAGTGCAGTGTTATCAATTTGGATTCAAAACCCTTTCTCATTTCATTTTGACATTCCTGGAGAACAACAGAAAAGCTGTTTTTGAAGCAACCACTTATTTTGCCTTTCCTCTCCCATAAATCAGCAATCACTTGTCAGATTAATTCAAACAAGGTCTCAAACTCTAAATTTAATCCAGACCTATGTAATTGTGTAAAAACCGAGACAAGTAATGCTACAGCTCCCCACAGCAGCCAAACAAATGAGACACAATGTTTTGGGACACCATGTAGGTAAATTAAAAGAAAAGATTTCTTGGAATTTTTGATAGCATTCAAAGATTTATAGAATGACTTTAGTCCTTTAAACAAAGTTACTACACCTGCGAAATGAATTTGAAAGGCCACTTTGTCCCACACATCCCTATCTACTTAATTTCATGCTGCAACAGCTACGGAGTTAATTTTGTCAGAAAGTTTTCTTTGGGTCCCTTTAGAAAATATCATCTCCAATTTCAAAACTTGGAAGGGTCCGAATTGATCAGTTAACTTTTGGCACAGTGAGATCTCTTAAATAGCCGCAAGTTGTGGGAAAGAGACGATAGGACTTCCATGATAATATATTTAGCCAACTTTTTGCCGAAGATTCAATTAAGTATCCTGAAAAATCAGATCTTTTACCCGATGTTCCGGTGTTCCTTGCTAAACAGCCGAATTCATTTGCTAAATAACAGCCTCTTCAAAATGACAATATCCGAATGCCTGAATTGCAGATTAAATTTACTTTCGGTAAACTTCGTCTAAAAACAACAACAACCAATCAATAGACCTTTTAGCTATTCTGAAAAGAATCTGAATAGATGATTGCACTAAAAATGGCGGCGTGGAATTTTTTACCAAGATGCATTGCGTTCTAATAAAGATGCGTTAACGATTCTATAGGAATTCGATTAAAAAACGCAGTGCATCTTGGTAAAAAATTCCTCACCGCCATCTTTAGCGCAATCGTCTATTGAAGAATATTTTGCTACATTCTGCAGAATTTTCGAATGTGCACAATAGTGATAGAAGCACTAACGCCATTCGAATGAACCTTGCGTACAAAAATGCATTAAAATAACGCTCGATCCAGGCTCTTTTGTAGAATAGCTAAAAGGCCTATTCAGACGATCGTTTGAATGGAGCCTATTTCTTGCAAATTTCCAAAGCTGTTGTTAATCCAATGAACCATTATCAGGATTTGGCTTGCTTGGTTTCTGAAAGTGTTGGATGTAAAATTCCAGCTGACCTGAAACAAGCTGACCTGTATCTTGATAAGATTTGCAAAACGGAGGAAACTCAATCTTGTTATTTCCATGTTATGTGTTTTCACACCCACTTCGTTCCATAACATCAAATCTTTAAACTTATTGATCAAGAATTGTTTGAAGTATTGACTGTTGATTGAAAGGCAGAAGATCCGAAAACCAAACAAGAATTGTCCTGACACTAAATTCCTTACTTTCCTCCAAGAAAATCTCGTGCCGGTAAAGTGAGAAGTAATCGAATCAAAGATCCTTTATTTTGGATGCTTGATCGGTCACCGTGACCTGAAGTTCAAAGTAAAAATCTTATAAACTGCTGTCCCACACATCAAAATAACACCTTTCAAGATTTTACCATGAGAATTAGGAATATCTATAAATGAACTGACCAAGCACTGTTCCTTCCTCCTTATCTGATGCAGTGTTTAAAATATTTGAAAACTTTAGCAGTACGAAGACTACAAAGGCTCCCTGAAGCGCAAGGCTTCACCTAAGTACTTCATAGACAAGGATATTAGGCCATCTGATTCAAGAAAATGGCTAAACCTGATTTTAAGGGCACGCACAACCATTGTTCTGAAAAAGTTAAGAAAAGATACAAGCTTATTCGCTCTGACGTCCCAAAAGCACAAAAAACACGACATGCAATTCTTTTGGGGGGAAATTTCAGGACAATTCAATCTATTTCTGTCATAGACCGTTTCCTGTACACAAATGTGTACAGTATACACACTACGTATGCAGTCCTAAGTAGACACAAGAAATATAAAAATAGTGTCTTATCAGTGCAAGAAAATGTACGCAAAATTGCGAAATTTCTGCACAGGAAGTTGTAATTTCTGAAGGAAAAAATAGTGACACGATAACAGCAGAAAGAGGAAAGAAGAAAAAGTCAAGAACATGTTAAATGTTAAATGTTAAAAAGGAAGGAGATTATCATGTCCAAAAATATTTTCCCAAAGTTTTATGATCTACGTTAAGTAATTAAAAAAAAGGGATTCGTTGAAGAGAAAGTTGCTTAGTTTTTGCAACTGCTACGTCCACCAGAGATATTGAAAAGAGATTTTCAATAATTCACAAAGTTTCGCAGAAAGTAAACTATTTTTCTAGCACTTACCATATTCATCGATTTCACCATGTATGTATGCAACACCATTTGCCAGTGAGAATACTAAATTGTACATTGTCCTCCACGTTAACACATTAGTCGTTAAATACTGAAGAAGCGATCCACAGGAATAGTATGACAGAATGACAGCTTTGCCGGCTTTGCATGGGCCAATAATCTCAACACCGGCTAGAAACTGCAAGAAATAAACATCGATGTTTTAAGCAAAATAAGTATGGTTGTGCAATGGCAAAGAAGAATTCTGTGCAGCATAAACTAAAATCTTTCCCATATTAGATTTCATGTGAAAATGCCTGCGAATCAAGACGATAGAAATGCTTTGCATGATTAATTTTGCATTAACGCTGATCTCACGTGATATCCAATTTGAGAAAGACTTTCGGGTCTCAATGTTCGTCACTGGGATATCTCTCATAAAAGATTTACTATATCTCTGATATATTGTAAAATCCCCTTTGAATCCATATATTTCCTTTTTTTGGAAACCCTTTATGAGAAATTCAACTCTTAGATAATCAATAAAGAAACTAGAAAGATTAATAATCTTTTAAGTACTGGAAAAAAAATAGTATTCAAGCAACTTTTTCATTTCGTTTGAAGCTGTTTTATTTCTACTGAAACATGTATTCACTTTTTGGTCGTACTTTATTACTTGGACTATTTACGTAATGCATAAACAAAAGCGTGGTTTCATAGAACTAGCTAAAAACTGTTCATTACGCCACGGGAATGCTCCTTGCCAATTTTGTAAGGTAAATCCGAGGAGCCTTCTAAGAAACTGCCAAGAAACTCTCAGTATTCAAATTTGATGAATCTAAGAAACTTTGAGCACTTGGTCAAAACATTCTAAGGAATCTTGAGCATTAGAAATTGACCAAAAAATGCCAGGTAATTCAAAGAGACACAACCACAAATCTCAACGAGACTCCCCATGCATTAAGTAGGGACTTCTATTCTATGCATTCCAAAATATCTTTTCATACTATATGGCCTAGTCTTAATTAACTAATATCGGATTTTACGCAACATGGATTTGTCTTAATAATTTACCAGGATTTGTCTTATAACTTGGAATGAAAAGTTAACAATGAACATGATTATCGGCGCAATTTTTGCTCTTCGCTTCCTCATTAAACTACGTTTTCCTGCCAATACATCGATTTTTGATACGACATCTATTAGTATGGGAAAACAGTAAAAGGAAACAGAAAATGAACTTTTCATACCCACACGTTTGTGTGGCGTGTGCACATAGATATTAGAAGACAACGGAATAATTCTCGGGTTGCGAGTTTCTTTTCTTAAATCTCGGTGAATAAACTCTTCAGCGATTTCAGCGATCTCTCTAAAAGGCCATTGTCACACAGGGCTCTTTTCAGGCAAGCTGTGATTTCAGACTGTCCGAAAATCAGATATGGCCTAAACGAAAACTACAGATCCACAGTGCAGTGGTTTAACTGATAGAACAGTTCAATAGACCTTTTAGCTATTCTGCAAAGAATCAGAATCGAACGCTATTTTGCTACATTTTGTAGAATTATCGAATGTGCACAATAGTGATAGAAGCTCTATCGCCACTCGATCGAACGTTGCATATAAAAATGTATAAAAATAACGTTCGATCCAGGCTCTTTATAGAATAGCTAAAAGGTCTATTACATTAAAACTTTTCGATCATTTCAACTTCTGCGGTGTGGATCCATGGTTTCTGCTTAGGCCCAAATTTGATTGCCAGACAGCCCTGTGCCAGCGTGTCCGCGAAGGATCCTGGGTGAAAATGGCTCTTCAACTGAACCACTTCTACATGCAATTTATCATATAAAACGTACCTGAGTAACATTTGGATGTAGTCCTAGTATGTCATACGTCTTTTTCTCGTTTTTCCAGATAGCATGTGATTCTGGTCTGTAAATTTTGATAGCTACACTTTTCCCATCGTATTCCGCTTTCCATATATCACTGAATTTCCCTTTATGCAGCAGTTCTCCAAATGAAATACCTTCACTACTGATACTCGCATATTCAATTACCTCCTCCACAGCTTTCTCAGTACGGCGCGATTTCTTTGACAATAAAGTCTTATTCTTTTGTGCTGCGCATCGCCAACTCACAAACACAATACTGAGCACAAGAAAGGTTGCGAATACACTAGAGATTACTCCGAGGATGACTGTTTCTCTTGGATTCATGTCTTTTACTTTTGATGTCTTTTGTGTTTTGGCTGAAACGAAAGAAATGCAGGGTCATGTCTACCGAAACATTTTACCAGGTGAGTAAAAGAAGTTGACACGTTTGACGGGCTGTGGAATAAAAATTATGCGGCCGATATTCAAAACTAAGATGTTAAACTATCAGACAAAGGTTAACTTAGATGAGAAAATTTTGTCTGGTAAACTCAGTCACCTTTAAGACCCAAACAATGAGAAAATGCCTGCAAGGAGTTTGTTCTCATAGTGAGAATCGAGAATTCTACCTTCCATTCTGGTCCATGATTTACGTGCTATTGAAATCAAAATTCTATTTCAGAAACTGATCACTGAATTGAATCTGAATTTCAATGCCAACCAGATTAGTTCTGTAGATCTACAGAACAGACATTGCGACTATTGATTTATTTTCACTTATTATACACGGGACGAAATCATTCCAGGTGAAGCATCGAAGGTGACGTTGCGGCTTCAAGCACCAAGCGCTGGGATCGCAGAAGTAGAGAAGACCTAAATCGAGTCCACAACCACTTGTCATGGCGCTCAAGTGGTGAGGCTCCAACTCAGATCAAACCCTGTCACCTGACTGTTCTGGCTGCGTAATCAGAGGATTGCAGCATAGGTTTCAAATCTTTACCTCGGCGTAAAAAGGTGGGTGTAAAATTCAATGACCTATTTTTTCTGATTGAATGGCTTGAAAGAAACTTTAGATACTTATCTATAATTCTACTGTTGGACTTTGCAGAAATTTTGAATATTTTTGGAAATTACAGCGTCTCTTACATTTCAACTCATATGAGGATCTGACGTCATCAAATTTCTAAATCATAAACCAGATGAGTGACAGACTTTTGCTTGATACCATATTGTAGGCATTCATAAACTATGGTTTTCTTCGAAATTATTTCATGTTACGTCAAACAGTTTAGAAATTATGATGGTTTTAAGTTTTATTGAAAATTTTTCTTGAATTCTTGAAAAAGAAGAAAAACACTCTAATTCTGAAAATATTGAAGATTTCAGAAAATTCCAACGGTAGAATTATAGCAAAATAGCTAAAGTTTCCTGGCAGTCATTCAGTTCAAAGAAATAGGTCACTCAATTTTACACCAGCCTTTTTAAAGATTTGAAACCTATGCTGAGGATTGCATCACTGCGCCACAACACTTTAAAATCATTGTCCAATACGCCTGATAACTGCGATTATGGTCTAAATAATGGAGCTTATCATTAGTCCATTTTTACCAAAGATCAGTCGACAAAGTAGATTATGAAATGAAACATAAACGATCTTACCTGGTATTTCACTTGATGTAGTACGTTGTGTTGTTGAGATTTTCGGCACATGCAAAATGCGATCAACATACGTTGAATTTCTATTACATGCGAAACCCCTGCAGCAGCATCTTCTTCTATCTTCAATATCTACTTCAGGCCTCTGTCCGAACAAACAACCTTTTCGGACACACTGTCCCTCTTCAGCTTCGGATTTGCGCCAACATCCTTGCTTCAGTATATTCAGTTTACCTTCTTTTGAAACGTAGGCCATTGTAAAGCAGTGCTTGTATCCTTTGGGACACACCACCAATTCTGGCTTCGTCATGTTCTCGTTGACCTGCTTGCAGATAGCCAATCCGTATAACTCGCTGGAGTGCTCGCTGGCTCCCGGCTCATTCTCGGGGGTTTTTGTTGTCTGGCCGTATCCTACACAGAGATGAAATATTGAGAAATGAAATATTGAATTATTCAAAAAGACACGATTTAAAGAGTCATTGTCATCCAGGGTCCTTTGCAGGCACGCTTCAATTTCAAACTGTCTGAAAACCAAATTTGGCCTAAATGGAAACTATAGATCCACAGTGCAGTAGTTAAACCGATAGAACAGTTCATCTGAAGTTAAAAAAGAAATGGATGCATGATTTGCGCTCAGGCCAAAGTTGATTTTCAAACAGTTTGCAATTTCAGCTTGCCTGCAAAGGATCGTGGGCGACAATGTCAACTCAAAACACAGGCAACAGGATAAATAGCTGTAGCATGAAAATTTGAATACTTGCCTTTCGTTTCTTTTCTTCATTTTCTGTCTGCTTTGCAAACATATGTGCAAAAACATGCGATTTTAATGTAAATATATGCAGCACTCTCAGCATTACAACTTCTTCGAGCAGCCATTTTGTATTTCACTGTTCACTTTTACAAAATGGCTGCTCGAAGAAGTCGTAATGCTTAGAGTGCTGCATACATTTCATTAAAATCGCTTGTTTTTGCACATATGTTTGCAAAGCAGACAGATCATGCTACAGCTATTTATCCTGTTGCCTGTGCTTAAAAAGGCACATTGAACAGACCTTTTAGCTATGCTACAAAACGGTTTGGATCGAACGATATTGTTATACATTACCTAGAAATCTGAGGAATTTTCGACAATCATGATAGAAGTTCTGACGCCACTCTGTCAAATATTTCGTATCAAAACTGAATGAAAATATGATTCGATCCAGACCTTTCTGTAGAATAACTAGAAGGATGGTCCACGCAAGCTCTATAAGCTGATAGAAGCTGAAAGAGGCTCTAAAACAGCTCAATCGAGTCCGTCGAATGTATTGCTCGACCCAACCTCTTTTACAAAACAGCCAAAAAGGTCTAAGTATGAAACCAAGCCGCTGCGCTGGCTAGACATTACTACATTACTGAAGACATGCAAAAACATGCTTCCGATTCCCTAAAATAATCTTTCCGCTGAAAAGACTTTCTGAAATAGCTTCTATCTCAGTACTTGACTTTCCCAATTTTATCATTGGGTTATCTGAGAATTTGGTTTCGTATGTTAAAAGACTTTCTCGTGAAAAAGACTGTGTAGTCTGACAGCATAAGGCTCAAATCTTTCAAATCTTCGAAAAAGTGGTTGTAAAATTCTATGAAGTTTTTCTTTGAATTGAATGGCTTGAAAGGAACTCATAGTACTTTGCTGTAAATTTGCTGTGGCTTTTTTTGATATCTTGATTTTCTTTAAATGGCGTGTAACTTAATTATTTTTTAAAAAATCATGGAACATTTTGAAAACATTTAAAATCATCGTAAATCCTAGACCAATAGAGGAAAAATTGTATAACCTTCAAGAACACCATAGTTTATGAAGATCTACAATATGGTGGCAAAGTGGCAAGCAGAAATTTGTAGCTTTTCTGGCTAGGATTTAGAAATTTGATGACGTCATAGCCTCAAATTCAATAAATGCCGCCATTTTGAAACCAATCAAGATATCAATAAATTTCCACAGCAGATTTACAGCAAAAACCGTAAGTTCCTTCCAAGCCATTTAATTTAAAGAAAACTGTAATAGAATTTTACACCGACCTTTTTAAAGATTTGAGCCATATTTTTAGTCGGCCGACCGGCCGACTTTAGTGGCAGTGCAATGGGTTATTGACCTTGTTACGTTTTAAGACGTTCATATCTCCATTCAAGAAACGCACGAGATGCATTCATGTCTTGCTCTGTGACGCTGATTTGATCCAGGTTCTTTTGACCTTTTTCACGAAATCACGAATCAAAATCACGAATATCTTCTAAATTCTTATTATTTGAGCTTCCTGCCATCTGAAAATTGTGTGAAAACCTGCAAAAAATAATGTGGGCTTTCTGCTATAGTGCAAGTCTGATTCATACGTATCCAAAACGTATTTCAGGTACAGCACAACAATATTCGAGCCAATAATTTTTGGGGTCATCCTGCATCATCAAATGGACCCTTGATTTCCCTATCTGGATTTCAAGGAAAGTAGAACAGGTTACTGTGCTTTTTCTTCCTATGGTTTCTTGACCCACCGTGCTCTTTGCAACTCAGTTGCGTGTTACCCTGATTTTTGCATGGGGTGCTTTAAGCTGCAGCCAATATCCCATCGAAAAAGATGGGCTGAAGGGAGCTGAAAGTAAGATGTGACTGCACGCGAGGTTTACACTGCATCATTTAAATCTCGAAAACAAGTAGTAACAACGAGCAACAACTGAGCACGATAACCTTGAGAGATATTGCTATATTGGGACAACTTAAAATCTTTATTACCGGTTCAAATTTGGATTGAACCCAGTGGCGGAGCCACGGGGGGGAATGGGGGGGACAAGTCCCCCCCACTTTTCTCTGAGGTCACTCTTCCAATTCGTCTAAATCCGTTGAGAAAATGTCTTAAGAGGGGTTAGGTAGGTATCTTTAGAGCTTGATAAACAAAGAAGGGTGTTTCCTTAGGGTAAGAAAGGGCGTTTCCTGAGCATAAAAAGGGTGTGGTTCTGACAATTTTCCTGGGGGCTACGCCCCCAGACCCCCATCTTGCTTCTTCCCCTCCACTTTTTTTTGGCTGGCGCCGCCACTGATTGAACCATCTTGCCTTGAATCGATTCGAACTGACGTGTGTGTTTTTCGGGGTGTTTGTGTAAGTGTCTAATAAACTAAACTAAGCAGAGCTAAAATTGTGACAAATCATATCATATCAATCATACAGTTGCGTGCACCAACCTTGGAAGTTGCACTCCCACTTAAAGGAAAGGGGCTGAGAGGGGTTGAAACTAGGCGTGTTGTTGTCAAACATATATTTTATACCATTGACCAAAGTACGTCAGATTTGAATTACACGGATAAGCAATTTGTTTCCGATGTTGTGAAACGACGAATCTAGACTTCACCTTCAGACTTGGCACATTTCCTGCATTTCCTGTGCCTCTGTATCAGAAGAACCAGATCGAAACCTCCATCAACTTCTACTGGGCTGGAGCAGGAAGGAAAATAAACACGTAATGTTGTTCACGCGATCATTATCGGGTTAAAATATTTCCCTGTTTTTGGAGCTATTCAAGAATGGGAGACTGGTACAAATTTCATTATGACTGATAAGAATTTAGGGTACGCCACACGCCACAGGAGGTCTTTTAGCAAATAATAAGGACCATAAATAAGTGCATCTCTGATAAAAGTTTCCGTATTAAAGGCAGTCTATCACGCGTTTGATTGGCTAACATGATTTGCTTGAAACAATAGTGGGAACAAAAGGCTCGAACCTCGAACACAAACAACTGCCAGCCTCGAAAATATACAGCGTATCGATTGAGCCTTTATTGCAGCAGTGCTGGAGTTGCTTTTATTTAGCTTTTAGAAGAACACACTCAGGGTTTATGTTTTAGCGTCATGGCTGCGGCTAACAGACGGCGTTTTATAGTTCCCGACATTGACGATGCTGTGAGCGATTTTCAAGAACTGGACTTGATGGTTTTCAACAGGCCTAGGCCTCTGATTATCTCGGAGCCGATGCCGATGATGGTGCTAGCAGTCAACAACAGCAAGGAATTTCTGCAGAGGACACAGTTGCAGAAAATGTGACAAAACTCGGTAGGTAACCGTACATTTTTTTGGGTTAAGTGGCAACATACAAAGTCCTTCCTAAGATTACTTACTGAAACACAGGCTTGGCCTAAATGAATTACACAAGAACGATAGTGGAGTCACGAGTAGCCAGGCTAAATAGCAGGTAATGTCTGAATTCCTACCCTGACCATCCCCCCCCGGGCAGCACAGGCTTGGCCTAAATGAATTACACAAGAACGATAGTGGAGTCACGAGTAGCCAGGCCGGGGAAAAATGTAGGGTCAAATGCCCGGGGGCCGGGAAAATTTTTTGTGCAAATGTCAGCAGGTAAAGCACCAAGATTTCGACTTCATCAGTATTATTGCTAGCCTGTACATGCATGTATAACATGAAGGAGTAGATTGGAGAAGTTTGCTCAATCTCCACAATTTTATCTTTTTAGAGAGGTACTGCCTTGTTTGCAGTTCAAGCTAACTTTGTTCTTATTCTTGTCCTTTTTATTTCAGTAACATGCGACTGTCGTAATACGTGTCAGCAAAAGGGATGCCCATGCAAAACTGCAAATGAGTTGCGTTCCAACGCATGTACATGCAAGGGGAGCAAGACAAAGCCATGTCAAAATCGGTCTCGTGACGAAAATGTTAGTATAAAATTTTTATCATAATTTCAATATTCACTGATGATCTAAATAATTGTTCAGTCCACATTGACTAACTGAATTGCTGCCTATGGCTATGAAATGGATTCCAAGGAAATTTAACTGCCACAGAATGAAGGTTATTTTGCAAAAAATCTTTCGCCAAACTTATCATCATCATCATCATAGCATTATGCATTACCTTTACAGGCATCGCAGCTAAACTAATCTAAACTAAACCAACACAATGGAACTAATACAAAATACAATAACAAAAAAGTGAACTAGCAAACTTATGAAATTTCATATTACTGTCATCCAACAATTGTCACACAGTACTACGTAACATTATGTACCAACAGCTAAATCCTTTTTCCTGTGAACATTTATGCCAGAAATAATGCAAAATATTTGAATAAAATACAGTATTTGATGGTATGTAATATATCTTTCATCCATTCTTACAGTTTTGATGCGAAATAGTTTTTGCAATTATTTGTATTTGTGAAGGAATAAGAGTTTCTTTGGTTTGTTTTATAGCGTGCATGTGCAGGTTATGCAAGAGAGAATGACCCTCCAAGTAACCAGACCAATGGTAGATCAGAACCAAATTTAATGACATCAATTGATGTTAAGGTATGATTAGTACATATCCAGAAACATAACCTACACAGTGTTTGCAAATTCCAATATATTTAAGGCTAAGCTTGAGTAAACTAAAGAGTAAATAACCAGGCTGTATTTTGATGCATACAGTACAGGCTATGCACACATCAGCATGTAAACAATTCCCAATAATCATAAAGAACTCTTCACATGTTGATGTGTGCAGAGTCTGTATGCAGCAAAGTACAACCTGATTATGAAAGACTGGAAATACGTTTGAACAAGAATTTTGAAGACATTTTGCCAAACAATTTCATAGACAGGTAAATGACAGTATGTGCTCAAGTCCCTTACTGTATGGTTCCTGCATAGCTTTCAATTCTAGTTAAGTAATTTTGCACAATGCTACAGCAAATACACTTTCACCATGGCAGGATGCACAAATCCTTTTGACGAACACCATCATACTGTATATGCACAGCATTGTATATCTCACTCAATGTGAGTAAAGAACATAACAAAGCAATATCTTAATGTAGTACGTAACATATCTGACATTCTCTACTGATTGTGTGTTTACTGTTTTCAAGAAGATTTTTTATTGATTTTCTGTTTCTGCAATTCAATGAAATTATATTTTTATTTCAGGGGGTATTATCCAGCATGGCACATCAAGAGTTGCTAGACATGGCAGCAGATTTGTTTGAGGTGCGGCAGAGTCTCCTCATTGATATGCTGAACAGAATAAATGCACCTCTTGATCCTACAGAAGAAGCAACAGTACCAAGAACTGTCCCATCTTGGTGCAAATGTAAAAGATGTTTTGAAATGCCTACTGCCAAAGAGCGCAAGTGTTGCAAAAGAGCTCAATGTTTGACTATGGATCAAACATTTTATGATATCTGTTTGAATGGAACAACTTTGGAGGTGGCCATAAACTCCCAATGTGACATACGTGTTGATATACCAAGGCAAGATCCAAAAACTATGCGGCACATGGGATATCGCCAATTTGTCATGTGGCAGCATGGCCCTCTTGGTGCAGGGAACAGGGTGGTCATTCCATCTTGCTGTGTATGGAAAATTCGACACAAATATCCATCAACAGACAATCGTTACACTGGATATAAAGACCATTAGAACACTTTAAAAGGGCTGTGTTGCTATTTCACGGAAATTCTCCCGAGATAAGCTGTATTACTATACTTCTTCTGAAGCTAATCTGAAACTTTTTTGGAAACTAACAACACATCCTACAAGATTAACAATTGCAGATTTTGTGAATTTTCTAAATATTCTACTATCGCAATGGGTGCTGTGATACACACAGATTTTGAGGAGGGTTTTAAAAGGGTTTTTCATCCAAAGACCAAAATTGTGCTTTGAAATCGTAGGATTCTCTGTCTTCAATTAATGAAACAGGAATTATGTCTTAAATCGGGACATCTTCTCCTCCACAAGTATTTTGGTGGCTCTTGAGGGTAGCTTTGCTATTGTAGTTGCCAATTGCCTTGGATCATCTTGAGCCAATGTATTTACCCTAGCTATCTTCCCTGTATCCGTTTTTCTTGCATTTAGAATCATAGCCATTAATTTGGGGATGTACTCATAACCCTTTTTCTCCTTTATTTTCATAGGGATCCACCTCCCAGCTTTTTTGCTCCACCTTCTTGTAAACATGGCATCCCCAAATTCATTCTTTGCTTGAGGTAGCTGGCAATGATGGTTGTGGTCAATTATGGCCAAGTAGCTGCGGGCCTTGTATGCTGGATATCTGGAATAAGTAAATGCAGAATGTAATATGCAGGATAGTACTTACAGTACTTCCCATTCTTCTAATCATATGGGGGTTGCATCAACAGTATTAAGTAGCAAGTGAATTATAACTAGTACAGTACAGTACAGTATAAACAGTGCAAGCCTTGTGCGCTAACATATGGTTTTCCTGACTTAAAATTCTTGTTCAGAAAATTTACTGTCTTTCATGTGGCTCAAGAATTCTTCTCATGTACAGCAAAGAAAATCCTCAGTCTGTTAATGTGCACGAGGCCTGTACAGTAGATTGAATGACAGAATTTTAAAACAGTATTGTAGTTAAACGTATCGAGTCATGGTAAATGGACTATTTCTGTTATGTGCCATGTGCCCCATGTGATAAAGATCAAGTACCAATGCAAAGAACTTGCTGTAAAACAATGCATTTCATGTCATTAGTTTCATTTCACCTAAACATTAGCCAATCAAATGCACCATCAAAGAGCATCAGGCAGCAGATTCCCTGTGTTTAGGTATACAGACGGACTGTTTAGCATGACTCAATGCCTTCAAAGTGCTTTTATTTCCAGGTTTTTCTTTTCTGAAAAAAATTGGTGTGCATGTAAGCTTTTTTTCTCAAAAACTTCACTGATTCAAACATTGAAAGTCCAGGATGGTATGCCCTGATGCAGACCAATTGCTTAGGGGGGGGGGGGTCACTTGGGCTTTGCAGATAGCGGATATCGGGCTATTTGGGTGCGGAAATGCAGAAATCAATTGCATACCCCCAGTGACCCCCCTTAGAAGGACCATAATGAAAATAGTTATATTACCTAAAAAATACCCTCTTTGGTGTATACATCAACAGATGATTGTGGAAAACCTCCAATTCACCAGTGTGTCTGATTGACGAAGGAGAGAAAAACATCATAGTTGTGTAAATGATGGGTTATCTGGGGATCTTTCAATGAAATTTGCAACAGACATAATCACATCTAGGCACAATTTTTAGATGTGGAGCAGACATGATTCATGTTCAGGCCAGTCATTCCAAAAGTAGCAAAAAATAGAATGGCTGATGCAAAGATCTTTCAAAAGGTGACTCACAGTAAATACGGTCAAACCTTTAAAACCTACCTAAATTTTGTGTAGTATGCAAAGCTTTTCAACAACCTCTTATCCAACACCAGTTCTCGAACAGCAGCAAAGTCTGGATCACTTGGCGAAAACCAATCTGATCTTGATTGCATTTCTGAGGGTCCATGATTGCAATCAAAGTGCATATTGCAGATGTGTCTCAACATGTTCAACCAGTTGTCCTTGAACGAAGTAACAAATTTCATTGGACTCATTTTTCAAAGATCCCTTTGAAAAGAAACCTGTCACCTAAACATGAAGTTTAGCAAATTTATGAATACAGTACAAACCTGTGTATAAGAACCTATGTACAATCTTGCAAGTCAGCCTGGTTTCTTAAATAATGAATACAATTGATTGGTTCTTATGAAACTATTGAAACTTTGAAATTTCAGCCTCTACGTTCTTAATCCACTAGGTTCTTATACAAGGGTTTATACAAAACAAAATGATTTGTTTACAAATATTTAGGACTACAAGTTGGCTCACATATTTTTCATATCTGGTTGTACCATCAAGAATATCTTCCTCAAAAATTGAGCTCTTAAATGACAGTACATTGCGAGTTCCTTGGTTTTTAGGCAAACTTTGACATTTGCAAGACAGTGTTTTGAGTCTGTCAATAAAATTAATTGCTGAAGGAGTTACTTCTGGTATATATGTTTAAAGGAAACATTTATGGCTTGCTACACAGTATATGTAATTTATACCTTAAAGATTTCTAGATTTCCATTGCATGTCTCTGAACAGAACCAGAAATGGTTTCTTATTGCAGGAATCCATTCCCTTATTTTGGTGTTGTTTTTTTCATTGGCCACCTGAAAATTTAAATGATGAAAGAAAATGAATACATCATGATGATTGATGCTTTAATAACCACTTAGGACGTAGTCTGTTGTACTGAAGCACAGTAGTACTCCAGGCAGAGACATAGGAACCGGGGGTCCCATGCCCCCCACCCCCCCCCCAAATTTTGCATTAAACAAAGAAGTGCCCTTTTCATTTTCAGGAAGTGCCCCTTTAGCTTTGTGAAAAAAGTGCCCTTCAACAGTAACACTTTAGTACTTTTAAGGTAACGTGTTCCAGTCATAAATATATAATTGCTGATGAAGATGATGTAAGCAAACACCAGTAATCATAACTTCTCATTTTTTGCATCTGAATATCTTTATAATTTTGCTCTGTTTCAAATATAGACAAAAAGTTTTTGGGTCCAAAACGAAATTCATATTCCATACAATTTTAGAAAACAACTTACAAGAGCAAATTTTTTTGTTACTTTAGCAGACTTGTGCCACACATCTTTTTGGTAGTCAATATTGCTGTATTCCTCCTCTTTGCCTTCAAATCAACAATAGGAATGCATATTATTCATCTCATCATTTCACTATGAATAATCCTGGTTGAGAGTCTAAAACCAGATTATCTCAATTACGTGAATTTATTATCTTAATGGGATGCAGAAGTGAACCAGTGATTGAAGTTAATAATGTTCAATAGCCCTCAAATACTGACCGAATAATTCAAGATGAAGATGGGGAATTTTTCCATGTTACAAAAAAATATGTCAAAACAAGCAAAGTTTGAAGATTACCAAGAAGATGATGGCAAGCTAAAGCAAGAGAAGATGGTGGCAAGGAACTTTTTACCAACAGTGAAGTGTAGTCTTTAATTGAATCCCTATACAGTATAATTGTCAAAGATGCATCATTAGAATGTAATGCATCTTGGTAAAAAGATCCTTGCTGCCATCTTCAGCGTAGCTGTCTGTTGACACATACTCATCATTGCTGAAATTTGATTGTGGTCATCTGTGACGAAGCCTTTAACATCAATATGTCTCCTCAATTTGGCTAATCCCTGTTTGCATCCAAGCTTCTCCATGTTTGGACTTTTGTAATTTGCATTCCTTACATCAATAATTTCTTGGTGAAGAATAAGATTGGATTCTGTATCCATGAGTGTGTAATTGCAGTAAGTTGCACTATAGCCTGGAGAATCATTTCTACCATCTGCGGCAATGTTGACTTCTCTGTTGGCAAAGAGCTCAAATAGGAGCTTCTGCATCTCATCCCACCATGAGTAGACTTGTGGGTATACATACAATTTTGCTACTCTATACAATGTCGCCTCTGAAGGAATTGCCAGATTAAGAAATCTGGCCAGCAATGAAAACTTTACAAAGAGATTGCCTGATAAAATGACTGCAGCTAGCAACTGAATGTTGATTGCGTAAACTTTATTTAGCATTGCTGAAGATGACCATTTCCATTCATGCTGATTTTCACAAGAGAGTGTGATATCAACAACACTGCCAATAAATGACTGCTTCACTATTCTTCCTGCTTTTAAACATTGTTTGCAATGGCAATTGTTCACAAGATTGTGGAGCTGACTCACACTACATATGAATTTCTTGTCGGTGACATAGCTCATTTCTTCATCAATTTCTCTGCTTTGAATAAATTCATCAAAGTAATTGGCTGGCAAAACCACTCTGTTTCTCTTTTCTTGACCTAAAATGATTGACTGTTCATCTGTCTCCTCCCAGTCCATGGTTATGTTCTGCAACAGAGTTTTTTCACATTGACTTATTTTACAAAAACTCTGATTAATTGTTTCTGATAGTTCAATTTCATTCTCAGTGTCAGTGTTTTCAATGAGCCCAGTTTCTTCAACTTCTGTGGACCTATGGCTCAGATAATGATCTATGCCAATTTTCATGCCATTAAACAAACAGTCTAGTTCATCAACATAACTTTCTTCACTCTCACTTTCTTCATACCATTCATCGGCATTGTCAAAGTTGGGATGCCTGCTTACTTCTGACCTTTCTCCACAAAAAGTGCTTTGTTGAGCAATTCTGTCTGTACCAGATTCTGTGGCTTCTTGCTGGAGCAGACTGTCTGTTTCCAGAACACTCGACAAGTTTGGAGACCCAAATAAAGGAGTATGAGCTGGTGCAATTAGTGTCCTTCGGGTTCGTGTAGATGTTGACTTGGGACTTCCAGCCTGTCGTCGTCCTGTTCTTGGTACTGGTGTTGAAATACGTGCTGGTGTCTCGTGATATGATGTAAAACCACTGCAAAAAATAGTTAAGAGCTTAAATTAAAAATCTAATTTATTGTAAATAAAACCTTAACTATATTGTAGCAAATGCCTATCAAATTGTTCCCCTTCATTAATCAGCCCAATGATAATCGTTCCATCCATCTCAGTCTTTAATTTGCCCCAGTTGATTTTGGAAAAACTTGCTTTTTTCAATAACAAACAACAAGAGTGGAAGATAACTTCAGGACTGTAAATAGCAACTATTTGGATGTGTAGTATGTGCAAAACAAATAAGATGAGAGGTGATGTTGTACAGAATGTAGCACCACAATGACAGTGAAAAAAAAAGCAAGTAGAGAGAATAAAGTGGCATGTCAAAATAACATTGGACCTGAAACACACTTGACCCGGCCTAATGTTGTCAATAAGAGTGCAATACACAGGTTGACAAAAATGAAGTCCTGCTAATGCAAATTAAATAAACGATTGATGAAGAGGGAGTAATTAAGAATTACCTTTCAGCTTGCCTCTTGTACGAATTTATCAGTACGAGAGCAAGATCGTTGTCAGTCTGGAATCCAGTCTCTTCCCTCAATGACCTCCAAAGCTCAAATGTTGGTTCTTTCAGACAAATCTTCTGATACTTTGTCTTCTCTGCGCTTCCCAGCCTACGACGACCAAATGGCTTTCCATGTTTGCTCAACGATCTCTTAGTGCACTGCTGCGCCATCTATCTTTCAGGAGTTTTGTCTGCCATCTATCTATCATCATTAATTTTCGGTCATACAGTCTCCACACTAAGTTAGGCCGTACGCCATTTCTTTTGACAGTGAAGTGAGGACACGAGCGGCAAGATACGATCACATGCTCAAAATTTTGAACTCTGATTGGTTCCTGATTTCGGAGGTTTTCCAGATCGACTTTTTATGGCCATAGAAAGTCAAATTCTAAAACCCAATCAAACGCGTGATAGACTGCCTTTAATCAAGCGTTTGGCGTTCTCAAATCCGTTTGCAAGATACGATATTGTTCCAAAGGCCAAGCAATTTGCATCTGGATACACGCGATATTTCCACATGCGAACGCGATTCGGCTTCCTAGCCACTTTTTTACGGCCCCTTTTTTACGGCCCCTTCATACCAGCCCACATATTAACGAGCTAATCGCACTACTCAGCGCTGTTTCACGCAATCCAAATAGATGATTGAGCTAAAGATGGCACCTGCGAATTTTTACCATGATCCTTTGCGTTCCATGATAAATCTACCAATCAAATCAATCGATTTTCGTTTCAGACGCAAAGGATTATGGTTAAAAAATTGCCTGACGCCATGTTTGGGTGAATCGTCTGTCTATTCACATTTTTTATCATAGAAATGAAGAATGTGATGCAGTTGTTAGAGCTTCTTGAAATCCTCATAATTTGAATATTACATGTCTTTTACAGTTTCTTAGAACATTTCACAAATAATTATTGTTTACATCGACATGGAATCTCTTGAACCTTCATGAACATTTCACAGATAATTCTACAACAAAACTTCACCTCTATCCAGACAGAAATTAGGAAATACTAAGCAATACAGTGCGAGAAACAAAGAAATTATGAATTTGGTTTCCTGAACTAAATCGAAGTTTCTTAAATAGGAGTTTCTTAAATATTTTGCTCCAGTGCTCCAGTTTCTTAATTTTCTGGTGATCTGAGTGATTATAAATAGTTTCTTACAAAAACATATGTCCAGTGTGACAGGATGAGAACTATTGGATGTAAACACTCAAAACTATAGCCATGTTGATCCAGGGCTTATTCCCTTCATTTCCACTAACAATAATTAGACCTTATCTGAAAGATTCAATCCTTTGATGCACAGACATAGGAACCAGGGGGCACTGGGTGGGCAAATGCCCCCCCCAGATTTTACAATAAACAAAGAAGTGCCCTTTTTATTTTCATGAAGTGCCCCTTTAGCTCAATGAAAAATTGCCCTTAAAGTGACATGCCCCCCCCCCAAAGTTTGAGATGCTTCCTACGTCCCTGCTTTGATGTAGCTCTAACTTTGATGTAGCTTCAACTTAAGTTTTGATATTTTTCCATTATTTCAAATGCTTTAATTCTCTCAAAAGCTGGTTATTAGTAAAGATCACTTTCCTCAAATTGGTCAACAACAATAATATGTAATACTCCCTCTGATGCAGATTTTGAAATGAAATAATCTTTTTAATCCCCAATATTGATTGGGAGGATTGCACATTCCTTTACTTTCTTTGCCATTATAAAGCAATACCCATATGCCAAAAAGTCCTTTAACATTCTCAGCATCATCACCAACAACAACATCATCATCATCACCATCATAATCATCATCACCATCACCATCTTGTGCTTCTTGCAGCATAGGTTCCAAATCTTTAAATCAGCGCAAAAAGGTGGCTGTAAAATTCAATGACCTATTTCTTCTGATTGAATGGCTTGAAAGAAACTTTAGATACTTATCTATAAATCTACCCTTGGACTTTTCAGAAACTTTGAATATTTTTGGAAATTACAGCGTATCTTACATTTCAACTCATTTGAGGATGTGACGTCATCAAATTTCTAAATCATAAACCAGATGAATGACAGACTTTTGCTTGATACCATATTGTAGGCATTTATGAACTATGGTTTCCTTCGAAATTATTTCATGATACATCAAACTGTTTAGAAATTACGATGGTTTTGAGTTTTTTTTGAAAATTTTTCTTGAATTCTTGAAAAAGAAGAAAAACACTAATTCTGAAAATATTGAAGATTTCAGAAAAGTCCAACGGTAGAATTATAGAGAATGAGCTAAAGTTTCTTTGAAGTCATTCAGTTCAAAGAAATAGGTCACTCAATTTTACACCAGCCTTTTTAAAGATTTGGAACCTATGCTGCTTTTTGCACAAATTCCATAACTCACTCTCTCGATCCATTTCTGTCATTATCATCCCAGGCATGTCTGATGGATAGCAGTCTAGATCCTCACAAAATTGCTTGATAAATGTCTTGGCTGGTCACTCAGCACCAGCTCTTCCTATGTTATGTGTTGATTCCCATAAAAATATCATCAATGATTTCTGTTTTTGCCCTCCAGCAGAGGCCAACGAATCTTGTTCTGCATTTGTTTACTATCTCAGATTTGGGAAGAAGGTGGCCATACAGCTGTGTTTGTCAAAAGATCTTTTCAGAATGCATTCAGCGCATGCTTTAGCATTCTTTTATATACTTCATTCAGTCTACTTTCTGGTCTTGAGTCTATATTAGAGTCCTAATAGTTGGAATGTTAACATTCCAATAGTTGCAAAGCAAATTAAATAGAACCATGCAAGTCAATTTTGGTCAAAGACCAGTGAAGACAATCTTTTTGAAAGCTCTCTATTTGGGAGTGAACTCACACTTGTACATTCTTTTAAATACTCAAAATTAGATCAAAGCCTCGTCAGGCAATGGAGTTGATATTTTTAGTTGATTTCATGGTTTTTTTAAACAGTGGATACAATTTTGCTCCACCTGGTACTTACGGTCCCCTTTGGTACATATAATAAGAAATTAAAGATACAGAAACAAATTTCACAAACAAACCTTGACAAGCTGACTGAATCAATACTAATATCAAAAGATGGCCATATTTCTTCATCTTCATCATTTTCACTTATTGAGCCACACCATTTGATAGCTCCAGATTCGCTGATTGAGTGACTAGACGTTACATACCTGTAAAATAATGAACAGATTTGAAGAAAATGTCTGATCTTTTTATTCAAAAATTTCAAGATGCTCAAGAAATGAGGTTTTCAAATGAAACAAACTCAAAATGTCTAAATAAAACTCATCAAACTCTGTATTTTCCACAACTACAGCATTATACAACAACAGGACGCTCACATGGATATCCTTATGAAAAGTTACCATTAAAAGACTGGGTTGCTGAAATCTTAGCACTTTCCTCAAAGCAAGGGTTTAGTGTTAACAAGATACCAGTTCTGGGGGATTTGGCATGTAAGGACTGGTCCCAATTGGCACAGCAAATGGAGCTTTTTCGTGATTTTGGGATAAAACCAGCCACAATTGTTCCTAGAATGAAACTTTTCAGAATTTTGGAATATTCTTACAGTTTTCAGGAGGTGAGAAACTTCTGACAATGTGAGTACACCAAGATTTTTGGTACAAGCTCAGGGATATCTGTTGCAGGCTGAATTGTATGGGTTTTACATCTTGGGTGGCACGTCCCTACCCAATTACAGCTCATGTGAGTCACCCAGGGAGAAAGCTCACATGATAGAGCAGTCAAATGGATTGTCAAAAATCTTGAAGAAACCAGTCTGGAGATAATAATTAAAAACTCGGTTCCCCTGGGGCCTCACTGGGCAACCACTGTACTTGATTTTTCCAGGAAAAATTAGCTGTTGTCCTTAAAACACGTCCCAGAAATTTCAGACCTAGATTCATTGAAAGTAGATATAATCCTTTCCTGAATATTTTTAAGGAAACTGCCACTGGCAGGTATGAGCACAGGGGCTAAATTTAGTAAGTAAGCTCCCTAAGCTGAAAGAACCCCAGTTTCTTGTCTTGTGTTTTCAGTTGACATGATTTACAGAGAGCCAAGAAGCATCCACTATGGCAGACTGGGATCATTCTAAATAAACAGGAAAGTATAATACTGTGAAAACATGAGCATAAACAAAAACATTGTGCAATAATTCATAATGATGACACCTAAATGGTTTTGCAGCAAATAAATAACAGCCTGCTTTGAAAGACCTGGAATATGCCCTGGGGGCGCATGCATGCATCATGCACAAATGAGTTATATTGATCAGCAAATATTTGAACAAAATCATGGGAAAAACTTAAACAAAGTGCTGCTTGTGGCAGGCGGCTACTAGCTCCCTACAAACTGGAAAATCATCACATTCGGTTTAATCTTGACCAAAATCCAGCTTGAATATTGGGAAGAGATGACATAAATAAATCTGATTTTTTGAATTTCAACGCTGCAGCTTTTCAAAAATATTACATAAAGGTACTTAGGGTGTCAATTTTGTACAGACAAAGTGGGTGTGGCTCTAGCATATCATGGGAGTGATCAAACATCTTAAACTGGCCGACCCCTCTTGCAACTGTCAACAACCATTTTAGGGGCAAATCACTCATTTTACTGAAGTAGCCTCCTAGTGTACCCCCTACTACTGTATGCTATCATAAGTAAATATGATGCCATAGACCATCCCTCATGGGTTTCAGTCCAGATTTTCGAAGTCAGACGAATTCATTCCCTTAGTCGAAAAGAAATTAACAACTAGGCCAGAACTGTGCCAAAATGGCAGACAATGATGTGTCTTTTAGAATTGGGGCGCAAGTCTTTTCTT
Source organism: Aurelia coerulea (assembly GCA_039566865.1). Taxonomy (NCBI): domain Eukaryota; kingdom Metazoa; phylum Cnidaria; class Scyphozoa; order Semaeostomeae; family Ulmaridae; genus Aurelia; species Aurelia coerulea. Next base: position 1,945,180 of record CM076944.1, on the reverse strand, counting down.
CCAAATAGCGTTGTGTTGGGTTTGGTGGGCGTGCTGGCCAAGACTTTCCTTTTTGCAAGCAGCAATATCCAAATCCATGAGAACTGGACAAAATTAAATCAGGACGTTAATTCGACCATGAAAAGAATTGGAATTTGGAATTGTAAAGCTCTGTCTAAACAATAAGACCTATTTGGAATTGCAGCTGCGTGTTGAAACTGGCTTAGCCTAAGGCCTAACGAAATGAAGCCTCAAGCACCAGGATAGATGGTGAATTTAAATTGGGTAAATGTTGCAGATGAATGTGTAGGAATTTATGAAGCACGACTATTACCCTTTCTCAAACTCAATCGACATGGCTGGGTAATAAACAAGAAACCCGTATCCTGTATTTTTACATTTCTTTCAGCGCCACGACAGCCAGGTTGCGGTGTTAACACGGCGCCTAGCCTCCAAATGAAAGCAGATACGGGGCCATAGGGCAAGCTGTATATACCATCCCTTATACCGACCTAGTTTGGTCAAGTGTGCAGTATAGAAATTTTTTGGAGCATTTCGTATGGTAAACGTAAGCTTAGGCTTCTTTTTCATCTGGTATATAGCTCTCACTTGATATATACAAATTTCTCAAAAGAGAATCTGGTGCTGTAAGACATTTCTTCAACTCCTATAGAGGGTTTGGTATATATAGGACCCATAACCAGGGCAAAATTTTGAAAATATATGACCCTACAACCACAGCAAAATTTTGAAATATGACAGACCCCATAAATAGGGCGAAGTTTTCTACAAGAATCGCAACAAGACTTTAATACGTATCATAATAGCTACATTCCTTTTCATGAAAGTTTCTTGTCATAATAGCCAATAACAGCAATAAACTGCTAACATTTACCCATAACTACATCAAATATCCACAAACCAGTCCCATAACCTGGGCAAAATTGACGAAACATGACCCATAACCTGGGCGACCGGTGAAATATCACAAATTAACCCATAACCCAGGCAGCAGGCACATGTATACCAGGCCCTCTATGTGAGTTACCCCCCCCCCCCTCCCTCAATTGGAAGCAGATCGAAGAGCGCATATTGCAAAGTTTTGTGGTAGGTAGTTGGTGAAGAAGTGTAGTGTGAATGCATGCGGGTTGAACCCAATAAGTGTTGGGTACAGTAAAACACGTAGAACTGACAACTTTACACCATAACAGTATGTTATGTAGTATGTAAATACAGTATCATCCTTTCTAATTCTTTGTAAATTATAATGTAAATCGTTGGTATTAATTAGTTACTTACAACTATGCCACACCAACGTTAAAGAAGAAATTAGAATATTGCATTCTGGATTTGAAAACTGTTGTGCCATTGAATCCCCCGAGCCAACCCTTTACTGGGTTGAAAGAAACAATTTAACAGCGGTGCATCAGACTCCCATTGAATTATGTGGCCCTCCACTTTCAGTTTCATTTATTCATCAATCAATCCTAAATAATTACTATACAACTACCAATTCACAAGATACCATACAATCCTAAGGAGAATATACACTACTACAGATACAGAAAAAACTTTACATGATTGCATTTAAGATTGATTGATTAAAGAGGAGCTCTCTAAATAGGTCAAATAATTGAGACAGAAAAAAGGACCATTTCCTGGAGGCAAAATGGGTGTTTCTCAAGGTGAAAATGGCACTTTCTGTGTAAGAAAGGGTGTGGTCCCAACATTTTGCCCTCAGGTCCCACTTTCATCTGTCCTTCCCAGTTTCTGATGGTTGATGCCATCACTGAAATGCATCCTTTCATCCCTGATCAATGCCTTTATATTTCAAAAATTCTTCATATGTCAATCCTGGCAGGACCCTGCCTAGGCAAGGTGCTGTGGGGGGCAGGGGGTGATGGACCGAGGCATATTCTTACACCTGGGCTGTGCTGCCATAGGGGTATCAATTCTAAGGATTATGGTGAAAACATACTTTTAATTTGACTACTGATGAAGGGTTAAGCCCGAAACATTTAGTCTTCTAAGCTCTAGGCTATTTATTCATTTCAAGATATTTGGTGTATTAATTTTAGGGTTGCTAGTGCCCACCTTGGATTCTATAAAGTAGAGGTGTCTTTTAGAAGATTTTGGTGAAAAAAACCAGTCAAATTTCTTGATGGAATTCAAATCTCAAGAATTTGATGTATTTTGGAATAAGCTACACATTCTTTCTGCAGAGCATGGTTTTCAATGCTTCCAATGGAATGTGGGCAACAATGCTCTAGCCCCAGGCACATGTCTATTATGATGTCATGTCATAAAAGTGATCAATCAATAAATGCAAATCTTTGTATAATTCAGTTTTGATTTTTGAAGGGATATAGGATAAATCTATCATGTTAGTTGGATTATCAGAAAAATCAAGAAAATCAAAAGTTGCCAACACAGGGAATCGAACCACAGATCTCCTTTTCCAGGAAGGAAACCCTCTTATTCATTTTAGATGGCACATAACATACATTTATTTAAAACATAACAAATACATAAAAGCGATGCATAACAGAAAATTGATGTTTCTTAACATTTACATGACCATTGATAACTTTTAGGAGACTATCTAAATTTTCTTGCAGGTTCTTATAAGTGGTTTCATACAAAGAGACCGAGTGTAGTTCATCAGCATGCCATCAGCTAAAATATGTTTGCATTCATAAAAAACTATTCTATCACCCTGCATATCATATTCTTTTGTGTCTTGTACTGTCTAGCAATTTAGGTGCTTACAGAATCACACATGCCAGTACTGATATACTGATCCTAACCAAAACCCTATCAAGGTGTGCCATTCTAGAATATAGCCCTGGAATTTAAAGCTCAATCAGGAAAACTACCAAACTGATTTGTATCATCGAACATTTAAGTTTTGAACAAGATTGGGTTTCCTGACATCCCACACAAACATGGGACAAGTGCACTTCTGGTGGCAATTTTCCCTTATGCTGCCAAATCATCATTCCATAAAATTTGGCACCTTTTGAATAATCCTATTCTTTTATAATTCTTCTTTATTTTTTCTGAACAGTGATACACACTGAACTATTCTGGTGGTTTACCCTTGACCAAAATAAAGTTGAAATTAGTTCATATCAAGTATATATAACTTAGCAAAACTTTGAAAAAATGACCATTGTTATACTCTTATTAACGTTTCTTATTCAACCAATTACCGTACAGAGACATCGTATATTGCAACAATAGCAAAGGTCTAGACTGGGTCTTGACCCTCAAATGGTAAAGTACCTTTCGTCAAAACAAGGTCGACATAGGGGATGCTTTCTATCCTTTCACAGGTCCTCTTGTTTTTGAGCACGAGCGCGGCTTTTTGGAACGGTCTGCCTCCCACTGACAACACGAATCTGGTTTCATCGACATAAATTCTAGTTTCTTTCCCTTATCTAAAGTCCTCATGAGTTCTCCTGGAGTTTCCCTTGCTTTTTAGTCTTTTTGCTACCGTTTGCTGTCTAACCAGAGCCAACCTTCCATTGTCACTTAGGCCGCCGAGCTTTGCCAGGAAAATGGGTTAACAGCTTGTCTCCAAAGGTACACACAACGCCTGTTGTGGTTTGCGCGACCAACAATCGCCAGATTCCTTGAAATACAGGAAAATGACTCGCTTTCTCGATCTTCTACCTTCAAAAAACATCTCTGGTGATTTATTCTCACTGTAGAGTTTAAAAGCTCTTCCAAAGGGGCAGTTGCTCGCCTCAAAAAGATCGGGCAGAGTTGGAGGCCAGTTGCAAAATATTGAAAACCTAGCACGATTTCATACAGGCAGATGGCCTAAAAATATTGCAAAAAACCAATATAAACGCCAAGAAGTCGACAAAGAATTAATGAATTTATATCATCAAACTATTGAGAGTTTCTTGGTTGTATATAAGAGAGAGAAATGATGATAACAAACCTAATAACTTCGCTCGGCTCCTTGAAATTCCAGGTGCGATCCAAGAAAGACCACAGCTCTTGAGTGAGTGCGTTGCGCGTATTGCCTGTCTTGTCTAGCCAGAACAAAAGGGTCAAAACTTAAACAATAGAACAATTGATTCAAGCTCTAAGACAAAACATTTCCAGACAGCCTATTGTCTTTCTCCATTGTCTATGTCTATAAAAAGGGTCTGGGACATAGCGTACCTAGAATAGACAAAAATTAATAAAGAAATCGAATACCAGACAAAACACTTCCAGACAACCTATTGTATTCTTCTATTGTTTTTGTCTGTAAAAAGGGACTGGGACGCAGCGTTTCCTTTTTATAATGAACTTGAAATCGAATTTTTAGACAAAACATTTGGAGGCAGGTAATTGTTATCCGGTGTTGTCCGAAGCAAGTTCTGGCCCGGATTCAAGATTTTTGTATAGTGAAAGAAAAGAAATGAATTCCCCAAAACGTAGCTCAAAGATGTCCTTTAACCCAAGCCATGCAAAAAAGAGAGCATCTCTCTTCAACCCCGACCTCGAATCAAATGATTTTGATGGGAAAAATCTATGGAAAGACCAATGGGCTTGTAGGCCTCAAGTTATCATTGGTAAAACCCATTTACCAGAAGACCTGGCCTCCCCAGACCTATTCAATGCCAAACTGGTCTCTTGTTGCTAATAGTTACCATGAAATTCTGACATGGTCTGGAGGCAGTCCAACAAAAACTTTGAAACAGTCAATGCGTCTGATAAATTTGAAACGAGAAGTGAGGTGGTTTTTGCTGGTACCATGAAAGTTTCACACTTGTTCATGCGGTTGATTCAAATTTACCAATGATCAAAACACTGAGCATCAAATAATCGTGAAAGCTTGTACATCTGGTCTCCCTTGGGCCTGGTTTCCATGACATCGCAGAGTGTCGCAAATTGTTTGCACTCTGCGACTCTCTGCGACAGGACGTTTCCATTGGTCGCAGTGCTGCATAATTTTGGTGTCATAATTTTGGAAACACGTCACTCTTTTGTTCTGAGATCGCAATTAGTTGCGTAAAGCCTGGTTCCCATTAGACTTGCCCCAAGTCTGTTTTGTCAACTGTAATAAGTCTACCGGAAAGTATTATTTCGCTTTTCACTTTTCCCTTCAATTTTTTTGACGAAATTTTTTTTGACGAAATAGACTTGGGGCAAGTCTAGGTTTCCATTAAATCGTATCGTAGTGTCGCAAAGTGTCGTCTGCAGCAAATTGCGACGAATGGAAACTGCTGTACTAAAATGCTGCGACACTCTGCGACGATTCTGCAACACTCTGCGATCGCTTAAAGCTAATTTCTTTCATCGCTGGATCGAATCAAATCTGTATACCTTTTCTGGGGAACATCCTGCACACTTGGATCAAGTCTAGTCACACAAGAACCAAACAAAATAAAACATGCTTTCAATTGAGCATTCCTTGCAAACTATTTCATAAAGCAGCAATCTCTTACCTCAAAAAATATGCTACGCAAATAATCTTAACAGAAAGAAAAATCGTTTTATTACAGTTCTTACTCTTATTAAAGTTAAGTAAAAATAAAAGCACAAAGTTTAAACAAATATTGTTCCTTGAATAATGACATTGGCAAATGTCCTTTCAGTAGATGACATGCTTATTTAGATACGAGAATCTACCGGGTGTCTAAAAAAAAGTACCCCCTTTTGACTGGAGATAGTAACCAAATAATAAGATTCCATTGCTCCCCGACTTCACAGCTAAATCTTTCAATCTTCAACTTGGATGCACATACCTTGCATTTAGAAATCGTCCACCAAACACCGGAGTTACAGGTTCGCAAAGTCAAAATTTACAGTGCACCCAAAACCAGAGGTTTTGAAAAAGGGCCTAATCATGATTTGCATCGTGGACATTTTCCAAAGTACCTGTAGACTTTAAGTTTCCTTTTTCTTGCCTTTGAAAAGAATAAAGATGCATGGACATGACGCTGATTAAATAAATACAGTAAAAATGTGGCAAGTATGATAAAGTCGTGCCACATCTTCAAAAAAAGCGTGCATGTGCTCCTTCTCTTCTTTATACAAAACACTTGGGATCGAATGCAATGCAAGGACCGATTCCTCAAAAGAAAAGTCACTTCAAGAACAATTGAAGTAATTCAAGGTATAAATCTTTTCAAAAATAGAAAAGTAAAGGTCAAAGTTGAAAATTCGTTTCCAAAATTCCTGTTTGGTGTCAACTTAGGGCAAGGCCATTTCTCAAAACCTCTGGTTTCAGGTGCACCCAAAATATTGACCTTGTGAACTCATATCTCCGGTGTTTGATGGTCGATTTCACAATGCAAGGTATGTGCATTGAAGTTGAAGACCAACAAATGTAGCCATGAATTCAAAAAGTCTCGAAATGTTATCGTTTTGTTGCCTTGTTCAGTCAAACGGGGGTACTTTTTTTTAGACACCCGGTACTTGGCTAGAAAGTCAATTTCATCAACTGTAATAAGTCTATCTGAAAGTATATTCCGCTTTTCCCTTTTCCCGCTTTTGGGGCAAGTCTACTACTTGGCCTAAATCGGTGTCTCCTTTCCGAAGTTATGACAAATTTTCTAGTGAAGGCTACTTTGAAGCCTCCAGAAAATAGCTAAAATGACGATCAAATTTCGTCGCTTTTCCTACCTCACAGCAATGACAATAACCTGTGTTAGCGCGCATCATCCTCTTGGGAGTCCCTTTGAATAAATTTGTTAAAGAAGAGGGGATGATTTCTATATTCTCCGAAAGCTTGCAAGAATGTGCTCAAGTCATCGTTGTAAAGTAGGAATGTTTGGGGGAACTTCTGGCAGCTTTTCGAGGCTTTTCGAAGGGACTTTTTCGCTAATAACCTATATAAAATCGGATCCGAATAGTCGATCTCAGCCAGGAATGGTTCTAAAATTAATTGAATTTGTCCACTACGCAATAAGATAACAAAATATATCAGTGCTTCGATATTAAGGGAACAGTAGCCTCTCAGATGGCGTGCATCTTTTCTCACTCATCCGCGAGATCGACTGTAGACTTATGACCTAGAGATACAAGTTTCCCGCAGAGATACGAGGGACTCATCCTCAGAAGTCTAGATATACTGCCTATAACCAAACGACTTCAACTAAAGTTTTTTTTTTTTAATCTACTACCAGCAAAAAATGTATAAACCAAAGCATTCATTTTCAGCTCTCATAACCTAAGACTATTAATTGATATTCAGTAAGAACCCGCAAAATAGAAACCAGTTTTTTCAAAACAGTCTGTTTAGTTTCTTATTAAAAAGCCGTTAATCTGGAAACAGGCTGAAAGGTTTCTTATCACATGGTTAAGAAACTTTCATTGATTTCAACTGAAATCTGTAAAGAAAACCCAGAACAAACACTAATGAACAGCATGTTCTTGTTACCTAGCACTCTATCTAAATTACTCAACCATAAGCGTACGTGCCAAGTATATAGATGGAGATGCTTTTGCCATCGGCGTAGGGGAAGATAAAATTTGGGGGGGGGCTGCCCGACAAAAAATCCATTGTTTGAGAAAATTTTGCCCGACTTGAGGCGGATTTTCTGCCCGATTATGGCTGATTTTTGCAAATTTTTCTGACGTTGGGGGGGCTGCAGCCCCCCCCCCTAGCCCCCTATCTCCTACGCCTATGGCTTTTGCATGAAATATTTAAAAAATGTTTGGCACCTGATTTAACAAAGATTGTCAGATATGAATTTTTTGGGATCCTCCTTCAAGAAACTTTCCTCAAATCAGGCTGAGAAGTTTCTTATATGAGGGCACCATTTTTCAAAATAAGCAGCCTGAGGTTTCTTATAAAGTGGCTTCTATTTTGCGGGTTCTTACTGTATAAATAACAGCTTCTTGTTCAAGCTTTACAGAAAAAGAAGTAATGTATGAGAGATCAGTCCATCAAACTCGCCGTTCGATTCTGTGTGTTCATAAGGGATTAAGGAAATAAGGTTTAACTGTTGCAAACTTGGGGCACGCAAATATCATAGCTTGCCCCTTTGTTTTCAAAGAAGGGAGGAGAACATTTTCGATTTAAATTTCAAAATCAGAACTCTTTGTTTCTTTCTTTGGCAGAATCAGACAACCATTCAGAGGTGGAAAAAGTGCGTGAAGCCGCGAAGCAGCTTTGCAGGAAGCTTGTTTGTCTGAAAGGAAGAAAGGGGGGAGGAAAGAGAGAAGGTGGAATAGAAGGAAGGAAAAGAATGAAAACGATGAAAGGAGGAAAGAAGAAATGAGAGGAAAAAGGAAAGAAAGAAAAAGGCGAGAACAGGATGGAAAGAAGATAGGAGGACAAAGAAAACAAAGGTTGAAAATATGAAAAGAACAAGAAGGAATAAAGGAAGGAAAGAAAGAATAAAAGAAAATCAATGTTTGGATCTTTTCATTTACAGTTTTGTGATCCAAGGAAGCTTAATTCTAGATCCACCCAATTCCTAGTGGCTTATCAACTACAACGTACACAGTATTGCAATCCAACTGAAATCCGGGCCTTTCGAAAATTAATAAAACAATGGAAGGAAGAATTCTGGTTTGACTTTCCTTCGCAAGAAGGCAAATATTTTTTCCACCACTGCAACCATTTTATTTGATCGAAAGTTTTATGCCCTAAACTATAATGTTTATTAGCCGCCTATTTAAAAATACTCGTTTCAAAAAAACTCGGACCCTTTTTAAAAAGGAATAAATCGTCATTTTTGCACTTTTCGAGCAAATTCAGAAAAAATTTATCCAAATTTGCATGTGTTTTAGAAACGATTCGTTCACAGCTGTCCTAATGGCCTTGTGATATCGGCCTTTTAAGGAAATCTGAATATGAATGCGGTACATTTTAGTTTAAAATCCGGTGTCGCGTGTGGATACGGAGCCTGCAACATTCGAACGAAAGACGGTTTCCACGCCTTCCAAACGTCTTACTCTATCATGAGAAGACAAATCTATAAATTGACAAAATCGGCTAAGGTTTGTTTATGCCCGCTTCAAATCAAAATGATCAATCTATCGATAAAAAATCCTTTTAATTCGGTAGCAACCTTTGCGCCATGAAAAGTTGTGTTTTTAAATAGGCGGCTAATAAACCAAGACATGGTGCCATGAACGCTAAAAGTGGTACTGGGTGGGTGGACCAAAAAGAACTTCCACTGTTTGAAAATGTTTTAACACAGAGAATGCGTAAGGTATTGGAATGAAGCAAAGTTTGGTTGATGGCCGAAAGTCTCCAGTAGGTTTTATGATTTTTCTATTTTTCTGAGCATTGTAAATATTTGTAAAATTTGATTTATGAAAATTCCTTTACTTCAAAATGCGCGAAAATGGAATAAGTAATCTCCTCAAGCAAAAACACTTCCCTCAAGGCATAAAAAGTGATTTTTGCAAAAGTATCAAATGATATACGCTATTGCTTTCATAACGATTTGACCCTTAACTCTCGAGAGGAACGAAATGTGTTTGAGTGAGGAGGTTGGCAATAGTTCAACTGAAATCTGGCACGGAGAAAATTAAAAAAACGATGAAAGGAAGAATTTTAGTTTGACGTTGTTTCGCATGAAGGAAATATTATTTGAATGCTCAAAAAATTGAACAAAAATCCCTGAAATATTTGATCCTTTCGGTTATCAACTAAACTTTGATTCAGTCCAATACCTTGAGTATTCTCAACGAATCTTCAAACAGTTTAAACTTCTTTTTGGTCCACTCAGTAAATGCTAAAACTTCCCAAGAGTGTGGTCACATGACTTGAAATCGGTAAACAAACTTTAGCCGATTTCATCTATTGCTAATAAATTGCAGTCCATAGTCAATCTATTGCTGATAATGTTTCAATGTTCTTGCAGAAGGATCAGCGGCACCACTTACCCATTTTGGCATCCAAAAATATGGAGTAAAGTGTGACTGTTCACTATAGTTCTTCTCAAAAACCTTTCTATAGAAGAGGGCCTCCTCTGTCTGAGGTGTGTTGACTGGGTACTTTTGCTTCGCATTTTCAAGCTCTTTTGGTTGAAGCTGGTTAGTACAATATTCCCTGAGCATCGTATGCCAAGGCTTTTCAAGTGATGATACTCCGTCACTGAATGCTTCTTTGGCACGCCATAATACCTCGTCAGGTAAGTAATCTTGCAAATGCCCATCGAATGCTGATCTAAGGAGGTATTTCTCAATACCTTTCTGGGGTTGGCGCATCTTTTGTGGCAGTGACAGGAAGTATGATGTGAATGCCTTGTCTAGAAATGGCACACGCAGCTCCAGTCCATGTGCAGCCGTTGTCCTATCCGCTCTTAGGTTGTCATAGAGATAAAGCTCTCTTAGTAGACGCTTCGATTCCTGATCCGCCTCTTCAGCGGAAGGGGCCTTGTGGAAATAGATGTAGCCCTGAGCAAGCTCATCGGATCCCTCACCTGAAAATAAAACGACAGTGTCGGTCTTGTCACGGATATACTTAGCAACGATGTACATCCCCACAGAGGCACGAATTGTGGTGATGTCATACGATTCTAATGACCAAATCACGCTTTTCAGTGCGTTGAAACCATCCTCAGGCGTAAAGATAACTTCATGATGCTCTGTTCCTAGTCGTTCTGCAACTTTCCTCGCTGCGACCATATCAGTGCTTCCCGCCATTCCAGTTGAGAATGTCTGAATCGGGTAATCAATTCCCTGCTCCTTCGCAAGCTTGACAACAAGTGATGCCACCAAGCTGGAATCTAGGCCACCGGACAGCAAACATCCGATTCTTCGCTCGGCCATCAACCGCTTCCGGACTGCATCAGTGAAAAGCGTGCGGATGTTTTCTTTTATGTCTTCTCCAACATTGACTGATATATTGAAGGCTTGCGGTTGGTCAACATCAGTGAAAAGACCGGTCTCAGTCAGCTTAACCTTACCATTCTTACAGTCCAAATCATACGATGCATAGCTTCCTGGTGGAAACTGCTTCAGGTCGGACTGAGCACCATTGTTATCAACCAATCCCATGAGACCTTTCGCTTCTGATGATACACCCAACTGACCAGCGTTGGTCGTGATGGTAAACATAGGCCTAACTCCAAATGTGTCACGGCCAATGTGAATTTGGTTCTTCTGCGTGTCGACGATACAAAATGCGAAGACGCCATCGAGCAGTTGGGCCGTTTTCTTTGCACCAAATTTGTTGTAGAGATGAGTGATAACTTCACCATCAACACTGCAAATAGAATGGTGAAAATAAAATAACAAGCTGCACAAAATATATTTTGCGATCCCGTAAATTTGCTGAATGTCGGAAAGAAAGGTCAATCAACGATGGAATGAATTAAAATTCAAAAGTTTCAGACGGTTGAAGTTTCGGACAAAATGTTGTCTACAGTATTTTTGTCAGACAAATTGTCTTTCAAAGCGTTCAAAAATTTTTGGGCTACATTTTTTGCATAAAGTAGGGCAGATATTTGGTTAAAATTAGGCTTATTTCGTGCAAATAGAACTCATTCAAGCGAAGGACTTGACCAACGAGCTGATTTGCCAATTTTTCAAATTTTTTTGTCCAAAGTTTTTGTACTTTCCTTCCAAAAAAATTTTAATTCTAATGTAGTCAGTGAGAAGATTGAATCTCCCGAGACCCTGGATACATTTTCCTTGTGCCAACTGAAATGTAAAAGAATTTTTGAGAACGTTCGTCAAAACAAGGATCCTAAGCTGCGGTCGCCGCTAGGGAGCAATTCCCCAGTTCAACCGCAGCCCAGTGCCTGCATCGTGAAGGGGACCTCACATCCCGCACAGCACATCCCCCATCCCAACGGGAAGCAGCGCACCGCCCCCATCCTCGCGAGAAGGCCCATGAAATGTTTATCATGTTAGAAACCCAACTCTTGGAATGTATGTTTTGCAGAGCCTACAGTTGCATTTTTCGCCATTCCAACATCTAATTCGTTTTTTGAAAATAGGAAGGGTGCTTGAACGTTTTATTTCGTGCGGTAAAAACTGCCAAAGTTTATTTCCAAGGTAGGCTATGGTCTCAACTCCAAAGGACGTGGTTCGCACCTTTGGAATTTGAGCGTCATTGCCATGCCTTAGGTTGCAGCTAATACCTCTCTCCATAAAAATATCCTTCATGAAGGGTGGATTTAGATCAGACTTTGTTTTAAAAATTTCCGTCATAAGCAACTGTAGGTTTCTTACATGGATAGGCACCGAATTGCTCTGTTCCAGGAGAGAACCAAAATCACTTCCGTGATCCTTGTACGCAATGCGCAGTGCCCTTTCGTGAACATGATTTATTCTATGGTTTAAAGTTCTGTCATAAAACATCCAAACAAGTGGACAGTTGCTAAAGTGCGATAACACAAATGCTCTCATTAGCTGCTGCAATTTGTCAGTGTCCATGTAGCAGGATATACGGGCAAGAGCATGGAGTTTCTGACCGGCCTTTCCACATAGGGTCTTCACATGTCCTTTGAAAGATAGTGATCGATCAAAGGTTATACCGAGAAGAGTTTCCTTTTCTTTCACACAGGCCTCGCCTATTTTGATGGTTATTTCATTATCTCCCTTCGCACCAAAAATCATTAAATGGCATTTGTCTTCATTTAGCTTCATACAATTGTTTGGAAACCACTCAGTTATTTTAAAGGCATCATGTTCTAAATGCGCAATGACAGTTTCAATCCTAGGACCACACGCATAAATTGTTGTATCGTCTGCATAGTTACAGATTTTGGTTTCCTCCAAGAACATGAATAGGTCATTCAGGTATATGTTAAACAAAAGGGGTCCCAAGACTGAACCTTGTGGTACTCCCAGGACAGTTTTTGTCCACGTGCTGAATGAACCATTGACCTTTACCCTCTGCTTCCTGTCGGTGAGATAGCTATGGATAAACAGCAAGGCAGATCTACTGAAACCGTATGCATTCAATTTTGCAATCAATAGTTCGTGGTTTAGACAATCGAAGGCTTTCGAAAGGTCCGTCAGGACGGCCCCTGCAACGCCACCGTTGTCCAATAACTTCTTGCAGGTTTCCACAAAATTTAAAAGTGCATGCTGTGTACCATAGCCCTCTCGAAACCCACAAAGAAATGGGGACAAGAAGCTTTGGGCAATAGGTAACATTTGATCTTGCATCAACCTTTCGTAAATTTTCGATACTGATGGCAAAACTGTGATGGGTCGGTAGTTCTTTTTTGTAAATGCGTCCTCTTTTTTATACAGCGAACTTATATCTCCGGCTTTCAGTTCTTCAGGAAAAGTATTTTTGGATAATCCAGAGTTGTACAGATTTTGAATGACTGAACAAAATATATCAGAATTTTCCTTAAGAATTCTTGCGGGTATGCAGCTGATCGGAGAAGCCTTATTCGAATTAAGTTTTCTGATTTGGACGGCAACATCTTCAACAGTGACCTCTCTAAAATTAAACTCATCGGAAAACGTAGCTCTCTCTTTGATTATGCGTAAGGGTGCTGTCAGTGTTTCGAAGCTAAAAATCTGACAAAATCTGAAAAAACCCCTCAGCTTAAATAACTGCTCCAAAAAACTGTCGTGCACATAAACTTACATTTAATATAAAACTACCGGGTAAACCAGAAAAAAGTTCCCATTTTGAAAATCCATGGCAACAAGCGTACTAGATGGATTTTTGAATGAATCGAATTCGGTTTTAGAACCGAAAGACTTGAGTATTTTTCAGGCGACGTCTAACTTGAGACTGACTCCCCCCCAGGAGGCTCTTTGTCGGAAATTTTGATCTAACTGTCGGATTTTTTTGTGGTTACAGGCCCACATTTAGACGATTTCATTGGGAGAATGATGCTTAGAACATGAATTTATTGACTTTCAAGGATAAATTCTGACATGAATTTTGAATCCACAGCATATTTTTGCTTTAAAGTCACTAATTTTGAAGGCTCCAACGTTGAAACAGGAAAACAATTCCAAAATCTAGTCATTAACGGAGCACATCAGTCCTTTCGTGCATGATTCCTAAAATTGGGGTTGTTGCTGTTGTTGTTGTTGATTTTGGCGTCGGAAAATTTTGGTTCTTCACCCCCCTATGAATTCAAGGCTGGTGTCGGGCCTGAATTTTGTACGTTTGGTGCTTATGAATTTCGAAAAAATGGGTATTTTTTCTGGCTCACCCCGTATAAGAATAAGACTAATTACGATACAACAACTTTATTATGAATAATTTGCTACAAATGAAAGCTTTGAAACATCCTTCACGACAAGCATAGGCGGTACAAAACGAAAACAAAAAGACAGAATCTCAGAAATGGCATCAGCAAATAATTTTCACGTGCATTACTGCAAAATCCAGGCCCAAACTACGAAGTTTCTGCAGCCCAGTCAAATATGAAGAAAAACGTTAGCCGACCATTTAGGGCGATGCTCCTCTAGATGCAAGTTTCTTCCGCTCTGCAATTAAAGTTTTTGGAGAAGCTGATGATTTAACTTCTTTGATTAGTAGGCCATTTCAAAGCTTAGACCTGCAAGTGGAAAGTATCTTTGCACATAAGACATCTTCTACTCATAAATTCAAAACGACTTTTTCTAGGAAACTAAATTTCAAAATCTGCGTTTAGTTTTCTTTTGAAAAACTAATGGATAACTGATGAAAGTACAGTTTGACAAACACCGACAACCGTTGAACCAAGAGGCAGAAGTGCACAGCTGTCGAACCTACACAAACAAGGCTTTGCAAAACAAGCTTTGAAAAACATACTTTGCACAACAATATTCTCCCCACTTGCAACGACGTAGGATTTTACATTTGAGATGTGCAAAACTTGTTGAACCTTCTCAGGGTAGATGAAAATTTGACTTCGGTGCTTCGACCGTTTCAAAGCTGCAAGGTACGAGAGGCATTTTCCCCGTTGAGGATTTCAACAGGGGCACCCTAAGATTATTTAACCTTATGGCCCTCCCAGGGAGCTCGAAGTTCCCTTGTCTCCCAGTTACTTTGCTCCCTCATTCCTTTTAGACGAAATACAAAATTCTCAAATTTGTTCCCCAATAGTGCGAATTTTCACAAATTTTTTCCTTTATTCCCAGATTTTTTCATTAATGTTTTCTCTTTCCCAACTTGAGAAAAGTCAAGTACCTCATGTTCCCTAAAATTCCTGGCAGAGTCTAATGCTTCATATTTTATATATTCCAGGGCAGATTTTGTGACAGCACCGGCTTAGCAAGAAAAATGTCCCATTTTTGAAAATTCACAGCACCAAGAGTACTTTATGGATTTGAATCACTCGAATTCTTCTTGATAGTTAAGAAATTGAAGTATCTTTTGCAATTATTCTCGCATTTCTACGAGCACTAACACATAGGTAAATTCGACTACGAAAATTTCATGGTTGCAAAATGCCTGAAAATGGCCTAACACACTCGATAAAATCGTGAAGAAACTTCTCGTACAGAGCAACGAAGAAAGTACAATTCTTCTATAATTAAAAAAAAACGCAACCCAACTTTATTCGAGGTTGTTCAGGAAATACTGATGTTTTAATCAATTTGACGCATGCCATCGGGAAGTACAATCAATGTTCTTTCTAATGCTATCCAGGATCAGCATAGAAATTTAATTTTTCATCACTTAACTTGCGTTTTGTACGTATGGCCTATCTAACACTTTCATTTTGAGAAAAATAAGTGGAACATCCGTGTGATATGGCCTACCAAAAAACTGTAAAATCGTCGTTTCGAGAGAAGTTTGTTTACAGTTATGTAACCCAGTCCCTTTAAGCTTTTACCAACAATTCAATTCGCACATCTCCTTGGAAAAAAACCTGCTAAAGCCTCCATTAAAGATCCAAGATCACATAATCTTCCAAGGAAAAAGCCTGCTTCCCCTGTTGAATATTGAACTTTCGCTTGGATCAAATGGACTTGATTAAATAATTGTTCTGCACGAAAGTTATGTAACATACTTCTGCCAAATAAAAGCAAAAGAAAACGTGACGTGGTAGGTAATAAGTGTTTTTTCTATATTACCTCAATATCAAAGCAATAATATTGAAAACTGTCTTGTTTTATTGCCAACAAGTTCAACGAGGTTCAGTAATTTATCCGGCTTTAATCGGCCATTCCTTTCCGTGGATATGGGAGATTTTCTGCAGAAAGCCACTTCCGAAAATCTGCAAAAACAATGAGCACACTTTCCTTGGTTTCCCTTCCTAGGAATGATGACACTCACACACATGTATGTATCCATGCATTTTGTCCACTTGGGAGAATGAAATCCCCCTGAATAGGTTATTGATACCAGGGGGAGACTTGTTCATCCTCCCAAGAGGATAAAGTCAGGCAGAAGTCATTGCTGTAAGGCCCGTGTAAGGCAGAAATGTTGGGGAAATTTGTTCGCGATTGTGGGCATCTTTAAGGTTTCTTGAAGAGGCTCTCTTGAGAAGATCCCTCATAATAATTAAATTTCAGAACGGAGTGGCCCATTTCAGTCAGGTAAATTTTAAAAGGGATTTGAACATGTCTACCATTAAACTATATATTTGCCGATATCATCATCTTGATATCCAGGGAGCCGTGACCTTTCAAACGAGGATCCTTCTTATTGACTCACCCGGCATATTTCTACGGTATATATCGTGAAAATCAAAACCGTTCTTTATATCAAGGTCGTGAAAATCGAATGTTAGCCACACTCTGAAGAGAACGTAAGTTCGAAAGGCCTAAGTGTGCTGAAATATAAGTCGTGTTTTTTTGCCTCCACTCTCTTACAAATTTTTACCCAAAATATAAGCAGTGCACCCCCCCCCCAGAACCACACCTGGTGATTCCTTTAGCCTGGAATTACAGAGACTCCAAATTAAGAGGTTCGAAATGGCAGGGAATCAAGCCCTTCAGATTGATAATCAAGCGTGATACCACTGAAGCATCCATTCATAGTACAATAAATATAAATAAAAGCAGCTTAAATGGGGTGATTTCTCGTTTTTCCAGTTAGTCGTTTGGGTCAAATAAAATCTAAATTTGGCACAAAATGTCAACCACATCTGCATGGCCAACTTAATATCGACCAATTCTTAATTCACATTTAAACTTGGTAAATGACAAAGAGTCTGTACAGAGGTTATATGTTTTTCTTAATTTGTGGATTGATTCATATCTACAAGTTTTGATTGTACACATAACAAACTGTGTCTGTGAGTCAGAAGAATGTATCAACTATTGTTTGAAAAATTCTACAGAAAACCATGTAACCAATTGGTAAAACTTTGATTCCATCACCTTTTTGAGGCTTTAATTCAATTTTCAACATTTTTCTCGTAATTTTAGGGGCATTATTTCCTTGAAATTAGGAATCAGCCAAAAGCACCTATTTTTTTCTTGACATGCCAAAAACAGGTAAAAACTGCTTGTTCACTGTCATGAAAATTTTGACATCTAGTATTGATAAGTGTAATCAAAATTCAATACTTTCCATATCATTAGAAAGCAGTGCCTGAGCTCAGAAAGACTTCATCAGGCCATTTCAATCGTTGAAACATGGATAAAATTGTGCCAATCACTTATGGTTTCAGGCCGTGAAAATCGGTACTCTTTCCGATGGCAAGTCCCAGAATACCCAGAAAAATGTTAGCCACACTCTGAAGAGAACGTAAGTTCGAAAGGCCTAAGTGTGCTGAAATATAGTCGTGTTTTTTTTCCTCCACTCTCTTACACATTTTTACCCAGAATATATGCAGTGCACCCCCAGAACCACACCTGGTGATTCCTTTAGCCTGGAATTACAGAGACTCCAAATTAAGAGGTTCGACATGGCAGGGAATCAAGCCCTTCAGATTGATAATCTAGCGTGATACCACCCAAGCATCCATTCATAGTACAATAAATATAAATAAAAGCAGCTTAAATGGGGTGATTTCTCGTTTTTCCAGTTAGTCGTTTGGGTCAAATAAAATCTAAATTTGGCTCAAAATGTCAACCACATCTGCATGGCCAACTTAATATCGACCAATTCTTAATTCACATTTAAACTTGGTAAATGACAAAGAGTCTGTACAGAGGTTATATGTTTTTCTTAATTTGTGGATTGATTCATATCTACAAGTTTTGATTGTACTCATAACAAACTGTGTCTGTGAGTCAGAAGAATGTATCAACTATTGTTTGAAAAATTCTACAGAAAACCATGTAACCAATTGGTAAAACTTTGATTCCATCATCTTTTTGAGGCTTTAATTCAATTTTCAACATTTTTCTCGTAATTTTAGGGGCATTATTTCCTTGAAATTAGGAATCAGCCAAAAGCACCTATTTCTTGACATGCCAAAAACAGGTAAAAACTGCTTGTTCACTGTCATGAAAATTTTGACATCTAGTATTGATAAGTGTAATCAAAATTCAATACTTTCCATATCATTAGAAAGCAGTGCCTGAGCTCAGAAAGACTTCATCAGGCCATTTCAATCGTTGAAACATGGATAAAATTGTGCCAATCACTTATGGTTTCAGGCAAAGCTCACAGAAGCTAGTTTTTGGGAATTCTTCGTCTGAAATTAAGATGATGCATTGAAAATTATGAATAAATTTTCAAAATTACGTTCAGCCATGTAAGGGAGTTGTAAATAGAATTTTCAAATTGGTGTTAATTCTGTATTACAATTATTTTGAAGATAGCCCGGGGGGCACTAAGTTACAGTTAAGCCCAAAATTATTCATCACGTATGCCAAATTTGGAGTATTTTCAATTGTTGTATTTGCTAACCAATTCACAAGATATTTCATTCCTTGAAATGTCTCTTGTAGCACTTGTTTCAGCCTTTTATCACATTCTTACGAAACTTCAGCCACAGTAAAATTGGTCCTCAAATAGAACGATGCAAAATACTCAGAATCTGGCATAGGTATGAATAATTTCGGGCTTAACTGTATATTTAGGATAGAGGTGCTCAGGCTAGGTACAACGCATCAACCCAAAAAAAAAATTTCTACCATGAAAATAATTTTTCCGATCTTTATCCCAATGTGATCGATTACTTAATCATCCGACCTTTTTCTCATATTTGAGACCCAAAAAAGTAAGACAGAATTTCTGGAGCACAAAAAATAGCTGTACAAATGATTGACCCAAAAAAATAATCCTTGCCCAAATTCTAAACCGAAAAAAGTAACCTGAGCACCCCTATCCTGAATAAATCAGAGTACCCCCCCCCTGGGGAAGATGGATACATTTTTCATACAAACAAATTAGGAAATTTGCAAAATGGAATTACAAAAACTTACTTTGTTTCAAAATCAAATCCAAACTGTTGACCAAGTTCTTTGAAGTTGTAGATCTCACCATTGTAAATCAAATGGATGTGTGGTAAATTGTGGATTCTGATTGGCTGTTGCCCATAGAGATCATCAACAATGGATAAGCGATGGAATGCCAAACAGCAATGATTGATATGAGGTATTGTTTCAAGTCTAAAGAAGTCTGGTCCTCTGTGAGCAATGAGTAAGGCATGATGTATTTCTGATGAAACACTGTGGTCATAACCAAATAATGCCCAAATACCACACATGACTACAGATGAAGTTCAATGTCTGAAAACAAGTATAAAATATTTAAAGACTGTTTGGAAAAAGCAAAATACAGCGTCAAGAGAATGTAAGCATATAAAAGTGGCTCAAGCCACTTGCGGTCAAATTCTAGCCTATCAAAGATCATATTTCATCTTTTCTTTTACTTAATCACTACATCTCCAATCATTCACTTGAGAGGAACAAGTTGATAGATTTTTTCATGTCTGGAGAGAAGCATGGAATAAAATGATCCTTCTGTGAAAAGGTGCATCTGGTTTCTTTGCAGCCTCGTGAATTTTTCATCTATCGCTAATAAAACATGAACGGAGTGGGTTGCATGTAACAGTTAGGTGGCCAAAAAGAATTCTGTGATTCAAGGCATGTACAACTTCATTATGCAACTTAACATTTTCAGTACAGAATTTACTCAAATATGTACTGGAAGGAATTACATAACCTGAGGATGGACGGGGGTCTGCCGCCCGGTTTTCAGGAAGTTACTCTCTTCTAACTGCCAAAGTTTGCCTTCGAACCTACTCTTATATGATGAATTTTGGAAGAAAACTACCCATTTTCAACAAATTTTGCTGATTTCAGCCAAACTGAACCCATTTCAAGAAAAATTCGCCAAAGAAGGACCCTTGTTGTGGGTTTTTGGCCCAAAATGCTCTAAATAAGGGTCTTTTTTTTGGTGAATTTTGCGCCAAAAACCCACCCATATGGGCGGCACATACCCGTACCCTAAACATGTTTGTTATGTGTCCCCCAGGATGCAGCCATTTTCTCTTGTTTCTCCTACCATAAAATTCATGTACAATCCAAAACAAAAAAACAAAACGATTGCAATGCATGCTTATGCTGGTTGCCGAAGTGTCTTTTAACAACGACAACAACACCTGATTAAATAACCTTCTAACTGAAATTAAGAGGAACCTGCTGTTTCAACTACAGCACATCGCTTGTTCAAAACGTTCAAAATCAAAGTTTAAAGGTAATCTGGCAACGGGAAGCAATTGAACATGGCCCCATATTAAAGAAGAACTGAATAACCGATACTAGGCCTATCAAACATTGTTCTACCGTTTACTATCCTGGAACGTATTACATCGACCCAAATAGACAACAAACACCAAAAAACTTTCATCACTAACTAGACAGAAAGATAGGCCTAGGCCTATCAAAGTTCGATGACGACAATAGAAGAAGCCTCTCTTGCCAGAATATGCTCCATTTAAACACCATTCTGTCTAGCTCTGTCTGATACTTTTAGAGATTCCTGTTTTACTTACAAAATCTCTTACCGGCACCCTCTTCTGCTCTACTTTATTAGGCCCGAGGGGTACATCACTCTTCTGAAAAGGCGTACGAGGTTTTTTAAACAAAAGAATTTTTAGGGATATTTTACAGATTTTTCTTGAAAACAAAAGGATTTTTGCCAAAAAGGTGTACGAGACTTTTACAGAGTGATACGCCCCTCGATTGGGCCTATTTGGTGGTCTCGATAAGGCCTAACAAATAGCTGTGTAAACTGCATGATTGAAAGTCTCAAAAATTTATTGAATAAAAATAACATACCTCCTGGTCTTTAGAGGGAAATTTTCGCCGTCTGATCGTTGTTTTTCTGTCCAGGATTACTGCATTGTGAGCCAATAAATCCGACTGACCGCGTTTTTCATTCTTGTTCACAACTTGCACGTGGGCAGACATCTTGAAAAGTTTGTCAACTATTGAATCATTCAAACGTCCATTGATTTGATTGGTTGCTAAGCGAATTTCATTGATTTGATTGGTCGCTAAGCACTACTCCATTTTTTTTTTTTTTTTTTTTTTTTTTTTTTTCTACCTGTTTTACGTATCACTACATTACAGTTAGTTAAATTTTGTTACAATTTCTCTCCATTTTCTTCTGTCACTTGCGATTTCTTCGAGGTTGTTTATCTCAACGTTTTTATCTTTGAGTTCCCTTAAAACTTGACTGTACCATGTTGTGATGGGATGGCCTTTTGGTCTTGTTACTGCTCGTTTGAATTCGTTTATTGCTTGCTTGCATGGTGTATTTTCAGGGAGGCGTAGTGCATGTCCAAACCACCTAATTCGCTGTTTTTGTATGATTTTTGACCATAATTCTTGTTTTGTCAACTTCATTAAATTTTCGTTTGATATCTTTGTTGGCCATTTTATGTTGAGTGCTTTTCTTAGTAATTTTCTTTGGGTTGCATCAATTTTGTTTCTAGTTTTATTGGTAACTGTCCATAGGCATGTGTTGTACATATAGACACTCCTTATGAATGCATTGAAAATTTCCATCTTTTTCTCTATGTTTATATTGCTTGTCCATATTTCTGTCAGGTTGTTCATGGCATTTGTGGCTAGCATGGTACGGTGTTTCCTATCTTCTTCAGTATCTAGCTTTGACCCTAAATATTTACACTTGGTCCATGTGCCATATCGATTGTCACGATTTACGATATGTTGTTCAGTTTTGTCTTCATTGCATAAAAGGTTTCTACTTCTTAATCTTCCTGGTATTGTTGATTTTATGTATTCAACTGCTCTTTTATCTTTCGTTACTATAGCGCTTCCGCAGTCATCAGCATATTGTGTGTCTATTTTTAAGGCTTCTTGCATTATTTTGTGGCTTTGCATGGGAGAGAGGCAATAATCATGATCTTTTGATGCTTGATGGGGTGATTCTCTTAGATGTGCTGGTAGTGCGTAGCTATGATCATTTAAATGGATGTTGTACTCAAGTGTTTTTGCAAGGTAAAGGATGAAAAATATTGCACTAAGACAGTCTCCTTGTGGCGATCCGGTGTTTGTTGTGAAACTACTCCATGCGGAACCAAATTTCGACTGATTCTTATTGGTTGATCAGTGCTCACCAAGAGGGAACCTGCAAGTTTTGAAAGTAAACAAAGGCATATTTTGACACGATAGACAGTGTCGCACTGATTGACGTAAAAGAACGAAGTAGCTAATCCGCAAAACAATAGAAAGTCGTTTGCTGTTTGCTGTATCTATATGTTGCTGTGAAATTTCCCTGTGATAAACCGTGATAAACCGTGGGTTACAACTTCATTAAAAAAAAGCATTCTCAAAAAACATAGCCTTTTTGTCAAATATCTTAAGGACAGAACCAAGGAAAGCAAAGAAAAATATTCTTGCTACCGTAATATACTAACATCGTGTCTTCGCTCTTCCAAACATAAGATCCTTTTGGATGATTACAAAGTCCGTCCTGAGCTAAGCAAGCATAAGAAAATCTGAAAATTGATTTCTTCATAACCCCAAATGATCGTTGATGCTGTTTTTAGCTACAGTCAGAGAGATGAGTGTTGCTGCTAAAGTCGCCTTCAATAGAAAATCAAGCGCCTTGTATGTCTCAAATTAGATGTCATGTAAGATTTCCGATAATGCAAAATTACTTATGTTTATGCAGAACCCAGCAGAATGTTTCTATTCGCGGGCATCTAGTTTGAGACAAGCAGTCACGAAAATAACCTCCGTGCAGAATCATATGCATGAAGATGTTTTAGTTCAGTGTGATCATGTGCCTTCCCCCAGTCAATGGGGCCATTGTTTGCTGGGATTCTGCACCTTTCCTCTCAACTTCACTTGCGACGTTTGCATCCGTAGCTGTGTAGGAGGACGGTCCTTCTACCTTCGGTGATGCTGCGAATGCTAGCCTCTGTGCAGGCCGCCGGTTACATCATCCCCCAAGGTTGACTTATTTGCATAATGAATACTATCAACAAGAGATATTGCTATCTGAAGATTTGCGCTGTGAACTGCGACAGTATTTTGAGGATAGACGCAAGGGTGAAGATTATGGTATATGTATTGTTACAAATGAAGTTTTGTTGCAAACTGTGCAGGAATGATAATGAATGTGCATGATTTGTGTAGAGCACACAGATTACCTCGAAGAATGCTTGCTTGCACGTCTGCAAGTTTTTTACCTGTCCAGGGTACTGTGGTATATCTAGGATAGGGGTGGTCAGGTTCCTTTTTTGGGTCTAAAATTTGAGGAAAGCAAAGCGATGGGAGTATCATTCTTCCAGAAAAGCGTAAGAGATTTAAACACTAGAATTTTCAGGGTTTTTTTGCAGATTTTTCCAAAGATGTACGAGATTTCTTTCGAAAATTATACGCTCTTCGTATGCTGCAATATGAAATTTATTACGGAGAGCAGGGAGACTGCGAAACTGCATTAGCGCCAAAACGGGACTTACTTCGGACACTTGCTCTCTCGTTGCTCATTGACTGGGAAACTTCCACAACCTACGCGTCTCACAACACAACCCAACTGCCCTGATCTTTCTCTGGTCTCCAAATTTGATGCCAAAAACCTCTGCAGACATGCCAATTTTAATCAATCAAAAACATCCAATGAATGGACTGTCACTTCCTGATCACTTCCTCCTGCGCGCGCTTAAAATTTTGTGACGTATGTGGACAACAATGGATGACAACTTCCGATGACGTCAATCCTGAACGCAGTAAACATGCGTCTGTTTTCTAGGAATGTCATTGGCTGAAACCATGGAATGTTCACTGTATGTTTAGTTATGCGCGCCATGTCAACGTTCGTTCATCGAGCCTACGAGCCTATTTTAAAGATTTGCTGCTGCTGCGCAGCGCAAATCAATAAGTGGCTAATGATGCGTTCGTTCTAGAAAACGATTGTTTTAACATAATTAAGCTGCTAATGAAGTCAAGAACGTGCCAATTCTGGGTAAATTTGTTGTTGTGCCAGGGTAAACATCATGGTGATTTATCCATCTTACGGTGTCAAATCTGTCTAACATGAAATAAGCCGACGTCAAATGTTGCTATAGGATCGCGGGAAACTTCTGTCTTGTATGCGCTTTCTGTGCGCTTTCTTTATTTCAGTGCCAATTAGCAGAGATAAAACGTTAATCAATTGTTTTAACGAGCGTGACGGACTTTCTTTCTTTCTTTCTTTCTTTCTTTCTTTCTGACTTTCTGACTTTCTGACTGACCTGGAGCCCCTTCTTAGATTACAAAGGACTTTGTAATCAAAAAAAAAGAAATCCAAATGACGATATAAGACCTGGCATCATTAAAACTTCTTGCTCTATTCTAGCAAGGCCACTAACGCATGTCTTCAACGTTTCTTTTTCATCTGGGATAATGCCAGACGTTTGGAAGATCGCTAAGGTTATTCCAATTTTCAAGTCTGGAGAGAAAAATCTCCCCGGTAACTACAGGCCAATATCCCTGTTATCGTGCTTCGAAAAAATACTGGAGCGACTATTAGCGAGAAGAATAATTTCATTCCTCAAAAAACATAGCATTCTGTACAAACTCCAATTTGGTTTTCGTGAAGGCCATTCAACCACGCATGCTCTGTTAGAACTTCTTGAAGAGCTTTATTCTAACTTAGACAAGGGTAATACCTGCATTGGAATTTTCCTCGATCTCACTAAAGCGTTTGATACAATTGATCATGACATTCTCTTGTACAAACTCCAACATTATGGTTTCAGAGGAAAAATTCACGAATGGTTTTCTAGCTATACAGATCGAAAGCAATTTACTTTCGCAAATGGGGAAAAATCAACCCTGGGTCAAATTACCAAAGGCGTCCCGCAAGGGTCGGTACTTGGGCCCATTCTCTTCACTATATACGTAAACGATATGCCCAATTCTACAAAATTGGTTCCCAGACTATTTGCGGACGATACAAACGTTTTTAATTTTGGACAAAATATACCTCAATTAATTGACGAAACGAATACAGAGCTACATCAACTAGATGACTGGTTGAAGGCAAATATGCTCAAGGTAAATACTGCAAAAACAAATTATTGCCTTATTCGCTCTTCATCAAATAAATGTGCAAGTGCAAATGAAACACACAAAATAAAAATGGGAGATATCCTAAACCAATCTGATGACACTAAGTACCTTGGTGTCGTACTGGACACTCAACTTTCCTGGGAAAAGCAAATTAATAAGATCAGAAGTGAAATTATTAAATATACTTCGATATTTTCTAAGCTGCGTTATTACGTACCAAAAGCTTGCTTAACAACCCTCTACGACGCACTAGTTTTATTAAAGATAGCCTATGGGTTCGAAGCTTACGGCTGTGCTGCGGCAAAGTCTCTTAAAGAACTTCAAGTTCTACAAAACAGGATTCTACGAATGCTTCAATTTAAAGACTATAGATATCCAACTAACGCACTTCATAAAGAAGCTAACTTTCTTAAACTAACTGACTTATACGGGATTGAAAATCTTAAAATTCATGCAACATGTTCATCATAACAATGATAAACTTCCAACTGTATTTCAAAATTACTTCGTAACAAATGAAAATTTACATAAATACGACACTCGTCAAAGTAAACATTATCAAATTCGTAAGGCAAACAAAATATGGGGAAACAAAATGATGCGAAACAAAGGGACTCGATTGTGGAATGCTTTACCTTCCTCGTTCAAAAGCATTCAAAACCCAGCAAAGTTCGCATTCAAACTAAAGAAAAGTGTTATTGATCAATACTAACCTGACTGCCATACAGCTTGGTTAAATGATAAAAAATAAAAATAAAATGATAATAGTAATACCATACAGTTGATTCGTATGTATTTCAAGTAGCTGTTGCTTATTAATCTTATAGTTAAAAAAAAAAAAAAAAATTCTAGTTGTTTTTGTAGTAGCACATATTGTAGTCCTTTAAAACTTTATTTTTGCGGCCCAAGCTAGATAAGCTTTGCTTTTCTTGGGTCGCGTAGAATACGAATATTTTAGAAGTTCTTTATTTTTATATTAGCTCGTATTTTACAAATAAAATTGAATTGAATTGAATTGAATGATGCAATTTTAAGCAAATTGTTACAAAGTTCAACAGCAAATACCGTATTGTAATACAGGTACATGCCGGAGTACATGTTGTTGGCCAATTTCCTATAGCCGGTTGTATTTGCTTGAGAAAATACTGGGATTTGGATGCCCATGTGGTTATATGGAGACCAGAATCTCGCTAGCACTGGTTTAAAGTCATAAAGAAGGATATTACAGATAATAAAGGGAAATTCGATACTTGTGTCTGCTCTGCTCCGTCGTCAAAGCTCGTGCTGCCGTACCTCACTTTGGTACCCTTTTTAAAATATACTATTATTGTTTGCGAGGCATTCGAGATTTCCCTGCGAAAAAACCATGGCCAAAACACATTGATGACAAATTTGTGCTTGTGACAAGGAAAATTACATTTCAAGACTGTCCCCATAGAATTGCACTACAGTAGGTCAGTAGGTAGTCACGAATAAAACGCACTGTTTTCAGTTCTACGCTATTGTTTAAAACAATAAACCTCTATTTCTGCAATCCTTCCCAAAATATATTGAGATCAGCAGGTAAAATCCCGAAATTTTAGTATTCCCTTCTCTACTGAAGAAAAATTAGTCTGTTTCTTCTCCCTTTAATACCCCCCCCCCCAATCAATTTTGTAATTCAAAGCAATGTTTCCTTTGAAATTTACATCCAGTAACACCATGGTCAAACAACAAGGACAGATTTTGTAATACAATAGCATGAGTTGCTTTTGTTGACACCTCAATTCAAAGCGATTAGCGATCACAGACAAAGGAAATTCTTTCAACCAGTAAGTCAAAACAAGCAAAGCCGCAAAAGTTTCTCTTAAACCCAGGTAGCTAGCGCGCTCGTTATGCATTCCAGAAATCCTTCCTTAGTGCAAAAATGAGTATAGATCGAAAGAAGAAGGATATATCTACACCTCTGCCGCGGGCAAATTATTTCTTTAGTCCAGAAGCTGAGCAGTAAATGTTTTGATAACACCCAAAAGAATAAGAGAATTGAATCGCCTCCCAGACGGCTTTTGAACCAAACGAATAAAATTCCCGCGGCAGATGTGTAGATGCATCCTTCTTCTTTCGATCTATGCTCATGTTTGCCCTTAAAACCAATTTCTGGAATGCACAACGAGCGAGCTAGCTACCCTAGTTTCGGAGAAACTTTTGCGGCTTTGTTTGTTTTGATATACTGGTCGAGAGAATTTCCTTTGTCTACAATCGCTAATCGCTTTGAATTGAGGTGTCAACAAAAGCAACTCATGCTGTTGTATTACAAAATCTGCCCTTGTTTGGTCAAACCAATCAACATTGACTGCAGTGGAAGAGGATGCAGTCCTTTGTAGGATTGTAGGTTGTAGTGTGCGTACTTTTGTTGGCTTGAATTAGTTTTTATAGTTATGTAAGTATTGCTAATAATAATAATAATACCTACTATACGAGAAGAAGTTTAATTAAAGCCCCTTGCACACCAAGAGATTATTCATAAACAATCTCGTTGTATGAAAATTCTTGCTGGCCATAGCATCTAGCATCACATGTGTTCTATTTCTAATCATGTGCGAACGTCTATGTAGCATCAATTTTACAGGGATAATCTCCAGCAAAATCTAGCATACAGCCAGCTGCTAAACAGCCTGACTCGTTCCACAATACAAATAAGACTAAACAACTGTTTCTGACGAAATTTGAACACTTTCCAAAGTTGGTTGTCTCCTTGCATTGATTAAAGCATGATTAAAGTGTCTGTTTCATCCAGCATGCCTTGCACATGCCGTCTCTTGGTTTGCTGTCGCCACTTTCATCAGTTTCATTTCAAATGAAGTTTTACTCAAATTCATTCTGTATGGAGACAAAAGGTTAACCATCGACAACGATAAAAAGCTACTCGAGGCAACCCTCAAATTCATTCATGCTACAGAACGCTTTTAAATGTTCCATTGCTGCAAACTCCCATACATAAGCACCTATTTTTTTCAGTTTCATTCTGTATTCGTAGCTAATTAGTTATTTTAGTTTAGTTAATTTCCCTTGTATTTTTCCTTAACGTTGTGCATCTTTATGTATTGGCCATGGGGTAGTCATTGTCTTTTGCTCCTCATGGTATCGTCCCCGTATTGTTGTTATGGTAGAACGTATTGATGTATTGTAATATTTTATATGAATAAAAAGAATCAGTTTCATGGCCTTGAGACCACGCTTTCAATCAACCTCGTCCCCAGGGATTAATAATCAAGGATAGTTTTCCTTTCACACGAGAAAAACATCATGCAATCATGAAGGCACTTTTCATCCCGGTGATCCACTTGCCCCAACTCTTACATATAGGGATGTGCTGCTGCTGCTGGAGAATCTGGGAGATCTCTGACCTGGAGTATCGCAAATACCCGAAAATGATATCGCGTCCCGGTGTAAAACTGTAAAAAACGAATACCCTGTTTTCTTTCAACAAAATTATGCATCTTTCAAAGAAATTTATCAGGAATCTATCACAAAGTGCGAAATGTTACCATCTAAACTATTTAAAGGACAAGTCCGGGGTTGGTACATGGCTGATGATAAAACACAAGATCAACGTGAAATCACCAAAAACTAGTTTCGTCGCACTCTCATCTCATCAGTTTGGTTCGTGCGAAGAACAAATCACCAATAAAATAGGCCACTTTTATAGCAGACGAACAAAACAAAACCGAAAATCACATGCCAGTAGCACCTAAGCCACTTGTTGGCTGAACTCAATAGACAACCGCCAAAGATCAAAGCCTTTGGTGCAAATTAGAACAATTGCAATGTGAAAACACACTCCTTCTGTCGGCAGAGGGAGGGATCCCGAAGTTTAATAAACACCGCTTCTAGAACCTTGAGGTGGAAGGCAGACCTTGCCTTTCCCAAAATTCGGAAACAATCCTCGCTATAGTTGTTACCATACTCATTACTGCTCAGTAAGTGAGTACCAATGGCAGAATCACTTTCTTGTTTAGCCGGACCAGCTTTACATTTTCGTTTTGGTTGACACCGACCGTTGCACCTGTCAGTACCTCTGTCAAAACACTGTTGCTAAGAGCAATAGTATTTCCAACCCGTATTTCTCGGTATTTCTCACTCGCAAATCATTTCGAGATATCCTGCACAGTCAGTTTAATTACCGCTTCGAAATATCATGTTTTAATACGGACATTGCAAAAGATCATAGTTGCTATTTCTAAAAAGTACTATAATCTATTAATTTTACTCAATTCAGTTGACTTGAATTTATGGCATTTCTCTTCCGCTCAGCTATTTTGAAAACTTTCAACGGTGTACTTTCGTTCAAAATATGACTTAGTCCGGGCAAGTGGGATGATTCTATTTCCGTGGTTGTCAGAGAAGACGACAAATTGCAGAGAAAGCAATGCTCGTTACTGTTTCGAACAGCGAACTGCTGTATTTACCAAACCAAGCGCTAGTAAATTTAGCATAGGTTCCAAATCTTTAACTCGGCGTAAAAAGTTGGGTGTAAAATTCAATGACCTGTTTCTTCTGATTGAATGGCTTGAGAGAAACTTTAGATACTTATCTATAATTCTACCATTGGACTTTCCAGAAATCTTGAATATTTTTCAAAATTACAGCGTATTCTACGTCTCAGCCGCGAGCCTATTGTTACAAAATCTGTCCTTGTTCGTCTCAGCTCATTTGACGGTGTGACGTCATCAAATTTCTAAATCATAAACCAGATGAATGATAGACTCTTGCTTGATATCATATTGTAGGCATTCATAAACTATGGTTTTCTTCGAAATTACTTCATGTTGGGTCAAATGGTTTAGAAATTACGATGGTTTTAAGTTTTTTTGAAAATTTTTCTTGAATTCCTTAAAAAGAACTCCAACTCTGAAAATATTGAAGATTTCAAAAAAGTCCAACAGTAGAATTATAGAGAAATAGCCAAAGTTTCTTTGAAGTCATTCAGTACAAAGAAATAGGTCACTCAATTTTACACCAGCCTTGTTAAAGATTTGGAACCTATGCTAGTAAATTTACGTCTTGGATGAAAAATTTCCTGTTTAAAACTCGATTATCAAGCCAGTCCGTGACATTTCTCTTTGATAAATTTCTTCAATAATTCAATTATCTTCGAAGATGATAAAAAGGTTGATGTCGCTGCCTAAAGCGTACAAAATTACACATTAAAAGCCTTATTTTGAGCCATACTCTTCAAACGACATCGCAAATCTTCTATAAGAGCAAATTTTGAAATTTTGTTTCCTCGTTCACCAAGGGTGGGCATGTACAGTTATTGTTATGGTGCAATGTGTGTCCATGGAGGAGAATATTGAAGCCTTTATGTCGCTATATAAGGGCCCCCAACCACTTCACCCTTTAGTTCATCCATTCACGAAGCAGGTGATTGTCGAATGAGCAAAATGAGGCTACCTGTCTTTATATCGTGACATAAAAGCTTTAACCTGTCCAGAAACCTGCTTTCACCTATCAATCCTGGATATGAAGTTATTTAAAGAAATAGGAGGAGTATCCTGTGATATTTACCATAGCAACGTCATAGCAACCATTTTATTCCCCTTTCCCAATTTATGGGGTAGCGCAGTTTGCCAATTGCGGACAACATCCCTTAATTTCTACATTTCTAAACTACCTGTGGCCTTCTAGATAAGCGTATGATTGCCCTGTGGTCTATCCGGGACTTTTATCTGTAGCTTCGTTCAATCTCTTCTTGCTACTGCATTGACGACTGACTGGAGCTGTGAAGTTTGACTTTGAGACAGAAGTTGCTGGAAATGGGGTACAAAGACAGCTCAAGTTCTAAATGCAGCCCAAGCTCTACATTAATTGTAACTCCAAGCTGATAACAGAATGGGAGAGCTTTAAAGAACGTTGATGACATGCAAAAGAAAGCACCAACACCTGCAGATAGGCCCATCATATCATCTGAGCCTAGGCCAACTGCTGGCTGACAGGCTGAGAAAAGTATGCAGGAATAATGCATCAGTCATCAAAGCAGCTTTGGCATTGGCTGTGCCAGAAAAAGGAACAGCAACCAGCACAGTCAACAAATCATTAGGTCCTTGCAAATTTCACTTCATTTGAACCGTAGAACAGATTTTAAATCAATTGAATTGGTAGCTGGCTGGGTAAGCTGTCCAGAATTTGATAACAAAAAGTCAAGAATGTTGAAGAAAGAATGGGTGGTGCCTATACATGTCTTGAAACTGCAGTGCACTGTCTATTCCTATCAAAGTTCATATGGCATTTTAACATTCAAAATGGAAGAGGAAGAAATTCTAAGAAAATTGATTTTATCCTTGTTGGGAGAACAGACTCTTTCTGGAGAATTAGTGCGATCCAATGTCTAAAAAGACTGGTTTTGGAGACATACATTTGCAATGAAAAACTTCGTTAAATCTACCTGTGTTGAGCTCTTTTTAAGCCCACATTTGTATCAAACACCTTCTTCTCCCGCCACATTGGTTCCACCTTTGCCTAGCCTGCGTGCAGACTCTGTCAGAAAAATGGAAAAAAGGGGAACCAAACACCTATTTTTCTCGCGTTCCTGTCCTGTCCAAGAGTCTGCACGCATGCTACTTTTGCCTTGCAAGGCACCTCTAATCATAGACTATGCTCTAATCTACCCAGTCTTTGCACCTTTGCATGTCCACGCTATTACGAAAATAAACGAGTTATTACATCACCTGCCTCAATTTGCATGTCCAAAAGTCCACAATGTCCCATTTTTGCCGTAGATTTGTCCAGGATTACTTGAGAAGAAAAACCATTATTTTGTGATCTGACTGAGAAGATATGCAGGCACAAGCTTTGTCCACCAGATTCACGAAGAAAGTCAGAATTCTACAGACATGGCAATTCTGATGACCCGTTGTTGGGGATAAAGATGTCAAAAAATAAATAGTCCGATAGTTTATCTTTTCGTGGTAGCATATTATGGAATTCCCTGCCTAATGATACAAAAATTGCCGCCTCCGTCTGTTCTTTTAAGTCATGCATAAAAAAATGGATTGTTGCAAAATTGTAAATAGGGTATTTTAGGGTATTTTCGTTTCTTATCATGAACTGTAATTTATTTTGTCTTTGTAAATAGTTGGTCTTTATTAGTTCTTGAAGTAGAGCTACTTTTAATAACCAACTTTAAAGAATGTTATAATGATGATAATAAAAATAATAATAGTCCATAACTGCAGTGTAGAATAAAACTACCTTTTAAAGGCCTCTTTGTTTCAAAACCAGGTGAACGTAAAAGAAACAAAAAGTTGGCTAAAAATTTGCTAATATTTTAATGAATCAAAACAATAAGCCATACCTCGCGAAATAATTTGGCCCATGATCTACAAGTGAAGAAAGACACGTTTGGCACATGCGACTGTGGCATGTACCATATGCAAAGTTGAGTAAAACAGCTTTTGGGTCTTATAAAGACAATAGTCCAGTAAATTCTTGCTGCGCTCTTTGTCTTGCTTTAACGCCAGAGCACTGTAAAAACTGGACACTTAGAAAAAGTTTATGAGAATTCCTATCTAATTATCTATCTATACATAGGGTTCCTTGCTCAATTGGGGCTATAGATGCCATGGTCTTCGGGTCTTCCATTTTCATTTTTTCATTTTTCATTTTTAATTATTTATACAGGGTAGAAGCATCAATAAATATATAAATACTGCTTTACAGCTTGCCCTGTCAACAAAAGAAAAAGAATATAAACCCTATTTACAATGTTATTTCAAACCTAAAGTAATAAAAGAAAGGAAATGTAGAATCAACATATCTTTGTGTTCACGTGACAGCTTTCTTAAAAGCCGAAAAGTTATTTGTGGTTTTGGCTTCAGAACCCAATTTGTTCCAAAGTTTGGCTCCCCTGAATGAAAAGCTCTTTTGTCCTAGGGATGTTTTCAACAGCGGAAGGTTCAAATCCAGTTTGGAATTGCGTAATTCCCTGACGCCTTTATCAGAGACCCTTGTAAACAGACCTTGCAGATAATCAGGCACTTCATTGTGCAGTGACTTGTGAACATAACTTCCTGAACATAACTTCCAACTAGTTCTGTCCTCTGCCTTTCATGCAAGTACTTATATTTGTTCCCTGTCCAGCTTTTCGAGATTTTCACACCTCCACACCACGTGTGCCCAGGTCTTCGTCGCTTCTTCTTCCTTCTGGTTGTCCTTCGAGTATGTGTCAGTGGCCCATGTATTGTCTTTAATTTCAATTTTAACTGATTTTAATTTCTGATAGAAAATTTTCTCTCTTTATTTCTTCGTTCTAGAATTTCTTGATTTCTAATCTTAATGTAACTTTAAAACTCTTCTTATACAATCATATTATAAACAAATCAACGTTATCTTCCATTTCTTTAAATAATGTACAAGTTTCAGAAGCATGAAATTGTGATATGTCATAATTATTCTTATTATTCATTATTCTTAAGTAGGCATATACACAAGTAGATATAGAATAAAAGCTAATTCAAGCCTACTACAAAGTAAATTTGTTAAAAAAATGTGTGTATATAATACGTTGAAATTAATAACCTTCAAATGCTATATAAAAATTTCGATAAAATATTCACAATTTATCGAAGGTATACCATATAAACAAACTCCAAAAAAAACCTGTCATAAAAAGCCCAAGTTTGGAACAAAACTGCGACACAGCTTACATGGACAATTTTCTCTGTTCCAATATTTTACATTTACTTTGAGCTACCCAAGGGATCCTGAATTCCGTATTGATTGTGGTAACATTTGCCAGACTTGTGGTACTTTAAATCTGATGCTTTCTGTGCCATTGCCGACCGATCTAACCGTAGGTTGAATAAAGTACGACGTTATTGTTACGCAAATTGTAATGACTTTCGTAGCGTCGACAAGACATAGCATCTTCGAGAGCTCACGACTTTTTTTCTTGCTTTTAACTTTAACTTTTTGCTAGCTAAAAGGAAAACACCTTCCATGAAAATTCTTGAAAATTCTGTTCATATTCAAAAATTGTTTTTTTTAATATGAACACAAAAATCGGAGGCATTCCACAACGTTGATTTTCATATCCTTTGCTTTTAGTGTATGGCACCTGCCATTGTCGGTATTATTTCGAAATTTTTTCATTTGGAAATTGAAATGGAACATTCCGAACGGGAAGCCTTTTCGCAGCTTTTTCAGCTGTGAAACGAATCAAATTAAAACAGAATCTTGCGAAAGAGATCAAGAGCTCAAATGATGACGTAAGTCGGCGAATAAATCATGTGACAAGAGCAATGTGGACGGCGGCGTTTAATTCTCTATGAAATTCATCAGGGCTATATTGTGCATAGCATAATGGCTGTGAGAGTGAAAACTGTACTGTGGGCACTGTGGGCACGCTGCAATTTCAGTGTCCTTTGCGGACACGCTGAGATTTCACACTGTCTAAAAGTAAATTTGGGCTCTGCAAAAAACATGGATTGACACAGCATAGGGCTCAAATCTTTCAAATCTTTAAAAGGTGGGTGTAAAATTTCATGACATCTGTCTTTGAATTGAATGGCTTGAATGGAACTTATGGTACTTTGCTGTAAATCTGCCGTGAAAATTTTTGACATCTTGATTTTTCTCAAAATGGCGGCAATTTAGTTATTTTTGAAAAAAGTTCATGGAATTTGAAAAAATTCAAATCATCATAAAATCCTAAACCAATAGAGGTAAAGTGATTTAACTTTCGGGAAAGCCATAGTTTATGAAGGTCTACAATATGGCGGCAAGCAGAAATCTGTAGCTTCTTTGGTTTAGGATTTAGAAATCTGATGACGTTATGGCTTCAAATTTGATAACTGCCGCCATTTTGAAACTAATCTAGATATCACTAAATCATCCACGGCAGATTTACAGCAAGAAACCCAAAATTCCTTCGAAGCCATTTAATTCAAAGAAAACTGTAATAGAATTTTACACCGACCTTTTATAGACTTGAGCCCTATGATGGATTGACACTGCAATATTGAACTGATAGAAAAGTCAACCAAAGGCAAACTGTTCTCCCAGTTCAACGGCTGCAGTGTGGATTCTTGTTCGGGATACTGCAAACTCCCTTGTTCGGGATACTGCAAACTCCCTCTTTTGTAAATCACAATGGAAAAGACGATAACTCTGATTGGTTCGCTGATCAATGGATGGGTGAAGCGCATTGGGGCATGCGCGAACTCACAAAGGAAAAATGAAGGACGATGACCCTGCAATCGCTAGTGCGCATATTCCAAAGCGCTTAAATGGGGGTCTAGCTATTCTGGAGAAAATCCGTAAGACTTTCACTGATAGTATCCCGAACAATTTCATATTATCCGTTTAGGCTAAATTTGATTTTCAGACAGTCTGAAAGTTCAGAGTGCCCGTAAAGCATCCTGGGTGACAAATGGTTCTTTAAAGGCGCACGTGGATGGGCCACGTTATCAAATTTCGACGTATTTTTTCTCTTTCTTCTTTGCTTACTGTAGGATTGTAATGATCCTCGCATGTAGCAACGTATCCAAAGTTACGAGCAGTGCTGCACAAAACGATCAAAAATTGCCTTGCCAACCTTGGCAAACGACTAATCATTTGCTGACTCCACCCCAAGGTAAGAAATCCATTGACCGGGAAGCACTGTGTGCATAACTGCATCATATTATCTATGTCTGCATGTACAGCTATTTTTCGAAGCCACAGGCTACCAAAATAGCTCTTACTAAATGCTAAAACTGCTTGAGCGTCTTTTATCCAAGGGTGTTGCCCTATACTGGGACAAATTTTTACAATTAAAGCTAAAACCGAAAATCCATAGCAAGAACACGCAAGACTGCGTACAGCAACTGCAAATTATTGTCTCTTCTAGCCAAAATACGAATTTTGAAATAAAGAAGCTTAGCTGCAAGAGCTGCAGCTGGTTTTCCTATAAATCTACAAGCTCGTCTTTGTTTAGAAAACGTTTTGCAGTTCTAAGGAAAAGGATTGTTTGAGGCTAGGCCGTCGAATCATCTGAGTACGACAACCTGTTTCCACCTGTGCTGTTATGCATATTCGCTTGAATCGCCTTGATCAGATGAATGATTGGCAGGGAAACTATTCAGCCAATCACCAAGCTTGATAGACGGTTTCAGCTGCCATTTCCATGGCAACAATCCTCAACAATGCGTATTGTGAAAAAGAACACCATCTGCTTCGGTATAGGCTTCTATAATTCATGTTTTGTTAGGTCTAAGGCTTCATTTTCGATTGGATCTCCTAGGAGTTGTACACTGGAATTTCGAAGTTTACATAGGCTACATATCTTTGCTCGAGGCTAAAGGAGAACGTCAACGTCATCGTTCTTGTCGTCCTCTTGAGCCTTGAAGAAGTTTCGAAGAAATATCAAGATGGGTACAATCTTGGCAACGCCTTCGAAGATAAACAAGAATGATACGACGTTGAAGGAGACGAACAACAACACGCAATCAAATTTACATTCCTCAAAGCTAAACTTAAACTTTTCCAAATTCAACTTTGTTCATGATTGCTTGCCAAATCTGAGCGGAAAGGAGAACAAATTCTTCCAAGATAAAGTTTCTTCAACTTGGTTTCGAAGTAAGAATGATTCTAAGAAGAAAAGCAAAGCAAAAACTTTACCAGAGTCGTACAAGAAGATCGATAGCACAGTAAAAACCCGAGAACAACCACGACCAGTTTACACCAGGGAAGAAGTACTGAGTGAGAAAATCAGCAGGCCAAGCAAGCGGCAATCACAGAATCTCAAGGCTCATTCCGCTTCACAACCAGAACTTGATAAAAACTGCGGCACGAGCAGCCTGAGCGAAACTCTAAAATACATTGGCTGTTACGTGTACTTGAAATGTCGTCACATCGACGGATTGAAACCGTCTGTCTTCGTATCATGGGTCAAAGGCGTCGACAGAAGCTTGATGTATTCAGGTTGGCAGGAACAGGGCTTCATTTCGCACTCGAATATGATCGTTCTGTATATGCTTCTTCGGGAGATGGTGCGAAGCGACATCAAGACATTAGGGCAACTGAAAGGCGTTGTCATGAGCAGCTTGTATATGTGTTACTCTTACAATGGACATGAAATCAGCTATCCGCTGAAACCGTTCCTTACTGACGGTGATCGGGCTGGGTTCTGGGACCGCTGTATGTACATTGTAAACAACCATAGCGGCAAAATGCTGAAAATCAACAAAGATGTATCTTTCTACAATGATATCCAGATTGAGCTGAGAAACTTTGGGCGCAGCATAGAACGAAAAGAAGGCTGAACGCATTGAAGAACTTCTCTAAGCGAAAAGCAAGAGAAACAGAGAGTAAAGAACATTAAAGTGAGATCTATAGCTTGAATTTTTCAACGACGCTTCACTCAATGATTAGTGCGTCATGTTTGAAAGGCTGCTGAACTCTCTTTCATCAGTCCGTTGTCATCCTAAATAGCTTAGAAAGGTGTTTGAAAACAAGCGCACGGCGCATGATAGTTGGATGATGTAAGGTGAAAGAGATTGAAGCCTTGAGTGAGCGATATTTACGCTCAAAATGGTCAAATTTCTTGTTAAAAGTACTTTTTCGTTGTGTTAATTGATGTGTTGTAAATAGAAAGGCTTTGAAAGCCTTAATTAGACATTCTGTTTGCTAAAATGAAATTGTAAATACGAGATTGTTGAAATATGAAGTAGATAAATAAAGATATTCATGCTTGTTTTGTTCTTTGAAACTTCGTCACAGTTTAATTCTACCGCAAACATTCGACGCAGTGGCATTTTGCACACAGAAGCTACTTAAAAAATTATGCGACGCAGATGTTTCACAAGTTTCCATCACGAGACAGGTTCTTCAAGCAAATCTTGATCCAGGATTAGAAGTTTTATAAGGCGTCTGACGACATGTGCAATTCATTCCTGTCATGTAGCTACTGTCTCTTATGAAACTACTGCAAACCACTATTAGAAATTGATTAAAGGAATTACTTGATTGATTAATTCACTTTAACAATATTTTACGGCTCTTCTTGTTATTGCAAAACAACTGTTGGCCCTTAGAACCAGAAATTTGATGTTTTTAACCCTAAGTTCGGTCTTCGAATCCTAGTTATTGTGTTTGATGAATTGATTAATACTCGCGAATTAAATCTTCGACATAAACCGTATTGACCAATGATACTTACTTGTAACAGTAGATTGTTGCAAAGCGTTCTTTGCTCTTAACAATTCAAGCTTATAACATCACGGACATGGTGTCTGGTGGATTGGGAAATATTCCCAAATTGAATCATCGACATAAACTGTATTGACCAATGATACTTGTAACAGTAGAGAGTGCTGCAAAACTTTCTTGCTCTTAATAGTTCAAGCATCCTAGATATGCAGTCTGGTGAATTGTGAGATACTTGCAAACTGAATCATCAACATAAACTGTATTGACCAATGATACTTGTAGCAGTAGAGAGTGCTGCAAAACTTTCTTGCTCTTAATAGTTCAAGCATCCTAGATATGCAGTCTGGCGAATTGGGAGATACTCGCAAACTGAATCATCGACATAAACTGTATTGACCAATGATACTTGCAACAATAGCAGGCTTGCCAAGAATATCTTTGCTTGGTAAGGAAATTGTATGTCACTAAACCCAGAATTTAACTCAAACACAAAAGTGTGATTCAGCTCCTTATTGAAATGATTCAGTTGGATCCTGGATATATTAACGGTGCTGGAAGCAAGGCGCCATCGGCCACAGCTGAGACTCCTGACGATACGGGGGAGCCACTGGAGCAGCTGGTGCCATTTCCAAAAAACACATCACATTCTCTGCTGTTTTAGAGATACTCTACCGTTTTATTCTTCAAGAAGTCACCTTTAACCCATTTCACATCACCTTAAAGCCAATCCAAATGTGTTGGTCAGGATTCCATCAAAAGTTCATTTTGTCATGGGGAGAATTCGCTTTTTCTCTGTATATTTCTACCTAGCCTCCGAAGGTAGATTAGAAGACCGAAAAGCTGATCTTGTCGAAGCGATTTCCTTCCTCTCGGTGATTCCTTTAGCCTGGAATTACAGAATGTTGGTCACTCTCCTTACTCTACCTTGCAAGTTTGAGAGGGGTGTGAGAGGACGCGGCTCGAACCACCAACCTTCAGATTGGTAGTCTATAGCACGCTACCACTAAGCAATTTTGAGCATTTGACCCCATATTTTACTTCCAGTTGGCTTTCAAAGAGGAGAAGAAAGCTCAGGCTCACACCCTGTTAAACAAAAGCTCATTATATTAAGCACCGATTTAGTGAAATTTGCTCTCCTGGACATGATTTTCAAGTTTTTCCAAATCTGAGATTACCGGAAAGTTAATCAGTCGCCATAGAAGGCCTAAGCCACTGGACAGCTTCCTGAATTTAAAATTCAAGCCAAAAATCCTGAAGGTGGCGTGCACAGTATCCGGTGTTCCTCAAGGCGCAGTCATTGGGCCCCCATTGCTCAATATATTCATAAATGATTTTCTTAAACATGAACTTGTGTCCTAGAATAGTCCAGGCAGTTGTCTCTGGCAATTCCTTATTCAAGCTGAGGGAATAATCAACATAGTTATCATAATTTACTTCATCCAAAGTAAGTTATTCATGCATAATTTTCATGGCCCTTGTCAATTGAAGGAACTTAGCGTAAATCTATGGAATATTGAACAGAGATCGTTATCGATTTCTTTTCTTTGATAGACTGCCTTTAAAAGATGGCCCGGACCAAGTTAAAGATATAATCTATTATATTTGACAACTGTGACACGTGTCGTCGCATTGTATAGCTACAGAAACAATGGGTGTGTGGCCGTTTTTTTTTTTTGCCTTTCTGTAGCGGCTCCTCAATAGCTATGTCGATCCCCATCCTAAATGGCCCTCGCCTACGGGTAGACCCATTATTCCAAAAGAAGAAAGGGTCTATGAAATAAAGAGCAAAAGCTTGCTACCAGATTTTTGGAAACTTAGTTTATGCAGCCTTTGTTTTGACGCGTTTCACAAATTATTTGAAAAGAGAATTAGAATGATTAGAATTAATTATTTGGGCAGCCGTAGCAAGCTTTTGCTTTTGTTTCGTTGACCCAAATGGCCCCAAATATAGTGCCTAATGTTATCTGAAATATATAAGAGGGTTTGTTCATATGAAGTGCCAGCTCACTCACGTGGGATGATGATCTCACATAGCAGTATGCAACGGAATCTCTCGTCCAACAGATCATGACATTTATCAGTCAGACACCTGACAGGTAAATACTGTAAACTGTCGCCTCTTCGGTTGTAACCCTATAAGGTGTGTCTTTCAAAGCATCTGCTGTCAGGGCTTTTAACTGGGACTTTGTGAAGATCTTCATGAAATGATTTTCTCTTTTTCCTTCCCCCAGCTTCCCCTCACATCAACTGCCACAAGCACAGAATCTTAATCAATAGATGACCCAAGCAAAGCACAGTGCAACATAAAACAATTCAACTTTGCAATTTCATTTCCGATTCCTTCAAAATCTTCCCAGGTGACAGAGAAGAAGGCCTGACTTAATTCTCTGTCTGCAACCATTTACTTGCTTCATTCTCTTCACAACAAATGGCAGAAACATGAATTTCAATTGATAACATTTCACAAGGCCACAGTGCTTTTTCAATTCAAGACGTTGAGGACAATTGATTTATAGTCTACTTCAGAAGTGTGTTCAGTCAACGGAAAATGAATTTTATTACATTTTATTAGTCAGTCACTCTGTTGAACCAATTGTCTAGAGATTGTGAAAGTCAAGGTGAAATTTTTGGAAAAGAATCTCGAAAGAAAGATTTCTGCTATGTTTTGACAGTAAAGATGGGTTTTTCTTGTGACAGGCTGAAAGTTAGACAAAAACATTCGCACACCGAAATAATGATTTCCCAGTAGAATTAAAAATACTGATAGGATATTCTTGAAGGCACACCGCTGTCGATGTAACTGTCTAGATGTAGGGATACAATTACTCACAAAACATCTAGGAGCCTTTGAATAATAACCAAGGCGTTATAACATTGGCCCAATGATTGGGTCAGGCTTTCTTTCCCAATAAAAGGAGTAAAGTCATTATCATCTGCCTGATTGAAGTTACACGCATTTTTTATGAGAAACTGCTCATGAGAAACTCAACTCTTACGGATCGCCAAAAAATTAGGAAATTCCAGTTTTGACAAAGGACATACTTAGCATAGTTTTACAACCTCGTCCCCAGGACCATTTATGACAAAAGGCCCTGGAGACGAGCTTGATAGTTTTGCAATATTTTCACTTTTTCCTGTATCATATTACTCGGAAGGTACCTGAGTAATGTTTAAACATACGAAAGGCTTCAAAAATATTGTTTTGAAATGTTCACGAGGGTACAGGTTGTGAATATGAAGATTGCTATGCAAGAAAGTCCGAGAAGTCAAAATCTGACAATTTTAGGAAACTTTCAGTGCTGGCCCAAATTCTTAATTTCTTGCAAAAATATACGTGTACTCAAGATTGCCTAATTCTGTTCTTTGGGATTATCTCATTAGCCAATGACTGCCATGACAATATGCCAGGTGCCTTTAAACTAAAAGCAAAAAAGGCAATATCCTAGAGCCTCAAAATTAAGGAAATGTTGGCTCTGGTACCCAGGGTAATAAGGCAAATTCAATAAAAGATGCTGTAGAGAGCAATACAAAGCTCCATTTTAATAAAAGCCGCACTTTTATTCATCTGCAGCTATTTAACATAAGAAGGACAGGCCCGTAGGAAGCGGGGGGGGGGGGGGGTAGGGGGCTCAAGCCCCCCCAATAATTTTTTAAAACAATGGTGCTACGTCACATGACTTAAGTAGGTGTATTGTTCTCTATTGTTTTAAGAACAATTGCCCCCCCCCCCAATCCGAAGCTTCTTCCTACAGCCCTGAAGGAGGAATACCTATAGCAAAGCAATTTAAAGTTGAAATCTATAGGTGTGAACTCTATTCTTATCATATCAGAGGGCTGAATCTTCCGTTTCAAGAAATTCACCATAGCTATATATTGCAAGACTAAGCGCAGGAGGCGACTCTCTCTCCTCTCTCGGCGCTCTTTTTTAACAAGTGTCATTCTTGATAACAATTCCAAAAGCCACTAAATTTAGCTCACAAAAGTGAACAACTTAAACGATGCACTGATCTTTACTTTCAAAAGAGACAAGTTCAGTTGTTTATTGATCGTAAGAGCGGCCTTCGCTAACATTTTCATCCCATAATTCTAGATACAACCGTCCATAGTCTATATTTAAATTCTAACATAGAGGTAGACATCTCTGTCACTGTTTGCGCATAACTTCGCTTCGTAAAGGACAAGTCCGGGGTTGGATTCCAAATAACAATCAGGAGTGACAATGCGACAAAGTTTGATTAATTCCGCACGTGCCGCATCGTACAAAGACAATGCGATTTGAGCTTTAGGTAACCTGTGTACCACACATTGTACACAGGTTAGTTTTAGGTTGATCTGTAGCGGTACTTCAACATCTGCAGCTATTTACCACAGGAAAGAATAGTTTCAGCAATTGGATCGAAAATGCATTAAATTTGAATTTCAAGGGTTACTTCATTTCATGATTGTTATTATTGAATGACATTCATTTCTCGTCTACTGTAAAACAACAGATTGCAGGAAAAAATTGAAAAACAGAGCTGAGAATTTGTCTATTATTTGATCTCTAGAGGTGCAACTTGCAGTGAAATCTTTAAATCTTAGTGTAAAAGAGAGGTTTTTGCTTCTAACCACAGTTAGAGATTTCAATTAAAAATTTATGCCATGATTCAAGCCATAAATAATTTAGGAAAAGAGAGATTTTGAAATGCTTTACGCACACATCCTAGAGCAGTTATCTTATCTATTTTGCTGAGAATCGCAAAACAGCATTGCTCCACTGAAGAATTGATTTATATCTTCTTAGCGCAATTTGACGCAAGAATCAGGTAAATGCTTTCACGGAAAAAGCGGACTGTGAGTCAGTTGCTTCAAAACATCGATTGTTTGAATGAAG
The DNA here is from genome assembly GCA_039566865.1 of Aurelia coerulea. NCBI lineage: Eukaryota > Metazoa > Cnidaria > Scyphozoa > Semaeostomeae > Ulmaridae > Aurelia > Aurelia coerulea. Next base: position 1,901,856 of record CM076944.1, on the reverse strand, counting down.
AAATTGAATAAGAGATGAAACCAGTGACATCGGAGAGTGAAGAGATCTGGTATAACTAACTGTAATCTAGAATAGATTAAGGAATAAGATGAATGTTGATCTGCACTGATAACTCAACTCACGTCATATTAGGCAGTATCTCAACATGACTCCAAATACCGTACAGCGCTTAACTAATGATAACAGATAGGCGCTAAAATAAACGCCTCAATTTGATAGATCTTAACTCAGACAGGGCCATAGGAAGCATTCTAGCCTTGAGAGCATGACACTTCAAGGGCACCTTTTTATTAAGACAAGGGGACACTTTCAGTAATTAAAAAATCTTGGTGGCACGTGCCCCCAGTGCCCCCCGGCTCCTACGTCTCTTAACTCAGATCCAGTTTACACATGAATAAATCCCTTAGACCTTGCGTTCACAGGAGGACGACGAGAGTCGATTCGTGTCGCATTGGGAGGCGAATCATTACCAACCAGGGACGTAGGAAGCATCTCAAACTTGGAGGGGCACGACACTTCAAGGGCACCTTTTTCATTACCCTGAAAGGGCACTTCCTGAAAATAAAAAGGGCACTTCTTTGTTTATTGCAAAATCTTGGGGGGGCACGTGCCCCCAGTGCCCCCCCCAGTTCCTACGTCTCTGTTACCAACGCTGGTTTGGGTCTAAATCTTGCTTCGACTTTGGTTGATTCTTATCCATTTCTTCAAGGAGGTATTTCAGCTCTTATCTGTAGGAGTACAGCTATTAGAAGGGCAACTTGTAGAAGGGAAGGTGCACTTAAAAAGGACGGAGGAAAAGGGCACTTTGAGCATAGTAGATATGGCACTTTCTCACGTGAAAATGTCCATTAATAAAAACAATTGGAGTGCTTTGCATGACTGATTTTGTTTTATCGCAAATCTCACATGACATCTAATTTGTGACAGACTCTAAACTGGAATGGATTGAAAACGAGGCGAGTGTTACAATATGAGGCTGATAAGTTAAAAATTGCGCCAGATTTTCACATAAATTACGCATTCCCCTACCAAGCAGATTGGCCTCGATCAGACCATAGCCATTAGGATCAGACTCAGTGTAAATGCCAAGGTTTTCAGCTGGATATGTTGCAAAAATTATTGATCTTGAATCCAAATGGCAAATGTGACTAGGAAAGGAGCAGCAGCGGTGTGGCCAGGGTAAATTAAATTGAGTTATTGAAACGAGGGGGTCCCCAGTAAAATGTTCGGGGCTACGCCCTTTATTTTGGCTTAGAATGCATCTCCCAATATCATGCTTGCCTTTAGCGACAAGGAAAACTTGATCGTTTTGTTACAATTATGCTATAAATCAGTGAACGGGGAAAATTTTTGAAGAAAGATCCTTTACTTTGGCTTAGAATGCATCTCCCAATATCATGCTTGCCTTTAACGACAAGGAAACCTTGACCGTTATGTGACAATTATGCTATGAATTATCGCGCGAGGAAAATTTTTGAAGACAGATCCCTTACTTTGGCTTAGAATGAATCTCCCAATATCATGCTTGACTTTAGTGACAAGGAAACCTTGACCGTTTAGTGACAATTATGCTATAAAGCATCGCAGGAAGAAAATTTTTGAAGACAGATCCCTTACTTTGGCTTAGAATGAATCTCCCAATATCATGCTTGACTTTAGTGACAAGGAAACCTTTATCGTTTTTGACATTTATGCTATAAATCAGCGAACGAGAAAAATTTTTGAAGAAAGATCCTTTACTTTGGCTTAGAATGCATCACGGACTTGGAGTTTTAAGTATAGGCGTAATCTTAAGAACAACGACTTCTTCACCGGCAAGCCTAGCAAAAGCGACTTGTTTTAGTGTGTTTGTCCTCTAAGAAGGTTTCCCCTTATGATCATAGTGTCAGCAGTGTTAGCTTTTGGTAGAAGCGTTTACCACTTTGATGGATAATATTTGTAACCCATGTCTCCTTTCTTCTTTGGGATTCATACACAAGTGTCTGTTTTCCAACGCCACATAACTACCACCACCGGCACCCCAGTGCCAGATTAGAAATTTTGAGTATTTGTAACAGCATTGTTCCTTGGGACAATCTTTGCACAACAAACACCTTCCATTTTGTGTTAGACCGCTTTTTAAAAGCCAATGATTGCTTGCCCCTAAAAATGGAAGCCTGTGGGAAAGGAGCTGCATGTATGCGTTCCAATGGCATCGGGGAATATGCAGGTTGGTATGGTTACCATTCATTCATTCATTCATTCATTCATTTTTATTTATTTAGGCACGGTAGCCCCGTCAATTCATATGAACTGCTTTTCAGGGGGCCGTGGCAAAACATTTACTAATTCAAAAGATCACTATATAATAGTTAACAAAAAATAAAAGAATTCTCGTTAAGGCTAGTTTTTGATTCTTCTCTTAAGTGGCAAGGGAGGGTCCCTGTTTAGCAGTTCAAGTTGATTCCAAAGCTAAGCCTATTGTTAGATTTTCGTAATGGTAGCGAGAGATCAGTATCGGTGTTTCTCAGTTTTCTGACATTTTGAGGAGAATTTTTTTGAACAAATCTGAAAGGTACTCCGGGACCAGACCATTTAGCGATTTGTACATTGTGGTAGCTGTTTCGCTTCTAATAATGTCATTTACAGTAGGCCAATTTAAACTGCGAATTAATGCCATAGCAGGCGTATCAAATCGACTTTTAGTTACAATCTTGGCTGCTCGATTTGCAGCTTCTGCAGGGTTTGCAGTTTAGTCACCCCACAGCACCCGCACACCGCACAACAGAACCGAAAATGGGGCTCGACGATACCCCTATACATTGCACTCAACGTGTTTTGAGGTAAAAATTTCCTGGAATATTTCAAAAATCCAATTGCACGAGAAACCTTAGTACGGAGATTGTAAACGTGTTCTTCCCAATCCAAATTTCTATCGATTGCTGCGAAATAAAAGAGATACGAGCTTTCAAAGACAAATTTGGGGTCGATCACGGGGTACACCAAGGTCACATTCCATTGAAGCAAGGACGCTTATCAAAACGACCTGGCTTAAATCATAGCTTAAATGCCTACATCGCTACGCCTCGACCAGCTAATATATTGCCGATCTTGTCAAATACACGTGAAAATTAGCGCTGATTGTGCTCTTTCGAGAGAAAATACAACTGGAGAGGTTTTCATTTGATCCATATTGAAAGTTGGTATTTACAATAGTAACTAAGAACATACTAATTCAAACCAACTTTTTACAAAAAATTATCAGCATATTTTGCAGGTGCATTTATCGCCAGCCCAGTCTTTGATCCTCTTTTTAAAAGCAGAAAGTGTTGGCTCATTTTTTACACTATCATCTAGGGTGTTCCAGAGGAAACTCCCTCTAAAGGACAGCGATTCTTGCCCATAGCCCTGTGTCTTTATTTGTGGCAGTTTGCAAAGATTTTGTATCCTTAGATCATAAGCTACATGCTTCTTTTCATGAAACTCCCATACAAGCGATGGGTTAAGATGATTCATGGACTTGTAGATTTCTGTCATCAACTTCTGCAAGTTTCTAACATGTATACAAAAGCTGCCACTTTGAGTGAGCAATATTTCAAAGGGACATTCGTATTCTTTATAGAGGATCCGAAGAGCACGTTTGTGTGTGCGGTCAATCTCTTTGTATGCACCTTTGTTACAGAATAGCCATATCAAAGGGCAATAATTGAAATTCGATAAGATAACCGCGTTGCAAATTGTTAATGCCTGCTCTCTAGAAAGATATGCAATAAGTCTAGAAAAGGCACTGATTAAACTATAACATGTGCACTGGACTTGCGCCAAGTCTCTTTCTTGATCAATCAATACAGGAGGGGAAATGAGTACAGGGGGGAATTAAAACGGGAGGGAGTACGGGAGGGGAAAGGAAGAAAGAAAGGGAGGGAGAGCTCTCCTTCCCCTTTCTCTTCCCTTTCTTTTTTAATCCCCCCCTTGCATTTCCCCTCCCGTATTGATTGATCAAGAGCGAGACTTGGCGCAAGTCCACATGTGCACAAGCATGTACTCCTTCGACATCTGCTTGATCTCAATATATTATCATGAGTGGCAGGAGACTGCCGTGTTACGACCTGTTCATATGGAGGCGAGCCAGCCCGCTTACCGGGCTGGCCCGCTAAGTGAGCTGATTTCGCATTCTGTTCATATGGCAAATCCATCCCGCCTACCGCGATGGAATTGGTCACGTGCCATCGTTGGTGGTATTGTTTTGCATGCCCACGCGTGCGTAGTTCAATTAAAATTTCAATTTTCATGATAATAACTTGCTACACTTTTACAGGAGCGTCGTTATACTTTAACATAAAATAAAAGAAGCTAATTATAACAGCAACAGCAACAACAGCAACGAAAGAGCTAATCCAAATATGTAGTAACAGAAATACAGCAATAAATTAAATATAAATATAAATGAATAAAGCTAATTTCGACTGTGCATGGTGCTAACTCTCTTCAGTCATTGGCGTAGGAATGGGAAAGGGGTAGTACTCAAGTGCAATTGACATTGTCGTCTGAACGTAATTCAATAGACTTGTTTATGAAACATGCTACCCATTTAATTATCTGAAGATTCTCACATCACATCATATAAATAAATTTTTGTTCGGGTGTGAGAAGCTTGAAGTTTATGACAGAATTGTCAATTTTCTCATACAGTTTATTTCGTAAACTGTGGTATTTTGGGCAGGTAGTCATGAAATGTTGTTCATCTTCAACGCTGGTTTTATTACAAAGGCACGTTCTGTCCTCGACTGGCAAATTATCTCTCCGGCCGACCTCGATGTGCAGACTATGATCGCTGCATCGGAATTTTGCAAAGCACCTTCCGAGCGATTTGTCGGTTAATTTAGTATAAGCTTCATGCTGAAAATGTCCTTTAAAAGTTGCATAGGTTCTCAGTTTGTTACCTCCTTTATTTGACGGGCCAAATTTTGACTTAATTCCATTCGCCCAATAACGCTCGAAGCTATTTCTTAGGGCCCGTTTGATGAGGGCCTTAAACCGTTTTAGTTTCATATGTTTCAACTTATTCGGATTTGAATCGATTCCAAATGTCTCAAGGTATAGACAGCAAGAGTTTACCCAGCTGACATGGTTGTTTTTTTGTAAATTACAGCTGTCATTGAAAGCTCGTTTGACAAGGTTATCCCCTGTCATATTTATCAGGCGATAGAAAAATAGAAATTGTTTCTCAAGGCAATTGACTACCATGGGCAATCTTCCTAGTTCTCCTAACACTGCTAAGTTTGAACAGCTTCTGTTTACACCCCCCAATATACTTTTACATATTTTTAAGTGCTGGGTTTCGCTGTCCCGAAAGAGAGATTCGAAAATGAACTTAATACGCTCGCCTTGGTCATTAAGCCTTTCAAGAGCCTTAAATTGTCGCGAGTTAAGTTGCGACCAGATTTCACTATTGTATGTTAAAATCGGTTGGAGGACTGAGTCAAATATTTTCAAAGTAATATTTGTATCAAAATCAACTCTTTTTAGGGTGTTTCTAACGGCGAAGCTTTCGAAGTTTTTTCACAAAGATTTTCAATAGTCGGGCTATAGGAACCTGTCGAGGACATAAGGGTGCCAAGGTATTTGTACCTGTTTGTCAGTTCCATTTTTTGATTTGCCAGATGAAATGTTATATTATTGGGTATTTTACACGGTCGATCACACAATCATGAGTGAAAAACTGAGAGCATACGGCATTAAAGGGATCCTTGGAAACTGGTTCAAATCTTACCTTGATAATAGACAGCAATACTGTTCCCTAAACGGTAAAAAATCTAAGGCGAGAGAAGTTCAATGCGGCATACCCCAAGGCTCTTGCTTAGGCCCCCTTCTCTTCATAATATATCTAAATGATTTTGAACGAAGCCTAGAATTTTCGAAGGCAAATATCTATGCTGATGATACTAATGTGACAATAGCATCGAATGACATCGAACAACTAGTAGCGGATACGCAAGAGGAGTTACTTAACATCTCTGAATGGATGAGAGTAAATAAGCTAAGTCCTAACCCCTCAAAAAGAGAGTACTTGGTCATAGGCCACCCTCGGAAAACAAAAGCTGTAAATATACCGAATGGGTTAAAGTTGAATGACTCTGAAATAAAACGAGTTTCCAAAACGAAATCATTAGGAGTAATGGTTGATGAAAATCTGAAATGGGACGAGCAATTTAAAACTGTTAAGAACAAGATTTGTGGGGGACTTGCTTCACTGAAGAAACTGAAAAATATTCTCCCTCAGTCGAAGCTATGTAGTGTATATTACGCTATTGTTGAAAGTCACCTACGCTACGCAGATGTAATCTGGGGCAGTCTTCCAACAAGAAAACTCGAAACTCTCCAACGATTACAAAATAGAGCCCAGTCGATAATCGAAAGTGCCAGATTAAATGACAACTGTCCTGTGATTGGCTGAACGTCAATAATGTTATTTCTTTTGATCGGTCTGTTATGACCTATAAGATTATGAATAAGCTAAGCCCCGAAAGCCTTTGGGATAAATTTGAGCTAAGATCAATGCACTCAAGCTATGTAACAAGAAACTGCCATGATCTTCAGATCCCAAGACTAAATACAGAACATGCAAAAAAGGGCTTCAAATATTCGGCTCTAAAAATATGGAACGATAACGCCTGTTGATATACGAGAGGCCTCAACTCTCGGTTGCTTTAAAAAACAATTGCAAGCACAACTACTGGCTGATCAAAAACGTTAAATTCAAAACACGACCCCCTGGAAGAAGAGCAATATTAACAATTTAGATACTACATTGCCTTTGAAATTATTTTTGTTTGTTTGTTTTATAAGATTGTATATATGTATTATTAGATGCTGAAGGGTTTATTTTCGTGTATAAATATTTATTCATATCATATCATATCATATCAATTGTTTTCTCTGATTTCTCTGTGAATTTGATCCACTGCTATTTACGTTAGTTAGACCAATATGCAAACGACTGTTTAGTGTTGTTGCGGTTGTCTCAGAAATACTCAAGAGTATTTCTGAGACAACAGCAACAACACTAAACAGTCGCTCGCACATTGGCCTAACTAAAGTAAATAAATAACAGTGGATCAGATTCACAGAAAAATCAGACACATTTAACTGGCAAGAAAGGTTTGTTTTTACTAATTTTAAAACTGAACAATTCCATTTTAAAAATACTGAACCATTCTCCGCCACCTGTGGCTTAGGCTAACACAGCAGTCTCCTACCACTCATGGTCCTATCTACAAATTTTACATTGGCCTTTTTCTCCCTTCCAATTGTTGATAATGGTTTTAAACTTTTATGTAATTTGTGCAGATTCAATGCTATTCTGTCTGACAGAGTGTTTTACAGTACACTGCCTCTGAACGATAGTGAGCTTTGTCGATATTAAGATGTTCTAACTTTTGGCATCTGGAGAGGATTCTTTATTCGTACATGAGGGATAGGACATCAAGTGTGTGAAAGTTCTACTGTTCTACTGGTAGCGAGCCACCTTAACGTTTTATTGGTAGCGAGCTACCTTAACCAATTGTTTTTGTGTGTTTTTACCTATTCTTACTTGGTAGTGACTCACCTTATCGCTGTTTCGTCATTTTGAAATTTTCGGTAGTGAGTCACCTTAAGTGCAGACCCACCTTAACCGTGTGGCTCACTTCTCATATGCGAAGGTGGGTCGCTGCCAATAATATGTTAAGGTGGCTCGCTACCAATGGAAACTTTCACATACTTGGTGTCCTATCGCTCATGATTCGTAGATGCTACTTGATCTTGATTTCTTTAGCTGCGAAAAACTCGGACAAAATTTTGCATGCATATATTTCGACCATTAGTTTCTGCAGATTCCTACAATGGATCGTTATCTCTTCCGACCTTACCAACAGTTCTTCAAATGTAGATGTATAATCGCTAAAAGGAAACCTGTGATCATGCGCAGAAAGCATGTTTGGTTAATGGAAAGATTGTGGGCGTATAATCCAACCACAATACAAACGTCAAGGATTAACAAAGGAACAAATAGACTTATGACGATGAGTCTCTTGTTTCCCTGTGCTCTTTGACTTCTTGATGGCGCTTCAGTGAGCAAGGTACCGCAGGGATACAAGGGACTCATCGTCATAAGTCTAAGGAACAAATAGATTCTGACGCATGGCTCCAGTCTCTGGCCGTTGATCTGCTTTGAACTTTACCTAAATTTCCTCAACAAGAGAGGTTCTGCTGTGCGCAGTGTACCAATGATGTGAGCCAGCAGACATTCAACTGAGCTTCTGTGTCGCGGTCTTTTTCAAAATATCTGCTAATCATGATTCAAGTTATTTGATAATGAACTCAGTTCTTCGCATATGAATATTCAAATTTACGAAGGCAGCAGCGCAGCGTAAGGCCCGTAAGTTTTTAACGCGTGGCAAAAGCAACGGGCGGGTCAGATTCATTCATTACTCTCCTCAGAAAATAGTTAATTTCTCCAATATTATTCGGCCTATCGAAAAGCAGTAAAAAGGATGTTGTTCTGCATTCTGCTTTAGCCTGTGAACGGCCGAAAAAATTGATCTTCGCCTCCAAGCCGTTTAAAGCCGTTCGCATGCTAATTCTGCATACTGTAGTCTTTAGATTGAGAGCACCTGAGATCAGACCCTGCTGAGATCAACCTCACTTTCGTTTTAGTTGTCGAAAAGGAAACAAAACGGAGCCAGCGAGCAATGTTGAGTTGTCTTGAGAAAGTCTTGAGAAAACACGGGATTTATGTCGTTTGATAAGCAAAGCCAAGAGAATGATCAACCATGGGTAGTTAGACACTGCTGGTGTGCTTCTATGGAGGAGCGCTGGATAATATGTATCAGCGGAGGAAATATTGTTTAGTACTGCGGACTACCCATGGATCAACAAAGAAACAAACAAGGACAATTTTGGTAAGAAATGTCTATAACGTCCTAGGGCCCTTTATTTGCACTCCAAGTGTCCCCCTCCACGCGCCACGTGTCATCGTGATCAATTAAACTGGCAAACTTACATAATATTTCTTCAAGGCAAAACTTCAAAATAACGAACAGCATAGCATGAATTATTAAAGACACTTACAGGGGATCGGCACGGGTTTATTGAGAAGTCGCTACAGATGTCGATCTCCTTACATAAGAAATAACAATTCATGTCGAATTTAAAGCCACAATTCGAATAGATACACTCTTTTTTTATAAGAATATTGTTTATAAGAATATTCAGGCTCAGAATCATCCAAATTTTAAGAATATTATAAGAATATTGCTCAGCCTCCGCTCGCATATTTTTGTCTCATTTTCCTGCAGTTGCCCGTTTTGCGATGTTCATAACAGAGAATTCTTTCGTTCGACCTTTTCTTCATAATGATATGACATTTCTTTGAACTATGTTCCCCTGAAACCATATCAGATTTGGAAAAAATAAGAATACTTTAAGAATATGCTAAGGCTCAAAATGAAAATTTTCTTTTTAAGAATATTGAGGCTGGAAAAAATTTATAGTATTCTTATAAAAAAAAAGAGTGTACAGTAGAAACCCGCATAAAAAGAACCTAGTTTCATAAGAACCTTAAGGTTACTGTAACGGTTCAAACGAGAATTTTTCGATTTTTCGTTTTCGTCATATTCTGATGCTCCAAGTATTCAAGTACGGTTTTAGCCACCTCACTTCACAAAACGAACCCAAATACTTGCAAATTTGAGCATTTTAAAAGAAGCACTCTTGTTTCTCAAAAATTGCGCGAACAGCATTAGGCGATTAAGGTAAACTCACTTGACCTTGCGAATGATTCGCATACTCCTGTGGTTTAGAAGGCAATAGTTTTAATCCGCACGGATATAATATTTGCTCTTTGTTTAACAAAAACTCCTTTGCTTTCGCAACTGATTCATTCGCAATGGGGCGTTTTCGAAAAGCTGACTGGGCGCAGAAAAAACGACCAAAGTTTAGAAAAAGAATTGAAAAATCCTTTGAAAGAGAAGAGGAAACGAATCTTGCGTCATCAGATAAGGGGTCGTGGTTTGACCAGGAAAGTTTGTATGCTGAGGAGGGATCAGAATCTGAGTTAGATGAGTTGGACGAAGAGGACACAAACGAAGAAAGCGCATCTGAATCATCAGCAAACCTTTTCTTGATAAGTTTATCCTTACTAGAAACCCAACTGAATGCGACCTCGGTTTGCAAGGAATGCCACAGCGATTTAAAAATTATCGATGAAAAAAAGAAGCGTCAGGGCCTCGGTGCCAGCTGGGAAATTTACTGCACTAATAATGACTGTCCATCAAAAAGCACAAAGAAGTCATTCCCAATAAGTCCTAAAGATGGTCGATCGTTTGCTGTAAATAAAAATTTTGCTTTCCATTTCCTTCAGCATGACCTGCAACATCCCTTGCTCCATTTTCACATCAAGCGGAATTTCGTGACAGCCACATTAATAAATCCCTCGTTGCTGTTTTATTTTATTGACAAAAAAATTTACCTACACCGCGCTTAAGCCTTATTGCTTGACCTGTGGTTTCATGTTTGCACTTACAAGCATAATCGTTTTTCCCGCACTTTTTTCCTGAATTTGATAAAAGCCTGATTTCTTGAAACAGGATTCTGGAGTACTGGTAGGTACTAAAAAATCTTTGTGTACCCAACGGACCAATCAAATGGCTTGCAACTTGGCCCACATGGTCACAAAGCATGTAACTACGAAACCGTGTCAGCGATTTTCTACAGATCCACGGGTCCGATTTTTACAGAGGTTTCAAAGTTGAAAACGGCATTTCAGAAATTTACACAAATTTAAAATGGCATTATTTTTAGACAGTACATTTTATCAAAAATCCGTGACACTGTTTTGGAGTTCAAGACCTTAAGTCTTTGGTAAATAGATAGTCGCAGTCCAACGATGGTCGCTGGGGTACACAAAGATTTTTTCGCTAGGGTGGTCGATTTTGCCGAAAATCTGGAATAAATCATTTGTGCTTTCTTTAAATCGACTGCGCATATTTTCATGATATTCTGCGTTTAATTCTGCAGCGAATGATCTATAGGTTTATTTGGTATATTTTGAGGAACGGCCATGGTAAGCAAAGTTTCTTAATCACTGTCTGAACGGTTACAGTAACCTTAAGGCTGAAATTCCATGATTACAACTTTTTACCCACCAGAGGCTGAAATTCGTAAAGGTTCTTATATAACAGTTTAATAGATGGTACTTATACTTGAAAACTGCAAAATCTTTCATGATGTAAACTTTATCAAAAAGAGATATATTGAAAAATTATTCAATTCGTAGAAGGAATGCACTGGCATGTATTAAAACACATTTGCACTTTTGTGCCAACTATAAGCACCTTTTTAAGAACCTTAAAGGCCGGACTTGAGTATGGCATCAGTTTATCAAGAACTTCATTCAGGCTGCCTCAAGAAAACCTAGGTTCTTTTATGCGGGTTTCTACTATAATGTCTTCGATATTTAAATCTACTGTCAATTTAATTATGTATCTGAATAGTAAACTTCTGCAGAGAAGTTTAGTAAATTTCATTAATTGTTAATGAAGTAGCAGGTGACGAAATTGACACCTAGTCAATAAGATCAATCAATCAATTAATGTTGTGTCAATCACCCAGACCACATGCATCAAACAATCAATTTTTCTTTCAAAATTAGAATCACTCGGAACAAGAATTGTTTTCTTGTGGTCAGTCTACTATGGCAACCTTGCGGTCAATTAAGATTGCTCGTAAGTCATGGGGTGTTTCTGTAGATAGTTCCAATCACGTCTTATCACGTCTGCTAATACACTCTGTCTAACTTTACCTGCAATTGGGTTTGTTTCCAGTCATTTTTATCAATGCCTAAGAAGAAAACAACAACAACCCCAAGAGCTTTGTTTTCATCAATTTAACCAATTTAACCTGTATCCTACAACGCTCAGAACAGTACATCACAAAATCTACTTCACACTTTCAGCTATCAAACAAACCATTTAGACGCTGCAGTTGTGCTCGATTCCAACAGCTTTGTTTTTTTGCGGAGGAAAACATTATTTACTACTATGGAGGAACTAAAGTATCGGTACATCGTTACCTCCTCCGCAGAACTATGTAAATTATTCCTCCGCAGGTACATAATAGGCCCTGGGGACGAGGTGGAAAAAGACCTACTAAAACTGCATTTTTTAGCCATTTTAGTCCCCCTGTCGGAAGCTCCAGCCCCTCCATGGGAGGATTTCTGATGCCACCCCTGACCCCAAAGAGCATAACGTTATCTCTACCTGGGCAGGTTGAAGCTAAGGGGGTGCTAATGGCTATAGGTCAAGTCAATCTGTCACGTCAATCTAAATGGTAGTTTGGGGTAGCTTGCAACCAAGTAAGAAATTTTGCCAGCCATGATATCTGGGTCTAAAGTTTAGACTCTTCATTCAATTTGCAATTATTTGGTTGCAAACTATCCTGCCTGACTTGTAGCTCAATTTAATGTTCGTATGCTGTTCGTTCTGTTCTTTGTCCCCTTGTTTGCTTTCCTTTTACACACTGTTCTAGTATTGTCCTCGTCTTTTGTTTCATGTTATGGCCCTGGGGTAGTCGTGCCACTTCGCTCCTCTGGTATTGTCCCTGTAGTCTCGTATAGTTGTAATTAGAGATTATAGTAGGAGGTAACATTGTATTCTAAATTTTTATCTGCTGAACATAAAAAGATCTGCTACGCGCGGGGATTAAAATGGGTTAAGATGATTCTCGAAATATCAGGGAACGAACTGGATGTAGCATCTTACTTTTACGCACGATAGGCCCTTTGTATCCTGGGTACCTGCCATAAGCGTACGGGAAGAAAAAATTTAGTGGGGTGGGGCTGCCCAACACAAAGTCCATTGTTTAGCATAATTTTTGCCCGACTGAGGGCATTTTTTGCCCGATTGGGGCTCATTTTCGATAATTTTTCTGAAGTTGAGGGGGCTGCCGCCCCCGGCCCCCCCGCCTCGTACGCTTATGACCTTAGCTAAAAAAATAAAAACGATTTTCTTACAAATCTAATTTTTTGGCTCTGGCACCAAGGGTAGGCTAACTGAGCAAATTTGTAATACTATCATCCCACGCACACATCTGCGCAAAATTCAAATCTACACTGCAGTGATGCAGTTTGACCAACAGTGCACAGTTGAAAGTTAGCATAATGACTGAAACGAAGAGATGAATTAATATTTTGTGAGAAAAAGCAACTTTGATATTTTGAAATGCCTGTTTTGAAACTCATTTCGAATGAAACGGGAAAAGGTTATTGAATTTGACGAAGCAACTGTGCAGAATCTAACTAAAAAAAAATGAAAAACAACAGAAGGGGGAGGGGATCGTTTTTTTCTCACCTGGAATATCCTTTGGTGTATCATACTAACTTTAAATACTGATGATGATTTCGGTTGATTCATTTCGTACTGTTTTTGAGGGAAGAAACTTTCGCGGGAAGACATTTTCGCGAGTTGGGAAAAACGCGAAACTTTTGGAATTAACTTTCGCGACTCGGGCAAAATGTGAAATTTCGCGGGAATAAACTTTCGTGAATTAGGTTTCTCGTCAAATTTTGTAATGTCCTGAATCTTCCATATTTGTACTGTTGCTAAACCGGAGATTATGTTGAATGTTGAATTTCTTTGCATTTCATCAAGACATGCAATGGGTATTGGGGCCTATTGGAAACAGGTAGCTAAATTTGTCTATTTTAAATTCAGAACCATTAAATTCAGCCCTCCCTATTCTCCATTCGTCTGAGGTAAAAAGCCTCTGCGAAGCCGAGTGAAAATGCATGTTCATTGTTCAATAACTGTATAATTCAAAAGATCACATTGTTGTCAATGGAGCCAGGACAAAATTTACTTTCAAATTCCCAGGTTGGGGAACATTTTTTGAGCAAATGCCTGGGGTGTCCCTGGGGCTGGTCAGGGTAGGACTTCTTGAATAAGTCACAATAGCTAAATCAAGTTGATTGTGCATGCAGAGATGGGGAACAAGCAGGTGGGAACAAGTGCACATTTTGTAAACAAAGGATTCAAGGTCTGTTCAGGACAAAGCAATTTTGAAGCCTAAATAATAGATTGTACACCTTCTGCCCAGCCAGCCATAAATGCTTTGCACTCTCTGTTTATTTTGGTTTGATTGAGTGCACTCAGAGGTGGGAAATCTATTCTTCAGAAGGGCAAATCGCTTTGTCTTTTCAGAAACCAGAATCTTTAGTTTCACAAAATTTGCGCTTGCTCCAGTTGGGTTAAAAGATTGTTCAATTTTTTCCTTGTAGGTTAAGATTTGGACAATACAAAAGGAGACTTCCATCTACTGCATATCAGTGCTACCATGACCTGTCACATGAAGCTACTAATTTGTTAATGCTGAAAAAAGTGCACACAAGATCTATGAGAGACAACCTGAAGGTGATACAAAGAAAACCACATTCAGAAACAGGAAAGCAGACATTCAAACATCGTGCTGCTATTATCTGGCATGCACTTCCAGAGGGGGTAACATGTTCCCGACCCAATAGGCCTAGCTCCGGGGCCTAGCTTATCTTTTCCAAATAAGGGTTGGTCTGAGTAAATTGAACTTTCATAAATTCAAGCATAATTTCAGAGATACGGTGAACCCAATGTGCCCAACGAACGATGGGATTGAAGATACAGAACACTTTTTGTTGCTTTGCCCTTCATTCGGCATCCACCGACGAGATCTTCTCGCTGGAGTTTCGGAATCATTACAACCATTTGTTCACATCAACAGCCTTCCAAACAACGTTCTAGTACAATATTTATTGTATGGTGATAAAGACCTTTCTGATGACGTAAATAAGAATATACAGAAATGACCTTAAATTTTATCCACAAAACTGGTCGGTTTGGCTGAACTCAAATTTTTATTATACGTCACACAGCCACAAAGTGTTTTATTTGCTCCCCGTTTGTTAAGTCTGTTTCACACTTGATGTTCGGTAAACGATGTATGAACCAAAGTTCATCCACACAAAATCGGAGTATTTCAGAAGGATTACATTGAAAACCGGTAGCCCTGTTCTGTCGTCTGGGGTTCCTATCATTCGGTATCGTGCGCCAATGCTGGCCTTACATCAAATGTGAAACAGTTCCCAGTATTTGTCAGTAATTAATTGTATTGTATGCGTAGCTTTTTGTAGATGTTTTACTTAATCTCATTTATTTGCATGTCTATATGTTAATGGCCACGGGCGTAGTCATTGTCTTTTGCTGCCTGTGGTATCGTACCTGTAGTGTTGTATTGTAGTATAGTAATTAGAAAGTATAGTAGGTAACATGTAATGTAACATTTTATGAATATAAAAGAAAAAAAAAATGTTCCCAAAACTACAACTTTTGAAGTTGCTCTGAAGAAACAAAGCAATCTGTTGGACAACATATCTTTTGGATCATCATCGATTGTTACCAAGAAAGACATTTCTTATTACATTTACTTTCAACAATTTCAACAAAATATTTAAGCCACTACTTTTTTAAATAAATCTTTGTAAAAATTCTTATTTTGTTTTAAACTTTTAATTTCAATTTATTGTTGATAGTACTTAGAAAATTGTAAGTGGCATTTGTAGTGAGGACCCGGTGACCATGCGTCTTTCCTCGCTGCAAATGCCACAGTAATTTGCATTAACTTGTTGTTTTTAAGTTTTAGATTGATAAAAAAAAAAAAAAAAAAAACTTTTAATTTGCAGCTCCACATCAGCTTCTTAGCTGAATCTCTGACCTGCAGTAACAACTAAATGATGTCCATAAATAAAATCCATTTCTTGGGGGAAAGCCCTTGATTTTATATGCACAAGAATTTGAAAAACCAAACAGTCTCTCTATTCTTAGCAATTTCAACATGCATTTTACATGATCAGGGAATTAAAACTCCAAAAGCAATCTACATTTAAGAAGAACAGTTGTGTTAGCCCAGATGTTCTATGAATAGTTTTTGAGACAATTGGCACCAATCTTGCAAATAATGGCAAGTCCTGATGAGCCGATGATTATGGTATATTTGTGAAAAAGGAAAAATTGAAAACTAAGTTAGGATTTCAGCTTTTTGCATACCCAGTTGACAATGCAGCGGCAATTATAAAGACAACAATTCAGAATTCACTCGTGGATGGTTGTCTTTTTCTTTTGATTGTAAACATGCACAATGCAGAATGTGGTACTTCCACATCAAAGATGAACAATAGGCTTTTTGAAATTTTTACAAGATGAGACAGAAGCCCTGATCATTCTGCCAGGTGCATCTGCAGCTCCAAAAAGTGATTGGTGACACCATTGGATCAGGCAGATCCAAGATCTCACCATGACACTCTGCAGTGGGGATAATTTTCAATTCAATAATTCAAATCTAGAGACCAACTGGACTAAAATACAACTAACTGGAAGGGTTGTGCAAAGTCAAAGTTCTTCAAAACTATTCAAGTGTATTAGGAAACTGTAAGTTTTATCTAAAAAGTTCTTGCCGCTTCAACCATGTTGCCAATCTTTTTTGTGATCAGTTCATCATTGAGGAAAATAAGGCCACAATCTGGGGCAATGACAAGCCTGTCTTTTGGAATATATTCCATCACCTCTGATATGTGTTCCTTTATTTCCTCAACACTCTCAATTCTGCTACTGGCAATATCAATGACTCCAAGGACAATTTTTGTTTTCTTGAAATGGCCAAATAATTTTGGATCATTCCTTCTGTGGGCATCTTCAATGGATATTTCATCAAAGCCAGCCTGGTCAAGAGCACTTGCAAGTTTGAAATAAGCATCTTGGTCAGCCTTTTGGTAATCAATTTGGTCAAGATGATGGGGATATCCACAGCAGATATGCACCGTCTTTGTGACGTAATCTGGCACCCCATCAAAACATTGCTTTAAATATTTGATTCCATGATTTAAAGCAAATTCAGGAAACCTCACCAAAACAGGCTCGTCAATTTGAATATGAGAACAGCCTGCATTAACCAAAGATAAAATCTCATGGTTGATGCACTTTGCTAAATCTGCGCAAAATTCTTCCCGTGTAGAGTAAACACTTCCTTTCGATGTGGAATCAGAAATCGTGACAGGCCCTGGAGCTGTCACTTTGATACGTTTGCCTGGAGGTAAGGTGATATCTCTAAAAATATTCCATTCTTGAACCAAAAATGGCTCGCCTTGACCTGGCCTAACCGGACGTTTCGCCTCGACACCTTCCATCCTCGAAGCGCCATTTCTAATGTCTATCCAGACCTTATTATCAAAATCGAAACCCTGTATCTTACGACAGAATGTGTAGATATAATTCTCCCTCCCAATCTCACCATTTGTGATCACATCAATTCCAAGATCGAGTTGTTTTTGGATGACTTCTTTCGTTGCTCTGTGCACTTTTTCACGTAGGCCATTTCCACCATCTTCTCTCTTCCCTTCATTGTCAATAATGTCCTTGTATTCGTCTATGACGTAGGACCTAAACCGCTGGCCTTCCTGAACCCAAAATGGAGCATCGAAATACCCTGGTTTGGGGTAACTTCCAATAACTGTCGTCTTCAAACTCATTTCTAAACTTCTTGAGAACTCAAAAAATCTTTCTTTTTAAAAATTTGAAATTGGACACTGCTCTTCTTGGATCCAAAATATTTTTGTTTATGCGTGATCATGTGAATCACGTGAGGTCTAACCAAAGATTGGATACTCTGGACCTGTTATTGTTTGGTTTTGTTTGGTCATGCGAACAAAGGAAGAGCAAAAGATCCTTTATTCCAAATTCCAAACCTAAAAGGAACCGACTTCGAATCGAACGATATTTTAGATAGATTTGGTAGAATTTTCGAATGTGAACCTGCATGACAAAACGAAACCAACAATAAAATAACAATAATCATGAATAAACAAAAATAAATATCAGGCGAATTTTTCGATCATTATCCCAATCAGTATCCGCACACAACGATTGAAAATGAAACGATAAATTCAAGAAATGTTTTTGTAGTAACAACAACAACAATAAAAAGAGCAGAGGCAAGTTGAAGCAGACAAAATTTGGATAGACCAATTTTTGTCAAGCAAAGGGTCATGGGCCTTAAAATCGATCAAATTGGAATATCATTTTCTTGATATTTATACAAATGGCTCGAAATCCTTGGAATCCTGTAATACAAATGGTCATTTTGCCAATGTTCGGATGCACATTGGATCAGTTCTCTCGAAATTCACTCGAAGGTCACTCGAAAAACAACCTTGAGCAGAGTAAGGTCCATGAGTTCTAGTCAGTTTCATATCCAGTTCCATTTTTTAGGCTACACCTCGGGGTAAGGAGCACAAATCCCGGCCAAGGAACACCCAATGAAATTTCCTGAGTCGTACTAACCAGGCTTAAAATCACATTTAACCCTGATTTAAATATTTCTACAAATTTATAAATTAATCTTCATTTGGTAAAATTCTACTTTATAGATTACACGTATTTTTCTTTATAAGAAACTGCCAAAGGTACTTGAGTAATATCTAAACATTGGAAAGTCTTAAAAAACCTTGTTTTGGAATATTCATGAGGGCACAGGTAGTGAACATGAAGATTGTTATGGAACCTCTTAGAAACTCGTAAGAAACTTTGAGTACTCAAAATCTGATAATTTTAAGAAACTCTCATTACTGGCCCACATTCTTAGTTTCTTATAAAAAAAATACGTGTAATGCTGATTTATTCTAATCTACTCTAAGCAACATTACTGTTTTAGTTTAAAACTTATTCACTCAGTTCATGGTACAATCTTTAAATTTTGACGATTCTTTCACCAAACTTTTAACATCTTTATTCAACCTTTGTATCGTTGGGTATGCTTCTTTGATTGTGAGAAATTGTTCCCTGTCAAACAGCGTATCTACATGCTGCGAATATGTAAATAAAATATAAAATTAGGAAATAGGCTGTCAATAGAAATACAAGTATCTTTTTAAGATACTTTCTCTAAGGATACATTCGGATACCTTTTCAAAGATATTTTTTCTAATGATATGAGCAATCTTCGTGAAATAAATTTCCACGTCTTAGTTTGCCTTTCTACAATAAAATGAACCATGGTATTTTGAGTTTAGAGATTTCCCCTTGACACTATATTCTCCCTTCTGGCAAACGCCTTACGCCTTCAAATCTTTGACGCGCCAGGTCAACCTGGGGACGAGGTTGGCGCCGAGTAGCAAGCAAGAAAAGCTGAGCAAGTGATAGCCAACATTTGCTCTCTCTCCCTTGCTCTCTTGTCTTGCAGACAGCTATTCCTGTGCTCCAAATCATTTTATATATTTTGATCCTGAATGTAGCTATTGTCGGACAGCCCTGCATAGGCGTAGGAGACAGGGGGCTGTCCCCCAACGTTAGAAAAATTTGCAAAAATCAGCAATAATCGGGCAGAAATCCGCCTTAAGTCGGACAAAATTTGTCTAAAAAAATGGATTTCTTCTCGGACAGCGCCCCCCAAATTTTACCTTCCCCTACGCTCATGCAGCCCTGAAGAAGTCCAGCAAGGTAGGACGAAATATTGGCAATACATATATTCTTTAAATTTTTACATATTTCCTGCCTGTTGTTATTTTGTCGTGTTGCAGTGTTCTTTGGGAACCTAAACGATCGACGTTGGTATCGTGGTCTGTACTTTTTTTACTCCTTTACTACGAATCTCTAATCCACGGCAGCCAAAGTGATGCTTATGAAAAGAAGCACGAGAAAATCTTGGACGGAAAAAAATTCTGAAAAACCTAGATACAAAATGGTTTAAGCTTTGAGTCGCATAACAAAGAAATTTCATGCAGCTCAGATTGTATCTCAGAAATATAAAATTTGATTGACTTAGGGCAGAAAAAAGTTTCCGCAAAGTAGAAAGAAAGCTTGTAGTAAGAACTTAAATAATAATAAATCACCTTTGCGATGTCAGAGAGGTTGCTAGAAACGTGATGAGGGATACGTTCTCTGGTATCTGCGCGACTTGTTGCTGTAGAGTACATCTCCTTAGCGTAATCTCTTATGGATAAACCTTTGGTGCTTTTGTATATATTGTCCATGTTTCTTCTCCAAATGTCAAATGATTCCTTGTTTTGATGAATGATTTTTGAGCGGACGGCTTTCACCCAATCAGTTGTGGCTACAGATAAATTTTGGATGATATGAGCGATGAAATTACACAGAGTGAGTCAATAAAAATAATTCCCGTTTGAAAGATCATTGCTCTTTGGATAACAAGACGATGATGCTAGCAAGTATATTAATTGGTATTAGATAACAAGGGCAGATTTTGTAGCACAATAGCATGAGTTACTTTCGTTGACACCTCAATTCAAAGCGATTAACGATCACAGACAGAGGAAATTCTCTCAACCAGCAAGTCAAAACAATCAAATCCGCCAAAGTTTCTCTCAAACCCATGTTGCTAGCGCGCTCGTTGTGCATTCCAGAAATTATTTTTAAGGGCAAACATTAGCATAGATCGAAAGGAGAAGGATATATCTACACATCTGCCGCGGGCATTTTATTTCTTTGATCCAGAAGCTGAGCAGTAAATGTTTTGATAACACCCAAAAAATAAGAAAATTGAATCGCCTCCCAAACGGCTTTTGAACCAAACAAATTAAATGCCCACGGCAGATGTGTAGATGCATCCTTCTTTTTTCGACCTATGTTCATGTTTGCTCTTAAAACCAATTTCTGGAATGCACAACGAGCCAGCTAGCTACCCGGGTTTCAGAGAAACTTTTGCGGCTTTGTTTGTTTTGACTTTATTGTTGAAAGAATTTCCTTTGTCTGCAACGCTAATCGTTTTGAATTGAGGTGTCAACAAAAGTAACTCATGCTATTGAATTACAAAATCTCCCCTTGTTGTATTAGATATGTTCAAATGCATTTTGAAGTGTATTTGACTGAAATCGACCACTCCGTTCTGAAATTGTGAGGGATTTTGCAGAGAAATACCCTCTAAGAAATCTTCAAAACGTGCCTAAAACCACGAGCAAATTTTCCCAATAGTTCTGCCTTATGGCAATGACTTCAATGCGTTTCAGCATGTGTTGTCCTCTTGAGAGGATGAAATCACCCAGAATAATGTTGTTGTGCTTCCAGGGATGACACTTGCATCCTCCTAACACATGGGATAACAAAGCATGTAAAAGTCATTGCAGCAGGGCAGAAAATTTGTTCCTGATTTCAGGCCTATTTTGAAGGTTTCTCATAGGGGTCTTTCTTGAGAAAATCCCCCATAGTTTCAGAACGGATTGGAGAATTTCAGTCAGGTAAAATTTACAAGATATATGAACATGAATATACAACATTATTGACTTCAAATCCGGGGAACAGTCACTTTCAAGTGGGAATTGTTCTTTACCTAGTAGAAATTATGATTTTACTCGAATAAATCATTAACAACAACATTCCACCTCCTAATCTATTTTAAACGCAAATTCCTCCTTACTGCGAAGAATTTTCCGTTTCAAATTGGTTGATAGACAGAACTTTTGGGAAGCACACACTATTTGGGTAAGCAAAATCATGTTTTCTAACAACCCAGTGTCCACCATTGCCCATGCTGATAATGTCCAAAAAGTTAAAGAAGCCTTGGCTTACCGTCTCTCGCCTTTCTCGCATAATGTAAAATATTTTGCAGTTGCTTTTTGTTACATCCAGGAGTTTTCACACCTGTAGAATAGAGAAAGGGGAGGATTACAATAGACATCATTGGCATAAAAAATCTTGAACAAATGGTATTCAAAAATTGGTGTCAAAAAGATTGGACAAATGGTATTGGATCTAAGGCGCCATTGTGCAAGATTGCTGCAGCTTTGTTCCCCTGCGGAGGAAAACGTTACTCACTACTACGGGGGAGCTAGCGTCTCCTCCACAAAAATAAGCATACTTTGCTCCGCAGCAGCATATTTGCTGAAACGCAACTGCGCGGTATCTAACAACCAATGATTGGCTCTTCCTTTAGATTTATGGCTCATAGGGAACTATTATTCTACTCTGCCACTTGCTTTGAACATTCGTAATAAGAAACATATAATGTACTCACCGCTGTGTGTTTTTTGCGTCAGTTCTTCTGTGCAATGTGTTCTGTTGTTGCTACCTTAAATGGCTGCGCATGGTGCTTCGTAGTGGACTGTTTTGTGAAGCAACATGCGCAGCCAGTTAAGGTGGCGACGACAGAACACATTGCATGGAAGAATTGACACAAAAAACACACATTGGTGAGTGCATTATATGCTTCTTATTGCAAATGTTTAAAGCCAGTGGCTTCTCCTCTCTAATAAATCCCCCTGTTTTAAGTCACACTGACTGTTAAGGACTTCTGCAACGGGATAATATAATTTAGCCTGATTTTCTATCCTTCAAATTCTTACATTTTCTTTTCAACGACGCTGCAATCTTCTTTATTCGATTTCTTTTGGCAGCAGCTGATTTTCTGAATGCTTTTTCTTGTGCAATGTATGCATCTTTAAGCTTCCGTAGATTGTCTGCTATGTGCGTATATCCTTTCACCACATGTCCTAATTGCGTGCATGGATCCGTGTGCATGAGTTCTATGAATAAACACAAGCATTATTCATTTTTCATTAGCTTGCCGGTTGACTCAAACGAGTATAATCGGCAGTTTTTGAAATGTACCATCATGGCCAATCCACCATTAAGCCGGATCTCAACTGAACGCAAAATCTTTCTTGCAGTGATTTTCTGCGGCGGAAAGCAAGAGATAATATACGCATGCCCTCTGTCTGCATTGTTGTTATGTTGCATCAGAAGATAAACGATTTCTTTTGGTTATTTTCTTGCCGACAAATGTCAAGCCGTGAAAAGTAGAACGTATTCCTACTTTTCACGGCTCGAAATTTTCTGCGGCGACAATTTCGATTAGCCAATTAGACTGCCGGAAATTTTTCCCCCTCAAAATGTTCGCCTAGTGGAGATCCGTCTTTAAAAAGGTAAATGAATTTTATGAAATCGAAAGGCGACTGGCATGGTTCTTGAGTTATTGAAGATTTTGCATAGAAACCGTTTTTAGAATAGCTTGAAAAATGCTTAAAAACTACGAAGAAATTTGCCAGTTTTCAGTTCTAAAATAGCAATTCTTGCAGCATTTCCAAAAGAGCTTCCAAACAAACTTTCCGGGAAGTGAGATGTAAAATCTGTCTCCTGTAGAATGATGCAGGGTCTACAGGGATAAAATGGGTAAGATTGGGATATGGGCAACGAGAAAGTGTGGACACAGTTCGTCCAAATCAGGATTCGCATATTCTTTCCAGCTACAACTGTTTGAGCTACTTTCCATGATGCAGTGAACGGTGATTTAACAGTTTGCGATCTAACCTTCTTCCTGCAATCAACAACCCCAAATAGCATCCATTTTACGCCAGCCTATCCATTTTACCCCTGCCCTGCAGGCCATATAGTGCCGTTCAAATTGGTGAAGGATTGCTGTATTATTACATGTCTTTTGATTCAATGATTCATCGAATAATTGAATACTTCAAGGGAAGAAACTTTCATAGGAAGAAACGTTCGCGTCGCGTTCCTCGAGTGTTTGGCTGAAATTCAGAGCTTAATCCGGAAATTTTCCTTAAATGAGAGATTTGCGAAAATTCATTCCCGCGAATTTTCATAAAACATAGAATCAAATATTAATGTGATCAAGTATTTGTATTCCTCTTCTCTTGTTTGTCATTTTGTCATATGTCTAAATAAAATGCAGTGAACTGCAATACGATTTTATTCATCAACAACCTTCTCCAACTACCGGGTGCCCCAAAAAAATGTATACGGATTTGGTTGACTCCAGCGCTGTGAATTTAGCTTCAATCAATGTCTAATCATTCTAAAAATGTTCCTTGATAGTTAACTTGAACATTGATACCTTGTTTGTTGATATTAGTGCTTAGAGAGCAGAAATGTCAATCTTGAAAGTTCAAATTTGCCTCTTCCTGCAAACAAGAGCTTTGGCCTTTTGGCCTAAGCAATTTCTTAAGGCACAGCGTATAAATCAACGATATCCTTGATAAAATTTGAACAATATTAGATATTCTGTTATTCTGTTTTTCAGAAGTCACCCCCCAGTCATCCATTGGGCAGTTTCTTAATTTTTCATTAGTTTCAGTTCATAATTTCGATGTGCTTCAGAAACTTGCTTAGGCCAAAAGGCCAAATCTCTGGTTTGCAAGTGGACGCAAATTTGAGCTTTCAAGATTGATATCTCTGCTCTCAAAGCACCAATACCAACAAACGAGGTATCTATGTTCAAGTTAACTATCGAGGAACATTTTGAGAGTGATTAGCCATTGATTAAAGCTAAATTTGCATCGCTGGAATCAACCAAATCCGTATACATTTTTTTGGGACACCCGGTATGCTACTACAATCAAGCATAGGTATGGAAGATTCTGAAGAGTGATTGAAGAATCAGTCGAGGAATATTCGAGAAGAAACTCAATCCATGAAAGTTTATTCCCACGAAATTTCCTATTTTGGACGATTCGCGAACTTAATTCCAAAAAGTTCACGATTTTGTCTAACTCACGGAAGTTTCTTCCCATAAAGTAACAGAATAGTCGCTCACCATTTATTGTTTCCCTTCTAGCCGGACTCGTATCTTCCAGTCTTGGAATCTTTTCTTTTGGTACTGTCGTATGCTTGGACATAAATTCACTTGGTGTGAAGTCTTCAAAAGCTTGAACTGTTGCAAAATCATTCAACAAGGGCCTTGGCAATGGATCATACAGGATTCGCTTTATTTCCATTTGATCTGCCGTTGGAACGTAACTTCTTTTATTGGCGTTTTTATTTTCTTTCTTCTCTTGAGCTTTCGCAAGCTCTTTCTCGACGATTCCAAGCTTTGCTGCAACGTCATGTAAATATCCCTTCGCTTTGGTGAATCCCTCTTTTAATTTGTCATAGCCTTTATGGATATGCTCAATGACCACCTCAGCTATTCTTTTAAGCAAATTCCCCTTTAATGATGCTTTGAATTTCACGACTGTGGATTTGATTTTAACACCCAACTCAATTTCAGCACCTTCGGCAGCTTTTAATGACGTGTCAAATGAGACCTCAGTAACTCCAACCAAACTAATCAATTTATCGATTGCAGATGCAATCATATCAATGCCAGTTTTGACAAGGTTTTTCACATCTTCGTAAACCTTTTTGGCAAAGTCCACTAACTCTGTAACTTTCTCCCAAATATCTTTGAAGAAATTGATGACGGAATCAAGACTCTCTGCTACTGAATCGGACACCTTTTAGGAGAAAGATGATAATTTGAAAGGTGTGCCAAAACGAGCGCCATGCATTTGAAGATTTGTTTACGTGGAAAACTTGATAAATTTGAATGAGTACAACTTTGGATGATGGCCAAATGGCTAAATAAAGTTTCAGGCACTTGTTCTATCTTTATTAGCATGGAAATTCAGGTAAATCTAAATTTAAGAAAATAATTCGGAATGCAAAAAAGGGGGTGGGCCTAAAACTCTCGATCAAAATAATCTCTTCACTTATAGCAATATGCAAATGCCATGAATACATTTTATATCCCTTAAGAGGTCAATGGTATGTTCTTTTGGACCGTTATAACTTCTCGAGCTGCAACTGCATTTAGCTTTTTGGAACCAACACAGAAAAAATCGAAAAGAACGATTTGCTTCCCGACACAAGACATCAAACGAGCCAGCCTCTCTTCCAATCCACATCACTAGGCAACAAGCAATTACTTCTGTTGAGTAAAAGGAATGTTTCCAAAAGAACAGTCATATTTGTGAAGCAAGGTCGTCGAATTGGTGGTGCTGTTAATTCGCTTGCTTTGCTAATCAAAAGGAAAGCAAATTAGCTATACATAGACAAAAAGAACATGTTCATAATCGAAGCAGTTGTTGTGCTGGGCCCGGTTGTTCCAAATTCTGATTAAGTTAACACAGGATTACAGCTAAATCTAGGATTACCAACTAAAACCCCGGTTTGTCTATTGGTATATCAGGGAACCGTTTTGAAAGGCATATTACAGCTACCAGTAGCTAATCTACGAATAACTGTTTATTTCGGGCAATATCGAAGATATTAACATTCAGCCTCTTGCTAAAATGCTGCTGAGTTTGAAATGATAAATCGGCCATTTTTTCTCATTTATTACCAGAGTTTTGAAGTTAATACACCTACTGAGCAGGATTAGATTAAATATACAGGTATATCCCTGGTTAGCCTTAACTGGGTTCCAGCAACGCAGCGTAATCGGAAGTTAAACGTTAATCGAGGGCTATGCATTTTAATCTATGATTAGCACTTATCGTAGCTTTGAACAACCAGGCCCTGGTAAAAAAAACGAACATTTTGTCATCAATAAGTTTCATGAAACAGGGATTTTCAGAAATATTTCTAAACGCATCTTACCCTTGCAGCAATTTGTTTCGTATCTGACCAGAGCACACTCAAAAATCCGTCACCTTTGCATTCGGCAATGCAACCAAGATCTGGGTAAGAATATAAATCATCTTTCCATTCTGGACAGCCAACATATTGTTTCTTGCCCTTTACTTCTGCTACTTGGATGCAATTTTCTTTCCAAATAACACCACCAAGATTAACTATACACAAAGAGCAAAATGTCAACATGTTAATTAATTAATTAATTAAGCAATTAATTTTGAGGATGCCAGAAAGATCTTTGAATATTTCTACCTAATTTAGGCCTTACTATCCAAACCACATCCAGGCATGGGACCCCTATTAACATCCCTTCCAAAGGACAGCAAAGTGAGTTGCTTGAACAGGCATCTGGGTGGTCACCCATCCGGATTTTGACCTCACATGACCAAGCTGAACTTCAGTTACCTAATGGAAACTGTATGAGCCTAACCTCGTTTCCAAGGGTATCTGTTGTTGTCAATAGGAGGCTAGACCTCAAAAGATACTCAACAGAAACAGAGACCCTATGTAGGTGTTGCAGTTTATGGAAAACCTTCATTGTCACTGGGTACGGGGTTGGCATAAGCCGTTCGGCCACTCACCCTACAAATGAATACAAAATTAAGTATACAGGCCTAACTTACCTTTGTTACATTTACTTGCACATTCCTTAATTTTCGCCAATTCCTTAACATCTGAAACATCTTTCGCAATTTCTTCTTGCACCTCTTTTAATCTATCCTTAAATCTCTCCTCGCTGGCTTTTTGAGTTGCTCCCATGCTTTCAATTTGCCTCAATGTTTTTTCGGTCTCCTCCATGATTCCTTCAGTCTTTTCTTTCGTTTCTTCAACCTGTTCCTTGATTTCATCTTCTAACTCTTTACCAAATGTTAACTTAGCACCTACCTGTTGATGCAGACGAGTAAGTCTTTTACAGGAATATTCGTTAGCAGAACATACCGAGAGTAGACCAGGGGTGGACCAAGAAGAATTACGCATGCTGAAAATTCGCTATGCGGAGAATTCTCGAGGCATTGGAACCAATCAAAGTTCGGTTGATAACCGAAGGATTGGAGATTTTTGTGATGTTTTGTTCTATTTTTCTGCACATTGAAAATATACGTAAAATCTAATTTACAAAAAGATCTGGAATTTCGTACTGCGTGAAAAGAGGCCTGAAACCTTCCATCAAAATAACAAACAATCTTCTCATTCAAACAAAACTCATTCCACTCAAGAATGAAGAATTAAATCTTTATGAAAGCAATAACGTGTATGATCTGATCTGGTTTTTTAAAGATCACTTCATTAAGCCTTGAGGGAACTGAAATGTTTTGCATGTTGCTCTGAGTAAAGAGATTACTTATTGCTTTTTCACGCATTTCGGAGTGAAGAAATTTCTTAAATCCAACTTTACTTATATTTTCAATTTTCAGAAAAAGAGAAGAAAATCATACAAAATACTTTAGCCTTTCGGCCACGAACCAAACTCTGATTCATTCTTTACCTCGCTCAAGTATTCTCCACATTACTATCAAGTATTAGCCTGCGCGCAGACTTTGGCTACTGGGGAGGAGAGGATCCTTTCTTTCCTCTTTTTTTTTATTTTTTTTTTTTATAATCATTTAAAATGTTACAATACATGCTACATCTACATCCTACCATACTTTCTAATTACTTTACAGACTATACAACACTACAGGGACGTGACCACAAGGAGCAAAAGATAATGACTACCAGGTGGACATTAACATAAAGACATGCAAAAAATAGCAACTAAATAAACAACTGCAAAAAGCTACAAATACGATAAATTACTGATGAATACTAGAATCCGTTTCACATTGGATGTCAGGCCAGCATAGTAGTATGATGCTGAGCAATAGGAACCCCGGACGAGAGAACAACAACGACAGCAGTTGCTACCGCTACTGATCCCCCTCCAGAGTCCCCAACGCTCAACAAATTGCGCATATGCTGTCAGCTCTGGGTTTCTGATTCGCAATATCAATGGTCCGAAATACTAAATCCGAAATACGAAATACTGTTCTTTCCTCTCCTCCATAGTAACCAAAGTCTTCACGTAGGCTAACACGTATTCTCCAAATGACGAATATTCAAACGTGTGGAGTTGTTTTTGGTCAGGTCGGTATTCTAAGGTAAACATTTCCACCTCCAACATCAACTACAAACAGATCTGGTTGGGCATCGATCGAAGAGAATTTCATCATTGTAAGATCTCCTTTATGGCCCTAAAAATTATATGGTATTTTTGCATGAATGATTCTGTAAACTTTTACCTGGTTTATTTGGCCCATTGTTGGATTTATCAATTCTTTTTAAGTATTGGTACATGAACTAAAAAGAGACTTCACTTTCGAGGCAATTTTCTTAGTGAAGCGAAGGAAATGTACTCTTCTTGACTGGAGCTAAGGTAAGAATAGAAGAAGGAAGACAGAGGACAGTGGAAGGACGAGAAAGGACAGAGGACAGAGAACAGAGGACAGAGAAGAGATGACAGAGGGCAGGAGACAGATGACAGAAGGCAAAGGACAGACAACAAAGGAGAGAAGGCAGAGGACCATTAAAAGAGGACAGAAGACAGAAGACAAAGGAGAGAAGACGGAGGTGAAAGATACTTTGCTTCAGAGTCAAACGTCTTGGGTTTAGTGGTTGCAGAAGAATAAGATACGCCAAATACAACAATATGGATCTTCTCCTCGGAATTTGAGACACCCATTGGAATGACGTGAGAAATTGAATCGAAAGGGACTCATAATTGAATCGCAACTTACCGAAAACTCTGCACTTTTCAAATCCCCGTATGCGGCCCTGCAGTGTAGCTCTGCTTTGAAAACATCAAACATCCTTCCTTCGATCTTAAAACTGTACTCCTTCTCAGTCACTGTAATGGTAGCACCCGCAGAGACACCGAGGACAGTTACTTTTGCGTTGATTTTCACATCAAAATTGCTTTTGCCAATTTCTACTCGGAATTCAGGTCCTTCATCATCTTTTCCGTCTATTTTCGTGAATGAAATCAGCTTCAATTTTATTGCTTTCATTTGAACATGGAAAAGGAAGTGTGGTACATTTGGATCAATATTTATCCTGCACGATAAAAAGAATCCAAAAATGTCTAAATCTCCAATGATTGTAAGGCCAGAATCAATCTTCTTGTCGATCGTTGCCAGTTGTTTTCCTGAAAAGATTGAACAGCTTGTCGAGAAATGCTTCTTCTACTGAATGAAAACAAAATCTAATTGGCTATCAATGGTTCAAATACGGTAGAAAAAGTCCTAGTCCTAATCCTAGAAAGAGTCCTCGTCCTAGACCTAACCCTAGCCTAGCCTGCGTGCAGACAATACCTAACTGAAAAGGTATAGTCTGCGCAACGCCGCTCAATTTCGTGTATTGTATGCGTCAGCTATTTATTTCAATGGCATTTGAATGACCCTTTCTCCTTGGCGTCTGTTTATTGTCTGCAGTAGGGTAGTTAAAATTCCAGAGTATTGTGTTGCTAATGAAGTTTGCCTATAGAGAACAAAGTGAAACCTGAGATTTAATCACATGATGGCCGTTCTCAAATCTGATTGCTTCCTTGTTTCACGGGAAAGTCATTTTATTGGCTCCTACAACAATAAGCTTTCTTTGTTATCACCATTGCGAAATATATGCTGAAGCACGCACTACACAGAAGTGAGCAGCGCTGCGCAGACTATACCTTTTCCTTGGGTATAGTCTGCACGCAGGCTAACCCTAGCCCTAACCTGACATCTAATGTTAAACAGAATCCAGTCCAGTATTTATCGCTTTTCTATCTTAATCTTGTGTAGTCTAAATATTGTAAAGTAGTTTGTAGGTAGAGTAATCCGTAATATGCATCTTAACAACTTTACTGGAATTTGAAAAAATTGTTCCAATGGGCCATGGTTTTGAGTGATTTACTTTTAAATTTGGGCGTAAAAATTTCATAAACTTGTACACTATCTGTTCAGACACTAGTTCATTTTCAATTTAAAAAATGTTGCAGGAAAGCAATGTTAATAACGAAGAGAATTTGGCGTTTGGAGATTGTTAGGTATTTGTAGATCTGTTTAAGCTGTCAATTATGAAGTGCCCCTACAAACAAGAGGTAGATCCTGCCTAGCTCTCACAAGTTACATATTGTTTAAATATCTTTTCTTTCTGTGATTGGTTGAAGGGCTTATTTAACTGTTGAGATGCTAGGCCTATCTTCGATTCAGTTGTTGACACTCTTTCAGAGGACTGTGACAAGCATTGAAGGTCGTTATGCTCTCTCTCCTCGATTCTCTCCTGGTGCTCTCTCCTCGATTAGTTTACCTATTGAGATAGCCCATCCTTTAAGAAATCCCTGCATACAAATATTCCCTTATAAATCTGTTATTCTGTTATTTTGTATTTTCTTATTGCAATTTTGTTTTGATGTAGTTATTTTAATGGCATTCGTATGTAGTGGAATTCTAAAATAAAATTAACTCAACTGAACTGTTATAATTTTGTACCAATCACAAAACATCAAGAGAAACCCAGAAGTAAAATGTATAAATACCGCCAACCAAGCAGTCTAACTCCAGCGATCTCCAACGAACCGTGAAGATCGTTAAAGAACTTCAACGTCTGAGAAATTCAAATGGCAGCATATCAAGGATAGTAAAATACCGCCAACAACCCTCGAATCCCACAATGAGCAACATGGGATCCAAAAGCTCCCTACAATTTTCTGACATCCCAATGAAAGATAATGTTTATTGTTACAACATTCCTGATTCCAATCTATATAGGTAGGTAGGTCTATTCCTTCCAGTTTGATCCAGACCCCTTCCATAATGTTTTCATTCTTCAAACATAAGAGCGACCCACAAAACTCGTCGGTGATCCAAAAATTAAAAACGATTCAAATGAGAAGTCAGCTGCAAGCTAAAGACATCGAAATGAAATTTCATTTTATCCAACGATATTTGTCCAGCTGTACAGACTTTTCAAAACACGAGTGAAAACATTAAAAAAGAATGTGAAATTAATGAAATATATGCGGAACTGTAAGATCTCAGTTGTTGCTTGAATATGAGAAAGCTTGAGATTAAGCAATCGAAAAGGATTCCATTTACCTTCTTTATTCAAAGTGAATGCGACGGTATAGCCATTAGGAAATCCAACACCTTTCAAAATCTTCGGTGTTGTAAGTCCAAACAGATCCAAAATATCTTCTACTGTCATTTTATTGATTTGAGCATAATAATAAACATCGGAAGGGTTTGTTACTGATATGAAAAGCTCTATCGTAGCCTCGATCTTTTTTTCACTCTCCGGTCGACCAATTGTTAGTTTAGCACCAAATTCTGCGAAAAAATTGAATCATATTTTAGTCCGTTAAAATCATTAATATGAGTTAAAAAATGAGATCTCGTAGGTTTATAAACAGCCTATTGTATTTGATAAATTCTTAAAAATCAAAGCAATCTCGACCCTAGTTTCATGAAATAAATCTTCATCGAGAAAGATATACCATACACCCTTCGTAGTGGCAAAAATATTTCAGCACCAACAGGGTATGGTATTGAAAATGCACGTTTTCTTGGATCTAGGATAAATGCCATCTTCCCTAAAAGAGTCTCGGACACCAACAACTTCAAAGGAAAAATTTAAAACTATTTTTTTGGTTGCAGCTGTAGACTCTCTCTCTTAATCAGCCATCTCTTTCGGCCTTGGTTGTCGCCATTTTCTTGGGCCATTAAAATAACGTTGCAATTTTTTGGTCACCAAGTAGAATTTTGATTATTTTTTAACTCACGCAGGCTAGGAATGGGCACAGCAACATTGATTGAAACGCTAAGAACCAAACTGCGTATAACGATATTATTTAAACCAAATGGTTTTTTCCACTCTCCATCAAGACTTCCAGAGAGACTTAAATCACCATCTGTGCTTATTCCAATTCGGCCTAGAATAAAAACATAGCTGCGTTAATGTTTTCAAGTACATTTTCTCCGCTGATTTGGGGAAAACATTGAGAAAACATCGAGTGAGCCAAAAGGTTTCAATTTTTGAAAATTCAAAGCACCAACAGTACTTGATGGATTGGAATGAATCGAATTTTGATTCATAGCGGAGAGAATTAAGCATTTTTGTAAGCTTCCAGCACGCTGCGCTCGCTCTTATGAGCACTGAGAATATATAGGTAAATTCAACTTTACGAAAATTTAACTTCACTGCGAAATGCCTGAAAGGGGCCTAAAACACTTGATCAAATCATGAAAAAACTTCTTGTACAGAACAACAAGGAAATTACAATCTCTCACCGATGAGAAATATCGTCTGCACATTTATTGTCATGGGACTGAAAACCTCAGTATCTGTTTGAAAATCTATTTCTTTTAACTCCTGAGAGAAATGACATATATTTACGTATTGCTCTGTGTTAGGAGACTCCTAACGATTTGGTCAAGCGTGTAAGGCCTTTTTTCAGGCATTTCACAACAACGAAAGTTTTGTAAAGTCGAGTTCACCTTCACTACCAATGCTCATGAAAAAGCGAGAAAAATTATGAAAATACTTCAATCTCTCGGGTATCAAGCAGAGTTTGATTTATTCCAATACTCTCCAAGTACTCTTGGTGCTGTGGGGAACTCTTTTCTGGCTCACCCGGTATATATAAAGTTAAAATTTCTAAAAAGGGAAAAGTTAACATTTCTTCATGCCTGTGAAATAAGATTTGTATTACCTTTGATGTCAAGATGATCTTCCCCTTTATGATATCGAACATTTACACCATAAAACAGAGCAGCCTGATGACCTTCGACGGCAATCACAAACTCATACCCTGTCAATGTCACTGTCTCACTCTTCTTTTCCTCGATTTTTAGCTTTGCAGAAATTCTAAATGTGTGTTTGTCTTTCACAACTCCTTCTAGATATATCACCGCGTTTTTGTCTTCTTTCTTATCACGTTTTGAACTCATTTTGTTGATCAGATGTTTTCCTTCTTCGCATAATTTGAATTTATCGCAATTTTCTGGGAAAGTAGCTTTTACTTTGAAGTAAAAACCTAAGAAGACGAAGTAGAGATTTTCTGTAAGTTATTTACGGAAAAGTGAGTGGAAAGTTGTGCTTTCATGACCTACTGAGTAAGTAAATCATTAATTCCGTTGAATTCACTACAGATCTTCATATTTACCTATTATTCAGTCTGGCTACATTTAGCTTTAAGTATCATTCCGTATCTTTTTAATGTTATATGTTATATTTAATTTCAAATTTATTAGATGGAATTTTTAAAATGAATGAACTGAGCTGAGTAAAATGCAGTCGCTCATCATAAACAAAAGCTCTTGCATCACAACTGAACATGAAGTTAAAGCACAGGGAAACCAGGAAATAATTGTTGCGAAACATAAAAATTGCTTGTCTTTGCCTAGACTGATGATATGGTCGTAGTTATCGCTATTGAAATACTGCCGGACGCTCCTAACTACGACTCATAATCAAACGCCATTATTTTGAAATGACTATGACTGCCTCGCTTCCATAAGAGCCTAGGCAGAAAAGCACAAACATTTGTAGTGTTCAAATGAAACACATTGATTTGAAAACTTCACAATAAATCAGTTAAT
Source organism: Aurelia coerulea (assembly GCA_039566865.1). Taxonomy (NCBI): domain Eukaryota; kingdom Metazoa; phylum Cnidaria; class Scyphozoa; order Semaeostomeae; family Ulmaridae; genus Aurelia; species Aurelia coerulea. Next base: position 1,867,784 of record CM076944.1, on the reverse strand, counting down.
GCTTAGCGAAAGCAGCAAAATAGTACCTACGTACAAGATTTGATATTGTCGCCAACTGTTTTCATGGTATTCTTGTTCGTAAGACTTTGTTCTGTCCGGCCAAGCTCCTTGAAACTCTGCTTTGAGCTTTGAGTTTCCGTTGGTCAACATCAATCAATCGAATTTGCAGAGATTCTAATGGCGTTGTATTTGGTTGTATACTTTGTACATGACTGTGTATAGCAGCCTCGTTCCCAAGGGCGTTCAAAAGTGAAAAAAGTCAGTCCAAAAATATTGCCGTAATATTATGAGTCCCAGTAAGAGCGGTCTCGGTCTGGCGTAATAGTCTCGTTTTGGATAGCGATTACTGGGACTCATCGTAATCAGTCTAGTCTTTGCCCCCAATCTGAATGAAAATTGTCTCTCTTTGTCCCCTGTGCACTAGGTCATTCTACCTTAGTCCCCTGCATTCTAGCTGCGTATCAATAGTAAAAAATGACTAAGCACACTGGGGAGTAAAAAGAATAATTTTTATTCGCACAAAGGACAGAGACAGGCAATTTTCATGTTTAGCAACAATTATTTCCCTGGTTTCCTTATGGGTAAAGTTGCATTGTTAGAGCCAAGCACTGGGATCGCAGATGTAGAGAAGGCCTAATCAAGTCCGCAATCCTTTGTTGTGACGCTCAAGTAGTGGGCTCGAAGTTGGCTCGAACTCTGTCCGCCTGACCGTTCTGGCTGCAAAGTCAGAGGATCACCCCCAACTGCACCACAACACCTTCAAATGTTGCTCCAGAGCTTGCGAAGCTATGACGTAATGCCTTCTCGCCTCATTTTCGATTCCGTTCGCGCGCCTCTCTTTTGATTTCTGATAAAAAGGCATCACGTCATAGCTTCATAATCGCAAAGGAGGCTACGGGGCTTTATCATTGGGGGGGGGTATTCCATTTCCTGGGGTCCTTGTGATTACACCACTGCACTGCGCATACTTATGTTGCTAATTGCCTACAAGTGCACTTATTTGTGCAGCAACACATTGAATTATTTGGGTCAGGACTTAGTGAGTAAAACCAGCACGGAACACTGTCTGACTATCGTAACTACTAATATAATCAGATAGTGGTCTTATTTCAAAATTTCCCCATTTTGGGTCATCTGATATATTCTGAAGAATTAGCATGTAAAGGATAAACTCTGCTAAATAAGAGAAGAACAGAATCCTGAAAATAAACAAAAGATATTCTTCGAACCTTTATGTTCTTTGGGCATCCCTTTTAACGGTGCCAAGCCATACTCAACTTTACCATTGACGTCATCCATTGAAAGCACTGAAAAAGTGACAAATTTATTCAATTAGGCCCAGTTTAAACATCGTCTTTTGCCGTGTCGAATTTGATAGATGCTGCTAAAAACTTTTAAGTATCAATTAAATTCGACATAAAACGATGTTTAAATCACCTGCCGTTTTAAATAGATAAAACGGCTAGAGTTCACTAGCTCTGTCGTATCAAACGGCAGAAAAACGACTTGATTTAAACATCGTTTTCTGCCCCGTTTAATCAATCAATTCTACCCCATTTAATCAATCAATTCTAGGTCATGGTCCGCGGTTTCTACGTGTGATCAGCCACTGCGCTTGTGCATTTGAAAAATGGCGATTTTAACCATTTTAATTTCAATCCGACATGGCAAAAAACGATGTTTGCCGTTTTTAATACAGTTCGATTCGAATGAAACCGTTAAAACAGTTTTTTGAAACCGTTGATTAATAACCTTTCGCCTGCGGCAGAAAAAAATGTTGTTATCGCTAGAAATAATGTGGTCAATGCCATAGCCGAGTAATGAGAATTTTAGAAGGCGTGTAGCAAAATTCTGCAGTATTTTGAACAAACTTTTATGATTTAAAATTTTTTAAACCCAGAGAAATACAGGGTATCCCAAAAAAATTGTTCGACGGTTGATTAAATAGAGAAAATAACGATAAAGTGAACAGGCTCCACTTAAAAATAAACCTGTTCCTAAGACCTTGAATTAATTTCAGATAGAAGAATCGTGCAAATCGGCTGAATATTCACAGAGATACAAGCTTTTGAAGTTCATGATGTACGAAAGCTGAAACCAGAGGCTTCTCATTAGCATTTGAAGTGAAAGTAGGATGGGGCTATAGTTTGTTTTGTTTCTCGTTTCTTTCAGAGAAAAACAAATTGAATTTGGAAAGGACTTTCCATAACGCCGAACAAAATTTTGGGGCACCCAGTTGACAATTTAATCTCAAAAGAAATACGAACTGTAATCGACTTCTTTCAACCAACAACCATGGTCGACTTCTTTTCCAAAATATGTTTTCACCATTTCACAAAGTTCCAGCTTTGGTACAAATATTCCAACTTTATACTGGGTTTTGCCATCAACGTTGACAAAAATCACTTCTACCTTCACATCTTCCCAATCGGAGATCTTCGCTGTGGCTGAAACACTACAATCGAAAGAACAAAAAAATCAGTGACTCACAATGAAGTCCTCCTTTTTGGCCAAAATATGATATTTCGTAGGAAACTATTGCCCAAAAGAGAATTGTATTTTTGTCGTCTCTCTCAGGGAAAAACAAACTAACAATCTTCTTTCAAATATAATTGGTCCTTGATACAAATACACAAAAAGAAAATTAAAGGGGCTCCGTCGTCAAAATGTAAACAAAACGATGATTTTTGCAGTTTTTTGAAAGGTGATATCACACAGGATTTTCGTATTTTTTTCAAAATGAAAGTTGCTGTTTGGGCATTAATCCTTGTACTTCACTAAGGAACAAACCAAACATTCATATCTTCTACGATTGCTCGGATATAAATGGATTTTTAACGGTCACTTTTTGGTGGCTTGGGTGAAGCCACCAAACAATCTGCAGAGAACAATGGATGAACAATGGATAATCCCCGACACGTGCGAGTTTACGGATTTGTTTACTGTTTGACGACTGAGCCCCTTTAAGGATCGGTAGCTTAATCAAATTTCTGTGATTTTGCAAAATTTTTCACAAACGCAAACAGCCGCTAATTACCTGGATTGGAAATGAAGCAAATTACCTTAAAGGTGAAGGCTTCGACTCATCAGGCAACTTCCAATCCAGAACCACATCTTGTAAAGCCAAGTTGAATTTCTCGAACTCCCCTGATGCAAATTTTGCATCAGAAACTATATATTTAAGTAATTCTTTCATTGATATTTTGCCAATTTTGCCAGTGAGCTGATAATTTCCATTTTCTTTCTTTACACTGATCGATAAAACTATTTCCTTTGCAATCAATGTGTCCGATTCTAAACTGAAGTCCCAAACGGACCATTCAGCTTTCCGAGAGATCTCAAATTTAATGTCATTTATTCTAAGGATAGAACCCAATGTAACTTGTCCTGGTGCAAATATTTTCAAGGAAATTGATCCATCAAGATCGAATGAGAATTTTTTAAATTTGATGTTGAAATCTATTTTCCCGAGCCATTTTGGAAGTTCAAAATTAAGTGCGTCTTTATCAAACGATTCGACTGCCTTTTGAAATTGCATCTCCAAATTTGGAATGAATTTAAACTGAAACTTTTTATCTGACAGTCTCATGAAGACTTGGATCTCATCTGATTTGTCTTTAGAATCTTTTGAATCATCTTTCTGTTTCTCAACAGACAATTTGAAAGTGACAGTAAGCCCTTTGGGGATGGCGGCATTTTCTTTCTTTGGCACTTCTTTGATCAACTCTAAGGCATCTTTATTCTCAATCAACATGATATCCTTGCTCCCAGCCAGCAATATTGCATCCAAAGTCTTGTCTTTCAAGAACTGAGCCTCTACTTTCTTGCCAAGAATGAATTCCACAAGCTTCATCAAATCAACTGATTTTATCTTCCCAACTAGGCCTACTTTATATGGCTCACCCTCTGTTTTGACAATCACAACATGAAATTTGATTAATTTCGCCAAAGGTTGATCCTTTACGATCCCAGAAATGCTAAGTTCTAAATTGCTCGTCGTAGGATCAAATCCTCCTTCTATCGAAATACTTTCTAACGTAAAATCAACAATCTTTTTCTCGAGAGTTTCCACAGAAAATAATTCTTTAGCTCCAATAAGTGAAACTACATCTTTTACTGACAACTTAATGGCCACATTTTTCGTGGTCACTTTTAATGTCATTTTCTTTGCTCCTTCTTTCTTCACAATTTCAACATCGATATCCTGTTTACCAATACTTATTTTGCCGCTCATTTTCACTTCTATATTCTCATAATTCACTGCTTTCTGCAGATTTAATTTTATCATTACCATACTATCAGAAATCGCTAATTTGTCTTTGATTATGTCAATTTTCCCTGGTGACTTTGCATTGAATTCTATTGTTTTCTTTTCTGTATCAATGACAACTTTCAAAAATAACATTTCCACCACAAGAAAGTTCTTTGTTTCTTCAGCAAGTTTATTTGATGGATAAAAATGATCGACAATTTCCTTTAGATTTATCTTGCATTTTTCTGCAGCAACTTCAATCGTTATGATACCTCCTTCCTTTTTGGCACTCAATTCGCATTTTCCAAGCGTGAATTTTGCCGTAGTTTTCACAGTTTTGATCACATCATCCAGGCTTGGCAATTTTGGTGCGTCTAAGGCAAAAATATAGAATATAAATTTAGCTTTCGAAAGCTTGAAATCAAATTGCATCAGCTAGAAGTTTCCTTCAAAACAGCGAGAAAAAGTACGCAATCATTTCACTGCTATATTCTTTCTCTTGCAGAGTTATGAGAAAATATCTACAAGGAGGACCAATTCCCCGAACCAAAATAGGGTTAAGTGTCCCATCCCTCCCTCCGTCATGTTTCATCGAATTAAAAAAAAGCAATCCAGAATCTAGCGACAGAAAACCAAGAAACAATTGTGAATGAAATGATTCATATTTATAAATTGACAATTCAAAGATTTGATATGTCCCCAAGAAATTATAAAGGATTAGATACATGAGTCACATGGAGCCATCGCTGATAGACAATCTGATATTAAAAGACCTGTCCAATCTTTGAATCGAATTCAGTCATTCCGCTCGCCTGGAATAGCCTTGTGGGTTGTGTCTCGGGGATGCTGTGGCAAATCCTTATTTTCACAGGATTGTATAAGATCTTAGGCATGTTAAGAAGCTGTAGTGCATTATTACTTGACCCAAAATGAACCAGCCCCAGTCCCAAAGGCTGAACCAATTTAGGTTGAGGTCTGATGAAGCAGAATGGTATGAAACATAGCATTCTTTTTGATGTTCAATTCATTTTTTCAAGGGTTCCAGGAACATATTTCATAAGGAGATTAAGCTTAAATTTAACGGCAATCTTATGGTTCATAATTTTAATCGTTAAGTTTGCCATCCATCCTTCTTCTTTAATAGCTATAGATGATTTAGTTGTCATTGTACAGAATGTTTCTATGGTAATATCCATTCAACAAAATACCAGACATAATGATTTGAAGTATCTAAAACATTAAAAGTTTGACATTTTTACATCTTTACAGAAATATGTTTAATGCGCATGGACATTGCAGGACTCAGCATTGCTTGGGTAGTTAGAGAGGCACAAGAAAGGGACAATTGGAGAAGATTATGTTGATGTGCCACAGCAGATCGTCTGAACGATCCAACCGTTTAGTGATGATGATGATGATGGACATAACGAAAAAAGAGTTATGTCCATGTGCATGAAATATGTCAGTTACGTCTTTAGTTCTTCTTGGTTCTCTTTAGTTCATAATGTTATGTTTGTTGTTCGTTTTACAGTATTTCTTAAAGTAGCTGGTTTATTTTGTTTAAAATTGTATCAGGCTATTTTGAGTTAATGAAATCTGAAATCATGTGTATGAAATATGTTTCTGTAAAATGTAAAACTATCAAACTTAGGTGTTATCTGTACAACGTTGACTGAAATAAGCATGAAATTAACTATGAAATGGATTCATATCCTGTATTCTGTCCTGTCATTGCCTACCACTACGTTCGGTTAGGACAAGGGCCAGAATCTTTCTTTCTTCAGTAATTTATTTTGAGTGGGCTGGAAGCATTCCATGCTACTTAAAGCTAATTTAAGTCCACTATGCATGCCGCATCCAGGCATGGGACCCCTAGTTTAACGTCCCTTGCGAAGGACGGCGAGATGAGTTGCGAGGTGAGGCCTCCGAGAGGTCACCCATTCAGAGTTTGACCTAACTCGATCGAGCTTAACTTCAGTCACCTGACGGAAACTGTATAAGCCGCGAGGCCACTCACCCCTGTTCTGTCCACCCTGTAGTTTGTGGCAGTTTTTTAGCAGTTTCTATGATCAACCAAGGTTCCGATAAGCATTTTGATGAAAACAGTAGTTGCAACATACCTGAAACAACCGTTGGTAGCAAGAAGCACAACAGGGAAAGCGATGCGAATACCAGTTTCATGGCTGCTATCTTCAATGTCAGCTGGAAGTTTGAAGTTCAGATGGCTCTGCGAGGAGAAATATAGTCAATTACAAATAAAAGCAATGAAACTGAGAGGATCAACAATGTATCGAATGCTTGGAATATCGTACAACGAAAATCATGCGACCAATTATGACATTTTTGAATCAATCGTCTCACTCAGCCTTCAACCTGATTCTAAGGGTTTTTCTTGCGAACAGGGGCGGACTGGCCCGGGTGGCTAGGTGGCGATCGCCACCCGGGCCCCCTTATAATTTTGAAAAGCGGGCCCTTCATAAAGAGAAATTTTTGAATTTAAGCATAAATCTATAACCATACACGTAAGCTTCGCAAGCTGATTCGAAACAATGGCTATCACGTCTAATGTCTCTGGGCCCCAACCAAATGAACACATCTTCACGTTGAGTCAGGGCATCTTTTAACATTATAACTAGCGGGCCATTGGCCCAGTAGGCCCTCTTCCTGGCCCAGTAGTGAAGCAAAAATCCCCATTTTGGTCCATTAGTTTGAGCCCTTTTCGTTCAAATTATTTTACAGTTTAACCCCTCTATTGTCAAGCGCCAAAAATTCCTTCCAGTGCAGTTGACATTCATAGTTACTCAGCCTTAGATGGACCTTTCTGTTTCAACATTCTAGACGTATTAGATAGAGACCTTGCTATACAATTTACAGAGGAGTCAACCATGGGCCTTCCTTTTCCCCAAACTGGCAGAAGGTGTTGTGGCGCTGTGGTGTAATCCTCTGACTTTGCAGCCAGAACATTCAGGCGGACAGTGGCGTGGCCACGGGGGGTATGGGGGGCAACTGCCCCCTCCCCATTTTTGTCGAAAGATGGTCCTCGAGATTCCTCTAAAACCGAAGAGAAAATAGCTGGGTATGGGTTGGGTAAGAATTTTCCAAGAAATGTAAAATCTTCCTTTTTAGCACTGGCAAGCATGATACTGGGAGATACATTTTAAGCCAAAGTGAAAGATTTTTCTTCCAAAATTTTCCTTGTGCTCTGATTCATAGGAAAACTGTTGCAAAATGATCAAGGTTTTCTTGTCGCTAATGGCAAGCATGATATTGGGAGACGCATTCTAAGCCAAAGTAAAGGATCTTTCTTCAAAAATTTTCCTCATGCTCTGATTCATAAGATAACATTCACAAAGCGATTAAGGTTTCCTTGTCGCTAAAGGCAAGCATGATATTGGGAGATGAAAGTAAGGGATCTTTCTTCAAAAATTTTCCTCGTGGATTCATAGGATAACTGTTACAAAACGATTAAGGTTTCCTTGTCCCTAAAGGCAAGCATGATATTAGGAGATGAATTCTAAGCCAAAGTAAAGGGCGTGGCCCTAAAAATTTTCCTGGCCCCCCAGGCTCCCTCATTCTCGTACCCCTCCCCATTTAATTTACCCTGGCCACGCCGTGTAAGGTGTTGTGGCTCATTGGTGTAATCCTCTGACTTTGCAGCCAGAAACAGTCAGGTGGAGTGGGTTCGATACCCGGTAGGACCCCACCATTTGAGGGTCATGACAAGGGGTCGCGGACTCTATTAGGTCTGCTCTATTTCTGCGATCCCAGCGCTTGGCGCTGAAAAACGCAAATTCACCTTCAGGGCTCGATCCCACGTAGGGTCCCACCACTTGAATGTCATAACAAGGGGTTGCGTATTCGATTTGGTCTTTGCGCAAAATTTACTTAGAAGTAGAATCTAGAAATGTAGAAATATAGATACATCATCATGCAGATTTAAAACGATATATCTCGTCAACTGTCAAATTCGTTGCAACTGATTCATGCCTTTAGTAAGCTTAACTTTGCAATGATTCCTCGCTAACGAACGCATTGAGTCATGCAAAAATTCATATCACCTTTTATAACAGTACGTGAAATTTGGTTTTTTCAAGTGACCGCACCCAATTAAGGACTGGCCACACCCTACGGGCCCTTGCGAGCCATAACGCCACCCCAGAAAAAAAGTGCCAGTCCGCCCCTGTTGGAATAGAACGATATTTTCATGCATTGTGAAGAATTTTTGAATGTGCACAATAGTGGTAAAAGTTCTAGCGCGCCACTCAGTCGAACATATCGTATAAAATTATACAGAAATATCGCTCGATCCAAGCTCTTGATTAGAATAGCTAAAAGTTCAATTCTTTAGCCAAAGTCCTAAATCACAATAGACGATTACGTTAAAGATGATGGAGAGGAACTTTTTACCAAGATGCACTGCGTTCTTTAATCGAATTCCTGTAGAATCGTTAAAGAAACTTAATTAGAACGCAATGCATCTTGGTAAAAAGTTCCTCGCCACCATCTTTGGCGTAATCGTCTGGTGCGATTTCATTCAATTTTTCAGCTGCCTGATCAGAAGTGAATTATCATCTTTATCATTGTACAGAATTATTATCTTCTTCATCTTCATTCTAGCTGGAAACTGCCTAAATCGAAAAAAGCGTTAACATTTTTTCCAAAAGCTGAACAAGACAAGACAATTAGAACACTCTTCGAAACGACTTGAGAATAAGAAATGAAATGGTTTCGATCCACTGACCGAACGTTCGTTCAATGTTTGTACAAATTCAGCAGTGCTTTATAATTGATTGAAATAAAGAACGAAACTTGTATTATTCGAATAAAGTTTTTGTGTTGATAAAAGTAAGAGTTTGCTCTTTGTCCAATATAGTTTAGTCAATAGAAAATAGATCAATATTCTTGGATCGATTTAAGCAGTTGAGTTATTTCCAAACGAATAATTTTCAAGAAATCGGTTATGCTCGGGCATTAGCCTCCTTAAAAAGATCGACATCTTTCTTCTGCCCTGTAAAACTTTTTTAAGAAACAAAAATTGAGTTATCATTTCGTTCAGCAAAATATGGCTTGAATTCTCACCAAGTTGGATATTTGCCTCACTCTGTAGTAATCGCAAAACTTAATCCTATCTTCGTTGCAACACAAAAACACTCAAAAGATAATTAAATATCAGCGAATGCTCCAAATTTCGGTGATATCTCAAAATCTAAAACGATCTTGACTTGACTCACCTATTACACAACAGAAAAAGAACAAATTTTACTTACCACTTAAAAATGATCTCTTTCGCTTGTAAATTTCTTCTCATTTCGCTGAAATGTTTGGCAGTTAGCATCATATCATATCACAAACAAATAATTAGACAGACAAATAATTAGACAAATTATTCAGGCAAAGAGAATGATCAGGCAATGAACCATTAGATTAACTAAAAACAAGCAATCTTGCCACAAGAAATTTTGTACAGTACAAGTAAATTAACAAGGAACGATCCCATGTTTGTCACGCATTAATGATCACAAAGATTAACATGAGGAAACGAGCAATAAATAATTTATCGAGGCGTGAAATCGATCATTTGGCACGCATGATTGAGCCTTAGATTGCGTTCACGCGATCGGCACATTTTGGAAATTTCGATTAAACGGTGAAAAATGTGACGGTAGCAAACTTTGAGGTAGCGTTCACATGATACCGGCAAAATGTCGTTTTCAACATGTGCCGGTTAGAGTTCCGTTTTCAAAATCTACTGTTTTCAAAATCTACTATTGTCAAAATCCACCGGTTTCAAAATCTGCCGGCAAAAAATGTGGCACTTTCGTGTCCACGGCGCCGTCACATTTTTCTCTGGGATACACGAGGCCGTTCTGCAATTTAATTGGCTGTTTAAAAACAATGGCAAACATAAATTATGCCTTGAAAGCTTCCTAATTATTCGAATAACAACAATGTAATCTTGTCACTACGCATCAGCGCCCGTATCATATTTTGAAGCCGCCTAGTTCTTTTTATATTTTATACTGTAATTTAGATTAATTTCTCTGGAGCTTAACTTTCTTAAAGGGAATCCAATCATATGTAAGCTTTGATAAAAACCTTGCAAAGATAATATACCTTGTCAAGCGACGAATTCATATTTGGGCAACTGATCTATGTCAACAGTAAATACTAGTAAATAGCATCTGATAGCCCAGAATATGAACGCAGGTGGCTTGAGCCACTTTTACATACTTACATTCCCTGTAGCCTGCATTCAGACTTTCGTTACTGGGGAGGAGAGGAAAGAAAGAACTTTCTTTCCTCTCCTCCCCAGTAACCAAAGTCTGTGCGCAAGAGTTTGGTTTGACGTAGCGTTTCCTTTACAAAACTCAGTGCAAGCATTTGAGTCGAGCAGTAGGTGCAGCCACAATAAGAAGACGACGATAATTTCAATATTACAAAGTTCTAATCTTAGAATTCTCAACTTTAGCATTTCTGACAGTCACTCAAACACTTTATTCTACAAAATATGATCAACAATTGAATACATCTAATTTTCTGATGGAAGGGAATTGGGAGATTGCTTTGAAAAGTTGGAACAATCAATCCTGTTCATATTCAGGTTTCAGGTTAAAATTGTACGGGAGGGTATGGTCCAGACTCTGCTAATGCTGTCTTTTGAATTAAAAAGAAAATCAAAACATGGAAAGACGCAAACTGCAGCTGTAAATTATGTTGTAAATAGGAAATTTCTATCATACTTTATATTACAGTAAAAACCCGCGTATAAGAACCTACAATTTTGCAAGTCAGCCTGACTAGGTTCTTATGTTTTGGGTATTTAGTGGGAAATGAGGCTGTTCAGGTTCTTAAATTGGTTCTTATTTTATTCATGGCTTTCAGGAACTTCTTTTCTTCAGATTCAAACTTCAGGCCTATTATTCACTGTCAGTTCACATTAGTTGAGTTTATGAGATATATTCCCCCACAGAAATTTGTGGAAGAATCAGAAATTTTTATATAATCCGGAGAAAATCTTTCAAAAGCTTCTCATCAGGTAATATAAACATTTTTTATTCTTCCACAAACTTCTGTTGTGAATAACACCCCCATGCTCTCTAAAAATAAGAACCTATTTCAAAATTCCAGGCTGAATGGGTTCTTATATAATTGGGGTTTAGTTGCAAAATTTCAGCCTGTAGGTTCCTAATCCACTAGGTTCTTATACGCGGGTTTTTACTGTATGTAATTATCTTAGTTTGTAGTTGGTTTGAATCAGCTGCTTTATATTTATACGTTTGCCACCATGGAGAAAGATGGAAAAACTGAGGTGAGACCGGGCATCGAACCCGGAGCCTTCTGCTATCTAGGCAGGTGTTCTACCGATTGAAATATTTCACCGTGATTACGAGCGTAAGTACAATCCATAGATATCCATATCGGTGTGGTGAAGTAATTTCTTGACCTGCATGACTAAGTATCGTAAACGTAGGTTGGCCTACATGCCCTTGACGTGTCTAGCCTACGCGAAGTAATGTCCCAAACATGGGCTGGCCCAAATGCCCTTGACGTGTCTAGCCTACGCGAATTAATGTCCCTAACGCAGGGGGCTTGTTGCTTTCGACTTGACCAGAAATTTACGACACCTTAACACCCCCAGTTCTTCCTTTCCATTGTCTTACCCATATTTTGATATGTCAAGATATGCCAGACACGTCGAGGGCCAACCTCGTCCCCAGGGCCTTTTGTTATATTGGTCGAGGGCATTTAGGCCAACCTACGTTTAGGATACCTCACCACACCGACATGGATATCTAAGAACACTGCTTACTCTCGTAATCATGGTGAGATATTTCAATCGGTATAGTAAAGCATCTGCCTAGATAGCAGAAGGCTCCATGTTCGATGCCCGGTCTCACCTCAGTTTCTTCATTTTTCTCCATTCGTCGAAAAGTTTGATATGAAAATTGTGGCTTAAAATCTTAGTATCAAAATATTTGTAACTATGTAGGTAAATAACAAACTTTAAAGGGAATGTAAGCATATAAAAGTGGCTCAAGCCACTTGCGGTCAAATTCTACCCTATCAGATATCAGTATTTCCTGCTGACGTAGATCAGTTGCCCAAATATGGTTCGGCAGGTGTCACGGCCTATTGTCATTGCATGGCTATTTTTGCCAAAGGCTTGCATATGCTTAGGTTCCCTTCAAAGAATGTTAAATGAAATATGTTGACGACTTGCTTCGAATGGTCCTTTCATTTCAGTGTCTGGAATCTCTATCAAGTAAGGCCAGAAAAATCGAGAAAAATAGTGATGTGTACAGTGACACGTTTTTCGGACGAAAAGTATCAGACACGAAACATCGCACAATAATCCCGGACACGTTTACCATCCAACTAACATCCACGCTAATATCTGACGAGCGTCAAACGAAAATGTTCAGTATGTTTTATGGTGGTTTGACTTTGCAAAACAATCTCCATACGCCAAAGCTCCATACTCTAATCTATATAGTCTGTCTCAAATTAGATGTCACCTGTAAATGCCCGTGAATAATAACAATAGAAGTGTTTTGGAAAAGAATTTTGCGTTTTCGCAAATCTCAGGGACATCTTATTTGACACGGACTTTTTAAATGTATATAAACTATCAACGGGATATACCTTGAAAATATTGGGAACGGATGTGTTGTGTGATGTTGTGTGCATTGATAAATTGATGATGGTGAACGTAGTAATTCACGTTTGCATGAAAGTTAACAACGTTGTTTTTCACGGGCAAATGGTGAATCTTATAGTAACTTTAAAACGAATTACAAATTGACGATTCACAGTGTTGTCGCGATGTTCTAAGATTGGACTGACAACAGAGGGGTGAGAGGTAAAAGGTTAAATGACCAATGGTCGAAAAATCTCCAAAATTGACAGGAACTCTTATGTAACCTTTACATTACTTTATTCTGTCACTATAAATACAGTTCTAGCGTCCTCTGGATGAACTATCTCCATAACCAAGAACGCAGCAACAGTACAGAATGGCGGAACGGAATGGTGGAATATATGGAACGGAAAGACGAGACGAAACAACGGAATAGATCAACAGAACAAAAAAGCTGAACGGCATGGCGGAAAATAACAAATTTTAGCGCTTCCCTTGATCATTTTATTTCAAAACACCTACGCAGATTCTACCCTGGGTACCAGCCTCTCTAACGTAAAAATGTTTTTACGTTAGAGAGGCTGGTACCCAGGGTACGCAGATTCTAGCATCCTCAATTTTTTCATCAAGACTCGGTCGACGTCAAAACAACGGTTTGCACAAATCAACAAAAATTTTCAGAAATCAATGATGAAATTCCGTGATTCCGTCCCACCATTCTGTTCCGACATTCTGCCGTTACGTTCTGTTGTTGTTATATAAATAAAGGGAAGGAATTTTTGGCAGGCTTTCTTGATATAACGACTGTTAGCTGCGCGATTACAAGTGGGCGATTCAGCCTTTCGTCACAGCGTATAAGATTGGACCGACAACAGAGGTAAACAGTGAAAGGTCAAATAACAACATGGCCAAAAACAAATTATTCAAAATTGACACGAAATATGGGGATAGTGGGGGATACCCTTTTCATAAATTGAAGGTTACATGATAGATAAAAAGGGGTCGAAGCCCATGGTTGCAATGATGATATTTAGGCCATTTGCCGGCTGTTGATCAAACCTGATGGTTTGAATTTAAAACAAGGTTTTATTTCGAAAATTATCAAAAACATTAAACAGTACATGTGCATCAATCTTGTGGCTGTTAGAAAAATCAATTATGTTTGTTATAGCACAGTGCACAGGTTTAGTTGCTATGATAATTTTTCAAACAGGGTAACATTTTTTGAATCACCTTCCAATCAGTGAGACTACAGCGTGCGTTTAAAGCCTCTCGTGTAACATCGACGGAGATCTTACAAGTTTTGCGATTCAAAATATTGTCTTAGTATCTTAAAGAGCCATTTCCACCCAGGGGCTTTTGCGGGAATGCTCAAATTTCACAAACTGTCTGAAAATGAAATAGGGCCTAAGTGGAAAATATGCATTCACATTGCAGCAGTTAAACTGATAAAAAAGTTTTGCTTTGGTTGAATAGTTCTACCAGTTCAACAACTTCACTCTTGATCTATTAGTTTTCGTTCAGACCAAATTTGATTTACAGACAGTCTGAAATTGTACCGTGACAGCAAAGTATGTCTCTGTTCCTACAAGTCACGCATGAGAAAACGGAATGGAGAGAATTGCCGTTGCAAAATATGTAAAAAGGGTATTTTACGTTACTATTCATGAACTGTAATTTCTTTTGTTTTTGTAGATAGTTGGTCTTTATCACTCCTTGTATTAGAGCTATTTTTACAGCCAACTTTAAAGAATTTTATAATAATAAATAAAAGAACCCTGGGCGACAGTGGCTCTCTAACATCGGCCTGAACACAGAGTGGCAAAAAGGGACTGATCATACGATAAAATGGCCAGATTCAAAATTAAAGCGAAGTCTAGAGTTCATAGGTAGCTAAATTTGTATGTTTGCAAGTGAGAGAATCGACAGGTTTTCAAAATCTCGCACACTGAAAGGTTAAAATGTAAAATGGCACACTTTTTCAACTATTTAAAATGGTAATGGCACTCTGTTGCTAATTGGTAACAACACTGTCCAAGATAGGACTCCAGTTCAATGATATTAATAAAAACTGGGCCATTTGTAAGAAATTGTTAGAAAGATATTTTTCAATTTTATTTTAGCTCAGCTCGGTTTTTTTTTAAAAATATTTTCAGGACAGCCGATTGGCAAAACAAAGAACCAGATATGATGTGGTATACAATTTAAACATTTTTCATAGATATAATGAACTTTAAATTTTCAACTTTCAAAGAAAACCTGTCGGGTAAGGAAAGCAAACGTAGGTTCGCCCGCCAGGTGAAGATTTCATCTTCTAATTGACACAACACACAACGAAACAATTCAGCAAATGACACTGAACAACAACGCAACTTAAATGTCGCTGTCTAGAGAAAAAGTCTCTGACAAAAGTACTTACTTAATAGCGACAGTGGATGCAAACCGTGTAACGTATATCCTTGGATGAGGGCCCGGGAATTCATTACAATTCCAAGGGGCTCTTATCATATGCAAAATTTTACAACATATCATACGTTATCACAGATCTATTTTAAGGCAAAGCGATTTGGCAACCTCAAGAATTTATTTCACAGCTTCAACGAAGCCAGGCATAATGTTTTACTTTCTCTGTTATCTTCACTTTATTGAGTGCACTCAGAGGTGTGAAACCTATTCTTCTGGAAGGCAAATTGCATTGCCCCCTCGGAAACTTAATAGTTCTATTTTACAAAATTCGCCGCTGCTCTCTTAACTTGGGATGGGACACCCATTTGAGGGAGAGGGCTCACCCAAGGATTTACGGCAATAAAAAAAGGAATAAAAGTAAAGTAAACAAGGCAACATTTGCAACAATGAAGTCGCTTACAATTACGGATCTGAAAAAACTGATGCTGTTACCTGAGAATATCTCAAAAGAATTTCGTCGCAAGTTTGCTACTGCTACAAATTCTTTCTCACTATCACTTCAAGAATCCCTTCGAAACAAAGTCTTCTCTCCAGCCGTCCGCCTAGGCCACTATCTTCTCTTGGGCTCATTCGGAATCTCTAGTGTTAATCACGATGAAAAACGTATTTGCCAAATTTGATCAGCGGGAAATGCTTCTGAACGTATCTTACAGACAGTCACATTCATCTACAATTAATCCTTCAATGTTCCTAACAAGAATCTTCGTCTTGTCATTACTGTAATATATCAGCTTCTGCGGAGAAGATTTGGCTGCCGTGCAGCAAAAAGTTATGTGATTCGTATTTTCGTTCCTTTGACGCATACGGCCAATTACGCTTTTGATTATCTCGACGCGCGGTGAAGTGCTTCGACTAAACGATCCACACTTTCCGAGGCACTGATACGCTTCAAATTCCCTTGGTTCAATGACGTGTGTTCCTAGACCAATGTCAGCGAATTTGACGGTAAGCGGAGCCCTACAGCATCTTCTTCCATTCTTGCACTCTGCCGCGCGTCGCTTTCGCTTGAGGACCTTTCTCGAAATTTCTTGAACAATAAATGGCCTATGGCGTGCTTCAAAAACTTCACTCCTTGCTTCAGTAAATTGAAGATCCACTACCATCTCGGCGCCATCAACACCGAGTATTCCTTGCACATAGTTCTTCACATAATTTGTAAGTTGCGTTTCAAGCGATGCAGCAATCCATCCATTTTTCTTCACGGCAAAGCTAAGTCCATTTTTTCTTATTGGTCTCGTCAGCGGATGCAGTGTATTTCCTTTAAGCACTGTCGTCAATGTCAAACTGTAAGTCATCGTTAAGAAGGGCATTGGCAGCCAAAGCTCCACTGTAGATAGCCTTGATTCCAGTGCATCTGAGCTCAATGGCATTTTGAATTTAAAGTGACCAGTGCCACTTCCACCACTTGAAGGAGCTAAAATAATAATAAGAATGATGATTCATACACACTAACCTGAAGTTAGTTAGCAATAACAATAGGTTAAATTGTTTGGACAATATACCTATGGACAATTTACTATCCACAACACTTACAAGTACAACCATACCAAAAACATCCAACAAAACAACGGCCTAAACTCTAAAACTATTCAGAGGTGAACGTGAATTTTGCAGCAAAGTGAGTTAGTCACTTACCGCAGAGCCCTCTTTCAGGAGCATCCGTCTCCAAATTTTTGTCAAAACAGTGATTTTTATCACACAGACTCTTAAACCTTTGTTCAAAACGAAAGCATTATTTTCAAGATAGATCTTTGCATTCACAGAGGAACAAACCAAAAATATTCATATTCTTATGATGGCTCGCTGGACTTTTGACGGTTACTTTTGGGTGGCACATAGCAAACTGCAAAAAGCAAGTTTCCTTGTGAAGACACATAGCAAACTGCAAAAGC
Source organism: Aurelia coerulea (assembly GCA_039566865.1). Lineage (NCBI taxonomy): Eukaryota > Metazoa > Cnidaria > Scyphozoa > Semaeostomeae > Ulmaridae > Aurelia > Aurelia coerulea. The sequence continues at coordinate 1,850,536 of CM076944.1, read as the reverse complement.
AAGACACATGCTAGACTTGTTACATGAGTCCTTGTTTTCGCTCCCCATTTCCCCCAACGATACCCCAACAAAACAGTAAATAACAATTCAATTCAATGGAGCAAAACTTAGACGAATATCATCAGTGATCTAGGCACTTGCTTACTAGCAATCTGACTGCTTGTCGTAGATTTCTAGATTAAATTCGACCCTCAATTGTTAAAATAAACTTAGTTTTGGTGACTTGTCACAAGTTTTGGGTTCCACTGGTAGATGGCAATTAAAACAAAACCATGATATAAGTCTTTCTGGTATTCCACGTGAGTTGAAGGATCTTTCGAGTGCAAGGAAACAGCTCATCATTTTAATATCTTATCAGTAACCCTTCATTTTTGAGTGCAATTGTCTTTTATGCTGCTAATTCTTTGATATTGTTAATAGTTTATTGCTTTTGACATATTGAGAATATCATGCGTGGCGTGAAGGCATTTTGAAACAGTCATTTTCATTACCTCAGATAGTTAATACTAGAAAATAAAAGCGCTCGCTTCGCTCGCGTTTTAATATTACTAGCTCCTGTGGAAAGCGTTTTAACCATATCTGATCACATTCCTTGAAAGTAATTGGCTCACCACAAGAAAGGACAAATCTAATTAATGAGTTTAGTTGTGGATGCTAGAGAATGCCAAAACGTGTTGTACTCATGCACCCATGAAAGAGCTACAGGACAGAGTTTTGTGCCGTCCTTTTTTGGAGCATCCGGTAATTTGAGACAGACTTTAAAGGAGTATTTGCTGGCCATTCAAAATGTCTGCCCTAAAATTGTGACAAAAATTCAAAAATTCTAACAAAGAATACAGAATAAGATCAACAGTTCCTATTTCTGATGTTACCAATAATGATACCCTAAAATTTATTTTCTTCCCGAAAAAGGCGCCCCAAGAAATGGCACATCCCGTACCGGTATATATGGTAGTTACCCCCCCCCCCCTGTTGCACTTGCAATCTCTTTATTAGCGGCCATTTACGTGGATCTACTATGGTCTGTCTCAAATTACATGCCATGAGAAAGAACTGCGATCAGGTTGATTTTTGTTTGGATGGTAAATAAGGCATTATCGCAAATATTGCATGGCATCTAATTTGAGATAGACATTTAAAAATACATGACTTAACTAAAGAAAATCAAGAACAAAAACAAAATAAACTAAATAATCAAAATAATCATGAATATGACGACAACAAAGATTCCACAGAAGGATGCATCGACAAAGCAAGCCGGTTGCAAAGGCCCCTTTAACCTTCTCTTTCTTCTCTTCTCTTCAATCTTTTCCTTCTTTTCCAAGTGTTTTAAAATAGAGTTGGAAAAGCAAATAATAATGGGCCACCTGTTTTTCAAAGCTACAAGGTCAAGGGTCAAGGGTCAAGGGGCTCTTCGAGGTCTAAGTAGGTTCTCCGTGTTCATAAGAGGTTCAACGATAATTCGAAGTTGTTTTGAAGGAAACTCAGCTGTGTAAAAGGGCTTGTTTCAACTAGCATGCCTTGCACGTGCCATCTCTTGGTTGACCTTTGTTGTCGCCATTTAGCCATTTCGCCATTTCATGACCCATGACAACAAAAGGCCAAGCAAGAGGTGTCACTTGCAAAGCATGCTGGATGAAACAGACCCTTTAAGGGCTTATGTTGCCGAGCTTGAAATTTTCTGATTTCGTGTCAAGGACCAAAGTATTTTAAGAGATGTTGCAAAGTGCCGTTGTTGATCACAGGCGTTTAGTTAATCTTACACATCTTAATTCAAACTATTCTTGAAATTAAGACTCGAGAGCATTATTTGCTGAGCTCATCTCATTAGAAAGCTCCCAAGTAGAATGCAGCATTCTTGTATCTGTTCTTGCACAGGTAGCGGTGAAAATTCGTGACTGACTTCGCATATACTGCGCTCTCTCTCGTACTCCTCCGTAGCGATGGAGCCGATGACGAAATAGAATTGATATTTGTCTGGAGGCCAACCACAATGTTTTTCATACAACCAATTCCAGTCTCCAAAGAAAGACACTGAGAAGGAAAAAGAATAGTCCTTTTCTGTCTCAGTGTATTTCTCTGCAAACTGGAACTGGGTATGTAAAAAAACGATGTGGTTGGCCTTATCCAGACAAACTTTGCTAAAGAGAAAGAGAGGTACTTCTCCATTCTATACTAATTTTCCCCGCTCATATTTCATACATATTTCATATTTAATTCTTTTATTATTCTTCAGGCTACCTTCTGTTTTTGCACCTGTTTTTGTATCTCTTTTTAGATTTCAGGTTTAAGTTTTGAAAAAGTTTGTTTCGTGGACTGGTGTTCATCATAAAATTATACAATAAGTTTTCATACGAAACCGCTTATACAACACTATAGTTACGCCCTTCCATGAATTTAAGAAATCCTACTATGCACGATAGGTACCCTGGGTATCAGACTCTCCAGGGTGGAGCGATAAGACACTAAGTATGAGCCAGTCTAAATTTTTCATCAGAAGTGAGCCATCTTAAACTATTGTTTTGTTTGCATGTTTTGAACTTATTTTTGGTTAGTAGTGAGCCAATCGCTGGTCCACGAGTTTAATATTTTTGGAAGTGAGTCATCCTGGAATTGCTTGGAATAGAAACTACATTCTGAAGTTCATACTGTCAAGTAAATCTCGAATCACACTAGAATTAGGGTTAAGTTTTTCAAAGTAATGTCAGGAGTCTCTTTGACCCAAGCGACATCAGCAGGTCAAGACCACATGGAAACGAGGAAGTCAGGTGATGAGCATGCCTTAGACTATTCAAACATGTTAGAAGCTGCTTCCTAAAATTTCTGCTCAGGGCGGTCTGAAAGCAATTTCTCTCTTCATTAGCTTGTATATTTTGTAGGTTTAATGTGGAGGGCCCTCACAGAGCAGCCATTAGGCTCAAGGGTCTCCCTCCTTAATAAACTGTAACATGAGCGATATGAAGGTTCAAGGTTTGTAGAGATTTAGGTTTTAACTTTACTTTCTTTTGCCAATCACAAGACCGCTATAAATAGTTCAGAAGCTTTTCAAAGACTTCTTAGGAGGTCAGGCCTTACTTTTTCTTCATTTTTGCAAACTACTTAATAAAGACACACGTTGTATAAACTAAACCACCATCATGTATAAACAGAAAATAAAATATAAAAACACCACTGTTTATTTGAATACGTTTCGATAAAAATCTTCTTCAGTTAAACTAAACCAGATGACAGCCGAGTATTTATACATTTTAAAAATCTTATTTACATGACAATATATTTACACAACCTAAGCAAAAATCATGCCAAATTATATTACAAACAATGAAATAGCATTTACCGCCACCACTGTTAAAAGAAAGTTTTTAAGTTTTAGATGACTCCCAGTAAACAACCATTTTGAGATATATGCGTGGCACCATTAATTAGCACACCTGGGACTGGAGAGTGACGATTCGTTCTGCCTCAACATCGGTGGACAATAAGTGAAGCAGAGCGAGCAGGTAAAGCTCCTCGGCATACAAGTAGATAACCCTTTAACAACTGACATTTGACGTCAAGGAGTGTTGAAAAATAAACCAACAATTATGTGTATTCTCATATACCATTCCTTGATGAAGAAAGTGAAATTGTTAGATGTTAAAATAGACAACCATTGATGGCCATATTAAAAATATGTGTAAAGAAGCAGGAATAAAAATAAGTGCACTTGCAAGAATAGCACCTCATTTAAATGAAAATACACCGATACTTTTAATGAAAACAATTGTTTTCACATTCTTCAATTACTGTCCTTTAGTATGTAGTATGGATGTATTGCAGCAGGAAAAACAATAAACTTATTAACAACATTCATTTTGCATCATTTTTTTCAAGAATCATTTTGAAGATAGATCTTTGTACTTTGTACTTCACAGAGGAAAAATCCAAACATTCATATCTCTAACGATTGCTTGGATATAAGTGGATTTTTAACGAGCATTTTTTTGGTGGCTTGGCTGAAGCCACCAAACAAACTGCAGAAAACAATGGAGAACAATGGCCACGTGCGGTGTTTTCAGATTTGTTTACGGTTTGGCGACGGAGCCCCTTTGATACTGGTAAGTATATCATTCAACAGTGCTATACATTCAAATATATTTCAAAATTTACTTGACTGAAATCGGCCACTCTATTCTCGTATTATGAGTATTATGAGTATTATAAGGGATTTTCTCAATAAGACTCGGTCAAGAAAAATCACGACCATATTTCCTACCTCACAGCAATGACTTTTACATGCTTTAGCACGTGGCATCCCTCTGGGAGGATCAATTTTCATTCCTGGAGCATAAGAACATTATTCAGGATGAGATTTCATCCTCCCTAGAGGATATCATGTGCTCAACCGCGTCAAAGTCATTGCTGTAAGACAAAAACATTTGGAAAATTTGCCCTTTATTTTAAGCCCGTTGCCGATCTCAGTCAGGTAAATTTTAAAATGTAGCTGAACATGTCTACCATTAAATGATATTTTTGCCAGTATCATCGTCTTCATAACTGGGAAGCATTGGCGTTCCAAACGGAGATGGTTGTTTTTTACCCACCCAGTATACAATGCACAGGAAGGATTTGTTCAATTTACGTTACAATGTCATTTCGTCTGTCCCTTTTCTTGTACAAATCCCACCCAATTTTGCATATTCCAAGTCAAAAATTACACATTTGAGGTGCATCAATGTTAAATCTGTCCAAAGTAATTAATGAAAATCACCTACTGTTTGCATTTGGCATATTTTTAATAACAACATCAACATTGTCCGTGAATTTGAAAAAATAAGCCAAGCCAATCCAAGCAAAGAAACTTGAGCGTTCTCACATTTGTCATCAGAAGTACAAGCGACAAAATAGGAAGCAACGCTGGTCATAACTGAACGTTGTCCCAATACTGTGGTAGTAATTGTTGAGTACCGTAGGAAAAACCGTAAGGTATAATAGATTCGAGTTTGAAATCGTGAATATATGCAATATACACATGGTCACGATGTAATAGAAATATATCATCGCTTCTCTGCTAATCTGCTGATCCCATTTATCGGTGACGTAGGAAGTAGTTCTTGCTTGGAGAGGCAGAATTATTAGAAGGGCTATTTATACAACCAAAAGGGCACTTAAAAAAGGTTCCAGCGGGGACAGTTGGGTACCAAACGTGCTGGCATGCATGTTCGAATAATAACAAGTTCGATTCTTCAATTTTTGAAACACCAAAAAGGCCCCCTATCGCTGAGCATTGAGGATCCGAAACTCCGATTTTCAAAATCTAAAGTAGTGTGTATCTTTGTTACCCATGGTTCATACAACATAATATGTTCTACATTCACAACACAAAATGTTTTTGAAGCAGCTGCTTTTTGTAAAAAAATCTCATTTTCCTACTGAAAACAGTGAAAATGCTTGGACAGAATGTAATACAAGTTTCTCTGATAGGTTTGTAAAAGACCCCCTTTTTCTCAATTTAGGTACCAGATAATCATTGAAAATTCGCTCCCTCTCGCAGAAACCAAGGACACGCCTGCTTATGTTCGAAATTTATCCTGTTTCAAGTATGGAAACGAAAAGATAAATGCATTCGTCTAGGATAATACTAGATGTAAGATTGAAAGGTCCCTAAAGCGTTTAGAAGTTGTATTATCAACGAAAGAAAGTTTTCAAAACAGAATTTACATTAATGAAAAAAAGACTCACTAGTTTCGGCCAACAAGATCTGTCTTTCTTTCCTCAATTCGGAATTTTCATCTTCTCCAAGTATACTCTCATCCTTGTCTTCTATAGGAGCAGGCAGCAAATTCTTGGTTGTGTTGTTAGAACTGGGAGGAGGGTCATCTTCGATACCAAGAGCATCCTGGATTCGTTCCTTGATTTTCTGAAGGCGATATTGGCCTCTGATATAATCTGAATCTTTACCTTGACAGCCAAAACAAGATTTCTGTTTTTCACTCACTTTTCCTCGCTCCCTCTGCATTCCAGCAAATAGTTTTCCAATCTTACTCCCAGAGCAGTGGCCACGCAATACTTCGTGTGTGATGAAACACCACACAAAAATCAATTGAAAAGTAACTCGCAGAGCCCTCAAATCCATTTTGCGTTACACTCGTCTCAGACAGCCTGCTTCTTATGGCACATACAATGAATTTATATGGAATATATCCTCTTTGTTCTTAACCTATAACCTCAAAGAGTTTTAAGTCTTCTAAAGAGGCCTTCTCATGCACCAACAAATTTATAGGCATTCTCTCACATGTCAATCGATGACACAAAAACAGATCAATCAACGACGTCTGTGTTTGAAGGACATTACTTGCTGTTTGGACTTGCTACCTCCGCTCTTGGTAAAAGCCTCGTGTTCATTATCTAACGCCAATCCCACAAAACGCGGCCCCTATCTCTCATAGCTCTTTCTTTCTATCATGTAAGGCTTTGAGTTAAGGAGGGGAATATTATATAATGTATACTGATCTTCACATATGAAGCACTTCACCATGTAGCCGATATATTCACAGCTGAGGTTTTGCCTCCCAGGTATTTTTCAAGTATCCAAAATATACGCGACTACTCAGCACTGGAAGAAATATAGAATAGCGATGACCAAAGAAATTTTAATTTTTTCAAAATTTTCCATTAATTTTTTGAATAGAAAGCAAAATGCTGTTGTTCCGAAAAAATCAAGATATCAACGATCTCCAATGAACATTATTATTTATTATCATTATCATTATTTCTTCCTTTAAAGTAGGCTTAAAATACACGAGATAGCAAAATTATTGCTAATTTAGGCCTACTATTTAGCAAACATATAAAATGAAATAAATTGATAGCAAAGTACCTAAATTTTCTTTTAAGCCATTAAGTAAGAAGGCAGACGCAACAACCACCTTGCAATCATTTTTTAAGATGCCGATGGCTCTATGCTTTAAAACGTGGGGATCGAAACGACAGTCGTTGCTTTCATCTTGACGCTCATCGGGTTCCAGGCATTGAGTCATGAAAAAGAGACCTGCTTTGCCGTGTATCATGTGACCCATGTAATAAAGAGCAATTATCACTTCTAACAAACTAAAGGACCTGCTGTTGCACAATGCGTTTCATGTGATCAGTTTCATTTGACTCGAACGTTAGCCAATCAGATGCGCCATCTAGAACCATGAGTCAGGAGATTCTTGAAGTTTGGGTATACGCAGTCAATCTAAGGCCCCGTTCACACTGCTCCGTTTTTGTACAAAAACGGAGAGAAAAACCTCCGTTTTTGTGAAAGTGTTCACACTGATCCGCACAAAAACGCCACAAAAACGGAGGTTTTCGAAAACGCTATCAAAAGTGGATATCCACAAAAACGGAGGTTTTCGAAAACGCACTTGATCAGTGTGAACGCACAAAAAACGGAGGTTTTTGAAAACGCTCCAATATTCAACAATGATTTTCACAAAAACGGAGCAATGTGAACGCACAAAAACGGATGCTTTTTTCTCCGTATTTGCTATCAGGCAGATCAATGTGAACGGACAAAAACGGATGTTTCTCCTTCCGTTTTTGTACAAAAACGGAGTAATGTGAACGGGGCCTAACATGTGAACGGGGCCTAACATGACTCATTGTCTTTAACCTTTAGTTATGCTTTAGCCAGCATGTAAGGGAATTCCTCTTTGACTTCTATCAAAGGGCCAAAACATATGAATGCGGGGAGTACAAAGGCGGAACATGGCAATTTTGAGAAACGGTTCCAACAGATGTAAAAAATGATTTGAGTTTCCTCATTATGCCCATACCTCTTTATTAGATGTAATCATTTCGCTACTCGGCAGCACTTGCTTAATAGAATTATCATCTAGTTAAAAGAATATTTTCATTCTGTCTGGATTTCATCATTTCAGTACTGTGGACCTCACACCTCCATAAGCCTGATTTTGAGACATGGAAACTTTCAACAGCCTCCTTTTAAAGAGGATAAGCATGCCTGTCGATGTTTTAAGGAATTCGCTTTTTATTGGCATTCCAAATCTAGTGTTATCCTGTCTGTTTTCCCCAAAAATAGATTTTTCTTTGTGACCACAATCATGTTCTCACAAATGATTCTCTGGATCAAACTAGTTCTTGCAGAAGACAGTCGTATATACTTGGGAGGATTCTATTAATTACAGCTGTTCTACAGCGTGAATCAAAACAACTGTTTGAATGTCTGTATAAATTAATCTAATAGATCCATCTTAAAGGCTCTTGCCGTAATTAATCGATAAAATCCTAGCTAAACTTAAACACCATAGATATAGATACCCAGGACCGTCGAGAGGGGGGGCTAGCCAGGGTAGTTACCAGGGGGCCCGGGGCCATTGGGGGCCCGCAAGAAATAAGGTATGCATTTTTTCTTTCCTGTAGTTTTCTTTCAGGAACATTTTTAGGCCCGCAGGCCCACTGAGATTCCAAATGAAATCTAAAAGCAGCGTTTTACCGTGCATAGGAGGGCGTGGCCCAAGGATAAAAGGGTGCGGTTCAGAAAAATTTCCGGCCGGGGGCCCTCCTTCTTCCCTGACCCTCGGGCCCGGCCCCTCTCTCGACGGCCCTGTAGATACCATTTAGAGTTTGGGAGCAGAGGCATATTTGAAATGATTGTAAAAATCGTTAAAGCATCTTTAGTATGATTTGATGGATTAAAAGGAACATTAGGCACTGTGTTACAATTGTATTTGGCAATTTTTGATATCTTCATTATCATGATCATTATTATTATTTTCAGTATCACAGCGTTTCTATTCTTCAACCAGCTTTTCGTTTGTGACGTCATCAAATTGCTAAATCATAAATCAAAAAATGATGTCAAGATGCTACCTGTGACTGGCATTGATCTAAAAGTAGATTAGGAATAAAATCATGATAAAAAAAGCAACAAACGCACCTTTCCCAGCTGTATGACACAGACAATTCTCTTTCTTCTCATCAGAGGCAAGGCTAGCCCTAAGGCAAAAGGCAGTTTCACGTCCAATTCGGATATCCATCAGAATGTCATGTTTGCAAAGATGGCCAATAATTTTCTTCCTTCTCGTCAGATTTACGTGTAGTTAGGATACCCATAATTGTGCGAGGTCTCTTTTCTGATTGTTCACACTGATCGTGGCTTGGGACATGTCGACCTGAAATTATCCATTTCAAAAATTCATATCGGAAATATGATATGATATCACTCAACGCAATTAATGTTCTGGACATTAACACTTTCGGGTATTTCAAAAGTCCAAAACTAATTAGGTACGAAACTATTGATCGCTCAATAGACTATTGTTCCAATTTATTGCTGTAAGCTTTCTGCAGCACAGCAAAATAACAGAAACCAATGTAATTGCAAACATAATTTCTTTCTCGCCAAACAGTCTGCACAGAAAAAGACTGTCCTAAGAAAGCCACTTAGTGAAACAAATCGTTACCTCAATAAGAATCAAATAATTTATTTTCTGTAAAAATTCCACATTGAAATTGCTTTCATTGAAATTTCACTTTTCAATCTTTTCCCAAGTATTTCCAGAAGGTGCTTTAATCAAAATTGCCCACAACGTCAAATGGAATGACCGATCTAAGCAAAACAAAATTCTATATCAGATGTAACATTTCCATATACATTTTACCTGAAATAAGGCTCATAAAAATTGATATGCTTCACGACTGTGCCGGCTGAGAAAGAAAAGACTTGAGGTTTTCCCAAATTATCATGGCTGTAATGTACTTCAAAAAGTCGTTTCCCAAAAAGTTTCTGAACAGAGCGAAAACTTTCTAATCTATACCTTTCTTACTTCTACCATAAATTTCCCATGTCAAAGTTGCTTTGTCCTTGGACTCAGCGAAAAGAAGGGATCATTGCCAGTAACACAGTGAACCCATTGGCTAATCGCACATTTCACGCGGTTTTCCCGTAGCCTCGTATAATACGATACAAAGACGCGTTTCTGTCACCACAGCAACTGATTTAGGCCTGTGTGAGATTTACAGTAAACTCAAGCGACTTAACAGTTACAAAATGCGTTTGACTAAATGATATGAGTCAAAATTAGAAGCTATCAGGTAATAAAACTCATACTAACCGGTTTTGTAATTGTACAGGAAAATATAAAGCCCGAGGTCTTAGAAGTACAGACCGAGCTCCGGTTAGTATGCGCATATTATAAAGCTTCATATTTTAAGGGACATTCGGGACAGTTGAAGGAGCCTTGAAATGTCTTGAGACTGGAGTTAATGCGGAAAGCTAGAGCTCGTGACTTTATCATCCTTGATCGTTTAATAAAGCTGCACCCTTTAAATCTCACTTAAATAGACATTAAAATTTCAGAGTCGAATCGCACCTTTTTGATCTACACTGGGTGCGCCTACAAAACTATCCATGGTTAAAAGGCCACGGTAAATCGTACACTAGGCCGATTTGGAAGATTCATTGTTTAATCCTTGACCAAAATCTGAAATTATACTCGCCAATTTGTTCTTGATTTTCGTCCGCTTATTTCTCGTGTTATAAGCGATTTCTTGAAATTCTTGGACTGGAAAACTGTCTAAACCGATCGAGCACATAAATCAAATTTCTAAAGACTGGGCTTGACAAGAGATATAGGGAAACTCTCCGGTTGGGAATTAAGAAATGGATTGATTGTTATCAGTTGCACGAGCGTTGGCTACATTCTTGCACAATCTGTTAGTGTTGCTGTTATCCCAAAAACTATCCCTTTTCACTAGTCAATACAGTAAAAACCTGCATATAAGAACCTTCTTCGAATAAGAACTTACAGCAGGCCCGATACCAGCCTTAATTCTTAGGGGGGCAAAGAGCCAAAATTTTCCGACGCTATAAAATCTATAAATCTATAAAATAGCAACAACCCCAATTTTAGGAACATACGTTAAAACATGCACGAAAGGACTGTTGTGCTCCTTTAATGACTAGATTTTGGAATTATTTCGTAGTTTCAACGTTGCAGCCTTCAAACTTGGTCAATATGAAGAAAAAAATGCTGTAGATTCAAAATTCATGTCAAAATTTATCCTCGAAAGTCGATAAATTCATGTTCTATGCATCATTTTCCCAGGAAAATCTTCTAAATGTGGGCCTGTAACAACAACGAAAATCCGACAAGCGGAGTAAAATTTCCGACAAATGGCCTTCTGGGGGGCGCTCCGCCCCCCAGCCCCCCCCACTGGCTTCGGCCCTGACTTACAGCCTGAAATCTTCAATATTTACTCCTTCATGTAAGAACCTTTTCACTTTAGCTTTTCATAGGTTCTTATTTTGAAGACCGAATGCATAGTTCAGCTGTGGCAATCCAAAGCATTGATTTGATTATTGTGCAAAATAAAACATAAATATCGCTCCTCGGTCATCTAATAGGCCTAAGCAAGTCTGATTCCACCACAATGCCAACGTTCCATCCTCTATCACAATTTATATTCTGATTTAGACTTATTACAAGTTCGTAGTTATCGCTATTGAAAGGCTGATAGACGCTCAAACTTTGAGCAGTCTGAACAAAAAATCTTGTTCTTGTTGTCGTTGTCGTTGTTGCGAAAAATCATTCTTGACAAAATTTAAGAATCTAACTTGAGAATCTAAAGGCTGATTCATGAATGTTATCCATTACATAAGAACCACCCCAGCTTGGCTTGAAAAATGTATGTTCTTATATGTGGATTTTTACTGTAAGGTCTTTGCGTTGATAAACAGTTTTCCCTTCGTCCTTTCAAGTTCAGTATGTGAAATTGGATCAAAATTTTTCGATCGAGTTATGCTGTTTCCAACTCATTTATTGCCAAGGAATCGCTTAGAGAACTAGAACTGGGCTACCGAAAAATCAACACAAATCGCCAAGCAGATCAAATCATTAAATCATTAATCAATAAAATCATTAATCAACAAAGTCTGCGTAGTGGTAGCCTGCGTGCAGACTCTATTGATTTCTTTTTAGAGAGGTTTTCCGTCCAGTAGAGTCTGCGCATCAGCGACCACATCCTTGTTCTCAGTTTATGAGAAACGCTAAACCTTCTCTGATTGGCTAAAGCTTTCCCCTTTGTTTGAGTAGCTTCCGTGTCTTTGTTGGAGTCTTCTGATATTGGATTGGTATATGCATGAACAAAGCTAGCCAAATAAAAGCCAAAGAAAACCTTTTGTGTATGGCTGCTTTGTCTATCCTATTTATAGGCGGCTCTATTGAATCTAATTCAATGAGTTAGTTCCTCAATCGTGCGAACCGTACGTGACCTAGAACAAGGATGTGGTCGCTGATGCGCAGACTCTACTGGAGGAGAAACCTCTCTGAAAAGAAATCAGTAGAGTCTGCACGCAGGCTAGCGTAGTGGACGATTCATCGTGGTTTTTCAAAAAGGATAGTTTTCTTTAGTTCACCCAGTGGTTGGAGCAAAAAATAATCTGTATCGACTATATCGAGATCACAATTTCCAGGTAAAAGAAGACTGAAGGCAAATGACCTTGAGGATATTTGCGGATTTCTCCAAAGAAGTTTGATCTTTTAGGATTAAGATTTTAAATCAAAGATGCCCAGACAAATTCAGCTGTTCCGAAACATAATATGTAGACTGGCTAGCCGATTAAGGCAGATCAAACTATTTCTAGCTTTTAGCTTGTTCAGAAGTCTTCAGAAATATAATAAAGATATTTTAAAGAGACGATCGCGCATATGCTGCAAATATATAAACATTCCTGTGTAAATGATATGACCTCTTTCTTTGGGTAAACCTTTTAAACTATTTTACAAAAGAGCCAGGATCAAACGACAATTTTATACATTCTTATACGAGAGGCTTGATTGAGTGGTGAAAGAGTTCTGCCACTATTGTGCATATTCTAAAATTTTACAAAATGTATACCAAGATTATTCGGTTCAGATTCTCTTTCAAAATGGCCAAAAGGTCTATTGAATTACTTGAAAGAAACTGTAATTAACTGGATGATAATGGAAATGAACTGTAGCATTTTGCTGTAATTTTACCGTCGCAACTTTACATCCTGATTTAGCATAGTAGTTATCACTGTTAAAATAATTTAGCATTCAAGACAACTAAAAAGAACAAATTTTAAAGACAAGCATCAAAACCAAATTTTCGGATGTTTCAAATGTAGAAACATTTTTCCCACCCGGTACACTTGCAAAAGAGGAGTGAGCATTTTAATTTCAGACAATTAGCTAGAAACATTTTACAGTTTATAAGAATATAAAAGATAATTTGAAAGCTACAGGCTTTAAAAACTTTAACATTTTTTTATTCACCTAGTCTTATTTATTCATTAATTCGTTTTACTCATAGTTATTGTTTATTTATCAGTTTTTCACTTATTGGTATTGTTAATCTGTTTCTTGTTTATCCATTGATATTTCATTTCATCTTCTTGATATCTACATATTTTGTTTGCTGATGCAACCAGTCTGTTATCAAGTGCATTTTCAGACTTTGCCTCTTCAAAAGAAAAAGAATCCAACAGGCGTTCGTGAGTGGGAGCTGATACAGAGACAGTAGAATTACCTTTGAGAAATTACCATGGTGAGCTATAATTCATATTAATGATAACATCTTGCACGCGAGTTTTTAGAGCATGAAACGTAAATTGCAGAATAAAGAAACCACCGTAAAATTCTATCTACCCCCTACCAAGCCCCCTTCTCTATTAAGCCGCTCCCTTCTAAGCAAAAGCTTATTGAGGGGGTAATAAGCCCCTGTCAATCAAACCTCTCCACTGATATCAAATGCCAGAGGTTACCAAAGCTTTCCATTTACTTAGCTAAACAAGTTCGCATGTTAATTTTGATAAGGTTTTGGATTAAAACCGTGCAGACTTTATGTCTTTGACTCTTAAAATTGTATGCTGATTCCGTAAAACATGGAGAAAAAGAACCGAGAAGCTATCATTTACATCTTTGCGATTTGATTTCGTAAATAAGCCACCTTCTCTGATCAACCCCCCTTCCCTTTTAACAGTCTTTGAAAATGAAAAAGCCCCCAGGAGCTTAAAAGAGCTTTACAATAACTCCACTCTAAGTTCCTTTCAAGCCATTTACACGAACTTTTTTACAAATTTGATTTCTATGCTACTCACCCAATGCGTTTCTGCATTATTCTTGAATCCTTTCAAATGTTGTAAAAAGCTTCTAGATAATTCCTTCTTGGTCCCTACAATGGAACAGGAAAGATTTAGTTACAGTGATCTGGGAACTTTTAAGATTGAAAGAGGCAATACACTAACGGGGGGCAAACAATTTTCATATCTTATGAAGATGTGAATGTTCATATTGTTTAAAAGATTTAACCCGGTCAAAAGAGTCGACGGTAAAAACCCTGATGAATAAATCACCAACATTTTCATTTTTTTACCTATCAACAAAATTTCTTTTTGTTCAGTTTGCTCAACAAACAAAATCAATTTTAACAATTATAAGACACTTTGCTTCAATAGATGGAAGGCACCTTGAATTATTAGCTGATCTGCGGCATAAGAAATTCCCAATAATTGGTTTTAAAAACAACAGTTCCTGTGCTTTCAAACAACGTCAAGCAACCTTCATGGAATTTTTGCTTGATTTTTTTACATTGTTGGAGAAAAGATGAAGTGCTTTGCAGTGTTTCTTGGAAGTGTTTCTTTGAAGGTGTTGTGGCGCAGTGGTGTAATCCACTGACTTTGCAGCCAGAACAGTCAGGCGGACATGGCTCGATACTCGGTAGAGTCCCACCACTTGAGCGTCATGACAAGGGGTCGCGGACTCGATTAGGCCAATTCTATTTCTGCGATCTCAGCGCTTGGCGCTAAAAACCGCAACTTCACCTTCATCTTCACCTTTGAAGCAACCACACATTTACCTTTCCTCTCCCATTAATCAGCAGCAGGCACTTTTCACATTGTCTAAAGCAAGGTCTCAAACTCTAAGCTCGCCTATCCTGGGCAGCAATATACAAATGGGACAATTAAAGCGACAGCTCCTCCACAGACGCCGCACACAATCGGGGCAAATTGTTTTGGGACACAATGTATATTCTTTGCAAGTTCATTTTACGAATCCTGCCTCCCTTTTAGATTTGACCTTACACCTGCAAATCTGTATCAAGCTAAATCCAAAGTAAATATGCGTGCATATTGGTGGTATTTAATGCGTAGCCTGGGTAATCTCAAACATCGGCAGAGTGCGCAAATTGACAGAAACACCCTTCAAGCAATTATTTTCTCTCCGCAGAATCAACCATGAAATTCATTGCCCGAGAATCCAATTAACAGTAAGCTAGCTCGGAAGCAATCTCATCCTTGATAACGACTCTAAAATCTTATCAAAGCCGATGCGGTTTACATCTAGCTTTTAAAGTTAAATGTAGCCGCAAAAATGCTATTCATCTTCTGCTTTACGCAGCATCACGGAAGATTTGATGGGCTCTGCATTATTTCTTGCTTGGGTCACGTTATTAGATGCAAATTATGCCACGAAATCACGTAATGCACTTTGCTCTATCGTCCATCATAATAGATACGTCCAAAATATGCTGTAAAAGCTCTATTTAGCTCCCCTGACTATCAGGCTCCCTGTCTAATAAGCCCCTCTCTTCTAAGCCAAAACGTTAAATAAGCCCCCTCTCTATCAAGCCCCCCCCCTATTTATATCAAATGTCACAGGTTACTAAGATTTTCCATTCATTTAGCCAAATAAGTTTTGCGTGCTAAATTTAATATAGTTTGGGATAAAAACTATGTCGAATTTGTGAATTTGACTCGTAGAGTTATACGTTGATTCCGGAAAATATGGGGTAAAAAAGAAGCTATCACCTATATAAGCTATCCTGTGACTTTGTGAATGATAACCTCCTCTCTCTAATAAGCTCCCATCTCTTCTAGGCCCCCCTCTGCAGTCTCCGAAATTAAATAAGCCCACCCTCGGGGGGGGGGGAGGGGCTTAATAGAGCTTATACGGTATCCATTGTGACGACATAAACTTACTCCAGAAGAAAGCAAACCATTTGTTTCTCACTAAAGCTTCAACTTAATTTCTGAGACTGAAATATCACTTTCCAACGCAGATTTTATCAATAAAACATATGTATGGTAATGTTGAAAAACTTACGAAGAGATTAACAAAGTCAACAGACCTTCTAGCTCTTCTACAAAAAAGTCTGGATCGAGCAATATTCTTTATACATTTTGATATGCAGGGGTTCGGTAAAAACTTACGAAGAGACTAACAAAGTTAAAGGAACTTTTAGCTCTTCTTCAAAAGAGAGCGATATTTTTATACATTTTCATGTGCAAGGGTTCGGTCGAGTCACCTTTGTGCACATCCGAGAATTTTACAAACGTATCAAAATATCGATATTTTGATATTCATATTCATAGATTTTGATATTCATAGATTTTGATATAGAGATTCAGATTCTTTTTTATAATAGCTGAAGGTCCGTTGTAACAACAAACCTTATGCATGACGACAAAGATGCGATTCCTCTTATCCGACTTGTACTCCTCAAGATTCCTGTAAAAAACAACGATAATTGAAATAAAAACTTGAAATTAAAGGCAAGAAATTTGATATATAAAGCTTTTCGTCTGACACTCATCAGAGCATGAAGCGCCTGATTATATACGAACGAAAGAGGCGTGATTGCATCAGCTGTGTGAGACGAAAAGCAAAACATGCTCCACTGCAGTTTCATGGCAGAATGTAAATAAATGATGCATACATTCTTTAACAATCTTGCACCACAATACCTCAGTGACCTATTTGTTAGATTATTACGTCTTCTAACAGATGAGCTTAGAAACACAAAGTATGATCCTCAGTAAATGGCTAAAACATTCTCATACCATGGCACAAAATTGGGGAACAAGTTTCACGATGAAATCAAAGAGATTTCTGATAGGGTTTCTTCAATTTGGGCCCCTCTCATAAATAGTTTCTTGCAGAGATTCTTAATTTTCATTGAACAAATTTTACAATTCATCACGACTCACTGTAGCCTGCGTGCAGACTTATTTCGTTAAGTATGCAGGCAGGCTAGACTTACTGAGGACGGCCAATATAGCTCTTGATACCAGAGAAATATGCTTAACAGCCAAATCATTCACAAAAATTATGGAATTGTTCTGGAAGGGGCTACTACAGCTTCTTGTGTATGCTTTCTTGTGAACAAAAATGAACGTATTACTGAAGTACTGAAGTTCATTAATTCTCTAATGATCTGGGAGTTGGTTTTAACAAAATAATTTCTCATAAATGGAAGCGAATGGAAAAATGCGTAAACGCTGTCTGTAACCGTGCCAAAAAATCCTTTCAGCATGTTAATTATAAGTTCTTCTTCGAAGACTTCATCAAGTTTTCAACAACCAAGATCTTGTTCGTGTCTTTGCATCACTTGCACTTTTTACCTGTCAGATACATTGATACATTGTGAAATATTGGAGATTGTCGTGATTTCTATCAAATTTTCGGTTCATAATAGAGAACAAATTTTGAAATATTGTGACGTGACGTAACTACAACCCACCTCACCTCTTAAAGTTACCCAAACTGAGTCCTACATCACGAGAGAAATTACAGTGGGTGCAAAAAATTGACTTTTCTTGACTGTCAAGAGTAACGAGTAATCAGTGTCAATTTGGAAACTCCACCCATTCAGTTCATAAATGCTCTATATATGACAGGTCCCACATCATATTTTGACAGCCATTTTTTTTTTGGTACAGAGCAGGGGCCGGTACCAGTCCTAATAAACTTGGGGGTGGACAAGGGATAGAACCAGGGAGCGCCATATAACTGATTGCCAGAAAGTATACCAAACATTCTTCATATCGTTTTTGCTCAGGAATAAATACTGACCCGAGTGGGGTAGACATTCCACTCCCTGGTGCAGCCCTTGGCACAGAGGTGGATGATTTTATGTTTTCACGCGCGGCCAGTTACCACTGTAAGCCTATTCTAGAAATCATACCCAACGCAGGCCATTAACGTTATAAATGACAGGCCCATTTTCATATCGTGGGAGCAATGTTTTTCGTGGGGTACATTGATTCTATATTGTTAAGAGGGACAAGTGGCCATTCTAAGCTCAGAAATCCAACCCAACCCAGGTCCTAAAATAATAACTGACAGGCCCCTTTATATATTGTGAGAGCAATTTTGCTTGGTACAGAATTTGGATGATTTGTGCTGCCAAGAGGGACAAGTGGCTAGAAATTCAACCTAACCCAGGTCCTAAAATAATAACTGACAGGCCCCTTTATATATTGTGAGAGCAATTTTGCTTGGTACAGAATTTGGATGATTTGTGCTGCCAAGAGGGACAAGTGGCTAGAAATTCAACCCAACCCAGGTCCTAAAATAATAACTGACAGGCCCCTTTATATATTGTGAGAGCCATTATGCTTGGTACAGAGTTTGGATGACTTTGTGCTGCCAAGAGGGACAAGTGGCTAGAAATTCAACCCAACCCAGGTCCTAAAATAATAACTGACAGGCCCCTTTATATATTGTGAGAGCCATTATGCTTGGTACAGAGTTTGGATGACTTTGTGCTGCCAAGAGGGACAAGTGGCTAGAAATTCAACCCTACCCAGGTCCTAAAATAATAACCGACAGGCCCCTTTATATATTGTGAGAGCCATTATGCTTGGTACAGAGTTAGGATGACTTTGTGCTGCCAAAAGGGACAAGTGGCTAGAAATCCAACCCAACCCAGGTCCTAAAATAATAACTGACAGGCCCCTCTATATATTGTGAGAGCCATTATGCTTGGTACAGAGTTTGGATGGCTTTGTGCTGCCAAGAGGGACAAGTGGCTAGAAATTCAACCCAACCCAGGTCCTAAAATAATAACAGACAGGCCCCTTTTTCATGTCGTGAGAGGAATTTCGTGGGGTAAACAAACAACCTCAGCAGAGACATCCTGTAGCTAAGAACCTACCCCTCTTGGAAAGATGCAATTGACGCGGCACGAACGATCAACAGAACTACTAACGCATGCCGTTGGAATAAAGGATTACCTAGCCTGCGTGCAGACTCTGTGAGAAAGAGATTGAGAAGAGGAAGAAAAGGTCGAAGGAAAGGAACAAACTCACAGGTCAAATTTCGCAAAGGAACGCTCTGTAATAGCACGCAATAAAGTCGTCATGCTTCAAAACGTGTGACAGCGAGATTGGATTTGATATTCAATTATTATGAAACCCATTGCAAAATCTTGTTTGTTACAGAGCATGAAAAAAAACTGTGTTCAATTGGACCACGAATCTCTCAGGATATTATGGCAAAATCTAATTAAACCCTTATTCTTGAGTAACATGACTAACCATTTTATGTTTTGAAAAGTAGTAGAGCACTATTTCTTCCCATTTGATACTTTATATGTGAAGAAACATATCAGCAGCAGTGTTAGAGATTACATGATCATTCGAGCATTCAAAAGCCAAGAAACAAATTAAGAAACTTTCAGTACTAAAATGTAAAAATTTAATGTTGAATTAAGAAATTTTTAGTGGTATGGCTTGATCTATGTTTATAAAAAAACGTGTTCTGCTTAAAAACCTGACAAAGCTCTTCCTTGATTTGTTGAAGTTTAAAGGTTTCCATTAAATTTCATGTATGCACTCGGAAGGAGTAGACTCTTTACGGTTGGTTAATATATGGAGAGCCCTCTTGAGAAAATATTGAGACCCTGTTCCAGTTTGATGCTTAATACAAGGCTGATAAGGTAATACTGTACATGTTTTTGTTAAAGAAACTAAGAAATTTCCCTGGTGCTGACAGTTTCTTAAAGTTGTCAGATTTTGAGTACTGAAAGTTTCTTAACGACTACTTAGAAGGTTCATCAGATTGAAGTTGCGTTCATTGGTGCAAGATGTCCTGTGCCTTCGTAAACATAGCCAGTTTTATCAAACCACGCCTCTTTTTATACATTACTCAAGCAGTAACAAATGATAAGTACAAAAGACAAAGGGAGGAATGCTTCAGACATAAAAATGTTGAGGCAATATTTTGCCAGTATTCGAGCTTCTTAACTCTTTGGTGATCTGATAGTTGGGGTTCTTGTAAAGAGTTTCTTATAAAAAAGTACATTGCACCTCTTAGCTACTCTACAAACCAGCCTGGATCGAGCGTTATTTTTTACATTTTTATACGCGAGGTTCGATCAAGTGGCATCAGAGCTTTTATCACTATCGTGCACATTCGAAAATTCTACAAAATGCAGCAAAATATCGTTCGATTCTGATTGCTAAAAGGTCGTCTATTCACATACTTTTGAAAGAATTTCTTCGTAAGAAACCTTGTTCTACCTGGGTAATATCTACGAGTCATGGTTTCATAAAATTCGCTGTGAAATGTTTACAAAGGAACAGAAATCCCCCACCATGTAAAAAACGAGAATTCGTAGAAACTTCCAAGAAACTTTCAGTTCTCAAATAATGAAAACCTTCAGACACATTGAGTACTGAATCTAATTCTTAGGCCTTAATAAAAATGAATACGTCTAACTTTCTAGAAATATGAGACCGGACAGTTTTAGCACAAGCAATGGAGTTTTGAAACTTAATTCTTAATGTTTAACTGTCTTGAAAAGATAAAGCGTTTAAGTTCTTAGAAGTTGCACTGCAAGGCAATTTTTCTAGCCCCTGGTCTTTTCTCCCTTACAGCATTTGAGATAACAACATTTAGGTCCTTACAATATTCATATGACTAAAAAGCAACTAGAAATATCATGCTTAAAGCTGATGAGCTAGAGATCAGTTCGGTTTGATAAAAACCTCGCCAATGATTATTCAAGTCTGATACAGCCATGAAACATGTCTGAGGCCTACACCAAGTCTAATACGGATATGCCCTTCACCAAGAATAAGAAGACGAACGGCTGAGCAAGACAGAAGTAGTTAATTTCTAATAGCTTAGTACAGCAAAGGAAGGAAATCTATGCATGAGTTTGTGGTTCTTCTGGAAGATCTATCAAGAAAATACTTTTAATTCGGTATCAGGAAGGAAAGAACGACAGAAGGAGGGAAGGTACCGACGTACTGTCTGGAAGCAAGAAAATATGATGAATTTTTTAAAAACTCTTTGGCAGGGTTTTGAGCTACTGGTAGTCTTATAAGTAAATTAGTATACAACCCTAATGCTGCAAGTTTCTTAACAATTCATTCTTAATTGTACTCAAAAATTCTTGAGGGTTTCATAAAATTCTTAATGTGTTCACATCCAGTTCCTTCGTGAGCATTACACAACAAAGCTTTATGTCCACTATCTAGACTAGACATAACGCAAGTAAGTGAAATTATGCAATGAATTTCCTCGAGTAACGGAAAAATTTATTAAATCATTTTGTCACAGATTGGAAGTTTCTAGATTTTTAGCGATAAGAGGTTCAAATAAAAAGTATGTGTATTAAAGTACAGAATAAATGAATAAATGAATAAATGAACGAACATATTAATGGATGGATGAAATATGGAATTGTGGAGATGCAAAGAGTGGCATCGTCTTAAGAACTGAATTAAGATGAAACGATAAATATTTAAAACATATGAAATCAGGACAAGGTATTGAGAAGGAATTTTGCAAAATTTATTTCCTCGATTTAGAACCATCCTCAAATAATCGGCCATCAGTAAATGTCATACCCTTCCATCAGATTAGGAGCTCATTCTAAATTCGGGAATAACTCAACCTGTTATATCAGGGGGGTTAAAATGCCTCCCCCCTCTCTGCAACCAAATTTTGAATGATACAGTAGAAGGTAAAGAAAACAGAGAGCTGAAACGTCTTTGACTTCCCTGAAATTTAATGTACCAGTTAAATTGAAGGCTTTTCATGTCACGAACTTTATTTTGGACATAACGTATCTCTTTTGATTTTTGAAAGGTTTTCTCCGTTGACAGCAACCTGTCAATAGTATTCTGCTCCCCGTCGTATCGTTTCTGTAGTATTGTAGCGTAGTTTGTATATATTGTAATCAGTGACATGTCTTGCAAATCTCATTGTTTCTTCATTCATAAATTTTTACACTACAGAGCTGAATGTCTGGTCAGTATTGGAATCTTAAACTTCTCTTAATATCTCATTGTGATGGTGCTTGAAAATCTAAGAGCACAGACAGCCTCTAGATGAGTTTCGGAAACTTCTTGAAGAGCCTTGTACATTACGTAGCAGTTGAAAGGTTGAGACGTCATCAAGCAGCTAAATCATAAACCATGGAAGCTAAAGACGTTTGCTTACTACAATATTGCAGACCTTCATTAACCCAGCTCTTCTTGAACATTCTATCGATTTTCCTAATTCAGTTTAGAAATTATGGTGCTCTTAATGCTTCTCGTGTTACTTTCATACTTCCTTGCATAAAATAGATGCTGTTATTCTGACAGTAATGATGATAATAAAAATATTCCCTGTGGAAATATGGCAAATTTGCCGAAGGTCCCTTCGACCGATTCATTTTATAGATTAATGTAATGATATCTTACACGATTCTTTTTGAAGTTTTGCAAAGACTCGCAGCCTTCTGTAAGATGTGCATTTGTTCGAGGAGGAAGAAAAAGTACTCAACATTCAAGCCCAGTAAGAGCATGTGAAACTAAAGCAAGACCCGATATTTTCACCTTAACAGATATTAGTCAAGCGGAGAATCGAAACTGTTACTCTTATATCGAGTCAGTGTTATGTTTTCTTTCACTGACATGATTGGCTGACTAAACGATAGCCAAATACACGAATAAAAATTGACCATGGGTTTAGGACACCGTTTGGATTGAGGCGTCACTAACATCTACCTTTTAGCACCTTAATTTTCCAGAAACCGCATAATTTTTGTGCGGCCTGACAAGTTTTTTGTCGTACAAGAGATAATGGAATGCTCTGTGAACTGTGAACCAGAATTGGTCATCAGAAAACAAACCCTCTACTTCGAATAAAGATTAGAAACTTTTTTCATTGAAATGGAAACTCTTCTTCACAGATTTTGCAGAAGGTTATTCTTCGTGCACCGTTTGGCTCATTAACTTAATGATGGTGAAAATAAAAAGGCAAGCTCACCATATAATTCACTTCTCTTTGATGTCTTTGCTGCACATTTATGACAAATTTCTTTTGTAATTGCATGGGTTTATCTCTTGAGACCAACTTGCATGTTTCCATCATTTTCAGCAGCAAATTATCTAGAAAAAAGATATTGCCACAGCTAGCATTTTAGCTGTTCGTAATTAGGATTTGTTCTTAAATTCCCTATCAATTCCTCCTTGCTCTCTGCTATGAAACAAACCTACCGGGTGCGCCAAAATAAACTATGCACGTTTGGCAGGCCACAATAAATCGTACACTGGACCGATTTTGAAGATTTATGACTTATTCGTTAGCAGAAAGCCTGAATTAGATACTGGGATTTTTTGCAAATTTTTTCATTTTCAGTTTTTAGAGCTAGAAGCGAGTTTCCTAAGATTTTAGTTTTCGAAAACACTGAAAACGATCAAAAAAATCGATCAAGTTTTCTAAAGAATCGACATGAATGGACAAAGAGAGAACTTTTTCGTGGTGATTTGCGATTTAAAAATCGACCAATTGTGATCTGCTGTCCGAGAGTTCGTACTGAACCCCCAAATCCCCCTGAAAACGTTTTCTCTTTGTTTATTCATGTTGGATCTTTTAAAATTTGATCGACGTTTTTTTATCGTTTTCAATGTTTTCGAAAACGAACATTTAAGAAACTCGCTTCTAGCTCTAAAAACTGAAAACTGAAAAATTTGCAAAAAGTCCTAGAATCTAATTCAGCTTTCTGCTAAAGATTAAGTCATAAATCTTCAAAATCGGTCCAGTGTACGATTTACTGTGGCCTGCCAAACGTGCATAGTTTATTTTGGCGCACCCGGTATTAGACATCAATCAAAAGATCTTGGAGAGCTGATTTAAGAGGAATTTGAATTTGGAGCTCATTAACTTTGAAGTTTTAAACTGTAGAAACGAACAAGGAAAGATAATGTTACAATAGGATTCACTACTTTTTATTGACACCTAGATACAAAGCGATTTGTGATTGCAGACAAAGGGAATTCCATGCCCGGTTGGTCAAGTCATAAACAAAACAAAGCAAGCCGCAAAAATTGCCCTGAAAAGCCAGGTAGCTTGCTCGCTCGTTGTGCATCCCAGAAATTTTTTTAAGAGCAAACATGAGCACATATCGAAAGAAGAAGGATACATCTAAACATCTGCCTCGGCCATTTTATTTATCTAGTGCAGAAGCCAATTGGGAGGCGATTCAATTCTCGTATATTTTAGGTGTACTTACTGCGCTTACTACTAACACTTACTGCTCAGCTTCTGTGTTAGCCTAGAAAATTCCATTGGTTTAAGTATGCATGCGTCAAGCTGCTATCGTGACAAAGATGACGCATAAAGACAATCTAACTACTACCATTATGGAGCACGATAAGGCTTCGCAGCGCAGCTTTGCCCTGTGCGTATTTCTTCGTGCTTCCAATCATGGGGCACACTCGATGCTTGCGCAACAACTAAAAGCAACATCTAATGGTAAAGATTACCGGATAAAAACATATCTGAGGTGCAGCAAACTCAAAACCGTGCACCAACACAATACATTCAACAAAACCCAAAACCGTGCACCAACACAATACATTCAATTTACTATTATCGTGCATGGATTTAAGTTGGCACTCATGCGCAGTTTTGGCACAGGGGAAGATGTAGAGCACTACTGGAAGATTTGCTAAAAATAAAAAGGCCGCGGGGGCATTTTCAAGCTTAGGCAGAGATCATCATTTGAGATCAAACTTGTTGGGGAGACGAGATACGGTTTGTTCGAGGAAACGTATGTGTCCCCCCGTGCAGTGGGTTAAAGCTCATGCGCAGTAGCGTTTTGGGTTTGAACTCTGCCGGGCGCATGAGCATTAACCTACTGCACGGGGGGGGCACATAAGTTTCCTCGGACAAAGCGTATCTCGTCTCCCCAACAAAAACTGAGATTAGCTGGATGCTTGGCACAAGTCTTGTCGGTCGTTACAAATTGGCACTAGTATACAAAGAGACCAATTCATGTTTTGGGACAAGAAAACAAGATAGCAAACGCGGAAAAAATATTCGGAAACTCTGAGCTGACACCTAGTACTTTGCAGCAATGCCTTGTTGGCAGTTGAAGCAAACAAAGCAAATACGGAGTTTTGGAGCGTAAGTGGATTGTAATATTTGACGTGCAAAATGGCAAGTAAGACAAGACAGCCATCTTGATACATGACATAACTTATAATTGTAAATCGCACAGGTCCAGTTGTACATATCAGGAACAGCCTTTTGGCATCACTGCGTAGATTAGGAAAACTGTATGTAGCAGCAACATTGGAATTAATGAAGAACACTGGAAATTATTGGAATTATGGAATTATTGGAATTGCTTGTTTATCAAACACAAAATGAAATAATGAAAGCATGACAATATGCGGAAAATAACCAAAGGACTGGTTTCGATTTGGACAACAACTTTTGCAGCAAACCGGCCTTGTTATTATTGCTTGGGAAGATTTGGAGAACGAGGAACATTTGTAATTCGACGTTTTATAAAGACTCTGGTCGTTAATAGTTGTCCTTCGTAATGGCCTAATGTTATTTGAACGCTAAACAAGTTTTGAAACGAGGAATCATGATTATAATCAGAAGTAAAAAGTCAAGGATGCAACACACCAGGTAAGCCAAACAAAACTTAGAGAATCCATTCCGCAAAAACTATGCATGAACAATTTCAATTCCTTTAACGCATGCGGTTTTAATTCATTTTGATAACTTTGTTGCAATTTTATAGTAGTTAGTTTAACCACACGTGAAGAAATACCTAAACAATGATTCCCATGAAAACAGAAAAATCTTCACAAAGGCCTAGAAAGATATAAACGAGTAGCTCAATTTGATACCCTTTTCCAGAAATACTTTCAAGCCAGTAAAATTTTCTGAGCGATCGGGAGTGTTATTATTTGCGTGAGAAAATATCGCTTTTAAAATAACGGCTATTTTTGAATGGTGACAAAATGGTGATGACATTCCGCCCCCTCAGAAAATTCAACTGGCTGGCAAATAGCATTTAGGTCATAACTTACAACAAAACTTGTAGAATAACGCCTGGCCAGACAAATAAAGTTAGCTCCATTTGCATAATACTTCTTTGCACGGCAAGAATAAAACGGGTACGCGTACCGCAGAAATTGTTTTTGCGGCACCATGAATTTTATCGACGACAAACCGCCATTTATGGTTGCTGCTATTGAATTGCGAATATCTCGCCGTTTTCCCTAGCACAGAAGAATTCTGGTTCGCGTACTAGTTCATACCTGCCATGCTAAAAATTGTATTGTGTAAATAGGGTCATTGTTTACAATAAATTTGAGATTCACTTTCCAAGTAATGTTTTGCAATATGGCGACGCCGCAAAACCTGAAAGAGTTATGAATTCAAGTGTTATTATAATTATTGTCCGGTAGTAAACGAAGCCATTTTATTAGTTACGTTAATAATGCATAGATTTATTGCTAGAACATTTCATGCAATAGACATTTTAGCTATTCATAACACTTGAATACAGATGAAGGGTTATGCCTGAGACTTTTAGTGTATTATAATCATGTCCTTTTAGTTATAATTAAAGCAGAGATTTATGTTCAGTCATAAAACATTACTTGACAACCAGAGTAAAGCAGGCATTATTGAACAGTGTTTTGAAAGACTTTCCCTGTTGTAGAATGCAGAAATGTTCCACCAGCAATGTTTACGGCGAAGCCAAGCAGGCAAACGATTCATTTTGGAAGCAAATCCCACATGTTCTGGCAAACAACGATGGTTCATTTTGCAAGGGTTAAAAAATTTGAACACTGACACTAAACAATGTTTTTCAACTTTCAAACAAACGTTTCTTCTCGTATCAAGCAGAAATGTTCGACCAGCAATGTTTGCGGCGAAGCCATGCAGACAAACAATTCATACTTGGCAAGCAAATCTCATATCTGGCAAATAATGATTTCTCATTCATGCAAGGGCTTAAAATTTGAGCACTGAAATTTTAACCATTTTGGGAAATTGAAGGAATCCTTCCCCATACACAGATATTATTTGTTGGTCACAGAGGTCCACACAAAAACTGTTTTTGTTGAAAACTTCTAAAAATTGCAATGAGAAAAATGCTAAGACTTAACAAATGCAGGCAATAAACTTGCAAAAGTTAGATATCCTGTATGCCCAGGAATTTCTTTAACGGGCCTAGCAGTATGTGTATTTATGTAGCCAGCTTTTTGTTTCTTAAAATGTGGGTCGCGTTTATTTGTCTCTGAATCAGAAAAAGGTCGTTTTAAAGAAGACATATCTTTGTTTATATGATCCTTTGAATCTTGTTCGCCAGCTCCTTCTTCAACTTTATTGTCAGGCAAATCTGCTGCTTTCTAGGAAGAACCAGAAAATTCTGTTGATTGGAAACAGGGACTAGAGTTTGTGAATGTTTTAAAACGATCACAGAGTATTTTGGAAAGGAATTTAGCGTTTTCGCAAATCTCAGGTGACATCTAATTTGAGACGGACTTTGGTCTATTTTTACACGAGTATCGAATTAGTACTTATTCCAGACCGTTCTGGTCGACAGGATAAAAAACAAAACTCATATCATATTACTTCAAAATAAGCGATCAAATAATCTCGACAACGTTTGAAAAAAACTTCAATTTAATCCTCTCCTGTTTCTTACCTATTCATTATTCCATTTTGAAAAAGTATCCAATCTACAAATAGAATCCTTTGCGAAATTTATGCCAAGCTTCCATTAAATACACGACTACAGGTCCGAAAAATCTGGATACGAATCTCCAAATATTTCTTTTCACTTTTTTTCATTTTTGTATCTACAGAAATCGAACTTAATACCTTCAAACGTTCAAAGAACAGCTCAAAAATGTTGTGTGCACTGGACACAGAGCAGAAACTGCGTAAAATGGCGTCATAGAGCAACCTTATATAAGGAAGAAATTTGGGAAGGGGCAAGAATAAAATAATGTGTACAATAGTTACCTCCTCGTTAACCGGTGGTTTATGGTCATTTTTTTCGTGTGACTTTCGTTGAGAAATCTGTAAAACAAATACCGGGTCACTGAATATTTGCAAGCTAGATGCACAAGTATAACTACGTATTCGTATAATGCACGGGGGGCTCTATTGTTATTTGCTGCTAGAGAATAAGATAGCACATTGATTTTCAACAGACTTAAAAATTACAGGAATGAACAACAAAACAACATTTTGCGTGAAAGGTCTCGCCTGGTTGCTTTGCCGTCATTTGTCATCTTCTTCAGCATCTTCACAAAGCATTTTCATTAGCTTCCTAGTTTATACTTTAAACCTACTGTAAGTAATCACTAAAATTGAAATGACTTGCCTAATTTTCATCTTGACGTTTGTTTGTTTAGTTACCTTGCTCTAATCTAGTGTCTGTTTTGCAGATAACGCAGGTTCAAAAGCAACAGAGATAACACGCAAAACTAAGGAAATGTAGCAACATTCCTGATTTCAAAGTCTTGTTGAAAAAGCTAAAAAAAGCTGCTTCACAAAATATTAGCATGCAACATTTTGAGAATCAGTTGTGGTGGAGCCGATTTGACTGCGTTCCCAAGTCAAAATACCTTTAGCAGGAAAACTTCAGAATGAAATCATGTCTTTTTTAGGCCCATCAATTGCATTGTGTAGTACAGTGAAGATGAAACTTACTTCCGTATTAAATCTTGCTTCAGGTAATGGTACAGTGCGGACATCAAATGAAGTACAGAGGCATTCTACAGTCTTTATCTCTATAAAAAACGGTTGCAAAGATTTAGTCATCACGTGTCTAAAATCACATTTTCTACTTTACCCTTTCATTATGAGTATGATGGAGAGATGTGGCCCAACAATCTATCTATAGGGTTCCTTGTCCAATTGAAGGTTTGGATGTCCGCGAAGCAGCTTCGCAGGAAGCTAGTTTGTTTGGAAGGAAGAAAAGGGAGCAAAAGGAGAAAGCGGAATAGAAGGAATGAAATAAAGAAAACGATACAACGAGGAAAGAACACATGGACGGAAGAAGAAATAAAAAGTAGAAAGAAGGGTTGATGGACGCAAAAAGATAAGATGAAAGAGAAAACAAAAAATTTGAAGAGGAAAGGAAGGAATAAACCAAAGGAAGGAATAAAAGAAAAGGAAAGCAATGCTTGGATTATGATCTTTTCATCTACAGTTGCGTGATGCCAGGAAGCTATCAAGATTAATTCCAATTCTTAATGGATTATCATCTACACTGTACACAATATTGATATTCATATCAATGAATTGATTGTAGTAGTTGATTGCCCATGAAAAAAATAAATCGTGATAACTCATAAGAATAACTTGTAACGCAACACGCTTGTTTGCTTCGTGACACATGATCGTTCCCAGTGACTCTAAACACGCCCAAGAAAACTGAAATCTGTGTTGTGCAAGAGTTCAACAGAAGTCTGGCACGAGAGAAAATTGATAAAACGATGGAAGGAAGAATTTTAGTTTGGCATTGCTTCACAGGAAGGCAAATATTTTTTCCACCTGTGACTGGTTCTCCAACTTTTTCTGTCCTCTGCCTTCCGTGCAAGTACCTTATATTTCGTTTCACATCTCCACACTATGCCTCGTTTCTTCTTCCTTCTATTGTCCTTCGAGTATGTCTTCCTTTCTAATCTTATCTAAATATGAAACTTTCACCACCTTTCCATGTTACTACATTTCAAAACCATCGATCTTACATCTTCCATTTCTGTTGATAATGCCCAAATTCCAGAACCATAAAGTAGTGTAGACAGCCCCAACTAAATCTATAGAATTCCTTTTATAAAACTGGCTAATTTCTAAAGAGACTCTGTTCTGTAATACGTTCTTCCTCAGGTTTCATTTTACAATTCCTGTGAACAAACTTTGATAAATTTGCTCTGTTACTTGATAACATAGGGTTCAAATGTTTAAAAAGCTCGGTGTAAAATTCGATTACAGTTTTCTTTCAATTAAATGGCTTGAAAGGAAGTTAGCATTTTTTGCTGTAAAACTGTCATGGAAATTTATTGATATCTTGATTAGTTTCAAAACGGTGGCATTTATTAAAGGGAATAGACATAGCTATATCGACAAGCTGCTATCAATAGGCCGAAGAAACGCCCACAAACCCATTGTTTCCTTTGCCACACAATGAAACAGCACGCGCCAAAGTTGTTGAATACAATAGATTATATTTTTAACTTGGCCCGGGCCAGCTTTTAACTATGTCGATTCCCTTTAAATTTGATGCTATGACATCATCAAATTTCTAAATCCTAAACCAGAAAAGCTACAGATTTCTGCTTGCCACAATATATTGCAGACCTTCATAAACTATAGCCTATGCGTAGACCCATTATCCCAAAGGAGGAAAGGGTCTACGAAACAGAGAGCAAAAGCTTGCTACTGAGGCTTCTAGATTTCTGGAAACTTAATTTATGCAGCCTTTGTTTCATCCATAGAAATATTTCTATTTATATGGTTTCAACGCGTTTCACAAATAATTTGAAAAGGGGATTAGAATGATTAATTGGGCGGCCGTAGCAAGCCTTTGCACTTTGTTTCGTAGACCCTTTCCTCCTTTGGGATAATGGGTCTACGCGTAGGCTACATAAACTATGGTTTTCTTGAGGGTTACATCATTTTTCTTCTATTGGTTTAGGATTTACGATGATTTAAATTTTTTTAGAATCTCCTATGAATTTTTCAAAAATATTTAAATTGCCGCCATTTTGAAAGAAACCAAGATATCAAAAATGTTCACGGCAGATTTACAGCAAAGTTCTATAAGTTCCTTTCAAGCCATTCAATGCAAAGAAAAATGGAATAGAATTTTACCACCTTCTCAAAGATTTGAAAGATTTCGGCCCTTTACTTGATGGAATTTCAAGGTATTTAGAAGTTAAAACTCACCACAAAATCCCAACTGTCGTAACTCCTCACATGTTTTTTGAACTTGCTCAATGCATGGAGAAAATGAACATAGCCTGCCACCAGATTCCTGTAAAATACAAATGGGAAAATTCTAGCTTTATCGTAGAATCTTGCTATATAGCAAAATTGTGACAATATTACTGCCAAATCATGGAGCCTTTTCTTATGTATATAATCATTCAAAGTAAGAACTCAAAAAGTACATCTACGGTGCCTATCATGGTGGGAATAGCACTAGGTTATCAGAGTTCCCACCAGGCATGGAGCCTCTCTTGTAATATAATCAAGCTTCATTTGTCAAAAATTAGAGAACTTCTGTAGTGAGAATCACTCATAGATTCAATATGGCTTCAGGCTGACGAGACATTGTTGCATGACAAAACAAACATCAAGTGGTGTGCAACCAGGAAGGGTATCTATTTCAAGATTTTGATATCAGGAACAGTGTTGATTTTCACGATTTTAGCACAAGGAACGGTATCAATTTTTGTGATTTTGGCAAAAAGAACATCTATGTATACAGGCTACTGTTGGAAAATTGGTATCAGATTTGGGAATACATAATCAAAAATTTGATGTCAATAATGCGTATGTTTTGAAGCTTGAAAGAGATGCCTATAACGAAAGTCTGGTCAAGTGTACCCAGGATGTAACTGAGACTTTATACTGTGTTTGACATTTTTTACGTTCCACGACATAACCATCTTTACCAACCTTCAAAGCTTCCTTTGCAAATTTTATCACAAACCAGGGTTTTGGAAGATCCAGGAATACTGCAAGATGAATACCAGTTTTAATTTAGTTGGGATTTTCAAAGATATTACCAAAACTGCTTTGAATAGTTTGCTTCATCAGTAAGCGTCTTGCAACCCTACTATAAATGAAAACAAGAGATGCTCAAATCAAATGCCACACAAGAAAGAGTTCTGAAGAAAAATCTTGGTACAGTAGAGACCATCGGTTTATCAACGGTTTATCCTGATTATGGAGTCTTGAAAATTTTCAAGAAAAGTTTGAATTCTCAATTTTTTCATTTCATTTTTATTTATTTCAACAGGGTTATACATTCAGTAGAATTAAATACACTGATTTTCAATATGCGCTGCTTAAAAACCTAACTAACCTAACTACATGAATAAATTACAAAGCAACCTGTATTAAAAAGGAAAATAAAAATTTATATACAACATGTTTTGGTTAGAAATGAAAAAGTTTGATGCTGTACGAGAACTTTCACACCCTTTGATTCTTCAAAGCTTGTTTCAGCAAATTTTTGATAGTAGCCAGTGAAGGGGCATTTCTTATTTCTGTGCTAAGTTTATTCCATACAGATACACCTCAATATGAGAAACTACTCAAGAATTCTTTGTGAAAACAAACAATCTTGTGAAGAACCCAGCAAATTTTCTTGAAAGCCTTTGAGGAACTCTGGTCAAAGCACAACAAATTATTGCTTGTGTGAAACTAACTCTTAAACAGTAAGAAACCTTAGAGAGAAGAAATCAGATTTCTTGGGAATACTTTGGGTTATCTTCATACCTGCATCAGCAACATTATTCAACCCAAATCCAATCTCGCAAACATCTCTGCATTCCCCAGTTACATACTGACTAATTTCATGATCTTCAAAGTCTTTCCTGTACATTAAGTATAAGTATTGCTGTTACAATTGGCTAGCTGATAAATTACTAAAATATTGAAGGAAGTGCCTGTTTTTTCAAATCAGTGGAAATTTACTTGATTGACAGAAGGAAACCAGAAACATGCTAAATACATAAAAACTCTTTTCAGAGGGGATTAAACTTTAAAAACAAACTCAGCATCAAATTTCAGTGGAAGTTACCATTGGCCTGCATAATTCCACTATTGCAAATCCCAAAAAGCTGATATTTTCCCTTGCCTTAGTGGTAGACAGTACAGGTCTTGCACACATTAACATGATGTTCTGTGTAAGGATTCTTGTTCAGAAAAATTTAGTTAATCATATGACTGAGCAATTCTTATCATAATGTGAAGAATTCTTGTTAAATTAATGCACAAGGCATGTACTGTATAAAGAAAATTCCTTAAATTAGATCTTTAGAAGAGACCATACATGCATATCATTCTTTCAACCAAAGGAAAATTCAATTAGTCTAAGGAAAAAAGCTGCATATCGAAGAATGTGTCCCTTGTTGATAAGTATGCTCTTTCAAGGTTTAAGGTCCTTTCCAAAGAAACATCTTTAATATGATATTAAGAAATCATTTGATCACTGTGATTAATGATTTAAGCATGTTTGATCATTTGATTACCTTGCTTGATCAGTTCTTTGCTGATGAAAATCAAAGGTGTAAAGATGACCATTTGGCATGATTGTTCTGATAAATGCATGTGAAATTGATCCACTTCCTGTCCCTGTGAGGAAAAGAGATTGAAATCAGCTCCTATTCATGAAATACTGCTTTTAAAGCTGCCTATTTTCCTGAAAAAATGGATGGTATATATATAATTTCAAAATTGACAGAATTTCCTCCACCATTCATATCTAAAACTTGCATCATACTAAGAGTAAAAATGCATTAGAAATGCGATGAAAAAGTATGATTTGTTTTTGCTTCAATTTGAGATTTTTTGGCAGTTTGGGAGTGTCCTTACATATTTTGATGGAATTGAAAACTTTTGATTCCATTTGAAAATGATATCTCCAGTAAAACCGCATTTCAAAAATGCGTTGCCCCTGCTCTAACGTATTTTACTCTAGTGTAAATGGTTTAAGTTTTAAGACAAATTCAATAAACCCCTACCACTACTAAAACTTTCTAAAATGATAAACAATAACAGTTCTAAGGAAAACAATCTTTATTGCACACATCAGTTCTTTGGTAGGAAAATAGTGTTAATGTCCACAAGGCCTGACTGTAGTGCTGTATCAAATCTACCCATTATAAACCACAGTAATTTCCTAGAAAGTGGTTTCTCATATGAGGAACATGTAACATTCTGTAAACCAAAACAATTAACATTGTTATGAATGAGCATAGGAATGACATATACCTGACTCTATCACAATAGATCCTGGCTTCAACTCAAGTTCTAAGGTTATCAAAGAAATATCCGTTGTGTACAAGATTTGTGTTCTGTGTGGGAGGGTTACTGTCCATAGTTCAGGTGAAGGATGTAGTATGTGTACCCAGCCTTTCTTCTTTTTAGAATAAACCTATAACAACAAAATATTTTCAGTTACATCTTCTGGTGAAATAGTATAGGGTCTGCAGGGTTAAAATGGGTAAACTGGGGGCAAAATGGACAGTTGTGATTGCTGGAAAATGGTAGATTGCAAACTGATAAATCAACATTCACAATATAAAGGAGTGTGCAGTAAAGTAGCACCTTTAAGAAACCCACTCTTTGGCATCAGCCTATTGTTCTTTCTTGATTACTCAATTGTTTTTGTATTGTTCTTGAAATAATTCAGGGCCTGAGGTTCTTATGAAATAGTTTCTTAAAGGTAGGCCTTTACTGTAGTTCAAACATTTGAAGTGAGAGAAAACTTGTGAATGAAGATACTTTTACCCTACCCATTTTACCTAGAGCTGACCCATTTTACCCATTGAGTAGACCCTATTCATGCCTTATATGCATCAAAAATAATTGTGATATTCTGTGGTAGGAATCATAGGAGATCTTCCAAGTAAATTGCTGCATGATCTTCTTTTTAAGAACAATTCCTGAAAACCTCAGCCATAGTTCAAGTAAATTACAATTTGTGCTTCCTGGCCTGCCATTTAAATTTGTATTTAGAGGGGGGCAAGTGGGGGCAGTTGCCCCCCCTTCAAGATGAAAAGTCAGCTTGGCGCCCCTCTTTTGGCGAGAAAAGCGCCCCTCGTCGTGTTGCTAACGCACAATTCCTTATCTGTTTCGATTTAAATATGGAGTAAACATATAAATCAAGGCGTTATTTGGAAGTAAATCAAAGCATTTCTTTAAAAAGCGTCCAAAAAATTTTCGCGCGCCTTCGGCGCGCTCACTTTCTATTGTTTTTTTGGCGCCCTCTTTGCAAGTTGCCCCCCCTTCAACTTCGGGCTGGATCCGCCCCTGGGTTGAGGTAGGTGCCACTTCAAGGCGGAGAAATTTATATCACTATTTTTAGGTGCCTACTCACGTGAGTATATGGAAAAGTGACGGTGAACGGGGATCTGCTGGGGTTTGAGGGGTAAAAACGGGGGTTCAAATAGTACCACTTTGACCAGAAGCCTCTGCGAAGGAGAAATAGGATTATCAGCTTTGCTAGGAAGAAAAATGCTTTCCTTCCTCGACTATGAATGAAATGGCATTGTCAATGAGTTGATAATGTTGAATATTGATTTCAATACCAAAATGATTATTGTCACATGACCAAAACTCACCCTTTACCTTATATGGCAAATATCAGTAAACTTGAAGTTTCAAGCTTCTTGACGTTGCAAACTGGACGCAAACAGCATTTTATAGTTGTCTGTGACCAGCAACAGTATTTAAAACAGTTTATGAGGGAAATATATACCTATGATATTAAGATTGGAACTCTGTACATGCCAATGGCTCTAAAAGATATGAAGAACATCGAAATGGATGGCATATTTCATATAGTCAGTCGGATTGCGGTAACTACAAGTAAATCAATTCTTCCAAACAGCAGAGAATATTTCCCCCAAATAAGAAGACTCTTCTTGATACCAAACGCTGTTGGTTTCAACTGATTTGCCCCCTTAGTTATCGAATCACTAGAAAATTATACCTAATCATCCACTTCAGTATCTTCTCGTCACTCTCTTCGTCATCATCAAGGATCAATTCGTTATCCGTTTGCACCAGAGCTTCCTCGATTTCATTTGGGAACATCTTTTCAATCAACTCCATCTCCAATCTAGCGTCCCAGCCTTGTTGGCTAAGATCTGGCCATTCGATCAATGGCTGGTCCGCTTGGAGTATTGGACCAGCCACTGAACATTAATTCGATCAGCCACCGCTTGTTTTCTCCATCAATTGGAGAGGAGTAAAACAACTGCGCAAAGAAGCATACAAAGATTCGCATTGAGAAAAGGTGAAATTGACTTCCACAGCCCCCCCCCCCCCATCTAAAAAGTAATTTAAAGCTATTCAAAGTACACACCAGAAAAGTAGCTAACAGTCAAGTCAAGCACCTTGGCTAAATGCATTGAAGCAAACAGATACCATCGATCTGAAGAGCAACATCATATGAAAGTTTGGCGAGAATCTTTTGCCCTTTTGTTGCAATCTTTAGGCAAACGGGGCACAATTTTGTTGGGACACCCTGTAGAAGTTCCTAAAGTCACTACCAAGAAGGTATAATCGAGCTGATATCATTGCAGATACTTATAAGATAATTTGATCAAATTAGGTGAAAAAAGCAAGAGGGGATGCTAAGTACCTCAAAACTTCACTGATTTCTTGAAGAACGGAGAAAACGAGCGGTGGGTTATTGAGGTAATGCTGAAAACAGTTGAAAAAATCGTTTCAAAATAACGAATGTTCTACGTTGCACAGAAATATACTTTTAATGGAGAACCATTGCTAAAAGTTGACATCATCGTCTTCTGAAAGCAAGGATTCACCGTTGAGTAACCAAAAAGAGGTAATATCAAAATAGCTATGCTCTGGAAACGTGCACTTGAAGAGGCATCCATAGGAGTAATGGACATATCCTTGCTGCCATCATGACACTCATCTTGGAGACTGCACATCTTGCGTGCTAAATGTTGTAACAAGAATATGGATCCAAGCGGAGCCATTGATCGAATGGCCAGCTTTCTCCAACAAGGTAGATGATTAGGTATAATTTTCTAGTGATTCGATAACTAAGGGGGCAAATCAGTTGAAACCAACAGCGTTTGGTATCAAGAAGAGTCTTCTTATTTGGGGGAAATCTTCTCTGCTGTTTGGAAGCATTGATTTACCTGTAGTTACCGCAATCCGATTGACAGCATGAAATATGCCATCCATTTCGATGTTCTTCATATTTTTTAGAGGCATTGGCATGTACAGAGTTCCAATCTTAATATCATAGGTATATATTTCCCTCATAAACTGTTTTAAATACTGTTGCTGGTCACAGACAACTATAAAATGCTGTTTGCGTCCAGTTTGCAACGTCAAGAAGCTTGAAACTTCAAGTTTACTGATATTTGCCATATAAGGTAAAGGGTGAGTTTTGGTCACGTGACAATAATCATGTTAGTATTGAAATCAATATTCAACACTATCAACTCATTGACAATGCCATTTCATTCATAGTCGAGGAAGGAAAGCATTTTTCTTCCTAGCAAAGCTGATAATCCTATTTCTCCTTCGCAGAGGCTTCTGGTCAAAGTGGTACTATTTGAACCCCCGTTATTACCCCTCAAACCCCAGCAGATCCCCGTTCATCGTCACTTTTCCATATACTCACGTGAGTAGGCACCTGAAAATAATGATATAAATTTCTCCGCCTCGAAGTGGCACCTACCTCAACCACCGTCTGGTCTAATAAGGAAAAACTTGGATGAGACTGGAGGATTTTTGAGGAAAAAAATCAAGGTGGGTCATTGCTAAAGGGCAAGGAAACAACAGGTTCTAGAAACGAGTGCATTCACTGCAGGTTATTTATTATAACATACTTAAACCTTAAGTTTACCTTGGATCCAAATTCTTTACCAATGAAATCATCATGAGGAAAAGCTCCAAACTTTGTTTGATGCACTTTGCCACTCACCATCTTTATCGTCTGCATAGAATTATGTCCCTGTGAAATAAATTC
Source organism: Aurelia coerulea (assembly GCA_039566865.1). NCBI lineage: Eukaryota > Metazoa > Cnidaria > Scyphozoa > Semaeostomeae > Ulmaridae > Aurelia > Aurelia coerulea. The sequence continues at coordinate 1,812,733 of CM076944.1, read as the reverse complement.
AGAGGGGTCTTATTTGTGAAATGTTGGGGATTAACTACAGTGCAGCCTATCATGCCACCACTGGCAAGTTTGCTGAGTGTGTTGCATCATGGTAACATCTACCAGCCCAAAAATTCACAGAAAAAACGAAAAAGAAACTTTGTGTAAACTTATTGTCATTAACGATCTATCTAGACAGACAGCATTCTAGAATATTCACTGCCTATTCATCATCTTTTCAGGGTGAATGATAATAAGGTGCTGTCTCTCTCTTCATCTTGAGACTCTCTCTTGACTTGACACCTGGCTGTCTAATTGCTGTAACGTCACGAAGCAGGTGTGCAGAGCACTTGCACACCGAAGATTTTCAATAGAATATTCAGAAACACTCAAATAGGGTCATACCTCCAGTCTGCGGACACCTCCAGTATGCGGACAACAAGCGAAAATTCTTGTTTTCGTCAATAAAAAGACCGTAAATCCACGCAATTTTCTGGTCACTGAAACCTCGTTTTATTCTTATTCGAAAATTTCCGTCGAGAATTTCATCAGGCAAAGCAGATCATCTTCTGAGCAAATTGAAAATTGACAGCCAAGAATCCTTTCCATTGCCAGCATCAGTCAATAAACCAGTGAATTCAAACTTTGTTCGTTAAATCATTGGAAAATTTTCCGTCGAGACTTTTTCGCGCTCCGATTGTTTGACCATGCTTTGTTTTCAAATTCTATTGGGAGCTCTGATGATTCCGCCTCATATTCAGCATTCAGGGGGGTTAAAGTTCAACCCGTTACTAACACGCCCCATCTCCAGTCTGCGAACACGTGTTTTCCATTTGTTTCTTGTGCGCTTCGAGGCCCTGTGGAAAAGCGGCAATTTAGGCCCAATTTTTACGGGATGTTATCATCAATTTGTTTTGTTAATTTTGGCTTAAATCGAGAGCTTATTTGGAATCATTGTGATTTGCAAGGTATGACAATGAGTTAGCAATGGCTAGATTGTTGGAAATATTCTGAAATAATGCGCTTTTAGGCAAATTTGTAGTGAATTTATTACATGTCCGCAGACTGGAGGTCATGGCCGCCAACTGGAAAGAGACAACAAGACAAAGAAGAGCCAAGATTTTTGTGTCGAGAAATTGATTAAAATTTCATTTCGATATTCTGATAGCACATGTTTCAAACTATTTTTGTTGTGAGTCATAGGTTCGTACGCGATTTCTAAGTGGTGAAAATTACCAATTTAATAATAGTGTCCGCAGACTGGAGGTGTGACCCTAGACCTTGGAGATCTCGTCGAAAAGTGCCATCAAATTATACTTCATCAGCAGACTGGTCACAAGAAGTGAGTCGTTTATAAATGAAGATCTTACCAAAAACAAGATGACTGCATCGCCATTCTGCACAACGCCATGACTTTCTACGAAGCTCATTGCAATGATTCTCGAGACTGTCCTTCCTCTTCTCTCTTTGCCTTTCCACACACGTGAAGAAGCTCGAAATGAAAGTTAGGCCAATTTGAACTGTCGTTGTTGTTGCTTGAAGACGCAATGTTGTTGTGGTTGTGCAGTCCATTGAGACTGATATGGCGAGCGAATAACTAAATCGGGTGGATAAAGGGACGGGATGGCCTGTAAATGGAACCTTACTTTAAGAATTTATGCGAGGTTAAAAGCATGCATTTGCAAAGAGCAAAACAATCTAAAAATACCCCATTCAAATCGATGTTGCACACGCGCTGTGCACAATGGATAGCCAAAGAAACAATGCCGTGCCTGACTGTTTTGTTTGTCTTCTTTATAGAGAGGTCTATTTAACATTGCAAACACCCCCCTTTTAAGAACTTACTGGTACTCCGAGAGCCAGCTTGAAATGAAGGAAAATTAAAGAATTTATTACCCTTTTCTTGTCAGAAAACATCCATGGATCACTCTTTTTGGTACCCTGGGTACAAGACTCTCTCGAACATAAAATGGATCTCTCTCCATTTTATGTAAGAGACAGTCTGGTACCCATGGTATCTTTTTGGTCACAAGAGCATTGTTTATCACAGAGCCTGCATTATTTTCACGGTAAATGCGTCAATCAGATCATGAACTGAGAATTCCCATGGTTTCCCATAAGAATTTCTCAATGTTCAGAGTGTGAGTGTAGGTTAATACCACAAACTCTTTGCCTTCAATACAATGCATGTAGAAATGATAGAATGACACATACTATCTCATCAGTACTTACTTAATACAACCCGCAAAAATATCTTACAATGAGAATAAGAGACCTTTTTATGTACACTTCTTACGAACTGCCGTAAAGACGTTAATTAAACTATTTACAATTATCAATTAGAAACATATTTTGTGCATGATTATCTCGTAAATATATCTACAACTGCACAGTGAAACTAAAAAATTGCCATAAACCTGTTGACATCAACCCCTGAGTTGAACAAATTTCTTTAAATTGATTGAAATGCAAAGTTTTCAAATCTTCTTACAACGTTGTACAACAGATCTTATCAATAATTCGTGGCAAAAACAATTAGGTTTCGCAAGGCAAAATTTCTCGTGAAAATGATCTTGTAAAACGAAGTTGCATTCATTATAATCCTGTGTGGAAAATGTGAAATTTTAATTTCAAAATTGGGTGAAAGAAGGAAACTTTATCACGTAAACACAAAAGCATCCACATCCTTCTTAACCGTACTTTCACGTTATCTGAAGGCCTGAACAGTCCATCTTTAAAAAAATATGGTTGCTTGACTTGTCAACTTCAACATATATACGGCAAAGTCCTATCATAGAACCATGGTCCTATAGTCAATACTACATAGAATTACTAACAAACTGTATGTTTTCTATTCTAACAGTTTCTTGATCAAAATTTGATTTCATCTTCAAACAAGCAATCTCGCTTCCTTCAAACGAAACAAGTGGACATGCAATAACTGTAGCTCCATCCTTGGAGAATTCTTTTGGCCTTAGTTGCGGAATCACGTGTAAGATAGGTAACTGGGAGACAGACATCATTTCCAAACGAAGTTGACCTTGGTCAAAGTCCCAAGCAGCATTTTGGACACTAATGTTTTTCAAATAAACTCCATTCATTGGCGGTAATGTATTGTCCTTTTCTTGCAGAACCTGAAAGGAAAATGGCGTTTTTAAAAGTAGATGACTTTTAGAAGCATAATACAATGAAAGGCATGCGTGCATGGTCGTAGACTTATGACGATGAGTCTCTCGTTTCCCTGTGCTCTTTGACTTGATGATGGCGCTTCGGTCGACAGGGAGACTCATTCCCCTACGCTTGTAGAATCGGAATATCTCCGTACTGATTCTACTAATAGACCTTTTCGCTATTCTACACAAGGTTCGATTATGTGGCGTTGGAGCTTCTATTACTATTGTATACATTCGAACATTCTACAAAGGTATCAAGCTATCGTTCGATTCGAATTCTTTTTTCGAATCTTAGCCAAAAGATCCTACTTTTCTCTCAAAACCACTGATCTTAAAACGCCACAAAAACGGTTTTCCAGAACTCTTGTACCATAAAATGTGCTATCAGAACTTCGATAAATGTTCATTCTAGATATCAATGCAAAAACCGCCTTCCTCTAAGCCATACTCTAATCAGCCGGGTAATCAGCACATGAGTTTGCGACAAAAACTTGTCGCGGATTGACATTTTTGTCCGGTTTTACAGCTCTATGGTTATAAGGCCCTCAGTGGAGCGACAAGAATAACAACAATTCAACTCAGTTAGATGAGCGTAACCAGAGGGTCCTTATGTAGTGAGGCTAGCATGGTCGGTGCGCCAAAAACAATTCAAGTTCTTGAAAGAGAGATCCCAGTCAAAACCAATAAAAAACCTAGTCTACATCATGGAAACTGAGGACTGGAATCAAGTAGAAATGAGCAGCAAACTGCAGTCTGAAGAAAATGATAAGCACCTGAGCTCTGTTTCCAAGTTTACGTCTTTTAACAGGGTAAAACCAAAATGAATTTGAAAATTTCTCGAAAAATTTTTTCAAATAGTGAAATCTATTTTGGTGCATCCGGCAAAATCTACTCATAAAATCGCCTTAGTTCTTCAAAAATATTTATGATTCCTGAAAATTTTACCATTTGTCAAAAGTCACCAAATCGCACGAAAATATGCAAATAAATCTTGTACTGCAATGACTTTCACTAAGAAGCCCTGACACAGAATACAATAAAAACCCGCGCATGAGAACCTTCATTTATCAAGAACCTACAGCCTGAAATTATATATTTTGAACCCGATAAATAAGAACCATTTCAGCCTGACCTCTTAATTAGGTTCTTAATAAAGGGTTCATTCATTCATTGGGAAATAAAAGTAGCCTGTTTGCCAATCAACCCTTTTCATGAACTCCAAAAACATTGCTTACAGAACTGTGATAGGCTGGGCCTGCAGGGATAAACTGGGTAAGCTTGGATTGAAATTGGTACGGCCAAGAATGTAAACAAATTTGGCTGAGATATTAATTCAAAGGTTTCTCTATGTTAAGAACATACACCCTGATTACTGGATGTACCTCATTGCATAAAAACCTAAATAGGCTGAGTTCAAAATCTTAGGTTCTTACTTGTTGGTTCTTACTCTGACCACATACCTCGGCTATCAATTCTACGTTTCCAACATCAGCAAGATTTTCGTTGCAAAAATCTTCAATTAGGCTGGCAAAGAAACCCTTTGCATGTGGAATCAAACTGACGTCATATCCTATTGGCTGTCTTGATTTTGGCCGAATGTGAGACTGAAGTGAATTGCAGAGTGTCGAAATCTCTTGTAACCAATCCTCTATCCTGCTACTTCGTAGTCTCAACTGCTTTTGCCAATGATCTGGTACAATTCCTTCCTTGATTGCAGGTAAGACAGAAGAACCTGTAACGATTAAACAAGTTAACATAAGTCTGCCATTTTGAGAATTATACCTAAAAAGGAGGTAGCATAGCCCTGCTTCAAAATATTCTGTCTACCACTGTGCCATTGTAGCATGTGCCATTGTTTCAGCTTTGAGCAGATGAACTAAAATAATTCTTTGATTACACGAAAGCACAATTTCTTCGATAATCAACACCTTTAACAAATGTTCACTTATGTTGGTCCCTACAATTTTGAAGATTTTTAAGGAATTGTGGGGACCACCATACAACCAAAAATTCAATCCTTACGTCAACACATAACATAGATTTAAATTTCCTTACCTCCATCTGTAGAATCTTGAATACCATTGAGATCTCGAAGTATCATATCGCAAAAAGTTCTCAAGAATGTGATTTCACGGTAAAAGAAGTGATTAATTGATTTCAATGATCGAGACGTTGTTTTCTTTGCTAATGATTCATGGATTAATTGAATCTTGCTGCTAATCTCTTCTAATATTGTATTGGTCTTTTTCTCAAGTGAAGCCTTCCTAGAATCATCTACCAATGTTATCATAGCCTTGGATGACTCCAAGAAGTCTCTGCAAAATAATAAAAATTACATTCACTAAGGAGCAAGCTTTTGGCAGAGAAGCTCGGTTGAGAAGCTTTGATGGAAGTATTCTCTAGAGCCCAGACAAGGGTCAAACCTTCCTCCGGATGAAAATTTCGTTGGTTAAAGGGGCTCTGTATCCAAATTCCGGTCGAAACGGTGATTTGGAAGTTTTTGATGGGCAATATCACACAGACGTTTACCTGTTTTTTCGAAAATGAAAGCATCATTTTGAAGATAAATCTTTGTAATTTACAAAAGAAGAAACCAAACATTCATATCTTTTACGATTGCTTGGATATTAGTGGATTTTCAACGAGCACTTTTCGGTGGCTTGGGTGAAGCCAGAATACAATGGAGAACAATGGACACGTGCGGTGTTTACAGACTTGTTTACAGTTTGGCGACGGAGCCCCTTTAAACCTTTCCCATTCATAAATTCACAGTAAATAGATTTTTCGCATTTCTTGCACTGCTTACTGGGTTTATAACCCTAAATTTATAAACCAGTTCCTGCTGTCAAAATAACCCAAATTGTTTAAGGTTTCTGATAAAACTTACTAAACTTTTTTCAAATATGACATTAACAAGCAAAACCTTCTTCCAGCCCCTCTCCGGCTAACAGCCATGAAGCTGTAACTGTTCTAGACTCTAGTATTCTCAGTCAAAAATGCGTAAATTTTTCAAAAGAAAGGTCAGCCTTGCGTTTCACAAATTGTGATAAAAAACGTACGACATAAAATGTTGATAACCCACCTTTCTAAATGGAGTCTTTCAACATCTTTCCCTTCAGACACCATATTTTGTTCCTCCTTTGAGTCTTCTTTGGAGGACATATTGGTCAATGCATTCGAGGTAGTATAAGCCGGACCAAAGACGAACTCGTCAAGGATGCATGGAATATAGGACTGATTTCTCTCCTTTCTGATTTTGTGTCGACCAACCTTACTACAGAGATGACTGAAAACTTCCTTTCCATACTTCAATTGTGACGTTGTCCTATAATATGAAATCAATTTGGATAAAACAGTATGAACAGAATTCCCGATGCTATTTTGGCAATGTTGGCAACCATACAACGGTAAGTCAAACAGTGGAACGCCTGTGAAAAACCGTCGAAGCTGATTTAAATGTTCTAAATAGCTGTTAAGCATACATTATGAGTCAAAAGTTTCACACTTTAGGAAATCAGCTCATGTTGCTACCTATCTCCAAAACCTACCAGATGAGTCAATCCCCGTTAAAAGAACCATTACTCCCTAAATACCAAGGCAAAAATAATGGCAACTATACCATTTAAAGGTAATGTGTCCATAAAAGTACAACAGCGTATACACTCTAGTCAAAATGTGCTGACACGATGCTGACGAAGAGCCCGAGCAGCACACTGTGATTGGTAGAATTTAACTGATCACATGCAAAATTAGAATTTAAATTTCACAATGAGGCTGCCTCCTGTGAGACTTCGGGTTCAGCTCCGGAATCGCAGCCGCAAGTAGGTCATCAGTTTGCTTATATTAGAGCTGGCTATCTTTTTGCATCTACGGTAAAGTGATCACATAAAATATCACATGAAAATAGCAAAGTCGCTGTACTTACAAGGACACATTACCTTTAATAGCGGACATGCTGAAATAAATTTTAAAATTTACCTGGCTGAAATTGGCCACTCCATTCTGAAATTATAAGGGAATTTTTCTCGAGTAAGCCCCTCCAAGAAACCTTAAAAAACGGCATGAACCCATGATAAGATTTAGCAATAATTCTGCCTCACAGCAATGACTTGAACACGTTTTACCACGTGCTGAGAGGTTGGAGTCGCCTCTAATAGTTTTATGCTCCTAGGAATGATTCATTTGTCCTCCCAAAGGGATAACACGTACGGAAGCATGTACAAGTCATTTCTTTACGGCAGAAATATTAGGAAATTTTGATCATGATTCTATGCTGTTTTGGAAAATTCTTCCAGGGAGATTTCTTGAGAAAATCCCTCCTAATCTGAGAACGAAATGCACAATTTGAGTCCGGTACATTCTAAAATCATTCGAACATATCTATTGTGAAGGAAATGACAACTCATTCATTTGTTTGGCATCGTGCCCTTGCGTGATGTTGTGACTTCCTTCTCGGACCCAGACTTCTGGTCGTGCCTCTGTAACTGGTAGTTCGAGTTAAGAGCACGTAGAGTGCAGACATAAGAAAAACATGTGATCATTCGGCAATAAGGTCGAAGAGTTTTTGGTAACAGACAAAAGTTCGCATAAAGGCGTTCAATTCAAAGTCACTGCATCCATTTATCTTTATTTACCACTTATTATAGTCATAATCGTTACTGTTTACTTGCTGTTTGATATATAAAAGGAAAACATCAAACTTTGTGGTATTCTTCTTCGTCTCATATCGGCTCGACCCAACCAACACAACATATGGCGCCCAACGTGGGGCAGAGCGATTGATTCGAAGTATTTTGCAGGATGGGCAGTGACGATGAAAGTCAAGGCACTAGAACCGGAGATGATAGTGGAATGCGACTGAAATACGCAAGAAGAGGGACACGTTCAAGTATTACAAAATTCGAAAACCAAGCGGAACATATTTTGAACAGTACAGACCCAACGGTTGCAGACGAGAACGTTTTGATAAAAATCGCGTCGATCAAAACTACGTTGCAGGGAAAATTGAAGATCTTGGAAGATATAGACGAGAAGTTGTTGTTAAAATGTGAGGTATCGGAGATCGAGAAAATCATAGAAGAATCAACGGATGTTACAGCTCGTGTGACAGAAACTGTGAACAAAATCGAAAGCTTTACCAAGAAAGCAGAGAAGACAAAATTACCCGATAGAGATGCCAATTTAGCGAATGCATTTACGACCAGTTCACCAATAAGACCCCCACAAGGAGCAGGGGCAGGAATCCAGAATATTTCAAATAACTCTGGTAGTTCAAGCCAAAATAGCGGAGTTAGACTTCCGAAGATAACTTTGCCACGATTTAATGGGGATATAACTCGATTTTATTCGTTTTGGCAAAGCTTTGAGAGTTCGATCGACAAAAACGATAGTCTCACACCAGTAGACAAGTTTAACTACTTGGTTAATATCTTAGAAGGAGAAGCTTTTCGCGTTATTCAAGGATTAGAGATCATTGAAGAAAATTATGATCACGCCAAGGAGACTTTACACGAACGCTTCGGTCACAAGCAGAAAATCGTGCAAGTACATATGGAGAGTTTGTTAAATTTGCAGTACAGCCCGAATGACACTGTCGCCCAGTTGAGACAAATTTTCGACAATATAAACATTCATATACGTGGCCTCGAATCGTTGGGAGTAAAGCAAGAAAATTATGGAAGTTTGCTTATCCTTGTTGTAATGAAGCGAATGCCAAAGGATGTCGCGTTGCAAGTGTCTCGAGAAACAAAATCGGATATCTGGTCGATGAAGGATATCTTAGGAATTATACGAAAGGAAATCGAAGCGAGGGAAACATGTTCGTTTGTTGGAGAAACAGAGAAAAAAGTAACAATCCATCGACCAAGACAAGCCCCTGGTACTGTTTCATCATTTCATGCAAAGGAACAGTCAAATGCAAACAGTCAGTGCTACTTTTGTGAGGGGGAACATCTTTCATATCAATGCGAAAAGGTCACGGATCCGAACAAGCGAAAGGAGATTTTAGCGAAGCAGAGACGTTGCTTTGTTTGCCTAAAAAAGGGACATAGAGCGAATTCTTGTAACAGTAATCGAAGATGCCGAAAATGCAATAACAAGCATCATCAATCAATTTGTTTGAAGAAGCAAGAATCTCAGTCCGAGAAAGAAGAAACAAGGAAAAGCGCAAATGGAAGTGAAACTGTCACAGCAACGGCTAAAGTAGATTCACGCAAACAAACAGTGTTATTGCAGACAGCCAGAGCACATGTGTTTGGTGAAAAACGGGAGAACAAGGTTATGGCAAGAATACTGTTGGATAATGGCAGCCAAAGAACATACATCACGGAGGAATTGAAGAGCAAATTGCAGCTAACCGAAGAAAACACACAAGAAATAAACTTGAACACGTTCGGATCTGAGCGGTTTAAGAAGAAAAAATGTAGCCAAGTTAGCTTTAACATAGATTTAGGCGATAGAGCTCTTAGCATAACTGCCCTAACCCATCCCGTAATTTGCTCTCCTCTTGCGACCCCAGTAGAGTACAAGCAATACGCACATTTGCAAGGTTTAAATTTTGCGGATAGCCTAGATGCAGGTAATGACGCGATAGATATATTGCTGGGCGCAGATCATTTTTATGAAGTAGTTACAGGCGAGATAAGAAGGGGGAGCGCAGGCCCTGTCGCAATAAGTAGCAAGCTTGGGTGGTTAATTTCTGGCCCCGTAGATTTATCTTCAAATGATTCGAGTACAAATTCTAATTTTGTTTCTTGTTGTGTTGTAGATCAAAATTTGGCGAACGAAAACGCGAACAGTGAGGAAGAGCCTATTGTCAGAGAACAAACAGCAGTTGACAACGAGAAGGAGCTTATTGAAACCTTGAAACAATTTTGGAAAACAGAGAGCACAGGGATTGAAACAAGCGATAACCCAAATGCAGAAAATCCGAAGAAAGAATTTGACATCACATTCAATGGCAAGAATTACGAGGTAAGCCTTCATTGGAAGGATGACATTTCAGAACCTTTGCCTTCTGATTATGATTTGTGTCATTCACGATTGAAATCGGTATTTTTTCGCTTACAAAAAGATCCACAATTACGCCAAGAATATGACGCTATTATACAGGAGCAATTGAAAAGCGGTATAATAGAAAAGGTTCCCGCAGGTACAGAAAACAAGGTAGACGCCAAATTTATTCCGCATCACTGTGTTATTCGTAGAGATCATGATACAACAAAGGTTCGTATTGTTTTTGACGGTAGTGCTAAAGGTAGTAATGATGTGTCAACGCTTAACGACCGTCTTGAAGTTGGGCCAAATTACATGCCACATTTGTTCGATACGTTAGTAAGATTCCGGAGTCACACAATAGCGTTAACAGCAGATATCGAAAAGGCTTTTCATCAAATCGAAATTAAGGAAGCCGACAGAGATTTTCTCAGGTTTTTATGGTATGATGACGTGAGTAGTGACTCTCCCTCTATTGTTCAGTTCCGCATGACCCGCCTTCCATTTGGCTTGACCCCAAGTCCGGCCATCTTAGGAGAGACAATCAGAAAACACGTAAGTAAATTCAAAGAAAGCCACCCGCAAGCAGTAAGTATGCTAGAACATCTTTACGCAGATGACTTCTCAGGCGGTACGAATGACTCTGAGCAGGCGTTGAAAATCTACAAGGATGCCAAGGAAATCTTAGACAAAGGTGGGTTTAATCTTCGAAAATGGAATTCGAACGACAAAGAGGTATTGAGTGCCATCAGATCGTTAGAGGTTGAGAAAGGTCATTTGAAACAAAACGAGAGTAAAACAAAGGTTTCCGAAGAAGATCAATCGTATGTAAATTCGGCTTTAGGCCCTCCGTGTAGTGACGATAAGGCGAAAATATTAGGTGTCAATTGGGATAGTGATTCGGACAAGATTTATTTTGACGTGCAGAATGTCATTGACTTCGCAAATTCGTTACCTCCTACAAAGCGTTCTTTACTCAAAATAGCTGCGAAGATCTTTGACCCCTTAGGATGTCTTAGTTTATTCACGATTAATTTGAAGGTAATGTTCCAGCAGTTTTGTTTGGACAAAAGGGGCTGGGACGAGGAATTGTCTGGTGATGAACGTCGTAAGTATGAAGTGTTCATATCAGAATTAGCAAAGTTGCAAAATGTGTCAATTCCCAGATGCTATTTTCTGAAAGGTAAGAAAGTGCAGAATGTACAAATACACGGATTCTCAGACGCCAGTGAACGTGCCTACGCAGGGGTAGTGTATTTGCGTGTTGAGTATGAGACAGGGGAGGTACAGGTAAGATTCGTAACGTCGAAAGCGAAGGTTTCGCCAATCAAGAAACAAACAATTCCTCGTTTAGAGTTAATGGGTTCTGTTGTGCTATCAAATTTAGTGGACACCGTCAAGAAAGCTTTACAGGAAGAATTAGGCCAAGGTCCTATTGAGACACATTACTGGGTAGATTCTGTCGCAACTTTATGTTGGATTAAGAATAATAAACCGTTGAAGCAATTCGTTAAACACCGAGTGCAAAAGATTTTAGAATCGTCAAATCGTGAGGAGTGGCACTTTTGCCCAGGCTCGTTGAATCCCGCCGATTTACCTTCAAGGGGTATTTATGGTAAAGATGTTGGTGCAAATAAGGTATGGTGGGAAGGCCCACATTTTCTTGTATTGCCTTTTTCGGAATGGCCTAAACTGGAATCAAACCAAGAAATCGACCCAGCTGTTGCTGCGGAGGAGAAAGTAAGTACTGAGCCAACCCATGTGATGTTAGGTAAGCAAATGCCAGTTGATAAAGCCATACCTTTGGTAAGTATCGAGAGGTTTAGCACTAAGACCAGACTATTGAGAACGTATGCGTGGATTCTTAGATTTGTGTCGAATTTGAAGGCCGTCGTAAATAAACAGGAACGGAAGCTAGGCCCATTGGAAGGAGCAGAATTGCGCTGTGCAGAAAATGTCGTGATTAGAACAGTGCAAGCCGAATGTTTTTCGAAAGAAGTCGAATTTGTTGTGAGTAAATCGAAAGTAGGTTCCAGACCCCCAACTTATGTCTCACAGTTTAACCTGTTTTTAGATGATGACGATATTTTGCGTTGCAGGACTCGTATTAACAATGCTTCTATTTCAGATGCAAGCAAACGACCCATTTTGATGCCCAGAGACCATCATTACACTAATTTGATCATTCGCGAAAGTCATGAATTAGTGTTTCATAATGGGTTAAGAGAAACGCTTAATCATGTCAGGACACAATATTGGATATTGAGAGGAAGAGAAACAGTAAAAAAGATTATAAGGCCATGTGTCATTTGCAAAAGAGCGGAAGGTTTGCCATTTGTAGGTTGCGTTTTACCCGATTTGCCTCGGTTTCGTGTTGATGATAATGCACCATTCTCTCACACAGGTTTAGACTTCGCAGGGCCATTACTGGTCACAGGTAAGAATGGGGACTTAATGAAATGCTATGTCTGCTTATACACGTGCCTCTCCACGAGAGCTGTTCATTTAGAATTAGTTGAAGGTTTAGATGTAGAATCGTTTATTCGTTCGTTTAGAAGATTTTGTGCCCGTAGAGGATTGCCCGCAACGTTATTGAGTGACAACGCAAAGAATTTCAAATCAGCGTCAATAGAAATAAAGAAGTTGGTGCGCTCACCCAAAATATTCGAGTATTTGGCCAATAGAAAGGTAAATTGGCAGTTCATTGTCGCTTTAAGTCCTTGGATGGGTGGAGCTTGGGAACGTCTTATTCGTAGCGTAAAACGTTGTTTGATTAAAACTATCGGACGTGCATCACTTAGTTACTTTGAGCTGAGTACAATTTTAACCGAAGTAGAAGGCGTCATAAATTGTAGACCATTAACGTATTTATACGGAGATGAAGACGGTGTTGAATATGCTCTTACACCATCACACCTGATATATGGTCGAAATGTCTCCGAAATGAATGAGAAATACAGTGAAGTGGTAAGTACGTATGAGTCTTTATCAGCGAGAGCCAAGTATCACCATAGACTTTTGAGTCAGTTCACCAAACAGTGGAAAAATGAGTATTTGCTAGGACTTATGGAGTCTTACAATTCTAAAGCCAATGGTAAGAAACCTGTTGTAAGCGTTGGTGACATTGTCATTTTGAAAGATGTCCAAACGAAGCGATCTTTTTGGAAATTTTGTAAAATCATTCAGCTTATTTCAGGTACTGATGGCAACACACGAGCAGCAAAGATACAATTCGTTGCAGACCAGAATAAAAGAGTTTTCACCAGACCTCTTAAACTTTTGGTTCCGTTAGAAGTGTCGCAAGCCGCGCAGCAAGCACCAGCAAATGCAGCGCAAAAGGAACCTGTCGCCAGCCAAGCCAGCGCACATGCAGCCACGCCTGCCGCCATCCCAGCAGCTATAAGTAGCACCCCCGCAACAGGTCGGCCTAAGCGCAATGCAGCCGTGATCGCAGATTTACGTAGAAAGGGTATGAGTAGTTAATTATTTGATAGATACCGCTCAGAGGACTTTTGCATATTTTTTGGAACAATATGGTAGATATTAATTGTAGTTGAGTAGTATGTTGATCATTTTGTAGTTGAGTTGATTTGTTATGTATCAACTCGGGGGAGTGTATTGTGAAGGAAATGACAACTCATTCATTTGTTTGGCATCGTGCCCTTGCGTGATGTTGTGACTTCCTTCTCGGACCCAGACTTCTGGTCGTGCCTCTGTAACTGGTAGTTCGAGTTAAGAGCACGTAGAGTGCAGACATAAGAAAAACATGTGATCATTCGGCAATAAGGTCGAAGAGTTTTTGGTAACAGACAAAAGTTCGCATAAAGGCGTTCAATTCAAATTCACTGCATCCATTTATCTTTATTTACCACTTATTATAGTCATAATCGTTACTGTTTACTTGCTGTTTGATATATAAAAGGAAAACATCAAACTTTGTGGTATTCTTCTTCGTCTCATATCGGCTCGACCCAACCAACACAACAATATCCACTATGAAATAATATAGTTACCAACATTAGTGCCTTGATGTCCAGGGAGAAGTGGCCATTTAAACGGGGGGGGGGGGGATCGTCTTTATTGACTCACCCCGTAGCTTCATTCAGTTCCATCATTGACTGAATTACATTCTGCAAAAATAATGGTTTGATCTCACGAACAATAAAATCATGAAGCCTTATTTTGAGCAGAAAATAATTTTAAATCTTACAAAAGGAGCGAAACAATTCGCAAAGAAAACTTACCCAAAATACGGCAAAGTGGACCCATATGTTTCACATTTTCCTAATGTTTTCTGGTACAGATCCGACAAGGCTTTTTGAGCAGTGGTTACTTTTGGCACCTGTTGGACAAATGAAATGGAAGAACTAACCAAAGAGTCAACCTTATTCGTTGCATCTTCAAGACAAAGAGGTATGAGTTCAAAATCTCTAGCCATACTCAAAGTTGTTCTGAGTGTGGCTAGAGAAGCTAATATTTTGATGGGAAAAGTCAAACAAACTGTGAACAAAAAATCAACTATCAAAGGGCCAATGTCATCCAGGGTTCCTTGAAGGTATGCTGCAAGTTCAGACTGTCTGAAAATCAAATTTGGCCTAAGCAGAAAATACGGATCGACGCTGCAGCAATTGATCTGACAGAAAAGTCAACTAAAGTCAAACTTTTCTATCTGTTCAACCACTGCAGGGTGGATCCATACAATTTGCTTAGGCCAAATGTCATTTTCAGAGAGTTGGAGATTACAGAGTTCCTGCAAAGGACCCTGGGTGAAAATGGCTCTTTAAAGGCTGCATAGGAGATAATTTTTAGCCTTCAGTAGTGTTATTTAAAAAAATCAATACCTCAGATCCATGAGCAACAATCTTTTCATCCCACGCTACTTGCAAACCTTTTTTGATCAAAGCAATTGGAATTGTTAATCCTTCGTTACATTTGAATATCATCCATAGTCGAAATTGTTCTAGTCTTTTACTGTTATTTGGTTTCTCTTCAACACTAAAACATGAATTTTCATCATCGGTCGTGGCCGTAATTTCCTGAAAGAAAGAATAGAAACTTTATAATTAATATTGATAAGATAATAATTGTTAGAAAAGGGACAGCTCCATGATAAATATATTTGATGACAATTCCAGGGATTTATGACACTTAAGAAATGATAGCTTTCCACAAAAAAATTTGATCTGCCCAACCAAAGGTTTCCTTAGCCATACTACCTATCAACTTCATTAATTCATTCCTTATTCAATTTTAAGTGTACATTAGAAGCTCAAATATTCCTTCCTAATATTTTTGAAGTTCCTTCCACATGAAAATTTGATCAGTTGACCATGTTCTATGTTTGTGCTAAGTCTCTTGCTGATATCCAAAATTGCATGATTTCTCCATTTATTTCCTGGACTCTAATTGTCCACCGTTCATTTGGCTGCAGAAATAACAATGTCATACAAATTCACTTGAACCCCCCCCCCTCCCAAATTTGGGATAAGCTAGAAACAATTACATCACAGCTTTCCTTGGTTATTCAAATCCCAAAAGAAAGCACAATTTATCGCTCCATTGTCGCATGTTTTTATTGTAAACGAAACTCCTTGTGATCTCTCGTATCCCTTTCCTTTCAGAATACTGTATGTATCATTTTGATTTTTTCCTCAAAATTCTACCGTCCCTAAAAAAGTTCCAATATGTCAGCTAATAAAACGTTATTCGATATTCAAGCAGGAAAATAAAGAACTGAACGTAAGATCAATGTTACCTCAATAAGCCTTAGAAAATCTTGTGACCATTCAGACTCAAGATCGCAATTCTGGAGTAAAACCCATTTGTTATCATCTTTGATGGCATCTTTTATAGCTCTAATAGCCTCGCTTAATTGCTGAGGCAAACCAAGGCTGATCGTTACAACTTGAATTTTCCATGATTTCCCAAATGCTTCGATCGAAATAGCTGGATCTGTGGGGCAAAATAAGGAATTACAAAGGTGAGTAAAGGACAAATTGACAGGAAAACCCATTTTTTATCATCTTTGATAGCATGTTTTATAGCTCTAATAGCCCACCACAATGTACACAAAAGTGAAAGCTCCTAACACCGCTCAATCCAATCCTTCGCATGAAAATGTAAAAAAAGATCGCTTTATCAACACTCTGTTGTAGAATAGCTAAAAAGTCTATTCAGCTTTAGGATGGGAAAATACAAAATATTGAACAAATGGCAAGGACAGAACGTACCTTCTCCAAGAATATTTTGAGCAGTTTCTGGCAAAAGAACCAAAATGGGTGTAACAGAAGTTGATTCATGGTAGATTGTATCAAGATTATGTCGTCCAACTTCAGTGAATGTTGGACCAAGTGAACATAAAATGAGACTTTGGCAAGTCATTTCTCGCTGAAAAGATATTAAGAAGTTACTTGATATTATGGCTTTCACAGAGTCAAAAATTCAGAAATTTCGTAATTCACATTCAAATGTGGGAATGTAGGGGTAACTGAATCTATACAATTCTTCAATACGCCAACTAAATATATACACTAAATAGTTGATCATACTATTAAGCAACGGTTGAAGATATATCAGAGAGTAATAAGGAGAAAGGTTAACTAAATAAACAACTACAAACCACAAATTCTTAAATTTTTCTTTGTAAATAATTATACGAATGTATTTATAAAAAGATTTTTAAAATTTCCGTTGCTCTGCTCTGCTCGTATTTTCTGCTTTTCTTTTAAAAACCAATCCTTGTTGTTAAAAGCCCACTATTAACCAGAATCCTTTGTGCGCAGAATGAAAAACAAGGCAAAGAGAGCCTATGCTAGACTTATTACGATGAGTCTCAGTAATCGTTATTCACAACGAGACTATTACACCAAACCGAGGCCAAGACTTTAGATAGCGATAACTACGGCCATATAATCAGTCTAAACCTAGGTCAGAAACGACTTTCACATCACACTAACGTCGAATATGGCGCCTAAAAGGATCATGGTAAGGGCTGGGGTTTTGCTGGCAGAACTCGTGGGGATATAGTGAAAGAAAAACAGAGGAAAACGAACCTTTCTTGGCATCAATGCTAACCATATCAAGGCTTTGTGGAAGGTACCAAGGTTCTTAAACTCAAGAGGACACGAAGTGACAAGATTTGGAGATATCTAAAGACAAATAAATATATTATCAAATCTGCTGAATATGTATGATATTTTGACCGCTGAATTTGGGACATTTCTGAAAGTTTCTTACTGGTTCAATGAATATAAATTCGTAATTAACTAACAAGATTGCTTGGGTTTTTCTTTTTATCAACGCATTCAAACAGTTTGATTGAAAATTTCTCCACAAAGTCAACAAAGAATGGAGAGATTTTCAATAAAATGGAAAAAGAAATAGATAAGATAGAAATGTCCAATAACAAAATGAGAAAATGAAAATGAGAAGACATACTTCAAGATATTCCTTCCATTCACTTGGATGTTTTCTCATCGAATCAGCCAAGCCAGTGAAACCAGGGAGAGATTCAAGTGCTGATACGCGTGCCTGAACCTGCATTCACGAAAAAGATAGCAGTTTTATCAAACTTTATCACTGGCTACCATCCTTGATGCATTTCTATAAAGTTTTGCAAAGATGGTTTGGACAGAGAATGCAGACTAACACAAAATTACCCACAGATTCAACATCAATGGCGGAAATATAAGATGTGTTCTTTTGGATCAACGCAACTCTTCTGCGTAGCAACTTTATTTCGCTTTTCAGAATCAACGCAGTATGACGGAAAAGAAAGATCTGCATCGTAGCACAGGTCCTAAGACACCTCTGCCTTTTTCTTGATCAACATGACTCAGCAACTGTCACCTGTGAAGCTGAAAACTTTCGCGCATCTGTTGCAAAGCATGCCAAACATAATGTTCAGCTTCTAAATAACATAAATAAGATTAATGTAGAAGTTGTTTAGAGACACTATTTTCTTTCGATATCAGCCAAAGTTTTCTATTTACTACGACGACTTTTCACTTGCACAATAGGGGAGTTAGCCATACAGATTTAAGGTTGCCTTTACTGTGTCTTTATTTACTTTTGCAATTTTACTAATTGGTCATTGGTATTTCTCGTTATATGAATCACTTTTATAGCTAATCGCTCTGTACTTGTGTGTCAATCAAAGCAGCGGATGCTACCAAAATATCTGCCCTTTTTGGTCAAGCGGATGTCAACAAATGTAGACACATGACAAGAGTCGCTTTGATTTCTCTCTGTTTTTTAACTTGATAATATCCTTTCGGTCAACAGCAATGCTGTCGAGCAAGGTTTACCAAAAGGATACAAGGAACTCAAGTAATCAGTCTGAGCATATCAACAGAGAAAGGTCTAGATACAACTGTTTTCTGATGTAACATTTGTATTTTAAAATTTTAACTAACGTTGGGATTAATTAGCTGATTACCTTTAGCTATATTTTTATGTATCCAACGGTAAAGAAATTGATAATAATAATAATAATAATAATAATAATAAACAAGTTTTACCTCTTCAGTAAGAATGCAAGATTCATCAGATATATTTGAATCAAACTGAGTCATATTTTCGCTACCAGACATCGAGCACAGCTCCAAAAACATTTTGTAATGTTCAAAGCCGAGCTCTTTTTGACGCATGAGAGTAAATGCTGTGACGAGGATTGGGTAGAGTGGGGCATGCTCTGAAAATAATAAAATAATAGTTAGTTGGCTAAGTGCCCAGGGGGTAGGGTACTTGGTCTACGGAAATACGGGGAGGTGCCGCTGGAAAATCTGAAAAAGCACCCTGTCCCGGAGTAAAATTCTCGAAAATGATACCCTGTCATGGAGTAAAATTTAAAAAACAATACCCTGTTCTTGAGTTTCTTCATACAAGATTGTAGGCTGCCCTCAGGCTGCCCCAAAAATTTGATATAAATCAGAAAATGCGGAAATGTTGCCATCCAAACGATTTACATCACACTCGCAGAGTGCAAATGGCTTACAACGACCTTACGGAGTCAATTATAGAAAATATGGACCCTGTCATGGAGCCGAATATACAAAAGTGGTACCCTGTCCCGGAGAAGGAATCCTTTAAATGACACCCTGTTCAGCGGCACGTCCCCGTGCGGAAAAATATGTGAGTGCTCCCCCGGGGGAAAGTGATTAATTAATTGTTCTCATCATCACTTAGAATTTATCTAATCCAGAAGGGAGAGTATCATTCTTATTACAGGAAATCAAGCTAGCATAAACTTAGGTTATTTAAATCATTTCAATCTACGGAAAAGATAGAAAAACAATTGAGATGTGGGATTGGGACAGATAGGCGAGATTTCTAATACAGAAAAATTACTAAAGGAAATACGGTACTTCGAATCATGGTTCTGATTTTCAATACTCTATAACTTATCAAAAAATTTGAAAACAGTATTTACCTTTAAAGACATTCAAGCAGATGCGTTTGTAAACATCCAAAGTGAATTGAGCATTGATTTCAGCAGCCCTTGCAGAAACTGATCCTGATTCGGTTTTCAGTCTTCGCGCTTCTTTCAAAGTCTTCTTGAATATTTCAGCAAAGAAATACAGCGGTATTTCATAATATGGTTCGAGTTCAGTAATTTGTGACACCACTCTGTACAGCATCGAGCCATGATATGCCACTTCGTAATACCCTTGGCGCTTGTTTTCTAAATCATCTTTGAATTGCTGCAAAGATTTAATTGTAGAAGTCAAATTGATATTTGAATTGACCATAGTTTCACCATGAAATGGAGATAGTTCCACGGGGCAAGCGAAACATATGCAAGCTTGCAAAGCAAAAACATTGAGGAAAAGGTTCAATATCAATTTCACTGCATCAAAATAAACTTTCTGTTCTTGAAGGGAATTTAAGCAATAAATAATATTCCTCACGTGTTTTCCATAAGACACTAGAATCAGACATAGTACTACAAGGGTCTTAATCTTGAATGAGAACTTTCAAGTTTCTGCACTAAAAATTTCTTATCTCTTAACTTATACAGAGCAAAATTTGGCAAGAAAAGAGTTGCACTCGGCTCAGTCATAAAATTGCAGTGACTGTTACTTAAGAATAAGAATTCAATTACATCGTTGCCATAATATCCTTGAATCGAGGGCATTTAGAGACGCGGTACAGTAGTTGTTGTTCTTATTATTATTATTATAACATTATTTACAGTTGGTTAAAAAAACTGATAGTTCTAAATTGAACTAATTAAGACCAACTATTTACACAAAAAGGAATACTAATTACAATGAATAGATAAATACATGATTATAATACAGAAATATTTCTGGTGAAATTCCCACGGACTCTTTATCTACATATTTTGCATGAGCAACTGTCACCCTTCCACTCTTTAAGATTGATCTCTTAAAGCTAGCACTGGTTGCTAGGCTTTTTATTGAGTCAGACAAAGTGTTCCAAAGGATGGCCCCCCTGAAAGATAATGAATCATTCCCATATGACAAGGTGTTGGTGCTTGGTAACCGTAGAAGATTTTTAGTCCTTAGGTTATAGGCTACATCTTTTGCCTGGAAGATATTCCACATAAAAGATGGATTTTCCGAATTGAGGCATTTATATATTTCCAGCATTAATTTTTGCAAATTTCGAGTGTGAATAGCACATTCGCTACCCCTAGCTAAGAGTTCAGCAAAGAGGGCTGCGAAATCCTCACACATTATCCTCAGTGCCCTTTTATGGACTCTGTTTATTGCTGCATTGGCATCTTTCCCACAGAACATCCAGATTAAAGGACAATAATTAAAATTTGACATGATAAATGTATTATAAAGAATACGCCTCTTGTCCTGATCTAAATATTCTGCTACTCGTGAAAACGCACTGGTCTTGTTGTTGGCTTTTGTGCAAAGTGTATTTACATGTTCGGAAAATTTTAGCCGGGGGTCAATAGTAATACCTAAGAGTTTCACTGTGCTAGTTGCAGGAATCGGTTTCTTATCAATTTCAAACACGTATTCCTGGTCTGGTTTCAGCCCAAGAAACATGACTTGAAATTTGGAAGGATTTGCAACCATTCCATTGTCCCGAAACCAACACAGCGCATTATGGGTATCATCCTTAAGACAGGATACAACATGTTCTAGGTTTTGACTGCATGCATATATTGTATTGTCATCTGCAAAATTACAGAACTCTGACTTAGTAATGGCATATGTGAAATCGTTCATGAAGAAATTAAACAGAAATGGACCTAACACTGAACCTTGGGGGACACCTGATTCTATGTTTTGCCATTCGCTAAATGAGTTGCCACATTTGACTCGTTGCTTCCTGTTTGAGAGGTAACTTGAAAATAGTTTCAGGCTTTTTAGACCAAAACCATAGGCAGCCAGCTTAGCTATTAAGAGATCATGTGGAAGGCAGTCGTAAGCTTTTGACAAATCCATCAGTACCATTCCCACATAGCCCTTTTTATCCAGTGTACTGCGACAAGCTTCAATGGAACAGCGCGTGTTGTGTACTGTAACCGTTACGGAAGCCACACAGTAAACTAGAAAGTCTGGTATTTGCAAACGGTGTCATTTGCTTGGCCATGATGCGCTCAAGGACTTTAGATAGGGCTGGAAGGACACTTATGGGCATAAAATTAAATTTTAATGTAGAGTCATCAGCTTTAAAGATAGGTGATACATCAGCCAGTTTTAGTTGGTCTGGAAATTCGCTATTTCCGAACATCTTATTAATATACAATGTGATCTGATCAATGCACAAACCTGAGAGTAATTTTAGAATGTCCGTAGGAATCTCCCCACTAGATTTTTTTGAACTATGAAGCTGGTTGATTTGATTCCAGACATCAATGGGTGCAACAAAATTAAATTCAAATTCGTCAACAATACCAACAGCCTCCTTGATTCTGATAATACTTGGATGGTTCCTATATTTTTGAATCGAATGCAGCACATGATCAGTTGTCGAAGTGACTTCAACGTCAGACTCTGGCGGTGCAGTGATAGGTAGTGTGTCGGTTATATTTACAAAGTAAGAATTGAAAATTTCACAAATCATCTTGTCATCATTTATGATGTTATCGTTTTCTACAAGAACTATTTTGTTGTGCCCAGATGTTTTGTCAGTAAAGAGGGGCTTGAAAGTTTTCCAGAAATTTTTATCTTTTCCAACTTTAGTTGTTGTTCTTACAGCAGTTTTATTCCTCCTGTTTCCCTGTGCCAACCTTCACGGGTACAGGGACACATGGAGCAATAAAACATCTATAGGAACAACTACTGCGTGTCTTCAAGCCCATGCTTGAATTCGGCTTTCCAAGGTATACTAGTAGTTCCCAAACCTTGCATCATTGATTCTTACATCTTTTCGTCAATTCATTTCTTGTGTTTTCATGGCTAAGATCCCATAAAAGATAGATGTGGCTTAAATAGCAAAATCACCTGTACTTCTTTCATTCTTTCATGTGTTACCCTCAGTTGTTCTTTGGTTTGAGACATTAGTTCAGGTAGTGATCTTTCTTCTAGAACTTTTCCCGGCATCTCAATTATCTTGCTCAAAACTCGGTCCTGTGAATGAATGAATGAATGAATGAATGAATGAATGAATGAATGAATTGAATATTTCGCAAGAAAGAGGTAACAAAAATTTACAAGAAGTGAATTATGATTGAAATGTTTATCTCTACATTCTCACTGCCTGAAATTTAATTTCCAGATTGACACTATACTATCAACCATCAATTAAAGAATGTTTGTGTCCTGCACTCAGAATAATTCTCAGATTTTAGAGATATGCTAAACAGAGAGCCACAATAATGTGAGTATGAAACACACAGGTTTTTCATTTCTCGATGCTTTAAAATTTCAACTGTTTTTCTCTGTGGGTTTCAAATGCAAGAGATGTCTGGAAGCGGTGATTAAAATCGCAGTAAAAAATATGCAACAGAGACAAAAAACCCAACAACCATTTCAGAAACTTTCTTCAAGCCTTCTACCAACCAGCTGTGCGACATGCCAAGTGTTTTCTGCACTGCTCGTAGCCTTGCTACATGACTAGGTCCATTACGAGTGCAAGCAAAAAAGAGCGGGAAAAATTAATATGTTTGTTCACGTGACCCATCCATGTGTGGGCCCTTTAAAGGGGCGCAGTCTCCAAAGTTTTATCGAAACGGTGATTTTACAGCTTTTTTGAAGCGCAATTACAGACTTTCATCGTTTTTTTTCAAAATGAAAGTATTATTCTAAAGATAAATCTTTGTACTTCACGGGGGAACGAATCAAAAATTCACATCTCTTACGATTGCTCGGATATAAATGGATTTTGATGGTTACTTTTTTGCTAGCTTGGGTGAAGTGAAGCCATCAAACAAACCGCATAAGACAATGGAAACTTGCCTAAAACAATGGTATTTACGATGGTATTTGCACTTATTTAGAGATTTGCTTACAATTTTTACGAAGGAGTTGTTGGGGAGTTGAGATAAGATTTGTCCGAGAAAACGTATGTGTCCCCCCGTGCAGTAGGTTAAAGCTCATGCGCAGTAGTGTTTTGGGTTGGAACTCTGCCGGGCGCATGAGCATTAACCTACCGCACGGGGGGACAGATAAGTTTCCTCAGAGGAACATCTCTACTTACATGAATCTGCTTGCATTCTTTTCTGAGATAAAACAAATCTAATTCCAAGGAGCGTCTTGGGCTTTCCAAAGAAGGCCTTTCTGATAGTATTGTCATTTCTATAAGCTTGTTTGACAAGCCCTCTTGACTCACCGCCATGTTCACAATAAATACTTTATGTAAAGGAAGCACAAATCGATTTGTCTTGTTGAAATTCATTGACACAGCAGCACTAAGATAAAGTCTGAAATTTGGGTTGTAGTAGAGCCTTTTCTTTCCACAAATCAAATAGCACGTTCCATCATCAGAAACTGAAATGCTTCTTCCTATTATTAAGGCAAGCAGTAAACTCTGTATGCCTCTTTCAATGTGAGTTACCAATGTTGGGAGACCATTAGCAATGGCAGCTTTCAATTTGCGATCTGGAATAAATAAATAACGACAAAATATAAACGGTAAAATATCAGATTAGCCTTTGTTCAAAAGCCTACACAGGCTCATGTTTTAGCTGTAGACTGTAGCGCCCTAAAAAGAGCTAACAGGAAAGCACAAGCTTTTTAGAAACAATAGCAACTATGGGCCTAGGAAAACATTGTCTGTCTCAAGTGCTTCTGGAAGGAAATATTTGAAGTTGCTTACTCAAGTCTGCATCATCTACTTCAACAACCATCAGGACTTCCTCTTGTAATTCCAGTATTGGGGAATCTGGTAGTGATTCTGGTTCCTCTCTCAAGCCAGTCTAAAAGGAAAAAAACGTGAACATTAAAGGTGATTGAACGAACAAATTTTATTGATGCAAACAAGTAGCAATTCTTTTTGTACACATTTCTACCTAGCATCCGAAGGTAGTTTTAGGACGCTGAGAAGCTAAGCTTATCGAAGTAGCGTCCTGGTCCTTTCTCTCGATGTGACCACACCTAGTGATTCCTTCAGCCTGGAATTACAGAAAGTTGGCGACTCTTCTCACACTTTGTAGCAGGTTTGGCAGGTCGAGGACTCGAACCACCAGCCTTCAGATTGGTAGTCAAGCGTGCTACCACTGAGCCATCCCCGCTACAAAGTAGCAATGTTGAATGATAAAAGATCTTGCAGGAAGAAGTTGATGGACAACACCAGTAATCTTATGTTAGTCTTAGACTGCGTTCACATGATGCCAGCACATTTTGAGAACGGCGAAATATGTGACGGTAGCAAAATTTGAGCTGGCATTCAAACGATACCGTTATCAAAGAGTTCCGTTTTCAAAATCTACCGTTTTCAAAATCTGCCAGCAAAAAAATGTGCCGTTTTCGTGTGAATGGGAGGCCTATCCATCACATTATTCACCGTTTTCAAAATGTGCCGGTATCGTGTGAACGCAGTGTAAAAATAGATGGATTGAATCAATATGCCTACCTTTACATAGAATTTCTTGAGAAAAGCAGATTCATTGGTGATAGCTGAGAAGGAGCTGTAAGGTCTTTGTAGACTTATTCTTGAGTCGGAATGATCGGATGTTCGTGTTGTCACAGAATCACGTTCGTCAGCCACTGAAACGAGGTTAATCATTTGAAAACATTTTGAAGGAATGAATAACTTTCTTGTTCTGACAAAATCACTATGAAGATAAAACTTCTAAGCAGTAATTTGTGCAAAAATAGCCGGTAAAACCATTTAAATACCGGCACTTGTATGACAAAACATTTTGGTTTGCTAAACAGTCAAATTCACTTGCTAGATAACTGGTTGCCAGAACTGCAAATTCTGATACTTAACTAGCAGATAAAATCTTCTTTTCGGTATAATAAAACAATCAATCGATTCGGACAATCCCTGAAAAAAATCACTAATATCCGTAGGAAGCTTTGGACAATTTTAGTGAAAATAGTTTGAAATCTTTAAGTTTGCCTCTTCCGAACACACTTTATCATCATTATCATTAATCTATTTAAAGTAGGCATACACGAGGGCATACATGTATAAAATAGCTATAAGATAAGAGCTAATTTAAACCTACTATCTATGAAAGTAAAATTTGTTAAAAAGGATAATTAGCTACGAATACATAAATTTACAGATTTTCACAATGTTTCCAATATTTGCAATGTCTTTTTTGTCGGTATTTACAAAGCAGAAATTTCATATCAGCTAAAGAACCTAACCTGAGCCACGAAAGGTCTGCACAGTCTACAACTGACTTATTGTGACTATGACTTATAATTTGATGACTTATTGAAAATGGTACATAATAGACGAATGCGCTAAGGTGGCGTTCCGGACATTGTTTACCACGATCCTTTGTGCTTGAATAAAATTTGATTGATTTGATTGGTCAATATATCTTAGAATCATGGTAAAAATTCCCCACGTCTATGTTCAGCACAATTGTCTATTGACGACAGTACATTGCATCAAACGGCTATTCGATTTACCTTTCGGGGCGCTTTGGGGTTGTGAGGGACTGGACGCATTCATCTACTTTAATGGCAATTCAAGCACGACCCCTAGGAAGAGCAGCCCATTAGGTTTCTAATCACTTTTCTGTAATAGTACAGTTAGTTTATTTATTTTGTTATTTAGCTGATAGGGCATCGTGCTTAAATATTTATGATATGATGATATGATATGATATAAATACCGGTGTCAATGGTCGAAAAATCTAGAGAGATGCTGAAAGTTCTCTTATGAAACTAAAGGCGAGGTAAATTTCAGCCACTGTTTATATGAGATATTTTACATCACCTGTCAGCCCCGGGGCTGAGAGACGAGCTTAGCTATTCTAAAAAAGAATCTGAATCGAATGATATGTTGATACATTTTGTAGAATTTTCGAATGTGCACAAAAGGAATAGAAGCCCTAAAGAGCCTCAATCGAACCTTTCGTATAAAAATGCATACAACTATCACCTCACCATACCGGTGGTGTTTCGTTTATATGGAAAAGTTTTACCTCGCCCAGGTGAGATTCCACCTCTTGTGAGGCGATATCTCACTCTACCGGTGATGTTGCGTTTGTCATATACTCTCAAGTACCGAATAAACGGGGGGGGGGTGAGAATAATCGGGGGGTTGGAAATGGTTCAATATAATAATAATCGGGGGGGTTGCAAAAATCGGGGGGGGGGGGGTTGGAAAAATTGAGAATAGTCGTTTTTCGTTTTCTTAGTAAAACACGTATCTAACATGGGTACCACGTATGTAAAACACGTATGTAACACGGGTCAGACAAACAAAGGAGAATAAAGTTAATAAATACAGTAAGTACATTTGCTTAGCAGGAATTATTAAAAAAATTTGTTCACTATTACTTCTATTTTTCAAGAATTAATAAAAGGGGGGGGGGGGTGTTGGAATAAAAGTGGGGGGGGGTTGGAAAATTTTTCAAAAATTAATAAGCGGGGGGGGGGACGATTATTCGGTACTTGAGAGTAATTAGTGACATGAAACTTACACGAATAGGCAGAAAATCGCCCGTCGTTTGCTGAAATCCGCCGAAACCCTTCAGATTGAATACTAGCTTGGTGGAAATTTCCTCTCATGCTTCTCGCTGTTATTCTTCCTTGGTCAGCACTGGATTTCTGGTTCATGATTGCACTGGTGATTGTCCTTTTCGCAATTTCGTCTTTTCTGTCTGATGATGACGACTCTAAAATATGAAGAAATTCCAAGCTTGTCAAATTAATGAAAAATATTAACAGGAGTTAGAAGTCTTCTTTCTACAGATTACGGTGATTTTGTACCACAAATCATTTGTTGAAATATTAACAGCACAACTGTTATATTCTGTTCTAAAAATGAGTCTGTATCGAGCGATATTTTTATGAATTTTGATACGAAAGGATTCAATTGAGCTGCGATTGAGCTTATGCTAACGTTGTGCACATTTGAAATTTCTACAAAATATATACATCATCGTTTGATTTAGATTCCTTGGCAGCATCTATAGAGCGCTCCTTCACATTTCCTCTATAAATTACTGACGAAGAAAAGAAACAGACTTGGAGAAAGTCTCTAAAAGGTCTATTACAAACATGATATGACAGAGAGCATGGTAGCATATATCCACCCCAAGTGAATTGTGCTACATGAAACACTTATAAAAGAAGAGATTCCTAATGTAATGTAGGGTTCTAAAGCATGAATAACTTCAGAAATGTTGCGAGTACTTTCTTAGTGCCCCTTAGTGATAAAATTTGGTCGCCATACCAGACAAATTTGAACAAAATTAATTCTATTTGAAAGGAAGGAAAATGACGTAGCTATATTGGGCTGTCACTGTTGAAAGTATCAAATCTAGGTATTGGAGAACAACTTCAGCAATGTAGAAGTAAGTGTATTGACAGGAAAATTGATTGGCAGGAAACGCTTAGATATATTCTAATTCGGACTCTATGGTGAAGTATTTGACCAAAAGCTTCAAATTAAGGGGCACTGTATGAACCAGTAAGATGATCGAGCGTAGTGAAAATCTCGTGGGTTATTTCTCAGTGTCTAGAAATTTGTCTTGGATTGAAAGGGTATAACAGCAGCTACCCTCCCCCCTCCCTCTTTTTTGTTGTTGTATATACTCTTTGTAATGGATTGTATATTGTAAGTGTCCCTCATAGTGGGAACACGATGACCTTGGGTCTTTTCCCGCTATGAGGGACACCGTTGAATGTAAATATTACAGTTGTTGTTGTTTTAAGTTGATATAATAAGAAAAAAGGGTATAGCCAAGCAAAGGGTATAGCCAAGTCAGAGTTGCTGCCCAGCAATAGGGTAATAATCGTAAATCTTACCAGAACGGAAATCAGTTTTTGACATTCCTTCTTCAAGACATTTAACAATAGCGATTCCTTGATCATTCCTATCAATGAGAAGAGGCCAACATTTCTTTGACGCAATGCAAGTTGTTCGCAACACCAATGCATTCGTAAGAGAAAACAAATCAGTAGGCATGTCTTTCCTTGTCCACCCAACCAATTCCTCATCAGAACTCAGCAGATTTAAAATGGAGAATTCTTTGTCAATAGGAATCTCTGAGCCTACTCCATCTTTACAATAGTCCATCCAGCCACGCATTAATTCATCCCGTTTGTCATCCTCGAAAGTGCTAAGATAACAGATTATGGCAGAAGTGAGCAAGGCATCTCCTGGTGCAGTCTGTAGTTTTTTCTTCAAGATGTCAATCCTCTCCTGCCAGTGGGAATTGTACATGCTCATGCTTTCAATCAGTCCAGCTGCTTTCTTCTTTGCGCGATTTAAAGTCTAGAAATGTGAAAGAAAAGAGAATGAAAAAGTTCTTCTGAGGAGAGTTCACAGTATACCTTAAACAGAGACGTAGGAAACGGGGGTACCAGGAACCAGGGGCACTGGGGGCACGTGCCCCCAAGATTTTACAAACATCAATGGATTTTTGACCAAGGAAAGATTCTTAAGTGTCGTGTCCTACGTCCCTGCCCTCAACTGGTTCTATAGATACTTTCAGACATTTTCCACATTTATGGGTATGCTTTTCAGAAATTCTTCCAGAATTATGGGTAGTAAGTTTTACACTTCGAATCACACAACCCCGTACCATGGAAACTTAAGTTACCCTCCCCCCCCCTCTCCTCGGACATAGTATAGGCTTCACCTTAGAGTGTGAGACCACCTTGTTTCAGCCAATCGGACTTACGACTCCTGCTTTCTGGCACAAGAAAGTTCAAAAAGGGATTTTTAAAGAGCAACACTTTATTTGTTCTCCAAAAGTGTCAAAATCACATAAATTTTGAAAGAAAGGGCGTTAGCATCGTATCAACATTCTTTCTTCCTACATTTGAAAATTGCTCAAAATTATTGTTATCTGTAAACAATACAATTAAACCTTTCTAAATTGCAGATACCATTCCAACACAGCAATAGAACCCTTCTTGTAGTATCTACTTGATTTTGGCATTACCGTAAGTCATTGAATAAGCCCCCGGGGGCTCATTTCGCAAAAAATGTTTTAGGGTAGAGCTTATTCGAGGACTTACGGTATTGGAGAACAAAGATAGTGGTTTTTTTTAAGCAATCACGTTTTTTTTACTTTGGTGCCCCATGAGTCAGCAACCACTAGCCAGATTGTCTAAAAAAGGTCTCAAACTTTAAGTCTATCGATGTCACTTTCTATCAATGTCACTATCAATGTCAAGAATGGGACCATAGAGCATACAGCTCTTCCACAGAAGCCATACAAATGGGGCACAAATTTCAGGATCCCATGTAGCAATATGGGTGATACAATCAGCAATGCGGAGGTGACTATCAGTACAGTAAAACGTGTTCGATACTGTTGGGGAAAAAATAGAAATGCGAAAATAGAAATAAGAAAAAGTTAGATCATAATAACTAAGGTGGGATTCGTACCTGGAATTGTTTCTCTAAACTCTTAGTTTCTTTCAGGCAGTCTTTGTAAATTTCGATTGCATTTTCTAATTCAATCTTCAAGTGATGTGAATCGACTCTTAACTTTCCAAGCAATGCTCTAGCCTGAAAGAGAAAAGTTCGGCATCATCTGAAGCGATTGCACCAATGGTCATTGCATCTTCGCTTTGATTTGAACGGGCTGTACAAGCTAAACTTGAAAACATCCATGTCTTTACCCCCTTAATGCAAGCAAATAGCAGGGGATAAATTGCAAATGAAGATGTTTCTATATGTTTCAACTTCGCAGAATTAGCCATATCATTAACGATTTTAGAGATATAGCTGTATTCTGAGGCATGAGTTTCAGATGTGTAGGTAGGTAGGTATCATATTTAACGTGGCTAGCCTGCGAAAGTCTGAGAGAGACTTATTTCCAGCAGGGGCCACGGATGTTTTACCATCAACCGCCGCAGCTACCAGATTTCCCTCACATGGCTCTGGTTGACCCGAGCTAGAGTTACGGACAGCGACCAAACTGTCCAGCGCCGGATTCGAACCTCGGCCGTTCTGACCTTTGGTTTACGAGTCAGTCGCCTTATCCACTCAGCCACGCGCTCTCTGGCCTTACACTTCTGCCTAGCCTTACACTTCTGCCTTACAGCAATAACTTCTACACGTTTTAGCATGTGTTATCCTGTTAGGAGGGTGTAATCGCCTGGAATAACGTTGCTATGCTCCCTAAGATGTTACTTTCATCCTCCCAAAGGGAAAACACTTACTAAAGCATCAAAAAGTCATTGCTGTAAGGTAGAAAATTTGGTCGTTATTTTAGGATTGTTTTGAAAGTTTTTGAAGTGGCTTCCTTGAGAAAATCCCTCATAATTTTAGAATGGAGTGGCCAATTTCAGTTAGGTAAATTTAAAATAGATTTGAGCATATTCAACATGGTATATGCAAATGGTATATTTTCCCAAGACCATTGTATTGCCTTGATATCCAGGGAGCAGAAGCCTTTCAAACGGGGACTGTTTATCACCCAGCAGAGCGGCTATAAAGAAAACATTTCAGCAAATAGAGCTCTGATCAATCTGACATAGCTATTCTTACTTTCTTCAGTTTGTTTTCTGCCTCCAAGATCTCCAGCTGTTTTGGTCGTAACAATCGTGATATGCGGCAATACTCGTAGACAGTTCTGATCCATACAGAAAATAATCTTGCTGCTTGACTGATGGAGCTCAGAGTTTTTGGATCGGAGTTTTCTGATTTGTAATAAATCTCCAGCTTCTTGAATAACCAATCAGAAACTTCATCTTTATTGTAGAATAATAAATCATAGAAGAAATTCTCACGAATCAACAAACGTTTGGCTACTTCCCAGCTGAGAACAGAAAAGAAAAAGTTCAGTCACAATAAGTTACAATTGCATCTGCTGTGTAAATCAGGAAAGTTGCGTTAAATTAAACTTTAAGCAAAGCACAGACAGTTGATGAATAAAAAAGTAGTAGGAACATAAAACGACTTTATAAAGATTTTATTATAAAGTCCTGAGGGGAATTAAATATGCTTCAGTAAAGACTGCTTTTAATTTTGATCGAGGATTTTTGGGCCTCTTTTCACGTATGTCGAAGTTAAGGAATTTTTGAAAATTAAATTATAATTATACAGTATTTACAATGCTAAAAAACAGAAGAAAAACAACGAAAATACTTCGGTCTCTCGTCTATCACCAAACTTTTATTCTTCCAATAACTCCAGTACAGTAAATCCCCGCATATAAGAACCTACAAAAATAAGAACCCGGAGGCTGCTTTTCCTAATTTATGCACCTTGTAATTAAGAACCTGTTTCAGTTTGATGAAAAATATTTTCTTATTGCAGGGGTAGCAAAGTTGATTTTGGATTCTTGTTATTAAGTTCATTTTTGTCACAGATGTAAATCTCCTCCCCCGCTGTTTGTAAGCTTATAATTGGTTATTAGGAACATAATAACTTAGCCAAAACAAATAACAGGGCTGAATATCTTTGGTGAAGATTCTAAAATGGCCTACGCAAGGCACTCTACAAATAAGAACCTTTATACATTTGAAATTAGTCTTAGTACCTTTAAAATAAGAACTTATTTCAGTGTTGCTGTCAAAAAATAGGTTCTTATATTCGGGGATTTACTGTATTCTCCGCATAAAGAATTAACAAAAAGGTGAAGTTCTTTTTGGTTCACCCGGCTTGAACATAAACATACCTAGCCTCCTTGCCAAACATCAGACATAAGGTGTCGGTGACAAATTTTACACCTTCAGGTGGACTTCTGTAACTTCTCACTTCTTCCACCACGTAAATGCTCAAAGACTGTAATGTAGCCGTAGCTGCCTCGTACAATGGAGTTACCTACAAACGAATGATAGTTATATTCAGCACAGAGAAGTTGCAACGTCCTCCACAATAAAGTAAAACCCTGCATGAAGTACAATCAATTTTCTTGAAAGCAGACGCTTTTTGGACCCAATCATAGTGTCCGCGTTTGCGAAGTGTCCACTCTGCAGAAAATATCTTTGCTCAATAAGCAATCTTGACATGCAAAAATGAGTGTCTTTTATCATCACTTAGTTAGTGCAAGGGCTAAAATTTTATGGGAAACTCGTTGCATTTGAAAGGAAGGTTGTTTAAGCTCAAATAAAAGCAATAATATGGCAGCCTTCATTCGAAGATCGAAAGACAATGCAGCTGCTTGATTGTTGGGCAAAAATTATCGTCCTTTCACCAACGATTATCGCCAGTGTTCTTAATAGATCCCGTGTGTTGTGTGCTAAGTTACATTTTGGTAAATTCATGCCTTTCATTGTAAACCATTATTTTAAAACACACTTACGAGTTTCCTGTTTTTCCTAAAACTTTTCACCGCTCTCCAGCCGCCCCTTCAATGAGCAATTCCATTCTAATTATGAAAGTCACTCTGAGACGGCGAAGGATCATGGGGGAGCACATTCAGCACAGACTCCTTAACTGATGAACGAAGCAAAATTGATCAAAAGGAGAATGAATACCTTGCCAAATTGCTCTTTGGCCTCATCATTAAGACGCTGTAATGGTATTTTTAGTTTCTCGATTTCATTTTGCTGATCAGCACAAGCTTCTTTTGAATCATGATACTTATTTGTTGCCAATTTCACTTCTGCGTCGGCTGTTTTCAGGGCTAGTCTTGCTTTCTCCAATACTGGTGTTAATTCAGATATACTCTTTTCCGTATCCTCGATATATTTCTTGCCTTCTTTAACTTTGTCAGTTGCACGTGTCAGCTGAGATAATTCTTCCTAAAATTTAGAAAACTCGAATTAATAAAAAGTATTGACGAGTATTATTTTCAATGATCTGAGTTAAATGGCATGGTCTATAAATAAAACAAGAAAAAGGCTAAACACGCCATTTTTTATCTGGCCTTATTTAGCTGGTTCACTCGTTGACATTATCGAACAAATTTATAGATCTACGATATCTCATCTTCTATATGAGGTCATTCACTTTATGTAACTGCACAGTGCGGCATTCTTAACAAAATGCAGCCTCCGAATGTAAGGCACTCTCAAAAACAAACTTTGCTAACGTTGCAAGCTCTCTACCCGATCTTGCCTTGAACATTTTCATCATGTACACAACCAACTTCTATTTACTTTCTCTTCTGATGTGATGTTTCTGATCTAATGCAAAGAGAGCTGCAAATTTCAGAAGATTATATTCCTTGGTGAGGATTATTTCAACTAAATTCTGTAGCAAACTTTTTTCACCAATTAGACAATAAAAATTAGCAGCATCTTCTACTTTTTGCGTCTTTTCTTGAGCGGAATTTTTCAAAGCAATCAGCATCAGCCTTCGCCTATTTACAACCTCATATGGAATTTTATAACGGTGAGAATGGCGAACTGTGGTCATACTTCTATTTCTCAGCAAAATGCCTGGAAATTGATAAGCGGAACATACGATTCCGGAAAACTCTAACTAAACGGAAAACTCAAGTGATTGGAATTCAGTCCCTTGAACGAATCTTTTTCGTAATAAGGTTACAAATACTTGCCTCTCTCTCGTTGCAGATCACATTGCATAAGGTCCTAAACATGTCAATCAATTCCACGAATTTCAATGGGGAGAAAACTTCCAATCCAAGCCTTCTGAAATCTTTGTCTAACGCTGCTCTTGAGCTTAAATGTATGTTGGCCATTACGTCATAAATAGCAGTGAGCTGGCGATCTCTTTCGTCAAGATTCCAAGGAACTTTGTAGAAAAACTCATTCTTTCCTTTTGCAATTAGCCATCTTTCCGCAACCTTGAAGAAAAATAATAATGTACTTCGTTAAATGTAGAAGTCCAACCTGTTTGGCCAATCCATCGTTTTTTCCTTTCCATATTACATTTGCTGTATATGTTCGCCCCTCGTTTTGAATAACAACTCACAGGAGGCCGTATTGGACCATGCGAATCATAGTATAACTTTTTATCAACTACAATAGATTAAATATTCTCATCAAATATGAAAAAACTAAATAAAAAAGATAGATTTCATAGTCGTAACTCCTTTGTAAACATTTTCAGTGACGATGAAGATCGAATTTGTCTCTATGTTAAGTGTAGGTTTTAGGGTTGTTGTGTATTTCCATGTTCCATTTGCCGTTGTTTTGTAATGTTGAAATTGTTTGTCATTGTAAATTTTAAGAGAATATTAACAAAAAGATCGAATTTCAGTGATGCGTCCATTCCAACGCTTGGCACACTGGTACGAGAAGTACTTTCGTCCCATGGGAGATTTTAACAAGGGCACCCTAAGATGTACTTCGGTGTTCCAATGAGGGCGACCAGTAGAGCTGCAGACTCTCATAAACATGTTTTTTGCAGAAGATGGCACCTCACAATGAAGAAATCTGAGAACTATTTATTGTGATTTAAAATCAGTTCACTACATAACAGTCTTCGAAGACATTCATGGAATATCGTCATGACATCCAACGTTTGTAGAAATATTCCAGCTGCAAGTCTTGCAGGGTATTGAAGATATGCTCAAATTCAAATAAAATAGATATACGTTAAGGCAAACGTTGTTAAGCTCATTAAGAAAATTAAGACCTTTTTCGAAACAAAGTTTTGATAAATCCGTGTAAAATAATAAAGGATGGAATAAAGGACCAACCTCTTTCAAAATTTCAACATTCCATTCATTATAAAAATCAACGCAAGCTGCACGTGACAACACACTTGGATATTCCTTGACGATGGTGTTCAATGACAAATGCATTGCGCAGATGACAATATGAATGTTTGATCTGATTCTCCTTAAAAAACGCTCCTGCGCAACCATCTTGTTCTCGGTTCGTCTTTGACCAACTTGCCCTCCAGGAAGTAAATGATTTCCAATGGCAATAAGTTCTTCCGGTGTGTAAAGCCCTGGACAGGTTCCTGTAATAGAAGCGAAGCGCTAAGCAAACTGATGGAATTAAAACACGTTTTTGTTTGTGATAAACTAAGAATCAAATAGCCATAGCGATGAAAATGGTTTCATTGACAAATCTTATGTGTAACTACTCAATTGTAGTCTCGTAAGACTTTAGAATTTCAATTTCAAGGAAAAATGACAAAGAAAGCTATACAACTCAAATGAGGTATATGGAATTCGAAAATGCACCATTCCTAGAGGCCCTTTTCCTTTTCCTCCTCCGTAGCTCCAAGCTAAAGCCTACTCACAAGCTACTTCCTTGAAGTAAATGACAAGATAGAGTATTTTCCAGATTAGTGATAAAATCAAATTTTAATAATTTTTCAAAGATTTCGTGTTTTAGGTTACCCATTGAAAAGCTAAGTCATTGAACAGAAGCTCTGTTTACCTTCAACAAGCATGGCTGCCACATCCTGCATTCCTTCTTTGTTAAGACCTTCTGGAACGTACACAATAATTGGTTTCCCAAGCAGCCCCGCAACATAGCATGCATCTTTGAGAATTGAACGGAATTTCGTCTGGTTTTTAAGAGCACATTCACTCACCGTCATTATCTAGAAGAAATGAACAACCAGAGATTTCAATCACACGGGACAATGAGAGATTGCAACGGTTGACTTTTGTTAGAGAAAATTTGAGGTGAAATCATCAGCGTTGAATTTTGTCATCTTGTTAGCATAAAGTTTATGTTCTCATTATAAAGAGATAAATTGGCTCCTAAATTCACCTACTTATTATTCCTCGCTAGTTCTCAGTAGCTGACCACACTGTGAACAAGATTGTACTATAGCCACTGAACATCTCACTGAACAATGAACATTATCAGTGAACAACGCTGTTCGTTGCTGAACATCACTGAACATGGTGGCAAAAGGGAGCGAACATTGCACTAAACAATTGACTGATAATTGTTCGGTAAACTTTGTCCAATCGTTTTTTGGGTAGGGCTTTATTCAATAATAATGTCACTTCGACTTCTTCAACGTATTCCACGATAAAATCAATTGCTTGCATGCAAAAAGCAAATGAATCTGTATAAAAAAATTCAGTTGTAATTTTCAAAACGCAGTCTTACTTTGATATTTGCGAGTTTTGCCACGAGTTTGACAATGTTAGCACGGCCATGACCATTTAGAGAAACCAACAATGCATGACCACCAGGCATAGACTAAAAATGAAAAAATGAAAGAGAATTAGACCCAAAACTAATTCATAATAATTCAGCAACTCCTACACTAAAAAAGAGTGTGATAACATTATGATAAATGGTCTCAAATGACTAGTTTCTTAGCCAGTCAAGCCTTTTCTTTTTTTTGACCGGTATTTTAAAAACACTTTCAAAGATTTGAATTCGAATTAACGTACCAAAACACGACTGATTCTAGCAGCATGATACAACGCCTCTTTATACAACACCAAATCCAATCGTTCTCCTTCTGCTGTTTTGATCAGATTCAACGATTTACGAAGCGCTTCTTCTAAATGATGATCAAGACATTCAACATATCCTTTCTCGTGTTCTCCAGCTCCTTCTATCCCACGTGTTCCGTAGATAAACAAATGCTTTGAGAACGTTATCGTAGCAAGTGCTTGATCGTCTCCCATAAGATGCTTGAGTGAAATTAGGGGACCGTGGTAATCTGCCTGACGTGTTGATTCAATATCCTTGAATTTCACTCTGTTTTTGCTATTCTTTTTATCCACTGTTGAGGCCTCTGAAATTAATAATGGGAAAGATTAACAAATGAATCAATCACTCAATCAATCAATCAATCAATCAATTGGTCAATCAATCAATCAATCAATCAATCAAAAATTAGATAAATTGATTAATAGATAAATCAATGAACCAATTTCACCAGAGAATAAAACTGGATATGCCCTAATCAACAAGTTGAACTTCTCAATGAAGTCTTGCTAAACATTTATACCAATTTTATACCCAACAAAGTTAAAACGATTAGACCTCAGGAAGCACCTTGGATAACCCAGAATGTTAAAAATTTTCTGAGGAAAAAGAATCA
Organism: Aurelia coerulea; assembly: GCA_039566865.1. Taxonomy (NCBI): domain Eukaryota; kingdom Metazoa; phylum Cnidaria; class Scyphozoa; order Semaeostomeae; family Ulmaridae; genus Aurelia; species Aurelia coerulea. The sequence goes on along the minus strand of CM076944.1, from coordinate 1,775,132 downwards.
TGCTTATAGAAATTTCGTGAGTAGGGGCCAGCCAAATGACAAACTAGAAGGAATACAGAAAATGATATCCAAGGGTAAGAAACTGATTGAGGATGCCAAACGAAATTACTTCCTTAAGGCAGGAAATACCTTAGCAAACCCCGGGACTTCTTGTAAAAAATATTGGTCCCTAATCAACACCGTCCTAAACAAGGCCAAGATTCCAATAATACCACCTCTTCTTGAGAACGGGATATTTATAACGGACTTTACTGAAAAGGCACAGTTATTTAATGACTATTTTATACTTCAGTGTACGACGATTGACACAGGTAGTGAACTTCCACAAGATGCTCCAGCAACTTCTTTTATGATAAGTGATTTTCCCATTTCTGATGAAAAGATTCTGAACATCATTAGGTCACTTAATCCTAATAAAGCACATGGCTGGGATGAAATATCTGTTAGAATGATAAAATTAGGTGATGCTGCGTTGGTTATTCCACTTAAAATAATATTCAAAAATTGCTTGAGACGTGGTGTATTTCCCGAAATTTGGAAATTTGCAAATGTAGTGCCAGTTCATAAGAAAAATGAAAAAAATGTCAAGGGGAACTACCGTCCAATTTCTCTTCTACCAATTTTTGGGAAAGTACTGGAAAAGCTCATGTACGACACTTTGTACTCGCATCTTGTTACAAATGAATTACTTAACCCGAATCAGTCTGGTTTTCGTCCCGGTGATTCTACAGTTAATCAATTAATTTCCATAACGCATACGATCTTCAAGGCATTTGACTGCAACCCCCCACTTGATGTTCGTTCCGTGTATCTTGACATTTCTAAAGCATTCGACAGAGTGTGGCATGACGGCTTAATTTATAAACTAAAACGATGCGGCGTCTCAGGCGAACTTCTTTCCCTTATCAAAAGTTTCCTCAAGGACCGAAAACAGCGGACCGTCCTGAATGGACAGAGTTCAAATTGGGGAGATATTTCAGCAGGAGTGCCTCAGGGCTCTATTTTAGGACCCTTGTTTTTCCTTGTATATATAAACGATCTAACTGCAGGCTTAAAGTGCAATGTTAAGCTTTTTGCTGATGATACTTCATTGTTTACCGTAGTAGAAGACTCAAATATAGCTGCCACTGACATGAACCATGACTTAGAATTGATAAGAAAATGGGCCTATGATTGGAAGATGTCATTTAATCCAGATCCACAAAAACAAGCTGTGGAATTGGTATTTTCTAAGAAAAAAATTGAAATTCACCATCCAGTAATTCGTTTTAATAACATACCGGTGATGAAAGTAGAAGAACATAAACATTTAGGAATTATCCTGGACTCAAAGCTTTCTTTTTCCGCTCATATCAAAGCAGCTATATCTAAAACAAGAAAGGGCATTGGTCTGCTGAAATGTCTCTCCAAGTATCTGCCCAGGCATACTCTTAACGAATTATTTAAGCTCTATGTGCGACCCCACCTAGATTATGGAGATGTTATCTACCATATTCCGGCTAAAGTATGTGAATTCAGCGGCAATACCGTATTACCAAATTTAATGGAAAAGTTAGAGTCCGTCCAATATTCTGCAGCTCTAGCCGTTACAGGGGCATGGAGAGGAACATCGCGGGAAAAGCTGTACGCAGAGCTCGGTTGGGAGTCACTAAGTTCCCGAAGGTGGAGTAGACGCCTCACTTTGTTTTACAAAATCATGAATAGCCTATCCCCCGCATATACAATGGGTCCAATCCCGCAACTTCAACAGTCGCAATATTCTCTACTGAGAGATTTCAATCTAGCTTCTATCCCAATTGCTTGTCTGAATGGAATGATCTATGTCCAGAGATCAGACTTGCACCAACCATTGCTATTTTTAAGAAAAGGCTACTGTCCATAATCCGCCCCCCTGCTAAATCTGTCTTTGGGATTCACGATCCAGTAGGACTATCCTATCTTACTCAACTTAGGGTTGGTCTTAGCAAATTGAACTTTCACAAGTTCAAGCATAATTTTAGGGATACCATCAACCCAATGTGCCCTACGAACGACGGTATAGAGAATACGGAACACTTCTTGTTGCTTTGCCCTTCCTTTGAGGTTCAACGCCGAAATCTTCTCGTTCGAGTCTTAGCATTACTACGACCACTTGGATATGTTCATATTCCAAACGAGGTCTTAACGCAACTTTTATTATATGGTGACAAAGACCTTCCCAATGACGTTAACAAAAATATTCTCGAATTGACTCTAGAATTCATCAAAATAACTGGTCGATTCGATTAGGACCGCATCATATCTAGTCATACCTCATCCAACCACCAAGTATGTCTTCGTAAAGTGTCTTGTATGTAAAGTTCCGTATGGTTGATTTATTTCTTAGCAGAAATTACGTGTATCTTTATGTAATGGGTGGGTCGGGGGGTGTGTTGCCTGCTCGGGGAGTCGTGGCGCGGGGGTCACACATCCGATTCGTCTAATTCTTTTCAAATCCTCGACCGAGGCCTGGACAAAATTTTCGTTTAAGCCTCTTTGACACGTCGTTTAAAATCTCTATGAAATTGTGCGAATCGGTTGGGTGGCTCTTGGGGTGCGGTTTTGCGGGCGGGTGGTACATCTTTCCTGATTCACCCAGTAGTTTTTATTTCTTTCTATATTAGTTACCGCGGGGTTGTCATAGTCTATTGCTCCCCGTGGTATTATCGTTCTTGTAGTGTTTCGTAGAGTAATTAGTAGGTAGCGTCATAAGTAATTCGTCTTGTAAAAAATTTATAATGGTATATAAAAAAAAAAAAAATAAAAAAATAAAATTGGGACAGGATCAAACTTTGGGTACAAAGTGTCCCCAAAAAATCCAAAATTTTGCAAGATCATCAATATGCAAGCACCGTTTATATGGCACGGATGAAAGTTTGGCACGGATAAATATGGCTTTCGACGGGTTTTGGACCTGTATGGTTTTCATTAAATCCTTATTTTCCCAATTTTGCGATGTCGATGAAAATAGCAAAGATCGTAACCATAAAGCCTAGATATTTAACTACCAAGCAACGCTTAAATCACTAATTTTGGTTGATTACTTTAATTTGTATAAGATATTTCTCGGTTCAATTTTCTTAGTCACCCGGTACTTTCTATGAATTATGTGAAGAAAGTAAATCAAGAACATAACTTTCAAAAGCATTGACGTACCTCTTGACAAAATTCCTTGTTTGTTGACTAAAGAAGGTTTTTCTCCACAAAATTTCACAACCACAGTCTTCTGCAACGTAGTTGCAAACCATTTTTTATCCTCGGTGTTTATTATTCGATCGTAAAATGAACGACAAGTTTCATGGCACCAAAGTCGAATGATGATCCGAATAAGAGGAGAAACTGATGCTGGGGTCTGATCGATGTTATGTTTGTTGAGATACGCTTGCAGGTCAACCACTGATAAACTGAAATAAAGAACGAAGAGATAAAAACGTGTCAATAAGTTTCAATAAAGGAACATTTCATTCCTCATATCAATCACCTTGTTAGGAAGCATTTTTTCAGTAATTTATTTTGAGTGGGCATGAAGTATTTCTAGCTACTTAAAGCTAATTTAGGCCCAATATGCATGCCGCATCCAGGCCTGGGACCACAAGTTTACGTCCCTTCCAAAGGACGGCGAGGTGAGTTGCGAGGTCAAGTCCCCGAGAGGTCACCCATCAGGAGTTTGACCTCACTCGACCGAGCTTAACTTCAGTCACCTGACGGAAACTGTATAAGCCGCTCGGCCACTCACCCCGCGAAGTATACCATACCATGCCGGCAACTGTAACTGTAACGCAATGCTGCTTTTTCAGAACTTTCATTTTATTACATTTCTCGTTTTTGATGCGAAGATATTTCTCTTTGAAGTTTGAAGACCTTGAAGTTTTGTCCTTTTAAAATGCCAAACGTGGAAATTCCATCTCGTTCTATACTTTAGTTTATCTCAATGTTCGGCTTCAAACAAAAGAGATGGTTCTCAGGCACGCAACTGAAGAAAGGGCTTTCGCCTTGGCTTTTGAATGACATGTACAAAGCAGCGTGTAGGAAGAAATACTTGGTTTGCTGGATAGATGATGACCCCAACGTGACTGTCTGGCTGGTGTTGCCGTTCTGGTTTTGTAAACTCTCTACACAAAAGTTTCGGTCATCAAAAAATTTCAGTTCGACGGGAGCAGATGCTTTGATCTATGCATCTCCTTTAGATATTATCAGCATGCAAAACGAATGATCAGCCATCCAGGTTTACCTACATTTGCGATTTCACTAATGTCCAAAGACATCCTTTTATTTTCATTAGCAAATTCCTTCGCACAAGTTTGTCAATCAAAAGTAATGGATGCTATCTTTGCCAAATCTTCTCTGGTCTGTCCTGGACATTTTTATTTTACAATCCCTTAAAAGTAAAGCTGAATTTAAAAGCCTCCAAAAGGAAACAAAGAGCATTATTCTCAATGGGCAGGGTCACGACATAACTGTCGAATGATGATTTTGCAGTTTTTAAGTAGGCCATTTCGCACAGATTTTTCTGCATTTTCTACAAATGACGGCCTAATTTTGAAGATCAATTGTTATACCGGGTGACCCAGAAAAAAGTGACCCAACGCGATCTGTTACAGAAAATTAAGTAAGTTGCCGATTGAAATATTTCAAACGTTGTTCTGTCGCTAAAAGGCTAGCCTATGCTATGAGTATTTTTCGGAATTTTTTCGGCACGGTAAATTTCCAAAATTAAGGATTTTGAGGAAAAGGGCATGTCTGAAATCCTCAAAAAGTCATCAAAAACAGGGGATCGATTTACAGCCATTTCAAATCTTTAATACAACGAGGAGCGTGTTTCATTTCAACCTGGGAATAGGCAATCCAGTAGGAAGTCTTCAGAGCAAGTTTATAGTCCTTAGGCACTTAAAGATATGCTCAGGCAAAATGAAACGCGCTCCTCGTTGTTTTGAAGACCTGAAATGGCTTTAAATCAATCCCCTGTTTTTGACGAGTTTTTGGGGATTTCAAGCCTGCCCTCTTCCTCAAAATCCTTAATTTGGGAACTTCACCGTGCCTAAAAAAATTGCGAAAAATACTCATAATGTAGGCTAGTCTTTTAGTGACAGAACAACATTTGAAATATTTCAATCGGCCACTTACTGGTTTTCCTATAACAGATTGCGTTGGGTCACTTTTTTCTGGGTCACCCGGTATTTCAGAGAGAAATAAACACAACATTCATATGTTGCAAGATTGCAGAGAAATAAGCAGATTTCGAACAGTCACTTTCCAGTGGATTCAACCCATCCTTAATAATAAATACAGTTAAATGCAGCTATACACTCCAACCACTTTGAAGACCAACCTTGGATCTGGCAATCCAGTTGCCACAGAGTTCTTTATTTGCAGATCTGGCATGCTCTGATTTACACTTAAATCTCCTTTTGCAAATCCATGTCCAGATTTTCTCGCCCTGAGTCTACTCTTTGGGGAGTAAATAAAAACACCTTTGGCAATACGAGCTAGATCATGATGAGAAAATACATATTGTGGGTTGGTTGGAGTGGCACTGAACTTCTCCTTTATTTTGGCGTACATGTCAACGGATGCATATGCAAGGGCCTAAAAGAGAAAGATACATTTGTTGAAAAGAAGAAGAGCTCGACGTGATAATGATAGCAAGACATGGTTCTAGGTTCTAAATGCTCTCTATCGTTAAAAAAAATGATCATTCTCGATTAAGGGACCTGGAGATGAATTATTGCATATCAACAGATGCATGTATACGGGCCTTGAAGAAAAATAGCCTTGAAGAACAATACATCGACCAAAGGTGATACAACAAGATTTTCAAATTTCGATTTCATATAAGGAAGAGTCTTTTGGCGCTTTCATTTTACTAAGAAAGTGTTCTGCATGTCGCTGGTAGATACGTCAGAAAGCAAAATTTGGGAGGTACGATGTAGGCTTAAAATAATTCGACGAGAATGCATTTAAAAATGCCCAGGCCCACTTTTATAGTGCAAGCCCTTGCCAGGAAGCAAACTAAAACTAAAACATTCAGTAATGATAAGGTTGATCTTTGCTTGGGGAGTGATGTGTGTAAGAGACACAGCAGGGAGTTTAGTTGGCCTCAACGTACAAATATAACGAAGTCACCTTTGCCAATGGCTCGATATGCGTGAGAGATGTAGCAATGAACTAAGATGTGAAGTGAATTAAGCCTGAAAATGAATCAAAACGAAACTAACCTTTGCCAGTGGGTCGATATGTGTGAGAGAATAAGCAGGGAATTCTTCAAGCCATGCTTTGTAAACACTTGTGTAAATTGTGCTCAACGACTCATCCGATAATGGCATCATATTTATCATATTCATTCTTCTTGTTAATCTGGGACTGAGTTCTCGGTTAGGCCCTCCTTTTCCATATCCATCAGGCGGGATGCAAGCAGCAAGAAACTGAAGATTTGGGAGATGTTGGAAATATTGTCTTTCTTGATGATATATTCCACCTGAAAAATAGTTGAGGGAATGGTTATCAATGTTAACTACGAATTACTACCGATTTGAACATATTTTGATCGTAAAGATGATGATCATGCACATCACCAAAATAATAGGTACTAGGAGAAAAACGGACGCAAAAAACAGACAGATTGATTTTTCAGCACACTGAGGCCTTCAAACTTACGTTATCATCAGAATGTGACTAACTGACCAAAATAAAATATACCAGTTGATCTATTGTTACAGGGAAATAATTCAAAAGTAACTGCCAATTTTGGCATGTTTTCAGACGTAAAATGATGAAAACTGCACAGTAAATCTTCTAAGAGGACTAGATAAACCACAAAAAATAAGGGACCAATTTGTCATTTGATTTTCCTTCCAACTGCATGGCTATTTACGCTTGGATAAAATTTGATATGCTCCTCTTGAAGCATTTTCAAAACATAGCTTCCAATAATATCGTTCATAACTTTTGAACGGTAAAACCAAAAACGTAAAACTGTAACATCCAAGTTGGCAATTCTGCATTAAATTGGTCAATAAAATGTTGAAATAGATGGATGATTAAGTCCAGAAGACAGATGAAAAATACGGCTATAACGGAACGATGTTGAAATATTTTACAACGCACAGAACACAGAACATGACGCTTTCTTGTACATGTAAAACAGCTGAAACGAGCAAAATTTACAGCTCTTTCGTGGTTCATCTTCTGAACAAGAATTGCAAAGAAATTGAAAGTTGACGGGAGCTAGACACAGACTGTAAATTATGCAAAAGCTCTGAATACTAGGCCTACCCTCAGATATCATCTGTCTTAAGACCTCAAGTGTTGGTTGTGCGTTTTTACAATGACTGTCAAATGCTGCCAATGAAACATCGTCTATGAAAAAGAGGCTCTTGTTCGTCCCCAATCCCTTCTGTTGCTGCGGAGGTGCCTTCATAGGATTGCTGCGGAAGCGATTTTGATTTTCCTGCACATGACGTTGTATTTTTTGTTGAAAGTATTGAGATGTCAGGCCTTGGGATATTAGGATCTGCTGTAGCCTTTGTCTTGGTTGTAAAAGATTCTGTAGAAAGGACAAATCAAAGTCATATTTTTTACAAAAAGCATTGCCAAATAATTCTTCTGGCATTTCGTGGATTCTTTTTCGCATCCCTTCACAGGAAATCGGAGACTCATTCTCAAGTCCAATACTTTGAGCTCCATGAAGTGCTGAAACATTTCTGTTAATAGGTGGAGTTCCTTCATCGATCAGCCTTGCTACTGAGTGACTTCCTCCTTTAAATAATTCCCCACAACTATACAACTTTCCTTCTTGCTCCCCATTTTGTCTGAATTTCGCCTATTTAATAAGTTCTTTTTTGAAATTCAAGTTTGTTCTTGCATGTTGTGCAATGTAAAATGAACCTGAATATGCAATTGGTTTCGAAAGGAGATTCAAAAGCATTGAACTAGAGAGCGCTTTAAAGAACCTTTAAGAGAGTTGTTCCACTGGTTGCTTTTCTCTACTACTTTTTCAATCTGACATCTAATATGAAAGAGACTTGGGTATTTCATTGTTCTTATTTCTGTCATGGGTTGTTGTAGTTGCGTAGTTTCAGTGGTTTTTCTTGCTTTATCTCTATATTAATGCCCTCGGGGTAGACACAGCCTTTTGCTCCCCATGGGTTATCGTCCTAGTAGTATCATAGAGTAATTCTTGTAAGTAGTAGTGTAGGTCGTAATATGTATTGTAACATTTTATTGGATTGTATATAAAAAGAGCGCTTTATTCACGCCAGCATGTTACGCAGAAAATATCTGCTGACGGTTTTTGGCACGGCATGGCATGGGATGAATGATAAAAAGCAACTTGTTGTTTTGTTGTACGAGGTTTGACTCCACAACCACAATCAAATCTCCATAAATTCAAACTCCTAATCACAATAACTCAAAATAAAAGTAGATAAGAAAGTGAAAATTCGTTCCTATACCACATTTTGCACGCAGAAAAAGATTTTTGAAACATACAAAATCTCATAAAAACACCTTTTTATGGCACCTATATCTTGAAAAGGTGGACTGCCGTTCACGTGTCAACAAACTACCAAGTGAATACGTCACCTTGACAAAAGCTGTTTTTCCGACGCCTTGTTCACCAGCAATCAAAACATGACTTCCAGACATCAGAAGAAGGTCTGCGATCGTGAAATATCTTTCGATCTGAAATAGACAAAAATACTATTTTAAAAAGAGGTATCCATTGCAACTTTTTTCTCAAAATGGTCAGGTTTGCATGCATTGGCGCAATGAAGGTTAATAGGATCTAGACAATGAGCCCATAACAAATACCGGTTGAAACAAAATGTGTCCTTTTGCCATTTTTACAGCCAATAGTAATGTACCGGGTGGATGTACCAGAAAATGTAGACATATATGAAAATCATCATAACTTCATTATAATATCAGTTTTTTCAAATTTTCTATGCGGGTTGAAAGGTGAAAGGCAAAATTATGATCCTAACTATAGATTATCTTTTCATAGGCTTAAATTTTGCAATATGGCCATTTCGAGAGCTGCTTGGTCGTGGAGCATGAACCATACTGCAAAAATGTGATGTTTCTGACAATCTATAAGAAAAAAATGTGGTGAGTATAATGAGTCTGATTTTATGCGTCGAAAATCCTTTCTTCTGCCCGGCGACCGACACTACATTACGACCAAAACCAAGATCCTGAGTCTGAGGACTGGAGAAGCATCTCTATGACCTATTTCATTCAAACGTCCTCTTCCAAACGAACAGATTCAAGTAACAATAACCCAGTTCTTCAAGAACTATCAAACTCCAGATTCTTAAGTTGAAATGACAGATTCTCAAAATTACCTCAGGGCAAACAACATAATTCTGAGATGGCATCGTCTTTGGTACATCTGCTGTATTTCCTTGCCACCTCGTCAATTCACCTTCCGTGTAATCGAACACTGCATCAAAAACAGTGCATGGGAAGATGATGGAATATGGGCAAGTTGCAAATAATTGTCGTGAAAACATGTCGAATTTGGGGTAGCATCTAAAAGAAAGAGCAAGGAGACATTAGCAGTAACTTCCCAGTGAAGGATAGTTTGCACAAGGGCGTCTGCCTTGCCTGTGTGTGGTTTTAGCCCTTATTCTATTACGTGATAGAGTACATAGAGAATTTGCTGTCTTGTCGTTCTTCGACTACTTAGATTGGTGGCTTCAAATTCAAATGTAAATGTAACAGACTATCAACGGTCGTAGGATTTTACCACAGTGGGGGAGACAGAACGATTTTGAATATCACCGTAAGAAACGGGATTTTTAAGGTAAGCGTCATTTGTTTGCACAGTGGTGCATATATTTTACACATTTCTCTGTTATAATTCACTGTCGATTTTGGATAAAGAAAGCATCAGCTTTTAGATTAAAGATAGAATTACTGAGCTAAGAAAAGTTTGACTCACCATTTCTGAACAACCGTCATGCAAAGTTTGAAAAGGGTAGACGTGGCAGTTTATACTTATATATTCAGCAACAAATAGTTGACAGGGTTACTGCTGCATCACTTCCCATTGTTCACGAATCAAGAAATTATTCAAGATTACGCATTTCCTTAAATTTCCTTGACTCTCGTTGGGTTGGCACCCGGGGTTGGCAAGCTAATACAAAAGGGTCTTACAGGAAGGAAAACACAGTTACATTCGATTTCGTTAGATGCCTCACTCTGTAAAATTATGTTCAAATTTCAAAATATGTCCCTCACAAAAATTGGAAAATTTCATGAGCTACTGAGATGCTTGTTGGACGAAAATACAGTAAAACAAACTATGTCCTACCTCTCGTGTAATCTTCCTCCAACAGCCCATACAAAGGCATATGCAAAAGCATTACTGATAAACTTAATTTCCTCAGTCTCCTTCACAACGTTTGATCTGCTATGTGTGGATCCAGCATCTGACAGAATAGACGAGCTATCTGATATCAAGCTTCTTTCGTGACTCTGTCTGGAGGTACAACGTTCCAAAATTGCTGCTAATAACTGGAGAATGGATGAAATTTCAGGCAAACATGATGCAATGGCGTTGTGAGTTATTGATGCATATTTCTTTGTCAAGAGAGGTTCAGCGTCATTGGAGAGGAAATCAGCTAGGGGCTCGTCAATATGTTCCAACATGCTCTCAACGACTTTGATCCTAAGGAGAGAAGAATTAAAAATGTCAGGCGCGAAACACCGCGAATGAAAGCAATTAACAAGCTTTGTATTAGGAATTTTGCTTGATCGTAAATCTCAATTGACAACAAATTTTAGTCGTTTGGTAAAAAGGACACCAAGATTTTCATACTAAAGTGATTGAGCTGAAATAAAATCAAAGGAATAAAATTAATGCGACGGACTAAAGACCATAGGACACGTATATAAAAAGACTTCGTTTCAGAATAGTATCTACTGCTAGCTGCTTTTGTAGCGGAATCTTAGAAACTCACATTTCAAACATTTTTAGGTCCGATAATCAAGGCCTTCTATGAAGTCGTTTCATAAAATATACATTAATTATCTATTTAGCAATGTAGGAAATTAATAATGGCACCTCTCGCTGATGTAGACTGCTACGAACAACAATAAATGATAGAAACATTTCATATTTTCCATCGGACAATTCCATCGAAAGCTGTTTTGGCTTTCGACGCAGATCATGTGTCACAGTTGTAGTGACGCAGACAAGTCATGCTGTGGAACAGTTGTGTAATCCTCTAACTTTGCAGCCAGAGGAGTAAGGGAACAGGGATCGTGCCCACTTCGAGCCCAACCAACTAAGCGTCAGGAAAGGGGTCGTGAACTCGAATAGTTCTTCTCTACTTCTGCGATCCTACGGCTTGGCGCTAAAAACCGCGATTTCACCTTCACCCAGATGGAGAAGCAAAACTATGACGCTTCTTACACAAAACAAAACAAGCAATCAAAGACTACATACCCTGTATTCGAAATGTCAAACTTGGTACGTGCTGATTTTCTCCATGAGCAAAGAAGACATCGCCAATCAAGTAATCCTTTCTCGAAATTGACGATCGCTGATCGAGATATGATTGCTGGAGATGAATCGGCTAAGTTTGTCGTTTCGAACAAAAATCTCACAGAATCTGCGAAAGGAAAGTATACACACTAAGAACAAAGATTCTTCAGCAAATAAAATATCAGTGAATGAACTTCGGCGAAAAAGCTTTTGGCAAAAATTATGTTATTTCTGCGAATAGAATTTCGGTTATTTTGTTCGAATTAAGACAAACATGATGGGACCAGCTACATTAATTACAAGCCTCTTAACAACAGATGTAGATCGGAGAGCTGAACTAAAAGTTATGTCACCAGCTTTTTTAATTTTCAGCCCAAAATAGAAGAGAAATACTTTGACAAAGAACGCTCTTTGCTATAAATTTAGATGGAGTCTCATTTTTCCAACATGGTAAACATTTTATCAGTTCTAAAGATTTTTGAGTGTAAAGTTTTAGTATCACGTTCATTTGATTGAAACGGGGAGGGCGTAATAGAGAGTTGGTTAATTCAACAATTTGTATGGAAAGAAGGGGCCTAGTAGAGACGGGGCTTTGGTGAAAGTAAGGCGAAAGATAGCATGATCAAAGAAAGTAACAAACAGGAAACGGTTTTGCTAGTGGCCGTGAAGGAGTTAATCTTCTGTGTTAAATTATTAAAGACCACAGCCATAATCCTTTGCCGCCCCAAATTCAACTTTTGGATGATATGACTTATGTCACTTCTGGCCTAAGTTCTGTTAGTTTTGCTTTTTATTCGGTGCGCAAAGGATCATGGTTAGCAAAAATCTTTAACACATACCTGGAGGTTTAATGCGCTCTCCATTTATCAAACAAAGCTCATTTTTATTGTCCAACAATGATTCTAATGGGTCGGTTAATTTACGGTCAAGAGGCCCATCAAAAACAAACCAATACTGGATTGTATCGCATGTCTTCTCATCTTCTTTTGAATCATGCTGCAGTTTCGAAGCAGTACGCAGAAATTTAGGTAATAAGCCATCCGACCAGCTTTGTGACGTTTTGCTGAATTCACCAAATAACTGTGAAAAAAGAAATGACAATTCTTGATGTCCTAAAACATGGGTAACAATTTGAATGAAAGTAAGGGAAGGAATTATCATTTTAATCATAATAAAAATGGCTGTGTCATCGTTTCATGCGATATGTGTAACAAAATAGCAAAGGCAAAGAGATTTCGAACTAAGGGCTCCTAAAAATGATTTTTACATGAATATTTTGAAAAAACGAGGTCCAACCGTCCGAAATCTAAAAGACAAACATAACGCTGTGTAAAAGGGTGGAATTAATTAAAGGTCCAAACAGGGCGGTCCTGCTCTACATAAAAAATCGCCCGCACATTTTGCAAGAGCTTTTGAATATGCTATTTTTTCAAGACAATTGCCGAGACACAGCTCGATTAGCCTGGCTTGGCTTGACCTAGCCTGGCCTGGCTTGACTCTGCTCGGATAGATCTTATGCTATAAAAACCCTGATGAGACAAGTTTTTAGTACATGTACCAAATTTTATCAATGCAATGCCATGCCAAGACAATTCAATAATTTCTTGCACGCCAATTTCAAAACAGAAGATTCAACAAACAAGTGCTATCCTACCTCTTCATTTGTCATTGCTTTGTGATAAATCGTCGAAAGATTTACTTTTGAAAACGAGGTATTCTCCTCAGCAACATCTCCCTTTTCATTATTCAGTTTCTGTCTTCGTATCTTAACAGCTTGCGTCCACGCAGAGTAGAACTGGCATAACGCACGACACAGTGTTTGATAACAGGCTGATTTGCCAGATGCAGGGGAACCAAGTAAAATCACTGATCGATTCAAGAACATTGTTTCGTGCAGTTGCATTACCTGTAAACAGAGAAACATGGGTTTTATGAAGATAAAAGTTTTGATATAAACATCATCATCATCATCATCATCATCATCATCATCATCATCATCATCATCATCATCATCATTACCACCATCATCATGAACATCACATTTATTTCATGTACAGACTGAAATTAGCAGCATTACTGCTGATGTGGGCATGTAGAGACAATTTTACAGTGAATAATGTCCACAATCCTGGACAAGAGTGTTAATAGTTCTGACATTAGGTTAGTAGACTTTCTAAATCTATTCCGACCCCATTCCCACAGTTCCCGGATCCACAATTTCATTATCAAATTTCATGCACTTCTTCCTTGATGGAACAAGATGGAACGTTGGCATTGTGGATCCAGGAACTGCGGGAAAAGGATCGGTTGGGCTGACTTCAGGAAATAGACTTGGGCAAGTCTATGATGTTATTTGCACAGCAAACGTTTCAATTTCTAATTGCCCGTCCTCTCCCCGCATTCAATGTTGCTTCTCGCGCAGCTTCCTGTCAATCGGACCAACATTGAGCTGGAGAGGGGGGAGTAACTCGTAACAACTTCTTTATAAGATTGAAGTTGCAAAATTTCACGCGTACCACATTAAACGACGCACATACAGCAACAATCTAGACTCATTACAAAAGTCGCAGCTTCGCTCATTGAATTGCATGGTTATTAAAAATCAGATAAAAAATACTGAGCGAATACAAGGACTCACGTTGTAAGTCTAGCAACAATCCCCAAAAATTGAAGATACTAAATCAAATAAACAAAAGTATGCGCTTACTTTGTTGACAAATTCGTCTTTGTCAAGCAGACTATCTGATCCTATTTGTTGTCTTACAGAAGATAGCAACAATGCATCTGCTTGTTTATTTTCGCTGATACAATCCTTGCATGCTGGGAATGAGACTTTTAGTAAACGAATGAAGTTTGTGATATCTAACGGATTAATTGCTGAAAACATCAATGTGTGGATGGCCTGGCCAAGACATGATTCTTCAATTTTTCCTGAAAAAAAGTCAAATTAGTAGAGAAATGCAAAATCATGAAAAAATTACCTGATTAAAAGAAAAAAACGTCCCTAAATACAGTCTGTCGCGCATCGGACTCACTGCAAACTTACTGCAATTCAGGCAGAGTTCAAAATCATGAAGGTCCTTATGCCAGAACCTAAGCCAAATCAGATCGTCATCACTAATGAATTTAAACTAATAAACACTAATTAACAGTCTTAGAAACTAATAAACTGTAAAAATTCGATGGCTTAGCCTATCAAAACATAGCCTGCGTGCAGACTCAATGGTCTGCACGCAGGCTAGTCAAAACATGAAAAACAAGTTGAAGACTAAGGGTGAAGTGGGGCAAAATGGGCAAAAATAGGCCATTTGATGTTTGCAACGAAAGCACATCATCGTTGGCTGTAAATTTGCAGCTTCTTGAATGAATCAAATTGTCTTTGTTCTTGATACAAACTGTTTGTTTTTATCAAATTATAATAATAGTAAAACCCACAAATCTTTCAATGACCCATTTCACCCACCCTACCCTGCTGATCTGCATGTAATTGTATGTAATTCCTCGCAACATTAACTGTTGCTTGCATGTGGATATCATACCTTCAAGAACGGACGGCGAAGGCAGCTTTTCTTGATCCTGGGCATTTGCATAAAGTTTCTCTACTTTCATCTGTCTGCATCCCTTGCCAGCAAAGATTATGATGGCTTTTACTTGAACAAGAGACATTGTGTAAACAGCGTCACCAAGGAACTAGCAAACGAAAATAGACATTTCAATGTAATGCTTATGCTATCCGATTATTCAATGTTTGGATCCCACCGGGGAACATAAGAGCAGGATCCTGTCTCTTAATTTCACAAAAAATGGAAGTGGGACTTAGACAACTTAAGCACATGCCCATACGGGGAGGTAAGTCCGATATTTTTGGGTCAGAATATTGCTAAAAGTGGCATTTTTGGTCCAAATAAGCCGAAATTATGGCCATGATATGTTTGGGAACCAAATATAGTCAAAATGATATTTTGGATCCTTTGGAGGCAATCCGGACCTCACTTTGCATTGTTTCAGGATATTCTATGTTCGTCTACAAATGTCAAAGTATGAAGCCTATAAAATGAGCTGATATTTCTTAGTTGCAGTGAAGCTAAACTGATATTGTGGGCTGCCGGAAATTTTCCCGGAAATTTTCCCGTGACATTGTGTTTCAGTAAAGCAAAATTCAGCTTTCGTGACCAGTGAATCGACAAATGGCAGTGATTTAATGGCTCTTTGCACTCTAGGAGGCACTTCATTTCATCATTGCATTTCATGACTTCAGACCTTTTACTTCTAATTAGAAATCAGTTTATTTGACAGATTGTGAGGCAAAAATCTTCAAAATATCCTGGCAAAGAAACACAGCCCTTTGTTAACTGAGCATAAATGCAGAAAAATATAAGAAATATACTCCTGATGTAAGGTGCTGAAAGTGCATTTTTGCCAAATTTACCTCATCTCGAAGTAGCTCTCTAAAGCATGCAAGTTTCTTGGCGAGTTTATGATGATTCTTGAACCCATTTGACAACAAAAATGTCTCAATCAAGATCTCGTAGTCTGGCAGTACTGTACTAACAAGTCGCATTGCATTCTAAATGAAAAAAGATAAAATAAACTCCATTAAAACTAGCACATGTCATGAAATGAAATATAAGCCATACCCAAGCGAACATACAGTACACTGTTGAACCTATTTTTAAACGTTATATTCGGGGGGGGCGGATAATATTTTGGTCAAGGACGTGCCATCTAAGCTTCAAAAACATACCCGTTCCTCGTATACCAATTTTTCGGATAAGTATACCAGACCTTATATCAGATTTCAAAAATCTATTTGTTTCTCCAACTATAAAATCATGAAAATCGATACTGTTTCTCATACCAAAATGGTGAAAATCAATACCCTTCTCAGTACCCAAAAACCATGTAGTGTCTGCCCCCCCTCCCGGGATTAAATTGCGAAAGAAATCTGAAGGTGGGCCGTAACTGTATAAAGATACCGAGAATATGCGAGACTATAACGATCTGGAAGCTCACAAAAGGTATTCATAAAATCAAACAGGTATACAGTTTCATTGATGGCAAACGATTTAGTAATAAGAGTTTTTACAGACGTCTTACACCTGAATTTTCGTTTGAGGCACTCTTAAACTTGGCTCCCATTAAAGTAAACAAGTTAGAAACGTATTAGAAGTACGTACGAAGGGAAAGCTAAAGGTGTGGTGGGAGAGATGATCAAGATGTCAGTGAACAAGATGCAACCGTGACTAATAAAATCGAACAGCTATCATAGAACAGCAATATACCAAGAGTCCTCAAGGCAGGTAAGGCAATCAATGACAATTTTCTGCACCACGGCTACCTGGCTAGGCCCATAACAAACGTAAGTAAAAAGCAGCTGGAAGATACATTGACAGTTAATCACGTTATTAGCTGTGAGCACTTTTATACCTATTCCTGACCTCAACCAAATACTTGACATCAGATCATTGTCGTTGGTACTCTGAAGGTTATACTTACTAGTAAGTTATCAGGAATACTTTCATAATGATTTTTGGTTGTTTTGATGGTCATGAAACAACCAAACAAGGGACTCGCTTCCATCAGGTGTCCGCCAAGCATCACATTTCCCAAGGGCTTGATCTTCTGATAATCATTTTCATCATTTGATTCGCTATGTCGCTTGCTAATCTTCATTTCTGATCTCGACTCTTTTAAGTGAGACGTTTTTGTATCAGCTGGTTTTCTTGGGTCTGTGATGTGAATGATCTCTGCAATTGAGTGACGTCGATCTCGTATGGGTCTTACTTCTTCCTAGTATTCACGAAACAAGACAAAATAAGAGTTGAATCGAAAAGTAATAGGACGCCTATTTAAACAATAAATATACATTTAATCTATTCTACAAAGAATCTGTGTCGAACAATATTTTATACATTTTGTAGAAAACTGAGGAGTTTTCTAATGTGCACAATAGTAGTAGAAGCTGTAACGCCACTTAATCGAGCGTTTCGTGCAAAAATGTATGAAAATATACCTTGATCCAGACTCTTTTTTACTATAGCTGCAAGATCTCTTACGATGTTGCATGACAAACATGATAATACTTTAGAGGAATTTGAAACTCTGAAAAACTTTAAGCCACTTGAGCCTTGTTGAAAAATAAAGTTCGCGATGGTATTATCTCCATTTTTGTAAATAAAAGCATGATCGTTTGATACCAATGGGATGAAAGATATGTCAACCAATTGGAAAGTTTTTGTTCGAATCGAGGCTAAGGAGAAATGGCACTACATGCAGTGAACTTTACGCCCTTCGAGAGCAATCCAATCGAATTTCATACAGTAAATCTGCTCATCAACAGTCAAGAAAAACTAAGAACGATAGCAAACATGGATGCAAAAATATTTACATTTTCCTTGACTTCCATATCAACCAAGGCATCACGAACGGTCATTGTATGCAAAGAAATCACAGTGATTCCTCTCCTTCTCTTGACGAAATTCTAGAAAGAGAAAACGAATGCATTTATTCAAAAAGGACTATAACATGATGAACAATACACAAATAAAGTTTTCTCTAACGAAAAGAAGGAGAAAATACCTCCGTCTATCTGTATAGGACATTAACGCTGGATGAATTTAATGTGAAATCTAAAAATGTGCTATGCGTGTCGCAAATCTTTGGCCTTAGCAAATTCCTGAAGCAAATCAAGCAAAAGTGCTTCAAGAATTTGCTAAGGCCATAACGCCAAAGCTCTGGTTTGGAGCTGGGAGGTGACAGCAATTACACGTGACGAACTTACAATGGCATACTAATCATGGTTTTGGAGATAATTAGGGGGCATTTTATGCCCCCCCCCCTTGACGAGCAGAGCCCTGACCCAATGAGCCTGGGTAGAATAGGGTTAAAGGACTAAGCATAACAAACAAACCTCTTGAGAGATTCTTCTGGCTACATTAGCATCCCGTGTCTCAAACTGACTGAAGGCACGCCTCTCCAAAGATCCAAGTGCTTGTCTGGTACAATCGAGGTGCTGACCAAGGACTGACAAGATCGTATGTGGAAGAAGAGTGATACTTTCAAGGCAGATTAAACTTCCAGACTGGATTGCACCAGCAATGAAATGTAAAATCTTCGAGATGGATAACGATGGGTTACATTTGAAGGTGACAAAATTCGATCCGAGCATCTACGGAAGAGAGAGAATATGTCAATCCTAAAAATTATATACTATGGAGGAGGCGGAAGCAAAGAAACAGATACATTTCTGGAACGCTGATGCCTTTCAAACCAACGTTCTCATCAGAGTGTGATTTCTATGATCCTACATTGGATGAGCATGGGTCTCAGTCTTTAGAAATGGTAGAGTGAATGTTAATATTTCTTTCTTTGGACTGATTGCCTTGAAAGGAGCTTCTTGTTCAGGTGCTCTGTTATATCTCTACCATTCAGATTTCTGATATAATGGATAATCTCCACGTTTGTTGACTTTATAATGCCATAAATTAGCAACCAATCTCGTCACATTGTATTGAAAAAGGTCTCCAATTTGAAGTTAAAGCCTAAGCTATGCAACTGTGTGAAAACAAGATAGAAGTTACAGCCTCCATATAGCAGCTGCACAAATGAGGTGCAATCGTTTTGACTCTCACTCGGTATGTTTTGTAAATTTCTAGTAGAAGATCTATTCAGAATATTATAGTCTGTCTCAAATTAGATGCCACGTTAAAATGCCCGCGAATAAGCATAAAAACAACTGCAGCATATTGCATAAGGAATTTAGAGTGTGCAGATATTATACTTTAGATACCTTGTAAATTGACTTTAACACTGTATATTCCAATAGATTAATTAGACTTTCCACGTATTGCAATTAGGTTTTTCTTTTTTTGTATTATATTACTATTGCCGTATTGCATCGTAGATGGAGGGCCCTTGAAAATCAGCACTTGCTGAAGGGTTACCCTCCCTAAATATATGAAATCAAATCAAATCAAACAAATCAAATATTGCACTATCGCAAATCGCACGTGGCATCCAATTCGAAATGGACTTTCGTATGTACCTTCGATACTTCATGCATTGTTCCAGTCTTTCCAGTTTGAGTAGGCCCAAAAACACCTCCTGTATAATGTAATTTCATTGCAGCCATTAAATTGAGTAAAGCTCGATCTGTCAATGGTGTAATCGCTAGTCTCGTTGTTGGTCCTTGGTATTCGTAGCCATAAGGTAACGAGAGTTCCATTTGATTTGTACGCAGCATGCCAAACTTTGCTGTGTTTGATGCACCTGCAACGCAATAAACATCGTGTAAAAAACTCCAGTTGTAAACTCCAGTTTTCCGAGCGGGCGGAAATTCTATTGTTTACCACAGAAAATGTTGTTTTGTGATTGAACAGAAATTTAAGATTGAATGACCTTTGATTATGTAACTTCCGCCCGCTCAAAAAAATTCCATTGACTGGAAACTAGCCTTAACTACAGATCACAATCACACATACACAAAACTAAATTTGCAACTTTGCTTTGAGGAGCTAGAACAAGCTCGTTAAGCCAGCAAATTTGATCATGAAGTTTTGGCCTGTCTTGAAAAATTCCAAGATGAAACACCATAATTCGCTTTGCCCACCTTCGGCAGATTGCGCATCAGCATGTGACTTCTACCTCCGTAAATATCGGTCTTTGACAGCAGTAGTCAAGATGAAACGACTCTAAGAAAATCGCTCGTAGCTTGAGAATAACATTACCAATTCTAATCAACCTTAATGTCATCGTGTAAGTTGATATGTTACAATCCTGGCCAACAGAAGCTGGGACACAGGCAAATTTCAGTGTCTTCATGATGTTTCCTAAAATATCGAGGAGAAAACATACGTTTAGAGTCTCTAAATCCCCCTCCCCCTCTTCTTCAATGTTGAGAAAGTCGAAAGGCGTTTGATTCAAGCAACTTTGAAACGGGGGGAGCGGGGGGCACGTAATCGAAAACTGAAGTAGTGCAATTTTATGATTTGTCCCAAGTATTTTGGCCAAGATTGTAGCCATACAATGACGATCATTTTGAAGAAATCTGATGAATAGCAATCAAAACACAGGCTTACAAACATTCCAACTTTTTCTTCTTACCCGGCATGTTGTGACTTTTTCAAAATATACCCTACTAGTTATTTCGCAAATTTTTTATCCAGAATACCACTAGACTCGTATATTTAATATTTTCATTTTTTCATATTCAATTCTTTTCCTAGCTCCCTATCAATAATATTTTAAGATGACACCCCCAATGGAGTGCTGAAATGTAAAATGATATGATTACCGTAAATGAGTTTTGCTTTTCTATGTCGATCATATACCCTCCTTCTTTTGTCGTGAGATATCTCAATCTGGTACTTCAAGCACTGGAGCCATTCAAAACTTGATTCATCGACACCGGGTTTATCAAGATCTGCAAAATATAAACACTGGTGAATGAAGTATAATCAATTTGAAACCTTACCATGAGCGATGATAGGTTACATTTAAATCCAAATGAATGTTTTGGATAGAAAAGTTTCGGACAAAAAGCTTTGGACAAAAGAGTTTCGAATACTTCATGAAAAATCGGAGACAACGTCATCATCATCATACTCATTATCATCATCATCATCATCATCATCATCATCATCAATTTGTTTTTAGTAGGCTAAATTTAACATTACTAAATTTGAGCTGACTAAGGCCTACTTTACAAATCTCACAATGTCTGAAATGAATGTACAATGCATATATCGTAAGATAAAAGCGGACGAGGCTTTTGAAAGGCCCAGACGGCGAGCAGTCCCCCGGGAGACGGTCATCTTACGGCTCATTGGTCAGATCGCTTGAAATGAGTTATATTTGCATAGAATTAACCTAATTTTAATTCAAGATGGCCACTGAATGCTTCAAATCGACGTATCATGAGCAAACCTATAGCCAAAAAATTGTCGGATGCTTTAAAAACAAATTGGGCAAACACGTTTCCGAAAACTTTGTCCAAAACTTGAACCTTTCGAAACAACTTGGTGACTTAATGTACAATTTGTCCTCGCTTCTGTATCTTGCTTCCTTGTGGTTTTATTCGTCTCTTGTGTCGTTGCTTTTTCTGCAATTCCAGGACAACGTTGCAGGTCAGTCTAGACTAAGACTCACGAGATAGTCCCAATTATCGCAGCAGCAACAACAACAACAACAGCAACAACAACAACAACAACAACAACAACAACAACAACGACAAAGACACAATGACAACAACATAGCGATAACTACGAACTTGTAATCAGTGTAAGATCAGTTTACGCTATTTTAAGAAGACAGGGACACAAACTACAGAAAAGCAAGAAAAAGGAAAATGAAACACAGTCAAAATAGACTCTACCTTTCGTCATCTCTTGGTGGTACAATGCTCTAACGAGGAGAGCTTGGATAAGCATAATCGCTTTCTTTGACAAAGAATCTTCAGATTCAGGAATTAAATTTGATTGTAGTGCAGAAGAATATTGTGTTATAGCATCATCAACCAGTGTTCTAAAATGATGAAAGAAATTAGAAAGTTTTATATGAAAAGTAGTACAGTAAAAACCGAAAGTTTTATATGAAAAGTAGTGTAGTAAAAACTTGCATGGAAGAATCTTTTTTCATTCTAGATTTAATGCAAATACACTATATATCATTATGAGGTATAGCAGCAAGGTTACAAGAAAAATATTGATTAACAATAATCAAAGTATCTAAAGCAAAATAAACAAACAAACAAACAAACAAAAAATAAGTGTGGGGATGACAAGGCTTTTAAGCATCTTTTTCATTCCATACTTTTGGAACTCATTTTATGAATCTGGCCATGGCGCAGATCAGTGGCTCGCCCTCATTTCTTGTGAGATAGATGAACTGCGATCATTAAGTACACGAATTGCAGATTAGCAAGGAGCGACTCTAATTGACCACTCTAAGGAGGGATGTACTCGGGGAGGACCTTCTGTTTTCTAGGATCTACAGCCTGAAAATTAGGTTTTTAAGCCCCATTCAAACCAAAGAAATTTTTGGCACTACAGGGATGATTTGGTACGAGCACACACAAAATTTTGCATGGCCTTACAAGTTTCATGTGATTGCAGCAAGAATGGTCAATAAAATTTAACTGGGAGCCAAAATCAACAACTTAAGCATACCTCACATCATTAATACTTTGGAATCCTTTTGAAATGGTCAATATAATTTAACTGGGAGTCAATCTAAAGCAACAACTTAAGCATACCTCATACTTTGGAATCCTTTTGGAATGGTCAATATAATTTAACTGGGGGTCAATCTAAAGCAACAACTTAAGCATACCTCACATCACTGATACTTTGGAACCCTTTTGGATCCAATGCTTTAGCCATATTTGTAGCCCATAGGACTTCTTCAGCAGCTAAGACACATTGAAATGGATGTACAATAAACCAGTATGCATTTTCACGCTCATCTCGCTGTAACCTTTTTCTTGCCGAAGATTGTCTTCGCATCTCTGTGTTAGCATCATTGCCTTTTTGAAGAATTCCTTAAAGAAACAAATACCAAAACTTTAATCTCAGATTTGCCTGGCAGAAGAAAGAAAATGAATAATGTACATTAAAGTTGGGGGTCTTGCAAGGCATAAGAAATTGGCTTTGGAAAATTCTGATAAGAGTGGTCTGCCGGAGCGATGGTCTGTCCAGGGTGAAGTCACTCCGCAGATCTGTGGCAGGATCTTAGCCTACAACACAGAAATAGTTATGGCTGCCGTGGAGGCAATGTAACTTTAATTGTCCCATTATTTATATGGTTGCATAAGAAATTGGCTTTCAAAATTTCTGAAAGGAGTGGTCTGCCGGAGCGATGGTCTGTCCAGGTTGAAGTCATTCCGCAGATCTGTGGCAAGATCTTAGCCTGCTACACAGAAATAGTTATACCAACGACTTGTGCCCCGTTTGTGGGGTTGCTGTGGAGGAAAAAATGTAACTTTAATTGTCCCATTATTTATACGGTTACATAGGATATGCTTCAACTTAGAGTTTGAGACGTTGTTTGCGTTAATCTGAAAAGTGGTTGTTGATTTATGGCGCAGGAAAGTCAAAATAAGCGGTGACTTCTGTAACAGCACTTTTATAGTTCTCTAGCAGCGTAAAAATCAAAATTTGAAATAAAGGCTTCTGGCGTCGTATTCATAAAAAGGTGGGTGTAAAATTCTATGACCTACCGGGTGTCCCAAAATGATGTACCAAAATGATGTGTTATCGTTTGATTGCTTATATGTCCATAACAGATGAACCGATTTTCGAAAACTGGTAAAACCACAACCAACATCTTGAAATACATTTTAGCTTTTAGGCAATCAAATAAAACAAAGTTTTTGAAAATCGGTTCATTGGTTATGGCCATGTAAACAATCAAACAATAATACATCATTTTGGGACACCCTGTATTTCTTCTAACCATTCAGTTCAAAGAAATAGGTCATTAAATTCTACACCAGCCTTTTCAAAGATTTGGAACCTATGCTGGCGTGTGTCATCATTTTTTTGGCCTTTGTTTTCCTCATTCTCATGATGGCCAATGAAAATGTAGACAACAAAGAGATGAAATGGGCGAAGCATGCTGGTAAAAACAGACCCTTTAACAGTGTTATTTTTACAGATAAAGGGTAACAGGGAAGGATTCAAAAAGAAGCTTCAATTTAGCAATTAAAACTAGTATGGTGCATGAATCAACTCACCTATACTTGTCAGAAGTTTTGTTATCGAAGGCGTGTTAAGAAACCTTTCTTCGAAGCATCGAGCCATCTTATTCCACAAAACACTTTTCATTGCATATTCAATCGAACATAACCAATCTTCCACAGAATCGGTAGGCTGGATCGTCTTTGCAAGGTTCATTTCCTCTCCACATTGGCCATAAAAGCATGTAACTTCTAGTCTGTGGGCTGCAAAAGTAGACAAGGAATGAGGTCAACCGCACATCATAAAGGCAGAACTTAACAGTTATCATTCATATCCTTGGTCATTTCATTTTGTGAATAAGCCCCCTCTCTAATAAGCTCCTTTCTCTTTTAAGCCCGCATCTTGAAGTTTTTGGTATTTCAAAATCATCACTGTAGCACATATGATATTTATGAATGTGGGTTGGTTTTGACTTACCGTTCAATGAAGCATCTAGCTGTGTTCTGACAGTACTTGACAGAGCTTGTGGCAACATGAACTTCAAATTCACAATTCCAGGGAAGCATTTGCTTACAAACGGCACCAGCGCTTTTGGGTCCCTTGAAATTGCAAGTAATTCCAGCATCTCACTGTCACTTAGAAAGTACAGTCGTGGAAAAGAGGCTCTGACGTTGTCAAGATATCTGTCCAGGCATTTTATGATTTTTTCCTAGAAGGCAAAGAAGTTGTTTTCTCAACAGTTGAAGCTTTTAACATTAATATGGTTCAACTCAAACCACTGGGCCAGTCAGGAAAAGTTCCAGTGTTTCAAAAGGTGTGGAAAAAAATTCTACCAACCTAAAATTTTCTTTTAATTTGTGTTTTTACATTAATGATCCAATAAATTTTGACGAAATTCATTATCTAAGCAATCGCTGTGAAATGCCGGAATTTGGAATCTTTGGAATCTTTGACTCCATAGCAAGTTTGTAAAGATTGGTTCGCATACTGTATGCCTAAAAAAAATGACTTAAATAAGGGCAACGTCATTTTTCAAATAGGTCAAATTTTTTCAAAAAATTTTCAAACATTTCCAATTTTTGAATCGAAAAGATTTTAAAATATTTCATCCAAGCAGCATATACAACCATGATTTGCAATAAGATGCTAAAATCCTGTACAACTATAAATACATCACATCATGAAAATTCAAATCGGCACGCATGAGTTAATGGTTACCTCTTTTGCTATGACGCCAACAAACAGTTCTCTCAGTGTGTCCCCTTGCAGCTCTCTGTAACCCTTGTCGGCTCTTTTCTTTTCCAAAACAGAAAGCACTTTTGGATCTTTCAACACCGCTGCCATGTGTTCCTGGAGAGAAAAGAAGAAGGTCAAAATAAGACAGACAACATTTTTGTTTCAAGAAAATAAAAGGTCATTGTAGATTTAATTTACAAATTACTGAAGTATGGAAAAATTTCCAGCATTCAACAAAAAATTTACAGAAGTAAGGAAATCCAAATCTATATCTCATATGTAAAGCGACTTTCCAAGTTAAAGACGCACACAGATGTGTAACTTGCAAAATCTGAATTTACGTGTTGGAAATTCAACTCAGTTAGGTACAGGAAATGGAAACAAATCTGTGATGGAAGCGGTGGTCAAGATGGCAGTAAACAACACGCAACAGAGCCAAAAACCAACAGTCATTACAGCGTTTCCTCAAAAGAAAAGTCACTTCAAGAACAAATCTTTTTTTCGACAACATGGCGGCTGAGTGGAGCACGTGTTTTTTCGCTCAGCATCAAAGTCGTATTTCTTTATTTAATTTATGAATTTATCGTTCAATTTTATAATAAAAGTTCAGTTTAAGTTGTTTGCTATCAATGGAAGAGTTTATGGTGGTCTTGGTTATCCAGAAAGATGAGTAACAGCGATAAAGAAGTGGTCAGTTTGGCAGTTGTCAAGAGCCTAATGGCTGTTCAAGAAAATGCGTTCCGCAGTATGATTGAAGTAATGTTCAATGGACTGAGAGAGGACATAAAAGAGGTCAAAAAAGATGTGATTGAGTTACAGAAGAGTCTCGAATTTAGTCAAAGAGACGTAACGGAAATTGAGCAGAAGCTATCACTTGTTACCGAAACCGTCGATAAAAATTGCACGAGCTTTGAGAAGCAAACGATGGAGTTCATGCGTGTTGAGAACAAGGTTGAATATATTGAGAACCAGTCGAGGAGAAATAACATAAAACTGATCGGCCTTAACGAATCTGACGAGGAAGTATCCTGGGATGACACGGAGAAAATGGTTGTTGAATGTGTCAAAAACAAGCTCGACTTCCAAGCGGAAGTGGAGATTGAAAGAGCACATCGAATTGGCGTAAAACGCCCACCAGGAGCAACCCGTGAAGACGGTTCGTCGTATGGGCCTAGGCCAGTTGTTGCAAAACTAAGGTCATGGAAGCAAAAAGAGGCAATCCTAAAAGCAGCAAGAGACAAGAAACCTGATGGTATCTATTTTCATTCTGACCTTGCTGAGAAAACCCTGGAGAGACGAAGAAGCAAAATTCCTGATCTCATTCAAGCTCGACGTGAAGGAAAAAATGCATATTTCATAAGAGACAAGCTGGTCATATCAGAGAAGCCTTTTCACGTTGACAAAAGGCCACGAAGAAGACAAAGGCAAGAAAAGCATGAGCATGAAGATGATGATGATACAGAGGTCAGCTTTGGCTGATTTTGGATGCAGTAACTCAAATAACTGATTGATACTCAATTTTGTGTTAATCTACTACTCAAAGAAGAATTCCCCCCCCCCCAGTTCAGTCGCAATTATGCTGTTTGCTAGCCGAAGATGGTAAGAACTCCTAAGTATCCCTGTGGCATTTGCCACAAAAACGTGAACAAAAAAGGTATTTTCTGCAATAATTGCAATTTTTGGCATCATATAAAATGCAATGGTATATCTGCCTCGGAATATGAGGCACTTTCTAATGAACCTGATGATATTCCATGGTTTCTTCAATATGGAATTATTGTCTGGGGTCTTACCTATGACATTCATACTAAACCAATATATCTTCTACAAAAGAAAGTTGTTAGAGCTATTGCTTTTCAGAATTTTACATCTCCATCTTCTCCAATTTTCTCTGACTTGAAAATTCTTAAATTATATGATTTGCTTGAATTGAAATTGCTTACCTTTGTCTATGAGTCTGTTAACAAATTTTCTCCACCTTACTTTTACAATTTTTTTACAATATTATCAGATGTTCATCAATATGATACAAGGCAGGCTTGTGAGGGTGGTATTTTTATGACACAGCCAAACACCTTGCAATATGGCTTAAGATCTGTCAGATATGCTGGTGCAAAGTCTTGGAATAACATTCCATTTAACATCAAACAATCCCCTTCAGTGATCAGTTTCCGTCATCGATTAAAATTGTTTTTGTTCTCTACCAAATATCAGTCCTAAGTCTTTGATTACAATATTTTCTTTGCTAAAATCTTCTTGTGACACCAAATGATAGCATGATTCTGGGTGGTGGGGTCTTCCTGGGGGCTGCTAGGGGCTTTTCTATCTGGTGCATATTGGGGTGTGGGGGCTTTGGGGAATCTGGGGGTGGCTATGGGGTTTCGTGCTTGGCTGTGCTTTGGGATGGGCTGGTTGGGGGCATCTAAGGCTGTATTGGAGTACCAATCTGGCCTTCTGGTGTCTCTGATTGGCTTGTCTTGAGGTGTGGCTGGGTGTTGAACTCTTGCACTGCCTTTCGGGTTCTCTTGGGCATTTCATGCTCTGGTGTGCATTTGGTGGGGGCCTTGGTATGCCTTGGGACTGGTCTCATCACTTAGAACAAATTTTTCCATAACTTGCTTTTTGGTTATATCAACCTCCAAACATTCTTTGAAGATTTTCAAAAGTTAATAGGATTTTAGTACAGGGGGTGCTCTCTCCTCGATTAGTTTACCTATTGAGAGAGCTCCTCCTCAAGAAATTCCTCTCCATACAAATTTCTAGTTTATGGTAATTATTTATATTAACTATTTTGTCGTATTTGTAACTTGTTATAATTTTACTTTCATGTTAGTTTGTTTAATGGATTTTTGTATGTTGTGGAATTTTAAAATGAAAACTGAACTGAACTGAACTGAACTGAAGAACAATTGAAGTAATTCAAGGTATAAATCTTTTCAAAAATAAAAAGTAAAAATCGACCATCCAACTGAGCCTCACAAGAGAAACATGAGTTTACATATTGCATGGAAATTCAATTCAGTTATGTACTGGAAATGGAAGAAAAGTTGTGATGGAATCGATGATCAAGATGGCAGTAAACAAGATGCAACAGAGCCAAAAACCAACCAGCCATTATAGAAACTTTATTTAAATTTCCTACCATCAAGCTGAGCGACATACCAAGTGTCTTTCAGACAAGTAAGGCAATCCTCCACAGTTTTCTGCACTGCTCGCAGCTTTTGCTAAGTGGCTAGGCCTATTACCGACGTAAAGGAAAAAGAGCAGGCAAATACGTTTAAATTAATCACGTGACCCAACCATACTTGGTAAATTATGGACGCAACTACTTACCCTGAATTTAGCATCAACATCACCGAAATCTTTTCGTTGCTGAGATAGTTTCAAATTCAGTGTTGACTGATTAAAAATCTTTTCGAGATACAGCCACTGTTGAGAAATTTAAAAATTGAATTAGCATTCTTAGAATCATTTTTCATTTGAAATCCTACTTATTATAGTAGGCATGAGCAAGCAGGCAACACCAGCTAATGAATCTCGAACGAATCAACATTTAAAAAAACTACAAGTCACTTGATATGCTACCAGTAACCTCTTCTCTCTTAAGATCATACATTGTTGGACAGGGAAAAAGAACACTCGTAACATATACAATGAAGTAGAATGCCACAAATGAGAAACAAAATGTCATTATAGTTTCACTTATCAAAGCAATCTTTCGTACTATGAGAAGACTTTTCTTCAAATAAACAAATCTAGAAATTAACGTCTATCTGAAGTTAGATGTCAAATGAAAATGTCCGTGAATAAAAACATGTCCCATGTTTTGTATGAGTAATTTGCATAATCGCAAATCTCACATGACATCTAATTTGACACAAACTTTAGGCACTGACTAAACACGGTAATACCTTTTGCTGACAGCTAATCCACAAATCCAAGATCAGTTTCAACTGATGTAAATACCCACTCCATGTTTCAGCCAAGCTTCTCATTTCCGCAAGGAAAGGAGATACTAACATTGATTGCAGCGTAACCAAGTTATCCTGTTAATAAAAAAGGGTTCAATAAAACAACTAGAAACTGTTTGCCTTAAGTACAGGGTGTCCCAGAAATATTGTTTGACGTTTGATTAAATGTTGAAAAATAACGATAAAAGGTACAGGCTCCTGATTAGATATCCCTGTTCCTCAGATTTTAAATTAATTTTAGACGCCAAAATCTTGCGAATCCGCTAAGAATTCACGGAGTTACAAGCTTTTGAAGTTCAAATATGTGCGAAAGCTGAAACCAGACGCCCCTAACTGACTTGTTTTCCAAAAAGACGTTCTAAAATCGAGGTAAAAGAAGGCTGTCCAATGTTTTTCCTCTCGTCGATATCAGAGCAAAACACAAAAGACTTCCAAAGTCATCTAATTCTTGTAACCGTTGCCAAAATTTACTTAAGACTGCAAGTATTTAAAAACACGGAATGAAAACTTAATCAAAGAGAAATGGGGCAATTCTAAATTGTGCTGTACAGGATTCCACCAAGCATCTATAACCTTGATTCAATGTTATAGAAAGCTAGTTCATTGAAAGTGATTTTCAAATTCCATTGGATTTGCTTTGAATAACCGAGATTCTACTTTCACTAAATATGCAATTTAGGGGCGTCTGGTTTCAGCTTTTGCACAAACTTGAACTTCGAACGCTTGTAATTCCGTGAATATTTAGCCGATTTTCTAGCTTCTGGTGTCTAAAATTAATTTAAAATCTCAGCAATATGGTTATGTTAACAGGGAACCCATTCATTATTTCGTTGTTTTTTTATATTTAATCAAACGTCGAACAATTTTTTTTCGGGACACCCTGTAGATCGACTACAATCAGACGATGTAGGGGGCGAGTAAAAAACGCCTTGATATAGCATGACATACCTCAACATGTGATTGCAATTCATTGACTCCAGTCAATATGAACATATCATGTGACAACTTGCTCTTATTCTTTACAGTATCTTTCACCTTGCTGCTCTGTCGGCTAACTTGAAAATATTTCATCAATCTAAATTCTTCTTCTTCCCATCTTTTAGTCAACTTTTTCAAATGTGCTTCCAATGCATATTCAGCCGCTACGCTGTCACAGATTGAAACGACTTGTTGTGAATGATCTCTTAGTCCAAAGCTGACCAAATCAATGACTAAATAATGATATGATTGGTCATATACTTGGCCTAAGCCTGCAAATAACCACCTCCAATGACGGGCCTGAAATGAAACAATAACACAGTTGCTGTAAAATTGGCCTACGAGCGGACCCATTATCCAAAAAAAGAAAGGGTTTACGAAACAAAGTATGAAGAGGCTTGCTACTGCAGTTTCCAGGTTGCTGGAAACTCAATTTATGTTGACTTTGTTGCGACATACCTCAGATATTTTGTGAAAAGAAAATAAATAACCAATTGTGCGGCTATAGCAAGCTCTTGCTCATCGCTTAGTAAACCCTTCCTTTAGGTATACTAGTAGGCTGCTGCAACATATACTATCATGAGCGATAGGATACCAAAATGTGTGTGTGTGTGTCTTAATTTAAATCGAACTGATTTTTAGCTACAAACGAAATTAGTCTTATTCGATTAAATTGTTATCAGTAGTCAACCAACTTAAACGATTGAGAACCTTTTTGGAACTTACTTTGTACTTGTAGAATAGCAAGCCACCTCATCGCGGATCCACGAGGCCAAGCTGAACTTTCTCATCATAGATATTCCACACATTACGAAGATGAAAATTATTAACCGGGCTAAAATTTAGGTGCCAAATCAAAATCTGGAGTTAGAAACGTCAAGTAAAGGAATCTGAACATTTTCGGAAAGGGGCTGTTTATTAAAAAGATGTATTTGTTGATTATTACCTTCAATGAGACAGATGACATTTCCAATAATAAAGGCAAATCAATTCCAAAATCTTCAATCTTAGCAATCCATGAGCAAAGTACTTCATCATCTGATGGGATATCTCGTTTCAGCTTGACTACAGCTTCTCTCCATTTTGTTACCTTCTCGACAACTTTCTTCGTTTGCAGCTTAAATGAAAGTGTAATGTCAGTATATTGATGAATGATAATCAAAGAACCGAAGAACCAAGATTGCGACGGTAATCATTTTAAATTTCATTTTCAGTCCTTCCCAATCATAATTGACAAAGTCCAGAGAGCAGAGACAGAGATAAATTCAGGTTGACATTTTCATAAGATGTTGAGTTGACATTATTAGACGAATCCAATGATAAAAAATTAATTATTAAGACTAAGCCATGTTTTTGTTTGACGTTTCGAAGCAAACGCTGTGCTTCATCTTCAGAATACAGATTTTCAAAAGCATGAGGCTATATTTATATGCATAGAGACAAACAACAAACTAAAGTGCGTGATTACAATTCCTACGTGAAAAGTAAAGAGGGGGGCAAGCCCAAAGGACAATACCTAAAATAAAACTAACGGAATGGAGGACTGCTGGGAATTAAGTGAAGGACGATCGCGTAAAATTAGTAGACTTTTATGAATAATCAAAGAAACATTTAATCTTCACCATATAGGTATTCTAGGCTATTGAAATTTAGGCCGGTCGATGATTTCTGCTTTTAAAAAGTAACTCAACCTTTCAAAATGGTTAAAAGAATAAAAAGTGTATTGCTACAATTTTTTGTCAAAAAATTCCTTGAATAAATTCTTTAAAGTAGCTCTGGAACTAAACAAAGTTCAATATACTTGTTTGAAGTTTATTAGACTGAATACAATTCGTCGTAAATTTCGCTCGTTTTTTATATTTTTGATTTTAACCTTTTTTTGAGCGAGAAATTCAATTCACTATATAGGTAAAATAATTCTACCCAATAGGCAAATAAGTAAAAAGTTTTGT
The DNA here is from genome assembly GCA_039566865.1 of Aurelia coerulea. Lineage (NCBI taxonomy): Eukaryota > Metazoa > Cnidaria > Scyphozoa > Semaeostomeae > Ulmaridae > Aurelia > Aurelia coerulea. The sequence goes on along the minus strand of CM076944.1, from coordinate 1,742,815 downwards.
AATTGCTAGCGAAAATTAGGGACGAACTGTAGTAAGTCTAGAAGTTTATCAATAAAAATGCTTGGTTGGAGGAAGTGACATTTCAGTTACTCTTGGAGATAAAGTAAAAGCTATTTTCCATTCAAATACATCAACAGAAAATCTGAAAAAGATATACGCTGCTACCTGGTATGCTGCGTAGAAAAATTATGAGACGCCAAAAAGTCTACCTACTTATTCCGGGAAAAGAACAGGGGAAAAATAAATGACCACTTCTGTGAAGCATGTTTACTGGATTTGTTGAAATCCTCTATCAAATCTATACAGTTATACAAAGGAAAGTAATGATACATTAGTTGAAATCTAGTTAGTTATTACTCTTAGTACCTTTGTGAATGGAGTCTGCATCCAGTCTTTGATCGTGTATGTAGTCACTTCACAGTACTTCCACAACTCGTGTCTCGCAACTATTCTAGCTTGCATTGATGAGAGAGCAGTCAAATCGTGAGGTTCATCTTTGATAATATCCTCGCATATGACAAGTTTCAAAAGTTGATCTTTTATCTCAGCAAATCTCATATGTAACTGTACGAGAAGTATAAACAAATTGTGTATTAGCCAAAAAAAGATATTCACACGTAAAGGCTGATTATTCTGGGTATCTACGACCAAATATAGGTAAGTTTGAAGGCAGAAACACCGCAATACGACAACAAACAACAGCAAATATGATTGAATTTATTTAATATAGGAAGGTAATTATTTTATTACATATCAGTAGCCATGCCACAAATATAAACCAAGGCTGCAACTATGACCTGAAAGGAAGGTAACTACCTTCCTCATTATGGATGCAAAAAGGGGCAAGAAAAGACGAGTATATATCGAAAGAAGAAGGATACGTCGAAACATCTGCATGACCTGTGGATTTTAGGTAAATAATCATGAAGGTCGGTAGTGGGAGTTACATATCAAACCTCAGGATAGCTGCAGTGCCTACTGTCAAGCTTCTAAGCAACATAAAATATCTTTTCACTTCACAATGAAAATTTAACAGAATACTTTACAGCTTTCATTTCTTTAAAGGGAATCGACATAGTTAAAAGCTGGCCCGTGCCAGGTCAAAAATATAATCTATTGTACTCGACCACTTTGACGCATCTGGTTTCATTGTGTAGGTACAGAAACAATGGGTTTGTGGGCGTTTCTTTAGCCTATTTATAGCGGCTAATGTCTATTCCCTTTAAACAAGGAAAACTTTTCAAGAATGGAATTCGCTATTCGGCAAATTTTTGAATTTTCGAATTTTGAGTATCATACCTCTTTGAGTTCCGGTAAGATATCCTTTGGATTTTCGTCAGCATCAAGAAATTTACCGCTGGTGACTTTCTCAGTGATTTCCATCGCTTCATACTCTAGGGACTGAAGAAAACAAGAATATCAACTTTAAAAAAGGAAGCATTGACAACAATTCAAAGATGCCTGGAGATTATTTTGAAAAATGAAATACTGTCATTGCCAAGGAAACTTTGATCAATTATAAGGAGGTAAAAATTACACGCTTTTTTATAAGAATATTATAAATTTGTCAGCCTCAATATTCTCAAGAAATTTTAATTTTGAGCCTGAGTATTCTTATTCTTTTCAAATCTGATATGGTTTCAGGGGAACATGGGTAAAAGAAATATCATGTCATCGTCGATTCTGAGGACAAATTTCTTATAAAGCAGTTCGAGCAAATAAAATTTACATTCGCGAGACTTACAGAAATGTTCTTCTCCAAATTTTCAAGCATCTGAGGAGTCAAACTATTCACATAATTATTTGCATCTTGCATGAAATATAGGAAAGAATTATATTCGGTGCTTAGCTGCAAAAGAAAGAGAGAAAAATAATTAGCTTTGTTTCGGCTGAGTTTTGTTTGCACCTAACTCAAGAATGAAACTCTTGCAAAGTTATTCTACTTTTTACATTCAAATCACAAGTTTACATGCCACCAAATATGTTAAAAAGATGAGAAATCAAGAAACTGATCACTTGACTTGAATAGGATGTAAATAAACCTCAGCTGAATAGGTCTATAGCGTTAAATATTTTAAAACAGTTGGGTTGCACAAATAGTTAATACAGCTCACCTTTATATACACTTACTCTGGGTACCAGAGCCAACAAAATGAAAAATACCACAAAAGAAAAAATTAATTGAGGCTCTGGTACCCAGGGTAATGTGCACTGTTCTTATAATAAAATATATGCAATAATTGCTACATCGAATAAAAAAGCCTGATAATGTTGTTGAAATTTCGAATTATAAAATACCACAATTGCGTTCTGCGTTCTGAAAACAAATGAAAAAAGTCAAAGGGAAGGTTGTTTTAAAAATTGTTTTAAAAAGTTGTTTCTTGTGATATGTCATATATCGTATCATATATTGTGATATATATGTGATATATCGATAAATGAGATACACGTATTTTTTTTATAAGAAACTAAGAATTTGGGCCAGTACTGGAAGTGTCTTAAAATTATCAGATTTTGAGTACTCAGAGTTTCTTACGAGTTTCTACATTACTCAAGTACCTTACGAGTAATATGATACAGGAAACAAGTGAAAGTAAAGGAAAAAGATGTCGAGGATTTCCTTTATCAAAATAAATAGTTTCTTAGCTTATAAATATAAGCTAAGAAACTATTTTGATAAATATAAGCTAAGAAACTATTTATTTTGATAAAGGAAATCCTCGACATGTTTTTACTTGGAGTTTCTTAATTTTTTGGCGATCTGAGAGTTGAGCTTCTGATAAGCAGTTTCTTATAAGAAAGAAATACGTGTAGATGAATAATCACTTTACCCTTTCCTCTGTATTTTCTTCATCAGAATTTAGCTGGCGATAGCAGTGTCGAACAACCTGATAAGAAAGGAAAATTGAACAGAAAAGAGAGTAGAATCGCATGTTCTAAAACTTCAAAGACTTGATTGTGTGAAAAAATAATATTGCAATTTTAGGAGATCTTCCTATCAAAAAATGCAAAATGTCTCTTGACATACATTATTATAACTACAATATACTTAATCGTAATATTTGCAGTCAGTTTGACAAAAAACATTTCTTTGATTTCGTCCTTTTCCGGTTTTCTTAAAAAATAAAAAAGATTTTTAATTTCAACTTCAAAAAGAAATTTTAGGACACCAACACATTAGTTCACGATCCACCCACACCCAACAGTCAATAATTTTTCACAAAATTTTATTCTAAGGAAAAATCAAATCAAAATAAAATAGCAGGTAAATAAATGAAAGGAATCTAAACGAAAAAATAAAAATACAAGAAATATTTTTTTCCAAGCAAACGAATAATTCTAGCATAAATAAACAAACCAATGGGAAACAAAAAGTCCTCCCCGGCGGGGAATTGAACCCCGGTCTCCCGCGTGACAGGCGGGGATACTCACCACTATACTACCGAGGACATGTTTTAATGGCAACGAAAGCTGGAATCTATTCAAAGCATTCGTACCTCGACAACTGACAATTAAAATAAAAGTTGCTTGCAGTTCATCCTGTTTCAAAAATATTCGCAACATCTAGTCCCGTTTCTTATTTTCTATGATGAGTCACTGGCCTGAATCATTGAACAGCGAAAGGGCGAATTATGAAAACAAATGTTCAGCAGTGGCGGACTGGCTCTGATTTTTGCACCGGCCATGAACGAGTTAAGGGGGCCCTAAGTGGCTGTGGCCTCGATGATGAGTGTGTGGTCAGGGGCAAAATTCGTCGCAATTCCTCGATTTCTTACCAATAGCCAAGCTCAACTCACTTTCTTTGAAAATGAGGCATATATTTCACGATATATCTACTTATGGCATGATTAAAATCTTTACATTGTCTCTACTTTATAAAAGTAATTTTGCCTTTTTTTGTATTGTGGGCCAGACGATCTATGATGTTTTCATTTCTCAAACTGTTGAGGAACCCTTTCCTGACCCCCCCCCCCTAGCAGCGTGGTCAGGGCAAATTAACTGACGGAGTATCAAAATGAGGGGTCTGGGGGCAAAGTCCCCAGGAAAATTTCTGAGGACACGCCCTCTACTTTGGCTTAGAACGCTTCTCCCAATCCCAGGTTTGCCGATGCTAAAATTGAATTTTTGATCATTTGTAACAGTAGTTTTATGAATAAGCATCCACAGGGAAATTTTTTGAGTAAACATCTGTCCTTTGGCTTAGAATGCCTATCGCCATCCCATCTTACCAGAGCAGAATTGGAAACATTGAAATTCTCAAAATTATTTTTGCAGTTTTCTATCAATGAACACTCTCATGAAAATTATCGGGCAAAAGCTTTCAATTTTTCACAATCCAATTTTTGCGTGCCCCGTTGACAAAGTGCGTCCCGGAAATTTTTTGAAACTTGCAGCCTTTACTTTGGCTTAGAGTGACTCTCCCAGTCATTTCTTTACCCTACACTACCTATAACAACTATTTTCTGTGAAGGAATCTCGAGAACCATCTTTTGGCAGAAGTGGAGGGGGCCTTTACTTTTTCTGCAACGGTGCTCCCTTCTTCGCCATCCGTATCTTCGCTCTCGACTGTATTCATTTCTTTGAGCAAGTTCAATAACACTGAAGGATTCAAATGTGAAGTGAGATGTCCATTATTCAAACATTCAACTCTACCAAAAATTTCCTTAATTTTGTAAAAGGGGCCCTTTTCCAGGAAAAAGGGGGCCCTTTTTGCAAGATTTTGAGGGGGGCCCAAACCGTGGTAAATCATATCAATGCAATGACAAAAAACCGGGTTAAAATCTATGGTAAAAATCTGGATCAAAATAAACCAAGTTATGTTAGAATTTCAAGAGTTTCAATATTCAAAACCTGGATTCAACTGATTTAATGGAGAAGTGTACACTCTTCTAGTAACTTTAGAAACTTTAAGAGAAGTTTTTCTACTCGTTACTTTTCCTTACCACTTTTTCGATCTGATATCTAATTTGAAAGAGACTTAGGTATTTCATCGTTTGTCATGTCATGTGTTGTTGTAGTTGCGTAGTTTAAAGGGTCTGTTTCATCCAGCATGCCTTGCACGTGCCATCTCTTGGTTGGCCTTTGTTGCAACCATTTTCATGGCCCATGAAAATGGCGGACAACAAAGGAACATCAACAGACCCTGTGCAAGCTTGTCAATGTTGGCGCTATTACATGGTCACTTAGCCTGCGTACAGACTTTACTTTCCACTGCGAAGGAGAGCCTATGACAAGATCCGCACTCACCTTTGAAATATCATAGAGCTCAGTGATTAGCTGTTCAGATGACAACAAACAATGATTAGCAATCATATCCATCATTCCTTTGAGGATTCTCTTCAAACCTGGTACAAGCACTTGTTGAATTTCAGACCCATCAACAAACAAGATACCGTTTGATGTTTTCATCGATTTATCAACCCGACGAACTTGATCAATCCATGTCTTGATTTGTTGTACTTGTTTCTGCAAAAACGAAGTTCACATTTAAATTGTTTACCCTCTTTCTAAAATGCATACTAACATTGATAAAGTAACACTAAAGAGGGATACAAAACATCTTAAAATATCCTCAAATGCTATAAAGTAGCCAAGCTTGATAATTTCTTTCTGTGCGTTTCTGCCAGGTTGCAATTCAATTTTAGTAACATGCCAAAGAGATGACAAAATTATTGCTCAAAAAATCCTTGAAGCAACATGATTAGCTAAGTTAATCTGTCGAACATTCAACGGTCGTCATCCCTGCCCTCAGATCTATTGCGAGACTGCGCTTTCCGCCTGATCTTCTTCCAATTTCTGTTGAACCTGTTACATCTGTAGGCGTACATTGCTCTCCTCCTTGCGTTTGATTTCAACTGATACAATTTTGGTAAGTTGAGCAGTGTAAGAGTATCATAACATGGACATCATGTACAGTAGCCTGATAACCAGACCCGATTTCGAAATTGGGTCTGGTTATCAGGCTATATGTACGGGAGGTGTCCTAAAAACATACACAAGTTCGAAAAATCATCAATTTAAAACAAATGTTAGGGTCATGGTGACTTCAACTAACAGTTCCAGTCTTGCGACTTCTTATCATCATCGATAGTTTGCATGGTAGAGAAGAGTGCATTCCTTTTTTACATTTAACACCAACCAGAATTCTTAATACAAACAAAGAGGTCAATCTTTGATAGTCTGTGCATTTTTATAGTATGCTACAAAACTTGCAGCGCTCAAAACAGCAGTACTTGCGAATTGAAACTTACCAAAGGAAAAATATTTGGCCTTTCAACTTTAAACTTAAAAAGACCTTTGAAGATTGACATTGTCATCAAATTTTAATGATTTTGCAAATGTACCCACATTTTTTGGGACACCCGGTGGATTGTCTCGCTAAGTAAAAGGGCCTCTGATGGCCCTACCACTTTTTTGCAAATCATGCCGTTCTGAGGCAGCTCATCATGTTGTGCTGTGGTAATTTTTTGTATCAAGTTTGCCCCCCCCCCCCACTTTTCTGATCTGGTCGGGGGCCTTGAATAACAACAATTCGTTCCTTACATACCTCGATTTTAGAAGCAGTTTGGCCTTTCCATGACTGCATTGTCTTGCTGTTCCATGTTATCACAAATTTGTGTATAGCTGCAATCCATTTGTGTTCTTCTGCAAATGTTTCTACTTCTTTGAAAGCTGTCGTCATCAATGAATTCATTAGGTTTGTACAATCTTGCACCATTTTGCTGTGAAAGAACGTTCGAAGTATAACAAGGCAAAAGGTGGCCTGAGATCAGGCTCATAACAACAACGGGTGAATTTTGTAAAACAAAAGATTCAGCTATCCAACATTATAAAGAGACTTGTTTTCTTGAAAAGAAGATTTCAAACCTTCAGCGCAGCCGACGATGATATCTTGCTTTCTCTGTTTATTTTGATTTGATTGAGTGCACACCAAAGTGTGAAATCGATTCTTTAAGAAGGCAAATGGGTCTGTCTTGTCACAAATCGTTTGTTTTACAAATTCACCTCTGTTGGATCTGCTTAGTGTAATTTGTGAGCCTTAGGAATATAACGTTCCTCTGGAGCACCTTCTAGTGTCATTCTATAGTCTTAACGAGGGGGGGGGTAACTCTGATAGGGGGCCTGATATACCTATATACATGGGTTATTTTGCGAAATTTTGCCCTGGTTATGGATCATATTTCGTGAATTTCAGGAATTTTGCGGGAATTTTGCCCGGTTTATGGGTCTGCTTTAGCGAAATTTGCCGCAGTTATGGGTAAATGTTAGTAGTTTATTGCTATATTATTGGCTATTATGACAAAAAACTTTCATAAAAAGGAATTTAACTCTTCAAATTTTCAATAGACTTTGTAGAAATGATACGTAGCATAGTCTTGTCACGATTCTTGTGGAAATTTTTGCCTTGTTTATAGGGTCATACTTTCAAAATGTTGCCCTAATTATGGGTCCTAACTCTGAACTCTCAAAGGCACATATATACCAAACCCCCTATAGGAGTTGCCCCCCCCCCTCCTCGCGTCTTGAATTTGATTTCAACTGCAACTGCTCGCGAATAACAACAACAGAAGTGTTCTGCAAAGAAATTTTGCGTTATCGCAAATCCCAGGTGACATCTAATTTCAGACGAGCTTTAGTCAAAGTCTTATCTTATTCAGCCCCGGTAAGATCTTACTCTTAAAGTTAATTTTCAAAAAAATACTATTTTCGCGTACGCACTTGACAGCTAATGTCTGTCCCATAGGGGACTCGCAGATGCCAAAATGATCCGCGAATAGAAATAATCAGATTGATTCCTTAGGGTGCCATCTTTGCTAGAAAGAAAAGGAGCAATCAAAATATGTTGACACAGCAAATTTTCAGGGCACCACCAGATTGTTGCTGCAAATCAGTTATGACTAAAGTTTCAGTTCTCAATATGGCAGTTGTAAATATTCTTGAAAATTCTATTTGGAGTAATTTAAAGAAGTTTATCGACTTTTTGTAGACTTTAAAAATATATATATTCAATTAAAACGTTTACATAAAGAAAAGGTACCTAAGACACTACATATGAGCTACTATACAATACAGTAAGAACCCGCAAATAAAAACCACTATATAAGAAACCTCAGGCTGATTATTTTGAGAAATGGTGCCCTCATACAAGAAACTTCTCAGCCTGATTTCAGGAAGGCTTCTTATAGGAGGATCCCAAATAAATTCACATTTGATAATCTTTGTTAAAATCAGGTGCCAAACATTTTTTAGAGATTTCATGCAAAAGCATCTCCATCTATATACTCGGCATGTATGCTAAGGTTGAGTAAATTTCGAGCAAATGCGAGTTAACAAGAAAATACTGTTCGATAGTGTTTGCTCTCAGTTTTCTTTAAAGATTTAAGTTGAAATCACTGAAGGTTTCTTAACCAAGTGATAAGAAACCTTTCAGCCTGTTTCCAGATTAAGGACCTTTTAATAAGAAACTAGACAGCTAGACAGGCCGTGTTGAAAAAACTGGTTTCTATTTTGTGGGTTCTTACTGTACTACGAGGACGATGTAGACTTAACTGAAAACTGAACGGGCATCGAAGGCAGTGGCGGATTTAGGATGCAAGTGGGGGCAATTGCCCCCCCCCCCCCTTCACGATGAAAACTCAGCTTAGCACCCCTCTTTTGGCGAGAAAAGCGCCCCTCGTCATGACTCTAACGCACAATTCTCTATCTGTTTCGATTTGAATATGAGGTAAACATATGAATCAAGTCGTTATTTAGTAGTAAATCAAAGAATTTTCCTTAAAAAGTGTTCAAAAAATTTTCGCGCGCCTTCGGCGCGCTCACTTTCCATTATATTTTTAGCGCCCTCTTTCCAAGCTGCCCCCCCCTTCAACTTCGGGCTGGATCCGCCCCTGATCGAAGGAAAACGACACCAAGGAATTTTAACAAAGTGATGAATTATTTGTTCATGTAATGTGGTACTTACTTTGCTGCTAGTCTTTCTTGCAATGCTTCTTGCCTTGATACCCCAGATGCATCGTTGTCTTGAAATTCTGGCTCCACGTGCAACAATGGCTGTATTTGCTCATTTCCTGACGACTGCCTTCTGCCATCAACGTCAGTACTCTGCTTTAATGTCTCATTTGCTTCTTTGGCACCACAATTCAACAAAATTCTCAATTCATCAGCAGTGAGTCTTCTATTGCCATCAATCTCCTTGATCATCAGTGTGTCTTCGCTCCCATACTTCAATTGTAACAACATAGGGACACATACTTCAGACAGGACAGCTGGCACATTCTCGAAACTCAGTCGTAGGGATCTCAGAAATGATTCCGGTCTTGGAGATAATACCAGTAAGTTCGTTTCTACGTCAAACTGGAATTCGGCAGAGAATAGCCCTTTTCTCTCTTCATGTTGCTTGTTCATAACTTCATGGACAAATCTACGGGGAAAAAGCAGTGACAAGTTTCAGGTGAACTCCTCTTCTTTGCAGACAGTTTCAAAGTGTTCCTGAATTCAGGCATTTCAGTTAATCAAGAACAACATGCTGTTTTATCGGTTGGTAATATTGGATCCGTTAAAACGCAATATACTTATTTTTCAAGCAAACCCAAACTTGGTCTATCTGTAGACCCAAAATCAAAGAGCCTAAGTAGTAACAGACCCGAAAAAAATTTACCCTAGACCCAAAAATTATGGGTAGACCCAACTCGAAAAACACCTTAGGTCTAACTTGGACGCCCCGTTTGCAATGGAAAAGGTAAGTCTGCACGCAGGCCACCACCTGAACCATTCTCACTGCAAAGTTTAGTCAACCCAGCCAAACTAGAACCAACTCTGTTTCAAATTAAATGAAAGTCAAGTGTGAGGTTTTTGATGCGCCTGGTTTTTTTTCGGAAATTTGGGACAAAGGTTTGCGAAATTTGGCGCAAATGACTCATCCAAAAGTAAGTCTTCAGTTCTTCACAGTGGATTTTCACGTGACATCTAATTTGGAGAATTAACAAAATAATTTTGGTATCAAAGTCTCAAATTGGACTCAAATCAGATGTCACGTGAGATTTTCGATAATGCAAAATTACTAATGCATAACTCTTTCACTCTTCAGCTGTTTTTATTCAAGGGCAGTTTCATGTGACATTTAATTTGAGACATACTTAAGATTCACTAGTTTCATCTCATCAAAAAACTTGGAAGACCAGAGAAGAGATCAAAGTTCTAGTAATTTTACAGGTAAAATGCTACTTCATGGGAATAACATTGTAATTGAATCAAGCAATATACTTTGTAAAGAAAAGCAACTACTGAGGGTAGGCACTGCAACAGAAAAATCAAAAAGGTCTCAAACTGGACTAACCTTGCAAATTTTTCCGAGATGAGGGCAAGCATAAATTGATGAAGCACTTCTTCAACAAGTACAACGAAGCATGGAAGCTTTTGCTCAAAAACATACTTTGCAGTACCAAAGTTCTTTAGTTGTAGATTCCTTCGCTGCCTTGCAAGGGTCATGGACTCTTTGATATTATCTGTCTTCTGCTCAAGTTGAAATTGGCAATATTGGAGATACTCAAGACAGTCGCTCTCTACCACTGATACATTCATTTGGCAATGGCTGTATAACTTGTCAGTCAATTTCTTTGCATTTTTGAGAATCACATGCACAACATGGTTGAATTTTTCCAGAGTGAAACAGTTGTCAATATCGGTAGGGAAGAGGTCAACTCTTTCCATCTCAGATAAAAATGACATTACTTTGAGGATAGCCACCGTCATGCTTGGAACTTCAAGGAGATGTTTCTCTTTCAACTGCTTCCGCGCCCTCATAAATTTTATAAACTTCATGTTCTTCTTCCATAACATGAATGTTTTGAAGATGAGATAATTTCTGAAAAAAGGCCTTTTCTTGATTGTTTTGTAAACAGTAGCCTGTCTGTACCATTTACCAAGAGATTTCAATTCTGAATTTCCACCTGGTTTAACATGCAGAGCACCAAAAACAGAGATTACATAATGCTCTGGATTGATTTTTTTTCTTGAGACCACTTTCAGATCATATGGGCTGTAATGACGTGTATCAGCAAAATTCAAATAATAAATATTGGTAACATCAACTGCTCTATCTCTGACTAATGATTCAACCACAGCAAAGCCATTCTTTGGCTGTTTTCGCGGGACTGGAAAATGGCTCTCCTCCACAAAGCTTACTAATGGGCTTCCTTTGCTTGTGTTTGTCAACTTAACTTCCTTTTCAATTTCATATGGAATTTCTGTATTTGCAGCTACTAATGTAAGGCCTAATGCATCTTTCCACACTGCTTCATGCTTGGAAATTTCTGATAAAACCCTCGGCAAATATCGTTGGATATCAATGAGACTTAGTTCATTTGGCTTCAGTTTCTCCTCAATATCTTGCCACCTCATGCTGAATATCTTATCATGATTGTTATTAATGCTGTTATCTATTGCAGATCTTTCTGCTGTCTTGTGTTGCTTAGATTTTTCTGCTGCATTGTGTAGCTCCTTACTTGTTGATGATGGTGTTTCAGTGTCTCCAGAAGGGTAATTAATACATGATTTTTCATGCTTCACACCAGCAAAGACTTCTGCTAAAAGCTCTATTAGCCTTAATCCACCTAGGCTTTCTTGATTATTTGTGACATGCTCTGCTATGCGTTGTATGTAATGCTGAACCTCTGAGAACTGCAACAGGCCTTTGCCAACTGGTTGCAAAATCTGCATAAACTCTCGTAAGCGTATCCAGTCACCCTGACTTCCTCTTTGCAAAGCTGTTGCAGAGCTGCTTGAAAAAGCATTGCTCAAAAAGATCAGCTCTTCCATTTGAGCTGCTTCAAGCTCAGCTGCAGTGGCACCAACTTCATTGCTCATTCTAGACCATGTCGCAACATTGGTAGCCATTGTGAGGTTTTCAGTTACCCTAAAAGAAATATTGCACCAAAGCTGATAATTTCTTCATCAACGATTGCTTGCCAAATGACCTTCAAAGAAGAATATGTATTAGATCAGTGGTAAACCTTTTCCAAGAACTCCTCCAATATGGTCTTCCCAACAATTTTTGTTTGTCCACTTATTTTATATCGATTATCTATATCTACCTTACTATATACAATTTAATTTAATTTAATTAAGTGATTTAAATCTACATAGCGACATATATACATTGTGAGAAGTAAGTTGCCGTGCTGGAAAACATGTATGTTACGCCAAATATCTTTGGCCTTGAGTGACATCAAGAACAATTGGGAAAACAATAGGCCTATTGTCTTTAGACAATTGGTGTGGCATAAACATTTTGTGTGGCAAAAACAAACTTTCCACCCTGAATGTGGTCTCAAAAACCCTTTGAACCTTCCACATGTATATTTCCTTTCCTTTAATACAGTTGTAATCTAATTTGGCTATGTAAAACGTAAAACGTTTGCTATGCATAAAAGACTTGTTCGCATTTACCTTATATACATTCACTTCCATAATTGGCGTGTACACTAATATCGTTCAATTCCTTTTCTTATCGAGACATTTTTCTGGTTTTTCTGTATTTGTCTTAGTAAAGCGTGCATAGTAGACATTGAAACCAACTCAAAAAACTTTGAAAGTGAAAAAAAATTGAAAGGAACATTTCTCAATCAATAAGGAACGTGGAAAGGGCATTTCCTACTGTTCACAAGAAGGTGGTCTCAACATTTCTTTTTGAAGAAAGCTCCGTTTCTTCAGATTGTGGTCAGTGGCATGGCCATGGGGGGGGGGCAATTTGTGGAAGGATGGTCGTCGAGATTCTGCTAAAACCGAAGAGAAAATAGCTGGGTATAGGTTGGGTAAGAATTTTCCGAGAAATGCCAATCTTTCATTTTAGCACTGGCAAGCAGGATATTGGGAGATGCATTCTGAGCCAAAGTAAAGGATCTTTCTTCAAAAATTTCCTCGTGTTCTGATTCATAGAATAACCGTCACAAAACGATCAAGGTTCTCTTGTCGCAAAAGGTAAGCATGATATTGGGAGATGCATTCTAAGCCAAAGTAAAGGATCTTTCTTCAAAAATTTTACTCGTGCTCTGATTCATAGGACAACTGTTGCAAAACGATCAAGGTTTCGTTGTCGCTTAAGGCAAGCATAATATTGGGAGATGTATTCTAAGTCAAAGTAAAGGGCGTGGCCCCAAAAATTTTCCTGGGGGCTACGCTTGGCTTAAAATAGGCACTGACGTCACTACAACACTAAACCTGTTAGCTCTACTTGAGCTCTCACTCAGCTGCCGCTCGTATGATATATGATAAGAAATTGAAAACTGTTTTGAGGAGAGAGAAGCACCCACTTTAATTGCAGCTAAAAGCCTATTAATAGGAAAACCCTCCTTAAAAGATATGAAATGAAAATGAAAGAGCATCAAATCAATAGTTCCCGTGTAGCGTCTAATAATATGTATAGATTAATAGATTTATGCCCAAAAATGTCAGCAGGGCAGGAGAAAAGGGCCTAAAAGTAAAACAGTTAAAGTCGCTCGGGGTCGCGACTAAGCATAGCAAAACTAGTAAGATTTGCTTCACTAAAGTATCTTTATAACTAAATGGAATTTGCCTTACCACACATTCTACCAGGCATTTCACAAGTGTACTTCAGCTTGAAATGAGCAACTGACAACTGCTTTTTTTGCCCGCCATTTTTGTTGATCACTGCAGGCGGCAACAAAATAACCTCGATCTCATGTCCGCCCTAGCAACCGCTGCCTTGCTCTTTTCCCGTGGCGTAAAATTTTGATTGGCGAAATTTTGATTGGCGAAATTGCTGTCAAATTGACACGCCATCAAATCATCAAAATCTTCTGGTCACATCTGGGGGCATATTACGTAAAACTTTATGGACAGATCTAAGGCATTTATATCACGATTTAGAACGTTCAAAAACGGAACACAACGGTCAAGAAATCCATGTCATCAACAAAGTTGTCACGAGTCAAACTATAAACAAGTTGCTACTTGCTATAAACTATTCTCTGTTGTCATGTCGACTACATCATATTTCTGTACCATCAGTGTTGTATCAATGACACTCTTGACTTAACTTTTTGAATTTCCCAATAATTTTGATGCGCTTTGTCTCTCAGAAATGCCCCATATTAAACGCGAAGGCTGCAATTAATCTATACATTCTAGCCAATGGTTAGTTAGAGTATTAATGATTCGTTAGACTGACTACTCAGGACACCTGATAATCTGGTTTAGTTCAAGCTGGTTCAACCTGCAGGTGTGAATGGAGTAAAAATTAGATAAGCCTGGGTCAGGTGTTGGCATTAAACTTTTAAAATTGATTGGATGACTTTTCCATTATGATTTTCAAACAGGGGATGTACTCCTTTGACTCAAACAGTAGATCAAGGCATAATAATAAATTGTGGAAAAGGGGAGAATTTCATTAGAAAATTAGTTTTTCAAGTAAGTTCTTAGGTATCGTATATTTACAGTTCTTGCACTTCTTGAATGTCATAGCAAAGCTCAAGAATGAAGAACTTCAAGCCATTCAGTCAATGTGCAGATTTCTTGACGTTTTACCTGAGGAAAGAGAGCGAAACTATTGCATGCGTGGAAGATGGCAGGCACCGGGTGAAACAATTTGAAAACTCGTCAAAACCACGAGAAACCTCACAAAACTCTCGAAATCCGAAAATTCCAAGATCCTTACAAGTGAAAAAAGTTGTTTGCTATTTTTGAAGTAATTTCAACCCAAAAAGTGCTTGTTTTGTTTCAAGAGGTGTGCGATTTCAGGACTGATACAGACAGAAAATTGTTGAGGTTTGCTATTTTGTTTGTTTGCTAATGATTTAGTTATGTTTAGTTTTCGTTTTATTGTGTTGTGACGTGCAAAGAAATCGGACATCTATCAGGATTCACATTATTTTCTGCTGTGTATGACATTATTCACATTTGAATCCAACGCATTTTAACCTGCTCTTCTTCTGGAAAAAGTGCCCTTAAAGTGGCATGCCCCCAAAGTTTAAGGTTAAGCAAGGGCGCCTACCTTGTAGGAACTGTGTTTATTCCCAGTACTGTTTTCGTGACATAGTACACAGGGTAATTGCTGTCCTGTTAATCCGTGTATAACATAAGAAAACTTAGTTAGTGTTTCTTTGGTTTGGTCACAGTG
Source organism: Aurelia coerulea (assembly GCA_039566865.1). Taxonomy (NCBI): domain Eukaryota; kingdom Metazoa; phylum Cnidaria; class Scyphozoa; order Semaeostomeae; family Ulmaridae; genus Aurelia; species Aurelia coerulea. The sequence goes on along the minus strand of CM076944.1, from coordinate 1,727,679 downwards.
CTTTTCAAACACAGTTCCTACGAGGTAGGCGCTCTCGGTTTAAGATGCTTCCTATGGCCCTGGTGAAAGCAGTTAAATTAAGGGGGGCTTATCGAGGGATGCTTAGTTAAGAAAATATGGAAGATTTAAGAAATTACCTTTTCTTTGATCAGTTCCATTTTTTCTTTCAGTTGTTCATCCACTCGTGTGCATTCGATATTGCATGTTGCTGGATAATTGCTATCGAGTTTTAATATGCATGTTGCTTGTCTTTTCCCAGGTACTATGATTGTAACCATTCGCTCTTCTTGTTGCCAATCTATTGCATATCTAATATTAAAAGTTAAGATTGAAAATAAAATGAGTTATTTCACAAATTTACAAAAATATCCAATGATGTTTCTTTGTTTCCAAGGAACTTAGAATCAGACCAAAACCGAGTAGCCCCAAACATATGGCCTTGGACTACGATCATGTAAATAAAGTATCTTTATATTGTATGTACTGTATACCGGGTGCGCCAAAATAAACTATGCACTTTTGGCAGGCCACGATAAATCGTACACAAGACCGATTTTGAAGATTTATGACTTGATCTTTAGCAGAAGGCCTGAATTAGATTCTAGGATTTTTTGCAAATTTTTCTGTTTTCAGTTTTAGAGCTACAAGCGAGTTTCTTAAAATTTTTGTTTTCAAAAACACTGAAAACGTTCAAAAAACGTCGATCAAGCTTTCTAAAGAATCGACATGGATGGACAAAGAGAAACTTTTTCGTGGTGATTTGGGATTTAGAAATCGACTAATTGTAAGCTGCTGTACGAGAGTTTGTACTATCTTGTGAGAACTGTAATAATATTTTCAAGAATATAAAGAAATTTCTTTTCTTTTGTAATGTCATTGAATGTATGCTTTGCTGCAGGCTGTGTTCCTGTATCAAGGGTGTTAAAAGAAAAGCGAGGAAGAGTCATGGGGCCAGCAAGCATGGAGTTTTGTTACATTTTCTATTTGTGACGGCTTTTGGGGCGGCACTTTATTGCAACTACTACAGAATTTCGCAACAAGCCAATCTTTGAAATAACACTCGTGCAGAAGTTTACAATGATCAATTTCCAAATCCCCAAATCACGCTGAAAACATTTTCTCTTTGTCCATTCATGATGAGTCTTTAGAAAATTTGATCAACGTTTTTTGATCGTTTTCAGTGTTTTCGAAAAAGAAAATTTTAAGAAACTCGCCTGTAGCTCTAAAAATTGAAAATGGAAAAATTTGCAAAAAATCTTACAATCTAATTCAGGCTTTCTGCTAAAGATTAAGTGATATATCTTCAAAATCGGTCCATTGTTCGATTTATCGTGGCCTGCCAAAAGTGCATAGTTTATTTTGGCGCACCCGGTAGTACTTTTTGTTTATGCATCGTCTTTTAAGTAGTGTAATCTTATGATTTGTTGTAAAATGATAGTTAAAGTGAATCTAAGCATATATCAGCCTTTGATAATAATAGCCATCCAAAGATAATAGGCCGTGACACGTGCCGCACCATATTTGGGTAACTTATCGACGTCAACAGGAAATAACGATATGTGATTGGATAGACTGTGACCGCAAGTGGCTTGAGCCACTTTTATATGCTTACATTCCCTTTAACTTTAATTTGATCTGTTGAGTTTGGAGGCGACTTGATAACATTATGTTCTTTGCCTCTATCTTAACAGTAGATAAAATTGAGTTGTATTGTTGTTTGATACTTTAACTTTTATTTATTATAGAAAACAAAAACACAACCAAATTTTTCTGACAAGATTTCATGTCTAACCACTGAAGGTTTCAAACAGTTTCAGGATCGTACAAATCTCGAAAATCCTTTCAACAGAATATTAGTTAGTTACCCGAATAAAATCTCGACCCATTCATTATCTAGTGTACTGTTCAAAAGGGACTAACTACTCGAAAAAACAGGCATTAATTTGGTGTTTTATGCTTTTCCTCTTTTCTTCTAGTGCTGAAGTGCTGACTGGTTTCGCCCAATAGGGCATCTTCAGAGCAACTGATGAATGCTGACTAATAACTAATGACTGATCAACCAATTCAATTCATTATATACAAGGAAACTCCAGCACTAATTTGGCAAAATTTGCTGATCGGTATAGAAAGATCCTCTTCATAGCATAGCAAAAAAACGTCTTTAAGTGACAATTTTACCTTTTCATCAACGGTTCAATCTCTTCATTCAAGCCATAAGCAGATTGAAATTGAGCAGTGATTTTATTCAATAACCATACAGCACCCTTTCTCTCATCAATAGCTTTCTTTATGAGGTCATCCCAAGAACATTTCTCCGAATAAACCTGCAAAATTCATACAATAACGAGTGACTCAAAATAATGTGTTGCATTTGGTGAAATGTGCCATTATTAATCATGCATTCAGAACCTTTTCAACAGTAGAACATTGTGAAGAATAATGTCACTAAAATTGGAAAAACAATCTAATTCTGAAAATATTGAAGATTTCACTAAAGTCTAACAGTAGAATCATAGCGAAATAGCTAAAGTTTCTTTTAAATATATGTATGTATGTATGTATGTTAGTTAGAGTACAGTGCTTTTGTATCTACAGTACAATTCAGTGCAGTACGGTACAATGCAGTACAGTACAGTATGCATATACGGTATGTATCAATTTACCACAATGTTTACAAATATTTACAAGTTCTATAATATAAAAATAGTTACAATACAATATTCAATGCTAAAAACGTAAAGATAAACACCCCTAATTACAATGGCAGGGATAGCATTAAAAGGTCAAGCTGACCTTATTTCTATGATGGTCCCTTTAGAGGTGCTGGTGTAACGGAAATACATTGCAAGAAAAAAGGAAAATTCAGAACTTAAGAAATAGGTCATATAATTTTACACCAACCGATTTAAAGATTTAGAACCTACTATACTCTTTCAGTCAGATACAAATACTCACTTTTACATTGATAAGATGCTGAAAAGTATGATCACTAAAAGTCATCAGTATTTCTATCTCGTCTTTCGCTTTACATTTTGTATCTCTCCTTCCCATTACACTAACTGAGATGAGATTCTCTTTCACGTAGTTAACACGGATATCAGAACATGCATCAAGAAATTCAAGGTGTTTCTTCACACTATGAGAAAAAGAAAATAAATTCATTTATGATTTCTTCCCCTTGGGGTCTATCTATCTATTTGAACTCTGCTTCTACCTTAATAAAAGACTAGCAATAGTATAAACTAGGTGCCCCACTACCTTTTTTTTTTCTTGATTTTGTCTTGACTATTATGGTAAGACGTACCCTGGGTACCAGAGCCAAAAAATAATAAATTAAGAAAATAGAAAAAAAAATTAATGAGGATAGAAAATTTTCAATTTCCTTCTAATTTTAATCTTTACTTCTCTATGGCGAATTTGCCCTCCCACTAGTAGATCTTTTCTAATAACTCAGCAATGAGTAAGTTTGTGGCAATGAGACTTTCTGACTTTTTGTAGCTACCTATTGTGCTAATTATAGTAAAGTTTCATTGTTATATTTTGATATAAGGGGGAGGCAGACATTTTTCCGGGGACTGACCCTGTCACAGTCGCAAATTCTCAAATCACAATTTTCGTGAAAAAAGTAGCGAAATGACAGTATTTTGCAAATTCCTTTTGCAGTCTAGTGTCATTTGATGTATTTCATTATAATTCTCATTTTGGATGGAAATTGCGCTCGAAATTGGATTTTATCACTTTTTTCCTGATTTAGGCTGATTTTGCCGCTTGATTGCTTGACTGCTGATTTGAGCTAGTCTTTGGAATTTTTAATAAGTACATGCCTAGAGCAATTAGCACACCAAATTTGGTTGCTCTCCCTATTACCAGTCAATAGTTAGGTAGGGAGCTTTTTGCTCCCCCCCCCCCGACCAAAATAGGATGTGTCCGATAGCCCTCGCCAATATAGGGTTAAAGGGTGGAGGACTTTGTAAGCCTGGTGTAATATGTCTAGATCCCCTTTCTAATTAATGTCAAGTGATGCCAGACACAATAATGTTCTGTGACCGAGGGCTGTATCACTCTTCCGAAACTCTCTAACAGGGGCAATTTTCATTGATCTATCAAAAGCGTTCGACACAGTTAGCCATTCAAGTGTTCTCAACAAGCTACCATCGTTTGGAATTTCTGGGAATGAATTAATGTGGTTCACTGACTACCTCTTCAACCGGACTCAAGTTGTTCACTGCAATGGATTCCCTTCAGAAGTTGTACCAATAAGCTGTGGGGTCCCTCAGGGGTCGATAATTGGGCCTTTACTATTCATAATCCAGTTTAATGCTGCCCATAAGGTCCTAAAACATTCTAAAATCGTAACTTATGCCGATGACACAGTGATGTACATGTCTTCTAGCTCTCTGAACGAAATTGAAATGAAACTGAGCGAAGATCTAGACAGCCTTAAATCCTGGTTTGATTGCAACGAATTAGTAATTAACCTGAGAAAGGGAAAGACAGAAACCATGATTTTTGGAACATCAAAAAGGCTAAATAAACTTGAATCAAAAGTGATGGAAATTAGCTTGAATGGTGTGAAAATCAATGGAACCTCCAGCTATAAGTACCTCGGAGTTCATCTAGATCAAACTCTGATCTTTGAAGATCATTTCAACAAAATCTACAAACAAGCTGCTGGTCGGCTAAACCTATTGAGAAAAATCCGAGGCCTTATTGACTCTGCGACTGCTGAACTGATTTACAGAACAATGATAATGCCAATTTTTGGGTACTGCGGATTGATCTTCCTGGCTCGGTCTCAGTCGTACAAGAACAGAATTGAAAGCATTGAGCGCAGAGCCAGAGTTGTTATAAAGTCAAGTAACCTGACGGTTGACCTACGTATACCTAAAATTGATGCAGTAATTAAGAAAAGAGCTTGTACTTTGGTCTTTGATAATCTACAACGAAATGTCTGTGATGTGATGAAAGAATACTTCATTAAAAATACACACGGAAAGAACACAAGAAATGAGGAACGAACAGTGAAGCTACCACTAGTGAAAACGGAATTTGGACGAAAAGGACTTTATTTCTTGGCTGCAAAAGAATTCAACGACTTGCCTCTACAGGCAAGGAAGATCGAATCTCGACTTCTTTTTAAACAGTTTTTAGATAGCCATTTTAATAATATTTAATTCTGTAAGTATCTAAGGTTCACTTGTATTTTGATTTTAATTTTGTAAGTTTTAAAAGGACATTTTTCCTATAACTATTAAGCTAGCAGGACCCTAATGATAACAATATTGTAAATATTGATAGGTTATCCTGTTGAAATATTCGTAAATTATTATTATTATTATTAAAAGGCGTACGAGATTTTTTTAAACAATAGGATTTTTAGGGATTATCTACGGATTTTTCTTGAAAACAAAAGGATTTTTGCCTAAGGTGTATGAGATTTTTACAGAGTGATACGCCCCTCGTCTGTGACAACCCAAAGGCAACAAATAGTTTAAATAGTCAAATAGTGATAAAGATATGTGTTTAACCCCGGCACCTGCACTTTTAGTTATTTTTGACCTCGTGCTTGTTAACTATTTCTCCGAGAAAGGGGTATACATTCAAATCCTATCTAGGACATAGAATTCAAAAATAGGGGTCATATTTTGGAAAATTAATCAGAGATTCCCAGGAATAGGCTAACAAATTTATCACTAATCATTCTATCACTGAGAAGATAAATTTTAAGCATAACTGTGTAACCGTGTACCAGAATGATTTTTAAGCACTTTCAACATGCATAGTTCGGATTTAGATCACTCAGTATCAGAACAGATTTATGTATTGTAATCTACTGTATTGCAACTGTAATGATATTAGTTCCTATTCAGTTCATGATCATTTGTTCATATTCCCTCATCTTATCTAATCACAAAATCACGATTTCAAGAATGTCAGCGATCAGGGGCGCACATTCAAATTTTGTTTGGGGGGGGGGGGGTGTCAACATGCCCTGGACCGACTAAATTTTTTCGGACCGACTGAACGTAACCTTGATCGTTTTGTGACAATTATGCTAGTACATCAGCGCACGAGGACAATTTTTGAAGAAGGATCCTTTACTTTGGCTTAGAATGCATCTCCCAATATCATGCTTGCCTTTAGCGACAAGGAAAACTTGATCGTTTGTGACAATTATGCTATAAATCATCGCACGAGGAAAATTTTTGAAGACAGATCCCTTACTTTGGCTTAGAATGCATCTCCTAATATCATGCTTGCCTTTAGCGACAAAGAAACACTGATCGTTTTGTGACAATTATGCTCTAAATCAGCGCAAGAGGAAAATTTTTGAAGACAGATCCTTTACTTTGGCTTAGAATGCATCTCCCAATATCATGCTTGCCATTAGCGACAAGGAAACCTTTATCGTTTGTGACAGTTTTGCTATAAATCAGCGAACGAAGAAAATTTTTGAAGAAAAATACTTTACTTTGGCTTAGAATGCATCTCCCAATATCATGCTTGCCTTTAGCGACAAGGAAACCTTGATCGTTTTGTGGCAATTATGCTATAAATCATCGCACGAGGAAAATTTTTGAAGACAGATCCCTTACTTTGGCTTAGAATGCATCTCCCAATATCATGCTTGCCTTTAGCGACAAGGAAACCTTTATCGTTTGTGACATTTATGCTATAAATCAGCGAACGCGGAAAATTTTTGAAGAAAGATCCTTTACTTTGGCTTAGAATGCATCTCCCAATATCATGCTTGCCTTTAGCGACAAGGAAACCTTTATCGTTTGTGACATTTATGCTATAAATCAGCGAACGCGGAAAATTTTTGAAGAAAGATCCTTTACTTTGGCTTAGAATGCATCACGGACTTTTAGTTTTAAGTATAGGCGTAATCTTAAGAACAACGACTTCTTTACCGCCGAGCCTAGCAAAAGCGACTTGCTTTAGTGTGTTTGTCCTCTAAGAAGGTTTTCCCTTATTATCATAGTGTCAGCAGTGTTAGCTTTTGGTAGAAGCGTATACCACCTTTGATGGATAATATTTGTAACCCATGTCTCCTTTCTTTTTTGGGATTCATACACAAGTGTATGTTTTCCAACGCCACACAACTACCACCACCGGCACCCCAGTGCCAGGTTGGAGTTTTTGAGTATTTGTAACAGCATTGTTCCTTTGGGACAATCTTTTCACAACAAACACCTTTCATTTTGTGTTAGACCACTTTTTACAAGCCAATGATTGCTTGCCCCTAAAAATGGAAGCCTGTGCAATTTTTTAATGCATCTAAGAAATTTTTTTAAATGCCATCCTCTGCTTTGGCTTAGAACGACTCTCCCAGTTATTGTCAAGCACTTCTTGTGAATATTCTAAATGTCGTCATTGGTCGACCTTTGCCCAAAACATTTAAAATCGGACCAACTTTGATTCAAACTATTGTGGACCTTTCGAGATTCGTCGTGGTTGGTCGGTCCATGAAAAAGTCGGTCCACGAAGTCGGTCCACGAAGTTGGTCCATCCGATTTTGTCGTGGACCGACTTTTCCCTTTTCAGAAAATTTTTGGACCGACTCCGAAATTATTGGGGGGTGTCTCACCCCCCCACACCCCCTAATGTGCGCCCCTGTCAGCGATTTTATGAAAAAGGGGTGATATTTCCCATAGAGTCAGTCGGAGAAAAGGGGTTAATTTGAAAGGTTCCTTCAGAGATAGAGGGTATGAAGTAGTTTCTATGGACAAGCATGATATACACCAGGTAATAGGAGTGCAGGTGCCGGGCGTTTAACTAAGAAAAGGACTATTTTTTATTTTTCCAATCCCCCCAATTATTGTTATATCGAACCACCAGCCCTCCCCCCCGATTATCCTTCCCCCCGTTTATTCGGCACTGCAGAGTATACAGAAGATACACTTCAACAAGTTAAAAACTGCTGTTATCAATGAGTATCCTGTGTACACAGACAGTAAACTTCAGGGTTGCCAGACTTGAATCCTAAAGATACGCCAAAAGTGCTAAAAAATCAAGCCAGATGGCTGGAAAATAAGCCAAAATTAAACAATTTTCGCATGGCGTCATCGTTTCCATTATTGTGCATGCCGACTAATTTTTACTGCGCATTACAAAATTGGCTTTCCTCACCACGCATGCCCAAACAAGGCAATTTTTGTGTTTATCTGTAGTCGTACACTCATTACAAAAATCCTAGCCTGCGTGCAGCCTCAACTCCTCCTGAAAGGAAATTCCTTTGAGAGGAGTTGAGGCTGCACGCAGGCTAAAAAATCCCTGCAACTGAACGAAACAAGAGACTTTTCGAATAAGCCTACCTGTGTCGGTGAACTAAATATGGCATCCAGGGAGGGCCTAATTTACTACAATGGTGCCTTATTACAACCAAAAGGACTTAGGGCCTGTTTATATGAGGCGGGCCAGCCCGCCTAACCGGGCTGGCTCGCCTAGGTGAGATCTGAGTGAACAAAGACATCCTTTGTTAAATAAAGTTGTGTTTATATGAGCAGCGGGCCAGCCCGGTCAGCCGAGATCTGTGAGTTGGGTAGGCGGGATCCCGGTGAAGCGAGCTCATATAAACAGCGTCAGGCGGGCTGGCCCGGTATAGTTGATTGATTGATTTGCGTAACTGATTTGCGTAGGCGAGATTGCATTGTTTAATTTGAAAGTGGTTGTCAGGCCATTGTCTTTCGAAATCCCTTGATACGTCATAACATGCAGTATTAAGAGGCCAGCCTGTCTGGCCGGGATAGTTTTCACTCATATAAACATAAACTAAAATCATCCCGCCTAGACGAGCCAGCCCGGTCAGGCGGGCTGGCTCGCCTCATATAAACAGGCCCTTAGAAACAAGAAATTTTGAAAGGAAAATATGAATTTAAAAAAGCCAAAAATAAGCCAAAATTAAGAAAAAGGCCAAATTCAAATTTTCCAAGCCAGACAGGTTGAAAAAAAGCTAAAATTGTGAAATTTGGCCCTGCAGTAATCCAGAGAAGGAAAGTAAAACATCCGTTTATTTGTAATGAGAGATGAGAGTCAGGCCTGAGTTCCGCTGAACAGTGTTGCTTTTAAATGGCTTTTGTCTCGATTGATTCCGTTTGTGCAAACAACAGTTCTTCCAGATTTCATTTTCCTGTCCGACATGCAAGGAATCCCAATTTCTTTGAACTCGTACGTCAAGACATATTTGCCAATTAATGTTGACAAATACACAATATGGATCGACAGTAGATCACGTGATAAAGTGTGGAAGAAAATGTTTTGGTTCGATCTCCCCATCCGGCAGCAGCAACAACAACACGGTCGCGCAAGGCTAGAAGGCCCCACTTCGTGGGGCAACAACCTTGGGTAAGACAATCCAAAAGAATGAAATTAGGCAAGCTTCAGTAATTTCGATGTACATTGAAATTCGTGGAGACGATAACAATCTGACCATGGCCCTATCTTTTGCTGGTGATTTGATCCAATCACATCCACGACAATGAGAGGACATTTAGAATGCATAAAGACTCAATCAGCCTCGTCTTGAAAGCGTCGAGAAATTTTCTGTCATACATTCATTCATACATCAGAGCGTTTCTTGTAGCACCAGCAATTAGAAACCTTGGTAAATTAATCTTCTGTCTCATCCTTCTCTATTAATCTTTAATCTTCTTATAACACAATAAATGTATAGTAAATGTATCTATGTTACTAAAGACTATACCAAATTCCGTCAACTTTTAATTTCGATCCAAGCACGAGTGTCATCTAGACATTCTCCCTACGGAGAGACCAACAGAATTTTGGTATAGCCTTTAGTATCTGTATTGTTATTTGTTAAAGATCATTAAGGGTAGCCATGCCTATCATGCTCCCAATGGTATTGTCTTTGTAACTATGTTTTTGTTAAATTGTACATTTTTAGATCGTGTATATAAAAACAAAAGAAAAAAATTCTGTTTTCATCGATTAAAGACAGTCTGTCACCCATCTGATTGGGTGATAAGGACAATACAAAGAATAGGAGAATTGAATGGCTGCTGAACCTACTGACTTTCTACGACCATAGAAAGTCCTAATGATCAGCCTTCCTTTGTTTCAAGTGCAAAGATTCACAAAGACATCCGTTGTGTTGAGCTGACTTTGTTGCAGCCAATCAGATACGTGACAGACTGCCTTTAAGAGTGTTCATATGATGTTGTTTGCAAATTGTGCCGGTTGGAGTTTTGTTTTCAAATTCTGTCATCGTCGAATTCTTTCAGCACAGTTTGCGCCGCTTTTAGGTGAACGTATCTGTGACAAGCTTTTTCAATTTCAAACTGTACTAGCATCATTGTGTGAACGTTATCATAGATAAAAGAACAAGAAATTGATGAACTAGCTCAATGATTTTAAATTTTCAGAGAGGGCTAAAAAGCTACACTGATAGTGCTGTGATAACTTTTCAGTACGTGCTACATACAATTTTTTTTTGTATTCAAGATAAAAATTTACAATACAATGATACCTCCTACTATACTCTCTAATTACAACTATACGACACTACAGAGACGATACCAAGAGGAGCGAAGTGGCACGACTATCCCAAGGCCATAACATGAAACAAAAAACAAGGACAATACCAGAACAGTGTGTAAAGGGGTCAAAGAACAGAACGAACAGCATACAAACATTAAACTAAGCTACAAGTCAGGACAGCCTGCAACCAAATAATTTGAATTAAATGAAGAGCCTAAACTTTAGACCAAGATATCCAAATATGACGAACCTTTGACTTGTTGCATCATTAGAACCATATTCATTGGAGCATTGACTGTACACGCTATCCTCCTGTTTTTGTACCTCCTTCGTTTCCTTATCACAAATTCTTTGCAACTTATCGACTTCTGAATTTTCAATCGTTATCTTGTTTTCAATATCGAGAATACTTGCTTCCTGCAACAAAAAAATTTGAGATAAAGGTTTCTTTTTGAACAAATTTTTGAAGGCACTTTGCAAGCCTCTGATAAAAATTACTGTGCAAAATCAAAATTTTGATATGCTTCGAATTGTGGGCATTTTGGCCTTTAGAAGCTACCTGGTTTGAAGTATATGCTGAAATCACAACAAAAAATTATTAAATTGACTTTTAATGCTGCTCTACAATTTGAATCGGTTTCTTATGTGCACCCTTGATTCGTGTAGGACTCAAAAATTCACCTGAAATCTCAAATTATAGATTTCTGGCTGAAAATACCATGTTTTTAAAAATACTTTCCCAAAACGATGTTTTTCATGCCATAATATCAAGGTTCTTTCCTTCAACAACACAATTGTGACCACCTATCAAACTTAGTTGGTCCCTGACACACATGCACAAAAAGAAAACTAAAGATTGATAACATGATCAAATTGTTTATGATTTTTCAAAAGGTACAAGATTTTTACTCAATGGTATGTGGCAAAGTTATAAAAATTCGCAAAAGTTTATTCCCGCCGAATTTTCAAAAAAAATATAAAATTCGCAAAATGTTATTCTTGCAAAATGCTCTAAACTATGACATTTGCGAATTTTCAATTCCCCCAAATTGTGGCATTTTTGCAAAACACGAAAGTTGATTCCCGCGAAATTTCCCATTTTGCGAAAGTTCCTTCCCACGAAAGTACTCACCATCTTTTTTAATTTTTCTTCCAGGTCTATGTTTTCCTGACAAAGCAAATCAGAGAAACAGTCAGTCTTGCTATGAAAAGGTATTCAAAAGAATAAGAACCACATTAACTGAGTATTTAGAACAATCAAATACAGTGGCGGACACATTGCCGAAAATTGTTCAAGTTGAAAAGCATCATTTGTCTCAATTGTTTCCAAACAAAGGCATTTGTTCTCGTTCTCATTGGGGGTGACCACACTCCCTCATTCTTTCTTCCCCCAGTGTACACCACTGTTCAAATTGTCTCTATTTTGGAAGCTATTCCACTGAAAACAACAAGTCCGTATATCTCATGACTCCAAGGCAAGAACATTTGGGATTGCAAAGAACCACATGTACTTTGATTAGAAAATATCAAAAATCTGTAGCCTGTGTGCAGACTTTACAGAAATTAGTAAAGCTTGCCTAATGACACCTGATTCACTGTTTTTTCTTTGAAATACTTCAGTTATGTGCCCCTGACTCTCATTGCCCAATAGCCAATGAAAATATATTTTGCATTTCTCAGCAGAACGCATTGTTCCCAATCACATCTCTGTATAATTCATTGTTCTTGCATCCTCAAAAGCATTGTTCTTTTACATGCAGACACGTGCAGGGTGGTTCTGCTGACTCCTCAAAACAGTGAATTGTTTGTCATTGCGCAGTCTTTACTTATTTCTGTAAAGCCTGCAAGCAGGTTATCAAATTATTTGGTGATCATACTTTCTTGAATTTGTCAGTCTCTTCTTCAACTTCCTTTCTGCTTTTCACTAATTCTTTCTCCTGAAAAGAAGTGAACAACAGCGAAATTTATTGACATCATTTGATAACAACCATGCAAAATTGTTATTATCATGAATTTCATAACAATTATAAGAGAAGGATTAATAACAGAAGAGTGCCTTTCAGACACTCAGCAGAGGAATATATTCAGAATTAACATTATCATATTTCAACCAATAAATCTTGATATATTTCTACAAACCTTCTCTTGTAATAGCTGCATTGCTTCCTTTAGTCTTTCTTGTAAATGCAAGTGCTCTAGAAAATGAAATAAATTCCTAAAATCACTTCAATAAACATGTTTAAAATGTACAGCAGATCTCAACCACTAATGAGTTTCAGCTAATCAAATAAATACCATCTTACATAGGCAAACTAAGATCAAAAATAGTATTTTAGCAGCTTCACAAAATCCAGCTCAGTTCAATGAACTTAAAAACTCGTAAAAAAAGGGTTGCATTTATCATATACCTTTGACAAGTTCCTCATCTTGTGGCAAAACTGCACCATCACTTGCCTAAAATATAACAATAAATGTCTCAGTTGATGGCAGATTCAATTTTTAAGGAGAATTGTGACAAAGGGTGGCAATATCAGATGGAACGACAGAGACTTTAGACAAAGAGATGAAGGTGAATGCACTGAACAAGATATTAAATTTTAGATCTGAAATCAGATGGAAATGAGATAAAACTTTCAAATGATAGTAAAACTAATTATATGATTTGAAACAAAAAGATGCTAGAATTTGCAAGGCTCCCAATCCCCTTTTGCACCCCAAATTTGAAATATTCAAAATAGTCAGATATATAGATACTTCTTACTCGGTCTTTCTCAACCCAATTAAATGACATGACTTATAAATGTTTTTGCTCCTATCATGACAATTTAATGCTGTCGTTGATTACAAATAGCTTGTTTACTCTTAATTTTATGTGTTGATATGAATTGTGGATGATATGAAACATTCTAAAAATGATTTGAGCCTTTTCTATTCTTCGCCCTGGGCCAATTAACTTGACTGATTATGTTGAATTACTTCCATTAATGGATATGTCAAATAAATGCAAACATGTTTGTTGTCTTGCTCCCCATTCTACAATTTGCGAAGAAGTTGCGCTTCAAACCAGACACGTCTATCAGACATTTTCTCTTGATGTATGTGTGACAATTGTCTGACAGGAAAGTGAGTTACAAACTGAACTGTCTGCCTAGTTTTAGGGAGTAATAGATTAGGTATTCTTTAATTAATTCTTTTTCTTAAGCAGATAGATTTTTATTTCTTAACAAAAAATGCAAATCAGGACTGCTAGATGGCAACCCTTAAAGGAAAGATGAAGAATCATATTTCAGTACTATATAATAACAACAATTAGATGAAATAAAAAATGCTGGACTTCACCTGCTGTTCAGCATCATTATTTTGTGTTCCATTTAAATCAAAAGAGGATTCATCAATATTATCCAGTCTTCCACCAAACCTAATGAAAACAATGATACAGAATATTTTGTCAGTTTAAAAATAAATTAGCATTTTCACTCCTTGTTTCGTCAAACAAACAGGACAAAATATAAGGTTCTTAGGAATCCTTGAAAGATCATTAGTTTCAAATATATCGTAATTTCACCAAAAATCGAAGAACCAAGATTGCGACGATAATCATTTTAAATTCCATTTCAAAGTCCAAAGAGCAGAGACAGAGAAATATTCAGTTTGACATTTCCATAAGATGTTGAGTTGACATTATTCGACGGATCCAGTGATAAAAAAAATTAATTAATTGTAATACTAAGCCATGTTTTTGTTTTACGTTTGGAAGCAAACACTGTGCTTCATCTTCAGAATACAGATTTTCAAAAGCACGAGGCTATATTTATATGCATAGAGACAAACAACAAACTAAAGTGCATAATTACAATTCCTACGTGAAAAGTAAAGAGGGGGGCAAGCCCAAAGGACAATAACTAAAATAAAACTAACGGAATTGAGGACTGCTGGGAATTAAGTGAAGGACGATCGCGTAAAATTGGTAGACTTTCATGAATGAGTAAATCAAAATCTTCAAATATATCTAAAAAATATGGTTTTCATTCATTCAGCAGGCAGTTAGTCGAGGAAGATTGCAGGTGCTTGCACTACCAAAAAAAAACAACTTTATGTATGTCATACGGTTCTGCAATATATCATATATATTTTCTTTTTATTTTTGAAAATTTTGCTTTGTAGTAGGCTTGAGTTAGCTTGTATTCTATAGCTATTTATGTATACGCCTACTTTGAATAAATGGATATATAATAATACTTTTATTAATAATTAGGCCCAGTTATTTTAGCGAGGCGGCCTAAAAATTAAAAGATCAATCACCCCATTCTAAAATCCTATCGCCTCTTATTAATCTATTAATTCAAAAACGTTCTCCTTGCGTTAACCTCGCTCTCCAAGTAGCTGCGCTTTACCTTTCCGCCATTAAATTGACATCTTCTTCAGCCCCTCCTGCCAGCCAACAGCTTTCTCCTTGATCCGCCATCTTCTTTCTGAGAAGCCCGCCAAATTTTTCTTCAGCTTTAGTTCCCAGATCCCCTGACTTAATGTTCCTCGAGAAAAGCTGGACTCTAGCTGGACTCAGGACTCTTGGATGTTAGGAGTATTGGTAACAGGGGCTCGATGATAAATTCAAAACTGCCCTACGTTGCAATGCAGAGTTGCATTGATTATCACTCTTTGCATAGATAACTAATTATATTTATATGTTTGAAATTTTGAATTGATCTGTTCAAGGCTTGCTGTGTGAATGAATAGGTGAATTTGAAAACCTGTCACGGTTCGATTTTCCAACAAAAGTTAAAAATTTCGAGTTTATCTTATTCAATACCCTGGGTACCAGAGTCTTATTCAACTGCTAAAAACTCACGAATAAGACTGAATTTAGAGAAAGGCTTAAAAGGAAAAGCAAAGACATTGCAGATGCGGTACGACAAAATTGGACTGTAGGTATAACGTTTTCAATATAATAAATCGATATAAACATGAAACAGACAAAAAGAATGATCATGCTAAAATATTTTACATTCATCCATTAATTCGCAAACTGAAAGTGAACTACCTATTCACAAGTTTTCTGTCTGCGAGATACATATTCTACATGGGCCGTTAATTTGAAGATGCGTTTGATAGTGACGAAACAAGATGGAATGTGTTAAAAACCAAAGCAAATTTCCTGAAAACATCATTTAAATCGTTTCTCAACTAAGACGAAAATTACCAAGGGTGTAACGTTACTTAGAAGGCTGCAGTTACTTTAAAGTTGAACATTGAGCAATTGTCAATGCAGTGTTTGACGTTTGACGTAACCCAAATCAAGATCGCGTAGAAACTTGCTTTACTGGAATAAACACTTGGGTACCAACCCTTTGGGGGCAATGATCTCCCTGCATAAAGCCTTCTTTGCATTCTTTGCATCACCTCTTGCTATCTTTGGCAGGGAAATGATCCAAAATATGGAACAGTAAGGGAACAATGGGGCTTATAAACTCTTACCCTGGAGCACACCTGCAGAGATAGCGGGGCAACATGGCAGATTACACCATTTGTCATGGCCTGTCAAAGCGGATATTTCCTGGAACACCTGGTTTAACCTCAGGTTAGTTCTTTTTCTTAATAGGTACACCACCCATGAGTAAATTCAGTTTATCTACATCAATATCGTCATCGCTTTCGGCGTCTTCATCAGCCTCGTTTCCAGAATCTTCTCCAGAATCATCATCATCATCATCATGATCGTCTGAATCTTCTTCACTGTCGTCATCACTGCTGCTATCTGATTCTTCATCTATAAAAAATGTTTTCGCAATATAGGTTTCGTATGTCAGCGGTTCAACTTAAAAACCAATCACTGAACACGACAATTTATCTAATTTAAATTTATTTCGTCAGTGAAAAAGCAGTATCATGCCCCTTTTCAAGACCGATGCAAACAGCATGTCGGCAAGTCTTGTTGTTATCTACTTTCTTGATTTGTTGTGTTTACTTCTCATTTTGTTTTGTCGTGAAGGAAATCAGATATCTATCAGTTCACACTATTTTCTCATATAATTCACATTCTTACCGTTAAATCAGATGTATGTTAAAATGTCATTCTTATGAAAAAGGGTCTTTGAAATGTCGTGCCCTCCTAGCACAGACCCAGCACTGAAAATTTCATAAATTATCAGATTTTTTCCTGAGTGCTCAGAGTTTCGTACGAGTACAATCTTCATGTTCACTACCTGTTGTGGCCCCGTGAAAATTTCAAAGCGAAAGTTTTTTTGCAGCCTTTCCAATGTTCAGGCTACATATTACATTCCGAGTAATATGATACAGGTAACATACGAGAAAAAAAGGAAAAAGATGCGATGGAATACCTAAATTAAACATATAGCTTCTTGAGGTATATTTTCCCAGAACTGGAGTTTCTTAGTTTTCTAGCGATCTGAAACTTGAGTTTTTGTAAGCGGTTTCTTAAGAATAATGCTTGTATCACCACTTTCACTATAATAAGAGGGTCTTAAGGGCGTCCTAAATCCTATTTTCGCATTTTCCAGTCATATTTTGAAGGCAATTTAAGTCAAATTTTGCAGATACACAAACGATGATCAAACTATCCCCAGTTAATTGTTTTACTCTTGGCAAAATTCCAGTCCCAGCACAAAAGTTCCATTTCCAAAGCGTAATTTAAGACCCAATGAGGAGCTAAAAACCAAAACAGCAACTAACCTTGTTCAATCCTCTCTTGCAGCGTTGATCTGAATTCGAGGCAGGTTGGATTATCAGGTTCCACTTCTAGAACTAAAAGAGATACATATCAGTGACTTACGTAGGAGAACGTCCGAACTACAGTACAGGCCTAGCATACATCAACGTGGTTTTCCTGCTTAACAATTCTTATTTAGAAAAGTTACAGCAAATCGTATGGCTCAATAATTCTTATCATAATGTGAAGGACTCTCTTCATGCTAATGCGTACAAGGCCTACAGTAAAATAATAGGCGCACACTATTACACTATGTACACGTATTGTTTTTTATAAGAAACTGCCCATAAGAAATTCAATTCTCAGATCTCCAAAAAATAAGAAACTCCCGTAGCTACTGGGGAAATAAAACTTAAGAAACTATTTATTTTCATAAAGGACATCTTTAACATATTTCTTTTTTCCTTCACTTGTTTCCTGTATCATATTACTTGGAAGGTACTTGAGTGATGCCTAAAGATAGCTAAACATTAGCAAGGCTTGAAAATACCTTGTTTTAAAGGCTAGCGAACATGAAAATGGACCTTGTTTGCGGTTTTTAGCAAATGTCGCAGAAGTAGAATAGGCACGAGGGAACTTGTCATGTCGCTAGTGAACATGAAGATTGTTATGGAACCTTTACAACAATGCGCCGCAACACCTCCTAAGAAACTCGTAAGAAACTGTGAGCAGTCAAAATCTGACAATTTTAAGAAATTTCAGTACTTGCCAAAATTCTTAGTTTCTTATAAAAAATATGTGTGTGTATGTTCATTGTTTCAAAGTTCAGTAATGTTACTTAATTTAATCATATAATTCACTCACTTTGATTGCATAGTTCCTGGGCTTCATGATATTCCCCTTTCATTAAAGCAGCGAGAAACTGTTGAAGAAAATTTAGATTTTGAAAAACAACCTTATTTAGAAGGCACCATTCATTACCATTAACGGTGATGGATTACGTTTAAGAAACCAAAAGGGTATTACAGTCGTAAGCAAGGTTTATCCAAAATGTTTCGCTGAATATGTAAAGTATTTTGGAATACAATGCTTGTGTGCTCAAAATATCCAAAGATTTGGGTACTCACTCATGCAGATGCTCCTTAAAAGTCGAAGGTTAGCAAAAGAACATTCTTTAACATAAAGCGTATTTCAGGTAAAAATAATTAAACATCAGTCTGAAACATGAAAATCTATAAGGGAATAGGGTATGAAGTCATCATTTATGACGCACAGGAGGTCGTTGCTGCCTTGCTTCTCTTAAATGATTCCTTGCTCCTTTGTTAATGTATCTCTTTGAAAGTCGTACTTTCATCCTCCCATCCCTGTTTAGTTCCACCTCCCTTGCTCCCCAATACGCCTGTCAGCGCCTCATTTATCGTTTAAAAGTACAAAAAGAGTACACTTACACTACTGAGGAGCTCTATCGGTGCTTTACTGACACCAGAAGCTTGTAATGAATTTGCCGTCCCTTGATTTCCATTGCCACCCTGATCATCATCATCATCATCTTCAGATGAGCTTGTCTCAGAATCATCTCCCTCCTCTAAAGTATCCCCTCCATCAAACTGCGAGGGAATGGCAGCAATTGGTGGCTGTGAAGGAGGAACCCTAGGGGCCATACATTCTCTGGTTTTTAAATCACTATCTCCAATGCTTGTGCCGTCCACAGCCAGCTTTTCTATTTTGAATGAAAGATCACTGCAGTACTGGCATCCATCTGCATGAAAAACATGGACAGTAAAATCAAAAGTTTCTGATAGTTACAGTTTCGAAAAAAATTTTACCTGAAATTATTCAAAAGCGTCTGAGAAGGGCTTGGCTCTTTTTTGCTCTTTCTTGATACTTCGATTTGAAGATATCTATGCAAACATCAATGGGTTACACAAAGAAAGTTTCAAGTGCCTGAAAACTCTTTCAAAGTTTTTCTCCCAAATTTTTCAGTCGAAAGTATTTCGATTTCAATGTATTCAGTAAATCATTTACGTAGTTAGTTTGCTGAAAATCAAATGAGCTACAACCTTCAATAGAAGAAGTGTCTTTGACCCAATTAATATGTCAGTTCTTGCTAAGTACAAAAACAAAGTTAGGAAATACTTTATCAAAGCACAGCGAAGTCAAACAAAAAAATATCAAACATATTTAAAAAGTCACTGTCAATTCATTATATCATAATTTTCACCTTTGTTGCATGTGCAGTGCGTTTGATCTTTTCGTTTCACTGTTGGAAGTTTTTTCTCTGTCCTGCCTGATCCTGGCCTTGCAGGATTGTTGCAAATTCCTTGTTGAGAAGATGCAGCATCTTTCTCTGTAATGAAATTTCAACTTTTCAAAATCTGAGAATTCTTAAAAAATTTTATTCAATACTCCCTTTTTATCATTTTAATAGTTGTTGCAGACTTTAATAAGCAGTGTTCAAATTGAGTACATGAACTACAGTAAGATGCCTTCTGTTTTGATTTATTTCAATAAAATATTAGATAGGCAGGAATTGGAATCGGTCTTCATGAAGGAAAGAATGACATAATTTGCTCACCTGATTTCAATACTTCAAGACTTCCACTTGAAGGCTAGAAAATGATGAAACAAGAAAATGCAATCTATTGCTATAAAAAAATACAAAATATCGAGTCTGATTTATTTACCAGATCGGTGCTTAAAATAAATTACCACCACGTGCAACCATGCAAATATGATAAGCCAGTTGCAAAAGAGAGTCTTCTTCCTCAGTTTAACCATCAAGCACCAAAAGTGTATAACTGAATTGCACAAAGAAGTATGGACTTTGATGAATTTGCCTAATGTAAGTTCATGTTCCAACAATCATGGAAATTAGCAGCTAGATAAGCCTTCTACTAACCCTTTCTGTAGCTTTTTTGCTTCCAGATGAAGGCCTACGGAAATGAAGATAAAGACAAATTGAAGCATTTCAAATTATTGCTTTGATAGACTGTATAACACAAAGACATGCTTAGAATATTATCTTGATATTATATCTTGATAGTATCTGGTGTGGAAAATGAAGGGCTTTTAAATTGTTGGGATGGAAAAAACTGTTAACAATACAATTTAGGTAGTAAGAATCCACACCTTGAGCAAAACATTTGTGTCAGAGTGATTTATTAACAAACCTAGTATTTGCTTCATTTGCCAATTTACCACCAGGTAAACCTTCATCTAGGACAATTAGTTGGCCTTTGAAATCTTTCTTTCTCTTTGGGGACAGCACCCTCTCCTTGGAGCTCACAGACACTTTTGCACTCATGGCACCTGAAAGACAAACTAACAAAATAGCATTTCTTGTATTGCAACAGCCTACATACATGTATGTACAATCAATATGATTTTGATCCCTCCACTTCTTTTTGTTATTACAGAAGCGTGATTTGTTAAAAATCCCTAATAATAGTTTTGGTCTTATTTTCCAGTTGTCAGTCCGGTAAAAGCTCTTGATTCATTAGCCACTAACCGATCTATTAGTGACTAACAGAGAGATTAGCAACTAACTGATTCATTAGTAAATTTACTAACAGATTCCTTAGTCACTAACCGATCGGTTAGTTCCTAATGAATCTATTAGTTGTAATATTAAACTGGTTTCTGGTTTCTAAGGATTAAGCACTTGAGTGCGTGTTACGAAGATTTGTGAGAAGAAAAACATAGGCCTATAAATGTTGTTTTTGTTGGTCCATCTGGTTCTAATGTGTTACGTGCGTAAAAGATGTAAATCGATCCCAATTTGAGTGTAGCTCTCCTTTGAACCGGTAGAATTTTTTTCACCAGGTGAAATAGCGTTTTTTAACGTGCTGAATCCGATGGGAGTATTTTCGAGCCACGGTTTTGTACTGTTTTCGGCGGCTGCGCAACCTATCAAATTTCACTAACCGATCGGTTAGTAACTAAGGAATCTGTTAGTAAATTTACTAATGAACCAGTTAGTTGCTAATCGATCTGTTAGTCACTAATAGACTGGTTAGTCGCTAATGAATTGAGAACTTTTACCGGACTGGTTGTGTGGCTGTGGGGAATGAATTAACGTACCATTTTTGAATGGTGGTGGTCATGGAGGGCCACCATAATAATTTGCCAGCAATGAACGATAATGCAGCACAGTATCCCACACATCACACAATCAGTTCCTTTTGGTAAGGTTGGTATGGTACATGGGTGATTCGCCCCAGCGTCTAGTTTTGTGAGTCTCGAAATCTACACTACTACTACTTTCATATACTTACCAACTTTTTAGTTTACAGAACTTTATCACAAGGAAGGTGACTCATATCATGCATTTTTACTAAACTCTCCAAGATTATCCACGCAGAACGGGCAAAACAAGCTTAGAAACTGACATCTCTTTCTGACTGCTTCTCTTCTCTCACTCTTCTTATTACTGTTTTAGTTATTGTTGTTGTTGTTGTGTTGCTATCCATTCTTAAATTTTGAATTTGCCTCTCTCCCATTCAGGACCCAACTCGACTCGAGGTTTTCAGCATTTGAAGAAAAGACAATCATGGCTGCCACAGCAAGTTTAGAGAAAGCTGAACATCTCATCGCCACATCGCCGCAAAAAGCGATTGAAATGCTTGAAATCATCGGTAATTATTACTTCAATATGTGAGGTTAATAATGTGAAAATTATTTGTGTAACCAGTCGCAGAGGACTCCAAAATCCAAGTACAACAGAGCGTTGCTCTGCTCGATATATTGATTTGGACCTAAAAAATTATAATAGAAAAGAAAATAACGATAAAAAGTGTTGCATTCAAAGAAGGATATTGAAAAATTCTGCTCAAATTTTCAAATTTAAAACTTAATAAGAGCAGAAGAATTGGAAAGAGACAATATATAGCCAGGATTTAATTTTTGAGCACAGAAAAAGAGTGACGACTAGACAACTAGACAGAACAAAACAGTTTTTGATCATTGATATGTCCTATTTTTATTTTTGTGTGATCAATCAAAATGTCATAACCTGCGCTTTTTTGCCTGTCTTTAATAAGAAAAAGAACCTTCTCAAAATTATCTGTAAAGAAAAAATTATGTGACTTCTTTCTCACTGTATTCTGTTTACAACTTTCTTTTACAGTTCAAAAAAATGCACAAACAAATGATGAAGAATCAATGAAAGAACAGGAAGCTGCCATTTTGAAACTTGGCTCTTTATATTCACGTCATGGCAAAGCTGATGGTGAGTTGAATATAACTTTCTCTCAATCCTTTTTTAAGTTTTTTCCTGCATTGCATTATCATCATGATCCTTTGTGAAGCTATTGGGTTTGTCAAAGATTCTGAGAAATTTAACACTTCACAGATTGCTAGGATATGGAATGCAATGTATAAAGTTTTGATTGATAGTTGAAATAGTTGAATAGCAGTTATGTAAGTTTTCATGTTGCCTTAGATTTTCAGCAAAATTGGAATATGTAATTCCTTGAGACCAAGATGGATGTAAAAAAAATTGGATAGATCCTATAAATGACATGTAAAGATTTTGCCTTGGCCCTTGCGAAAGATGAGATGCTTCATGTGGGTTGGCTTCTTATGTGATTTGATCAAGGCATACATGCCTGTTTTCACTTTCAAAATCAAAGATTTTTCATAGTTTCAAAATGCTTATGCAATATTTTCATGCTTGGAAACTGCAAGGAAGATCACAAATGCTTTGGGGTTTGAACTATCAACAAGTTTGATTCATTCCAATCCCTCCTGTATTCTTGAAATACTGCAACAAAGTTTGGTGCAACCTCTGACAATATCGTTCTTTCTTTCTCAGAGCTGAGCAAATTGGTAAAAGTGACAAGACCATTTTTAAAATGCATATCAAAAGCAAAGGCAGCAAAATTGGTCAGGGACTTGGTTGATTTGTTTCTGGAGATTGATGTTGAATCAAATAATGCTGCAGTGAGTATAATACCATTCTAGCTAAGAGATCTTAGAAGCAATAAACCAGTTGAAGTTTGGATAAGAAGAACAGTTTCAGTTAAAGAATATCTGAATTATAGGCATTTATACCATCGCGAGACACTAAAAAGACAATGAATTAGAAAAATAAGATCAGAAGAGGAACAGATATTGAAGAAAATTAGATTGAATAACACCAACATTTCTTTCTTGCATTTTTATTGCTGTTTTGTATGTTTCATATCATCCCTGTGTATGCCACTCTCATGCTTGGAGATATGAATCACATGCAGTTGCAAATACACAAGAAGGACATATTAATGATATTTTTATTTAGTTTTCTCATCACTACAGTACATAGGGAAAAAGTGTTTGTAGTGGAAATTTATTTGAATCTAATAGTGCTCCTGTAAGTATAGTAGTAGTACATCATACTCATAATCAATACTTTAAGAGGTTTTGGCAGTTGCAATAATTTGAACTTATATTTGATGCAACCATTTACCAGACTTTTTTGTCCACCATTTACTATTGATTCTAAATCTTGTTCAACAGGTGCAACTCTGCATGGAATGTATTGAGTGGGCAAAAGAAGAAAAGAGATCCTTTCTGAGGCAGGCATTAGAGGTAAGCAGGAACGCCGGAGAGGGGGGGCGCGGGGGGTCAAGCGCCCCTCCTGCCCTTTCCTAACGGGGGCAAGGGGGGCAAAAGTGCCCTTTCAATGAAAAACAATAATTTACTTTGAAACTTGATAGAAAAGCCGCCATAGCTTCATTCCCTTATCAGAAACACACCAGTAACGAAAAGTGCCTGTCAATTGCAACTTCAAAATAAGCAATATGCGATTTTATGCGATTCGGAATGAGGACATGTGGAGGAATGGCCGAAAAATTTCGTGAAAGAACATGATTAATGTTCATTAAAACGTTTTTGATAGCATTTTAAGCCAATCTAAAGGGCGTGGCCACAAAAATTTTCCCGGGGGAGTACCCCCGGACCCCCCAATTTTTAGGCTCGCTTCGCTCGCCTTCGGTCTCGATTGCCCTTACCCTCCTAGTCGCCCCCCTTGCCCTACCATCGCTCCGGCGTCCCTGGAGGTAAGGATGTTTTATTAGATTAATCTTCAATTTCATTGAAAGAAGGTGTGTGATGAAGCAAAAACGAAATTTTGAATTTCTTTGATATTTACACACGACTTGATGAGATATTATATATTTACAGATAAATGATTTTTTCTTTCAGGCCAGACTTATAGCACTTTACTATGATACTCATGAATACAATGAGGCCCTGAACCTCTGTAAGTATTGACTTTATCAGCTATC
Organism: Aurelia coerulea; assembly: GCA_039566865.1. Lineage (NCBI taxonomy): Eukaryota > Metazoa > Cnidaria > Scyphozoa > Semaeostomeae > Ulmaridae > Aurelia > Aurelia coerulea. The sequence goes on along the minus strand of CM076944.1, from coordinate 1,703,247 downwards.
TGTCCTTGCCTCAGCTGCTTCAATATTGCTTTGCAAGAAACATAGTCAAGCAGCACTGTCAGAGGCAGTTTACAATTTGTTCAATTGTTCAGGTGTAGTTGTTGTAAATTCCAGCAACTTAGTTAAAATATATGTGAAGTCACAATAGCCTTTTCACAGTTATTACCTCTTCATGTTCAATAAAACGTTTTATAGTTCCCGAGAAAATGCCTTGATCTTTACTTTCACAAAATGTCTACTAGTTTTGCTAACAGACATTGACATATGTTGGGCTTATGAAATGTTCATCAATCCCCACTTTTAGGTGCCAGATTATTGAAAGAATTGAAGAAATTGGATGACAAAGCTCTGCTTGTTGAAGTGCAACTAAATGAGAGCAAAGCCTATCATGCTTTAAATAATGTACCAAAAGCAAGGTAACTTATTTTCATCTCATACTCCTCCAGCATATTGTTGAATGATATGGTAATGTATCATTTTATCATTATAAATCAAATCCCAACCTCATCATTATGGCATAGCTTTGTTTCAAGTGTTAAACACCAAAGTAGCTAGAAATACCTTTGGCAATGATGAAAGGTTTGAAGTGGGACTGATACTGGATTGAATCATATTGGGTTTTAGGAAGTGTGCTGTTTTTAACAGAGCAGAAACAAAACAATTAGGACCTGACCAACATTTACTTGGTAGCAGTTTCTTCATCAAAGTAACTATGCATATTGAAGATAGCATTACAAGACACTTGCTGCCTGCTCTTGCATGTTGTGAATAATACTATATTTTGAAATTATCTTCTTCAAATACTGAATTTGCTCCATTTGGAGTTGGAACAAGGCATGGGCTACATTATCTTAAATTTCTCTTTGTTTTACAGGGCTGCCCTGACTTCTGCAAGAACCACAGCAAATGCAATTTACTGCCCTCCAAAACTTCAGGTAAAAATCTTCAAATGGTTTGTTGCAGCAGTTGAAACCATTATTATTTTATACAGTCATAATACTGTGTTTTATTTTATAATCCATTTTGTCATTTCAACTTGTGATTTTCAATAGTTGTATGAATTGAGCTGCTGAGTATGAGTTGCAGCGTTATGGCCTTGTGTGAACATGAAAATTTATCTAGGCAGGAAAGTAGAGTGCACAGCATGTTTACATCATTCATCATTACTTTGATAAAAATCGCCAAATATGCCCCAAACTGTATTTGATAGTTCTTCATTTTTAAAGTGTTCCATGAATCATCTGTGTGATTTATGACATGAATTTTCCCATTCACAGGCTTCACTCGATCTTCAGTCAGGTAAGTTTATGAGTACACAAATTTTTTTTATAAGAAACTAAGAATTTGGGCCAGTACTGAAAGTTTCTTAAAATTATCAAATTTTCAGCACTCAGAGTTTCTTGTGAGTTTCTTAGAGACCCATAACAATCCTCATGTTCATTACCTGTTACCTTGTAAACAGTTCAAAACAAGATTTTTTAAGCCTTTCCAATGTTTAGACATTGCTCAAGTAACTTACGAGTAATATGATACAGGAAACAAGTGACGGTAAAATAAAAATTTGTCAAGGATCTCCTTAGTCAAAATAAATAGTTTCTTAAGTTATATTTTCCCAGTACTGGAGTTTCTTAATTTTTTGCCGATCTGAGAGTTGAGTTTCTTATGGGCAGTTTCTTATGAAAAAATACGTGCATAGTAAAAGTATTTTACATTTGGCAGCATTTATGCTGGAATATCTCTTGAGATCATGGCTTGATAGCTGTAAAAGGAATGCCTTCAACTTTATTTTACAATACAATAGGTTTTACTGAATAATCTTTCAACATAAACCATTGATAACTTAGACAGATCTGAGTTGTATGTGTGGAAAGTCTTTCAATGCTTTGTCAAGAAGTTCTGTTAATGTCACCACTATTTCCTTGCTACACTGTAAAGTCTTACGCTGTTTCTTTCTTAGGTATTCTGCACGCAGAAGAAAACGATTTCAAAACAGCATATTCCTATTTCTACGAAGCATTTGAGGTAATTTTTTGACTGAATGTGAATTCTTTGCCATTTTTAAATGAAAGTTTTGATTTATCGAATATTATGGCCAATTTTTACACGTACATATATATTCCCCGTGGAATTTTTTTCTTAAGAATTTGCTCGTAATGTCTTTTGAGGAGAATAAAGAGATTTCGTAATTCTAATCTTTCATTTATGTTTATGGCGTTAAATGGTTGTATCCATTTAGTTTCAACCCTTTTTAATACAGCTTTTTCTTTCAGGGCTACGATTCAATAGACAACCCAAAGGCAATTGTTGCATTGAAATATATGTTGTTGAGCAAGATCATGTTAAACAGGTATCCTATCTTCCAGCTTTTGCTTTGATAACACAGGCGTTTATGAGTCTTGGAGATATTGGTTGACTTCTTCGTCAAAATTGCTTCTTTTTATGCGACATTACATCAGTTTTGAAAACGAACTTGTGAAACGTCGATTAACTACTGTAAAAGCTCTATAAACCCCCCTCTATTAAGCCCCCTCTCTAATAAGCCCTCTCTCTAATAAGCCCCTCCCTAACGCAAAGGACGACAAGAGACGCCACTAATTGGTAGGGCTACTTTGTTTCTCAGCAGGCATAATCATTTCGTTTATAATTTTGTGTTCGAGACAATTGCTATTTCTCATTAGACTTGAAATGTACAGCAATGAGTTTATCTTAAAGACCCCTTGCGAACTGTCATCCTTTGCGTGCCGAATAAGTCGACCTTGTGACCGCAAAGGATCATGGTAATCTTTAACTTATATAGTTAGCATTTTTGAGTAAATGGAGTAGGAGATTTAATCAACCAACTTTATTTATTTGATAGCCCAGAAGATGTTCAATCGATTGTTAGTGGTAAACTAGCATTGAGGTATGCTGGAAATCCAATTGATGCCATGAAAAGCGTAGCTACTGCTAGTCAGCATAGATCACTGCTGGAGTGCCAAGACGTAAGTACTTATTGATTGCTAGAATTCCCCAAGTCTATTCTATTTCCTGGAGTCCGTCTTACCGATCCCTTTCCCATATATCCCGGATCCGCCATTCCAATATTCCGTAATGGAACAGAGGGCTTGACGGACGGAATGTTGGAATGATAGATCCAAGAACTACCGTGTAGGGAGCGGTCAGACGGAGTGAGGAAGTAGACTTGAGGCAAGTCTAATTGATTGCTTGAACTTCAATTTTTGCCTAGGGTGTTATTATTATTATGTCAACAAAAATTGATTGATTGATATATTGATTTATTTATTCATTGTTTCTTGAATTTCTGACCGATTAGTGGTGTTCATTTATTTATCCACATCACGCTAAGTTTTTCTAGATGTTCAGTAAACGTTGAGGTCTTCTTTGCCATACTTTTAGCTATTCTAAAAAAGAATCTGAACAGACCTATTAGTTGTTCTACAACAACGTTCGAATCGAACGACATTTTGATACATTTTGATGAATTTTCGAATGTGCAGTGCACAATAGTGATAGAGGCTCCAACGCCACTCGATCGAGCCTCGCGTATAAAAATATACAAAAATAACGCTTGATCCAGACTCTTTTGTAGAATAACTAAGAGTCTATTGAACTATAGTTTATACATTTGTAGAGTTTTCGAATGCGAACAATAGTGATGGAAGTTCTAGTCCCATTCAATCCAACTTTGGGATAAAAGATGCATGAATAGCTAAAAGGACTATTGTAGACTTACCATATATACCTCTATATTTAGTTTCCTTGTTCATTAATGCCTTATAGTAAAGACTCGGGCAATAAGGATAAAGGAATAATTGTTTTCAAAATGCCGTCTATTGAGATCATGATTGCCTTTCTTCTAGACTCTTAACAAGTATAAAACAGAGCTGTCTGCGGATCCAGTTATTAGGGTGAGTAGAAAAATATCTGGACGATAAGGTGCTGGTCAGAAGTCTCAGAAGAAACAGCAAGGGGTACGGAGCTTGGTCTAGAAAATGTTATAGCTCTACGGCTGTGAGCTTGAATAAGCTTTTGCTTGTTTGTGGAATATTTTAGGAATGTTTGGGTTATTTTGGCTACAGCAACTGGGTTATAAACAACTTGAGGAGTTTGAAAAATCTAGTAATCTTGACTAGATAAAACGAGGAAGGTTAACAAGCGAAACTGGCATCCGGAGGAAGGTTGGACCTTTTTCTGGACTGTGGTTTGGAGAGTAATTTACTTGTTGAAATTTGCCTGACTAATTGAACGAGGCTTGGAACAATGCAACATAAAAATTAACAATTTTACTTCGACCGTGAAGCTTCTTTATCGAGGGTTCTTTTGTTTCAGTTTTCGCACAAAATTCTTTCAAAGCTTGAAACTTTGTTGAGTTTAAAACGTATTTCCAAGATTGTTATGACCATAATTAATTTAGGATCCTTTGGTGAGGATTTTGTTTGAATGAAGCTTATTTGTTTTTTCGTTATTTTAGATATTTTATTTAAAGAGGCCTTTGCAACCAGCATACATTGCACGTGCATCTCTTTGTTGTTGGCCATTTTAGTGGACCATTAAAATGGCCGACAACAAAGAGATGCACATGCAAGGGATGCTGCTTGCAAAGGCCCCTTTTAGCATCGTAAACAATTTTTGGACATCCTTCAGATAGTCTGATACTTCTAGACTTATTTACTTACAGTTGCTCTAAAGATTACTTTTGCTTCAATTCCATTTCAGAGACATATCGACAAACTTTATGACAATTTATTGGAGCAGAATCTTTGCAGAATAATTGAGCCATTTTCGCGTGTTGAGGTTTGTATCAAATATTCAGAAATTTGCAGGAAAATTTATTTTTGTTTGTTTAATGAGCAAAAATAGCATGAATTGCGAGTAAAACTGTTTTTCACGTTACCTCAGTGCCGGTTCCATTTCCTTATTTGTTGCACCAAAGCTCTAGGTTTTATTTTCCTGCATGTTAAGTTGTTTTTTTCAGAATCGGAACATAGATTAAAAAGATATAAGCAACGAGAATAGAGATTTCGTCTTTTTAGCTGATGTAAATCCTTGTAAATCTATAATTTTGACTACGTATCCTGGTAAAAGTCATGGACAAAATCGCTTTGAAAGCTGAATAAATTTAACCCGTATTTTACACTGCAAGGAAGGCAAAATATTTCATTTGTTAGTTAAGTTTTCATGAGCTATTAGGGGAGTATGAGTATAAATAGGATTAAATACTGTTTTCTTGTAAACTGAAGTATTTTGTTCAATGTTATGCTCTCTTTTCTTACCAGTTTATTTTTTCTAACAGGTCAATCATATTGCTCAGATTATTAAGCTTCAATTGGTATGTAGACCTATTCAAATAGATGTAGTTTTCTCAATAATTTAATTGAATATCTCATTCATTCGGGGTCCTTTTCTTCAAATATCCTCTCAGTTTTCTTTTTTTAGTAAGAAAATTCGCAGCTCCCCATTATTCTTGTGCAGCGCTTGTTTCACAAAATCAGTTGCTCAAATAGCTGGTAGTGCTGCTTTTTTATCTTTTTAAAATCCCCCATTTCGTAGGGCCTCCCCCAAAATAATCGTACTATAGAATTGGTATAATTTCTGTTTTCGAAGTCCAAATCAAGGAATAAACACTCGAATTTCTGCTTCAAAACAGGGTGCTGCTTTGAGAGCAATGACAAATTTATAGGATTGCAGGGAATTTAGATTGAAATTTTTACCCCGGAAAAGATTTAAAGCGAATGAAATAGCTGGCATATGAAAAACTATGCGGATAAGACAGGATAATAGGATGCCATTTAGGTACCCCGATCATTAAATTCACGTTTCCACTTTACAGAATGTAGTCGAGAAGAAGTTATCACAGATGATTTTGGATAAGAAACTTAATGGTAAGTTCAGTTCAGTTTTATGTCCGATATTTTATACGACAGCTATCGCAACAAGAACAACAACACTTTTTATACACTTTTTACATTTTTTAAATTGAATTGGATTGTTTGCTCAAACTTGGACTTATGGACTTTCACATAAAATTGAGACGGCCGCGCACAGATCCGCGCACAGATTTGTCTGTGTGCTTCACAAAGGAAGCAGATGCGTAATCATAGCAGCAATAGACAGTTGAAAATTGTCATTGCTGCGGTGAAGCTCGTGGAAGCTAAGTTGCATTCAAAATGAGGAACTCCTGTTTTAAAGTGAAAGGTTTTTTAATTCTTGGATTGAGGAAACATTCATCTGGATACTTGGGGCTTTTGTTCATGGCTAACATCACTGAAAACTTGAATCTAAGGCCTTAGCCAAAAACTTTGGCCCATCTGTCATTGCCTGGAGTACTCAGCTTTTCATACAGTGTTGCTATGGTTTCCATATCCTCACATAAAATCGAGGGAAACAATTTCGTCCTAATTTTCAATGTGAATGTCCATGTGTCGCAGTTTGAGCGTCCATCAGTCTATCAATAGCGATAACTACGAACATGTAATCAGTCTAAGCATTACATACACATTTATAAAATCCTGCAAACTACGTATCATTTTTGGTTAAGGTTCTTGAAAAAGTTTTAAACAATAAAGATAGAATTCTTAGAACAATCAAATGCCGCCCTCTACTCATACCAAAGGTATAATTTCAAAATTTATTTGAAACATAATTTCACATTGCGAACTTTTTATCGTCGTTTGCATTAAAATTTGGTATTCGAGTTGAGCCGCTATTTTCGGTATTGGTTCCGTGTTCACCCTTGCTGGGACTACTTCGCCTGTGTTGCCAACACGAATGAATTTCCCTAAGGGTGCCTTTTTTGTCCGTACCGTGCAACGAAATTCAGGAGTGTTAATGGGGTGGAATTTGTTTCATTTTGCTATCCTTTTCTTTCCAAGATCTGTTTACCCGGCATACTCTTTGGTTGTAGATTAAAGACCACTAGTTGATATTGATATCTTCTCCTCCGCAGGTATTCTGGACCAAGGCTCCGGAGTTCTAATCATATTTGATGACACACCAGTCGACAAGACGTATGCAAACTCGCTACAAATCGTACAGCATATGGGAAAAGTCGTAGATGCTCTTTACAATAAAGCAAAGAAGCTTTCATAGATGTTTATTTGGCATATGCTGCGCAGTGGCTGCGATAGACGATCCGCAGCTACGATTTAGACACGGATTATCGTGAGTTCTCGTTGTCTTTGTTTTCTTTGTTACGCTAGATTTCAAATGTCATTTTACAAATCCAAAACCTGTCTTTTTGCTTTTGACGTATTATTCTGCCTTTTGGAAATGTTAAACGATTCTCTATCAGTTATGTAGGGTTTGCCTGAAAGGGTTTCAAAAATCACTTAGATAAAATGAATCCTTTGTGCTTGTTTTCACATTTTGCGCTCTTTGAAATAGAATAGGTTTCAAATCTTTAGTTTTTTCCTTTTTGTTCAAGACTTCGAGAAACATTTTCAAAAAAACTTGAAACCATCGTAATTTTTAAACTGTTTGACGCAACTTGAAATAATTTAGGAGAAAACCATAGTTTATGGATATCTCCAATATGGTATCAAGCAAAAGTCTATCACTCTTCTGGTTTATGATTTAGGAATTTGATGACGTCACGTCCTCAAATGAGTTAGAATATAAATTACGCTGTAATTTCAAAAATTGTTCAAAATTTCTTAAAAAGTCCAATGGTAGAATTATAGGTAAGTAGCTAACGTTTCTTTCAAGCCATTCAACTGGAAGAAATAGGTCATAGAATTTTACACCCACCTTTTTATGCCGATTTAAAGATTTGAAACCTATGCTCTTTGAAATGTTTCCAATCGTCTTTTTGCGACTGCTGGAACAGGGTGGCTTGGAAGCTTCTTTGCACTATCTAATCAGGAAGGCTGTCAATTTCTGTTTGTTTATATTCTAACGCTCACTGTGCCTTTGAGCTGAAGAATTCTGGAAGACATGTATGCCGTTAGTTTTATTGCAGTTTGCTGCAACTTTGTATCTAGACAAGGAAATATATGGAAGGAATACTGACTGGTCATACCCCCCCCCCCCACACGAGTGTGCTTAGTTTTTTTAATTTTCAAAATTTATTTTGATTTTATCCGACGAAACGTCCCAGGCAAATATTTAAGTGTGAAAATTGTTTAGAGACTGAAGAATGAAGAATGAATGTAAACTAGATATCTATAATTTTGACGAAACTATTACGGCTACTCCCGTGATAATAAAAGAAATAGTTAACATTCTGTGGTTAACTTGAAATTATCAGCAACAATAACAGAATGCAATAATAAAACAGTGCAGTGACTGGAGATGTTTATCATCATGGGGATTTCTGCCACTCTTGATTATTATCTTGGGAATTTCTTCACCTCTTCGTCAGCAAGATAATTAATCCAATAATATAAATTAAACATCATATAACCGAAGGGAAGTAAAACTCTACCAGCTTTATCGATTTTCGATGTTTCCAAAACTTCTTCCTTTTTAACTTGAAACAGCTTCTCTTTCTTTTCTTTCTTAAATTTGGCACGCTGCCTTACATTTGTATGTGCTCTCGACCCTGGGCAATGGATTGCTTGTAATTCGGCCATTCGAGATGAATCTGTTTGCCCATCATTTGAACCATCAAAACTTGTCTCCAAAGGAATTGCCTGTTGATAGAGAGAACGAATATATTATGATATAGTAGGGTAGGGTAGAGTAGGGTAGGGTAGGGTAGGGTAGGGTAGGGTAGGGTAGGGTAGGGTAGGGTAGGGTAGGGTAGGGTAGGGTAGGGTAGGGTAGGGTAGGGTAGGGTAGATTATAGTGTAGTAGTTAAAGTGAAGAAATCAATTTACGTCATGAACAAAAGCAATTCTATGTGTTGAAAATGCTGCAAGTTTGCAACCAAGAAAACTGTACCTCTACTTTAAAAGCGAGTGACACATCTTGCCACACTAGACTCTAATTAACCGTTTACGCTGGTTCAGGTTAGCCTGCTTGCAGACTCTACTGATTCCCTAAAGAGAAGTGAGGGAGGAGGAACCTCACTTCTCTTCAGGGAATCAGTAGAGTCTGCAAGCAGGCTAGTTCAGGTGCGTATGAAGCAGCTCTCATTTGCAGAGGCACAGCTCTCAGAAGGACCACTTTAGAACCAAGGGGGCATTTATTTAACTTAAAAAGGCTGTAGAAAATGGGCATTTTGACGTTAAATTAGGGCTGCAAAAAATCAGGAGGGGTGTGGTGCCTGTGCAGCACCACTCCTACATCAATATGTTGGCCTATGTTGTGAAATTATCTTGTCTCTGTGCAGTGCATTTGAAAGTCTTTTCTTGACGTAAGGACAATGATAATATCGGTGTATGTGAGATGTCCAATTGAGGCAAAACTTCGTTGCTATACTGTCGTACGAGCCTAATTAGGACAAAGATTTTCAGATCAGTATTATGAATCCTAATTGAGCGAAAAGTTCATATCATCATCATCATCATCATCATCATCATCATCATCATCATCATCATCATTAATTTATTTACAAAGTAGGCTGAAACAAAACCATAGCTAAAATTACAGCTAATTAAGGCCTACTTATTTACAAAATTTACAATCTAATCTAAAAATAATATGTATATGTGTAATTACAGTAATTTCACTAACTATCCTGTTATGAACCCAATCTGTTGTACATATGTTTTGCAAAGCCTACAGTTGCATTTATCACCATTCCAGCACCTGATTTGCTTTTTGAAAATTTGAAGGGTGCTGGAGTCTTTTATCTCGTGTGGTAGCAGCTGCCACATTCTATTTCCAAGGAAAGCTACAGACTCGATTCCAAAGGACGTAGTGCGTACCTTTGGAAGCAGCGCGTCGGTCCCATGCCTCGAGTCGTAGCCAGTGTTCCGCTGCGTGAAAATATCCTTCATAAAAGTTGGACTTAGATCTAATTTTGTTTTAAAAATCTCAGTCATAAGCAACTGTAGGTTTCTGATATGAATGGGCACTGAATTTGTTTGCTCCAGGAGAAAACCAAAATCATGTTCGTAATCTTTCTGTGCAATCCGCAAAGCCCTTTCAGGTTCTATCGAAGAACATCCAAACAAGTGGACAATAGCTAAAATGGGATAATATGAAAGCACGCATTAGTTAAAGAACGTAAAGACAAGGGACCCAGATCAACACTTACTTTTGTTATGCGGTTATCATCCTCATCATCGTCATCTTTATCTTTCTTACGATGTTTTGCTGCACGTGCTCTTGATGACAAATTCAAAACGAGGGTATATTGCACGAGAGTGAGAAAGACAAAACAAAATGAAACCAAGAAAAAGAGATCGACTGCTTTGATGTAAGATACTCGTGGCAATTGCGAGTTTACCATTCCCCAAATCGTTGATAATGTCAGCAGAGTTGTTATGCTTAAGCCTGCGGAGAAAATTGGTTAACATCAGGTTAGCCTTACTGCACAAAAACCTTGAACTTTGGCCCGTCTCATTGAATTGAATTGAGGCTGTTCTTCAGCAAGAGTGAAACTACAACATTTATCGAATCTCACACCCCGGCGGGTGCACTTCTATATAAAAGGTGATACGCAAGCTTGTCTGTAAATTCACTGAGATAGGGTGAAAAAATGTTCAAATCCTAGGACCTAGGATTTAGAAAAAAGGGGGGTTATTTTACAATTTGGTCAGCAGATTTTAAAAAGATACTTGATTAAAAACAACTAATTTCAAGAATAAGGTTTTTGTTGATGGTTTCCTCTTGTGAGTTACAATTTACTAGTCATTACGTGCAATAAACTTGATGTTGAATGATTTCAAAGTCATGAATTATAATAGACTTTTTCTGTACAATGTTGAATACAAAACACTTGAGGACTTGGTGATGAAACTCTCTTTGTTTTGGCCAGATCAAATTCCTCAATTGAAGTCTAATAAAAATCTAGGCATAGCTTTCTCAATAATAGCAAGTCATCAGTAGTTCTATGTATTCAGGTGTAGAAAAGGGGATAAAACCCAGCAACTGTTGAACAATATTCAAAGGCAAGTAGTAGCTAACATGCAGATTCTTGAAATGGTGTTGGTTGTGTTTCCTTTCCATTAGGTAAAGCCATTTTAGTACAGTGGGTGATACTTGCAGTAGTCATGTGCTTGATGTATCAGATCAGGCCTAAACTAATGGCAAATCAGTCAACTTTGATCTGGAAAATGTTATATATCGAGAAGTGCTCTAATGCTCCAATCTGCAGTTCCATAAAATAACATTATTGTGTATATGGTTGTATCAAAACCGATATTATGATTTCCTTGGTGACAAAATGGATAATAAGTCTGTATTTCTGACTGGCATCACTGCTGTTTCAGGTAGAAAAAGCGTTCTACGTTGCCTCTCTCTTTGATTATTTTCTTTTGCTTCTCTCTCAGTCGTCAGTTTTGATCTGTTTTGATCAGCTTTTCATTCAGTAGATTTTCAGTTTTGTTTGATGGGAAACATCTTCTCAGAGTTGCATAGGTAGAGGCATCTTCATACTAAAACATGTTACCACAGGTAACTTCATGGTAGTGCAGTATTCACTTGAAAGTTGTTACGATTTAAACAGACTCTGCCCTTTCTACTTTCTGACACACAGCCATCTTTTCATGGAAGCAACCCGGAAGCAACAGCCTCTTTTGCAATTCGAGGCTTAGTGAAAAAACGCGGGAAAAAGGAAGAGGATGTATCGCTGCTACATTTCATTTGAAGTAATTTTGAGAGCTAAGATAAGCTGATGAGGTTCCTTACGCAGTTAATGATGTCAATGAACAAAAATTGCTGAGGGAAAGCCAGAGGAACGTGTCATTTTTTGCCGCTGCTACATGTTTCAGTGCAATTTGGTATAGTGCCATAGGTAAGATGGTTAGGCCTATAAATTTGAAAGTTCGATTTTTTGGTGGTCATCAGCAGTCCAGATCAGATCAAGAGAGGGCAGCCGATTTGTTTACAATTTCCTTGAAAATAAATAAAATTCTTAATGCTTTTAAAAAGATGCAATGTACTCAATGCGTGTTACCATACTTTTACACAACATCATATCAATAACATCCTAAATCCTAAATGCAAAGTAAATAAATGGGATGTATGTAATGTAATGAAAATGAGTTCCAAATGAAATCTTATTAATTTATAGTGAATGGTTTCCATAGTGCAGGAAATACATCAATCAAGGAATCTGTGGGCAGCTTTGATTGCAGAAAACCAAAGTTTTGCTGAAGTTTGTAGAGTTAATAACTGAAACCATACCATACTGGCTCAAACCATATTTGTGCTTCAGTGTATGGATGTGTAATGGAGATATACACATTTTCTGCTCCATTTTGAGTAGTTAGTAGTATTTCCAGTATTTAAGGGCTAAATATAGTGACATTTAAAGGAAACCGTCTGGAGGGCATGTCAGTGATTCTCCAAAATTGGGGTATAAATTTCTAAAACATTGCGATGAAATGTCAGTGAATAGGGTCTAACTGCTGAGACTTTTCTCAGTGAAAAGGGTATATTTTGGAAAGCTTCAGACAAGCTTGTGTATCACCTTTTATATAGAAGTGCACCCGCCGGGTCTCACACCCATCTCACATAAGGTATGCGTGACTGCAATACAAGGGAAAAGGGACTCAGATAATCTCAAAACAGACCATCTCAAAACCTTTTTGAACTAAATCTAAACCAAAAAGATTGTAACCAATGCAATATCTATTTCAGTACCAAGGCACTGGTGGATAGAGTTTGTTTTAATACAGGCAGATTTTGTGATTTTGATCATGTTTTCACCATTTTGAAAATGATCGAAATATCAGAAAGGTTCACATTGAATTACAGCGAAGAACCTAAAGCTCCTTTGAAGCCATTCAATTCAAAGAAAGTGAGAATAGATTTTACACCGCCTTTCAAAGGATTTGAGGCATATGCTGTCATCAGCTGTTTGGTATGTCTTGCAAAAAAATTTCAGTTTTTACAGCTATTAATTAGCTTTGTTGTTGCAGAGTCGTCTTTTAACTACACATGATACTTACAAATCCTGGCTGAAGTTGAGTCCTGATCAATCCATAGTGATATCCATGAAACACAAACAAGTGCTATCGTTGGAACATAGATTTGAAGAATTGAGCTTCCAATGCGTCGTTTGAAGGTGAAATCCGATTTCAGGATTGAATAGTTGCCTATCATGAAAGACATTCATTTAGATTGAGAGTATTCCTGTGTGTTTGTGCGCCTTCGCAGAATAGATGCTTCACACCACCAGGTTTTCAAACACATGAATACCTGGGAGTCAATTCTTCACAGGACTAAAGCAAAACACTAAGGCCAATCCCAGTTTGTGAAGGTGAATGTGAAGTTGGTGTTTTTAGCGCCAAGCGCTGAAATCGCAGAAGTAGAGAAGACCTGATTGATTCTGCGACGCCTTGTTATGACGCTCAAGTGGTGGGGCTTTACCTGGGATCGAACCCTGGCCGCCTGACTGCTCTGCCTGTCTGCCTGATTGGAGTGTCAGAGGAGAGGATCACACCGCTGCACCACTCGAAGACAACGAGAGACAAAAAGGATGAATCAGCAGCAAACATAACCGAATTAGATATAGGTGTCCCAGCACCCTTCTTTTGAGTTCCTCAGCTAAATGCTGACACTAACATCGTTTTGAACCAAAAGCATAATGTATATTACTCAAAAACACTGGAAACCTACCTGCTGCATATTCAATATAAGTTGCTACAGTTTTGAAATGTTGCAGCTCATATTGTGCCATTTCAGAGTCGATGATCTTGAGACCTGGCGTTCCCCACCACTTGTAAACCATGTCTTCTTCTGTATACGCGTCTGAGGAGAAAATTAGATAATTCAGGAAAAGATGCATAAAGACTGTTACGAACTGGATAATACTAATAATACTACAGGATGTCCCAAAAATGTTTGCCTCGTTTGTGTGGGTGATGTGGATGGAGGAGCTGTACTTTTGATTGTCTCTATTTTTATACAGTTGCACAGGATCGGCTTCAAAGTGTTATCTTATAATATAGTTGAATAACACTATTTACCTATTTACAAATATAGAAAATTTTGCTTCATTTTGAAATTGCTGGAGCAAAAAGCAAGTCCTGTTTTTGGCGTAACCCCTTATTTTGAGTTCATTGCGCCATAAATCAACAACCATCTATCAGATTGATTCAAACAAGTTCTCAAAAGTCTGAGTTGAAGCCTGTCCTATGCAGCCGTGAAAAAAATGGCACAATGTAAGTTACAGCTCCTCCACAGCCACCTTGCAAACGGGGCACAAAAGTTTTCGGGACACCCTGTATATATAGCTAATAGAGATAGCTGTTTTATAGAGATAGATTTTAGGATTATGTGTAAGTTAATTGGACAGAGATACTCACAACTTTCCACTCCAAATTGACAAGTTTGTGTGTCCATTGGGTAACTTCGTAAGTCAAGTCGACATGATCCACGAACTGTTATCCTATCGATGGAAATTGGAAGCTCATAATTTACTTTGTGGCGTATTAAGAAAGTCTTTCAAGAAGAAATTATGGCGAAAGAGACGGTGACGTTGCGGTTTTTTAGCGCCAAGCGCTGGGATCACAGAAGTAGAGAAGACCTAACTGGATCCGCGACCCCTTGCCATGACACTCAAGCGGTGGGCTTTAACTGGGTTCGAACCCTGTCCGCCTGACTGTATATGCCTCAAAGTCAGAGGATTGTACCACTGCGCCACAAAAACGATGTTTCTGGGAAGACAAACATGGTATCAACATAAATAGAAAAAAAAAACAATTCCCTGACACAAACACCTTTATAATAATGATAGTAAATAACAAATCGAATTTTTATACAGGATTATCTATCAGTGCAAAAAGCACTGCTATCACTGGAGTCCTTTTCCTATAAGTTAGATCGAAAGAAAATTCTTATAAAATTTCAAATTTATAGTTCTCACAAATGACTAAAAAATAGTTTGTCTATTCCCAATGTTCTTCTAGAGTTTTCCTAATTCAGGATTCACTCTAATTTTGAGGCGTTTTTTGATCAGGAATATACATAAGCCAGCCGCAATCACGATGGGAATGACTAAGTCAAAGTCGCAAATTTAGTCCGGTTTCTGTGTATGTATAATTGCAGTAGCAAAGGTTCCAAATCTTTAAAAAGGCCGGTGTAAAATTGAGTGACCTATTTCTTTGAGCTGAATGACTTCAAAGAAACTTTAGCTATTTCTCTATAATTCTACCGTTGGACTTTTCTGAAATCTTTAATAGTTTCAGAATTAGAGTGTTTTTCTTCCTTTTCAAGAATTCAAGAAAAATTAAAAAAAAAAACTCAAAACCATCGTAATTTCTAAACCGTTTCACGCAACATGAAGTAATTTCGAAGAGAACTATAGTTTATGGATGCCTACAATATGTTATCAAGCAAAAGTCTGTCCCTCATCTGGTTTATGATTTAGAAATTTGATGACGTCACATCCTAAAATGAGCTGAAATGTAAAATACGCTATAATTTTGAAAAATATCCAAAATTTCTGGAAAGTCCAACGGTAGAATTATAGATAAGTATCTAAAGTTTCTTTCAAGCCATTCAATCAGAAGAAATAGATCATTGAATTTTACACCCACCTTATTACGCTGAGTTAAAGATCTGGAACCTATGCTGATTGCAGTATGAGCCGTTGCTAGAGTATTCATCAGGTCTCGTTCTCTTATTTTATCTTGGGTCTATGGATAGCAATAACTAAGACGTTGAAATAAGTCTACTCACCTCGTACCCCAGAAAACATCTCCATTTGGGCTGATATCCAATTTGTCATTCCTGACAGTGACGTCATGCATTTTGGAACTAATTGAATTGATGAAGACGGTGTCAGGTGTCCAAATTATGTCACTCACATGTCTTCTACCAGTCGTCAGAACAAGAGAATGATTTAGATTATGCTTCAGCCTTGCATCATGCCATCTTTGTCGAAAGAACATGTCCACTGGGAATATCTGTCAACAGAAATTTGTTCGTCAGGCTTATTTCGGCAAAAAGTGAAACTCTATTTCTGTATCCTTTGCGGTGTTTTCGATTGAGTCTAGTTGTTTATAGTTGCAACGCAATCCTATTTGCGATCGAAGTTAATTCATTTTAAACATTTTCTGGAATACCTTACTTTTATGAACAGGTTGATTTGAAAGAATCAGAAATAAAATTTTCCTCTTTCCTTCCTTCTCAATCATTCATTACTTTCTTTTTAACTCCAGTTCGTCTTTTCTGCATTTCCATTTATTGTTCTATTTTCCTTTTATTCATATGAGGCAAAATTATTTCTGCCTTCATTAAGGTGCATACCCTTGCTCACCTCTGTTTAACGTATTTATCAACACAGTCAAACGCATATAAGCAATATGAATCATTTCAATGCTTGTAAAGAGACAAACACATTTTCTTTACCGAAACTACAAAGTGTTTTGAATATATCTTAGAGCTTTCAATGGGTCCTTTGAAAGCTGATTGCGAAGGTGTTTTTGAACTGGTGTCGATTGCAGAGTTTTGAAAATTATTTTAAAACATTACTGAAAATTTCTATATTAACTTACCATGTTAACTTCTTCAATATGACCAAATGACAGAACTGAGAAGTCAACCTCAACGATAGCAGGTGCTCCTGAAAATGGGTATTTTCATGGTGTAATAATCGTCCATGAATCGTACAATTACTTTAGGAACATTTTACAAATATTGCGATAACATGTTTGGACCCCATGGTCGTTTAATTCTTGTTTTGTTTATGGAGCAAAATGAGAACATTTATGCTTTTTATAAGAGTACAGTATTACCCTGCCACTAAGAAACTGACTTATGAGAAACTGCAGCCTGCCAGATGGCACCATGTTCATTGTCCAACATTTTGTTTTCTACAACAACAACATTCGTATGATATTTATACGAAATCAAACAGCCCGGGGTAATACTGCAGCTAATACTGCATATATGCTTAACTGCTTGGATCATGTTAAGTTAATTAAAGGTATCGCATCATCGTAAGCCTTTAATTGGTTGGTTTGATTATTCATTGCTTCCAAATACGCTTAGGCTCTCTCTCTCTGTTGAGGAATTAGTGCTAATAAAGACCCCAATGACTAGTTTAACAAGTGATACATTACCTGTGTAGTTTGGACGAATTCTCTTGTCATAGTTTTTGAGCATCGATCTAAATTCGCCGTATACTTGTGCATCGACCTCACTACGAATGTAAAAGGAAATACCTTTTGTGATAAAATCAGACACAAGACTTGTAGTACTTTGTAGAGAAGTACAAAATAATAAATTTCTTGAACTCTATTCGTCTGCCTCTATCTAAAATTTGTAAGCATTTTAAATTTGAAGCTCGCTTCTGTCGAAAAACTGTTTGTACTAATACCATGTGCTCGAGAAGTCTGCGAACATTGAATCAGATTACTGTCAACAAGGTGGTATTCTAATAGGTAAACCCTGTTTTTTAAGGATGATTTAAGCATGAAACTGCATACGTAGCAGCTCCTTCACAGCTACCTTGGAA
Organism: Aurelia coerulea; assembly: GCA_039566865.1. Lineage (NCBI taxonomy): Eukaryota > Metazoa > Cnidaria > Scyphozoa > Semaeostomeae > Ulmaridae > Aurelia > Aurelia coerulea. The sequence goes on along the minus strand of CM076944.1, from coordinate 1,685,732 downwards.
TGAAAGGCCATTTTGTTGAGACAAACATTCATTGAAGCATTTAATGAATTAAAAGCAGGGCATTTAGGAACATTATTATCCTCAGGATTTGTGTTTCGCAAACTGAGAAAAAGTGAGACGTAATCTTACCAAGAGACAGCGCAGGAAGTCATATTTGCGTGATCGAGAGAGTCTCTAAGTTAATTTGATGTGTACATAGATTCAATTGCATTGATCTTGCATTGCGAATAAAACTGCCTCTTATTTTGAAAACAGGGCAGCTCTGATTAAGTCTATTTTTCTAATCCTTTTGAGACAATAACAAACCATTTGTCCTAGATCTTTTTAAATGCATTTATATTTGTAAAATACACTTAGACTGTTTTTAGATTAAATTTGATTTGCATAATTTCTTGTAAGGTGGAGTGGATGACCTGTGTTTTCCATATATTTCAAATTTGATGACGAGTGACCAAAAGACAACGTTTCCTGATTTATTGACTGACTGCTAATCCCCTGAATATCAAAGCAATGCTGTATTTTTTTTAAATGTTTTGCAGTTAAATACTTGCTACGTTATGCGGGGAAGCTTTATATTTCTGTAGAATCGAGATTGATATGGTCTGCTCAACTTTACGTCAATTCAATGAGCGATGGTTTATGATAAAAGTTAGGTAACAAACAGAACGATTATTGAAGGTGAATTTTATGAAGAGAGTAGTTTACTGTGCTTTTTCTTTGTCTGCTATCGAAAAAAACCATAAATTGCTGTTGAAGTGAATATTTGTAGCACTAATATTATCCAGACGATTATCTTCTCCATGCTCGTGAATGGTAATGAGTAATCGCCCCCCTCTAACGTTGGCAGACTATTCTTCTGAGCTGCACTCACTTAACTCCGTTAACAGCTAGTTTTACTGTTTTGCAGTTAAATACTTGCTACGACATGCAGGGAAGCTTTATATTTCTGTAGAATCGAGATTGGTATGGTCTGTTCAACTTTACGTCAATTCAATGAGCGATGGTTTATGATAAAAGTTAGGTAACAAACAGAACGATTATTGAAGGTGAATTTTATGAAGAGAGTAGTTTACTGTGCTTTTTCTTTGTCTGCTATTGAAAAACCATAAATTGCCGTTGAAGTGAATATTTCTAGCACAAATATTGTGCAGACGATTATCTTCCGCATGACTGGATCATTTGCAATGACAAACCTAGAAGAAGAAAAAAGAAGTATTGCAATAACAATGGCAACATGATCATGAATAAAGAAAGCAACAATATCACTATTGTTAAGTTGATCCATTGTTCTAATAACAATGTATGTAAACAATAGTAACGATAGAAAACATGAGGTGAAGAGTTGAACAATAATGATGATTAGATTCGCAATCATGGCGATGTAAACAAAACACATTGAATAGAAATCAAGAGATGATAAACCACAACATACAAATTGATAAAGAAACTTCTAAACTCTACTGTGGCTTCATCATTATTTTCAGCATTGAGTTACTGATGAATGGGGTGATGAAGATCAAATCAGTGCTTTATGTCTGTCATATTTCTGAATTTTCACCACGTTAGGAAGTCAGTTTCTGGACTTGCTAATTGCTTAAACTCTCGCTCTTTGATGGAGAGCGTGACTTAAAGCAATTCAAGGCAGTTTCTTGTCAATGAGCGACGTACTAAGACTTGATTGAAGTAGCAATTTAAACAAATTATTCTTTATTCTCCCCTGTTTTAAGCGAGAGCTTACCACTATACTCGCCATGCTGTACAGGTTTTTAATTGACTTATCATCAGTCTGCCCTTCGCATCATATAATGAGTTTGGTCAATTATGTGATGCAGATACAGGAAATTCTTCCTGAAGTTACGTCGTCAATATTTTACTCCTAAACTTACTCAAGTGTAGACTTTCTCAACTTTCTCGCAAAGCAAGAGTGCAATACGTTCTGTGTAAGATATCATTAGATGAAGTAAATACTATATAATCTTCCACCTAAGAAGTAATACTTGTAATCTAACAAAGCATAATAGATTCTTCGATATCTAAACCATACTCACCAATATCCTATTTACTTTGATTAAAACATTTTCTTCCAAATCTTGCAGCAAGTTTGCGATGATATGCAGCTACATTTGTGTACTTCTCAGCCATAGACATTCACCTCACCATCTAAACAAGCTCGAAAATTACCGGGAACGGTCATGAATATGGAAATGAATTGATTGGTTTCTGAAACCAGTCTTGAACAAACTCGATAATCGCATTTATAATTTACTATTATTAAACTATTATTGATTGACTGAATAATCCTATTATATTTTGAAAGCATTTACAGGTGCCTCACAGCAAGGTTTTCTCCTCGTTTTACAATCGGTGTGAACCTGCTAGATGTTGTTGTACTGTTAGTGCCCAAAGAAGACAATTTTTACAGCTCCACAGTTTGGATGAAATTTGGGCGTGGTCCTTTGTTAGCTACGCAAGTGATGGATGTGGCAATTAAATAGTTGAAACAAAGTTTTAACTTACAACTCCACAAAGTGAGTCACCTCCTCACTTATTTTAGGCCATGTGTACTGTACAAACAAAGGCTCTTGGGATATGTATACACGGAACTTGACCAATTTGCCAAATCGGTCTGGATAGGCCTTGTCTTAGATTCCTTTTATTTAGGTTTCATCTTAGCCTCCCGCCTAGAGGCAGCAGTTCTTTATTCTGCAGGCAAATAATCTAATCATCAAATAATCAGGTTTGCGAAACTGTTAAGTTTGTAACTGCTGGTATTGAATAAATGCATTATACCGGCAAAAAATAGTTCAGCTTGACAGTTCGAGCGTTATTTCTATACATTTTTATTCGTAAGGTTCGATCGATTGCCGTCAGAGCTTCTATCACCATTGTGCACATTCGAAAATTCTACAAAATTTAGCGAAATATCGTTCGATTCTGAATCTTTTCTGACTAGCTAAAATGTATATTGCAAAGAAACATGACACTGTGGAGGAGCATAAAGTTCTCGGTTGTTGTTGCTGCGCTTTTTGTAAAATAGTGATAATTGGGACTCTATAATGAGTCTACCCATTTGCTGCCTTCTGTTTGAAGGTGTTTTCCGCAACACGAGACCAAATAGGACATTTTTAATTCTGAAATGCTTCATCTGAAAAGCACTTCTGTATGTTTTACAGGAAACATGCTAGAATTTTATTACCAATAGCCCTTTTAGCTATTCTACAAAAGTCTGGATCGAGTGGTAGTTTCATAATTTGTTTTCGAAAGGTTTGATTGAGTGATGTTAGAGCCTTATCACTGTTGTGCACATTCAGCTTGAAGCAATAACCATTATTCAATTCATTGCGGAAAACTGAGACTCATGTAATAAATCAAATGGACGTGCGGAATGTCTGCAAAATATGTGAAAAATATTGCTCGATCCAGACTCTCTCGTAGAATAGCTAAAACGCCTATAATGCAAAAGCGTAGAATGAAAGAACTGCATGAGCTTTTCTCAACGACTGACTTACACTTTGACATCCTACTGTTTGCCTTTTATTCTTAGTATCTGAGCACCAGTAAGTGCTTACAAACAGACAAAAATTCGAATCACAAGCTTTCCAGGAGACTAGGGATCTTTTGTTTGAAAGTCAAGAAACATTGAATATTAGATTCAATAAGAATGACAACTCCCCGACAACTTCACCTTGGGACGAGTGCTTTGTAATGAATTAATCAGATGTTATGGTCACATTTTGATTGATGCCTCGTTAAAACAGAAACTTGTGGTATCTCTTCATGGAGTAAGTACCTAATACAAATTTGACATTTCTATTTGCTGAGTTTACAATAGATTAAACGCTTACTTTGAAGGATTCTATTGGTAGTTGTTGTTGATACAAAATCAGTATACACCGTTCCCGTTGCAGCAGCAGAAACAAATTTTCTCTTGACCTCGAAAACAGTTCCAAATTTCCCAATATTGGCTCGAAATCTTACTCGTACTGTAACAGGAACACCGTTCCCGTTAACACATGAGAAGCACATTTTCCCTCGACCTTGAAAAAAGTTGCAAATTTGCTGTTATTAGCTCAAAATATTACTCAAGCTGTAACGGTGTATACTAAATGTGTATGCACCATTCCCGTATAAACCGTCCCCCTTACTGCATGGGAAGCACATTTTCCCTTGAACTCAACGAAAATTGCTAATTTTCCGTTATTGGCTCGAAATTGTACTCAAACGTCGGTCTTGAACTCAAGACTTCTTCTTCGAAAATTTGGAAAGGACAAGAATGTTTTGTGAATGAAGAAGTTAAAAATCTGGTAGGAATAATGTGTGGTGTGCGCTAATAATAATGAGAACTGACAAAAAGTTCAAGGAGACAGAAGACTTGTGTAGAAAAAAAGTCTGTAGATTATGTACTAGTCTAGTTATACGAATTGACGAATTTCATCTGCTATATTTACAGTTATAACACTCTAAGCGAAAAGACTTTGAACTGAATGTTGTTTTAAGCCAGACAAAGTTACGGAAAAAATAGAAGTTGATAAACTGAAATCTGAAATAAATGTGCACCAAAGTGGTGAAAGTATAAACTCGTGAAATTGATTGAAAGTGAAAAGACCTCAGAATATGAGATTTTCCTGAGGACGAAAGCGAAGAAATGTAAATTCTTAGTAGCTTTCTAACGCCCAACAGCAATATCCCGCCTTTAAGAAACCTCGCTTTCTGACCTCTGACATAGTGATCTTCCTTTATCAGCATATTATTCTCTTCTTGTTCCAACACAAATTCAGGGTCTAAGATTCTTAGAAAATATAGTTTCTTAAAGGCGGGACTTTATTGTACTCGTTGATGTACCATAGGATTTGGGAATTTATGATCTTGACAAGTTTCCTTTTGAAAGATTTCGACAGATTTCTTAATTATTCATTCCTTAGTCAGAAAAATAAACCTACTTGGAAAAACGGTTCTGGAAATAATAGAAAATCACAAAAAATCTCTCGGATCTGTAGTGAGCGTAAAGCTGGCTTCTCACTGTATACAAAATAATGCGCGCAATGGTGTTCTCTATAGATTAAGACAATAGAAATATAAGTGACACAAGTCCTTCTTTGGCGCTATGTTTAGAATAAATCGCTATACCTCCGTTCATTTACTTTGAAATAAACTAATATATAAAAAATGCCTATTTCATAAGCTAATTTCCATTAATAAGAATTCTGATATCTGATAAGTGTCTACATTTCTTGATCGTATTTAGCATTTCTGTACTTTACCCAATACACACAATTAAATACCATATAAACAATGAGAAATAGCGCTCTTGCAAAGTTCTCTACATAATCTGCCAAAGTTGAATCGTCTTCTCCTGGCTCATTTTTATTGACAGTTTCTCCAACATTTCCATTCTGCACAAATTTTTTCCCTTTCGTAAATGTGAGATGTAATGGAGGTGGATCGGTGGATAATCTTTTGTGGCAATGCTTATTATAAGGGTTTTGCATGTCCAAGGGTGGTTGCTTCAGGAGAACCTCCTCGGCCTAAATGAAAGTAGATAAATGAAAATGATGCAAACATAAATTAAATTGAAAGACAAAATGATGCACTACAGCAGGAGTTAAGATGATTGGGTAGTAGACTTCCTTCCAATACGTATTAGCTACAAGTCATTTTACAATCCTTGAATTTAGTGAAACAACTTGAAAAAGTAATTTTCAACATTGCAAAATAGTTACAATGATCATCTTGAACATTTTCTAAATTTCTCGATACTTTTAGTGATGGAAAGACAAATTTCTGTCATCTACACATGCGAAATTTTTCGATCATTACTTGCTTATTCTTTTGAATAAAAAATATTACAATCATTGAAGTTGTCTCTCAATGGTAGGCTCAACGTGTAATGACTACCAGGGACGATACCCCTCCCCCACAACATGAGCAGAAAGAGACGGGGATAAAGCAGAGAACTCCATGCAAACATTGCTCAGTAGGTCCTCAACCCTAATCCTGTTGTCTTGTTTAAACTTTGAAAAAGCACGTTCCTTCAAGAAAAATGCATTACAAACATGCGGACAAGTTACAAGTTTGCTAGCATCAGAAACAGAATTTAAGGACATCTTAATGATGATGAAATGTTTACAAACCTCTTTGGCATCCGGCTTTTTCCGTTTGGATCGTATGATAACCTTCTCACAATTCAAAACTATGACGTATTCTATCAGTGTACACAACACGAAAACAAATGACGTCAGCAAGTAAACATCGACAGCTTTGATGTAATTGACACGTGGTAGTGTTGAATTGGCGTTACCCCATAAAGTTGCAACGGTTAGCAGAGTAGTGATGCATAATGCTGCAAAAGAAAGTGGTATTTCTTATACATTGCACCGGACGAATGAAGCAAGTTAAAACGTTTCAAAATGTAGTTTGCTACCCTTTTATCAGATTCATTAAGGGATACGTCCGGGGTTGGTATGATTAATGCTAGAAAAGTAACTTACCAACTGCTGCCGAAAATTCTTAACTTTTTGTTCCATTTTTTGAGGATAGTAACAGCTTCAAATTCAATAAAAATTCTGATATTTTAGGCCAAATCTGGTCCTTGTGGCGCCATTTTCTTGCATGAGCACACGATAAAGAGGTTGGCAACTATTAAGAGACGAGAAAACAATAGGACAGCCTTAATTTCGTTGAAAATGACGTCGGAAGACACAGATTCTTTGCGCTCTAAAGACGGCATTTCGCTCAGATCGTTTATTTGAATACACAATTCTGCAGGGAAAAGACGAAAAAATGATGAGAAAAATTACGACACACCATTCATAACTGTATAATCTTGTATTTTATCATTAATCATACCAACCCCGGACTTTTCCTTTAAAAGTGAGTATCGCTGACCGATTTTAGTCAACTAATTTTTGTTATTTAAGCTTAAGTAATAACTACAAAATATTCATCAGTTTTAAGAAATCTGGTGAATACGCAGTAAACAATAGTCTTGGAAATATTCCAATTTCTTTTTACTCACTCGGTATTTAGCAAAAAAAGTTGAATAGCTAAGAAACAGCAGGAAATAATATGTATCTAGAAATAAAATAGGTAAAAGAAAATAATATGCATCTTGAAAAGTCTTTTGGTGGCGCAAACGAGAACATTGCTTTGATGAACGGAACCTTCATGAGTTTTGTTTGCATCTCAAAATTTCAAGTATTGTCTATCAAACCTCAATTTGGAGAACGTCAATTTATAGACATAGCTAGAAGCTTTATCAAAGTTTCATATAAATTGCTCCGGCATTTGATAGCAAGTCCGTTTTAAATATGGGTCGTTCTTGAAAACTTTGGCGAGATTTCTAGTCATGCCTCTGATTAGATAGGCCTAGACAAGCGAGAGGTCTAGACATGCCTACATTGCAGTGACCCATCTGGCAAACGAAGTATTTTTGATATGGCATTTATTGACCGGATTAGTATTTGTGGGTTTCAGAGCTTGAGGATCGTGTTTGAGTAACTGAACAATTTGCTAAATATTTTGTCTGACATTGGTCACAGCAATTCTTCAGATAAGATCAGGAGAGAAAAGAGCAAGAACAAAGATTTTGCAATAGCTTGAATTTAGCCAATCAGAGAGCCAGATAAGTTCGTAAATTTTCATCAATAACTTACCAACTCTAGCAGGCGTTGATTTCCTGTTAATCCATAAGGATATCCAAGATACACAAACCACAGCAACACAAGGGATATAAATCTGTAGAATCGAGTGCCCCATCAATCTTTTGAATGTGAAAGAAACTGTAAGCACAGAGTATTGTCCTGTAATGAAGGAAAATTGCAGATAACGTGAGGAAACAAAGCAGATATAGGAGTGACATAAGTCCCTTGTATCCCTTGTATCCCTGCGGTAAACCTTGCTATGCCTAGGCCTATTCTCAGCTATCATTCCACTGAAAAAATGCAGCAAAGTAGTGTTAAGTTCTCACAGTTGATTAACGCTTAATTCGCAGTGGAATCATGCGAGCTGATTGTCATCATAAGTTCTTGTGGCGACGGCCTAAACAAATCTTCCAAGATCTTTTGCATGATGCCTAATTCTTGAAAAGTTTGCTTCATAATAGTGAGCGAGGAGAAATGACAGGCCAAGTACATGAATCTTTGAAACAAACTTTAGCTTAGAATATGTTTCTGAATCACTTCTTTCAAAAGACAGGCAAGTAAAAAACGGATGTTTCATCCAGATCAAATTTACCTGCCACATATCCAACTAATTCTGCTTTTGAATCGTAATTAGTTAATTCGAATTGTGACATTGTATCATCAAGGATCTTAACACCAGGGTGCATCTTCCATGAATATATCAAATCCCGACCAGCATGTGCATCTGAAATGACAAAATCAAAATATTACAAATCTTTAAAAAGCTCTATATCAAATCTCTACTACTACTACTACTACTACTACTACTACTACTACTACTACTACTACTACTATCATTCAGAACATTCGGCTTCCCGAATGGCTGTGGCGGCATACACAATGTTCCTCCATTTCTCTCTGTCCTGGGCTGTTGTAATGGCCTCAGTCATAGTCAGTCCTAGCTTCTCTTTGATTGTATTTGTCATTCTGGTTTTCTGCCGTCCTCTTGATCTTTTTCCAAATACCATTCCTGTCAGTAAGTCATTTTCTATGCATCTATGTCTCATAATGTGTCCCATGAATTGAAGTTTCTGTTGCTCTATCTCGTTAACAAGTCCTTTAGTTTCCCCGATCTCGTCAAGAACACTTTTGTTTGTTCTCTTTTCCGTCCAGCTGATTCTTAACAGTCTCCTGTATGCCCACAGCTCAAATGACTGTATTCTAGCTCTATCACTCTTTTTCATTGCCCAGCATTCAGAGCCATTCAAATGTCTGCATCTCTACACTGACTGAGCCAACAGGTTGCGTGTGTGTTTACTTTTTGATACTGCGTGACCTCAAAAAAACTTCACGAGCTACGTTCATCTCTAGGTGAAGTTATGCAAAATGTTGACTGAGAAAAGGATGGCCATTATTTTTCACTGTCAAATGTAGGATTCGAAATGTTCATTCAGTCTGGTTTTCGGACAGTAATCGTTGCTTAAAGTGAGTATGCTGCATCTCGAAAGATAGCTAAACCTTTCTACGAAACGGTGAAACAACGCATTGTCAATAGCTCTCGAATGTAGCTCGTGAATTTTGTTTGGGTTTACCCGGTATATCAAACCAATCGAAATTATTTGAGATGCAAAGATCATGGTAAAAATTCCCGGCGACGTTTTTAGCGCAATCATATGTCATGCATCCCAAAGAAATTTCCTACTTTCAAATATCGAGCAGAGATTCAAAATTCTACCATTTACTTGATTTAAACATGCCTCCCAAAAGACTTTTTTCAAGTACAATACAACGTCTGTTGCTGCAGAAACCAAAATTACTTTTGACATTCAGCCATAAACAAAGAGAGTTTCAAAGGGAAACGAACAGGAAATCACATCTAAATACTTGATTTGATTCATTTGATTGATTTGATTGATTTGATTTGATTGATTTGATTTGATTGATTTGATTGGATTGATTTGATTGATTTGATTGGATTGATTTGATTGATTTGATTGGATTGATTTGATTGATTTGATTGGATTGATTTGATTGATTTGATTGATTTGATATGATTTGATTTGATTGATTTGATTTGATTGATTTGATTGGATTGATTTGATTGATTTGATTGGATTGATTTGATTGATTTGATTGATTTGATATGATTTGATTTGATATGATTTGATTTGATTGATTTGATTTGATTGATTTGATTGATTTGATTGATTTGATTGATTTGATTTGATTTGATATGATTTGATTTGATTGATTTGATTGATTTGATTTGATTGATTTGATTTGATTGATTTGATTGGATTGATTTGATTGATTTGATTGGATTGATTTGATTGATTTGATTGATTTGATATGATTTGATTTGATATGATTTGATTTGATTTGATTGATTTGATTTGATTGATTTGATTGCTTTGATTGATTTGATTGATTTGATTTGATTGATTTGATTCAGTTAGGGAGTGTTGCCCTTCAGTAAAGGCTGATTTTCAAAGGGCCCTCCATTACAAACATTTACAGAATAATCTAAAACAAGAATAATCCAAACGTACTTACAAGAAAAATCATAATGTTAAAACCTAATAACGATAATTGATAATTTACATCAAAAGAACGTATTTACAAAGAGAAAACAAACTTACAGCTGACAAGTTCAAACTTGCAATACTGTGTATCCATTGGATAACTTCTCAGGTTTAATTTGCAAGATGGTGAAACGGTAACTCTAAAACGCAAAGAACGAACTTCAGGAATGGCAATAATTTGGTAAATTCTATATTTGCATTTTGTATGGTATATTTTCACGGAAGATGTAATCTATATCACTTAAATATATCTGAAATTACAATAAAAAACCTGTCAAAAGTTATGTGTGCATGATGTATGTAAAATTTCGCCAAGAAATTAAAAATTAGATGTAACATAAATTTAGGAGAAAAAAAATAAGTCTAATCACGGGTGTACAATATGATACAAACATGCAAATACGATACGTTTTATACATAGTACTGGTCGCTTTGAATAAAGTATCTCGCCCCCATCCCCCTAGTAAGCCACCAATTATTTAATTAACTATCGTATGTAAAGTCTGTCTCAAATTATATATGAGGTGAGATTTGTGATAGCGCAAAATTTTCCATAACGGCGGCAGGCATCTTGTCTGTTGTTATCGCGGACAATTTTTTCACCTTATGTCTAATTTGAGACAGAATGTAGTTTTCTTTCTTTTGCTTTCCCATGTATTATTGTCTTAGTTTTTCGTGATGCCACAGAATAGTCATGATATTTTGCATCTAGTGGCATCGTCTTGTAGTGTAGTAAAGTATTTTGTAAGTAGTGTAACTAGTAAATTTGTATTGTAAATTTTTTAATGGAATGTAGAAAAAAAAAATACAAATACAAATATAAAAGTTGAAAATTTAATCCAAAAATACCCCCAGTTAAAATGGCAGGGATAGCATTAAAAGGTCAGTGCGACCTTGTTTCCATAATGGTCAGGAACACTGTTATGTTAAATTTTTGGTTCTTACAAATATAAAATGTTTGAAACATTGGGCTCTTTAAAGCAATTCTTGCTAAGAATTCACAGTACGTAAAGAGAATCTAGCCTCACTACATAAGGACCCTCAACTTACGCTCATCTAATTGAAGTGAATTAATGTTGTTGTTGTCGCTCCAGTCAAGGGCCTTATGGACTAACTCTTCTCAAAACGGCAAAAAAATTCTCGCCAGGACCAAATTTGTTCCTGGACCAATCAGGATGCAAGACTTGAAATAACTTGATGGGATTGGCTGATTCTTCTTCAATTTAAACTTCCCGCCAAAGGCAAACAAACGAATTCGAACAACGCGTTCGACTGAACTGCTCCAACGATCAAAATCTCAAAGTAGCGAACGAATTTACGAGATCTTTTGCGTCCCCAAACAACCAAAATATCACTTATGGGTAGGATTTTTTTGCTTTAATAGCTTGAAGAAACATTCATCTAAGTACTGATAGCTTGTTTTGCAGTGTAGCACTTCAGGAAAACCACTTTTTGCGGCGATTTAGGGTCGGTGGTTTAAAGAAAAAATAGCAGGTGATTTAGGCCATGTCCGTTTCTGGAAGGGTAAGTCCATGAGTCGTAGTTATAGCGTCCATCAGCCTATAATAGCGATAACCTACGAACATATAATCAGTCTAAAGAGAATCTGCGGTGCCTTCGAGAACATTGCACATTGAATAGACCGTTTAGCTATGCTACAAAAGACTCTGGATCGAGCGATATTTTTATACATTTTCATATGTGAGGGTTAGATTGAATGGCATTAGAGCTTCTATCACTGTGGTAAACCTTCGAAAATTCTTCAAAACGTATATAGAAAAATATCGTTCGACACAAACTCTTCTTAGAATAGCTGATGTCATGCGTCGAGAAAGAGCTGTTTCATGGAATGAAATCGATAGATTTGTGTGACAGAAGGTCTTATTAAATCAGGTCTTACAGCGGTGGTAGGTCACAGCATTAAGAGCACTTTGCTGCAATTCTAGTTAACTGAAACAATACAACAAATTCCATCACAACACCTAACGACAATTTCAAGCTAAATCTGGGTCAAACGTGCGACCACATAAATCACATTCCAGACACTAAAGAAGAAAGAATAATTGAAAGTTTAATTTGTGAAAATTCTCGAGAATGATTAAAATTTAACTTTCGAATTTTGATCTTATTACTCAGACAAAATAGATTAAATTTTAAAGGATTGATTTTAAAATGTAAAGCAACACATCATTAAAATAGTTTTTAGATTGATGAAATTACATACGCAGATGTAATAATAGGCTTCTTCAAAGAGATCACTGAAAATATTTATATTGACTGTATAAGCAAAACTCATCAGCACTAGTTCACGTTAGATTTTTTAGTTTTTGCATACAATGAATGAAAATTAGACTCACAAACAAGAATCTCTTGTTAATGTGTTGGTGATAAGAGAACGGAGATAACAAAACAGTCAATATTGATTCAAATGTAATAAACCAAACGAAAACTACAGCCAAAGTTATACTGACTTAAGCTTTAGATTGTGCCAAGGATCACTGGAAATTCAATTACTAGTGCATAAGACAGATGAAAACTGACGACAGTCGCATCACTTCTCCAGAAGGTGTGCGAGATTTGAATAGAAAGACATAATTTCTGGAGATTTTTAATGATTTTTGTGTAGAAGTATTTTGCCGAAGACATGGAATACTTTCTTGAGTGATTTACCACTCGATTAAAGCTGAGTTTCTGGTTGCAAATTTCCAAGGAATTCATCTGATTCAGAAGCTGGGCCATAAATGTCTGAATTGCGCACAAAATATAGTAAACTTGTTGCACGAATTGTTCAGGTTCTTCTTAGGTATATCCTTCTACTGTCGACATGTGCTGTTATCTTTCCTAAATAAGTCCCCCTCCTATGCACAATGAGTGAAGTAGCCATCCAGGTTTCAAGGAATCATTTATATCTTGGTCTATTTACACTTGCTGCTTTAGTAATCGGCCGTTTAATTTCTTTTCCTTTAAATTGCTATTCGCTTTGTACTGGCTTGGCTTGCCATTCAAAGGCAACGGTTGCTGTTGTTACAAAATATGCCCTTGTTTGGGTAACCTACAATCTCTTGCAAAAGTGTTGAACCCCTACGAAAATCTATGTTTTTTCGGAAATATTGCCCCTCCTCCCCCATTTCAATGTTGCTTGCATTGGTGAATCATTCTTTTGGTGGATCTGCATGAAAAACACCTCTTTGCCAGGTAGTCAACATTGAAACGGGGGGAGGGGGGACAAAAATTCTAATTTTTCAATAGGGGTCCAACACTTTTGTAAGAGATTGTAGCCCTGTATTTAGATGCAATGCTTAGTTATAGACGCATTGTCACCCAGGGTGTTGTAATTTCAGACTGTCTGAAAATGTAATTCCTAAGCAGAATTGTGGATCCAAACTGCAGTAGTTTAACTAATAGATACGTTAACAAACGTAAACATTTTCTAGCAGTTCAACAACTGCCTAGGCCAAATTTGATTTTTAGGTAACCTGAGTGACAATGGCAATAACTCTTTTGGGTTTATTATCATTTAGATTGAAGATAAATACCTTGTTCCCCAGAAAACTTTCCCATTTGGGTAAATATCCAATTTGTGATTATTGACTGTGACATGATGCATTTTGGATTCCATTGAATTAATGAACACTGTGTCCGGAACCCAAATGATGTCCGCTGGATGTTTGGTACCAGCTGTAAGAGTCATCACTCTTGAAAGATTATGCTGCAAGCGATGGTCAGTCCATGTTTGACGAAAAAACATGTCCAGTGTAAAGGCCTAAAGATGAATATAAGAGTACGTAAAGTATCAAAATCAAAAGGGCATGCTCTTGTCAGTAGACGATTTCAATTTCGCAAGTTCGTTTTTTATCAGTAGATTTCACAATAGACTAAGTCTAATCACAATATTCTAAAAAAGCGCCTAGATCGAACGTTATCTTTATACATTTTTATACGAGACGTTCGATCGAGTGGCGTTAGAGCTTCTATCACTTTTGTGCATATTCGAAAATTCTACAAAATGTAGCAAAATGTTGTTCGATTCTGATTCTTTTCTGAACAGCTAAGCGTTTTGGACGAAGAAACACGAAACAGTAAGGATGAACGACAAGTCATACACCTGCAAATCAATAACATTCAACTATTAACATATCCAACTGAGCATTTGAATGATATTTTCGCACAAATTTTACAATTCCTTAGGCCGATGCATTCTTAGTCCAGCACCAAACTCTGGAGCTATATGTTCAAGTCTCGACAGACTGGATCATTCAAACTTAGTATTCCAAATTAACTGAACAAAGGAACTTTTTTACAATTTAAATGATTAAGTTTATCTCTATCTAAAGTTTTCAGAAACAGGATGTTGAGAGGTTGGACGACAAAATACTGAGATATATTTTAACAAACTAAGGCCTTTCGGTTAAAATATATGTGTTCAAATATATCTTAGTATTTTTTGTCGTCCAACCTCTCTAAATCAAATTTCTAGTTATATATTTCACCAAGTTTCTTTTTAAAAGTTTTCAGCACGTGGATTAGGTGAAGTCACGTTGTTTTGTAAAATATTTGAAAAAGCTGTATATTGTACAGTCGTTAATTCAAGATATATGGAACCAGGACAATCAAAGCTTGCAGAGAAAAATTTAAGCAATTAAGCCAACCAGGGTTTCGTGCCTGCGTCTGCAGCCTATCAAGGCGAGGTACAAAGTCTATGGACGTATTCGGGTCCTTCTCTGGCCGTTTTAATTGCTTGCATTTTCTCTTCAACCTTCCAATCTTAAGAAGTTATCTTCGAGTATCAACATCTCTTACCATATTGAGAGTGTCAAGTTTTCCAAATGACATCACACTAGCATCAACAATGACATCAACCGGGTCACCTTGAGAACAATAAAATTCAAGTTTAAAATAAGCTGTGACCTTTCATCATTCTTATATGAAACTTTAAAACGACAAGTCTTAGAAATTTTCATGTATATGTCAGTTCAGTAAAAGATGTATTGCTAGAATTTCACATTGAATATATATGAGTTTGTTGGATAGAGCAAGGATAAATTTTGCAAAACAAAAGATTCAGGTTTCTGAAAAGACAAATCAATTTGCCTTTCTGAAGAACGGTTTCACAGCTCGGAGTGCACTCAATCAAAGCAAAATGAACAGAGAAAGCACAACATTTTGGCGGGCTGCGTCGAAGGCTCGTCGAAGGTGTGAAATCTATTGTTGAGATTGCAAAATCACTTTATCTCAATCAGTCCTGAATCCTTTGTTTACAAAATTCCCCTTGCTGTTGGAAAGATATATTCAATCTCTGCTTCAAACACAATTCGAGCATTCAAGCAAGGCTTCACTTGCAGCATCGTAAAAAACTGATAGTTTATATCTATTTCTTCCGGAGCTTAGATTTGCCTCTGACCTATTTTGAAAACGGAATGATCTTGAAGCAATAAGTTCGGAGGCGATTTTCATATGGTTGGTGATAAATCTAAGTTGGTGCTGATTTTTCAAAAAAGATTTTCAGTGATATATTTCATTTAGGCATTCCAGAAAAAATATTCCAAGAAGAAAAACATAACTGATACAAAAGTCAGAGAGAGAGAGAGAGATAATAAATACCTGTGTAATTAGGCCTAAGCTTTGTATCATAATTATTCAGAATTCTTTTCAACATATTTGTAACTTCTTCATCTGTCATTGGTCTTGGCTTTGTATTATTCCTGTTGATAAAAGAGAAGAAATAGAAGTCAGGAACTTCGTTGAGCGAGAAGGGTTGGATATTACAATGTGTAAGGAATGATGCTTCTTGTTTGGTAGTAACAAGCACAAAAGAGAAAAAGAGATATCTATCTTGTTTTTTATGTGTATGACAAAGATTAAAGTAAGTCAGTATCGTGGTATTAAAAGATTTGCAATTTTGGGCACTCTGCTTTAAAGACCTTACAAGCTGAAGCTTCCTTTTCATCTTGATTTTCTTTGAATAATTCAAATAACTCTGAATTTCTTCAAAACACACCGGGTGTTCCAGAGTATGCAGAGAATACATACCGGGTGTATACAAATTTCAAGAAGAAGAAGAAGTCCTGCATAGCGGGACGAAATATTAGGCAAAAAACAAATTCAGACATTGCTGTTGTTTTTTCGTCGTATTGCGGTGTTTCTGCCTACAAATTTATTTCATTCATTCGTCACCGCAAGCATCTTCGGATCCGACGATCGACGCTGGTATCGTGGCCTTTACTTTTTCGAATTATTATATACAGATTTGGTTGGATCTAGCGACGATAATTTAGCTCTATTTAATGGCTAATCAATTTGAAAATGTTTCTCGATAGTTAGCTTGAACATAGAAACCTCATTTGTCGATATTGGTGCTTTAAATGCTGAAACATTAAAGTTGAAAGTTAAAACTTTTGCAAACTGATCTCTCAGAACAATGGGCACCACGTCATAAACTATGTTTATGGTCCAATGTCCACAAAACTATGTTTATGTGCAGACATAAACATAGCATAAACTATGTTTATGTCATTGATTTGGTTGGATCTAGCGACGATAATTTAGCAATCAATTTGAAAATGTTTCTCGATAGTTAGCTTGAACATTCATTTGTCGATTGCTGTCAGGTCCAAACCAGAGCTTTGGCATTTTGGTCTAAGCCAAGTCTTGAAGCACAGCAAATAAATCAACAATATGCATTCCTTGATAAAATTTGAACAAAACTTGATCATATCGCATTCTGTTTGCTAGAAAAGAAGTCAACAATCGTGCCAATTTTCATTTTTAATCAATTTAGTAATACGGCACAACTCATGGATATTCTGCTGAGAAATAAAAATTCTATAACCTGTTTGCCACTGTCTCTGTTCTGTTTTGAACATTCTTCGAAGGAGCGCTAGAGAAAATGGAAACAATTTGAATTGATTTGAGCTAAAGATATACTCGAATCTCTAGGAGCGTAGCTTGTATTGGATGAAATATAAGTATGACTCAAAATTTACTGGTATCAATATTGAATAATCGACTTCAACGTGTTCGAATCAGGGGCAGCGCCAGCCCTGAAAAAGTGCGGTGGACAAGAGATAGAATTGATTGCCAGAGCCAAGATCTTGCCACAAGGCATACCCGATGTTTTCTATGTCATTTCTGCTCAGGAATGTCCACCTCATGTCCGCCAGACATGTCCACCCCAGACATGTACACCCCAGTCCATCGCGTGGCACCGCCCTTGGTTCGAATAGATGGTGCACATCCCACCAAGTGAGATTGAACTAAGTAGCCTGACTCTTATCCGTGAGTTCTCGTTCGATAAGCTATTTAATGGTAATTGTAACACGCTATTTGATGTCTTAAGGCCATTATTTTTAATCAAGCATAACAGACTCGAAGAGATTGTCGGCATATCAAATTTGCTGTAGTTGATCGAAAATTTGCAATCTGTCATCATTAAGGGTCCACGTGTTATTTTGATTGACAGTTCTCTTAACCTATATGTCACAACAAGCTCGTTAGTTTTGACCCATGTTGCTGGAAATTAGAAGTCATTTGTAATCAAATCGAGCGTTCTATTCATTGTTTCGACCACAAATTTGGACTGACTGCAATCAAAAGATAGCGACACAGTAATACAAACTGCTTGAGGTCAATTTATTCACAGTGTGTTATGATAGGTATGATTGAATAATTTGCTTTTTGGCATGACCACTTTGTTGAATAAGATTTTGGATTTCAACCAGACTCACATATAGGTTAGACCGACGACTTGATTCCTTGCATTCATTCAATGTTTTTAATCTGATTTCTATGTTTCACTAATACAAAACAGATTCTATACACAGACTTAGATGTTACGAAGAATCTGAAGAAAAATCGATCATGGTTTATTCTTCGAACGTCGAACAAGAAATCAAACGTCTATCAGGGTTTGTAAAAGTTGCATCGAGAATAAATCAAGAACCGCGTAAAGCGGACATGTTTTTCAGTAGTAAAGGCATCAAATTTTGATTGGTTGATAACCCCACAAATTTAACTAACCACAGTACGTAAAAATAACAACAAAGGCAAGTTTACATAAATATTTGGAAGAAGGCAACAACGTTCTGTCCACATCCACTTGAGAAAGAATTTCAACTTACTCCTGACTAGATGCCAGTATTATTTGAATCGACAGCAAAACTAAAAAGCTTAACTTTACAATCATCAAAGTGTCCATGGTTCTGCAAAGCAAAAATACCGTTTAAAATTCAAGGCTATATGGATGCAAGAAAGCGTTGCATGCCAAGTGTCATATGAAAAGCCATTCAATAAACATAAATAATTCACAGAGCAATCAATGTTTGCGCCATGCTGTGATCCAAATCGCAAAGAACTGCGCTGGTAGGCTTGGAAACTGGCATTCACTGATGTAGTTGTTGGGGATACAAACAGGCTAATTTGTGAGCCTCAAGAACCCCCTAAAAGGGCTTCAGCTCGCATGCCAAATAACGATTTACTTATATGTAATATGCAAATTAGCTTTACGGTTGAGAACAAGGGAACAAACAAAAGCAGGGGTGCGCATAACAACGTGAGCCCCAACGTCAATTCGCTCACAACAAAGGTGAAACACAATGTAAAAACAATAGGGTCAGCACTGTCTCTGTCCTTTTGAACAGATTCAGTTCTTTGAGGACAATCAGTTCTTTGAATGTCTAACTTGATGGATCAGAAAAATCAATGCAAAACTAACAACGTTGACCAATAAACAAATTGTAGACAGAATAAAGTAAAGCATGTCGATACAGCCTAAAACAAATGAGGATTCCCTTCATCTAATTTCAATGAATACTGTCTCAAAGAATTGCAGTAAAATATATTGGTATTTTTGATCAAAGTTGTTTTAATTCAGCTTCAAAACATTGACAGCGAGTAAAAAGAATCTCTAACAACATCCGTACTTCTTTCATGTACAAATATTTCCGTGGGTTCTTTAAAGCCTGTTTGAAGATTTAAGATGACATTGTCATCATTCTAAAGCCGAAACTTGTTCATCATTTCTAGCACCTTCAAATCTTGTTAGCATTCTCAGCTCTACAACTAAAAACTGCCGACATTAGTAGAAAAAGTTGCATACCAGCAAAGTTTAAAAACGACAGATTTGTTACAATATACCTGAAGCTCAATTTAATCTAAGTTGGCAATCTGATGTTGTATCTTTGCATCTCTTTCGAACAAATGTTCAGAAAAACTAAGCCAACAAGCAAGCAAGCTTAGACCTGTTTCACTTCTCTTCTTCATTCTTAAAGCCTGCTGTTCTAAAACAAAACTGTTTTCCTTTCAGCAGGTCAATCATGTCATCACTCACACCATTTGTCATTATTTCCATGCTGTCTATAATCTTAGTTATCTACAGTTTGTCTTTATGTTTAAAAATATTGTTTTTCTTTCTGATCTAATCTTGTCTTCACATCCACACCAAAACAATTAGCTTGCTTCTTTAAATAACGTTATTCACAATTTATCTAATGAACAATGACAACAATGTTCAGATTGTTGAAAAACATCCCAAGAAAAGATTTTTGTGAGAGTTAATAGATAAAATGACCGAAAACAAAACAAAGATATTTTGTAGTACACTGAAAACCAAATATGTTGTTGAATCTAATTTAAAAGAAAGGAAAGATCGAAAGATATTTGATAATGATGTCTGGTTTGGTAAACTGCCTGGGAAACAGTATCTTGTAAAATACAGATAAAAAGTTGGTTTTATGTTTTCAATTTAACGAAACTCGTTCGTTTTTTGTGGAGTCAATGTAATGATGGGCAAATTTCGTGTGAAATCGCTAATTATGCAGCTGTCCGGCTAAAAACGCCAAGTTTTGTACAATACAATTGCTCAAAGCATATGGTTTCAATGCCTCTATTTCATTGCCTCTCTCCCAGAAGAACAAAATAACACCTACCTATCAAATCTATTTGGTTTTGATAGAAAGACAAAAAAGAAAGTTCAAAGAGAATCAAATTTTAGTGATTTTCCAAACTGTACAAGTTAATTTTTGATTCACCCGGTATGAGCCCGTTATAAAACGCTACATGAATAATTAAAGAAAAACCCTGTTCACTATTTAATCACAATGAATAATCAACAGATTCTTGAATGAGAGAAAACCACTCACCTTGTTTTTATAGAGAAAAATCTAATTCAGCTAACAACACACAATTTTGATCGATGATTGCAAACACCTCACAACCAAATGAACCTGAAATTGAATCCAAGGATTAGTCGATGATTTGACATCTAAAAAACATTGATCTCAGATTGAATACGCGACCTAATTGCGACTTTCAGTTTATTCATTTGAAATCTTACAGAACGAGCTCCTTCGTAAGCAATGATTGCAGATGATGATGATGTTGATGATGATGATAAGTTTTAAGCTAGCGTAAACAAAGCCCGGGCATTCTGTTCGGCAAAATTCAATCCAGGTATTTCCTACTTAAATGCTAACTCAGTTAAAACCTGTTCAATGTTAAACTATATTTCTGAGGCACGGTTGGCAACAAGCTCTAAACCACGAAGAAAGATGATGGGTTACAGGAAACCTCCTGAAAGAATCTGAGATATTTGAAGGGTAAAAGGCAAAGTGCCAACTGCAAACAAAAAAGTTATTCAAAGCAATATTCATCTTAAAACTGAGAAGGGGCAATTGCAGGTGCTTTTTTACCATATGGCTAAGAAGTGACAGTTTAATCACTTAGAAGTGTCTGTAGAGTTAATTTTACGAGCCTCGATCAACTAATGTGTTGATTAAAATGGCCTCAATTTCTTTCATTTGATCTAGCACTATTTGAAGTATTTACCCTCTCATTCACGTAATTCAAAGAACCTAAACTTCTAGCAGTGTGACAAGGCTGAATTTTGTAAAACAAAGGATACAGTTCTGCTTAAGACAAAGCGATTTGGCAGCCTCAAGAAAAAATTTCACACCTTTTGCGCAGCGAACCATAACATTTCACTCTCTTTGTTTATTTTGATTTAATCGAGTGCACTGAGAGGTGTGAAATCTATTCTTCAGAAAGGGAAATCGCTTTGTCTTGTCAGAAACCTGAATGTTTTGTTTCACAAAATTTGAACTTGCTTTGCAACGTTGAATTAAATCGATGGAGTTAAAAGTGGCGTTAGCAAGGGGCACTGAACAATCTAGACATAGCTTATTGCATTTGCTATTCTCTATAAATGACCAAACAATACGACAATACGTGGCATGTGGCCTTCCTTTGTTAAATTCTGAAACTATATTGTATCTCCGGTTAGTTATTCACTTGACATGAAGTATTTCCTACAAAGCAACATATATGCATCGTTCCCATTAAGTATGCAGCAAACACTTGGGCATGCACTGTACACAATTCTGATAAACTATTAAAGATAGACTAGGTATTGGTTTAAAGAAGATATACTAAATCAGAAGGTAAACGAAACGAAATTATCAATGTAGAGAGCAGGTGACAATTCGCAGTAAAATGATATAAGTTTATTTCTGAATGCAATAACACAAATATAATAACATCACAAAGGCACGGCTTGAAGTTGTTTAGATAAACAACAACCGGTGGCCAAAGTATACAAAATAGGCGAAACAATTCTGTGGGAAAAACAAAAAGGAGCGATTATAGAATGCAGGGCCTTCCAGGGCCCACTCATTAAATGAATGGCGAATGTCATTAAATGAACGGCAAATATCATTAAATGAACGGCAAATATCACAATGGGACCTGGATTCTATAATCAGGCAAACAAAAATAAGCCAGCATTCATATTTAGAGAAGAGAAACATTGGAAATACATCTAATATCATATTTCTCCTCGTTAAGATTTACTTTGTCGAGAAAAGCAGTTGCTAAATTGATTCGATTTCAACGGTCTGAAATCGGAAAATGAATACCATCAAAAGCTGCTTCTGCTCGCTGCTGCCTTTTAGCGGACAAGTGAAGTCCTGTCTAATAACAGTCAATAACGATTAGACTTGATACAAACCTGGACGAACAGGGCTCTCAGATTGTTGATTAAATGAGCTACAAATGCACTTAGTTTGGCAAAGCAAAACACTCTCAGCAACACACTCTCAGCAACACACAAGACCAGTTTCGCATTTCAGCGAACGAATGAATGCGTGCCCAACCACAAACAAGTTAATAGCGGTGCTTGATACAAAACCTATGAATAGCCATTCCTGATTGACGATTAAAATAAATTTGAAATTACTGTGGTGATGAAACGCACTTTTCAGCGACGAACAGTCTTCTTGTTTTAGATTTTGGCAAACAAATGGATTTCTTGCTAGCAACAGATTTTAATAACGCTTAAGCTTGATACAAACCTATAATCTGACGGACGATAAAAACAAACTTTTTAGATTCACTTAGCGAGGCAATGCCACGCACTTGTCAACAACCGTTTTATTTCATCTTGGCAAACGAGTGAATTTCTACCGAACCAAAGATTTAATAACGTTTAACTGGATACAAACCTATGATCTGACGGACGATAAAAAGAAACTTGCAAATTCATTCAGTGAGGCAATGCAACACATTTTCTCTCGAGGACAAAGATCTTTCCTTTTTTATCTCGACGAACAAGATTTGCATTCTAGCAAATTAGTGTTTAGCTTCAGAAGAGGTTGGATGACAAGATATGAACTGCAAATTCACTATGGCAATGCAATACCCTTTTCAATAACGAACAACCTTCTAATTTTGCACTCTAGCAAACGAGTGGATGTCTACATCAACATAGAATTGATAGCGTTTAAGGCTGATACGGACCTATACTTTGATGACAGACGATAAAACAAACTGCAAATTCATTTAGCGAGGCAATGCCACGCACTTGTCAGCAAAAAACAAGTTCAAATGCGGTGTGAGCTTTACGGCTTACATCAAGTCAGAGTCTAAACTCTGAATCTTGAATTTCTGATTTGGTTAATCCAATTAACAAACACTTAAACACAGTTAACGGACTATTCCGAACTATTCATGGAACACAACGCAAGCTGAAGCCACTTTCTGAACACTGAATTACTCTACAAGCAGATGCCTGAGCAAAACAAGAAACTCTTTCATGAAATGAAGTCTGACTTTGTAACCTATCTCAGCCACTTTCTAAATACCGATTCTAACCTTGCAAGCCAGTTAACTCACTTACCGAACGCTTCAGCAACGTAGCAAACTCATTATTGAATACAGCTCTGACTTTGCAATCTATTGAAGCCACTTTCCAAACCCTCGACTTGACTTTGCAAGAGAGTTAATCCATTTAATAAACGCTTGAGCAGAGTTGTAAGCTCCGTTTTAGGTTGCAGCCGTGGTGTGGCGGACACCCAATGTTGAATAAAATATCGCTGTTGCTAGAATGAATAGTAGCTGCTGTGAAGAAGCATAGAATGAAAAACCGCAAGGAAAGCATTGATTTGTCGAATCATATCTTCGTTCAAGAACAGGTCATATATATAAATCATCCCCTGGAAACTCATTCAATTCTACAGGTGTAATGAAGAGATATTCAATTGCAGGTTTAACTTAGTTTTGAATATGGACAATTGGCGCTTGACTTCTGAGTATTGGTTAGCCAAGTAACTAAAGGGAGATTGCTACTGACGTTTCTGACTGTTTTTTAGATGTGAATTCAATCAAAATATTGACCAAAAAGAGTGACCAAGAATAAAACTGGCCTCATGAATTAGTAATGGAACAGCAGGACATATTCTCCATGAGGCGTTTCAGGAAATGTCAAAAAATTCGCAAGCAGCAACAGTCTCTTCGTAATAGCCCTTAGGGTCAGGGCTGGAAAAAATATTTTAATTTCTGGGACCAAAAACTCTGGAAAAAATTTCTGCGAGAACCCAATGTGCCAAAAAGGTCCACTTTTTGAGAGGTCATGATATGTAATACATTAACAAGATTTTGCACATTGATTATAAATTTGTAATTGTAGTCACAATTATAAAATGTACTTTGGCAAATTTGGTTACTTTTTAGCTGATTACTTTCTGAGTCATAAACAGTGACTCAAAACTTCCTTTGTCTGGAAACAGCGGTAGAAACAGTGGCTTTCTTTGGCTGAACAACGTCAAATTTTCCAGAGACTTGTTTGAAATGCAAAGAGAATAAAATTGGGAAGGTTACATTGTGTTAGAAAATTATTTTGCCACTTTTCTCACTTTTCTTTCAGAATCCCCCTTCCTTCTTCTTTGCATTCCTTTCTCATTTCTTTCTGGTGACCTGAAAAACTTTCTGGGACCATTGGTGCTGTGGTCCGCTATTTTTTCCACCCCTGCTTAGGGTTAGCGTTCAGCCAAAAACGTTACTGGAATCAGTTCAGTAAAAATTAGAACAACTGCTGTTAAAGGACCATTGTCACCCATGATCCTTTGCGGTCACCCATGGTCCTTTGCGAGCACGCGGAGCACGCTGAAGTTTCAAACTGTCTGAAAATCAAATTTGGCCTTGACAGAAACTATGTATCCACAGTGCAGTAGTTGAGCTGATAGAACATTTGAACCAACGAAAAACGTTCCTCGACGAAGCAAGTGAATCGTTAAAGTTTCTGGAACCACCAAAATAGAAAACGAAAACATTCGTTTTGTTTTGGAATCAAAAACTAAACACTGCATTTCTTTGGATTGAAATTCAACAGATCAATTCATTCAACAGATGTTGGATTGAAATTCAACAGTGCTCTGCTTGATTACAGCATCGAAAGCAACAAGATGGTTTGAATACGAAAATAAAATTAATAACTGCCTGTGTCTGCATATGGTGTATTCTTTTGAAGATTTATATGTCATGTTGCTGGTAGCTGATTGCGATAGTCTTAGCTATTGTTCATCAATAATCTGGTATTATTCTAGAACAATAAGCTCAGGAGTGACCTAATCGAAATTATCTCTACGATACAGAACTACAAAATCGTGCCGTACATCATAAATTCTTGGAGGAGAAGCATTACCCTTTATACCATGATGAATGATCTTTCTTTTCGGTTGAAACAAGTTATGCGCATTATTCATCTTTCAGGCATAAGCAACGTCGTTTAGAAAATGCGAATGACAATATTAACAACGGCAAAAACTGGAGGACGGCAGAGAACGTTTCTCAGTTTGGCAAGGTCTACTGATATCAGATCAGGCTAGGTCTATATAGGTTCCAAATCTTTAAAAAGGTTGATGTAAAATTCTATGAACTATTTCTTTTAACTGAATGGCTTCAAAGAAACTTTAGCTATTTTGCTATAATTCTACCGTTGGGTTTTTCTGAAATCTTCAACTTTTCAGAATTAGCGTGCTTTCTTCGCTTTAAAAGGGAGTGTGCAATGGTAAGGCTTCTCTATAAATAGAACTAAGAAAACACTCAGGCACGGCATTGTTCCTTCGGCTATTCAATGTTCACAGCACATGTAGGACATCAATTTAGAAAGGATATTTTTAGATTTTTCTGCTCTGTAAATGCAAGCTTCTAGCCTTACACAAACCCTTTAAGAATTCAAGAAAATGTTTGAAAAAACTGAAAACAATCGTAATTTCTAAAATTTTTAACGAAACATGACATCATTCAAAAAATCCATAGTTTATGGGTGTCTGTAATATACTTTCAAGTCCCTTTCCAGCACAAGTCTGTCCCTCTTCTGGTTTACGATTTAGATATTCTATGACGTCACGTCATCTAATGAATTGAAATATGAAAGATGCTGTAATTTCGAAAAATATTCAAGATTTATGTAAAGTGCAACGTCAGAATTAAAGAAAGGCAGCTAAAATTTCTTTCACGCCATTCAGTCCAAAGTATTCTTTGGTCATAGAAATTTACACCAACCTTTTTACGCATATTTAATAATGTGCAACCTATGCTGTCCTGAGATCATGAGAAAACACCTGTCCAGCGTTTATTAAGGAATCAATTTACAAATAACCAAAAGTAAAGCTTCATAGTCGTAGCAGTTAATAAATGCTGTGGACTTACCTGATGATTTACGTAGGAGAGAGTTTTACTTTGACTTTATGTGCCGCTGCTGTTCAAAAGTAGCTCATTTCTCATACATATGCATTATACCTACGAATAATTAAGTATAATTAAGGATCAGACACTTTCTTGAAACATTAAAAATTCAGAGAAACGTTTATTCCGCATTTAAAGAGCCATTTTCACCCAGGATCCTTTACGGGTACGCCACAATTTTGGACTGTCTGAAAATCAAACTTGGCTTGAACGGTGACTATAGATCTACCGTGCAGTAATTGAACTAATAGCACAATTTTAACTAAAATAAACCTTTCTATCAGTTTAACTACTGCAGTGTTGATGCATGGTTTCCGTTTAGGTCAAATTTGATTTTCAGATAGTCTGAGATTCCAGCATGCCCACAAAGGACCCTGGGGGAAAATGGCTCTTTAAGAGCGGTCTCAGTTAACTGTTTCCGGAATTTCGTTTAGATTTTACATTTCCTTAGAAGGTCGCTTGTCTAGGTCTCATATCTGTCCGGTACAAGAATTTTCAAAGCACTTCATATGCATTTTTAACCATTACTCCAAGTAGTGGTAATTCACCTGTTTTACATTCATTGAAAAACTGCAGTGGAGTAATGGTTAAAAATGCATATGAAGTGCTTTGAAAATTCTTGTACCGGACAGATTTGAGACTTAGACAAGCCACCTTCTAAGAAAATGTAAAATCTAAACGAAATTCCGGAAAATATTCATCAACTAAAGCAAGCTATTTAGAAGACTACCCAAACTGGTGACGCACGACGGGTGCATTTCTGGCATTTCTTTGGACTTGCTTTTGTGTTGCAACTCCAATAGACAATTGCACTAAAGATGACGTCAGGGAATTTTTCAAACACGATCCTTTGTGTCACGAGGTAAATCAACCAATCTAATCAATCAAAATTCTTTGAGACGCAGAGCATCATGGTAAAAAAATTCTGTCCACAATCTTTAGCACAATCGTCTTTTCGCTTTTAGAGGCAAGACAGTTCGAGAAGAACGATTTGTTTCCTAAAAAAAACATCCAATTAATGATATAATTGATTCAATTGTTAGCAGCTAAAGCAAAACAACAAAAATATCACTAAACTTTCAAAAGAACACATCCAAAATAAAGCTACTGATGTGTTGTGTAGAAAAAAGATGCACATAAGAAGTCAGTGGACGATTTGCTTTTGCTTACATGAAAGATTACAGGGTATGATGTTGATGATTTGAGAGCAAGAAGCCTAATCAATTGTTGAGACTCTGCTTATTTCAGCTTTGAAGGGGCTGAGACTAGGGCTTAGTGTTTGTGTAGTCCTAATTTAGCATTTGTATACGGAAGAATCAGTATGTAATTAGAGATTACGTTTTTAACACCAGAATATACCTTTTTGCTATTCTACAAAAGAATCTGAATCGAACGATATTTTTAATGTTGCTAAAATATCGCTCGATCCATATACTTTTGTGGAAGAGCTAAGAGATCCATTACCTTAGCAATGAAAAGTAAACTTTGACTCACTATTACCACTATTACAAGCAACATTTTGCAGCTATGGTGACCGAAGCACCCGTGTAAACTAGATCTGAATCTTTGCTTCTGCTTTAAAATATTCTCTGAATTTTGCTTTACAAAGATTAGCAGTAAAGAAAAGATTGTGCTATTTTTCAAAATCTTTGTCTGAATTGCTCAGTATTAAGAACGACCACACCGGTAGTATCTTTGCGTCTAAATCCTTGTCTCATCTCTCCATAAAAACCTCTCTTCAACCACAACAAACCTTAAGATTCGTATGCCAACGTGATCCTACTGAGCTGACAACGCACTGGGCTTGCTAAACTATGCCAACAATACAGCAAAATCTATTTGCATTGCGTAACTTTTTAAAGTACTTGAAATGGAAGCAATGAATGAAAGAAGGCATGGATAAATTAACGTCTCAGCAAAAGAATGAAAAATGAATAAATAAATGGATGAATGAAATGATAAAAAGATCTATTAAAATGTTACAAGATACAGAGCTTCCTACTAATTCTCCGTTAATTCATAAGAACGCTAGATACTGTATCTTGAATCCTTATAAATTTTTAGAAGCATCCTAGTATCTATTTCCAACAATCGTAGGCTACAAGAATCACGACATGTGATCGCATCGAGAGGAAGGACCAGAACGTTGTTTCGACAAGCTTAGCTTCTCAGTGTTCCGAAAGATTACCTAACATTTAATGTTAGACAGGCCACAGTATAGTAATCATCGATTTTCTTTCTCAGTTATTTGTAGCATTTATGTAAAATTGTATGTAGTTTAGCGTTTTTAAACAATGCCATGGGGTAGTCATAGTCTTTTGCTCCTCATGGCATCGTCCTTGTAGTATTGTAAAGTAGTTTGTAGGTAGAGTAGTCCGTAACATGTATTGTAAATTTTTAATGGAATATATATATATAAAAAAAAATTACCTTCGGATGGTTGGTAGAAAGAAAACAAAACAATGAGTGTATTTGAGGAGAGGACTGCTGGGGCAAATACTAAATGTACAAATATTTCGACTTGTTCTACAGTATGGAAAACTACGAATAAAGAGAGAAAACTGATTACCTGGGAGCATTTCATTGAAAAGATGATTATTAATACTTTACTGACACCCCCAACAGAAGAGGTTCGGCGAACGGCAAAACATCCATCGAAAATAAGCAGCGCATTCGAAACAGTTTGCAACGAATGAATCCAAGGGCATGACTTCCAAAACAAATATTAAATATAGTGATAGTTCAACAGATTTTCCAGTATCATAAAATATGAAGTAAGTCAGGAAATAATTTCTGAAACTCACCAGACACAAAACGTCCTTTGCAATCTTCAATTCCCGATGTTTTCTTCCATTGAGGGTGCAACTTTTGCAATCATAGGAGAAGGCCGGTGATCGGTTCCCTGACAGGTCCTACATAGAAAAGACCTATAATAATACGAGGCGCTCTTTTTCATTGCTTCTAAGGATTATAAAGCAACTGTTCTAAAGCCACATTGGATACGCTTAATCTCACAGCAAATCACCCCCGTGATTTGTTACACAATAAACAAGTGAGGGGTAGATGCTGGGTAATTTGACGGGGGGGGGGGGGAAGTAATTAAAACAGTCTCGTGGCTGAAATAACATATGAAGCACCAAGCGGGTTCCACAGTCTCTCAACATATATCAGGCTGTCACCAACATTGAAATGGGGACAAAATAAAAACGAATTTCTGTCCAACCATTTACTTTGCAAGAGATTGTAGTTTTGGGAGCTGAATAAGGGGGTACAGATTATCGATATTTGTACTGATAATGTGAGAAAGAATGGTAGATTCTAGCAAAATGCATTTTAAAGGGAATGTGCAGGTAAGTTGGCTTGTCTATAAATAGAACGATAAAAACAATCTTTTTTTCTTCGACTGAATTCTGAAAAAATGCACAATGCAAGATGCAGAATGCTGATCAGGAAAAAGCAGCTTGAAACTACGTATTAGTCTTCCTAATGCTTTGCAGATTAGAACAAAGACAATTACACTATTCCCTCTATCGGTAAATAGTGCGTTATCGCAAATCTCACGTTACCTCTCATATGAGACAGACTTTAACAAAAAATTTGGTTCTTTCTTGTGAAGGATTCAACCACGAAAAATTGAGGATTATGTTGTTTCGACCTTTTTTTCAATCATTTTAATTTATATATGATCCACCTAACTAATTTTAGGTGGTGTTTGGACTGGTTAGCATTCTCGGTTTCCATGAAACCTCCATATAACAGACACCTGTCCGACCCATGACATAGTCCGTTGTTGAGAGGTGTCCGTTGTTTGCAGGATGCTTTATAAAGCTATGACCCAATGAAAAGTTTGCACAAAGTAATCTTTCCGTTGCTAGAATGTAAACGTCAGTTGAAGGTGTCCGTTAATAGAGGTTTCAGCGTATTTTCGACATTTCCTCCTTATGTTAGGGATCATAGGTCTTTACTGCTCTAATCAAAATACCAACCATCGATTTCTGAGTGACTGACATGGATTTTATATTTCTCCTAACAACCGGACAACTGATTTTTGCAGACTTGATGTAAACAGATGTAGCGCAATAAATATGTTAATTTCCTAGGCAGTTTCTGAGTGACATGGATTTTATATTTCTCCTAACAACCGGACAACTGATTTTTGCAGACTTGATGTAAACAGATGCAGCGCAATATATAATTCTTCAGCGTCAAATTGTTTTCTTAACAGTATGTGTGCGATGTTTATCCAATTTAAAAACAAATACGAATCAAATTGTCATCGTGGGAAAGTTACTGTAACAAAATTAAAATCTCTGCCTCGGTATGACTATGGAACCTCGTACGCATATGGACCTCGTACTCAATGAGACATTAATAGTTATAGTTATAATTATTTATTGAAGTCCTCAACTATAGTATAATACAATGTTCTAGGGACTGTACAAATGTAAGAATATCTACAAAAATTATAAATTATATGCTATTCTAAAAAGAGTGCGTGCGTCCACAGAGGTAGAATGCGTTCCTCCATAGCGGCTCCCAACGGACGGTTGTTGCCGTTGTTGTTCTCTCGGCCAGGGTTCTGATTGATCATCATTATAGCCTATGTTAGCCTGACCTCCAATGTGAAACCGGCTCAAGTACAGTACAGGCATTGATACAGACACAAAATTGACTTACTGTTTCTTTCTATCCGTAAAAATCACTATAAAAGTAGCATTTCGCAATGGTACATTTAGTTGTATTTTAGCTCTTCATGAAAGGCCAAGGAGGTGTAGTCATGATCTTGTGATCCCCTTGGAATCGTTCTTGTAGTGTTATATAAAGGTTCGAACGCAGTGTCTCAAGTAAGTCATAATTGTAGCCTTTTTGCATTGAATAGAAAGAGGCTCGTTCTAGCAAGTAGTATTAGAAAGCAATTAAGAAAGTTTTAGCAGTCATCAACCTTCCCCAGGGTATGTTTTGGCCAGAGACAACTCTCGAAATAGTTCGACATTTCACTAAAATTGCGTTTCCAATGCTTGAGTATAAACAGTTTATGTAAAGAATGCTTCTCAATCTAAGTTTTACAAAATCTTTCATTTTAAAGCAAAGCAAGGTATTTCGTAATACCAGCCCAAAATTCCAGCATGCAATAATATTTCGGAATAGATTGGAAAGGGCTGCAAGCTTTCTGGGATACAGAGTTAAGTTGAAAAGCAAATGCAGTTGAGTTCCCTCCAAATCAAATGCCTTTTAAGCAGCTACGACAAAAAGATCTGGAATCAGATTTCGTACATACGAGCATAAATCTTGTGAATTTATGATTTAGGTCTGTAAATCTATCTGCTTCCCACTATTGACAGACCAAACAAAGAAAATTTCAACTTACTCTGCAATCTTTAATTGGTTTAGCAGGATACTGCAGTCGATGCGTGCTGTAAATGAAAAGAAAAAATCGTTATTTTCTAATAATATAATGGGAGATCAAAGAAAGAGGACAAAATGTACATTGTCTAATTCTCAAAATTTGTTTCACTTTGAAAGATTGAATTTTGTGAAAAATGTCGGGTGTGCTGATTCGTTGGAATACTTTATGCAACGATTTTACTTCTAAATTTTACAACTACTATAACAATTACTATATTATTACTACTATTATTTAACTATTACTCCCAAAAATCTTGAATTTTCTTTTTTAATTAAATAGATAAGTGATAAGAGAATTCCTGTTTCATAACATATGCACTGAAAATGCATAACAAACTGCCTTTGCAATGAAAAAGAAATCATAATATTTTTGTACAAAATGAATAAATTGAGTTTTCGATATTCGTTAAAAAATCGATCAAAAAACCAAAACGGACTTTCGATATGGATTCGGTAATACAAACAAACGGTTGATGTTAAAATTGTCATTTAATTGTATGATGAAAATTCGAATGAAGTAATCACTGCACTGTATAAAATCAACTTCGAAATCGATTAGAAAAACAGACGACAGTTTTTCGTTGTTCTCTACACATTTTTGCAGTTTTGGGTAGGGATATGAATCGCCTACAGTTGTCCCGAATGTAAAAATCAAAATCTAAAATTTAAAGACACGCCTTAATGTAACGAGCACACATATGCCTCCAATTTCATCAATTTAAATCACTTTTCTAAGAACGAATTCGACGACTTGATCGGGGTTATAAGCTTGTAAGTCATGCTTAGGCCGTATCACAACACAAATGATTTCCAATTATGTCACTTTTTGAAATTATATTTCAAGGATAGTATATAAGCAACCAACTGCTCCAAGTTCTATATGCAGATAACAAAATCGCTGAAAAACATTTTGGCAACTAAAAATAACATTCACTTGATAAAATTTTGTTTCAAACAGCAAGTCAAAACACAACATCAGTGTTGTTCCATTATCTCAAATCTTATCAGATAATTCCTGAGAAATGTCTCCAAGCAATTTTTAAACTAAAATCGTTAAAAACATTCCTTGTACACCTCTCTAGAACTAGTGAATATCATTTGGTTTGTGCACAATGCTAGAAGAAGTTAGGAAAACGGTCAATGAATCAGTAGGACTGCCAAATAAAGTAGCTTTTCGAAGCAGTGTCCTGGTCCGACCTCTCAAAGTTACCACACTTCATGATTCCTCAAGCCTGAAATTAGAGAGAGTTGGCAACTATCCACACTCTACGTTGCAGGTTGGATAAGGCAGGGAATCGAACCACCAACCATGAGATTGGTAGTCAGGCGTGCTATCACTGAGCCATCTCCATCAGGGTTGGAAAAACTGGGGTGGCCGTTGGGTGGTAAGGTTAAGCGCGAGTTGAGCATTTTGATCTAAACGGTACTAATCAAATCGACTTAAATGTCTGTCTCACATAAAATGTCAGGTCATATTTGCGATAACGCAAAATCACACATGTAAACTCTCTAACTGTTTCAATTCGCGGATATTTTCGTTTGATGTCCAGTGTGAGATATAGTTTAGATAAGAAAGAATTTGTCTTTGAGATGCGAAACAAATGATAAGAAATAACTATAATCATACAAAACTCCTCCCAATCCTTGTTCTCAGCATATTTGCAAAATACAACATCTTTAGACGGGTAGCACATAGAAATAATATTAAAAATCGTAAGATTCCGTACAGACTTAGTGTCAATGTTTTCAAACTGTATCCAATATTATCAAAGTTTTCAAAAGGCAAAATCTTTAGGCCGGTAAGGCAAGGAAATGAAATCGAAACAACAAGCAATGTTCGTTAGGCGTTGGTGAAACATTTTTTTCAAAGTTGTAGCAAAATTGATGAAAAATTAATGGACCCTTTTAAAATTCAGCGCGTAACTTTAATTATTAACAAGTGCTCGCAGCAAAATTTAACCCTCGAGTCACAGAAATTGATTTTTATTAATAAGCTTACCAGTAACACGATTTAGTTAGCAAGATTTTGATAAAATCTCGTAAATAGGATATCATTTTGCAATAAACAAACAACTCATTCTTTTAGAAATCTCAAACGCGAACTCAACTTGGCAAAAGTATTAACTTTCGGCAATCTTTTGCAAACGCTTTCCAGTACCGCATCTAATCATGCTTATGCCGGGTGAGTCAATAAAAAGGCCCGGCGTTTGACAGACTACTGCTCCCTGAATATATAAGCAATGATATTTTGCAATATCTAGTTGAATAGCTAACATGTTCAATAACTTTTAGAATTTTTCCTGGCTGAAATCGGTCGCTCCGCTAAGATTTACAAGGGATTTTCTGAAAAACGACCTTTCGAGAAACCTTGACATACGTGTTAAAATCATCAGCAAGTTTTTACTTTACAGCAACGACTTGAGAACGCTTTAGCACATGCTATCCTCTTGGGGGGGGGGGGGGGATGAAAAAGTCTTGCCCCTGGTATGAATAACTTATTCAAGGGGATTCCATCCTCCCAAGAGGACAAAATGCATGAATGCATGTGAGTGTCATTATTACTAGGAAGGATAACAAAGGGACATTTTGCTCGTCGTTTTCATTCGTTTTTGCAAGTTTTCGAAAGGGGCTTTCTGTAGAAAATCTCTTATATCGAAGAGAAGCAATGGCCGATTAAAGCTGGGTAAATTACTGAACCTACTTGGACATATCGGGAATAAAACAAGACAGCTTTGATATTGAGGGAGCAGCATTTTTTCAAACGCCGGGCCTTTTTATTGACTCACCCGGTAGAAAACCAACCCATCCATCCATCGTGGATAACTTGTCACTGTCGAAGATCTTTTTCAAATTCGGTCAGTTATCTTTTTAAGAAGAATATTCTGTCATGCGTTTTGAAATTGTTTAAAAAAACAAAGAGATAAGACGATTCGATATTTTAGCAACATTTGGGAAATGCAATCAATATAATATTTCAGAAATGTAATACTTTCCGCAAAGTTACGATTTAAACAAAGGGTGATAATTGAACGGTTTTTTAAAGATTTTATCACTGAGAAAACTTAATCATAGTCAGTTTTGTAACCTAACTTGTTGCAATAACTGTGTGGCCGAAAGAAGTTAAGATGACTGAAAAAAGACTAAGATTCGTCTTTGCAAAAAGCTTTCGAAATATTTTAATAGATCTTTAAACAGGATCTTTGGTCTATAGAATCTTAACAATGGCAGGTCATTTCATGCTACCGGGTCTCCCAAAAAAAATCTATACAGATTTGGTTGACTCCAGCGATGTGAATTTAGCTTTAATCAATGGCTAATCACTCTCAAATGTTCATCGATAGTTACCTTAAACATAGATACCTCGTTTGTTGGGTATTGGTGCTTTGAAAGCAGAAATATCAATTTTGAAAGCTCGAATTTGCGTCCACTTGCAAACCAGAGCTTTGGCCTTTTGGCCTAAGCAAATTCCTGAAGCACATCGAAATTAAGAACTGAAATTAATGAAAAATTAAGAAACTTCCCAATGGGTGACTGGGGGGGGGGGGGGGAACAGAATAACACAAGATCTGTTATTGTTCAGATTTGTTCAAGGCGATCGTTGATTTATACGCTGTGCCTTAAGAAATTGCTTATTTCAAAAGGCTAAAGCTCTGGTTTGCAGGAAGAGGCAAATTTGAGCTTTCAAGATTAACATGTCTGCTCTCAAAGTACCAATATCAACAAACGAGGTATCTATGTTCAAGTTAACTATCAAGAAACATTTTTAGAGTGATTAGACATTGATTGAAGCTAAATTTACAGCGCTGGAGTCAACCAAATCCGTGAACATTTTTTTGGGACACCCGGTAGTTTTCACAGTTCTTAGTGTTTGCTGTTTGTGTAGAGCAGAATGGGCAGAGCAAATAAGTACATATTTCTTTTCGATTTAGCTGTTTTGCAATAGAAGTTTTTAGGCCCAAGGGCAGCAACTAGTCGATGATTTTGACCCAGAATTTTCGCCATCAAGATCCAACAATATACCAAAATATCGATGTTTATCGTGCAATCTTTTTGAATGAATAGCCACAATATAATCTTTTAATATCAGACAATTTCAAGATGAACAATGCATTCGAACATCTGTTATTAAAAGCTACATGTGTGGTTAATCACAGCCTAAAATCTAATCATGGAGAAGCACCTAATCATCATGAGCAAAAGTCATACAGCAATCTTTCATAATCGTGGATTTAAATCAAAGAATTACGATAATCGTGGTTATTAGAAATGAAGAGATTTTTACGAGAAAACATAAATTATGGCCTACTAAACACACAGCTGAAAATTTCTCAAATCATTAATTAAACATAGCTAATGTTAAAAAATTCCTTGTTGAGGTTTGAGAAATTAAAACATGGGTGACTTTTTGCCAAGATACAGATTTTTGTTCCCATAGAATTAAAAGATGATGTAAAATATAACCAGTTTCCCTAACATAAATTTCTTGGTTTTTTTAATTTGCTTGACAATGGACTAATCTGATGATGTGGAATTAAGTTTTGTCGTCATAGAGAGAAAAAGGATTTGAAGTTGGTTTCTTTGGAAATCCTTTCGATAACAAAACTTTCAGGAAGACAAGAAGATGCACAATCTCTTTGCCAGCACGGTGAGGATGAGATCGTCTGTTTGAAGGTGTTGTGGCGCAGTGGTGTAATCCTCTGACATTGCAAACAGAACAGTCAGGCGGACAGGGTTCGATCCTAGGTAGAGCCCCACCACTTGAGCGTCATGACAAGGGGTCGTGGACTCGGTTAGGCCTATTCTACTTCTGCGATCCCAGCGCTTGGCGCTAAAAACCGCAACTTCACCTTCACCTTCACCTTCATGTAATACGACTTCGTAATCCAGCTTCTTAAATTCCCTTTGAATCAAAAGAGGCCTACAAATTTTGCAAAAAATTAAACGTATTTTGCTCTGGGGAATATGCAAAAATAGCAATTTGATATTTGAGGTATTGTATCTCGCAGTTAAGGCTAAAATTAGTGAAACTTTTTTTTGGCTGCCTTGCTGAACGATGAAAAGGAAAAAATCTATCAGACAATTTCCAGCGTTAAATCAATCCTCTAAGCGAAAGCAACAAAATCAGAATCTTCAAAGTAAATACATCTTACCTTTACCGCTTAGTTTCCAAAATTCCAGAGCAAGCTTAATTCTTCATCGTACACAATCTTTTTCTGTGAAGTAAAAAGAACATAGGTTTTTAAAACCATAATACTTGAATCGGAGATATGACAAATAAAATCGAAAGTCTACTTAAACAGCAACGCATGCGTGGGTATGATTTTAGAAAAGTGCTCTTTGTAGAGAGAAGAAAAGGTGCTTACCTGTCAACAAACATAGAATTCCTTCAACACCAATTTCTGCAAACGAAATAATATGACAAATTATACTCGGTAGATGATTTATTTACGCTGTTTTGTAGGCTACAGTAAAGTCCCACCTTGAAGCAGCAAACTTTTTCTTCAGCCTTTCGCTTCCATTAATTACCCTATTGTTTTCTTATTGTTCCAGCAAAATTCAATGGCTGAGTTCTCGTAAAATGATTTCTTAATGGTGGGTCTTTACTGGGCTAGACGTCTTTGTATGACAGCCTACTAATTGAATTTACCTTCATTCATGCCTAGTTGCATTTAGCTAGCAGCTAGCTACTGTGAATAACAGTTTCTCCATCTATTTAGCCAGATTTACTGTATATCACGCTAATGGATGAATGAAAAAATTAGCTGTTCCAATCAGATTATTAGACTTCCTACATCAGTCGAGTAATTCATTTCATTCAGGCTGACGTAAAGCTGATATAAGATGTAAGTATAGCATTCATATTTTATTGAATTGAATTTACAAATATGGGAAATTCTTTTACTGGAATTAATGTCCAGAACTGGAAGCACAAGCTAAAGGCTAACCCTGATTACGTCAAAAAGAAAACTGAAAACACCTCAAAGGATTTTTATAATTCGAGAGATGAAAACACACAGACTTAACCAAATTCTCAATACGTAATTCGTAAGTCTGTGTTAGCCTTTGAAGTCCTCAGATACGCACATTGGTCTAGGGAATTGTATATGTTCGATTCATTTGTTTGATTCGCCTTACTGGGTGGGCAGAAAGAAAGAGACTCAAAGTTTGAATGACCATAGGTTGCGCGCAGCCTCGACTCCTTCTTTATAGGAAAATGCGCAGAGGCTGCACGCATGCTAGAATGACAACTGTTCCCCGAATATCAAGGCAACATCCTCAGTAAATGTTCTGTTTGGTAGCTGAAATGTTCAATCAGATTATAAAATCATTTAAACTATATTATAAGACCAGACTATAGGACCATTTTGTCCTGATTGAAGGGAGTTTTCAGTCCCAATTTACCACTCATATGTTGCGTGCAATCCCAGCCACTCTTTTGCAAATTTTCAGCCGGTGATCAAATTCCATTCCCAGTGTATCGTTTTTACCATTGGGTTTGTCCCAGTGCAAAATCCCGTCATCAGACTGTAACTCTAGGCAAACCCAAATCCCATTTTACCCCTTCGGAGCATTTATACTTTAGAAATGAATAGGAAAACGATTGTTTGGGCTCACTGATTGGCTAATTTTAAATACATGAATCATTTACACCCTTCTCTGTCTGATTTCATCTGAAGACCTACAGTGACAAATTTGAGAAGAAAATGTTTAATAAATGTAATTGGCTAATTGTGATGTTGAAATCAATGAAAATAGATCAGGCCTTGAAATACTTACCAAGCCATTATATGCTGTTTGATCATGTTTTCCTTCGAGAATAAAGGGAGCCAGATCATTATCATCTTCACGAATTTCGATGTACAGTCAAATTACCGAAGCTTGCTTAATTCAATTCTTTTCTGATTGGCTTACTTACCCAATCAGCGCCACGACCGTGTGCTTTTAAGGCAACGTTTTCACATATAAAAATAACTCCTTAAAGGGAATCGACATAGTTAAAAGCTGGCCCGGGCCAAGTAAAATATAATCTATTGTATTCAACAACTTTGACGCCTGCGGTTTCATTGTGTGGCGAAGGAAACAATGGGTTTGTGGGCGTTTCTTGAGCCTATTAATAGCAGCTTGTCGATATAGCTATGTCTATTCCCTTTAACCTATTGACACTTACCTAAAATGACAAATGTTCAATCGAACTTCCCTCAGTCTCCAAGTAAACATTATACTGGCTAAAATACCTTCATTAGCATCTGCTATTTATTCGCTTCAAAGAGGATAACAAGTGAGCAGCTTGCGTTGCCACACGTCAAGCTGCTCAAAATTAAATATCTTCCTGGTTGTTGATGAAAATTAATTGTCTTCCATTTTCAGTGGTAATAACATTTCAATATTTCAATTTAAAAGAGATAAAGGAATATTAATAATTCTTAAACTACTGTCACTGCTACATGCAGCTAGTTTGAATTCAAAATTCGTTTCCTCATTGTTTCT
This sequence comes from Aurelia coerulea, assembly GCA_039566865.1. Taxonomy (NCBI): domain Eukaryota; kingdom Metazoa; phylum Cnidaria; class Scyphozoa; order Semaeostomeae; family Ulmaridae; genus Aurelia; species Aurelia coerulea. The sequence continues at coordinate 1,646,623 of CM076944.1, read as the reverse complement.
TTTTGGAATCTGATGCATGTTCCATCGTAATCTTTTCACTGTAAGAGTTGGACAGATGCTGTGAGCTGTTAAGGCAAACGGATACATCAGTTTGCAAATATTTGTTGGGGAGACGAGATACGGTTTGTCCGAGGAAAAGAATGTGTACCCCCCCCCGTGCAGTAGGTTAAAGCTCATGCACAGTAGCGTGTTGGATTGGAGCTCTGCCGGGCGCATGAGCATTAAGCTACTGCACGGGGGGACGCATACGTTTCCTCGGACAAACCGTATCTCGTCACTATTGTACATATTCAAAAATTCTTCAAAGTATATAAAATATCGCTTGATTCATATCCTTTTTTAGAAAGATTGAATCATTATCTTTACACATCTGACTTCCAGGTTCACGGGTCATAAGAAGATGCAAATATGTTGGCCGAAGTAAAACGTTCAGCCGAACTACTACAGTAAGCTTTAATTCCACGCAGTATGTTCGTTTGATTATAATATTTACTCGATGCCTTTATGTATTTATTTTACTTTACTTGCCTTCTGTCGGCACAAATTTGGCAATCATTCTCCAAACGATAACTTCTTTTTGCTGTCAGCCGTTCGGTTAAAAAAAACAATAAAATCGTACACAGTAATGGCAGACAATGAGGCGGGCAATGATTGCCGAAAATGGTGCCGAAAGAAAGAAAATAAGGCAAAGAGTGCATAAATAAAGTGAATATTGACATTGAAAGTAATATTATGTGAAATGAACTCTTAACTAATAATTACTGTATAAGTTACAGTAAACTTCGGCCTATCTACACACAACCACTGTCTATCCACAAGAGATTCAATGAAAGGATACGCTGTCTTCAGATGCAAATTAAGACTCCAGATATTGCTGATGGCACTCCATGAGCAAATACTGATTAGGCCACTTTCTTTTCCGACTGCAAATATGTATCTGTTGCAAAACGGAAGGATAAAGTATTTTAGAGCGTCGCTACCGATGATAGACTATGCCCGACATATTAAGGATTCTTATCCATGCATAAAGAGCAGAATAACAGGAAATTTTAGACCCACTAAATGCTGCCACAGGTTACAATCTCATGATAATAGATAAAGCATTTTCTCACTTTTGGAAAACATCAACAAAGTGAGATTGTGAAAAGCTACGAAAAGTAAATTATGTTCTGATTGGTGTTCAAAATTCTCAAAAAGTTTTCAGTTAATACCTCATTCACACTTTCAGATCAAACCAGAGCTTAAAAAAAATCTGGTTATCGAAAGGAGCCTTCTAATTGGCCAATCCAACGAATCGAATGCACCTGATTGGTTGAAATTTAACCTTGTTTAGATAAGCTTGTTTAACTGTATTATTGTGAATGCGTTATAAGAAAGTTTGTGATAGTTAATTTGAAAACACAGCTGGCCAGAAAATCGGGTTCTATCTTCTAGTTATTAACTGAATGTCCCATACTCTGATGAGTTTCAGATGAAAGTATGTAAATTATAGTCCCAATCTTCATCTTAAGACTCTGTCCACTAACGAAAATGCTTTCAAATGTATACCATGCCTTTTAGCATCAGAATTGAAAGCGAACGGAAAAAGAAGCACTTCTTAAGTCTTCGTCAAATATGTATAGTCTAGTTATTCGAAAGGAGCTAATGATATATCGTTCAAGAATGGGCCCCCCTTGAAAACCAGCTTCTGCTGAAGGGCAACCCTCATTAAAAGAATTAAATATGAAAATATATATGAAATATGAAAATAAATGTTCATAAATATCATTGAAAATAAATTTTAATTACCTTTCTAGTGGTAGAATATATGACAACGAGCTGATTGCTGTAGCAGGTTCACCGACATCTAAACTTTCTGAAGCATGTCCCCAAGTATTCGTTGGTTCTTTCCAGCCCCAGATAATTACCTATTTTGAATGAAATATTAAAGCTACTAATTTCGAAACACGTGACGCTAATAATAAAATACGCTATCATTGGTCTGAGCAAAATTTTCGATAACACACAATTCCATTCTATTGATTTAGTCTTGAAGTTCCCTTCCTGGCAATGAATTTCATAACGAGTGAGTCCAAATGTAATCACTGTTCGAAAAATCATATTCAAAAACCTTCCAATCAATCTGTAAAATCTGACTTTAGCTTATTTACCAGACTGAGGCTTTAACTTAAAGAATTAATTTGGAAATTATAGTACCCTGTTTTGTTCTAATTTGTTCTCCGACTAATTGTAGGGGCCAAAGAGGACTGTTTCTTGTCACGATCTGTATCACATTCAATAAGACGTGTTGATTTTTTTGCTATAAATCGAGGGAATGATTTTTGGCAAATTATTGATTATGAGAGGACTAGCACATTTAAAAATGAAACAAAAATTACCAAATCTTAACTGAAGGTTCATTGAGACGAAGGATTTGAAATGAATTGGATAGTCTGTGTAGCAAAAAATTTCCAAATAATTTTCATGTCTTCGAAAAGTATCTTAATTTTCTACGAACGTAAGACTGAGCGGATGCTGAATTGTCATACCTTTTTGTCCCTAGAAGCAGTTGCAAAATATTTGTCATCATGTGTCCAACAACAAGACCATATAATTCGAGTGTGTATGCTTGTGTGTTTGTCTGTTTTCTGTGTGAGGGCGTAAGGTGAACCTTTCGATGAAAAATAAACATTGGGTGAGCCATGACTAAAATGAACTGATCGATTAAATCAAGATTTAAATTAAAATGCATATAGATCTGTTTTGCATATCTAAAGCAACTTGGTTCGTCACAACTTCGTGCAAGTCATAATATGCTGAAATGAGAATTATGTAAACAAAGGGAGGTGTGCTTGAACGTCAAAAGTCAAACAGACAGGTGTAAAGGGATGAACATGGCACTGATCTTTCTTACTCGTTCAAGTAAAATGATACTCCACCAAAAAAGAAAGCTTACTTTGCCAAACACTTGTGCTCGATTCCAAAGATACCAAAACAAAATTAAGCCGACTTGTGACAAAATAGGATCGGGCAGTTTTATAGCAAAAGATTCCAAGTGGAAAGGTCTATCTGACAGCACTTAGAATTCATATAAGATAGCCTGAATATAAAAGGAGGAAACGATAAGAAAATCCATACCTGATTCCCCCGAAGTATTCCTTTTAAACAATGCCCAAGTTCGGTCACGAGAAACAGACAACAGCCACTCCCCAGAATTGGAAAATGACAGCTGAGTGACGGTTAGAGTATGTGCCACTAAATTCCCAACTTGCTTCCAAGATTTTGTGTCCCATAAGAGTATATTTGCATGCTCTGCTTTAGATGCCTGTACAAAACAAATGTTGAAGAGGTTTCTTATATGACAGCTAAATATCCTTGCCTTTATGTAGACCAATTTCAAAACATTTTGACGAACAAGAAAACCACCAAAACATTGCAAATGATTTAAAATCGATCAAAATAATCTGCTTCAGCACAGCCTAGGTTTTCAAGTAAATGTTGACCCAAAAAATCCACAGTGTTTTTGAATTCTCAGATAAACAGTGTCTAATACTGAGGTTTTTATGCATTACATCTATAAATAATGATGATCAATTACGGAACCGTTGTCAGCTATTTTCATTTTGCCCCAACCACCACTACTGTCTTCAAAAATTCAATATTCATCATATTTTCACAGCTTGATGATTGTGGCGCAGTTTTACCTCAATTGCTCGCATTTTCAAGTATGGCCATGAACTTGGTTAGGCAAATAATATCAGTTTATCATTCATTAATTCATCAATTTATCAGTTAATTGAGATCAATTTACCAACCTTGCAAGCAGATGCTAAGACAGTCCCTTGAGGATTACAAGTTAAGCAGAATATTTCGAAGCCATGCCCGTACCTGGAAAATAACAATAATCAACTTAATTAAAAATAATCAACAACAAGCTAGCCTTATCTGACTTAGGCTATGGAAGCGGATTAAAGGTATTAGAGTGGTGTCGCCCATTATGCCCATGTCGTCGCGAAGTTTTGAGTTAGATCCAAAAAGAGCAATTAATGAAAAAACCAAATAGCCAGATTATATCACCAACTAATGGAGAAAATGAACACAGAGTATTGACTTTTTACGTAAACTCTTTATACTGATTTTCGGAGATTTTAAAGAAGGGAGTAAAAACGTCGTTTTCTTCGAGCGTCGCCCATTATGGCCGCAGGAGAAACAATAAACACTACTCTCCGGTAAAAAGTTTTAACAAGAAAAGCTGCTTTAATTACTGTTCTTTGTTTATCATTTGGTACTTTAAACACAAAAATATCAATAAGAATTAACCTAAACTTCGAGTTTTGCCAATTTAAATACATGCTTCGAGTTGTTCTAAATCCTGCCTTATCTCTTGTGATTGGATGGATGAGTTTTGGCATAGTTTCTAAAACGAAAATAGACTTAATATAATGCTGCGTTTTTTTTTTTGTTTCGTTGATTTTCCAAGTCAGTAAAGTACGATTTTAACCGAAATTGTTGTTTTTTTAAATAAATTTTCCATTTGGATATTTTGAAGCGATTGGAAACTTCTCTGGTAAACTGATGGGCATAATGGGCGACGAGAATAGCAATTAGCAGCACTGAGATTTCATAACCTTAAATATGAATCAGAAGTCACTTTGCTTTGGTTTCATTATAGATTTCCTCTCCAGAGACAGGACTTCTGAAAAATCAAAGTATATTTCAAAAATTTCAAACCGCAAGTTGCCGAGCGAACGAAAAAGAAGGAAGGAATGTAAATAGAATCATGAAATTTGCAATACTTGAAAGAATCAATTAGAGATACGCACAAACCATCTCGTCGGATTTCAATGCAAATGAACTGAAACTTCAGTGAAGGTCAAATCATGATAAAACAGATGTCAGCGAAGATTTTCCGCGCAATTGCAATTTTATTACTAGTCGTCCCTTTCAGCTATTCAAAAAAAGTCTGAATTGTGCGATATTTTCATACATTTTCATACGAAACGTTCCGTTGAGTGGCGTTAGAGCTTCCATTCCTATTGTGCACATTCGAGAATTAAACCAAATGTATCAAAATATCGTTCGATTCAAGTTCTTTTGTAGATTAAGGTCTATTGGTTGTTAAAGTGAGTTCACAGAAGCCCCAATATTACTTAAAATCCAATTTTTAGATGTATTTCCACTCTAATTTTAGTGTAAAGACCAAAACATTAAAATAAACATAAGCATACTCAGAAGAATTTAAGGTCCAAATGTGCAGAGTTTGGCTTATGAACTCTGAATTCTAAAATATGACTTACAATTTATGAACTTCAGGCCAAAGTGTATTTTGCAGTAAAATATCTTCCGGTGGTGGGGCTGTTAAAGAAATCAAACAAGATAACGTAAATAATCATAGAGCTATTGCTAGAACATACGATGAATACTAAGGGGTTGCTATATGAATGAAAATGGCCAAACACGTGATCAAAAATTTTTTAACCTTGCTAGGTGTTTCGCTGGTTGCTTTGCTGTTGCTCGGCATCATTTTGACATGATTTGCTCGGCATCATTTGCAAAGCAGCTACGTTGGTTTCCTAGTTTAGGCCTTTTGCAAATCGCCACAAAGACTGCATTGAATTGGTCCACTTTTCACCCAGAAATTTGCTACTATCGCTACTTCGCTCTTCTTTATATAGAATCAATGGAAATTGGAAATGCCAAAAAAATGCCCGCTTTAATATAAATTGGGCAGCAGCTGTTGGAAAAAATCAAAAAGTTGCTAACTAGTAAGATCTAAGTAAATACCTTTAATAGTAAGGTGCGTATAAGGAGCTGGGTCTTCAGAAGCAAATGCTGACGCCTTCATTGGCTGACTTTTGTCTCCCTCGTCTTTCCAACTTTCTAAATCACCTGAAGGAGAAAATACCATTAAAAATGTTCAACAACGGGAATCTATTTTTCTAATGACAATTCCAGGATTGTTTACAATTATGCCATAAAAAAGGTTACTTATCTGTTTAAGCAAGATTTCGACATCTTTTTACTTTTTCACGCTCTTGACTGCAGTCTTAAATCAAAACTATTGATAACTGTGGTGTAAACTAGCCTCATTCGGGGCAATTTTTTGTACTGTTGAACTGCTAGGAAGCTAGCCATGACTTGCAGGCAACATCGTGCCGTCATGACGCACCTCAAACAATAGACTAGCCTATGAAAGTGCCAATGATTTTATAACTATTTCAGTAAGAAAACTCAGTAAGAAATCTCTACATAAAGTTTAAAAGTCAGTCTCAAATTAGATGGTAGATGAAATTTGCGATAACGCAAAATTACTCATGCAAAACATTTTAAGTGTTTTATTCGCGGACATTTTCACCACCCATTTCTCAGACAGACCGTGAACAGTTACCATAAAGTATGACACCAAATCGACATTCGCTCTCGTTTATCTTATATCTACGCTACCCGAATTCCGTTTGGAATCGAAAACAAGGAGGAAATTCCAAATAGTAGTGCCAACGATGGTTTCCTATTTCAAGTCAGACTTTAATTGAAAGTAAATGTTGAGAGCTTTGTTGACCGGTAACAACAAACATTGATTGATTTCGAGGCTTTTTGATAAGCGGCGTTTATGAACGTTTCGCTAACAACTCAAGTTGGTTGTGACGTCATATATTCGAAAAAGGGTTAGAGGAAATACCATATTCTTGTATTGATAATCATAGCCCGCACTAAACAACTACTTAATCAGATTTAATACTGCAATAGAAACTGAAACTGGATTCGAATTTTTTATAATCTTGTACCAAGTTTTGCATCTTTCAGTCTGCGCTGAGCTGACTTATTCATAGGAATGATATAAGTTGAGGTTTTATTCTCAGTTGAAATCTAAAGCCCTTTTGATCTTTTATATTTACTTGATTGCATTTCACGAGGGCATCACGCCACATTTTTGCTTATTTTAACGAATATGAAGATCGTATAATCCTTCAAGAATGCATTTGGTAAAGATCGTGCAAAACACTTGAAAACTACATGATAATTGGTCTATATAGCGCTTCCTTTGTCACCACAAATTTAGAATATTCGAATTTTGTGTTGCTGCATGATTTTATGGAGTTTTATAATCTAATTGTTCACTGGGGCGGCTGGTGAAAACTTTGCGAGTCACCAATCAGATAGCAGCAACTGTAGTCGAAAGCCAAATACGGCAGGTAGCAATTGAATAACGCACCCTGATTGGCTTGTTGAGACAACAAGCCTAGCGTAACTTATGCCGACAGACGTTGACTCTTGCAGCTTCCAGCAAGATCAACAGGATCTAATTTGTCTTGACATAGGAAGGTGCATGGAAAGTTCAAGTTTTTTAACTTTTTGGACGAAAGAAACGTGTTTCCAAATATTACTAATCTGTTCAGTATCAAATCCTGGAACCCTGAATTTTGAAGCGTTTTAGCATCAATGTTATGGATCAGATAGCTCAGGGTAACTAGGATGCCATTTCTACTAACAGTTTGATCAAGAGTTGTAGTTGTAGCGGTATATCAGTACAGGCGAGAAGCACAAATTCGATGATGCAATAAGTCTATGTGATATGCATGTCTCTATGGTAAAGTTATAAGCAAACGCCGACCAAAAGTCTTAAAGCCTGGCACAGGATGCTTATATACATTGACCAACGTAATTTCACGTAATTTCACGTAGCCTGCGTGCAGACTCTACTGATTCCCTGAAGAAAAGTGAGGTTCCCACTTTTCTTCAGGGAATCAGTAGAGTCTGCACGCAGGCTAAATTTCACGTTGATAAACATAAATTTTCTCTATTAATTAGAATAAAATGCCAGGATCTAATTAGACTAATTTCACGTTGCTTCTTTTGATTCTATTTTAAAATTCCTACAAGAAGCATTAGAAATAAAACAATGCAGCAATGGAAAGTCAAACGAGGACTTACTTTGAAAAACAGCTTTATTCGACAAGCCAAGAGCAGGCACGCTTGCTCCTAATGGTAAAGCCTCATTGGCCTGAAAAAATGGAAAATTCGAAGGATAAGTGAAAACTTAAAAGATCCGAAAACAAAAAGTATACAACAATAAATGATAAACATTACATACCCTTTTAATAAGAATGCATGAAATTACCAAAATGAAAAATAAATAGCCCAATCAACCAATCATCAATGAATAAATAAAATCAATCAAATCAATCAATCAATCAATCAATCAATCAAATCGATCAATCAATCAATCAATCAATCAATCAATCAACCAATTACGCACTTAATCTGCTTTTATCTAATTTCTAAATTCCAACCAGTGAAAGAGAACAACTACAACTTCAAAATGTAAGGAAAATGTCAATACTGACAATCGAAATATCTGCTGACATACCTCTGTATTACAGCTTATTTGTGATATTGTGGATAAACTCTCGAAGAAACTCTTTGGAGCACCAAATACACGAATAACCTAAATTGAAAGGAATACGAATGTAGACACGTTTGAAAAATAACGAAACTTAGATTACAAGATCAATCATAATTTTTTTTGGAGTAACAAATAAAAATCAACTTATCTATTCATCTGTAGAAATTAGAAGTTTACCCCTGAAAGATTTTTGCGGTTAAATACTTTATAAAACAAAAACTTCAGGTCATCGCATACTCAATACGATAAAGAGGATTAGGGGCATAAACCTTTCAGGTAGACTATACATTTTGAGTGGTAAACTCGAACCTAGGGTCGAAAACGTTGCACAATTATTTTTTGAAAAATTTCCATAAGGGTGGCCGTTCTTCCAAATGGTGTATACTCGTTTGTAAAAAAAAGATCGTCGGAAACAAACCTTTTCTTCAGATCCAGAAGCATACATGCTGCGATTAATGCAAGCAATACATTGCATATCATAACCATGAACTTGGGGTCTTGCTATTTCATGCCATGTTGTCTGAATGAAAATTCAATATCAAATGTTGAAAAAATAAAAATCTAACGTTGTGATCGGTGCTTTATGACAAGGCGTTTAAGCTTGTGTTATTGTTGATTCACGTTCGAGGGTATTTTTTGAAATATCACAATACTGAACGAAGAAATAAAGGAAAGATCTTACTTTGAGAAATGTTTTGAAACATGCGATGAATTTTCAGGATTTATCTGCATTGATGAACACATGCAACATGTCCAAGAAATTAACAAAAAATTGGATCAGATTTTCATCACGTCCTAAGAATCAACACTCATCCTCAAGGCATTGTTTCAAATAAACAAAGAGACCTTAAGGGGAAGTCAATCGAAAGATATTTTGATACATTTACAAAATTTTGGAATGTGCATAAAAGCGATAAAAGCGATAAAAGCGATAGAAACTCTAACGCCGCTCAATCGAATCTTTCAAATAAATATAGAAGAAAATATCGGCCTCTGCCAGATTCTTTTGTAGAAATAGCTAAAACGTCTATTGAACTTCTTCGAGGATTTAGAAATCTGACCGAAACCAAAGTTGTGAAATTGTTTGTATTTATTGTCCATTTACAGAGAAACGTGACTTTGTATTGACTATCATTACCTTTTTGCCATCATGTGTCCAAGGAGCATGCAGCCTTGCTGTTTGGTCATTACTAACACTGATTAGAAATTCACTATTCACAGGATCCCATTCGAAGTCCTAGAACAAGGAAAATAATACAGAAGACTTGCTATCAGTTGAACTTCATTCATGATGACAATTTCTACAGTTCAGAAAGTTTGAAGTCCGGCAATTTCAACAACTGAAAATTAAAGATTAAAATGCAGAACATTTGGCGGAAGAACTAATTTGTAAACATGACATTTACATGTTGGTCATTGGTTTCAAAGGTGGTGAGTCTAAAAGGTGGTGTGTGGAAAGCTGTCAAAGTGCAAAGCTACGATTAGCAAACGTTTCTACGGCATGCAATTTCAATTCAATCTAACAACTGACTTAACTCCAAATAGCTCGTAATTTCTTTAAGATCTGCAGTAATAGACCCTTGATCAACAGAATTAGTAGCCTTACATTCGTTGAACAGTAGCCCGAAAGTCAGCTTCATTGGCAGATAAATACCACTCGTTTGCTTGCTTGATTACTTGATTGCTTGGCAGGCCGAAATGAAATTATTCTAGCTGAAGCAAAATCTCAAGGAGTTATCAGAGCACCAACGGCAAGCTGGAGCATAAATAATACCTAAATTGTGTCATATACCTGTGCAGGGCCGAAGTGTCCACTGATAGTGACCTCTGGTTTCCATTGCTAGAAAAAGGAACACAAGGAATAAAACATTCATGAAAACAAAGCTATTGTTTCTTGCCTAGCGTACATAATTTTCACCACCTTTTCTTGTTGGTCATGAACTTGTTAAATTCTCCAAACACAATTTGTAAATTGAATTTCTGCAACCTGAAGTAAATGTGACCGTTATGACCGTTATCTTTCCTTTCCTCGCTTGAAGCTCCGTGGAGCCACAGTTTGGAATAAATTAGAACTCGAGGTCAAGAAAGCCCCCTCTCTGTCTACTTCTAAATGTAGATTACGCTGCAAATAGTATTTAATTTTTTAATCTATTCTAATTCAATGTAGTAAATATTTCTTTCTTATTTAATGTAACATTGTAACTACGTTTTGAACACGGCCCCCTGAAAATTAGCCATTCAAGCTTTCTTTCGAAATCAAATCTTTTGAAATCAGAGAAATCGTTGCTAAGAAAGACAAGTTAAAGATACCTGATTATCTGAGCTTTGCCAGAGATGAAATGCTCCTTGAAAACCATGAGCAAGAACAGTTTTACCATCAGGACTGAAACTACAGCCATAAAATCCTAATGTATTTCCACCAACTTCTCCCATTCTTGTCTGCAGAAATGAAAATTAATAAACTATATAAAACACAAACCAACATTAAAGTTAGTTGACGGAGCTAAGTAGAGGCAATCTATAAATAGGACAAAGAAACTTCTTCGCACGTAATTGCTCTCCTAGTGAAAAGATATGCACGCACGTGTCGAAATTGTCAAATATAATAGGCTAATTTTAGAACTGCATATGCAGCTCTTAGGTTAGCTATTTATCTCCGTCAACTAACTTTAAATCACTCTGCAGACATGATGTTTTCTTGAAAAGAGGCAATAAGTAAACTCCCATGAAGGGCGGTATGAAGAGCTGATAATGCAATAATCGGTTGTATTAGAAAGTACAAAACAATACCAGAATGGTCCTTGGTTGTTTCTTTGTTGATTATTCTCTTGGCTTTGCTTTTCAAACGACATAAATCCCTCGTTTTCTCAAGTTGAAACTCTCTAAACTCTCATTGTGAATCCTTGTTAAAGGATCCTTAATGGGTAAAAAAGCATTTAAAGCAACAGGTCTGTACTACATTGTTTCCCGGCATTTATTCCAAAGAAAACTATGTGACATAGAGAAACTGATGCAGTGAAAAATTAAGAGATATTCAACTAACTTAGCTAGATCTAAAGAAAGAAAATGGTACCCAAAGTCAACTGAATAGCAAAGCTTTCATGGTGCTTAAGCAATTCATACTACTTGGAGTAAATTACCGAATCCATCCAAACACCAGATTCTTCGTCCAGTTTCCAAACCATCATTGTTTTGTCCATACTTGCAGAAACTATTTCCATTGGTTGCATCAATTTTTTGTCTGTTATGATAAATAAACGAATGCAAGCATAATAAAAACAGAATTGAGGCATGGCAAAAACAGCAGATACAACAGAGTGTCAGGAAAGGAACGTGAAGTACATGTTGTGGTCATATGTCTTTTTCCAAGAAGCTACAAAAACCTGGGTGAATTTTCTTCATAGTTCTTAGAATCAAAGTACTGAGACACATGTGCAAAACTTGAGTGATCTGAAAGTAAAGAATACTTATAAAATAATCAACAACAGGCGAGTTGAAAAATGGGACTATGCGCGCTGGAATGACCAGAACTCCAGAGAGATGTCTATTTTGGGGCAGTGCAATCAATTATTTCATCATCATTGATTGTCGCAGATACTTTGGATTACTATCCTCTGTGCAAACTCACCATTAGCTATGTTGTGTTTAGCCAAAACACATTCGATGATTTGACATGCAGAGCCACGCAGAAAAGACGGGTTGTACAGCCCCTATAAAAGCATACCTTTAAAGAATGAGGGTCTCCATCGAACTCCGTTTACCCATCCATCATGACCAGTTAAAACAGATTCCAAAACGATTGAATATTCTGCAAATATGAACAATGATTTATGAACAAAATTGGAAGGTACAGGCTCAAGATCGATGATAACAGTAGTTTAACATCTACATCTACAAACACAATAACGAAAATGAGTTAGAAAATGAAAATAGGTAGGATATTAAGCATCATGAACAACTGGAATTCCCATGATCAATTTGTAGCTACTTGAATGATGCCTGATTTAATAAACAGCGCTTCATCAGCTGCTATATTTAAGAGAAAAAAAATTTGCCTTCCTGCAAAGTAGAACGTCGAATTAGTAAGTCTTCATTACATTGCTATTATCAATTTTCTGTGTCCCAATAGTTCAGTTGAATTGCAATATTGTGTATAATGTAATGTAGAACTAGGAACTGGAATTGAACCAACTTCCTTGGATCACAAAAGTGTAAATGAAATAGCATATAAAAATGATCGTTTTATTCATCTTCTAGTCAATCTTAGATTTTCAATCTTTGTTTTGTTTGTCATCCTTTGGCTAGTGGCTTTTTAGCAAACCTTCAGAAGTAAATTGAAATTATCGAGGCCAAATTTTCTTAATTTGGTTGCAATTTCACTTTTTTCAACTTAATATCAAGACCTTTTGATTTCTTTGAAAATATTTCAATGAACTAATAGAATTAAAACATATCTGACTGAGATTGTACCTTTTTCGTTGATAGAGAACTTTTCCTCCTCTAGCTTTAACTCGTCACTATTGATAGCATGTTCGCACTTCTTCTGTGAAATTTTCCAGATTCGAATGAAGCAATCTTTTGAACCAGATACCACGTAAATATCATCATTAACTGAAAATAGATTGACACAATACAGAAAATTTCACGAAAATATAAGTATTCAAGTATTCAATGTATATTCTCAGCAAATTTAAAACTAATACATTTCAACTTGTGTAGTGTATAATAGAAAGCTAAATTTTATAAAACAAATAATGACATACATTTGTATGCATTTAACAACAGAATATTGCTGAAGGACATATGAAAAGAACTCAAATGAGCTTTCGGGCCATATGCCTCTCTCGTGAATTACTTTATTAATCTAGCTTATATCATAGAAACAGCTTGCTCAATATTTTCGTCTGACATAAGTCCCAGCAAATGGTTCAATAAGATTTCTAAGAGAAGATACTGATGAGGCTGTAAACAGTTTACTTTTATTTGGAATTAACCAATCAAAATGGCATTCAAGTTCTTTTGCACCCTGCAGATGAAAGGCTTAGCCAAAGACCAAAAAAGATGAGTAGATCAAAACAAGGCACACACCTGAAGCAGAAAAATGTACTGTCTGTATCCAGTCCTCATGACCTTGCAACTTCTTTACTGCCACAAACTACAATAGATAAAATGATTAATTTGAAGTACCAAAAAAAACATTTCATACATCAAGTTTGCACTTTATCTTCAATGATTCTACCACAAATACGTTTTCAATATTGAATCAAAGATTTATTTCAAAGTAACGAAAGATGACACTTTCAATGGATTTCAATTTTCAATAATCCTAGAAGCATTTGAAAGTAGGCAAATGTCTAACATTTTCTTACCTTTTCACCTTGCCTAGAAAACAAATGAATCTTTGCATCATCACATCCACATGCCAGGATAGGAGCTGTAAATATGACAAAGACACTTCAACCTGGAACCTGATATGAAGGTGAACGCCTAAGAAGGCAATGAATGAATCAATGAATGCAAGAATCAATGAATACATTGATGAATACAACCTGTACAAAAATACAAGGCTAAACTTGGCCTTGTACAGGCCAAGTTTTAGCCTTGTAGAGGGGATTATGACCTTGTTATGACCTTGTACTAACCTTGGAAGAAAATTACAAGGCTATCAGTAAGATTCCAAGCTGCAACCAGTCTAACACAAGGTTTCCACAAGGCTTCTACAAGGCTAATTAGTATTTTTCAAGCCATTTACAAGGTTACAGCAAGGCTATTCCAGGCTATAACAAGGTTACAAGGCCATAACTACAAGGCTTATACATGGCTATTACATGGCCTTGTATTTTCGTACAGGGAAAATTGAAAAATGATCATCAATAAGACAGTACAGGCGTTGTGGACATTAACATGGTTTTCCTACCCTAAAATTCTTGTTTAGAACTTACAGTCTTCATATGGCTAAAGAACTCTTATCATAGTACAAAGAACTCTTGTTATGTTGATGTGTGCAAGGCCTGAACTGTAAGAAGCAAATTCAAGTGATTATATACCTTCACTCTGAGGTAATATTCCCATGGCTAAAGACAGCGAGAATCCATTTCCAAATGTCAAAGTTTGCAAAGCTTCATAACCTGAAGGAAACAGAATAGTTGCATTCAATAAGAAAATTGATTGATCTGCAATTTTAAGATAACATCATGATGGGAATAACAATCACAACTTCATAAGCGTATGAGAAGAAAAAGCCTGGGGAGCTGCCCAAAAAATTCCATCATTTACTAAACACTTTTGCCTGACTAAGGGCAGATTTTTGCCTGATGATTGGGGCTGATTTTCAAAATTAGTAAAGAGAGACAGGCTCCTCACCTCAGTTGCTCAAAATATGGCAGTTAATTAATTGATTGATTGACAACGTCAAGGCTCAGCACTTAAGAAATTCTGTTCTGGTGTAGATATATTTTGAAATGGAATGGAACGCACACAGACATTATATGACATATCAGTAGAATAATGATTAAGATTCTTCAAAACTGAACTCTTTCCAATCTTTTCAAAAGTATAGTTCTTCTTGGCTGATGCTTGTTCGGAGGAGGTGCAGTAGCCCTCAATGCTGAGGAGAATGAACACTTTTTGTCTAAAAAAACAATAGGGCAATAGGGATAGAGAATATACTTTTCAACTGAAAAATTAGCATTGTGCTTTACAAAACTACCTTTTTGTTGTCTTTTAGGATGTAACTCAGAAGAATAATAATCAAATACAGTACCTGGATCATCAACTTTTTGCCAAATGATAACAGTAGAGTCAGCACTTGATGAAGCAAGGACAGTCACATCTTTTTCTCTGCTTTTGTCATGGCAGTGAATTGAAGCAAGTGCATGAATAGCATTCTTATGACCTTGAAGTTGCTGAGATAACATCCACTTGAAAAGCAGAATAGAGAAGAAACACATTAGTAGGCAAGTTGAAGCTGCCATCAAATGCTATGTTTTCCTTGCAGATGATTATGAGCAAAGTATCCTCCCAAGACGGTTGATAAATTCCATTCAAAATGATCCTATAATCATGTATTAAATTTATGGAGATTTACTGTAGGTTGCTTTACTCTTCAGATTAGTTCAATCTAATAAATAGTCTTCTGAGCTGAGATGCTGATGTTTCCATTGCAGCACCCCTTCCCACAAAATCATGGAAGATGAAAGATGAAAGCATGGAAGTACTGACAAAATTGGCATTTACTGTAGTTTCTTTAAGAATTTGATATTAACTTTAAGTTGGTTCCTTACTTCTGAGCCAATTTCTTTCCAAATACAAATTGTTTTATCTGCAGATCCTGAAACAATCTCTGTTTCCAGTCCTACAAGAAACGTACTTCACAGTTCATGAAGAGATTCCATTAAAATTTTTAGTTAGAAATTGAACTAAGTAATATAGTACAGTAAAAGACAAAATAACATGAAAACATTTGCCAATAACGAATGACAAAATAAGATATTTTAAGAAGAAGGGCTATTTTCTACATCTGAAAGATTCTGATTATTTTACCATACAAACTAGGTGCTCCATGCGTAATCTCTGCCAAGCTTTTGGCAATTCCATCCCAAAGCTGATGTACATACAGTGTTCCTAAATACAGAGTTTATGCTTAAGGTTGTGCTCAACATACATTGGTAACTGGATTCCCTTACCGTCTTTGGAAGAGATCCAGTGAACAGAACTAACTCTTCCATTATGTTTGTTCAACATGTATTTGATTTTTCCAGCAGAATCATTTGGCTGTAAAAAGAATAAAATGGTCAAAACTTCATACTGATTTGATGAAAAGAATCAAGTTCTGACTAATAAAGGTCAAGGTTTTTGTGCAATTTCCTTATACCTTTCTGAGCACTTGAAATATAGGTGAATTCCAGGAATAAGTTCTTGATTTTAATGCTGGGAGTGGGACTTTTTCTACGCCCTCTTTCTCCTTACCCAAATGTGCTTCTTTCAATAATAAATTGATAAATCAACAAATCAAATTAATCAAACAATCAATTCATTTCCTATCCATCTTTGCAGATGGTCCTTTGTTTATTTCTCATTCATTTGTGTTTGTAAAGATACAGGGGAGCGGGGTTAATGAAAAATCTAAAGTCACAACACACACAGGGAACGCAGCGCTAAATTAGATAGCATGAACAGTTCATAGCTGTGCTTCTTTGTTTTCTACATTGGTCCTTGACCAGCAGGGCATGGAGAATTTGTGTGAATTTTATTGTTTTTAAACATTACATACAACCAACATGCTATTGTTTTCTCAAAGGATGCACAACAGAGAATGTGTTCCCCATGGTGGCTGCCCATAGTCTCATCAAGCAAGGCAAATTTTAAATTTGGCATCTTTGTTTGGAAACCCAAACACTAAACAGCCATCAACATTTATTTGTGGACTCTGGCAAATAACAACCAAGGCCAAGAGTCACTGCACAAAGGGTCTGAAACCCAACCAATAACGTTTGTTTCACCACGATGTTTACCACTTGTTTACCTGTGGATCATAAATAACAACAGAATTACAGGCGCCAAAAGCGACCAGGCCATTTCTTCCCCATTCTAATGCATGCGGGGCTCTGTTACATCCAGTGCTAACGTATTCTAAGCTTGGTTCATTGCTGAAACTATCTTTTTCTTCATTGTCCAAAGTAGGCATTGCTTTCGTTCTATCTTCAGTAAAATTAAAAGGCACCAACACGAACGCTCACGTTTTCCTCAAATTCGATTTTATGTGGCTAGGCCATTAGGCCATAAAAGAAGAGCCTGGGAACAAGTGCGGCAGTTTGAATGCGAGGCAAACATTTTCCCGCCATTCTTTCAAAAACAATAGCAAAAAGTTGCCAAGGCTGTATCATATATTTTCAAATACGAAACCGCTCATAAAAAACTTGTAACAAACTCTGACAACTCAAAATCTACTCATTTTAAGAAAATGTCACTGCTGGCTCCAATTCTTAGTTACTCATTTAAAAATAAAATGCATCACCTCACCACATGGACATATTTGTCTCAAATTAAGGAACTAGAAGATACTCATAAGAAACTGCAGGCTCAATTTTACAAGAATTAACAATCCACCTGGAATTAAAAAAGTACTACACTTAAACTCGGTAATTTGCAGCTGGAAATGCTGACTGATTATGATGATAATGAAACCAGCCTTTTGCAGCAACAACAGCAACAACAACTTACTCTACATTCATTTTTCACTCGTAAACAAATATTCTTCGCGGGAAAGGAAAGTCATCGATCGACAAGCATGATTCCTGTTTGCCGTAATGTTTTCAATCTACATCGATATCTTTTACCCAAAACAACAAAAAGAATGTTGACAACAACAAAACAAGATGGTATCTTCTACATTACTTTAAATCGACCAGAAAAACAAAACGCCGTCAATTTGGAAACAGCTTCCCTACTCTTTGATGCTTTCAAGAAATTTAATGCATGTCAGGATACTTCAGTTGGTATTTTGCATGGAAATGGAGGCAATTTTTGTGCAGGATTTGACCTTGAAGAATTGAGTTCCCTGGATGAACAAGATGTTTCTGAATTACAAGAATGGAATTATGAAAAGAAAGCACCAATGGTATTATGTTAGAATAATGTTTTGGTGATTCCCTTGATGCTTGTTTTCTGTAGATCCAACTAGCAATAGCCTAGCCTACCCACAAACTCCTTAGACTTGGAACTATCAATGACAAGACAAGGGGATTTATTATGATCAGCCATTGTGTAAAAGTGGCAATTCTCACGCAGTACTCAGGGGCCTTGCCAGACCTAACAAAGTGGGTTGGACAGACTTGGAAAGACGACTTGATTTCCGACAGGTATACCCAGCCATTTTTACACCATTTTCGCTCAGGAATATAAGTACTGCCATGCAAAACTAGGGTGGAAATGTCACCTGGCAACCCCCTTGGCAGTACTGCAATATTAGCATGCATTTTGCAATACCACCTTCGGGGCAATTTACTTTTATACAGTGAATTCACAATAACCATTGGCATAACTGTTTTTATTTTGATTGTATTTTCTATTCATGTACAGGGTCCATCAAGATTGCACCTAAAGAAGCCTATGATTGCAGCAGTTTCTGGTCATGCAGTTGCTGGAGGTCTAGAATTGTCTCTGCTTTGTGATCTGAGAATTCTTGAAGAAGATGCAGTGATGGGGGTATTCTGTAGGAGATTTGGTGAGCGCTGGTCTGACTGCGAAAGTTTCATCAATCACAGCAAAGTATACACACACTGACTCAACTAGATCCTTTGGCTGTTTAGATAATGAATAAAGTGTTATTTCCCAGAAATGGTGGATCCGTTCAGATGAAAGCTTTTCCAAAACCTTGCAAATTTGTCATAAACAGTGTGATACTTTTAATCTGATTGGTGAAACTTTTAGATAAACTCTCATCAAAGACTATTTTGTAGTCATCTGAACAGTGTTGCAAATCTTCTTTTGAAAAATCAAATGCATAGTAATTAGGCACATGTGCTAAACAATTTGGTGCCAAATTCATTTGCCTCTTATGACAATGAATTCATGAAATTTTGTGTTAAAATCTGATCTTTTTCCAGAATGTCACCATAGAAAATTTTTCACCATATTTAATTGTGTGGAGTTTTTCTCAACTGCTTCAAAAAAATGTTAGTTTGCAAAATGTCATCAATTCTTGTTGGTAGGTGTGCCGTTGATTGATGGAGGAACAGTTCGTTTGCCAAAACTTATTGGTTTATCAAGAGCTTTGGACTTAATTCTCACTGGCAGGCCAGTATCTGCAAAGGAAGCCTTTAACATTGGACTTGCAAACCGAGTGGTACCGAAAGGTAATGCGTTAGAAGAAGCAACAAAGTTGGCAAAAGAACTGATGCAGTTTCCACAGCAATGTATGCTGGCTGATAGGGAATCAGCATATAATGTCACATTTGAAGCAGACTCAATTGAAAGTGCATTGAAATTTGAGTTTGAAAATGGAATCAAAGTCATCAGGGAAGAATCCGTCCTTGGTGCAAAGCAATTTGTGTCTGGAAAAGGAAAGCATGGGAATTTTGAATCATAATTGTGATGGTAAAATCAGAAACTCAAGCTTCCAAAAGATTTGAGCCCTGTGATGTGTGGCTGCTGTGCTGTGGAGGAGCTGTGACTTTCATTGTGGCATTTTTTACACAGTTGCGTAGGATTTAGGCTTCAATTTAGAGTTTGAGACCTTGTTTCAGTCAATCTGACAAACAGCTGCTGATTTATGGTGCAGGAAAGGCAAAATAAGTGGTTGCTTCAAAAATAAAACTTCTAGTTCTACAGAATCAAGTAAATTTTGAAAAGGGTTCTTGCATTTATAGATAAACAGCACCATTAACCCTCATTTAGAAACATAGAAAAAGTCTACATACAACGCTAGAATTCTTTCTTTCAAAATATTTTATTTTTGCATTGCTGGAGAACAACAGAAGTGCTGTTTTTTGAAGCAACTCCTTATTTTGCTTTTCCCGCATCATGAATAAGCAACCATCTGTCAGATTGACTCAAACAAGGTCTCAAATTAAAGTTGAAGCCTGTCTTATGCAACTGTTAAAAAATGGCCCAATGTAAGGTGCAGCTCCTCCACAGCAGCCATACAAACAGGACACCATTTTTTGGGACACCCTGTGGTTTTACTCACTTCTCGTGCTACTACTTGGTCATACTTGAATAATGCAAAAACTTTACTATAGAAGCCGTAATTTATTGAAAGAGACTGAAAAGTAGAATTTTGGAAGTCTCAAAGCATCAATAAAAAAGTATGCTGTTAAGTTCTGTGGATCAATAATACAACTAATATGAGAAGTAAAGGCTAATGGAATAAACATAGACATCTTGTGTTAATTGGACATAGTAAAAGTGCATGATTGAGACAAAACACATATTCATCCAATACGAATGATGGAGGAAATAGATTCAAAATGAACTGCCATTTGAATGCATTTCTACACCAGCTTGCAGTATGTTAAATCATAAGCAATAAAATGAGGTTTTTGCTTGGTGACAACCCTCAGTAAAAAAATACAGTTTGCACAAACTTTGCAAACAGTTTGTATTGAGTATGCTTTATTGTTGTTTTGGAGTTTGAATGGAGTTTGTGCAAATTTGCATTGATTACAGTAAGCTTCAAGCAAACTGTTGCAAACTGGTTTGGTGCAAAATTCAAACTCTTTACAAACAATTTACCAACTCCTAAATTTGAAACATACTCAAAAAAAAACTTTGCAAATTTGCATTTGTGTAGATTATTCCCTGTTGCTACAACTTTGCTTTAGGGAAATGTGCAAAACAGATCAATCGGTTTATATAAATATTACCACAGAGTAATAAAATTTACTTTGGTCAGTGTCTGACGATAGTACTGTGCAAACTCATTTCCAAACTAAGCATACGCTGCCACAAATGATGCATGCTTCTGAAAGTAGTGATATAAGAACAAAAAATAGCCAAAATCAAATTATGTTTTTTCTAATGTTATAATTCTTTGAGTTGATGTGATCTGACACTGGTCATGGCAAATCTGTCACATACCTTATGGTAGGAAATTAACATTCATGTTTCCCCTTTCTACTTCTTGTTAATTTAAGTTGTATCATTTTGCTTCATAAGAAAAACACTAAATACTTTCAAGCCTTCAGTGGTATAAAACTTGAAGATAGCATAAAATAACCTTTGAGAGATAAATCTTGTTTCTAATTGGCTGTGCCTTGTGTCAGAAAAAAACCTTAATCAAAATGTTCCATTATTCAATACCATCATTCTTAAACTTTTATACCACATGGCAACTTATCAAGTATGATTTGGAAAATTCTTTTGTTCAGGTACGCTCGCTGCCTTAATTAAAATTCTTGTAAAAACTTACAGTAAAAGCAAGAGAAGCGTGACCAGCATAATCCTAAAATATTTGATTATTCCAAATCATTATTGCATTATTATTCGAATAATAATTCGAATAATGATATGACATGTGCTGTAAGGCGCTCATACTGCCAAATGCATTGAATGCCATATCATGTTTTCCTCGGGAACACACGTCCACTGAACTATCTATCGTCCAACTGCCACAGTGCAGGAGTGGTCACTAATTGATTCTTCGAACTCAATATTCAATTTTTATACGATTAATATACGCATAATCCATTTCAAGCGGTCACACTACTCTTGCCTTGACTATAACATGAAAGAAGAAACGAACTGAAGAAAGATTCCATAATGCAAGCAACTTACGAACATCGTAAATATCTTAAAAATTAGTTAAAACATTATCCCCAATGCGTTTCTAATTTTTCTTGTAGATTGTGAAAGGTATCTGAAATAATCCTACCGAGCCTCCCTTAGGGGTAGATATTCTTGCCAAAAGTCTCTCTCCGTAGATTTTTCTTCATCAAACGTAAACAATTCCCCTACTGTATCCCCCGTTCAACCCAGAATCAATACTTTATTAAAGTCCTGTATCAAGAGAAGATATTCAGAGTTCCTGTCCATGTCATTAACGTTTCTGTTTTCTCTAAACACGAGTCTGAGCATTTTTCGCAAAATTTTCTACTGTTTGCTAATTTCTTTCGAGTCTCCCCAAATAGTTGTGCAGTAGACTTAGACCGTTATATTAGCTGAGAATAGCGTGTTAGTAATAGTGAGTAACTAACGTAAGAGTAAGACTGTGCATGTGGTCTTTTGCTCCTCATCTTATCATCCTGTTAGCATTGTAAAGTGGTTTTTAGGTAGTGTAATCAGTGATGTGTTTTGTGGCGTGGTGGAATATTTACCGGGTGTCCCAACAATGCAGTCGTGAATTATGCACCAATAGTGATGAAGAACCACTCATTTTGAAGAAAAATGCTAACGTAGATATAGAGATCGATTTCACTAAAATCGGTAATGACATTCTAGAGTTAGGGACAATTTTAAATTGAGATATTTGTTTAAATCATGAGAAGTTACGAATTACGATCAAATTTCGCCCCTTTGCAGCTTTAATAACATTGAAATCGCATCAGTTATCTTCTAAGGAACTTAACTAATCAACTCGCACACATTTACACGTAAAAGGCAAATATTTGTCAAAAGGTTTTGCTCCTTGGAGAATTATCGCGCTTGTTTTCGTTGTTTGAAGCCGAAACTTTGAAAATGTTATCTAATTTTCTGGTTCCTTTTGAAGTATATTCGAAAAAGCTCCCAAGGAACCTAACCCATAACTCTGGCAAGGTATGTACGATTTTAATGAATTAAATTTCTGCATCTAAGTTAGGCTTTCTGCAACAAAATGATTTGTCCTTCATTCAAATTGGAGCATGATTCACGACTGGACGTTTTGACAAACACTGATACATCAATTTGGGACAGCCGGTATATATAAAGATTTTTGCTAAGAATACCTCCCCTGACAGTGTCTTAATTCATACAGGCAAGTGATTTCGAAATGCACTCAAATGACACTTACAACGAATATACGAATATTCTACGAAGATTTGATTTACAAATATACATATAGTAGGACATTGATAAAAGATATTCTCATGGGAGGTAAACCAACAATGCGGTCTAATGCTGCATTATTTAACTTCGGCTGCTCGGGTGGCGTTATTTAACTTCGGCTGCTGGGGTGGCGCTAGGTAAGTCCGTTGAAGTTCGGCGAAATGTGTTGAAAGCAGGCAATGTCTCTTGAGTTCTGTTAATTAAGGAAAGGAAACTTTAGAGCGGAGTACAGAGTCCCATGTTTGGTGGACTTGTTACAAGTCTCTTGTCAGCATTGGCCCAATAAAGTGCAGTGTCTAAGGCCACGTTCACATTGCTCCGTTTCTGTATGATCCGTTTTTGATGCATCGAAGCGATTTTGTACAAAAACGGAGCACCGTGAACGGGGAGGGGGGCTGAGCCTCGTAGCAAGTCAGCCAGTTTGCTTAAAAATTCGATATGAACCACTTTCCCAAGATGATATATCCATAACTATGAAAACAATATCAAAGAGCAAGCAAGCCATTTTCATATATCAAATATAAGCAAGCCACTTCTTTATCCATTTATTCACAAGTTGCCAGTTAAATTGCAAATTAATCGCTGCTACTCAACCAGCATGTTGGAGCATGCATCTGTTTCTTGGTTTCAAAGAAAACGAAAATACCATCAGCATAGACTATTGCACAAGCCGTTGTTGCAAAGGCCGAGATCAAATCAGCATGGACTTAAAGGGGCTCCGGCTCCAAATTTGTGTCAAAACAGTGATTTTGCAGTCTTTGAAAGGCAATATCACACAGACTTTGCATCTTTCTTTCAAAGCGAAAGTATTTTGAAGATAAATCTAAGTTGTTATTCACAGAGGAACGAACCAAACATTCATATTTCTTACCATTGCTCGGATATAAGTGGATTTTTGACGGTTACTTTTTGCTGGCTTGGGTGAAGCTATCAAACAACTGCAGAAAATAATGGGCAAGTTCCTAAAACAATAGATTTGATTATGATTTGGCGACGGAGCCCCTTTCAGGATGAAGTTCAAACATGTGTACATTTCGACGAAATAACTTGCTTGAATTACTTCAGCTGTTAAAAGCTATGAGAGAGTTTAACTTTTTCCATTTGAAATGACAAAACAGCATTGAACCTACCTTGCAACATTCAAAGCAGGACTTGATCCAGCTGCTGTTGAAATCGCTTGACGAAAATGCGTCGTAGGAACATTAGGAATACTATTTTTTGTTGGCGTTTGATTGTTTCTCTTCACACTATGCCGATGGTCTCTACTATTCTCTCCACCAGAGCTGCTAAGTCTTCTGTTCAAATGAGCTTTCGAAGGCGTAGTCGCCGGAGTCTTGTTTTTAAGCATTGGGAAATTCAACTGAAAAACTGCGGTAGAAGGCCCCGTAGGGGGTAAACGATTGTTTGTGGGGCTCGATGCATGAGCATGTGTTAATGTTAACACGGGATTCGATTGGTTTCCAATTACACTTGCGTGCACGGCACGAGAAGCGTTTTGTCCGTGATACGATGAAACCGTGTTCGTTGCTCCATGAGCTGGGATATAACTCTGCGGTCCGTTCGAAAGTTTTTGCTGGTTTGGAAAACTCGGGTTTGCTGTCATACTTTGGTTACGCTGAACTGACTGACTGTGATTTAAAGAACTCGAAAGATCTGTCTGAGCGTTAGTCCAAGTACTGTTCAATCCGTCATTGTTGGATTGCGTTTGATTCAACTTCCGAAAGTAAGTTTGTGTCTCTGGGCCTTTTGAAAGACTTGATGTTAACGATGATAAAAAAGTTTGATTATTAACGCAAACTCCGTTTGTTGGATAAGGATTAACTCGGAATTTCGAAGTCGGCTGCGTAGAAAATGATCGATAAAGCCGCGGTCGAGGTTGCATGCTCTGAGCATCTGAACTGTCACGTCGAAATCTCGAATTAATTAGTTTCCTGACAGGAGTGTTCGGGCTTGTATCGTCATCATCAAGGAATTCTGACAACGGCTTGAAGTGTGGCCTAGAAAGCAAAACGAAATACGATAACTGATGACAGTGTTTAACAATCTAGGATAACAAAAATTTGATAGCTAAAGCCACTTTGGTAACTTTTATCAGACAATTTAAGGGATCAACAAGCGAAAGGAATGACAAGCATCTGCCGTCTGCAAAATGAATCTAAAAATAAATTTGCGAAATAGCATTTGTAGAGCATGAAAATCTCTTGACTCTCTGATCAATAGACCGAGAAGATTTACGAAATTTGCTACTTTGCTTAAATGTTTCAGAATTTGCTTACGACAGTGACTGTTTTTGAAGATAGGTTATGAAAAGCTATAATCGTATGAAAAGTGTCTTGCCATTGTCAGGAAGATGAACAAAATAATAAACTAAAGTAAGCGCAGTAAAGGGAACATTCTTACCAGGGAGCTATACACGGGAGAGGAAACGCGCATTGAGTTGCATTCTGCGATGTGATATGCGCCTCCTTCGCAGCGCATCGCGCACTTTGTAGAGAAAACAAGATGGAAGCTGATGTTTGGACGGAAAGTGCATCTCATTTTTGGATTGAATTTGAACAACAATGGTAGGCATTTTAGGCTATCTTAGACATTCTTTTGACTCTTTAATGTTTCATCTTTGCATTGTGAGACTAATTTAGCCATTTGATATCAGGAATTGGCTGTAGCGGCTAAGTTCTTTCAGCGGTGCTTAGGCCAGCTCGTCTTTTGGATCACGCTCCAAGCACGCATTTGTGAAAATTTCACCCTGCCCAACCCCGCCCAACTCTGAGAAATTTAAGTTACTTGTGGATAGCCATTGGTAATAAAACTAGTGAAAAATCTTTCTGAGATAGTATGAGACTCGCGAGATATTTTAATTTTCTTTCGGGGTACTTGCACTGATTGTGCATTTGTCCTATTCGTGCCTCAGCAACATTCTGAGATTCCAATCGACTCGAAACTTACGCAATTCTTGGTTATTTCAATCAATCGAATGAGGGTCGGACGGTTTATAAAATAGTGAGGCAAGTGGAAATGCTGTGCAACCTTTGTTTACTAAGACAAACCTATTTCAATCCACCTTCTCGCTTTCTTCCCGGTCGTTCTCCACAGCAAGAATTTCGTTGCTAGGCAAGCCAAATTATCGCTGCTCCGTTGCTACGTTCACACACAAACGAGGTCGCATATCACATCGCAGACAGCGCCAGTGCGCGTTTCCTCTCCCGTGTAAAGCTCCCTGATTCTTACCAAGGTGGAACCCGCATTTCTTGCATTTGTGGAATAACCCCATTCGGGAGTGGTTGTTGTGTTGTGTCTTTCTTTGCATTAACCGTTGAACAATCATCGAAAGGTGTCCAAGCTCTGTCAAACAGTATCCTACGAAAATATTTGGACAAAAACTTAGCTTACAAGCTAAAAATTTAGCATCAACATGATATCCTGATATAATCATTGCTATATCTCCTGATGGAGCTATCAGATGAAGAATATGTATGCAAAGATGTTTGGGGATAAAATTCGAAAACAAAATTCATGTTGAAAAATGACAGAAGAGAAAAGAGCGAATTATGGAAACTATAAAATCAGGTCGAGATTAAATAATGTTTCGACCGGAAAAAATCAGTTTCAAGCGACCTCTCGCTAAGTTTTGAATTTTGAATCTTTGAACAGTTGGCAAATACTTCAAAAATTCTCAATTTATAGTTGGCCAGCAATTGCCAAAGCTTTGATGCTATCGACATACTACTGCTGCAAGCAGATTAGCACAAGTAATAATTACCTGACACTTACAGTAAACACCCGCATGCAAGAACACATGCAACTTTGCAAGTGAGTCTGAGTTCTTGTACAATGAAGACAATGAATACAATGGATTAGTTCTTATGAATTGGGGTTCTAATTTGACAATCTCAGCCCGTAGATTCTTGATCCATGAGGTTCTTTATACGCAGGTGTTTAGTGCATTCCCCACAGAAGGTGTAAAGATATGGTAACTCACCTGCCCCCTCTTCCAGTTCTTCGCCTTGCAAAGCCAATACATTTTCGTGGTTTTCGTATCGACGTACAGCAATACCTGAATCGCACATCACCTGACCCTCCCTCGACTGGATGAACCCATGGCCAGTTACCAGCAGAATCATAACGAGGCTGAAAAAAGACAATAATTTATGAACGGAAACATAAAGCACAAACTGTCCAACAATCTATCAGTAGCGACACACTTTTGTTTTGTTTCTTTCCTCTGGCTCTATACTTCTGTATATATAATCTTAACCTACAAACCAAGGGCAGGGAGGATCGAAAAGTTTAATATGGCTAAATATCTTAAAGATGCTGATGTCATATCATGTTTCATCCACAGCTTAGGAAAAACATCAAAGGCCTTATCTCAGTTGAGATATGAAAAGCAAGTTCCTCCTTGTAGGAATACAACAACGCACAATATCCGTACATTAGTAACAAGTATCCTGCGTTTTACAAAATTCACTACTGCTACTATGTCAAATGCCATCTTGGTCCAGTCGAGGGCCTCAATTAGCTGTAAATTAGCTATTCTTTTCGTAGCATACTGTAAATAAATCGATGATGATGATGATGATGATGATGATGATGATGATGATGATGATGATGATGATAATGAAGATGATGAAGACAAATCGGTAAATCTGTTTGCGCCAATATAGTTCAATTCGAGCCACATACACTTTAGAACTGAATTCTACAAATAAAGGCGTTGATTTGAAATAGCCATAAAATATCAGATGTCCTACCGCGCGGTAAAGGACTCCTCTCTTTCTTTTGAAAGTAAATTCACCATCAGGACCTGGTGGATCGTCATCTGGTTCAGTCGGAAATGAAGGCTGTTGAGACAAAAAGTTCATTAAATGAAAACTAAATACATTTGCATTTTATGCCAATATAAATGAAAGACGCAAACCAAATAATGTTTAAACCACTACAAAGAACATTACTATGCTATTGATAACATGCAATGCTCTTTTTCTCTGCATGTGGAAACCCCATTAAGTGGATTGTTCCTAAGAACGTATCGTAACGCGATTCAAGAACACAGCTGGATAGTTGCGCCAACACTACCCCCCAAACCCCCAAAGCAAAAGAATGATTTTAGTATAAACCAGTGGAAATGAAACCATATTGACCTGCTGCAATACAAAGCAATGCTATGATGATGGTACCATGCTCCCTTTTATGTCGCTAAATAAGATATTAGATTGTTCAGCAAGAATGCTTTTGTCTAACCTTACGATATTTATGCATTAACAGAAAAAATCACTGACAAGAAAGGAAGAACCCAAGAAAAACTGGGCAAAATATTGATAGCACATTGCAAATGAATTATTAGTATCTGGTATTAATGAAGAACATACCGATGGTATTCCGTCACCCTCCATTGGGATTTCGCCAAGCTACAATAAAGAGACAGAGTCTCAAAAAGATTTTCGAGGCATTATGTAGATTTGTTAATGGTTAATGGTTCAAACAAAACTTATATCCCCTGTTTTCGCAGAGACAACTTCTCAGAAAGAGTACCAAGTATGTCATGTTTAGATTCAGTAAGATTTCATCAGCTGCCCTCATGAGATTAATACTATGAGTGCAAAATGGGCCTTTACGTCTTGCAAACCCAGTAACATGAGACCAGACCCTTTTACACCAAGCCAGTAAGTACGTAAATTAAAGCTACACATACCTGGCCAGGGAGTCTTTTCTGGGCTCTGGCTCTTTTCCTGTAACAAGAGAAAAATCAATCAGTATTAAAGACCTTCCACATGCAAATTTGAAAGTGATATCTAGATAATATTAGTATGAGCTTTACGAAAAAAACGAACTTGAACTAACAAGGCACTCTTTGACATGACGAAGAAACAAGAGAAACTTGTCTACCATGGAAGATAAACACTGTTGAAGTATAAATAAAATGTTGTAAGATGTTTACCGTAATTCTTCATTTGCCTCTGCAGATCGAAGATGTTCCTCCTGCGAAAGAAGATCAATGTGCTTACTTTAAATTTCCCCATTACTCTAAATGATGTTGACATTAGAGAAGACTATAAGCTATATTTTCAGGATGCTGACATCCAATTAATGAAGAAATTGATTCGTTTGTTAAAATATGCCAGGAATAATGGTTGCATCAAAATTCTTTACTTTTTGTTACCTTTCCAATAAAGCTAAAGAAAGATAAACTCAGGCAAACAATTTGACAAAATACATTTTGATAGGAAATTAAAAACATCACAAATAGTAGGAGCCAAGTGGCATATTCTTTTATTACTGTATACTTACAGCATGACCAGCCTGCAATCGATCCTCCATATGCCTTCGTTCTGCAGCCTGTCTTTCAGCATATGCTTGTCGATCTCGCAGTAGATGATAAAACTGCTTCAGTAGCTCACCAGAGAAATCTTCCTTCTTGTACCTAAAGAGGCAGGAGGGAATCATATGAATAAGTTTGCTGCTTTCAAATTAGCCTAAAGCAGTTATTTGAGCCTAGTTATTACTGATCCATCGATTTCAAATTTGGCAAATCTCAAAGAAGGTAAGCTCACTGCATGTAACAACCAAATGATGACATTGAAAACATAATAACACGTTGAATTCAACCAGGAGAGAATTGCACAATTATCGCAAAAAACTTTACCTTTGCTCAAAAATGCCAACAACCGACTTCAACATATCTTTCTTCATTTCTTCTCTCTGCTTCACAAGTTCTAGAATTTTGCTAGAGAAGCAACAGCAAAGAGGGATGATTAAGATAAATCAAATATAGATAAATTGTTCACTGCACAAGAATTAGAAATCCACGCAGTAAACTGTATATGACTTGAAAACTTGGTTTGAAATGCCTCGTATGCTTCTGAGAATCGGATTTTCTTCGAATTTTAACACTTGATTTTAACACTTGCAAACAAATCAAACATGACAATGCTAGCTGCTACATATAATCATATATACCATACATTTTACAGTTACATATAGTAAACAACTCCAAAGCATTGTTCAATTAAAGATAAACTGGAAGATTCATTCCCTGGAAACAACTTCAAAGTTGACCTTACCTGAGCATGGCTGTCTTCTATCTTCTATTAAATTGATTCATTGTGAAAATAGCTGGCAGCAAGATACAAAGAAATATAAATAAACCAAGCTTAAACAAATTTAATTTTCAATGCAGCCAAACAGTTTGACTTACCATGCCCTATTCAAATCTCTCCTCAATTTCAACATTCTCTCATAGGATGCTTCATCATTTTTGCGATTCTGATAAAAAGGAAACAGAATGAATAGAGTTTGCACGTAATGCAGTTACATACAATACTTTACTTCCTTGCTGGCAAAGATTTGTGACTAGGCAAAATATTAGAAAGCATTTATTTCAGTCAATTAGAAGTGTTTTATCCAATGTTTTTTAAATGCTATGAAAAGCAATAATTGCTAAATCAACAAGGTATATATACACACTCATTTATAACAGCAAATGAAAATACAAGTACCCTATCTTCAATATTGTAGTTAACCCATTCAGCCCCAGCTGTGGTTATCTCTTTTTGCATTAATCCTCAGCCTCATTCTGAATATAAAAGCTCTTTTCCCCAGAAGGAAAACCAAAAAATTGTAGAAGAAGAGGTACTAATAAAAAACATTCATTTTCTTAGAAACTATCCGTCAAATAAAAAATCACACCAAAGATAAAATTTCATGTACTAGCATATCTAACTGTTTTAGTAGGTTAGAAGGTTCTTTATGGTAAAATAATGTTAAATTCCTTAGATGAAAGTTTGATGTTGACGCAAAACTCATGAGCGTTTTGCATTCTCGATGATAATTCTAATTCTTTCCCACGTTTTTCATGGTACTCTTGAAAGCAATCAATACATAAATGCACAAGATTGTCATTTGAATTGCATCCTTGGCAAATAATTCTTGACTCGGCTCTTTTTTATTTGCAGCACAATGTTTGCAGCGCCGGGCAGAAGTGAATTTTTAGGCCAGTGTCCCTCGTCGTTTGCCTGGGCTCTGGTCGAATTTTGTTTTTGTTTATAAAAGTTCTTTCCTTGTAGGAGATGCTTGACTATGGTTTTTTTAATGCTAAAATCGTTGCACTTTTCTCTGTGTTTTCTTTGGTCAACATCACTTGATTTGGTGATTCCTTGACATGAATAAAGGCATTAGCAGGAGCCAAGTCGAAGGGAAACCAAAAGAGATCGAGCCACAATCACTTCGGTGAGCGCGCGATTTGAATATGGTGTTCGATTTTGATCGCTGTGATCCACTGCATTCATCAAGCCATTATAATTTATTATTTGCTGAACATACGGAGATCCACTGTATCTCTGTTCTTCTGCTTCCTCTGGATAGTCGAAGGTGCCTCTGCTGGATCCGTATTCGTTGATACAACGAGAACTTCGCTTTGAGCCTTCGTTTCCCGCCATGCTGAAACCAGTAGGCCATCCCTTTGAAATTATCCGAAGTCTCCTGCATCCTGTCAGTTTCTTTTTGCAGCGAACTTTATGGGAAAGGTCCTTAGAAATAGAATTTACTGATCCACAGCAGTACAAACCATTTTCCTTCAAAGAATTGCACAGATCTGGACTTTAAAAAATCTCATCCTTATCAGCAGGCAGCGGGAAGTTTTGACCAGGTTCAGGGCCGTTGGATTCTTCGATTCCAATTTGCGTCAAGTTCCTTGATTCAACTTCACTCTCATCATCACTTGAACGAGATAATTCACTGTCTGAAAGATTGTTCACTTCGATATCTAACTCCAGTCCCAGATCTGCATTCGTAAAACCTAATCATTCTTCACCATCGCTACTACTTCCAAAGATATCGACAAAATTGCTCGAAGAACGACGCCATTTTTTACGATGAGATTTCTGAAACTTCGAGCCAAGTTTTCTCTTTTATTTACTACCAACCTATGTACATGTTTTAGCATCAATACAAAGGAAATTTAATGCTCCATGGGTCTATGATTGTTATAAAACAATACCTCATTGTATATGCTGACAAATCAGCGATAACTACATGGACGTCAAATGACGTCCATGGGGGAAAGAACCAACGAAGATTGCGACGTCAATTGACGTCTTCGGGGAAAAGTGCAAAGTATTGATCGACGTCATTTGACGTCAACGGGACTGAATGGGTTAAATCTTCATCAGTAACAAAACAATTTTGTATACCTATAGAATTTGTATACCTATAACAATTTTATGTTAGCAACTGTCAACTTATTCCAGAAAATCTTAATCAGCAAGATTTTCAGGTAAGTGACAATACATTTTTATGAGGAAGGGAATCTTTTGCCATACCTTCCTTGTTTGCATCTTTTCAATTCTTCTTCTGAAAGCAACATATGGATCATGGGTAGTAGATCCATCTTTCTTCTCAGTTTTCACAAATGGTGTCAAAGTAGGATGTTCCTGTGAATTAACAAAGACATTTACTAAATTGTTTATTTCTACCACCATGGAAAACAACAAATTACATACCTTCAAATTTACTGTGAGATTAATAGTGGCGGTAGACGCAAGATCACCAGGTCTTTACTATGAATGCAACTTATAGACCCTTTTCACAATGACGTCAGTTCTTTTGAAATGCATCCTTTTTTTCAATATGATGTGGCGCTAGATCCCAAACGTGTGCATTTCTCTCAGCAACGCATGGAATAGCTGTGTACATGTATTTGCATCAAAAATAGGCATGGCATCTAGGCTTCTTGCCAATCTGGGATTTGCATCTTTCACCTCAAATTGATATAAATTGTGATATGGTTTAGAAAATCTCACTAAAACATTTCACAAAAAATGATGTTGTTTAAATAGAACTTTTTTTGTATCACTAAAAGTTAAAACAGACAAAAAGAGTCAAAGTTAATTATTGCTGATGTGGAGCCAAAAAAAATAACGTTATCGAGTTGACTCCATACCTAATATCACAAATACACTACTACTTTACAATGGAAATAAACTTTACACTACTACGAAAAAACTAAAGCCAAATTTACACTTGAGACAATCTTTCAATGCAGTGCACGCAGCAAAGTCAGATTAATCCAACTTCATTGCATTGCCGCGCTTTATGCAAAGTGTTTCAAGGATGGCGCCTCAAGTGCAAATACAGAGGGACCATTATGGAAACAAGGTCGCATTGACCTTTTAATGCTATCCCTGCCATCTTCAACCATGGGGTGTTTTTAAATTAGATTATTAAATTAGATATGTAGCTTTTTGCCTGTAATTATTTTAATTTTATAGATATTGTAATTAGATTTATTTTTGTTTATGATTAGATATATTTTAGTTTGATGGCAAAATATTACATAAATACATACATACAGCTTAGGGCAACTCTACCCTCCACTCCAACGAGAGACGAACTCCGAAAAACAGAAGCCCATCGCCTACTAGAGTGGAGGGCAAAGCCACCTTAAGGGACAGAACATGGAAAGTTGATCAATGTTTAAGTGCCAAATGATTGGAAAGCACATAAAATAAAGAGCCAACTTACACTTTTCTTTTTTGCTTTACTCCAATGTCCAAAAACCTTTTCAACAAGATCTTGATCTTCAATTCTAATGAGCAGCTTTGCCTCACTGAATGATAGCTATGAATGAGAATAGTTGATTCATGACTAATGATTGAAAACATGATTAACTAATATCAGAATGGCTGATTTCATCATACATAACTATATTTTCTTCTTAATTTTGACTACATTTCGTTTGATACAAACCATTTCTCAAAATCCCAACTGTTTTTAGATTGTGGTTACATTTTATCATCACCCAATTTCAACTTACTTCTGAATATGAGCCACATCCTTTTTCAAGTTTATCAATCATTCTTTCAAGTTCTAGTGATGTCAGAGCCTGAAAAAGATTAAATCATAGTAGATACAGATCTCATAGTTCTGGTTGACTAAGAAAATCTCTGATGCTGAACAATTGCAACTTTAATATTCTTCGGAATGTCTTGAGAACTTGAAATAACAATCACAGCAACTGAAACAGTTCTGCTCAAAGTCAGTAATTTCTCGTTCAAACCAGAGGAATGTTTGAAGGTCTGATATACAGTGTGAAGGTTGTCTGATAGATGGTACATGCCTTGTGTACATCATAATCAACCAATTCCCATAAAAGTCCCAATAATTTCCCAAATGGACGTAAATACTCTTGTGAGGTACTGTATGAAAGACAGTAAAAATTTTGATCGAGAAATTTTCCAAACTTCTTTCAAATTCTTGGGCACCAAAACAGTGTAAAGGAACCAAAGATCTACATATACTGTAGCACAAATGCAAAGTTTTTGTATTGGTTCTTAAATTTGAGACAGAATGTACTCAAGGCAATATTCTGTAATGTCAACATTTTTGACCATTCTTTTTTCATGAATTAAATTCAAAACTTTCATTAATTAATCACAACATAAACTCCTTCACAATGTTTCACTAAAGCATACTTCATTAGTTAAATGGCAGTCTAAAATTCAACCCTACCTTTGTTCTATTTTTGTTCATAGTTTCAAGGAAAGCCTCATCTTCAGAATCAAGATCATAATCAGGTAGCTCATCTTCCAGAGTGAAAGCTGAAAAACAATTTCATTTATAAAAAACTGATTGAATGTTGTTTATATAATACACGGCTGCTTCCTGCACAAAATTTTTAAAAGACTGAAATCACTTATTCATTGCTCAGCTCAATCTGTAAATGCAAGATAACAGCTAGAATGCTGATTCCAAATCAGAAGAAATTTAACTCTGAAATTGCAGAAAAAGAATTCATTCTAATTGTTGGGAAAGCCAAGATGATGCTTTTTAAACTACAGCTCAAGGATGATACAATGCAAGCCATTATCGAGAGCAGGGTTTCTGAGCTGGCATATACTGCAAAGGAGTTTACAGGGTTCAGCTGTTTCAACAAGCTCCTATTTCACTCATAAACAACTCCCTGTAAATTCTGTTGTCTAAAAACAGACTAAATTGATAGAAAAACAATGATGAAATTTCCATTGAATCCCTTTGTTGGATTCATTTGCACAGACAAATATATTGAGGTGCCAAAAAATGCTTACCTTGAACATGGATAAGTTGTTTTGGTACAGCATAATCAGTTTTCTTCATCCGGTTCCCATCTGTTGCTTCCACGTACATAGCCTCTGGGGTTGGGATTATGCGCCTGTTTGCTTCTCCATAAATCTGTTGTGCTGTTATTGCCCTTTGAAGATGATGTTCCTAGATGATAAAAAGGAATTTTTGCTAAACTGTGAACTTCTTGACATGCCTTTGGCAAAGTGACCAGCTACTGTATGAAACTTGTAACACCAAATGAGTAATTTTCTATTTACAATGGCAAATATGATTTTTTCAGAAATTACTGCATTGCCTATGCAAGCAATTATTTTCCTGTGCAGCATCACTCCAATTGGCAATGCAATACCTTCTGAAAAATTACAGAAATATTCAAAAACCATGAAAATTCCTGCATTTTCCTGCAGCATAATTTGCTGGAGCACTGTGTGGCAGCTAGAAATATTCTTCCCACAGTGGCAAGTAATATGTAAAATTGCATTGCCATTGCAATAAAACACATTTCATCAGAGGCTTTAGAGGGATAGTAGGCAATGTTTGAAATATGTTAAACGAACTACATCTATTTGAAGGTTGAGGAAGTCATCTTTTGTTGATATTTTTCATTCTACTTAGTGCTTTTTCGGCATGCTAAAGAGTATCCCTTGACAATATAATTTTTAGAGTACGAGTCTATGATGACAATTCTTGTCAAAATTTCATCAAAATTTGACTTTGATTTCCACCATGTCACAATTTTTTCAACCTTTCTTGGTGTCTATTTGGGATTATGTGAGTTAGAAAATATTTGCCAGGAGGAAATACTGTATGGCTATGTTAGCATTCGGTCATCTGATCACTATTCGAATAGTGATGAAACAAATTCACTGCCAACCGAATAGTCTGAATGGTGCAATTATTCGGATTGAATGACCACCAGGTGAATAGATTGATTTTTTGGATAGTATGACTAGTCGACTGGTTGGAATGAAAAATGATCAATCAAAGAAAACCGAATTGGGTGACACAGTGAATAGTCCAAATAGAATGACATTACATAAAGTGAATACTGCGAATAGTGTGACTCATCGAGTGAGTATTGCGAATAGTGTGAAATATTCATTTGTGAGCAACTCAAAGTTTGGTGCCTACAGAACAGGCTTTGCACACATTAACAATTTTTATCGGCTTAGAATAATTCAGAATCCTTGAGCAAATCTTTAATTGTTTGCAAACTGTTAGGGTCTGCAGGGGTAAAATGGGTAGGCTGGGGGAGCATAGGGCTCAAATCTTTCAAATCTTTAAAAAGGTCAGTGTAAAATTCGATCATATTTTTCTTTGAATTGGATTGCTTGAAAGGAACTTATAGTACTTTGCTGTAAATCTGCCGTGGAAATTTTATGATATCTTTATTTTTTTCAAAATGGCGGCAATTTGATAATTTTTGAAAAAATTCATGGAAAATTTTGAAAAAATTTAAATAATTGTAAATCCTAAACTAATAGAGGAAACGTTGCATAACATTCAAGAAAACCATAGTTTATGGAGGTCTACAATATGATGGCAAGCAGAAATCTGTAGCTTTTGTAGTTTAGGATTTAGAAATTTGATGATGTCATAGCCTCAAATTTAATAAATGCCGCCATATTGAAACTAATTAAGATATTAATAAATTGCCGCGGCAGATTTACAGCAAAAAACCGTAAATTCCTTCCAAGCTTTTATTTCAAAGAAAACGGCAATAGAATTTTACACCGACCTTTTCAAAGATTTGAGCCCTATGTTGGCTGGGGGTGAAAGGGCAATGTTGATTGCCAAAAAATGATAGATCATGGACTGTTCAATCAACCATCAGTACTTCAAGGATGGTATGACAGATTTAGCTAGAGAATATCTGTATTTGAAGATTTAAAATTTATTTGCAATGTTTGCCTTAACCATTTTACCCCAAGCTTACCCATTTTACCCCAGTAGACTGCAGTTAAAAAATTTTGTAGACTTTCGTACCAAATTTAACTATACTTATATGAGTGTGAAGAATTCTTGAAAATTCTCAAGGATTGTTCATTCAAACCTAACAAGTGGCAAAATTTCCAAAGAAATTGATGTATTTCTTTTTTCTGTCAAGACTTTAACTTCCAGCAAAATTCCAACAAAGATCCTATCTTACAAAGTGCTTATCATTTTATGGTCAAAAATTTATCTACCAAGGTTGCAAAATTCCTGCGAAATGATTTTTCACTGAAGCTAGGGATATTGAATTCAAAGGCCAAAATTGCGGACTTCAGTTGTGGCCATATCATCATGAAAAAGTTTGCAAAGTCTGTTTGGAGCCTCTTTTCTTCGTTTTTTCAATAACTTATTTTAAATGGGCTAAAAAGATTTGTAACTATTTGCATGCTGCGGTTGCAGAATTGCGACTTAACAATTGTAATTTCTCTTTCTCGTGTTTTGATCTCTTCTTTAGAATTGATCTTCTTTAAAAAGATCTCTTCTTTGATCTCTTCTTTGCGCGAATCTGGGGCAGGGGCCAATCCAGCCTGAAGTGAGGGCGCCAAAACGATAATGAAAGGAAGCGCCGAAGGTGCGCAAAAATTTTTGGGTGCTTTTTTAAAGAAAATTCTTTGATTTACTACTACAAAATGCCTTGATTTATAAGTTTCCCCTAAATTTAAATCGATACAGTTAAAAAAAAACTTCTGCATTAGAGTCAGGATGAGGGGCGCTTTTCTCGCTAAAAAGGGGCGCTAAGCTGAATTTTCATTGTGAGGGCGGGGGAGTTGCCCCCACTTGCCCCTTAAATCCGCCACTGATCTGGGGAAAAACTGGACTAAGTTGTTCCTCAAGCAATGAGAAATTGTTTCCAACGAAAAACGAACATGGTTTACCGTAAAGTTTACTGAATTTATTAGTGATGGAAGCTTCTGCAATTAAATTGCAAGTTTTTTGTTGATATTTGTCAAACTTTTCAATATTTTCAATCTGTTTCCTTCTTGCCATAAAATACCTTCCTCTCATCTAATGTCACTTGAAAAGACACGCTTCAAGAGCATGACAGCTGCCCTTTTGATTCAGCCTCTGTCTGGTGATATGGGTAGCCTCTACATGATGCAGCAAGGTCAGACTAGGGCCTAAGTCGGCAATCGCCTGAAGCTTCAATGTAAACAAAATGTCCCTTCCGAAGGACAGCAAGGTGAGTTGCGACGTCAGGCCCCTGAGAGGTCACCCATCCAGAGTTTGACCTCACTCGACCGAGCTTAACTTCAGTCACCTGACGGAAACCGCTAAGCCACTCGGCCACTCACCGTGCAAATGGCTAGATCAGTAGTTGTCCAACATATTACTACTGTTCAAAAATTTT
The DNA here is from genome assembly GCA_039566865.1 of Aurelia coerulea. Classification (NCBI taxonomy): domain Eukaryota; kingdom Metazoa; phylum Cnidaria; class Scyphozoa; order Semaeostomeae; family Ulmaridae; genus Aurelia; species Aurelia coerulea. The sequence goes on along the minus strand of CM076944.1, from coordinate 1,608,281 downwards.
GAAAAGATGCTTCAAGGTTTTCTGCTTTATTTCCTATTTCCTGGTAGATTCTGTATCAAACCACAAAATGGTTTCTCAAAAACATCGGAATGCGAACATTTCAGACTGTGTGTAGCCTGACTGGAAACAATGTTGTGTGCACCGAAGAATTTCAAGGATAAAAATTGATATATTAGGTTATTGTTTTGAATACAACAATATTTTGCTTTGGTGTGCATTTTGCAAACATTCCAGCCTGGCTCTGCCCTGGTTGTGTGTGATTACAAATTCAATAAATAATGCTATCAAGCCTTTCAAAAGTGGACAACCTGCAAGCAGCATCAATTTAAAAGCTAGAAGATATTGCTAAATATATAGTGCACAGCACTTTGAAGCAATACATTGCCTTTCTAGTTTGCCTAAACCATGCACTCTACTGGTTCCTTCACTACAACGTCATTTGCTTAGGCCCTACAAGGACCACAATGGGATCACGTGACTTGATCTCTATTCAAATCTTACCGCGCAACGAATCGCTCCTAAACATCTATTTTATGCCGTTAATTTCACACAAAAACATGCTCCACAGATAAGCATTTGTGTTAAATTCAATTTTATCATGAAATTTGGCCAAACTGCAATGTTCGAATATCCCTACGACAACGCTATGTGCGTCTTGCAACCAAACACCACTCATGCATAATAAATGGCCGCCTAGCCGAAGGAGCACCTCGAATGTTTTTGTACAAAAACGGCTGAAAATGTGCTTTAACCCACCGTTTCCTCCTCTTTTTCCATACCAGTGGGCATTTGAGGTACCACTCTGTTGACAGAGCTGAATTCTGCCAGATCTGGGATATCTTTGGCATGATAAACCGGCAAAGACTTGTTCGAGTCCAATGCGCGGGCTCGAAACGACAGCTTGCTCATTGCGGCTTGTGTCTGCGAAGCTCACACAATACAACTCGGGTAAAAGCCCACTTAGCGACTGGGATGCAACTTCCTTGTCCTTGACCATTGACTGGAACTATTTCTTGCTTTTTTCACGTATTTTCTGGAGCATTTTGATGCGAATTAGCCAAGATTCAGCGACATTTTTTCGATACACTCTCCCAAAGTTCAATGTAAAAACATCATGGCGGACGCAAGCTTCCTTCACTTCTCCTGCCTTCCCACAATTCAAAGTGACGCCAATTTACCCAATGCGCATGCTCGACAACATAGCAGCTCTGACCCAGACTCCTTTCTGAACAACCGGGGATTTGGAATCAATTCCGCATTTTGGGGCAAAAAATTTGGATAACTAAGGGCAATTTGTAGCATTTTAGGACCAGCTTCCGTAAAACTATTCAGTTGATTTATTCTCCTAATGAACCTTAGCTTCTGACTGAATTTCATTCACTTCTCTGGCTCGCAAGAAGGAAGGACTTCATTGATAATTTTGTTCCTCTTTGGACGTTCTCTACGTTCAGACCCGAAAACAAGTCCCCCAGTAACGACCCCACCGGGAAGATGCCCGCAAAGAAAATTTATTTCCCCGCTAAGTTTGAGAATTTTCTTTCCACGAATTTTTCCTGTCATCTCCCCGTTGAGATGTTCATTTTTCCCACGGAAAAGTGAACAAGTTCCATCACAGATGATTGCTGACATTTTTCCTTTCCCCGTCATGATTGTAATCCCCGCTGAAAATGCATAATTTCAAACTTTTCCCCGCGGTATCAATGTCCGGCGGGGTTGTTACTGGAGAGTGTCTGAAAGTACTGGCTTCCTGTACCTATTGGACGGTAAAAATGAGGGGAGGATCGTCCTGTCTTCCCACTATCGAACAGAGGCCTTTGAAAGTTCCATTTCCAATAACAGCTTCATCAAGGAAATATCAAAATATACAATTTCTTGTGACACTTTCACTGTTTTTCAATTTCTCTCCCTCACAAGCGCTAGATTTTTTATTTCAAACAAACTGATGATACGATATGGAACAGCGCAAAAACCTCTAAACAATGCAGTTGTATATTGCCATCAATAGGCGTTACATTCCCTGTTCACTATTCGCTGTTTTAAAAATTTTGCTATTTTTATCATATATTCCGTGCTCCAGAAATATGCAAATAAACAGCAAATTTCGATGGTTTTCTTTCACATGGAATCATACAGTACCTAATATACCCAACAACGTAAAGAAACTATCTACTGGAAAGAACACCACATCAAGTGGACTTTCTTACAGCTATCGCTTTCTTGTGATCAAACAAGGGGATTTTCTTGACTAAAAATACCTAAAACTTTCTATCATATTAGGTATTCAGTGTTATATAATTCCTAGATATTGCGCCTATGGGACTTCCTTAACGGGCAAATAACGCTCAAAATAGTCGCTCAAATTTTCAGAAATAATCCAATATCTAGGAATATAGAAGTTTCAGTTATTTTTAGTCAAAAATGCAGCATGCTTCCCTGTTAGCGCTAAATTATGAAAATATGCTGTTTCTTGATTTTTCTAGGACTTTAATACTTTTTGGTACTTTAGAAAGAATAAATTTCGACAAGAGGTGTTATATTCCCAAGATTTTTATAGCATTGCTAATATGTTCTATTATTGCCCTCTATTATCTCGGGAGTAAATGCATTGGTAAGAAAGGGTGAATACAACCGTAAAATGGATTACATCAACCCTGCATTACAATCGCCACAAAACTAATGATAACACTCACGTCTGCTTTAAAAGTCTTAAGGCCTGGGGCATACTTGCAACAGATAAAAAGGGTCTCTTGCATAATCAACTTAAAAATTGCACAATAAACTATATTCAGTCGAATGGCCTTTAATTCTTCAATCAATTGAAACTTAGGTTGGCGAAGTTAGACGCTGTTCAAGTACACCTGAGTGGTTCCATTTTTCTGCGACGCAAAAATGAAGTCTCAAGACCTTTAAAACGGACTTCAACAAAATAGTTATGCACTTTTTTCTGCGAGGACTACACGGTAAATTCTACATTAACAAAATCTTTTGTCGTTAGCTAATTTGTATGTTCTGTTTCTCGTTTAGTTTAATCTATAAAAATTCTTGCGAGTGTGCGCCATATTCTGATAAATGAAGAGACATTATGATCATTCCGGAGTGACGTACAGCCGAACATAAAATCATCCTTAGCTGTTTCTTGCAGCTTCAAAGGTCTGACTCTTTTCAAGTGTAACTTACAGAAAGGTTTTCGCATTGTGAAGAACGTATTGGATACGAAATGCTTGTCGCACAACATCGTAGCATCTCTTTGTCTCCCAATGTGATGAGCGCTGTAAATATTTAGGTAATACTACATGCTGAATCCGTTTGAAATGTTAGAGGGGCAAAGAACATCAAGACCTCTAGAGCCAAGGCTTAATGCATAGCTAGTCCTGGACTCTCTATATTTCCATTTAACAAACAGACCTTTATACTGAGTCAGTATTGTTTTAAATGCTCTCAAACCATTAAAATAAAGAACTGTTGTTCAGTTTTTGGCATAGGCAGCAGCAGTCACAAGGATCTTTCATTTGCTATCAGTCAATGAAATGTTCTTGGGCCAATCAGAGAAAGTAGTGCATCTCATCCCTCACATAATGATTGGTTTCATCGTTTGGAATTGAAGGATAGCCTGCCACGATAGTGTCCTACAAAGGGAAAAGTTAGAAAAGTTAGAATGGCTATGAAAAGGAGCTAACGATAGACCGTTCAGCTATTCTACAAAGATTCTGGATGAAGCGATATTTTTGCATACTTAGTAAAAATCTGACGATGTTTCGAATGTGCACAACGGTGATTGAAGCTCCAACGCCACTAATCGAGCCTTTCGAATGAAAATGTATAAAAAATTTCTCGATCCAGTCTCTCTTCCCAAAACCCAAGTTTCTTGAGATGTAAATCATAAAATACTTTGCAATGGTAGAACAAAACAACGATGATTTCTAGTTTCTATTAAACGTCGAAAGTTTTTGTGTTGAAATCGACCCACAACTCTAGCCTTAATTCACGAGGGTGCAGCTATTTTGGTGTTTTCTACCTTTTAGTATTTTCATTTTCACTTTTAGCATTCTTATCTTCCTACATCTCGTTTTAAAATTTAACTTGGTAATTCATGCGAGTTTCAGATTTTCAGTCAAAACGTTATATTGTTGATACAACAGCACATGACTGTAAAAACGCACCTTAACCTTAGTTGTCCATTACTTTTTATTGTCAACAAAGAAAGCGGCCTATACTTTCAAGCGTAAAGAATCTTCTTTGTAAAAAAAGAGATGAATGCTAAGGTTTACCTGCGAGGCGATGTAGAGTGAGTTGTAAATCCTCCAGTATACATCTCTGACTTTTCTAGCAGGATGAAACAATCCCTGTAAAGAGTCAATAAAATATATGCATTAGGTAGGTCCCTTTGTTAGGTTGCTTCTTTTGTTACTCTGTTGTAATCTAGGTTTTAGGTACGTCCCCAAGTCGTTGTTAGAACATTTACTGAAGAAGGTTAAATCGAAATGTCTAACAAAGTCCTGGTATATTTCTGAATTATCCTGTAAAGAGAGATAAATTCACTTCGATTTCCATCAAAGAATTATGAATAAACAGCTAAGCCCTTGTATTACGTTACTAAGGGATTACGAGTCCACAAGTTTACTGCAAAATGTTTGTCCTACGTCAATAACAAAACGTCAGTTAACTGTACTAAATCTCTTTTCCTTGGCATCATGTTGTGAATCCACCAGCATAACAAAACAACATAACAATACCTAGAGTAAATAGTTGCTTCAAAATGGTAAAATGATTGCGTCAATGTTAAGAAGACATAATTACTACTATATTACCTTTATCAAACTATATCATTTATATCATACTATTAAAATGAAGTGAACTGAACCAAACTGAAGGACTTAACCGTGAAGTCCTTTCTACATACCTGCATAGTATATTGAAGAATTTTCAAGGCACCACATCCAACTCTGAGCCCTTCTACTGCATCTGTAAAAGCATTGACCACATGGGGCGATGTCTCAAATATATTAGGCCAAATGCTATTGAGTAAATGGGCCAGTGCATCTTCGCATCCAAAGCCAAGAACGCCAATTGCCATATGTTTTATTGCAGCGCACGCAGTCTGTCTGTGGACCAGATCACTGCAAAGAAATTATACTTGATGTTAGTTCAAGTGTAAATTCTATTCGAGAAGTTTTTGAGGGTTGTAAAATTCTCGAATATTGCCTCGACCATCAGTGGCATTGCTACTTGATGAGGGGGGGGGGTGCAGGCGTATTTATGTGCTGTTTAATGATGTTGGAGAAGCTACAAATAGGGAAAATCTTCTGGTTAAACTGTGCAGAAAATGCAATACGTTTCAAATAGGTTCTTTCGTGACGCCCCAGCTGACAATTTCAAATTTTTTTCGGCCATAAATGCAAGGATTTATATGGAGTTTCTGGTCCTTTTTTGCATAATCCTTAAGTTACTTATTACGCTACCTACTAATTACTCTACGAAACACTACAAGGGCGATAAGATCGCAGGGAGCAGTATACTATGACAACCCCGCAGCAATTAACATAGAAAAAAAATCAACACTACCTGCTGAATCAGGAAAATGTACCACCCACCTGCAAAGCCGCACCCCAAGAGCCACCCAACCGATTCAAATAATTTGGTAAGATCTTATCAATGTGTCGAAGAGGATTTGACAAAATTATGTCCAGGCCTCAGTGGAGGAATTGGAGTTGGATTTCTATAAAAGGTCCTTCTTCGAAACTTTACGAATTTTAACACAAGCATTCTCTAATCTCATTTTCTTTTCACTCGGCTTGATTGATTTGGAGTCATTTGATAACGGGTACATGCTCAAAATTTCGTGTGTTTTACATCTACGCTATCTTGTGGTACTTTAATCATTTACCATTTACTAAGCCCAGCTGTTGCCTTTGACCTGTTTCTGCTGCCAGTAGAGGACAAGACAGCGATAAGAAAGAAGACAAAGGATACGTCACTTACCGATCCATGAGTGCATCTTCAAGCAGTGGCGTGACAGCATAAATATAATCTTTACCCATCTCACCAATATATTCAAACAAGAAAGACATTGATTTCAATACACCATTTTGCACGTTGAGTTCTGGAACTCTGTATTCATTGATCAAAGCTGGTAAAACGGTGAAAGGAGAGCATGTCTCAGCAACAATGGCAATAGCGACAGTTGTGCATACACGAAGTTGTCTCTCTTGAACTTTGAGATTATTCAAAAGCGTTGCAAGCACATCTTGAGGTCTGAAATGAGATTAAGAAGTGAATTTTTTAATTTAAATAATAATGTACAACAACGTCGGCTTGGGAGCAAATACTCTGGGTAATGTTGCACCATACAACGACGGTACGTGCTTCTTTTTTTGACTTTGAGATGCTTTTAGAAGGTTGAAGATATTCTTTGTGGGGATTTACTACAGTCGATAAACAATTAATACCCAAAATTAATTGGCGGACGTTAAACTACCGGGTGTCCCAAAAAAATGTATACGGATTTGGTTGACTCTAGCGCTGTGAATTTAGCTTTAATCAATGGCTAATCACTCTCAAAGTGTTCCTCGATAGTTAACTTGAACATAGATACCTCATTTGCTGGTATTGGTGCTTTGAGAACAGACATGTTAATCTTGAAAGCTCAAATTTGCCTCCTCCTGCAAGCCAGAGCTTTAGCCTTTTGGCCTTAGCAAATTCCTGAACCACATCAAAATTCAGGACTGAAATTAATGAAAAATTAAGAAACTTCCCAATGGATGACTGGGGGGTGACTTCTGGAAAACAGATTAACACAAGATCTAATATTGTTCAAATTTTATCAAGGCTCTCGTTGATTTATACGCTGTGCCTTAAGGTATTGCTTAGGTCAAAAGGCTAAAGCTCTGGCTTGCAGGAGGCAAATTTGAGCTTTCAAGATTAACATGTCTGCTCTCAAAGCACCAATACCAGCAAACGAGGTATCTATGTTCAAGTTAACTATCGAGGAACACTTTGAGAGTGATTAGCCATTGATTAAAGCTAAATTCACATTGCTAGAGTCAATCAAATCCGTATACATTTTTTTGGGACACCCGGTACAACAAATGATGTTCTCTCCTCGATTAGTCTATCTATTGAGAGAGTTCCTCCTTTAAGAAATTCTTGCATGCAATTCTTGTGTACAATTAAAAATGTATTTTTGTTTTGTTTTTTAGTTTTATCTTCTATTTTCTTTATTGTGTGTAATTTTATATCATATGTGATCCGTTATTTAAGATTTGTATTGTATGTTGGAATTTTAAAATGAAATTAACTGAACTTGAATGATACCACATAAACTAAAACTGGACAGATTGCTGACATTTTGCGGCTACTATCAGAATGCCGTGTGTCGCAAATGATACCACGCTTTAATTATGTGATTCTAAAAAGGGACAGACCGACCAAATTCAATTTCCTGCACTTTGTGGTGAACATCAAAGAGAAACTAAACCATTGAGTATTGAATCTGACTGCCAGAGCTGACAAAGGTGACCAGCATGGGTTCATATGGTCTAGCTGGTCCTTATGAAAACTTACCAGAACATCATCTTAAATTAACATTATACAATCAAAGTTCATTGCAAGTGAAGGAAAAATTTAACAATAATTCTTCATTGATTCCTGCAATTTTTAGAAAAAGATTATTCTTACCCAATAGCCTTTGCAATGTATCCAAAAGTATTGACAGTAGCACGTCGAATTGCCTTTTTATGAGCCTTCAATAATTCCAACAGCTCAAAACAAATCCTCATCCATTCTCTTGCACTCACATGTTCTGCACCACGATCAGCAATGCGTCCAACAAGATCAATACAATTTTCTTGTACCTTCTCATGCCTGTTAAAAAAGACGATAAATGTGATTCTTGCGATTGGGAAAAACATCACTTTTACAGCATGGTATGCTTCCCCTAGATTTAAATATGCGACTGCAATCTTATCAATAACGAGTAACGGTAACAAAAGAGAAACATTAATAAATTGCTTTGGGTGTGTCAAAAAGTCATTGAAGTCTGCGTTATGATGCCTTCATCTGCTATTCAAGGGCCTTTTCAACGTCCCTGATTTTATTCAACTTCCAAAAAAATTGCATTTAGAGTCATATGATACAAAAAAAAGGTTTCAAAGGGACGGTGCAAAAGTTCAGACACCAATGTGCTATCACAACCAATAAACATCTAGAATAACACGTAAGTATTTGGAGAGGTCGGAAGTAAAAAGGTTTCAATGGTATTTTCATTTGAAAGTAATCTTTTGATTATGCTAAAAAAAGGGCATTCATTTATGTACGAAAGCCAGCCTTCTTCCCAAAAATTTTTGCTATGTAGCTTGCAAATTCAATTTGAAGTTTAAAACTTTTGGACGATGTTAGCATCACTTTTCAGCAAAAATCTCACTTCTATGTTATACTACCTGTAAAATAAACGTCTCCTGATCGGCGATATCAAATGGCGTAAATTCAGATAGCTTTGTTTGATGAAAGGGAAGACCTACCTGTTTTTCAAGATTGGAGTTAATCTTGGCAATAAATCTTTGATGGGTGGAGTCATCTTGTTCATCCCGATAACATTCACGATAGCCTGAAAGAAAAATCACACAAAAAATTAGGCAAAGTTTCTGAAAGAACGATATGATATGATATCGTTGATATCTGATTGATTGCAAAATGAGTCACAATATGTAAAATATCAAATGATAGTGTAATCATTGCGTATTGTGACTCATTTTGCAATCATATAATTTTCGTTGGAAGTTGTGACGAGTGTGTTTCACCATAGACAGTTCTAGCTTTGTCTTGCCTGAATGCTAACTATAATACCATATCAATTGCATTTGAAGGTAAATTTATGATAAGTATCAGGTTCAAACAAGAGTTTTTATAAGCTTAAATTACCTTCAATGCACCAAGAATGCTTCCAAGTACCTCTGGATATTCTTCACCAAGATACTCATACAATACGACTCCAAGATGTCCCATCAATTTCTCCTAAAATACAAAATCATAGAACTATGTTACTTGATGCAGATGTATTCTTCTTTCCTATATTCATAAATAAACATAATAACTACAAACACTAATTACAAAGCGATACCACTACTCGAGCATGGAAATACATTGAAACCATGAAGAATGTATTGTTCTTTGGCATCAAATTGTGATCATTTGTGAAACAAAATCTTTTTAAAGTTATGCACTTGGATTGGCCTTGAAAATAAGTATTATGTTACATGTGACTCTCCAGAAACCTTAGATATAAAATTTGACTTCAAAAGTGAGTCTGAGCAAAAAGAATGAGTGACATACTAATAACAAGTTCCTCTTTGAAACGCACAGCCACTAACAGGCAACTGGAACTCGTAAAAATCCTTTGAATGCATCTTTTACAATATGTTCACGACTAGTAATGTCTACGATAGAAATACCTTGTGAATCATATGATTTGCTATTCAATGCGACTCTAGATTAGCAATGCGAAAGCCAGAAATTTAAATGTTCAATAAATTCTTACCTCTCCACATGTCTTCATAACGGGAGAAATTCTTGCGATAAGATCAGCAGCTTGTTGTCTGACTTTAGCTGATTTGTTGTTCAAACGCCATAAAATTGTACCACAAATCTGAGGTAAATATGGCTTGGTTCGATTTCCAAATGCATTTACAACTGTTCCAAATCCATTTAACATTACGATGTCCTGAAATAAAATCGTTAACGCGTTTAATGAAACAAATAAAACCGGTCTCCTATGAAGATAGTTTCAGCAGCCATTATGAAAACTGTCTTCTCTACATTTGGAGGGATGGTAGAAGTCACATTATTAGTCGTGCAAATCTACAGAGTGGGGCTTGTCAGACTGTCCAACATATCTAGCAACAAATAGATCAAAGCAAAATAACCGAATTTAACATTGTTGATCACTGCTCTTAGAGAGCTTAATTCAAAGGGCATCTGAAAAGTGTAGTTTATCTACTAGCTCATATCAATATGATTTGAAGTATAACGTCTTTCGAAGCTTCTTAAACACAAAGTCAAGAACACGTTCCTGAATTTTATCGAGAATTAGCGCTGCGCCAAAACGAATCTTTTGACGTTTTGTTATGATACATTGCAGCATTCTTGTCAAGCTTACATCTCCTCTGTATCATAAGTGACAAATACAACTTCTAATCCTGCAATGTAGAGACAGAATTTCATACAATGTTGGAATCTGGTGAGAATTTACCTCATTTGTTTGTTCCTGGAATGCATAAAGTATACCATCAATGAGCTGTTCTTCAAGTCGAGAATCAACATCAGCTGCACCCACATTTGCCATAATCTATCAAAAATAGTTGAAAAGAATTTTGATTTAATATAAAAGCATAAAAACGACATAAATGCAACAAAAAGGGAACACAAGTGTATTATTGCCTTCGATTATACTTTTATCTTTGTCACTTGCAATTAAATGTCTGCAAACAGCGAGAGTCACACTTTGTAAAAATATCTCTTGGCAAGATCAGTCTCCTTATTGATATAAAACAAGGGACTATTTAGGAATGACAATTCTTCTCAGAAATGAAGATTACGACAGATTTTAACAAGTACATCTTGTACTGAAGATGAAAGAGTATTATGAAATGTTCACTAAAGCTAAATCATCACAAGTTCGTGGCATGAACAAAATAGAGCGCGTCTGTTGTCATGAAGCAACTATAAAATTATGGAACATCGTAAAACGAACCTTTTCAATGGTCTCTAAAACCATCTTTCTGTACTGTTCATTTTCGTCTTTCAGATCATCCACTACACGCCCAATGATTTCTGAACTTCCAACTTTATTAGCGATCTCCACAGTCGTGTCCACGAGCTGCAAAACAAAGCATAAGAGAACATCAGAACTAACTTTTGCAATTTGGAAAACCGTATCTTCATTGAGCTACGCCAATTCGAAAAACTGAACCAGATTCTAGTCAAGTTTACATTAAACAAAGTCATATCTGAATTTCTCTAGCCAAAACATGAGCGCAATTATCACCATGGTTTATAATAAAGCTTTCTAAGGAATTCTTTATTTCCATTGCGAATGAAGTTATGGTATTTTGTATGAAAGAAAGTAGAGTGCATCAGAATAATCAAGTACGTTCAATACGAATACTATCGGCGATGTTTTCAAATCACTGGTTCCTCCATACAGAACGCACACAAGTTCGCAATTGGGTTCAGACGCAAAGTTATCTGATATATAACTTGTCAACCAAGCTTGACTCATTCAATGCGAAAAAGATTGCAGGAAAAAAAGACAAATCTTGCAAGTTTCGTAACTAAAGTAGCTGTGTCGTTGTCGTCTTTCATTGTAATGTTAAATATCATTGTTGAATTGTAACTACCATGCAATAGGGGCAAGTTGACCCTGAATTTTCTCCAGTTGCGGATGTTGCATAGTAACGTAGGTAAGTTTTGGTTTAAATGTTTTATGGAGATGAATAAAAAGGTATCGTACCTGTTTGTAGTTACGCCTGTCCAGTGCCATCCTGTGTGTCCAAAATTGTTTGAAAAACTCGGGCAAAATTTCCTCTTTGATGTACTGAGGCTCAACACCATCTGTACCACAGCATTGTTTCACCACCTAGGAACAAGACCAAAATCACGTTTATACAAGAAAACATGCAAGAACTGTTATGAAAAAGTTGTAGAATCTTTGTGGACCTTTTTAACATGTGAAAGATTTGAGCCCTATATAAATGATGCAAATCTTATGATCTGCAAAGTTGCAGGAGAGCGTTAATGAATGTCACAAAAAAAAAAGAAATAAAAAACGTTAGAAGCAATAAACAAGAAATTGAGTGAGATAGAAGATGTCTTAAAAATAAGTTCAATTGATAAAAATGTCTTTGTTTTCACAAGTGTACCTTTTTGGGACAAAGATATAATTACCTTTAAAACAATCTTCTTCATTTCTTCATCAGGACTCTGAAATTCTCTGATGAGAACCAACATCACTTCCGTTGTGTAATGACTTGCATATTCGGCATCCATAAGTGGAATCAAGTAACCAATGGCTTTCAGGAAGGCAGCTAGACCCTACAAAGATGCAAGCAATATGAATTATTGTCCAGACTATACTGTCTTCAGCTAGACTTCCCCCAGTCTATTCCCCTGTCTATCTCTTCAGTCCGTCTTACCATTCTCTTGGATCCGCCATTCCAACAAAGTCTAGTCTTTAGACGGAGTAGAAGTTCCCCAAGATCTAAAAAATCAGTGCAAACTGTTATCTGACTTAACGTTCTGATCTCACCACAAATTGGGCAGCAAAAACGAGAGCCTCCATGTAGTTACAATGTGTAGGCCTAAATGCAAACGTATTCTAAAATGGAGACTAATAGTGACAAAAAAGGATTTCCATTCCATTTTGATGATAGCTATACCATATTGATTAATGATATCATTGAAACAAATTGATCAAGAGAATCCTGGCATCACTACACAAGGCCCTCAACTTAGGCTCATCTGATTGAAGTGAATTGATGTTGTTGTTGTCGCTCGAGTCTGGCTATAGCGTCCATCAGGCGATAGTTATCGCGTATAGTTATGGTTAGGCTATACTTAGTTACGCCCCAGTGAGGCTACAGTTATAGCGTCCATCAGTCTATTAACAGCAATAACCACGAGCGTGTAATCATTCTAAGGAATCCTGGCTTCACGTTCTTAAAACAATGGTTTTTACCTCATTCAACAAAGCTTTTAACAAATGGTTCATCGTCATACTTACTTTTCCTCTGTGTTGTCTGATACCCTTCCAAAGAGGCTTCAATACACTGTCAAATGACTCAATACCATATGGAGTTGCGGCCTCAGCCAAAGCAGCAATAGCAAGGGCAGTAATAGTTCTGACTTTCTGCTGTTCATCAGACAAACCTAAGAAGAAGACAAACGATCTTTGATTTGGAAACATGGAACAGACAAAATACTTCATAATTGGTGAATAACAAATGTTTGCTGTGTTGTAATGTAATAAAAACAGAGAATTGAGAAGAGTCTTACCTTATTGCCTAACTGAGCCTGTTACTCAGTTCTGGGAATTATGTCCTAACTGGGCCTATAACCCAGTTTTAGGAGTAAAGTGGTAATATCTAGTAATTTTATTCGCAGAATTCATTGAAAATTGCGATAAAGCAGGCTGGTCTAAAGATAACCTGAAGTTGAAAATGACCTGGGTTCAATAGTTTTACAACTATGTTCTTCAAAACGCATCATTTCAATCTTTAGCTATTTACAAAGAGAGGAAATAGTCAATCAGTCACTGTACTTAAAATACATTTCCAGAAAATACAAGTTAGACATGCAGGGTAGAGAGGGAGAAAAGGGGGTCAGTGGGAAATTCTCGAATTCACAATTACTGTCCCCAAGCTGAAGAAAGTCAATTTCTGTCATAATCAAAGATAATTTCATTGATCGAAAAAGCCGCTAGTTTACAATCAAATCCGCCTGAAGTTTAGAAGCAAAATAAAAAAAAACGAGTGAGCTATTTTGCTCCACTCTCACCCAATTTGCTCGATTTACAGGTTTGTCGAGGATACCGAGGACTGCCCCTTTGTCTAAGCCTTTTGTTATGCTGGTAAAGTTCAAAGCAGATCAACGGCTGGGAAACCTATTACCATGCGCGAGAATCTCTTTGTTTCTTTGCTAATCCTTGTTTGGATTGTGGTTCGATTCTCCGCCCACATTCTTTTCACAAACCAAACATGTTTTCTGCACATGATCACAGGTTTCCTTTTTGAGGGATAACCGTTGCTTTGAACTTTGATGATTCGTATCCCCAACAAAGGTAAAACTCACCGTGTTCAATGATATCCACAAGATTTTTTAGATGAGGTAGAATAGCACAGCCCATCAATATGGCAATCTGCTGCACAATTTTGATACCAGTATGTCTTGCCTGCCATGATTTCTTACTCTTACAAACGGCTTTCAAGAACGGCAGCAATGATGGAATACCAAGTGCAGAGGCAACAACGGCAAACGCCCTGAAATAAATATATAAATAAATAAATGAAAGGGCTTAAACATTTAAAGTAGCAAGCCAGCAAACTAAAGAACCAAAAAAAACATTTAGAGAATCAACTTTAACGGCTATGCTTTTGTCTCCAAGACAGCAGCTACGATAAATAAGAAGAACGACAACTTACCTTGCAGTAGTGTTACGGACGTACTCGTCAATATTGTCAATATCAGGTCTCATTGTTGAGATCATAGTAGCCAGACCAGCAGCCTGGAACAAAAATAGTCGTCTGATAAAAATGCGAAGGACATCATGCTTAAGTACAAAGAATATTTAGATAAACATGACTCCAATGCAGAAGACAAAGTCAAAGATGCATAGAGAAATTGTCAATATGTTTCCAGTGATCAAAATAAAGGAAGGTTGAGCAAGTTTTTTTCTTGGAAGAAAATCAGCCTTTAATATTTTTCACCATAAAATCTGTAAAATCTTGAAGCACTTCAAAGCATTCAACTAAGATTCCAACAATATTTTTGGCAAGAATGGCTAATAGTAAAAATGAAATTTGTTCTGCAAGAAAACTATTTAACAAAAGGTAATATGTTATCACACAAACCTTGGCAAGATTTGAGATGATTTCACGACCTTCTACACGTGCATAGTAATCTTCATCAATAAGAAGTGGCTCAATGACGACGAGGATCTACAAAAAATAAATATTTGTAAGGTATAAATAAACTATGATTTATAATGGCCTGAAAAAACACGCTGCAGCCGAGTGACTCATTTTGAACCCGATTTTGTACAACATGCTTCAAGTTAGCAGGACACATGTAACATTCTACTAGTGCAATTTTCATAATATTCGTTGTTAGATATTGCTGGACCGACAGACAAATATGCTAGCTACAGAACCTTTCTTCAGGACTATTTACGCTGCACAATATATGAACAGATAGCCAGTAAAAACTTGAAGCTTTCAAAATACTAATTATATCATTTAAGCATCATGAAGAAGGATTAATAGGGCTGAGAAATGCTTTCATAGAATTGGGTGAAATATTGAAATGTTAATCTGTAAATAATCATTCATTCACTCACTCACTCACTCATTCATTCATTCGTTCCTTCGTTCCTTCGTTCGTTCATTCACTCATCATTAGGTTGAAATATTATGACATGATTCCTTTCCTTTTCTTGATCATGTAGGAGACAATTAATCACTAAATGTTTGCAGAACTCAAGAAACTAATTGGAAAGAGCCAAATGTGAGATAATTTGATAATGTAAACCCTGAAATTTCAGAATAAGAAAGTAAACAAAGAGATAACTAACCTTGTGAACGTATGGTCTGACAAGATCATCAAGCTTGTATAGAATACGATCAATGACTTTGACAAGCAAATGACGCTCCTGTCAAAATAGAAAAAAAGCTTTATCAATAATGATGAACAGATTCTATTATTTCAAACTGTATTTACGAAAGAAACAAAAGGAAATAGGAATAAACCTGAAATGCTAACAAATTTGTGATATCTCTTGATAATGATGATTCTATTTCTTCATGATTTTACTTTTTCGAAAACTTTCATAAATTCTTTATGTAAAATAGAAAAAACGCTGTAATTTCAATAATAATCAAGTGATCAAAATTTCCGGCAGTAGAACCATAATACAGATACCTAACCAAGGTATTTTCAACCAATTTATTGGAAAGAATAGTGTAACAGCAACTTACACTATCAAGATTTGACAAAATAGTACGTACCTGGTCTTCAAGAGTTGGAGACATAAGCAATGGCAAAATTTGATTGAAAAGTGGACCAGCGCCAAATTCCCGGGCTTTGTCAGTGATTTGTCTCAACGCGGCCTACAAAAGAACAAAAGAACAAAGATAACAATTTCAGATTAAAAAACTTTCATATCTATGAGGATGAAAATTGTTTATTTGTTTTAGTCTCAACTGTTTATTGATCTTAAAAATTTGCGGCAACAGATTCAGATAAATATCAAGTGTATCAATGTGCAGGTATTCCCTAAAATCATGTTGTAAATCACAGAACTTTCATACACCCAAAATTCTTTCTGCTTTCCACAGTAATTTCCTTTAATATCAAGTCTTCCGTGCCTTTCGTGTTTATGTCCTTCAATTTAATACCAAATTCACACTGCGACAGTTAAACCAGCTTTATCTAAACCAGGTTAAATTCAACTAATAAAAATGCATGGGAAGCGTTGGATTGACCAATTATAGAAGTTGTGAATTTTTATTTGAGCCAATGTAACTCACGTGAATTCAATATAACACGGTATTTTTATTGCAGATTGTGCATACCTTTCTCATTGGTGGTGTACCATTCTTGATCTTCAGCAACAATTTCATGATCTTTCTTTCTCTTTGCTCTTCTTTCGGCAATGTTGTCTCATCAACGTCCACCTGTTGAAATATTTCGAAGAATTTCAATATACTTTGAAGAATAATCAATGGAAATCTAATCGAATTTGATTTCATGTTTAAGGAGGGTAGCGCTTCAGCAAATACAGATTTTTAAGAGGCCCTCCATCTAAAATACAATAAAAATAATGCCGACATATGACAAAAAATTACGATAAACATCTCAAATCTCACACCTCATAATGACTTGTTTAAAAAAATTCACTTACCAATAACTTATCAAAGTATTGATAATCATCTGGTTTTAAACTTGGCAGGTTTCCAGGTGGTTGATCTTCAACTAGTTTTGCACTTTTGTCTTCAGTCTGGAAATAAAAGTATTAGAATTTAGGAATCAGTTTGCAATCATTTTTAAAGACTTTACAACAAATAAATCTTGCATATGCAAGGCTGATGTGCAAAGGAAGGAATCGTGTATAAATATGCCCTTGCATCTAGCTTAAAGTTATTTACAAACTCTTGAACAACCAAACCTTGTCCTGTTTTACTTACATTGTGCAACAGATTATTTCACACAAAACTCGCGATAGAACTCCTTGCAATTTGTCAACTTAACTTTCCTTTATGATATGATGCAAAATAAGCGAGCACAATGTCACACTGCTAAGAAGCAGACGAGGGAAACAATTCTGAAGAATGCAATAACGCAAATGCCTTCCTCTTACGCCTGAAGATTCGCCTATCTACTCCACAGCTTTCTTAAATAAAATATGAATCAAGCTTGGGGAATCTGCAAGAGAGCAAAGTCCAGACCACAACCAAACCTGGAAGCCTAGTTTCCAGGAACACTATGAAAATGAAAAAAACCTTTTGTTCCCAGCACAAACCTTAAACTGTTCATTTGTTATCGTACATGCAGGTTTAAGCTTGCACTTCCTATCTTTAGCGTGTATTCCCAAGCACTAAAGAGAATTATAGAGGCCTGGGGAAAGAGTGACAAGGATCACAGAGAAAAAATAAAGCTTGTACAGACCTGCATTCTGAAGCCAGTGCCTCCACTCAGGGGAGTAGGTGTTGCTGTTAGTTTCCTTGCTGGTGTTCTGATTGGTTGATATGTAGCCGGGGGTTGCAGGATCTGAAAAGAAATGAAATACATAACCATCAAAACTAGGATGTCATGAATTTACTGGAGCATATTTTGCGAGCTACATGCCTCACAGATCGGGATCAGATACTTCAACTAACGACAAAGAACTTTATGGACATTATGTGCCTTGATGTATTTCTTCTTTATGCGTTATAAATCCCACATTTCCAGCTTTACTTTTGCGACATACAGTAAGTATCTTAAAGGGTAATAACTCCCATCAAACATATGCCTGGCAACCATGAAAAAATAGGGTCCACAATCGCCTTGTTTTATACGCGAGGTTCGATCGAGTGGCGTTAGAGCTTTTATCACTGTTGTGCACATTCGAAAATTCTACAAAATGTAGCAAAATATCGTTCGATTCTGATTCTTTTCAGAATAGCTAAAAGGTCTATTGCCTTGTTAGGTTGCACATTAAGGCAATACATTGATACAGCCTGGGAAGTGTTCTTAAGAGAAATTGGTACCATTCTCTTTCCTGAAAATTTCATCTAAATATGTGAAAACGATTCTCTCTTTCTCCGTCTCTCTCCATTCAATTCCTTGAAAGAAAGAATGAAGTCTTCTACAGTAAACGATATTTACCTTATATCCCTCGAATGGAAACATAGCATCTAACTCATCATCTGTCAACGGCCTGTTTCTTTCGTCAATCTCCTTCTCCCATCTGTAAGCTTGAATTTGCTCAGGCGTCATCGAAATCAGATGACCTGAAAAATGTAAGTATACAGGATGAGAAAAGAACACGCTCGGTTTAAAGGTTACTGTTCCCTGAATGTCACTGCAAAATATTTGGGAACTGCCCTACTCAATAGCTGACATATTGCATAGTTCAACAATGTACCCAGCCTAAATGGTCCATTTTGTTACGAAGTTATGTGAAATCTTCTGGAAAAGGCGCCTTCCAGATGTGCCAAAAACATAAAAAACTTAGAAACCACAGAGGTTTTAATTTTCATTAAAGGGAATTGATATGATAAATTAGTCTAAGCACACTCTTTTTTCAGGGCGAATTGAAATTAAAGAAACTGGCACGTGTGTAAGTTAAGGAAACAAAGTGCTTACGTATTTCCTTGTTTTATTAAAGAGGAACGTATGTACCTGTTCCTGTTACCTTCAACTTAATTTCTTATACCCCATTCATATCGCCCTATGACTACCCCATGGCCAATATCTAAAAACACGAAACGTTAAACCGTATACAATCACACTACGAACAATTTATAAATTAAAGGATACTATACTGGATTCAGTTTCACTCCAGATGTCAGGTCAGTGTTGGGATGAATTTGTTGATGCAACGAGTGCAACTCATTTGGTGTAGATTTAGGTAAGTAAAATGCCTGACCATCTGATGTGAAACAGAATTTACAAGGAAAAGAAACACTAACGGTACGGGACTTGGTGATTGCTTAGTGCATGGCTAAATTCTCAATAGATCTTAATCAAACCGACCAGTTTCGTGGATGAAGCGTAAAGTTAATTCGAGTACATTTCTATTCAACTCATTAGAAAGGTCTTCATCACCATACAATAAAAGCTGCGTCAAAGAATGATTTGAAAGATTGGTGATTTGTACATATGGTCGTAATAATTCAACAATTTCAGCGAGAAGATTTTGTCGTTGAACATCAAAAGAAGGGCAGAGCAACAAAAAGTGCTCCGTGTCTTCAATGCCATCGCTTGTTGGGCACATTGGGTTTATGGTATCTCTGAAATTATGCTTGAATTTATGGAGATTTAACTTGCTGAGACCAACCCTGAGTTGTGTTAGGTAGGATAATCCTGTGGGATCGTGAATTCCAAATACAGATTTTGCAGGGGGACGGATTATTGATAAGAGCTTTTTCTTAAAAACAGCAATAGAAGGTGCAAGTCTCAATTCAGGCTCAAGCTTATTCCATTCGCATAAACAGTTTGGATAGAAGGAAGACTTAAATTTTTCTGTCCTTGCCTTTAGTCGCCCAATGACATCCTGTCCGCGGAGACGGTACTGCGACTGATGAAGAGGGGGAATTGGATCAACTGTATACTCAGGACTAAGATTATTTATAAACTTGTAGAACAAGGTAAGGCGTCTACTCCATCTTCGGGAACTCAGTGACTCCCAACCAAGCTCTGCGTACAGCTTCTCTCGAGATGTTCCCCTCCATGTACCTGACACAGCTAAGGCAGCAGAATACTGTACGGACTCTAGCTTTTCCATTAAATTTGGTATAATAATATGTTGACTGAATTCACATACTTTGGCAGGAATATGGTAAATGGCATCACCATAGTCTAGGTGGGGTCGAACATAGAGCTTATATAATTCATTTAGGGTATGCCTTGGCAAGTATTTGGAGAGATATTTTAGCAAACCAATGCCCTTTCTCGTTTTAGAGATCGCTGATTTGATATGAGCTGAGAAAGACAGCTTTGAGTCCAGGATAATTCCTAAATGTTTGTGTTCATTTACTTTCTTGACAGGTACGTTGTTAAAAAGAATCACTGGATGATCAATTTCGAGCTTTTTCCTTGAAAATGTTAATTCAACAGCTTGTTTCTGCGGATCAGGATTAAAGGACATTCTCCAAGCGTGAGCCCACCGACTTATCAAGTTCAAGTCATGGTTCATGTCATTTGCAGCTGTATTGGAATCTCCTACCACTGTAAACAATGATGTGTCATCAGCAAATAACTTAACATTGCACTTCAAGCCTACAGCTAGGTCATTTATATACACGAGGAAAAACAAAGGACCTAGAATAGCGCCATGTTAAACTAGCTTAAACTAAACCAGGGCATCAACTGTTGCGTTTGATTGGTCAACCCAACAAATTGAATGCATTTGATTGGCTGAAATTTAGCCTGGTTTAGATGACGCTGGTTTAAATGTATCAGTGAGCATATGGTATTAGAGAAAAAGATAGGTATCAAAAAAGCGACTTATTACCTGGAGTTGGTGTTTGCATACGCATAGCCTGCGTTCCCATTGGAGTAGGTCCACCAAGCATAGGAGTACCACCACCAGGGGTTGACATTCCAGGGGTAATACCACCAGGGGTGCTGCCTCCAGGGGTTGCTGCCTGTGGTGTCTCATCCCATCTTGATCTTCTTTTCCCGCCACCTGGTGTGGGAGTCATGCCAGGAGTCTCAGCCCCTAAGCGGTCTGTCCTTGGTGTTTCTGCCCAACCTGGAGTTCTTCCTGGGGTCTCGGTTCCATCAACTCTGGGTGTCTCGTCCCATCTGTTACGTCTGCTGCCTACAATTCAGATAATAGATTTCACTAAGCAAAGAGGAAAATTTCGGACTTGAAGGAACACATCTTTACTGATGTACCTTATATGAAATTAACATGAATTTTAAAAATGAAAGTTAATCTTGATTTTCAAATATTTTGTTTTTAACATCTTCACTGTAAAGCTTAATTTTCAGTGCTTCTCATAAGTCCGTGATGGCAGTATCAATCAAGTCTGCCAAAAAGTACTTCTTTACAATCAACAGAAAATAAATGGTCTTGTTGCTATCTTATTCATTGAGCTAAACCAGTTGCCTGTCTATCAAGGGATTTAATATATTACAAGTTGCTTAATATTGAACTTTATGAATAAAACTGCACCATGATATCTGATAGAAATATTTAGGGAGTCAACAACAATTCATGATCACAACGCTCGATCTGCAGGTAGAAGGAATTTTTTCATCGAGAGAGGAAATGGCCGTGAATACACAAACACATTTCGATTATGGAACTATTTGCCAACAGAAGTGAGGTAAGCATTCTCATTCGAACAGTTCAAAAAACGTAGTTTTCCTACTTTATGGATATTTTTGAGTGTGAAAATTGCACACAATATTTATTTGGACTGTCTAGACTGGCGGATTTGGCCTTTCTAGACCAACACTCCCAATTCTCAGTGCACCAACATCAACGAACGAGGAACCTCAACGAACGATGGTCAATATAGTTTATTTTTCATTAATTTTATGACATATCTTTCTTATGCCAACTGCCATTGACATGAATAAATTTAATTTTGTATCACTATTGCAAATTTTCAATTTTTGTTTTGAAGTAACTATTTTCAGGAAGTAAATGGACTCTTATGTGTACAAGTGATTTGGATTGCCATTGTAAATATATTTTTCTTTTTGTTTTAGTTTTTCAGTGGACCAAGCGGTAAATAAGCTTTAGCTTAGCCCTGTAATTCACGTGAAACGAATGATTACACACACACACACACACACACACACACATAATATA
Organism: Aurelia coerulea; assembly: GCA_039566865.1. Lineage (NCBI taxonomy): Eukaryota > Metazoa > Cnidaria > Scyphozoa > Semaeostomeae > Ulmaridae > Aurelia > Aurelia coerulea. The sequence continues at coordinate 1,586,488 of CM076944.1, read as the reverse complement.
CATCGTCAAAATGTTAACTACGAAATGTGCATCTGATTCAACAACAAACAATCTTGAAATATGATCGAGTAGTTTAGTTTCTGTGGATTGTCAAATGAGCAAAATAAATCTTTGTGCAAAAACGGCTCAAGCAATGAACATAATGATAAACTTACTCGCTCCATGGCCAGGCGTTCCAGCTCCAATATTTGTTGGTGTCGCAGCACCTTGTGGCACATAGCTTGGGGTGGCTTCCCATACTCTGGCACTCGGTGTCACACCACTACGTCCTGGGGTGTCACTTTCACCTCTTGAAGTACCAGGAGTTTCACCGGCTCTCCCTGGTGTCTCTCCCCCACCTCTACCAGGGGTATCTGAAGCTTTTGCACGACCAGGGGTGTCATCCCATTTCCCAGCAGATGGAGTCTAAAAAGGAGTGGGAACAAGAATTAACAGGATAATACTCAACATCTATCTTGGAAATAAAATGAACTCATGAGAGAATCATTTCTCAATTCTTTTATTTACGGAAACTCCCAATGAATAAATATTTTTAGAAAATTGCTCAATTAACAAAAAACTAATGTTTGCACGATAGAATAAAACTCGATGCCTACAAAACTTAAAGAGTATGCTTAAATACTGAATATTTGAACTTGATCAAACAAGGGAGCTGCGTGAAATAGTTGCACAATATATAGTAATGAACGTATCAATCAACGGATCAGTTCGTCATCAAAGTCATTGCATGAACAATGCATTATCAACTGGTTTGAAGAAAAAACGAAAAATGATATTCGGCCAATAACTGACTGAAGAGAGAACAACACATCTAAAATTATGAGAAACTTTCACCAACAGTGCATGGTTTTGTTTTAGCGATGCAGCTTTTAGATAGTTGATAAATATTTAAAAAGCTGTATATCATCAGCAAAAGTGCTGCCCTGGGGATGTTCCCAACAGAATTTTCACAAGTGTAACCAGTTAGGGTATGAAAATAATTGATTACAAACTCACTTCTCCCTGCTCTGGTCTTTTCTTAGCTGGTGTTTCATCGCCAGTCTGGTCCCATCTTCGACGTCTCTTTGCTGGTGCTTTAGCTATGGACGAAAAAAACAATTCAACATCTCATTCTTGGTTCTTGGAGCTTTGCGTTTGTTGAGCCTGATTCTCGCTCTTTATCAACATGTGAAAAACTGTCAGCTGCGGACAAATGCATTAGATACTTTTTATCAGTTTTTGCATTTCAGTTGAATTATACTGTATTAGAGCTCTTGATGGAATTTCTACAACTCTCTGTCTCTTGCATTTTCTAGTGAATACATAAATCAAATTATATCTGGGCCTTTCTTGAAATGTGCACATTCTTTACCAAGTATTACAGGCAGAATTTATTGTAAAGGAAAATAAAGAAGATAGAAATGCAAAGGCCAAAACCTTACCTGCTTCCACAGTTTGTAACTCTCCAGCTTTTGCCTTCTCTTGGATCTGTTTTCGAACTGCAGCCTACGATAATAAGACAATAAATAAATTAACAAAGCCCCCTTGATTTCTTCATTATGATTTCTTTTCAGTTTCGTCTTTGGCACAATATTTTTTTACTCTCTTGCGGGATCAAAACGACAAACTTCAAATCAAAGGAATCTATCCCTGCGCTCTGGCTCCTAGTTCACATAATATATTCAAGCTTCCAGAATGATAACTTGAGGTATACAACAACTCGTCCAAAAATAGTATCTGTGACAATGTACTTATTTCTAAGAAGAGAAATACGATCTGTAGAGAATTTAAGGTGTTTCTGGTGAAAACAGGATTTAGCTGAAGAAACACAACATTTTCTGCGAGTGGTTTGCTCCTCAAATAATTTGAAAAGTTTGATTCATATTAGAATACCTGTATTCAAATGCATTTATACACTGAATGAAAAGTTTCAGCTTGACGCACCAAGCACTTGGATTATTACAGAATTAGTTAATTGCTAAAGTCCAAGATAAAATATCACGTCATTGATGTGGTTGATGTTAACCTCTAGCTTCCTTCCTTGGCACTATTATGGCTTCAAAATGAGAACAACAAAAACCCTTTTGAGCTAATACAAGTATTACAATTCGTAGCCTAAATTTGTATGTTTAGAAAGGATTACCTCTTCCTTCCTCAAATTCTGCTCTTTCATAATATCTGCATAAGTTCTTTTATTCAGTTCTTTCACATCTGGTGTTTTCCCTCCTGTAACGAGACAGCATAAACATTTAAGCAATAGCGAGTCATTACTTAGTCTTGTCCCGACTTGTACAAGCGACGGCATCTGCTCATGTTTGCACATGGCTACCATAGTGGCTCATACTCTATCAGGAATAAATCAGAACGATCTGCAATGGTATTCCACATTGCGTGTTCAAGAAATCAAAGAAAAGCTCACAGTGATAGGGAATTGGGTGGCCTATACTTTGCCTACTAAATTATGAACAGTTGTATTAAAGTTTCACAGATGGAATAATATTAGGTTTCAGATAACTTCGATTTTAAAACATTTAGATTTTTATTTCTGTTAAAGTTGTGATTCAACCTAAATTACGTTTGGAAAACCTTTGTGATTTCGTTAGAGAGGGGTTTCCCTCAAGTCTCATCCTCAGGAAATTCGAAAGAAAAGCAGGGAGAGAGAAAAGGAAGAGAAGGAAGACTGTATTTTCCTTTCCTTCTCTCTCTCACATTTCTCTCAAATTGTCAGAGGACGAGATTTTGAATAAGTCTACGGTTGAGGCGAAAAGTAGAAATATAGTTTGAAAAAGCAGTTGGCAATAGATCCTTTTATAATAACTTAAGAAAATATATCTACTATGGTTAATATAGCAAAATAAGGGGATATATTTGTCTTGAACTATATTTCAGGGAAGCAGGAGATGGCGAGAAACATCATTCCATAACTAATTGGATTTCTGCATGCACCTATCAAACCAAACTGGATCCATCATCATGTTCCATTGACATCAATCAAAGCACGACATCCAAGTAGATGCGATTCCCTGTCAGTAAAATAATCCTGATAATCAGTAACTAAACTAAGCCTGGACAATATCCAGGCACTTGCTTATCTCAAATCTAGTTCAAGAAAATGCGTGTTCAATTCCTTGTCTTCTTTTGAACTTGAACCTTATCGAAGGTAAAATTTTCCATGCTTAAGCACTTCAAGGCAGAAAATTTGAATTCAGATTACATTAAATTCTATAACAAGTTAAAGCCGAAATATGAGTTGGATGAGGTCTTGATTAATTACAGCTAGAAAGATAATTCTCATCGCTTCATCTTCTATTTGAGCATACTTTACTTCTCTTGGTTTTAATTATCCAAACTGTCCAACTTAAGTCATCAGCAAAATGATATGGACTTTGGTGTAAGCAACTTATTTCGCTCATTAAAATTCAATTTCTCTACACTGTCTTGCTGCATCTAACTTCTGACATTCTCAATGATTCAAAATGTCCACTTTTTATCATCCTTCTAAAGCGATTGCAGTCTGTTCAATTGATGAGATCCATATATATCAGCGTCACTTCTGTTTACCCTGCATTGATAAATACTTACCTTGAAGAAGTAGATTCACAATGTAAGCAAAAAGATATTGATTAGTATTTTGTATGAAAATTTAATAACACACATACACAAAGTACAGTCAAGCTGGGTATGAACAGGGAACATCCAATCTTTATATTTTGATAAGATAGATTCATGGGAGGCATAAACGATATTTTATCAAGTCCACCAGTAGCAGCTTTTCACGGCCATCTACCTGACTGTTACTTTCAAAAATTGGATGTCAGGCACCTCAAAAGTAGTCATCCATTTTGCTATTGTAAACTTGTTAACAGGAAATTGCTCAATAGCAGTGAATGTTCACACAGACGTTCAGAGGTCCATATGTCACAATTGTTTGTTTACAAAAAGATTTTGATCTGACACTAAAAACTGGAAAATTGATCCAAACATGTGTCCCAAATATCTCAACACTATTTCAAGATAGACTTGCAAGAATGTTGAAATGCTTCTTAACTGGTCCCTTTTGCAGCACTGTCAGGCATAGACATGGAGGCATAGACATAGAACACATTATCTGTCCTACTTTTGTTTCTTTTTTCAATCTTGTTAGATAACAAGATTCTATTGAATTTCCCTTGATCAATTGAACATCGCAAGTTTTGTACTCTTTGGAAACTATACACTCTTTTGTTTTACTACTTTGAAAACATTAAATATTTGCCTCATTTTTTATTTTTACATTTTTAGATTTTTGGTACCTTGAAACCAGATACACCTGAAATAAAAGAGACTGAGTTTAGATTTTAGTTGTACTTTGTGGGCATGCTAGAGATGAGGTGGTATAGCAAAGACCAACCAAAAGTGTTGAATAGGAAAACAGTAAAGGCAAGCAAAAAAGTGGCAGGATGGAGCTTTTGAGATGAGAGACTGAAGGAAAGTTGTTACAGGCTTGTTACAAAAGTGAGAGATGGAAAATGTGGATAAGGGGTTGCTGGGGTTCAAGATTTATGCACAAAGAGAGGCAGGAACAATTCAAATCTGAAGTCTTTATCTTTTTGACATTGCTAAGGTTTCAAGAATAGTAGGCAGCTTAGAAACTGCATCAGAGACCGGAGGATCCAAAATCTTTAAAAATGCTGGTGTAAATTGCTATTATCTCCTTCTTCCCATTTAATGGTTTGGAAGGAACTGTAGGTGATTTGCTGTGATTCTACCATGAAATTTTTGGTAACCTGATTATTTTCAAAATTAAAAGCCTTTTTTATACTGCAACTTGTTTGAGTATGCAACATCATCAAAGTATTGAATCATAAACAAGAAGGGGGACAACATCAGAGACATCTTGTGATTATGATTTTCTTGAAAATACAATTATCTCTATGGTTTTCAAAAATTTATTTAACTCTTTTTTTAAAAACTCATAATCAGGATATAACAAATCAACATAGAGCCATAGCAAAACACCTGTAGTCCATTTCCAGCCATTTAATCCATGGCAAAGGAGAGATACAGCTTCACTTAGAAGACCAATGATATGATTTGTTCTGCACCTCTTTTTGCATGCAATTGCTGAGAGAAGAGGATAAAATCAATGCTAAAATGATTCCTACCTCCAGCAAAAGGATCTTGTCTTGCTGGTGAGATAATCATTTGTCTTCTCATTGCTCTGTAATCATCTTCCCTGTCTGCTATTGTTGGGCGCTTGTGTGCAGCCATTGGGTCAATCTAGACACATGAAGAAATTAAAAAAAGTATAGCAAGTTGCCTGAAATCTTAAATTGATTTTAGCTCTCATATTGTAATACAGTATTACCCCGCCAGTAAGAAACTGACTTATAAGAAACTGCAGCCTGCCAGATGGCACCATGTTCATTGTCCAACATTTGGTTTAATATAACATTTATATACAATGTTTATAAGAAACCAAGCAGCCTGCTTTTATAAAATGAATTTCTTAGAGGTGGGGTAATACTGTACATTGATTGGACTTATTCGTTTATTGTATACATAAAATTAGATTTTTCTTTGCTTTATACATTAGCATTATTGTACTGCATCTTAGATGGAGGGCCCCCTTGCAAATAAGCATTTGCTGAGGGAAATATATGAAATCAAATCAAATTCTGAAAATTATATTCATACAAAATAAAAAACTATCACACACCAGTTTAAATATCAACAACTTATATGAAGCTGAAGATAAATTTGAGCCCAGCAAAAAATCATAAATATTTTGAAAATACCCTGCTTAAAATTGTTGTCATTAATATAGTATATAAGATGTAATGGGTGAATGTGGCTCAAGATATACGCAGAGTGCTCAAGTTGTCACAAGAATAATGAGCGTAATACATGGCACATTTGGTTTGGTTAATTTGGTATAGAAGATACAAATATGTTTGACAAAATGACCAATGCATAGGAACCAACTGACTCTTTTAATGTCTAAAGTAGAAAACAAGGGCAACACTTACATTCTCACTTTCCTTTTGTATCTCATGGTAGATATTGGCTGGAGCAGTAAATGATGACAGTTTGCCAGTTGTCAAGGTAGATGAATAGTCTCCATCATCCTGATATACAAAGGCATAAACTTCAAATTATTTCTACATGAAAGATAATTGTCAGAAGCTTGTATATTCCTTTACTAGTTAAACAGTGCACATTGCCATGTAGACAAAGCGAATCATGGTAAGGGTGAGACATTAAGATTGACCATTATATTCTTTGATTTACAATAGAAGATGTCAAATTTTTCCATTTTCTGAAAATTCCAGGCAGGCAGTCAAAGCAAAGTTGGTCACTTAGGCTTGTTTTCTAAATTGCTGAAGTCAAGATTGCTTATAAACGATATATTATGGGAGATATTTTGATGAACTTGGAGTGTTGTTGTGTACACTGTCGTGGCAACTATTACCAATTTGAGTTGTTTACAAAAGAGAGGTAAGCATTTTTGTGCACACTCTGGAATTAGAATATACTTTAAGTGTCAGAAGTTGACCGTCATCCTTATTTGGGGGTTGAACTGGAGCGAAGTATGTCATGGTCTCAACATATAACAGACACTGCTAATAAAGCGAGTAGCACATTAGGTTTTCTACGTAGAAACCTCTCTGCATGCTCTACTCAAGTCAAGGCTACAGCATATAAAACATTAGTAAGACCAAAGCTTGAATATGCATCATCAGTATGGGACCCTCATCATAAAAACAAAATTGAACAGCTGGAAAAAGTTCAAAGAAAAGCTGCCAGATGGGCAATGAATCAATACAGCTGGGCGGCTAGTGTCTCAGACCTCCAACGTCAACTGGAATGGCCGCCTCTTCATCAACGACGACTGTATGCACGGCTCGTAATAATGTACAAAATCAAAAATAATGATATTGCCATCACAATTCCATCCTACGTTATGATGCCAACAATGCGAACAACAAGATCTCTATCTTCAGGGGCATGGAGACCCATCCAGATGTGTACAAAATGTGACAATTACAAATTCAGTTTTTTTCCAAGAACGATTGTTGATTGGAACAGACTCGCAAATGAAATTGTAATGATCGAAGACATGGAACGATTCAAAGCTGCATTAGCAAACCATGTACTTATATACTGACATGCTTACAGTTGTTTTTATGTAATATAAAAAATTAAAATAACCTTATTTCAAAATTTATTTAAATAACGTTTTTATGTAAAAGAGTAAAATAATGTATTTAATAATTTTTCCCTTGGTTTACTGCAAAATGTGACAGATGTGGATTCGGACAACTTTGGAAAGTTTGACTTGCCTTGGCTCAAAGCAGGTGGAATGTTACTCTTAGTGCGAGTTTGCTGGTTTTTTTCTTCCTGAGATTCCTCCCATCTTCACATTTTGTGGTGGCCAATTTATAACTTATTTTATTTAATTGAGCAAAATGCTTTAAGCGATGCTCAGTAATGGCGTTAAAGTTAAAGTACTTTCGTTGTCTATTCTCAAGCTAATGCTAACAATCATAGGTCTGGTAGGCAATTATTCAAAGTCAAATTAGGATATTTAATACTGACCTCGTCTTGTTCATTTGGAGCAATTGATGTCACGTACCCTGCATACCTAGAATTATAACAACACAATGTCATTTATCATTTTAATTTGACATCAACAAGACAAATTCTAGCTACATGAATCCATGACTGAACTATAGAATATTTCAACTAACAATTTTTTGCATTGTAAGGATTTTCTAGTCACAGCTTTTTATGCAAAATGGAAAAATTACAAAAATTGAGGAACTGCTGAGGTCACATATTTTCAAAGTCTCATGAAAATAGTTGTAATCATGGAAAAATGCTTCACTTCATGTTTTCTTTTGTATGTGACTTTAGTCTCCCAATCAAGTATGCTATCTGTTTAGTACAACTTAGCACTTCAGCTATATTTTGGTTCATTTGAGCAATTTATAAAGTAGAGTAATTCAAAGCTATAATTCTTTTCCTGAAAGTGACATTTAACTGAATGGCTCATGCATGTCCAACAAATGTATTGTGAAACAATTTTTATCTTTCTTTTGAGAATTCTAACAAACATTCCATTTTCATGGAACTTTGCATTCAAAGTGACAAGTTCCAAGACTGTGTACACACTTTAAAGATTCAGTATTCTGGCAACCTTAGCTACAGTATGTTTGAAAAGATGTGAAATATGAGAAATGCATGGATATTACCACACACAAAAAAGAATGAGAACATGTAGTTTACCTATTTTCATCTCCATAGATCTCAGACTCAACTGCTTTGCCAAAAGCAACCTGTCAAGGAAACAAACATTTCTAAATGCAAAGAAACTATCAAGGAAGAAGTCAAAATTTCTGAAAAACAAATAATACTTTATGCAGCAATATTTAAAGGAAGCTACCAGAGAAAATCTCATATCATGAAAATAAGAAAATCCGGGGCCTGCTTACTGAAAATCGCCAATTCCCTTCACAACCCTCTCAAGACCAGGGTGCATTCCATGTAAAACCTACGCCGAAGGTACGCCGAGCCCCAAGCTTTCGTACGCCAGGTGTTTTCAGGGAGAGAGAATACACATCATATCAAAAGAGACTGCTAATTCACATAAGAAAAGATCGAGGGCAACTTCACATCAAGGCCAAGGTAGGTTGATTTTCGAATGCCGTCACGCCAAGAACCGATTTTATTGAAAAAATGACGCCGCTACGCCAACAAAAAGTCAGGTCTACGCCGAAGATCTTTGGGCCTAAGTACATGGAATGCACCCTGGTCTCAAGATCTTGGCCATATTGTGAGTTTCTCCATCCCAGGAACAAATTACAGATTTTAATATAAAAAGAGCGAAAAAGCCAAATATTTCCTAAATTACACAATTATTCTTATCAAATCTAAGTAATTTTGAAATATAAATACTTACCCCACTTGATTTGTCTTCAGGCTCTCCACTTTGGTTTTTCCTTTCTGCTTGTAATTTCTTGATATGGCTCTCTATCATTTCTATAATTTAAGTTGAGATGAAATCAAATAATGAAAAAAACAATGAGTCCTATAAAATACAGATAGATGTAGCAGCCTATTTTTTCATTTAATACTAATTTAATACTTCATGTTGTTTCCGTTTCAGAGGTGCTGAAATTAGCCTCCTTTCATGTCTCTAATATCATGGCATTCTGTGCAGAGAAGTATAATGTTTTGTGAATCTCAATGTCTTAAGTGCAACCAGAAGGTTCCAACGGTAAACAATTTTAAAGCCCAGGTCAATCTGCAGGTCTTTCTTGATAAGATTATTAGTGCAGGGCAGGGAAAGCAGCTTGTCAGGCTGTTAACTTAAACTTATATTTCTGTTTTCCTTTTGTTTGGTCTTGTTTCCCTGATTCAACCTGGATTTTTTATTTCTTATCATCATCATCTATACACATAAGCGTACGAGGCGGGGGGCTGGGGGGGGGCGGCAGCCCCCCAACTTTAGAAAAATTATCGAAAATGAGCTCCAATCAGGCAAAAAAATGCCCTCAGTCAGGCAAAAATTATGCTAAACAAATAGACTTTGTGTTGGACAGCCCCCCTAGATGTTTTCTTCCCATACGCTTATGTCTATACATAATTAACGGTTAACCGTCATTTATTTCTTAGTGAACTGAGAATCAGCGCAAGTACGGAAAATTGGACACAAAATCCTTCCAAGTTTTTTCATTCCGTTAATGCTGAAGCTTCGTTCTACTGACGATGATTTCCTTCCATCTTCAACAGAACCAAAATATGGGAGAATCCAAATTTACATCATGCATCACATCACTGATCACAATACACACACAGTTCTATTTCGGTGATTCAGGCATCAGCCCTTGAAAAACTTATATTAACTGTTTAACTATACTCTTAAATTTCTTTTTAAAAAGCTCTTGATTACCGAAGACGACGCAATAAACTGAGCAGAAGTGGCAGCAAGAACCTTGTTTTAAACTGGCCTAAAAAACGTCCCCCTGTCTGTTCATTCGCCCGTAGTTTTTCAAGCATACCGTTCCACGAAAAGATGCTTACCAACGACAAATACACCTAATATTTATTCAATTTGAGTGCGTCTACAAATAGAAAATACTCTTACCCTCTGTAGTAGCCATTGTGGAAGATTTCTTTTCCAGCGTCAACTGTTTTCTTCCAAATTCAGCGAGACACTTGCGTTTCTTCTTGTTATCAAAATGGCTGATATATTAGGCCTGGGGACGAATTAAATGACCACAATGCCTTGTGCTCTTTCCAATCAATCAATAAATCAATCAATCAATCAACTATTTGAACAATTGTGGATTTTGATTCCTTGGGGGATGGGGGGGGGTTGTTCTTTCAACAATTCACGAGGAAATCATATATCTAAGGAGCAGAGTAGTCAAAATAATTTAGCCTGAGAGACCAAAAGTGACATCATGCAACAAAACTGACCACTACTGATTGGCAAGAATATCAAATGCGCCTTGGTTGTGTTTCTTGTTAATTTCATCTGCCAGCGAGCTTTCCCTCAAAAAATGTCTATTTCTTCCGTTAAAAACTGGCGCGGGCCAAGTTGAAAAAATTTTATAACTTAGGCATGATGTAGCTGAAAAATCATTGGGCGTAACAAATGCGTTTTTCTTGTGTTTGATTGATTTCAAAAATTTGACTGGATCGGCGCGCAAATTTATGAAGACCGAAAATAGATCTTTCTTTGATCGTCTATCGATAGCCTACTTTCACAGAATCGTTTCAAATTCAAATAAATGGAACAGATTTTCATGTCACATTTTGATGACAGCACAATAAAATCTTGGCAATAGACAAACAAATTAAGAAAAAGAAAAGTGCATTCTGTTATCTTACGGTTCTACAAAAATATCTACATGTTAATTACCAGTAAGCTAATATTCGAAGGACATAACAATATAGATTTTACAAATTGTCATTAACAAGGGCTAAAATCAAAGACGAGCAAGAGATAAGGCTAGGCCAACAAACTAGGCAAAATTAAGAAAAGGTTCTCCCGCAAATGATACTGGCTACAATGTTTGACTAAATTCGGCACATGAAAACATCATAGTTCTATTGTGATATTAACGGTATCCAAGAAACTATTTCTGAAGTTGAGATATTCCCACAAAAGATACTGGCTACAATGTTCGACTAGGAAACCAGTACCACCGATGGCAAACAACAGTCTACTTCTAAGATGCGACGCAGACAATATGCCATGCATCTCAAGAAGTTTTGGAAACTGTGAGAATTTTCGTTTGCACAAACTAAATATCAATTTTTCACAAAGGAATGAGTGTACCTTTATCCGTAAATAAAGTCTTTGCGTATGTTTTCAACCAAAGAGTTCCAAACCTAAGAAAATGCTAAGATTGTATCTTATCATCGAAGAACAATTTCCAGGCAACAAAACTTGACGCTTTGCATGCAAAATTGCAAACCTCATCGGGCAACAATTCCCTTAAGATATAGGCACCACAACCTCTTATAACAGACAATTTATAATCCCCTAGCTACAATAACTGATAAAAAGTTAAAAGAAAACTTCCAGACGAAACGATTTCAAAATAGCAAAAGCGCCAATAGGACTTGAAAAGATATCTAGGGTCTTCACTGTAATTCTGAGGTGAAAAAAAACTTTTAAAAAGTCGCCTGTAATTTGAGAACGAAATATAAGTTGAGAGATCAGCTGCACAGGTATTATAAAAATCTGATAAGTAGATTGTGAGAGCAACAGGCATTCAAATATCTGGACACATTTTTTATTCACCTGGTAGCAAAAGACCTTTTAGCTATTCTAAAAAAGAATCCGAATCGAACGATATTTTCATGCATTTTGTAGAATTTTCGAACGTGCACAATAGTGATAGAAGCTCTTACGCCATTCGTATAACACTTCGTATAACAATGTATGAAAACATCGCTCGATCCAAACTTCTTTTTAGAACAGCTAAAAGGTCTATTTACGCTTAGAACTTGAAGCCAAAGCTCTTTGAAATGTAAGCGAAGAATCGTAATTTAGGCTTTTGTGGCATGCTAACCATTTCCACGTATTACTCATACATAGACTGCTTAAACTGTTCCGATAAACACTTAACTTTCAAATGTCATACAATTTTGAAACTTGTTCCAACCACTTATTAAAAGAAATACGAAAATAAAAATTCTAAAATCACTAACAATATATCTAACAGTTACAGTACGTCCATGTTGATAAGGTTCTATTTGATACTATCTAATTATTGCTTCAATCCGCGTTGAAAGTTTTCTCATAGATCTCACGAGCAACAAGGACGGATAGAGTTACAACAAGATTCGCTATTTTTTGTTGACACCCAAGTACAAAGCGATTAGCGATTGCAGACAAATGGAATTCTATGCCTGGTTGGTAATGTCATAAACAAAAACAAGAAGCAAAAAAAAAAACGCCCAAGGCAGAAGTTTAGACACATCCTTCTTCTATCAATTTATGCTCATGTTTGCTCTGAAGAACCATTTCTGGAATGCAAAACTTTTCTTGGTTTCACGGCAATTTTTGCGACTTGCTTTGTTTTCGCTTATGATTTGACCAACCAGGCATAGAATTCCCTTTATCTGCAATATAGCTAATCACTTTGTGCTTAGGTGTCAACCAAAGTAGCGGATCCTATTGTAACATTATCTGTCCTTGTTCGCACGAGCAAGTACCGTAAATTTTGGACTTAGCGGAAAAGGTTCGTGAAACGTAAAAGGATCGTAGCGACGTTGCTGCCATGCCCGGATTTCGCCTTACAGATACCAAAATCTACTTTCTGCACTGAGGAAGAGCAACAAAAATGTTAAAATTACCCCTAATTTCTTTCCTAGCAAACTAACAAGAAAAGGAACGTTCCTAATTTTTCCCAAGGTAGGAAAAGGAAATTTTCGTTTCCCTGTTCAGTGCTGCAACATAAATTTCTGTTTTCCACCTTGCAAATTTTGAACCAATTGATTCGAATCTCCCTATAAAAAAGGAGTCAAATGATTGATACGTATGTTTGAATCTCGATTTTGTGCATAGAAAAGTTTGCCACTTCCAAGAAAAATGTTGCTAATTCAGCCACCTTCATGAAACAGCTAAACTTTATATTTCTAAATTTGTTATCGACATTATATAGCAAAATTTTGCTTTCACAAATCTGGTTAACAAAATCACAAAATCTGAAAATCACATGATTTCAGAATTAAAAACTGTATGCTTTGGCAAGCAGATATGACTCGGCCATTGATTATAGATGCATAACCTTGAGAATGAATCCATTTTTGATAACCGTTTTATTCCAAGTGGGATATGCGCGCCTTTTTACTCTAATCTGTACCAAGGTTTAATGGCAACTACATATCGTTTGAAAACGAGCCGCTTCTGAGGCTTGCAAGACTTATACTAACCGAAAAACTTTATGTATCGCTGCAACACATGAACATATTGTACTCAGCTACAGAACCTAATACATGTCGAAATAAACAAGGCTCTTTTCTCGATCAATATATTGCATTGATCTTCATTCTAACATAGGCTAAATTTCTTAGAAACAACATATTTCTGAACGTCCTGTAACCCATGCATACAATGATGTATTGTACGATTACATAATTCTAGATGTGTTCAAATGAACTTGATTATTATGATAATACTTATCTGATCCTCTACGTCGGTCAGAAGTCATCCTTACGCCGTTGTTTATATTTTTCTACGCGCTTTTGCAAATGTTCTTTTTCAGTCTCTACTTCAATAATGTGTTCTTGAGCATTACGAAGCTGTGAGAAAAAGACATGATTAGCACCTCCAAAAGTAAAAGATTATGAATACCTACAAACATGTTTGCATCAAGGTTTTGCATCGATGCAAATATAATTTACACATGGTCTGAAAATGACAACAATTCTAAAGCTCTTACTGAAACTGAAGCTCCAAGTCTAGTTCTTTTCTTCGTCAGTGATTCTTCGTTAGTAATTTATAGAGGAAATGCGAAGAAGAGAAAATTAAAAATGAAGCGGGAAGGGGGTAAGATAAAGAAAAGAAAGAGGGAGCCGCCTTGTTTTCAATTTTCGCCCCTTCGCATTTCCTCTATAAACTACAAACGACGAATCACTGACGAAGAAAAGAAATAGACTTGGAGCAAGTCTAAAGTTAACATTGAAGCAGGGAAAAACATGGCTCCATACAGAAATAATATCCCATGTAAGTTAACTATACCTTTTTAGGGCCATAGCTAACAGAACTATGCCCACACAGCTATATTACAGAAACTATGGCCTAAAACAAGGAGAGCCTGGCAACTCAACTTCGCTGAAGGGAGCCGTGTACAAAACTTTGAAAAAAAGAAAGCAAAATAAATATAAATTCCATGAGATAACGAACTTACCTCTCTAGCTAATCTTCTCTTATCTGCAAGGAGTGTATCTTCCACAGATTCCTACAAAGTTAAAATGTACATGGAAATAAGAAAAATTTTTCGTAGTATTTTGGTTTTCTCGTGAAAATCGTAAAGTAAATATTTTCTCCACGAGGGACCAAAGAGAATATTTCGTGTTGAAGACTATATCATTTTCACAGCTCATTTCTACTTTGAGCGATTCGAGGAAGGTGATTTTTGGCCAATAAATAACTATTTAGAAAAGTAAAGAATCGCAACCTACAGAAAAGCATCAAACATGTAAGTTAAAGCCCCATTGAGGTGAGACATGAAAAACTATTCGAATTCGTCTCGTACTACTACTACTTCTAAGCTGTTTCCACCGAGTTGTCAGTATTCAGCTTTTTCTTCCAGCTTGTTATGATATTGCCCCAGGTCTTCCTGTTTCCTGCTAGTTGAGGAACTTCATCCCATCGAATCGGACATTGATTTCATGTAGTTGTTCCTTTATGACATCAAGCCATCTGATTTTCTGTCTGCCTCTTCGGTTTTTGGTTGGCCTGTCTGATTCTGCGAGTGCTAATCTAGCTGGTGTATTTTCTGGTAGTCGAATTCATCTCGTATAAGCTTTGCAGAAAGATTTTGCAAATAATGGATACCTTTTAACTCAAGATAACTTCATTACGCAAACAAATGTTAAAATTACTCACAGCTGCTTCAGCTTGCGATTTATATCTCTTCACTTGTGATTCCAGTCGAAGAGTCTGCAAAAGATGGTAAGGCAATTAAAGATAACACATGGAAAAGCAAATCATAATCACCAGAAAATATCTCAGCTGGAAAAAACTGAGCTCTAAAAAGGTCACTCTTAAGGATCGAGAGGGAACTTTTATGCTTAAAAAGGGCGGAGGGAAAAAGGGCTGAGGGAAAAAGGGCTGAGGGAAAAAGGGCAACTTTGATAGTAAAATAGCACACTTTCGAAAAACTTTAGGGCACGGTTCCCCCGGTTCCTCGTTTAAAATTCCATGGCGTATGTGTTATGAAGTTTCACTGTTATAAACTCAATGCATCGCTTTGTGTATTAGTTAGGGTACGACGGGGTAAAGTGAACTATTTTGGAGGTTTTCAAGGATATCCCAAAGAGATTATAGCTGAGGGCAAACTCTTTAACGTTGTTTTGACATTATATCTTTTAATCCATACAATTCGAAATCAATAACTGAACTTACATTTCCTTCAAGCCTGGCATTCTCAGTTTCCAATTTTTGTATCCTTGTCTTCAGCTCGGTCGATTGTTTATTCAGCTCTCCTGCAAATATGAATCTCTTGGATTAAAATATGTAACTCAGACTTCGCGACGCGAATGAGTGGTGTTCCGGCATCAGGCAGTTTTAGCATCGAGGACCCTTTAAATTTTGGGCATTGATTTGATTTTATGAGCTTTCTGGTTTCGAAGTACTCTTCTCTCTTTACACCGCAAAACCTCTTGATGAGAATGCTTGTGGACTTTACAGGGCTCTTTTATGATCATCATATGGAATTTGAAAAGAAAATGCTCTTTGCCTCAAAATTACACGAAATTGAGCGGCGCTGCGCAGACTATCCGTTTTCCTCGGGTATGGTCTGCACGCAGCTTATCAAATTTCTCCCTGTAAGTTGGTCATCTCGTTAAATCAGACTGAGTTAGCTGGTCCCATACATGTCCGCTTTAGAGAGAGAGAGTTTGTGAAATAAAGTGGTCACAATATGGTTTTACGTTATGATTGAACAGCCAGTTTTCCGAAGGAACAAAGAGCAAATGCATAAAATAAAGAAATATCCAAGATTTGACATGATCAAATGTTTGCGATTTTTCAAAAATTTTGCTTAATCACCCGGTAGGTAAGACAATCAAATTTCAAATGTTTTCTTTGGGACATCTGGTAACCCCTCTGGGTACCTCTGGTAACCCATCTGGTAACCCCTCGCATGCTCCAGGATACATACAACAAGATGTTAATGGTAGTGGCAGAAGTGAAGCACTCATGAATCCAAAAGATGCATTCTAACATTTTGCATTAGAAAACTGAATTACGCCTAAAATACGACAAATGGAGATTTACTGACAAAATACGTCAGAAATAGTTATTGGCTCAAATCGTAGCCTCTCTCAGAGACAAAAAGTAAATAATGAATGAATGAATAAATGAATGAATGTTAAAATCATAATGCTCTTGCGCTAGCACAAGTTAACAACAATTACAAAACTTCGTACTTAGTTTGCAGAGATGGGTGAAGATGATACAAATACGAGATTCTGGGAGATGTAACGTAAAAGGGACAGTGTTATTGGCTAAAGTGGCATCAAAGGGAGCAATGAAGTCAAAAACCTCCAATAAAAGTTGGAAGAAGCAACATTGCGATTTCTCTTCCTCATATTGACCGTGTACTTTTGACCTTCAACGAGTTTCAAATGCATGTACATCAAAACGTGCCACAGGTTTTACTGTCTTTGAAAATATTCCAGATTCAATAAATTTGACAGCACGTCTATCAAACTAAAAACATGACGAGGTTACTCGCATCCTTTTGAAGCCTAACTAAGACCACAAAGCAACACAAGGAATAAATTGCGTTATAAGGCAAAACTTTTAGGTACTAGCACAATTGACCAATTGCCTGACTTAGGCCCCTTGCTTCCCTGTGCTCTTGGAACTGAACGATGTCTTTTCGGTGATGACAGACTCATAACATTGCTCTGAAAAACCTAACCATCTCTAGGCCCTCGCCAGAAAAACTTGTGGCGGCAATGAGTCGGCAATGAGTCGGCAAGATCCGACCAATGCAATTGTGGTTCACGCTTCAACCGACAGAGTGAACTTAAAACTACCTATGTACGCTAACTTTTCGTCATTAACTGTTTGTCTTATGAGATCTCTGCAGTTCGTTTCTGCAAGATGATAGTTGAGAATGGGCCTTAGTAATGTCATCATTTCACTGTTTCATCACGAGTC
This sequence comes from Aurelia coerulea, assembly GCA_039566865.1. Taxonomy (NCBI): domain Eukaryota; kingdom Metazoa; phylum Cnidaria; class Scyphozoa; order Semaeostomeae; family Ulmaridae; genus Aurelia; species Aurelia coerulea. The sequence goes on along the minus strand of CM076944.1, from coordinate 1,569,114 downwards.
CCTGTTGACTGTTGAACAAGGTTCACGGCAGGGATACTAGGTGCAAGAGACTTAGGTAACCAGTCTACTACAAAAAGCCTTCGTTGCAAAGAACAACAACTCCATAAGTTCACGCATTGTATTATCAGTCAAATAAAGCCTCAAAAAGTAGGTGCAATTATAAAACTGAATTACGACTTCAGGTAATCAAATTTCAAACCTTGCCTGTATCTACAGACAATCATTAAAGGGGCTCCGTCGCCAAACTGTAAACAAATCTGTAAACACAATTGTTTTAGGCACGTTTCCATTTGGTGGCTTCCCTCAAGCCATCAAAAAGTAACCGTTGAGAATCCACTTGTATCCGAGCAATCGGAAGGGATATGAATGTTTGCTTTGTTCCAGTGTGATGCACAAAGATATATCTTCGAAACGAAGCTTTTATTTTGAATAGAAGATGCAAAGGCTGTGTGATATTGCCTTTCAAAAAATGCAAAATCAACATTTTGACAGAAATTTGGAGACGGAGCCCCTTCAAATATTAAAAAGGGCCTAAATTTTTGAGGATCGCCTGTAACTAGAGAACACAACTGATTTTATATTTTGAATGAAACAAAAAGAACACACCTAAAGTTTCTATGTGCGAACTACAATGCGAACTACAACGATTGTCACACTATGTATAATTTCGAAATCTCTATATTACTATTTCATGCTCACCAATAAGATTATTTCTCGAGATATAAAATTTCAGTCCCAAAACTTGGGGTGTCGAGGACGAATATCTAGCCTTAGGATCCTGTTGCTTTAAAAGATGCTATTTGTTGGTAGAAAAATCGGATTTGACAGCTGATAATTGAGTGCAAATTTTTGAGCAGTTTTAAACTAATTTTGTAAAAAGTTTTCAACTTTCGAATAACTGCAATGAATGTAATTCTCAACGGAGAGCCAAAGCTAAATCTATTGAATTCATATTTCATATTTCATATTTCTTCAATTTACCATAATATTTCAATTTGGAGATATCAACGTGCCGCGGCAGGGTTCATAAAAATATAGTAAAACAATTTAAAGTACTTAATGGGGACCATTTTTCAACAACTCAAATAATCAATGATGACACTTCACATATTTGATGGCCTACACAGAACGAAATCAATGCATTATCATTTTTGAACTTAAATTGGTTGCTGGCAATGACATTCACAGTGGTACTTCGAAGTTGAGGATGAGGCGACGAGGTTGAGGACGAGGTTGAGGAGATAGCCTTGCTTCAGCTTTAAACATCTACAAAATCTCTTTAGTTCGGTTGCCTTGGGAGATGGGGCAAAGTTAGTCAAAGGATACATAACATAACTTTTTGAGTCGTAAAATATTGCTTAAGCAGCGATATTCGTCTTAGACCCACAATCAAAACCCCTGGGGATGGACCTTTCAGCGATCCTAATAAGAATGTGGATCGAATGATATTTTTATACGTAAATTTTGTTGAATATTCAAATATGTACAAAAATGAAAGAAGCTCTGACGCCATTCAATCGAACCTTTCGCATAAATATGCACACAAATATCGCTCGATCCAGACTCTTTTGCACGACAGCTATAAAAGGTTTATTTGTTATGACCTAGAACTTGTATTTGCATCCGTGTTTCTGAACACAATAATAGAACAGCAACAGTTGGCTGTCACAAGCGAGTGGACTTCTACTAAACCCCGTTGGTGCATCTACTATCTAAACATGTGAGTTAAATCTAAGGGGATTAATGCGTATGTGTTGCAATGCAATATACTGTTTCTTTAGATGGTTCGTAAAATTGAATGATCATATGAAGCAATTAAATCGATAATTGCCAGTTCACTTAGTTGTACGTTATACAGAAGGATGAAAGCTATACGCAAATGGAACTTCGTGTTTATCTTTCTTTAATCACTGACTTTTGCATCCATCTTTTTTCGATTCTTTCTTGGATTTCCTTTTATCCTTCCCTTTCGCTTTACCACCAGCCTCGACATCAGACGTCTCTGAAGTACTACCAACAGATTGCCGCCTCACTTCCATGGGTACAACATCATCCTTTTCTTCTTGAACTTCACCAACCATGGCAATCTCAGCGTCAGCATCTTCTTCAATGGACTCTTGATTAGGAATAGTCATTGCTTCATTTTCAATATCTACTTCCTTCTTTAGTTCTACTTCCTTCTCGGAATCCCCTTCTTTTTCAGAATTCCCTTCCTTCTCGGAAATCATTACAACTTGAGACTTAATTTCTTGGGTATCTCTTTTGTCTTTCTTTTCAGAATTTTTCCCTTCGGTTTCTGAGTTGCTTGATATTTCGGGGGATTCCCTTGCTTCGTTCTGCTCCTTTGTACCCTCTTGCGTGACGTCATCACTAGGAGGCTCCTCCATAGTGTCATCCTCTGTTCCATCTGAATCTTGTGACGGGGAAACCATTTCCTGAACCAACATTTTTATAGTGCCTTTCTTTTTCTTTTTCTTCTTTTTGTTCTTTTTTCTCTCCTTTGGAACAGGTTGGGGAGACAACTCTTTAGGGGGTTCTCTTCGCACACTCTCGGGCGATGCCTGGGGTGTTATTTTTTTGAAAGAACCTTTTCGCATGCTTTCGGGTGACATAGATCCTAATCTTGTCCTCGTTTCAAATTCTACTAGCAATTTATCAGGAGTGCTTCCTCTTGGGGCTTGATCGGCATCATGTTGCACCAGGCTGGCAGCCCCTTGGATCTCGGCAGTCACTTTAGTTTCTTTGATATCTAAATCTGCAGGCCGCTGAACGGATAATTCGTGTGTCTCTGTGTTCTCTGCGCCAATCTGAACATCAACAGATGGGTAATCTTTGTCCGGTATCTCTATGATATCTTCACTCCTTGTCTTCCCGGCCATGGGTTTACTATCAGGCTGAATAGATTCTTTCTCTGAAGTTTCCGTATGAGCAGCTGATTCTTCTAAATTACTCTTGACATCCTCAGAGGCTACCACAGGCTCTGGTTGCGTCGACAAAGCTTCAGAAAGCCGGTTCTCGCTGACAATTGGCTCATCTCGTTGCAATTCTGTTTGTCCTTGTTCTGAGTGTCCTTGTTCTGAGGCAACTTCGGTAATTTCATCGACCTTTTTAATGCACTCTGCTTCAATATTTCCTAGTTTATCGTTTGATGAATCTATCGAATCCGTTACTTCATCCATTGCGTCACCCCGCTCAACATTACTGTCAATATTGTCTTGGCTTTCAGTCACCTTATCCCCTGTTATGATTTCATAAAATTCTCCATTTTCATCGACCTTGAATGCACTGTCCTTGGCTGCTCCCATGTTTTTCTGAAGTTCGATATCACTTACATCTACTTCTTCAAAATCTTCTCCACTATTACGCTGTACCTTTGCGTTCGTTTCGTCACAAACCACAATCGAAAATGACTCATCCTTTACCGGGAGATTTACTACTGGCAGTTCACTTGTAGGATCGGCTACAGAAGACACGAATCCTCCGTCAACATCAAGAATACTTGTCACTGAAATTTCATTATCTTGAACCGTTTCCGGGGTGTCATCGATCATTTTCGATATATCGATTTCCTTGGAAATATCCCGTTGTTCTGAATCCTTCATTCCGTTGTCAAAATTTCCCGATTCTGTAAGACTTTCAATATCAATCATTCCCTGTTGTGGTGATTCAGATTTTTCGTTTGGTGATGCATTTCCCTGCGTATCAACGTTCTGCAGTACAGGAACATCCCCACTCAAATCCACTGGCGATAAATCAGTGCTTACAATAACATTGGGCGAGAACACGGGGACAACGTCGAGTGAATTTTCCTGCAAACTGTCAATATTGTTCGTTACTCTTTCTTCGGGCAAAACATCAACTTTCTGGCTTTGCTCGGCATTCTTAATTTCATCTTCTCCTGCTTCTAGCGAGGAAAAGTCCTCTCCTGTTTCTGATTTAATTTCTCTGGAAGCTTCAATATTGGAGTCAGCTGTGGGAGCCGACAGTATCACGGGTGAAGCTTCTTCCTGCCCTCTTTCCTCTGAAGGACTATCAACTTGTTCAAATTTCTCCATTTCCTGGATTTCACCACTCGCTTCTTCTACAGAAAAGTATTCTTCTCCGGATCCTAACTTAACTCTTTGTGACTTTACGTCATCGGCATTCGCAGATACATTGCTTGAGATCTCATCTGCGATCCCAACCTTTCTTTCCTCTGAAGGAATATCAACTTCTTCAAAATGATCAAGATCCTCTGCGCATGGATCTTGCCTATCACCTTCCTTGGAGCCTAATGAAGAAAATTCTTCACTGAATTCTGATTTGGCATCTTCGAATATTTCCTCAGGCTCAATATTATCAAACCCCTCCTCATCAGGACTTTTCGATTTCTCCTCTAATGAATCGGTTTTCAATTGAGGTGGCGTAATTCCGTGATTGTCAGTATCTTTGGCTGTATCAACTGGCAAGTCAATGTGGACAATATCTGACTTTAGATCATTCGTTGATGAAGTTCCTGATTCATTTAAGGATAGCTGAGCATTGATTTCTTTATTTGTTTCACTGCATGGAACACTTGCAGATTTAGTCGCTGTTTCATTCAGTGGTACACTTGCGGGCACTTTTTCGGTCTGTTCTACTCTAATAATCTCAGGTGAAATGCTTGTATCCTCCGACGTAGGTTCGCTATCAGCTCTAACAGACGAGGCACCTGGTATCTCAATATCAACAATATCAGAGCCAACTCTTTCTACCGCAAGGATCTTATCAAGAGGATTCAATCCAATACTTTCACTTGGAGTAGCAACTTCATCAGGTTTGTCATTAAAGCGTGTATCGGTGGCAGAACCAGCAGGCAGTTCAATCTCAACAATGTCTGAGCCTGTAGCCTCCTCTTCTGCTATGATCCTTTTCGCTACAAAATCATCTGCCACGAAAAATACTTCAGAAGCCGGGGAAACATCAAGTTCCTCCGAAGACGGCTGACTTTCTGTAGGTTCAAGACTCACAAGGTTGGCTTCTTCATTCGATTTTTCTTTATTTCCTACAGAGATAAATGGCATGTCATCAGGATTGTTATCTGCCTTCCTTCTGTTGAGAGCCGGGGAACCAGTAGCCGACTCGACAATGTCATAATCTACCAAGTCTTTGACCCCCTGCACTTCTTTGCCTAAAAATGGATGCCTTTCACCAGTAATCTTTTGAACGGGGGTACTTTCAGCAGCTGCACTAATACTGATTTCAAGAGGCTTCTCCGATTCCATGCTATCATCTGCAATATTCGACCGATAACTCTCTAGCATACTGTCTGTGATACTATCATTAACACTCTCTGTCAAGCATGAAGACCTCTCGTATGACTTATCTTCGAAATTCGAAATTTCGTCATGGCGTAAATTCTGATCAATGACGTCGAAATCTTCGTTTCGCTCGTTGTTATTGACAATCATGCCAGTGTGGAATCGATCGTGAATCTCGATAGCTTCATTCGTTACATCTTCGAACGCTTCTGATCTTTCTAAGTCACGCTCAGCCACTGCGAGGTTCAGTTCGATTTGCTCATCTGAGGCTATGTAGAAAAGGAGAAAGGAGTTTTCTCAGAATGGGACAATTGTAAACAAGTTTTGCTGTGAATGGTTAGCTTTTATCAGAATTAATCCGTACTCATAGCAGGCTCCAACAAGAATAACAGAGGCGATTTCATGTTTTCGACATAGCATTCATTTTAGTTGCTACCTGTCAAAACTGAGTCCGTTAAAAAAGCGTCCGGTAAATAGCATCCGTACGTCAAAATTGTGTCCCATTCTCTGACTCCTTTCTCCAATTTCTACTCCTACGAGTAATGTCTAAGGAGCAAATCAGAACAAATCAATATATTCAGACGAAAATTCACATGATGATTTTAGCAACTACGAGATGCAAAACTGAGATCCCTTTGTTCATACTGTCTGCAAATTCTTGTGGAGCCGGCCAGAGAAACATTTAGAGATTTATGTATACAGTAGACTATTTGGCACCAAAATTATTACTGCAAAAATTTTGTAGGACCCTGAAAAGAATCCAGGTTTTCTCACAGCAAATGGATTCGAAAACTGGGCTTCAGCATAACGATACAGTTCTAATCACTAAAATGTGCCTTGGTACCTAACTCTATAAAGAATTTTCAAGGAAAACTACTGCCTTCAAACCTACCAATATTAGCTGCAAATACCCATACCCCCGTCATACTATGAATCCCAAGTCATACTGTGCAATCTAGCATTGGTATCAGCGCTTGTTATTAAACTGTTATCAGCGCTAGTTTTTGAACATCAACGAGATCCAAAAATGAGAAATTAACTAAAAAAAACCTCTGGCCAAGCAATTACTAGCAAATCATCTTACTCATAGAAAATCATCTTAATAGTTGCTGAGGTTTTTGCTACATCCAAATGCATACATGTGTAGAGTTTGAAATACACGATTAAGTCTCAGGGTAATCTTCCTGTGAAGTGGCCCCCTGAAAAGCGACCTTTGTCGACGGGGTTACCGTGTTGAAAGAATATAAAATGAAAAAAAATGAAAATGAAAATGAAGTCATAAATTCACTTGATGTAACTCAAATAATATGTAATGAAGAAACATGTAGAAAGAAACTTACTTTGTAAACTTTCAACATCGCGAGATCTTTCTTCGTCGAATTCTGGATTTCGTCTCAAATCTGTCACTTGATCTTTGAGTAATTTGATCTAAATAAAACAGAATACAATGATATAGTTTTGAATTCGCTTCAGGGTTGCTTAAAACACCTACTGTAAGCTTTTCTTTCCTTATTTCTTCAATTTGAAATTATTTCCATTTTAAAGTATAAAATTAGTAAGACGATGGAGGCAAAGAAACAAGACTTCAAATCAGCACACTGAGGCCTTTCGAACTTATGTTCACTTCAAAGTGTGACAAAAATTTCGTAGAATCTAAAGATCTATGATTTTTTTAAATCCTTTCCTTAAATACGGGGAAGCCATAAAATTATAAAAAGTATAAACTGATGCTGGTTATTGAATTGACTCAGTTGCAAATATTGGCTATTTTTTTGCAGCCCAGCTATCATGTTACCAAGCAAGAGTGAGCCCAGGAGCATCTTCCAGTGGACCATCACACACGTAAATCATTCGATATTCAAGCTGAACTAAATTTAAGTCTGTCTCAATTAGATGTCATGTGAAAATAGCCGCAAATAAAACTAACTGAAGAATTTCGCATGAGCAATTTGCGTTATCGCAACTCTCACATGACATCTAATTTGAAACAGAAATTAGCATGAATTGGTCTTTAAAACTCAAAAGGATATTTAATTGATTAGTTGTGTAAAATCTGTAGGATATTGCAACTTCTGTGTAAAAAAACTTACTTGCTCTAATAATGAATCCCTGTCGTCTGGCGCCGATGACCGTCTACTTGAATTGCGACTTTTATTTGTTACTGCAAAAAGCAAGAAAATATGATGAGATCAAATAGTATTCAGCAATTGTAAATTGCATCTTGTGTAGCAAAAATAGCCCGATCTTGTCTTTTGTAATCAAATAAATAACCAAAATTTATATCCACATTCATTAAAAATCAGCAAGGACTCTTTAGCACTGTTTCTTGATTTTCTACTCACTATTGCAAGTTTGGTTAATAATCTAACATATATAATGATTGATTCTTCTATTTCTCTTGCAAAAAATCACTCAGGGATTTTTCAAAGCTCCAAATAATTACTGCTGAAACTGGAAGAAAACCAAAGTGTTGTAAAGTCTCGGTTAAGGGTACCATTTCAATTGTACAAGATTTAGTAAACCTGTTGACCTTCAAAATTCCCGTTTAATGGCCAGGGTTTTATTGAACAAACGATATTCAAGAATAGGACCTGAGGACTGAGTTTGGTATATGGTACCTGTACAGTAGTGAATATAAGGAAAGGGGAGCTAGTTTGAAGACCAGAATACTCCCACAACTCTGGTCCTAGAAAAACTGTATCACCTTAACTGCAATAAAAGAAAAGGTACGGGGAAGCAATGATCACAAAATTGCGGAACGGACAAGCAGCCGTAACACAAATAAGCTACTGCAAAGCATTGAGAACAGAAATCAGCTATGAAAATATGAGTTCAATCGATCAATTCTTCTTTTCGAATTTTACAGATTAGAATTTTTCGTACGACTTTAGAAGTTTTGTGCTTAAAGGGGCTGGGTCACGTAACCTTAAACAAACCTGTTATCTCTATAATCTGTATTGTTGCCCACACGTGACCATTGTGTTTTGCACAGATTTTGGTGGATGGGGTGAATCCACAATAAAATTACTACTAAAAATCCACTAATATCTTTGCAATCTTACAACGTATGGTTGTTTCGTTTGTTTCTCTTTGAACTTCAAGAGTTCATCTTCAAAATAGAACTTTCCTTTTGAGAAAAATAGTGGAAAATCTGTGTGATATGGCCTGTCAAAAAGCTGCAAAATCGTCGTTTCGAAAGAAGTTTGTTTACTTTACGTGACCCAGCCCCTTTAAGAGCATTTCTTCATCATGGCCAACCAACATTGACTTCATATACAGATATGTACAAATTTCAACAAGACATTATAGAAATTTTGGTCAAATTACCTGATTGATCCAAGTCAATTGAGTCTAAGTGTAATGTATCATTGACACGACTTGAAACTTCTAATTGAGTCATATCCGGTTGCTCTGAACCATCTGTTGGTATTCCATGTTCCTAGAAGATAAAACATATCTGTAATAGTTACGTAGGTAATTGATATGCCAGTTGAATGGTCACAAAGCGCGGATACTATGCATGTATGTATGTATGTATGTATGAAACACTATTTGCAAAATATGCGCTTTGCTTACCAAGCAACGTTTTCCCCTTCAACTAATCTTTGTATTAGAATTAAGCAAAATAGTTTTGTCATCGCTTTTGATAAGGTTCATGCAAACGTTTGATAAGCAATGTGTTTGACGTGGCCAAAAAAAAGGAATTTGCTCGGCAAGCAGAAGTCAAACTTTTGGTAAATAGTGTCAGCTCGTTTCGCCAGGGCGTAAGCGTAAGTCGATAGGTGTAAGTCGATTATGCTTTGAGTATCTATATATCCAATTGTGTTGCTTGCACGAACTTAAGATAAAACGTACGCATTGCTGCCAGTAACGAGAACCAAAGCAAGATACAAAAATGTCATTTTAAAAAGGCATATACAAGTTGGTACATTTTTCATACCTCTAGTAATTTGTCTCTTATGATAAGTTGTTCCCTCGTTTTCTCTAATTCTTCTATGTTATTCTTGTTTTCCCTTGATAAACGATTCAGTTCCTATGAAGAGAGACTTAAAGCGATTAAAAACGTACTGATACAATTTGCTTCCAACCTGTGCAATTTTAATTGGATCTTCAAAGAATGTGGTAGTTCTTTAAGCTGGTCAGCAGGACATTACTTAAAATGATTTGAAAATGAAATTTTTAACGAATATTCAAATGTCGTGTTAGTAATATCTATTGCAAGCTTTAAAGGGCAAGTCCGGGATAAGTAACATTGTTGACAAAACAAAAGATTACACCGATGTGAATTGTGCGTACTACTCTTGTCCTGCTCTTTTCTCTTTTTTCTCTGCGAAATTACGTATTTCAATCTGCGAAATGAGCGATGTGACGTCATAAACGCACAAGGTCATAGCCTCGTAGCCTTTGACGTCACGTTGAACCTAACCTCTAAACCAAGGCTAGCCTCCTTATTGCATACCATAACAAAATGGCGACGACATTTGGCCAAACTGAGGAAAAATGTTTTACAAGCTCACAGTTATTACGGATGTCAAAACGTGGAAAGAAGTTACAATTATTCTTCAGCAGTTGGCAAGGTTGTTGTTTGAACTTAATTCTATAAACCCCGGATTTGTCCTTTAAAACTTGAACAAAATGTTTATTTTCAAATTCTAGATTCTTTAAAAGTAGCCACGGAAAAAATCCCAAATTCAAACATACCCTTGTTTTGTCTAACAATTCATGTTTAATATTTTCTATCACTTCTTCTGCATCTTCAAGCCTACAACATAAATTGATACAACATGAATCAATAATGGATGGAAAAATAAAAGGATGAAACAGCAAAGACCAAACGTGTGCAAAAAATTGCAACACTGTGTAGTCGATTTGTGAAGGACTTGAACAGACTATTTAGAAGGGAGCAAACAAAGCGACAACATGGGCATAATGGGCGACGAGAGAGGAGCCTTCGGGCTCGATACTGGACTCTTCCGGTTATTTCATGAAGAGAAAGACTTTGTAGAAATGTAGTTTAGTTATGTGTTGGTAGAGTAAGTTATAAATTGTATGTTGTGGATTTGAATATATGAACTGAACTGAACTGAACTGAACTGAACTGAACTGAACTGAACTGAACTGAACTGAACTGAACTGAACTGAACTGAACACCACTTTAGTCCTTCTCGTAGGTTTTGTAACATTTGTTTCAATGTTAAGTGTAGGTCTTAGGGTTGTTGTGTATTTCCATGCTCCCTTTGCCGTTGTTTCGTAATGTTCTAATTGTTTGTTATTGTAAATTTTATGAGAATATAAAAAAGCACTATCATGTCACCAATGGTTACACAAACACTTAAGTTCAGTTTATTCGTAACTTAATATAATTTTCGCTTTTAAGAATTTCATTAATTTTCATTTCTTTCTATATTCTTTAAACAGGGTTTATACAGTTAAATACTGATTTCCAAACTGCCCTGTCATCCCCTCGAAGTCGTAAGGCTTCGCATGATTTGTCCCGAATTTAGAGAATGTCAATTTCATTGTTACAGTAGACAATCATGCAATTTCAAGACAACCATAAGCGTTGGTCAAATCAACGAAAACTGTGAAAGAGGTTACGGGTTTGTCCCCTAATAAGGAAAAAAATGATTATAAGCTTCATGTTTTAATATCCATCGATTAAAATTATATTTATTATATTAAAAGTATATATATTTCGCAGTACATCCATACGGCATGATCAGGTGGATTTTTGTCCTTTGCTTTTTCTGAATTTGAAAGAATAAAATCTTATGAATCCTGAAACGAATTCTTCCGAATTTGAGGATCTTCATTGACTAACGAACGGTACAATAACAAATCTTTGCATAAACGCTTTCAGACCGTGCAGACAAAAAAATTGTCCTCGATATCTTTGCTGTAGAAAAAAATTTCTGGTCACAAGTAAGAAAATACGATAAATGCCCAGATATTTAGTTATGGAAACATTTGCTAAAAATATTTTCGTCCTTAAACAAGCAATAATAATCTTTAGATGAACTTCCTCCAAGTTGAGGCCAAAAAACGCTCATATTTGTATTTGCAAGAAGCAAATTGAATTATATTCTATATTACAAAGAGCTTATAAAACTAGCATTACCTGTCTTTTAGACAATCGACTTGATATGCCAGTGCTTGTTTCTCATTGTCGAGTTGCGCATTCGATACCATTGCTTTTTTGTACTTTTCATTCACTTCACGCAGATTTTCCTAAACAATGCAAACATGATTGGTTACAGTTGAACCAGGCAAAAAACCTTAGATATTTTTAAGCCTCTGCGTAGGATTGATTAATGCTGATTTATGCTAAGAAATGCTGATTTATGCTAAGAAATGCTAATTAATGACTCAAAAAATACCTAATCAGATACAGTTGGTTCTATAGCTTAAGACACCCCTTGAGACATCCCTTACTTTCAAATCCCAAACTTGACTTTTAAATTCGCGAACATACAGTACTACCCCGCCACTAAGAAACTGACTTATAAGAAAATGCAGCCTGCCAGATGGGACCTGGTCATTGTCCAACATTTGGTTTGATATAACATTTATATGATATTCATAAGAAACCAAACGGCCTGGTTTTACAAAATGAGTTTCTTAGTGGCGGGGTAATACTGTAACTTCTGATTTACATCAGCTTGGGAAATTGATTCTGGAATAGCCTCAAGGGGTCTCGAACCCCTCAAGTTTATATAGACGAAAATATCGCATGAATAGCTTAAGAGATTGAGTCAGAAATGTATGATTACTTCCTGTGCTTAAAATTTCCTTTTGCATTTCCAGAAGGGAACAATATCAGTGTATTCAATTGCGAAAAGGTTTAATTAAGATTGTCTGAATAATTGTGATATCTAGAATTTGAATGTAGCTACTGTCTGTTCTATTATCCCATCTCGTCAATGACTTTCAGGCAAATATGAGGTTGTTCTATGGATATGAACAAAAAATAACTTTTGCAATCTTTTGCAATCTAAGATTGAATATTTAGGGCAACACCACCAGTATGTTCATATGAGGAAAAATCACCTACCGGTACCCCAGACCGCCAGACCCGGGGCTAACTTTACAGGCGAGATCACACCTTCCCTTAGAACCTACCAGTTTTGTATTTTATTTCTCCAGGAGGTATGTGATTCGAAACCTTTATATGACAAACGCAACACCACCCTTGTAATCTGATAAACCATAGTGAGATCCCACCTCACCAGGGGTGGAATCTCACCTGGGCGAGATGAAATCTTTCCATGCCATCGAAGAGAAGAGTAAACGAAACACTACCGGTATGGTGAGGGGTGGTGACGAACATCGATGTGCACAGACATTCGTCGATAAAGTTATTATGCAGAGGATGGGGGGTAGAAATTACATGGAAAAGCTCTAGACCTGCAGCCCATCATTATTTATGTAAAAGGGCGTTGCCCTTGTTTTCTGAGAGTCTGAAGGGCGTGGTCACGAAAAATTTTTCTGGGGGCTTCGCCCCCAGACCCCCTTTTTTGCCCCCTGTAAACCGGTCAGAATTCAGGGCTGGATCCGCCCCTGAGTGAGGTGTATTGGCTTTCTTCGTTGATTCCTATTGGTTATTTCATTCTGATTTCACGGAAGAGAGACTTCACTCCACCTCAGGCGAGGTAAAAATCTCATATAAACAGTGGCTGAAATTTACCTCGCCTGTCAGCCCCTGGTCTGGCAGGTGAGATGTTTTCCCTCATAAAAACCGGCCCTTAAAGAGCCTCTGCTGCCCATGGTCCTTTGCGGGTATCCTGAAATTTTAGACTGTCTGAAAATCGAATTTGGCCTAAGCAGAAACCATGGATCCACACTGCAGTAGTTGACTTGACAGAAGAGTTTTACTTTAGTTGAACTGTTCTGAAAGTGCAATTACTGCAATGTGGATCTATAGTTTCCGTTTAGGCCGAATTTGATTTTCAGACAGTCTGAAACTGCAACGTGCCCTGGGTGACAAGCGTTCTTTAAAACTAAATTGGCGACAACTTTAAGGTGTTACCATCAATGTTGTTACCTGCAATGTTCGGATTTGCGATTCTTGTGAAACTGGTCCATTCATCTCGTTTTCGGTACTTGGCGAGATTCGTGATTGTAACTACAAATAAAAAGTTCGATTAACCATTTTTTGTTGCGTGAATGAAATTTAGAGGAATGACCCTTAACTCCTTCCTAAAGGTCAATGTTTGCCTTGCTATAAGAAAAATTGGAGCAAACCAAAATACTTTCAATTTCTCCCTTGCATACACCCCCAGTTATAACCCCGCTGAAACATTGGTCGGCCAAGGTAAAAGGATGGCTCACCAAAAAAATTTGTTTCCCCCGCTAAATTTGAGTTTTAAACACTTTCCCCGCTGTGTTTCTGTTGGTTCCCCGTTGAAACTTTTGTTTCCCCGTCAAAAATTATACAAGTTTCATCATAGATAATAGCCCAAAATTTCCTTTCCCCGCCATGATATTTCTAATCCCCGTTGAAAACGTTTATTTTCATAATTTCTCCCGAGATTTCTCCGCTGTGTTTTCAATGTCCGGCGGGGTCGTTACTGGGGGGTGTTTGCATTCATGGATATATCGATATATTGCCACCACAAACGATGATTCTCGCACATCTGAAAAAGGGCTTTGAAACAAATTAAAAAAATTGGTCTTCCGGATCTATTGTTGATCTTAAAATTGATTTTTCTAAACTTGTTCCACCATTTTTGGTAACTGGCCATAAATTTTCATCACAGCCTTGCTTGGGTTTCCTGTACTGAACTGGATCTTCAAGCAATACTTAAATACAGATCTTGCAGGTGATCCATCCATTTGCGCCTTTACAAACAAATGTCACCCACTCACATGCAGAAAAGAAATCTTACCTTTTCTGTAACTCTCAATGGCTGAAAAGGAGAAAAGTGGATGAGATTACTGAATTTCATTTGACTTCTTTGATGATGGTTTTTTAGAAGTTCTGTTTGTCAAATATGACGTCATAATGCATTTATGTTGTGTCTTGTAGAACTGTAGACCTACCAGGTGAGGTGCCCCAATAAAAGATGAAAGTTTTTAAAAAATCGACAAAATTTGATTATGTCGCAGATCTTTGAACTTTCATTTTGTATCTTTGTAGCTTTGTAGCAAAGGCTAATTAGATTCAATGCTTCATTGTTATTTTAATCTCGCGAAGGAATATGACGAATTAGGGCATGAAAAACGTGTTTTGGGCAATTTTATGCAAAATATCTACCGGGTATCCCAAAATGATGTATTATCGTTTGATTGCCTATATGTCCATAACCGATGAACCAATTTTCAAAAACTGGTAAAACCACAACCAACATCTTAACATCCAATTTAGCCTTTAGGCAATCAAATAAAACAAAGTTTTTGAAAATCTGTTTATTGGTTATGGGCATACAAGCAATCAAACAATAATACATCATTTTGGGACACCCGGTAGGCAAAAGCAATTTCAAGCGATTTCATTAAAGTTTGATATAAGCAATTCATCAAGGTTATTGACATCGAATTTAAAGGGAGCACAAAGACCAGCATGCTTTTCGCGATGTCAACGACTTGCTTTGCACAGCTTCCAGAATAAGTGACTGTACGAAATTCACGAAAACAGAGACAAACGACGGCAAAGGCTGCTGGTCTTTGTACTCCCTTTAGGTGCTACTGGGGGATAAAAATTCTTTTTCCGAATAATTTCTTGTAATTTCAGAGTATGCTTCAAAACAAGCTAGTTTGTAGAAGCACAAATTCCCACAAATTTAAGGCCATTTCAAAACATTGCTTATTGGGGAGATAAGATACGCTTTGTCCAAGGAAACTTACGTGTCCCCCCGTGCAGTGGGTTAAAGCTTGTGCGCAGTAGCATTTTGGAGTTGGAGCTCTCACGGACGCATGAGCTCATTCCACTAAACTGGCGGACACATAAGTTTCCTTGGACAAAGCGTATCTCGTCTCCCCAACAATTGCAATGTTTCCTGTCTAAGGTTAATTTGGTCTTGATACAAATGCACATGAAGAGATGTTTATGATCAAATATTTATAATATTTCAAAAAGTTTCACTTGTTAGGTCACACGGTGCTTACTTATGGGAACAGAAGAGGTATTGAACGAGCAGTTCACACCGCGGTAAAAGGCGGGTGTTTGAATTTGAAGAACTCGCGATATAATTCAAATTTTTATAATTCACCAGAACAACTCAATCATTCGAATAAAATTGACTCGATGGTAAAAAAGCTCTAATTTCTCAAATTCAGTTTCATGAAACAGCCATTTATGACCTAACCTTGGTATAAAATTAAATGACCTAGATGTGGTAACCCGGTGGTAAACCGCATTTCAATGACATTGATAAAAATATACTTTTGAGGCTACGCTATCTTTCAGTTTGTCGGATAATGCATCTGCATATAAAGAAACACCCTCTGCAGCGCTTCTACTAAAGATTGTTGTTGCATTTGAAGGTGAAAAGAAGGTGCAAACATGAATTCATTCACCAATTCTTTTCGTTTTTCTTTCGTTTATTTATGACAAATTGTAATTAGTTTAGGTTTATTGCAAATTTCGTTTTTACTGTAAATCATTATTTATTGTAAGTTTTTAGCATGGCCCCCCTGTAAATCAATTATTCTTATTGAGGGACTACCAGGGGTAAAAAAGATAAAAAATCAAATCATTTCGGTACCGTGTGGACCAAACCAACTTCAACTGTATGAAAATTTGTAATGCAGAGAATGCGGTATTCAAGTGAATCAAAGTTTGATTGATAAGTCTGAAGCAATTTTTGATTTTTCTTCTACTTTTCTGAGCATTGTCAAACGTAGGTAGAATGGGATTTATGACAGTTAATACTGATTTTTGCAACAGTATCAGATCATATATACGCTGTAGACTAATTACATTTTCGTGGGTTATCGCTATTGATTCTGATGGTTATAGTGACTGATGGACGGTTATAGCGACTGATGGACGCTATAACTACTGGAGTGACAACAACAACATCAATTCACTTCAATGAGATGAGCGTAAGTTGAGGGTCCTTGTGTAGTGAGGCTACATACGCTGTTGCTCTCATAAAGATTTGATTTTTAACTCGTGAGAAGAACAAAATGTGTTTGAATGATGAGATTGCTCACAATTCTGATAGAGGATTTTACGCCTCTTTACACGCATTTGGAAGCCACGGATCTTTGTACGCTAAATTTTACCTGCAATTCCAATGCTCAGAAAAATAGCACAAAAAATTACAAAAATACTTCAAGAAGCAACTAAACTTTGATACAGTCCTCAAGCATACTCCACGTAACGAATGTTTAAACAGTTGAAGTTCTTCTTGGTCCACCCGCTATAATGAATAGTGGTAACCCGGTGGTAAACTGCAATAGTGGGTGGTAAGCCTAACAAACTGTTGGCACCAAATGATGCAATGTTTGTCCCTTTTGCATACGGTACAAAACTGTAATTTTTCCAGGTCAGGGTTTGACTGATGCAAAATTGAAATTGGCCTGATATGTTTTCCAGTTAACCTTTACAAACACGAGGGAATCTGAACGTACCCCCAGGCCATCGCCTCACTAAAGCCTGTCCAGAATGAATTTACAAATCAAATTATTGGAGTCGAAGAAAGTTGCAGAAAAATAAAAGGTTTTGCACCTCATAAATCAAAACATTAAAAGAAGTACGAAAAGTATGGATGCAAATAGAATTGCAAAAGTTCATTTCATTCTCACTTATTGAATTTTCTCCGTTTTGCAAAAATATGAAGAATCACACTACAGGTGATTTTTAATCAAATAAATTATTGCCACGAACACACAACCCGGGGGTGAATCAGCAGTGCACATGACTATATAGAAATCAATGCGAGTACCTTAAAAGCTCTAATAATCCCCCCGGGGAGCATATTTAATTTCTGAGGCTCCAGAGGGGCTTAAAAGAGAAAGTGGCTTATTAGAGAGGGGGGCTTATTCACAAAGTAAAATGACAAGGATATAAATAATAGCTTTTTAGTTCTTTTACCCACATTTTGTGGAATCAACGTACAATTTTATGAGTCAAATACGCAAATTCGACATACTTGTTATCCCAAACCACATCAAAATTAACATGCAAGCTTGTTAGCTAAACAGATGGAAAATTTCTGGCAACCTCTGACCAAAGAGAGGGAAGCTTAGAAGGGAGGAGCTTATTGGAGAGGGGGGCTTACTAGAGCTTTTACGGTATATACAGCAGTCAGAAAATTAAGTGCACTTTGATACCTCGAAAAATAATTTCGATTTATGAAAAATTTCTGGCAGCCTCTGACCATAGAGAGGGGGCTTGGAAGGGAGGAGCTTATTAGAGAGGGGGGCTTACTAGAGCTTTTATGGTATATAGCAGTCAGAACATTGAGTGCACTTTGATATCTTTAAAATAATTTCGATTGATGAAACTTTGGAAACAAGAGAGAGAGATAGAATTACCCTGGTCTTCAGGGGATACTTACCCTTGTTTTCAGGGGGTCATCTGATATCATACTTCTTTGATGAAATTCTCTGTCCATCTTTTCATCAGCCTGTACATCATAATCATAATGATTCCAGTTAAAATCAAATATCGACTCCATTTTCGGAATAATACGGTACAGCAAGAAACTTACACCTCGGACAATCTTTGAGGAAGGGTAAGAAAAACCAATAAGTTGAAAGATTTAGTTAAAAAAAGCCTAAACTATGTTTGAATGTGCGCTGCTGCATGATCTTGAGGCTCCGTGGAAAAGCATCTGTAATCAGTCTAGTTACGATTTTATGGTCAAATCACTCCTTGCTTTGCATATCGATTTGCCAAATCAAACAGTAGCAGGAATGTTCCCCAAGTAGATCTTGGTATCTCTCTTGAGTTGATCGTGGACTACATTATTTCTCTAAACTTTCAATTGTTGTAAGACATGACTCGTGTGGTACTATTCAGCTTTTCCTGTCAAAATACCAGGAATTATGACTGTTTAGATGTCAAAATTTGTAGCAAACTATTTGATTCCAACGCTTGAAAACTCGTTGACAACAAGACTTGCGAAACCTCAGGTACTGATCTCCAAATCGCAGAGAGGGCTATTGCTCGGCAAAATTGTTATCTATTCTGCCTCTGCCTTTAAACTTCAAAATATAACTCATCAGGTTTGTTCAGAAAAACCTTTTGCTGCAGGCTCTTTAATTTCAAGGCCTGTAAGACCTCATTTGCTGATCTGCAGATTGCTGAAAGGACTGCGTGTTTTCTCCAACTAAAAACTGTTGCAAGTCCGCACAAAATGATTGTGCGTTCTGTCTTTCTTTGAAATGTCAACTTAGCATAAATCAATCTTGATTATGTATCAATGTTTACAGCAAACTTCTTGACACTGAGGCTTGCAGAACATTTGTTACTGATCTCCAAAAAGCTGAATGGACTATGTGGCTTCATCGAAGTTTCAACTGCTACAAGATTTTGCAAAATAGCCCCATGTTATTCCTTTCGTAACCAACTGAAAAATACCAGATACCAACGTTACTTTGGTGTATCAATGTTTACAGCAGATTGCCTGACACTGAGGCCTGTAACTTCTTGATCGCAAGGCTTCCAACAAAACACATTCAATTAAGTTCCAGACTGCCCCAAGAACTATTCTCTCGGAAATAAGACTAAGCAATAAGATTACGCTTTCTGCCTGTTTTGCACTGTCAACCAGATACCAAGCTTACTTAGATATTAATGTTTGCAGCAAAGTTCTTGATTCCAAGGCTTGAAAACACAAGTTACTGATCTCCAGATAACAAGATTGCTTGAAAAGGCAGCAGAGGATTGGTCAGTAAAATCCAAAACTTGACATCTTTGCACACCCTATTAACTTTGCGGTTAATCTTAATTACAGAAAGAAATCCCCTTTAAAGCAGGCTCTTCTTTGAAGACACCTCCACAAAAGTTGCCTTGAAGAAGAATGCGAAATCTATGCAGATCAACTGTGTCTATGAACCCACTCTAGGTTTGGCTGCTGGCAGAATATACTTGTTTTTCTCATAAACCTGCACAAAAACTGCATGTCACCTTCAGGAACAGCACGGAAGAACAGCTATTTCTGGACAAAAAAACTTTGGGACAAAACTGTTGCTGATTTAAGTGTGATTGACATACACATGTTCTTCCAAGTCCTGAAGCTTAAAGGCTTCTTGTCAGTGCGTACTTTCACAAACAGTGTAAAAGCCAGTTCCTCTTTCGCTATGAACAGGTCGTAGTAACTTGGCGATAAGCTCCTTGTGAGATGATCCATAAGATGTTGTGTTTCTGTTCTGTTCGTCTCTGTTTTCGTGGCTGCTTTTCACGGCGTAAGTTCAGAAAGAAGATGAAGCTGCTACTACGCAATCGAAACTTGCGACAACGTTATTTTTGGAATTCAGGTGATTCGCTAAAGACTGTTTGTCAGGGCTTCTCCAGGTCAACAGCTGCTTGCCATTGCAAGTATTCAATCTCGTAAGTTCTCAAACCTACGCGATAAAGTCACTTGGTTTCAGATGATCCACAAAAGAGCTGTTCTTCAGGGTCGTTCCAGTTGACGGCTGCTCCTTATTGCAAATATTAAAAGGCTATTTCCTCGTAAGCTATCGAACCCCTGCGTCAAAGTTACTTGGTTTCAGCTGATCTATGAAGAATGTTCATTTAAACGAGCCATACACCTTGGTGTAACAATGGCTTGATGTATTATCGCAACAGCATGTCAAATGGATGTCCAGTAGCCAAACTTCAGCAGCCAGCAACAATATTTCAGAGTCGTGTGACATAAAATCGGAAACTATGAATAAACAATGAGTGTACTCCAAGTGACTAGCACTCAGCCGTGTGAACATACAGCCTGATTGGGAATCTATAAATTACTATTTAATGACAGCTCGGTCAGATTTAGAAAGTACGTGAAAATAAAAAAGTAAGCAAAAACAAAAATATCTGCGTCACTAGAAATACGCATATGAAAACAAGATCACAAGTGAAAACATGTTTTCTTTTGGCTAACATCAAAGATACGATCAATAAGGAGGAAAAAAATTAGGGTTAGAACTCTGATTCGTTTATTAAACATTTGCTGACTTCAATCTTGACAATCCTAGCACCTGCCGACCCTTATTGTTGTTTTGAATATCAATTATCAATGATTTTGATAAGCAAGCCACAATAAACTAAGTACAAGTCAAAGTAGGCTGAGCGACTGGCGCCTAATTGTCAACTTCCAGAATTCTTCGGCGCTAGAAGTTAGGCCTTAAATGATCTTAGTTTGTTTACAATCACAACAGCCGGTAAATCTATACAAATAGGGCACAAACAGTATAAAATGATTTATTTCTTGCATATCATCTTGCAGCAACTAATTATAAGTAAAACAAGAAAAATAGTTGGTACGAACAACTGAAATAAAATCAAATTAAATCAAATTTTGGACATTTGATCTATGAGCAATCGGGCGACCAAAAAAGTGAAAACAAACTTTTAATCATGAAAAATTCTTCATGCGCAATTGGATCA
This sequence comes from Aurelia coerulea, assembly GCA_039566865.1. Lineage (NCBI taxonomy): Eukaryota > Metazoa > Cnidaria > Scyphozoa > Semaeostomeae > Ulmaridae > Aurelia > Aurelia coerulea. The sequence goes on along the minus strand of CM076944.1, from coordinate 1,548,291 downwards.
AAGACCAAATTAATCTTGGGAACACATCGCAAAGTCTTGACAGGCCTTCAGTTGCAGGAATTTGTGCTTTCACGAGCTACCTGGTTTTCAAGCAATTTCGTCATATCCGAAATCACAAGAAAATGCACAAAAAGAAAATTCATTCTAGAATTGACACCAGGTTTTGTTGCATCCCCCCCCCCCCCCCAAGCATTGAACCGTATGACTTAAATTAGTTGCCAATGACATTGATGGAGTTTACAATAATGCGTTAAAGTAATTTCTTAATTTAATTCAAGTGTTGCTAGTTTTTAGTTCTTAGTATTTTAATGTGTTTTTTACTTGCAGAGAATTTGTGTTGAATTGTATTCAGGATTGATTGATTATGAATGAAACTGAAACTGTTATGCTCCCAGAGATGACACTGTTTATCCTCCCAAAGTATGGGTCAAAACTCTAGAACAGCTGTTCATAGGCGTTGGTAACTGCGCCTTGAATATTCTCAAGACTCATTGCTGTAAGGAAGAACTTTTGATCGTGATTTTAGGCCTGTTTTGAAGTTTTCTTGAAGGGTTTTTAAATCCCTCATAACTTCAGAACAGAATAACTGATTTCAGTCCGTTAAATATGCCAATGTACTTGGCAATATTGTTGGCTTGTTATCTACGGAGCAGTGGCCTTTCAAACACGAATTGTTTTTTTATTCACCCGGTATCTTGTTTAGCCAAGGGAAGAATACAAACCATCAAAAAGACATCTAACATCCAGTTTACACTGTTGTAAATCAATCCCACATCAAACAAACTTAAACCAAAGTTTAAGACACAAAACAAGTACAAGTATTTTGTTAAATGACCTGGACCCGATTCTGCAAATGCCATCAAATCATGCCTGGCGAAAACATATCATACCAGATTTTCCAAACTCCTCACGTTGTTTATAAGCCTAAAATTTATAAACCAGTTGCCATTGCCAAAATAAACAAGAAGTCTCCCACGTTTCTAATAAAAATTACTTAAACGTCCTTGAATATGACATTAACTGGCAAAACAGTCCTCTGGCTTGGCTTGCAGCTGTGAAGCCCTGACTTTTCTGGATTCCGTGACACAATAACTGTTTATGAACCAAACAAACTGCAAGGAGATTCGGATGCAACAAAAACATGAGATTCTAGCACACAGAGAAATTATTTACTCAAGTCATCATCCAAATGTGACTTTAAAACAAAACAAAATCATGAACCATTTACCACGTGTTCAGCTTAGGACACAAACATCAACTATTTTTAGGTCATTTGAAAAAGAAGAAAAATCTATCAAATAACAACCATACAAAACAAAAGATTTCTATCAACTGACCTGCAGGCAAAGGCTCCAATCATATTCATGAAACTAATCTAATAATCAAAAGCTTGTCACTATGATAAAAGTATGACATTTCATTGTGAACAACATTGTTCTGGAAAACTATATACAAAAGGTGTACAAATACATTGCTATAGATATTGAGTGTGCAAACCTATTGTCCTAGGAAGCTATACACTGGATGTGCCAAAACAGTATTCCATTTTTTTACAGCCCAGTGGAACACTTTCTTTTTCTTTGCTATTCCAAATGGATGAAAAACTTACAAATTAAAGTTTGAAATTTTGCTGGATTTCTTGCTGTCAGTATCACTGTTCCAAAAACTAATTATCAATCTTTACTAACTGCTCTGCTACTTGGTCATCGCAAATAACATCAGTTTACTAGCAGTCGTATCTCTCAACCCACATGAAACATTTCCCAATGTTTGCTCCTGTCCGTTCTTTGACACCTGTCAACCTTGTTCATTGTGGTCTTCCCTCCTTGTCTTTTTGCTCTCTTCCCCTCCAACTGTGTTTTTTTTAATTCGTTATGTCTCATCAAGAGCCAAAATGCACTTTTCTCTTGATTGTGTCATTTTTAGTATCTACATTTTTCTTTTACATGTTTGGCTATTTCTCTATTTCTTCCTTTGCTACATGAGCTGTGCATGGAAATTTTAATACTTTAATCTCAGAGACTTCTTTCTCAGTCCACATTTTCTTTCTAGCTATTAACTATCTATGTAACTTACGCAAATGAAAAGTAAACTAGCAATTTGACATTATTCAGTGAATGCTGCGCATTGGTTCCACAAGAGTCATCCTGTGTTTCCACCTTTTGTCATGTGTGACAAATTGGTATATTTGCTTTCTAATGAACAACAGTAGAAAGGGGATGTGACGTGATTGTTCTTGTTGATAATAAAAGCAAATTCCACCCATGGAGATTATCCACAGCAACTACATTTGTCCCTGTTTCAAGCATTAGTTGCATTGAATCAAATTATGATATCTTCTTATCCTCAAATAAAGATGATAAGATTCTGCAAGATTAGATAGGTTGTGCTGCACACAGCAACTCTTGACAGTAATCTGCTAGCCCGATACCCTATTTCATACATATCTTTTTTGTCTGCTGATTTCAATTATTCACCCTACAGTGCTATACAATTTTTGTTAAACCTACCAAAGCATGGTAGGTGAAGTATGTGGGTAAAGAGCAGCAAATGATGTGAAATAAATGTAAGTAACACACAAACCTCTTGTTGCATCCTTTCAAGTTCTCTCATTCTGATAACTCTTGCTTCAGCTCTTGCAGCTCTCTTTGCTGCTAGCCTTGCCTCAGCCTAAAATTCAATAAAATGTGAAAGTTAACGCATGATCGCAATTTGTGTAACAACTCTAAGCAACTATGGTATACATCATGACAACTCCAATTGTTATAGAATCTCTCCTTTTAATATGATATTTCATCTTTGTTTGAATCTGTTTGTCTGAATGAAATATATGGAATTTTGGTAAAGATTATTGCAAAGGCGTTAAAAATGAGCAAACAGGTACCTTTCTTTATGGAAACAATTACAAACATTTACAGATCTCATCTGAAAAAATGGAGATTCTGGTCTCCATGGAAGGTTTTCAGATTGTAAGAAAAACATGGGGAGGGGCTATACATCCTTTCAGTGCATGGAGATGTGTTGTTTGTATCTAAAATGTCATTTGCCAGAGAGAACAGATCCTGTCAATATTTTTCATGAGAACCAACATTATTCCAAAACTTTTGAAAGACAGATCTCAAAATATTGGAAGCACAAAAACTTCTATTCCTCAAGATGCTTTGGAATCAGTAAACAAAAAACCAGTGCCGTATACCCAGAAATATTTTTATCTTCTTATTTGGACCATAAAAATGATTCAATATAAACCAAATACTAGTCTAGCAAAGACCGTTTTGAGTGTAACATAATTTTTAATAACACAACAAATGACTGTATCAGGCCTAAAAACCTGGCAGAGCCACTGGGAGTTGGGGGGGGGGGGCAGGTCTTTGCCCTAACTTTTCAAAAGAGTCATCAAGATTCACACAAAAAACACAACAAAGTTGGTAACTGAGAAGGAGTACAGCAGATCAAGTGTGCCACGTAATCAGACAAACCTCTAAATGAACTAAGGAAAATCGGATGAAAATATAGCTACAAGGGTGTTGCCTGCAGCTTCAGATAAGTTGAAGGGCGTGGTCCTGAACAAAATTCTTAGGGCTATACCCACTACTGCTAAAATCATCAATTGTTACTTGGTACAAAGGTGCTTGTTGAATTTCAAGATGCTTGCAATTAAGTACATAGAAAAGAGAATGGTAAGCAGACAGGAATACTGAAGAAAACAAAGTAAATACCAAAGATGGTACTGTAGAATAAACATTAAAATTGCCAATATTTTGTTCTGCCATGGAGGACTTCCTCAGGGCTATGGTGAGATGACTATACTTTTGGTTTAATTTTGTGGACTATTTCATTGGTACCAGATTACCTGATTCCAGCTACCATTAACCCATTCAGCCCCAGCTGTGGTTATCTCTTTTTGCATTAATCCTCAGCCTCATTCTGAATATAAAAGCTCTTTTCCCCAGAAGGAAAACCAAAAAATTGTAGAAGAAGAGGTACTAATAAAAAACATTCATTTTCTTAGAAACTATCCGTCAAATAAAAAATCACACCAAAGATAAAATTTCATGTACTAGCATATCTAATTGTTTTAGTAGGTTAGAAGATTCTTTATGGTAAAATAATGTTAAATTCCTCTGACGAAAGTTTGATGTTGACGCAAAACTCATGAACGTTTTGCATTCTCGATGATATTTCCAATTCTTTCTAACGCTTTTCATGGTACCCTTGAAAGAAATCAATACATAAATGCACAAGATTGTCATTTGAACTGCATCCTTGGCAAATAATTCTTGAGTCGGCTCTTTTTTATTTGCAGCACAATGTTTGCATCGCCGGGCAGAAGTGAATTTTTTAAGCCAGTGTTCCTCGTCGTTTGCCTGGGCTCTGGTCCAATTTTGTTTTTGTTTATAAAAGTTCTTTCCTTGTAGGAGATGCATGACTATGGTTTTTTTAATGCTAAGATCGTTGCACTTTTCTCTGTGTTTTCTTTGGTCAACATCACTTGATTTAATGACTCCTTGACACGAATAAAGTCATTAGCAAGAGCCAAATCAAAGGGAAACGAAAAGAGATCGAGCCACAATCACTTCGGTGAGCGCACGATTTGAATATGTTGTTCGATTTTGATCGCTGTGATCCACTGCATTCATAAAGCCATTATAATCATTATTGGCTCAACATATGGAGATCCACTGTATCTCTGTCCTTCTGCTTCCTCTGGATAGTCGAAGTTCCCTCTGCTGGATCCGTATTCGTTGATACAACGAGAACTTCGCTTCGAGCCTTCGCTTCCCGCCATGCTGAAACCAGTAGGCCATCCATTTGAAATTATTCGAAGTCTCCTGCATCCTGTCAGTTTCCTTTTGCAGCGAACTTTATGGGAAATGTCTTTAGAAATAGAATTTACTGGTCCACAGCAGTACAAACCATTTTCCTTCAAAGGATTGCGCAGATCTGGACTTAAAAAATCTCATCCTTATCAGCAGGCAGCGGGAAGTTTTGACCAGGTTCAGGGCCGTTGGATTCTTCGATTCCAATTTGCGTCAAGTTCCTTGATTCAACTTCACTCTCATCATCACTTGAACGAGATAATTCATTGTCTGAAAGATTGTTCACTTCGATATCTAACTCTAGTCCCAGATCTGCATTCGTAAAACCTAAACATTCTTCACCATCGCTACTACTTCCAAAGATATCGACAAAATTGCTCGAAGAACGACGCCATTTTTTACGATGAGATTTATTCTGAAACTTTGAGCCAAGTTTTCTCTTTTATTTACTACCAACCTATGTGCATGTTTTAGCATAAATACAAAGGAAATTTAATGCTCCATAGGTCTATGATTGTTATAAAACAATACCTGATTGTATATGCTGACCAATCAGCGATAACTACATGGACGTCAAATGACGTCCATGGGGAAAAGAACCAACGAAGATTGCGACGTCAATTGACGTCTTCGGGGAAAAGTGCAAAGTATTGATCGACGTCATTTGACGTCAACGGGACTGAATGGGTTAATGACAATCTGCCTGGGGCTAAGTGGTTGATTCCTAGCCAGGAATGCTACCAACAGTTTTGCAAAAAATTTAGTTACACAAAAACATTTGACTTCCTGAATGATATACCATAATAAAAAGGTTCACTTGGGCTTCAAACAATGGTTTTATGGACCTTTAGATAGGTTTGTTCTTATGGTTTGGCACATCTGCCATGATTGAGTCAGACCAATATTTATAACTTAACTCTTTGTTTATGTGTGCATGGCAAATTTTCCAGTTTGTGTTTCATCAATATCATCACTACCTCTTGTACAATCTATGAGTTACATGTAGTACAGTACTGGCATGCATAATAAGAAACATATAATGTACTCAATGACCGAACTTGTTATTGTGTCAATTCTTCTACTACAGAACACATTGCACAGAAGAATTGACACAAAACACATGTTTAGCCGGTGAGTACATCATATGTTTCTCATTGTGCATGGTACTGGGGTTAAAGACAGTGACATACCTCCTTTTTCAAAAATTTCCGCTGTATGGGTTCCTTCGGCACAAAATGACAAAAGTAACAAAAATGGCTAATTTTCCTCCAAAATGACTGATAAAATGTTGGTACCAAGGCAGATCTTACTAATTAAAAGTACATGGAATTTTGGGTGGATAGCATTTTGGGAACCGAGTGGCAGACTCTTACATGTTCAGGTTGTACCCTATCCCGAGGGTCTGGGATGGAAAAAATGTGTGATTTGGTCTCCGCGTAGTAGCAAGTGAAACAAATTTTAAGGTGTGAGCTGTGAGTAGACTTTAAAAAGCTGCAAGAAATGCACAATTAACGATAGGTCTTTTATTGTCACATGCAAAAACCTTTTACTGTAGGTGCGATTAGGAAGTTGACACAGCTCCATAATTGCGAGTGAGTGCAAGTTTTCCACTCTGGCCCACAGGGTCTTAGCAGTCTGTGTACGATTTTGTCCCAATGTTAAACATATCTGAAATACAAATAAGAATTCTCATCCGTAATGACTTTCCCAGACCAAAAGGTACCCAGCCAATAATACAGTAAGGTGCTACCTGGTCTAATCTTACCCTAATTTTGCTACAATTCGTAAGTGTTGCTTGAATCTTGGTGAAATCATTGTATGAAAATTATATTTTTGATTGTTTTGGTAAGTGCTATAAACAAACTGCAACAGAGTGACTGTTTGCACAGCTACCATGTCGCCCTAAATCCTACAGCAGTGGGAAAGTAAACAATTAGGCCAGTGTGCTTCTTTTCCGTCTGGATGGAGGGGAAGTGAAGAAGATGATCCCCATAAATTAGTTCTTGTTGTAAGAGCCGTCCTTCTTGAAGTACAAAATTTGAAGGCATGAAATCTAATACGAAACCCAGAACCACAAATGTGTGGGGTGGATCCATCCAACGACACCTTCTTTCATTGTCAATTATCACATCTTGAAATCTGAAACTGCGGGAACTCAATCAGGCCAAGGTAGCTGAGCTGAGGCTTCGCCGGAGGTGGGCTCAATTTAGGCCTCGACAATTTGTGTTCTTACCTCACTTGCAATCGTGTTTAGGGCTTGGTCTTCAGTGGTAGCCTTGCCTTGGGTCCTTCTTCTTCCTTGCGAAGCAGGCGATGCCATCTTGGTTTCTTTGGCTTTGCTTTGGTTTCTGTAATAAACTCGGAAGTTCGACACCCTGTCTACGATAACATACCAAAGTGGGGCTAGGCCCTATTCAAGAGTCCTGCACAGAATCTGTCTAAAAACCACATCAAATTAGAACTCTGCAAGTAAAAGTTGAGCTGTCATTGTAAAGTAATGATGGGGTATTTATCTGCCAGTATTTACAACCACCATAAGCATCAAAATTGTGTGTTATTCGCTGTAAAGAAGCTTGTAGTTGCAGGCCCAGTGCGATTAACATCTTTCCGCCATGCTCAATGAATGCAAAAGCATTTCAAGGATCGACGTGACGTCACGCAGGAGGGTCAATCAAAAAGGGCGGGACCTCGTCCCAAACTTCTCAAGCTTTTGTAGGCCCACAAATCAACAGATGGGGAAATCTTGGCCACAAATAATCATCTAATTTCCTTTTGAACGCAAACCAATGAAGATTTTGCCAATAAACTAACAGACTAACAGATTCTTATTTGCAACAAATGTTTCAAAGCTCCTTAAAAGGTTGGCCATAGCAGTACTATTGTTATTGTTTCTTGTAAGACAGTTTCTTATATACCTGGTACCCTGAGAAAAGTGAAACTTTTTGAAAAATTAAATTTCAAAATGTTATCTTATGTATCAAAGACTTTTTTTAAATTTTCAAACATTCCTTACAAATCTCTTTTCTGTGCATTCATATAAAGTATCAAACTAATCGTAGAAATATTTAGGAAATTATTATCAATTTGAGTTTTTACCCCGAAGACGTTGACATCATAAAGCTCATTTATCATGACTCAAAGGTTCGTATGCAACTCTTGCTAAAAAACAGGATACTTTGCAAAATACTATTGCTCAAATAGGATTCTGAAAAGAAGCTTATCAGAAAGGTGATCATATTTTGATGATTTTGCAAACAGTTTCAACTTTTACTGTCACATGGTAGAGTTGTAACAATTCTTGCAAAAAGTGAACTGAAGTTTCTATTCTTCCCTAAATCATTCGAGAAATGTTTTCTTTTGGTCATTCTTTTTGTCCAAGGGGAGTCTAATGCATATTTTCATGCATTTTCACTTGTTTCTAGCAAATGGATTGTTCGCAATCGCAAGGTACTTGAGTAATGTCTAGAAAGTGGCATGGCACAGTTTCATAAAACTTCGTTGAGTTTCACGAGGACAAAGGATGTAAGCAGAATTGTAAGGAACTCCTAAGAAACCCATGAGAAACTTCGAGGGTTGCCAAATTCTTAGTTTCTGATAAAAAAGTACACGTAAATCTGAGAATGAAGAGATTCACCAAGATGAAGATTGACAGACAACAATAATATCTACCAGGTGTCCCAAAAATAGTTTTCCTTGAACTTGTCTGCCAAAGCATTTTTTCTTCAAATACATTAAGCAAAATCATGTCTTTTTGGGCAAAACAGACTACCTTTCTGTGCATGTTCTTGGAATTTAAGCTCCGTGCTGTTGAAATTTGATGAAAAGCTTGATTCCTGTAAATTTTGAGCTGCAGATTCAACGATCCTGTTGATAAACTCTTTTTGGCTCTTTCGTGAATTTTTATGCAGTCTGTTTTTAAAGGAACTATCGGTAGAAAGCCAGTGCTAGCAGAAATGAGCTAAATACTTACACTTAAAAGTTAGGAGTTTTTCTGGCGTTTGGTAAGATTTCTCTACCTTATTCAAATAAAGCTCTCAGGTCGGGAAAATTTGTTGGGACATCTGGTAGACTTTTGAAAGTTTAACTATTTACAGATTGCTTTATAAGTCAACAATAACATGATTCTTGATCATTTAACGTTTGAAATGCACAAGTCATTTGCCTCCATTATTTAATACTCGTAACTTACAATTAATGAAAATTTTAATGTTTACGATATGTATCAAACGAGTATGACAAGGATTAAACCAACAATCTCTTACAAAAGTGTTGGACCCCTATGGAAAAATTCGAATTTCTGTTTCTGTTTCGAGTTTCATTAAGGCTGTACTTTTACAGAGAACACGAAGCAAAGCCATGTACAGAAATCTAAATATTGTTCGGTGTGAGAAGTTTTCTCACAATGTGATGAAGTGTCTTAAGCGCCTTTTTTCAGGCATTTTGCAAGGAAGGGGTTTTCGTAAAATCAAATATACCATAATATCAGTACTCATAAAAACACAAGAAATCACAAAAAATTCTTCAGCCTTTCTGCTATCAATTAGAATTCGCATGGTACCGTAGATCACATGTAATTTCATGCTGACCAGCCAGCTAAATCCCAAACACTTTGCTTTTTTGAAGATTTTCCATAAACTTCAGGAAAAACCAGGTTTGTTTATTTTTCTCCCAGGACAAGAAGGACAATGATTTTTACAGTACATGACCACCTCTGGTACCTCTGGCTCCACTGAAACTATATGGGGGGGCGGGCATGACAGGAGTATCCTATGTGTCTCTGTACCCCAGAAACTTTTATCAAGATTTTCATATATTGTCATATTATCAAGGGGGTTTTGCTGCAGACTCACGACTCGCTTCATGAAGAATCCTCAAAGCCATTTCACTAGAAAAACTACCAATTGCACTTTCATTTATGACCGAAATTTCGATACTGCTGCTATCAACAATTCGCTCTTCATTCTTTGGAGTAGCCCCATTCTTTGTGTTTGTCTTCTTAGATGTATTGTTGAGTTCAGAATTGTTTTCATTTTGCACATCTTCAATTCCATTTTCACACTTTTTGTCCACCAATTTATCACATTTTTCGTTCGTATCTACATCTGAACTTCCTTGGTATTGATCCTGTAAAAAAGAATTAATGATTTGATTGAAACAGTTTCAGAAAATTCTAATATTTGAATTGCATCCTCAAGCCTCAAGCCTAAATCCCTTTGTTCTTGCTTTTTTTTTTTTTTTTTTTTTTTTTATTCAAATATTAAATTTTACAAGATACTTTACATTCTACTATACCTAATTCTAATTACTATACGACACTACAAGTACGATACCGTGGGGAGCGAAAGACTATGACTACCCCATGGCCAATATCTAAAAACACGAAACGTTAAACCGTATACAATCACACTACGAACAATTTATAAATTAAAGGATACTATACTGGATTCAGTTTCACTCCAGATGTCAGGTCAGTGTTGCCATGAATTTGTTGATGCAACGAGTGCAACTCATTTGGTGTAGATTTAGGTAAGTAAAATGCCTGACCATCTGATGTGAAACAGAATTTACAAGGAAAAGAAACACTAACGGTACGGGACTTGGTGATTGCTTAGTGCATGGCTAAATTCTCAATAGATCTTAATCAAACCGACCAGTTTCGTGGATGAAGCGTAAAGTTAATTCGAGTACATTTCTATTCAACTCATTAGAAAGGTCTTCATCACCATACAATAAAAGCTGCGTCAAAGAATGATTTGAAAGATTGGTGATTTGTACATATGGTCGTAATAATTCAACAATTTCAGCGAGAAGATTTTGTCGTTGAACATCAAAAGAAGGGCAGAGCAACAAAAAGTGCTCCGTGTCTTCAATGCCATCGCTTGTTGGGCACATTGGGTTTATGGTATCTCTGAAATTATGCTTGAATTTATGGAGATTTAACTTGCTGAGACCAACCCTGAGTTGTGTTAGGTAGGATAATCCTGTGGGATCGTGAATTCCAAATACAGATTTTGCAGGGGGACGGATTATTGATAAGAGCTTTTTCTTAAAAACAGCAATAGAAGGTGCAAGTCTCAATTCAGGCTCAAGCTTATTCCATTCGCATAAACAGTTTGGATAGAAGGAAGACTTAAATTTTTCTGTCCTTGCCTTTAGTCGCCCAATGACATCCTGTCCGCGGAGACGGTACTGCGACTGATGAAGAGGGGGAATTGGATCAACTGTATACTCAGGACTAAGATTATTTATAAACTTGTAGAACAAGGTAAGGCGTCTACTCCATCTTCGGGAACTCAGTGATTCCCAACCAAGCTCTGCGTACAGCTTCTCTCTAGATGTTCCCCTCCATGTACCTGACACAGCTAAGGCAGCAGAATACTGTACGGACTCTAGCTTTTCCATTAAATTTGGTATAATAATATGTTGACTGAATTCACATACTTTGGCAGGAATATGGTAAATGGCATCACCATAGTCTAGGTGGGGTCGAACATAGAGCTTATATAATTCATTTAGGGTATGCCTTGGCAAGTATTTGGAGAGATATTTTAGCAAACCAATGCCCTTTCTCGTTTTAGAGATCGCTGATTTGATATGAGCTGAGAAAGACAGCTTTGAGTCCAGGATAATTCCTAAATGTTTGTGTTCATTTACTTTCTTGACAGGTACGTTGTTAAAAAGAATCACTGGATGATCAATTTCGAGCTTTTTCCTTGAAAATGTTAATTCAACAGCTTGTTTCTGCGGATCAGGATTAAAGGACATTCTCCAAGCGTGAGCCCACCGACTTATCATGTTCAAGTCATGGTTCATGTCATTTGCAGCTGTATTGGAATCTCCTACCACTGTAAACAATGATGTGTCATCAGCAAATAACTTAACATTGCACTTCAAGCCTACAGCTAGGTCATTTATATACACAAGGAAAAACAAAGGACCTAGAATAGAGCCCTGGGGCACACCTGCGGAAATATCTCCCCAATTAGAACTCTGCCCATTCAGCACAGTCCTCTGCTTTCGATCCTTGAGAAAACTTTGGATTAAAAAGAGAAGTTGTCCAGAGACACCACATCGCTTTAATTTATAAATTAGACCATCGTGCCATACCCTATCAAATGCCTTAGAGATGTCAAGATACACAGAACGAACATCAAGGGGAGGGTTACAGTCAAAAGCTTGAAATATTGTATGTGTTATTGAGAGTAACTGGTTGATTGTTGAGTCACCTGGGCGAAAACCTGATTGATTTGGGTTAAGAAGTTCATGTGATACAAGATGCGAGTAAAGAGAATCGTATATGAGTTTTTCAAGTATTTTCCCAAAGATTGGTAAAAGAGAAATAGGGCGGTAATTCCCCTTCAGATTTTTTTCATTTTTTTTATGAACCGGCACTACGTTTGCATATTTCCAAATTTTGGGAAATAGGCCACGCCTCAAACAGTTCTTGTTCTTGCTTCCCTGTGTTCTTTGATCTGTCCAGTCAAATAACGTGGGAAACGAGCACGAAGGTACTTAGCCTGCTATAAAGCTCTCTAAACGAGAAGCATCTACAACTACAGCAAGGATTGTGGCAAATTTTGTGGAACTGTGTTTTCAAATTACGGTGGCCAGTTGCAAGGATTTGCCTTCACTTGAGTCCCTGCTATTTTTGTATCTTGTTATCGCTTGAATGGTTTTTGCACTTCCTTAGGGAGCATATTAATCTTTGGAGAAGATGAAATAGCAAAGAGCAAGAGACTAATTTTGAAGGAAAGCAGGTCAACATGTTACTGGGAGCAAGAGAGCAACTGTTTCTCTCTTCATAACCGCGAGCACGAAAAAGACAGCTTGGAACCATTTTGAAACTGTGAGTGAATATGTTTACTTTATACTACATGAAAAGAACATCTGCCTTCTGTACTGCTTTTTGAAACAGCTGTTTAGTAAGCCCAGACGAAGGTGCGGCTCAACTGTAATGCAATATACGACCATCAAAAACGTGGCTGCCTGTTGTTTAGGACCTTTTCTAATGTTTTTCGTGAGTAATTTGTGATCATGGTGAATTTTCATCGACTTGATTTGGTCACAAAGTAGCAGGGAGGCTGGAATGATGTCTCAAATCGTCAGAAAAATAAAGCATGTTGATTGCCTTTTGTACAATATTTTGACAAACATATTTTCTTGTGGGCTATAGTCTGAAAAAGATATGATTCAATGCAATTCAATAGGAGTTCATGCAACATAAACATTTTTACAACATGCATGAAAATTGCTAGTCTGATACACAGCCCTATGAAGGAAAACAGGCTGTGTGAGTATCGGGCTAGAAAATTGATTTGCCATGAAGGTAATATATCAGAAATAAGACTAAATAGAAATATGAACTGTAATGCATCGACAAATTACAAACACTGAAATGATTGATAGAATGAGATATCTTGAAGCATATCTTTGGAATAAAACCAATTTATCAAGGATAAACAACAACATATGGAATCGGGCCTAAACGGGAATTATAGATTCACATTGCAGACGGTGAACTGATAGAACAATTCAACAAAAGGAAAATATTCCTATTACTTCAACTACTGCAGTGTGGATGCATGGTTTCCGCTGAGGCTTTTCAGACAGTCTGAAATCTTCAGCGTACCCGCGAAGGACCCTGGGTGGTGTTGGCTCTTTAATCTACTAGCTACTGCGAGCACAATCAAAGATCTGGACTTGCTTGACGTAAAATGTAAATCAGGTATAATTCCTTTATCAAGTTTTGCGCAAATCACATTCTTTTGTTCATGATTATGCACTTTGCGCACTATTCTTGGAGAAAGTGAAGTACGTTGGCCTTATCGATTTTGAATGCTTCATTAAAAATTAACAATTTGCAAGTACATATGCAGGCCTAAAATCTGCTTTTGTGGCTGGAAATATGCACGGACAGGCTGCCTTAAAGATGACCTCTCACCAAGGCGGTACTTTGAATGATTTCAGCCAAAAATGCTTTTCTTTAATGTGGTGTGCCAAATACACAGATTTCACATCTATCTCAACAGTTACATTTCATCATTAGCTTCACCAGGAAGCATTAACAGTTAAAGTCTATTATTTTGTCGGCTATGTTTTGATTGAACGCGGACACTTATCTCTTGTATGTATTTTCATTATATTAGCTAAACAGTTGTGGCAAAACATGCTTTGTTTTTCAGCTATGAAAAAGCATACAAGTTAATGGCAAGAGCAATCTAATTATGTTCTGAATGAACAGTGCAACAAGGACATGTTTTGTAACACAATAGCATGAGATGCTTTTGTTGACACCTGAATTCAAAGCGATTAGCGACTACTTAAAGACAAAGAAAGTTCTCTAAACCATAAATTCAAAACAAACAAAGCCGCAAAAGTTTCTCTGAAACCCTAGCCTGACTCACAGACCAAACGAGTACGAGTTCCTCGTTTGGTCTGTGAGTCAGGCTACTGAAACCCAAGTAGCTAGCGCCCTAGCGCGCTCGTCATGCGTTCAAGAAATTGTTTTAAGAGCAAACATGAGCATATATCGAAAGAAGAGGGATATATCTACACATCTACCTCGGCATTTTATTTCTTTGGTTCAGAAGCCGAGCAGTAAGCGTTTTAATTAAACCCAGAAAACCAACAGAATTGAATCGTCTACCAATCGGCTTCTGAACCAAAGAAATATAATGCCAGAGGTAGATGTGTAGATATATCCTTCTTCTTTCGATCTATGCTCATGTTTGCTCTTAAAAACAATTTCTGGAATGCACAACGAGCGAGCTAGCTACCTGGGTTTCAGAGAAACTTTTGCGGCTTTGCTTGTTTTGAATTACTGGTTGAGGGAACTTCCAGAAATTCCTTTGTCTGCGATCGCTTATCGCTTTGAATTGCGGTGTCAATCATAACCAACTCGTGTTATTGTCTTACCAAAGCTGTCCTTGTTTATCCATGCATTGCTGAACAAGGCATCTGTGCCTGGATGTCCACATACCAGTTGCGTTTAATTTAGTTGATTAGTTTAGCTTTAAATTTTGTTTGCTTGTTGCTGCCATGCATAATTCTTTAATGTAGTAAATTTACCTTTCACATACACAAATATTGAACTTTCCTTAGCAGAGCAATAAATGCAAGCCATTATTTGTTTTCAGTTATGTACCGAGCGAGTCAGAACCCCAGAACAAATGCTGCTGGATGTTTAATATGCCTTATTTTGACATAAAAACAAGCCAATTTGAGTTTGCTGCAATTCTATCTGCAGAAGAAAGATTAGATTAGATGCAGAAATTTGATTTGTCAAAACCTGACATTTCTTTCCACACTTATTTGCGATTTTGTGATCCAGCTATTTTTGAGAAAGATACCGCTAGTAAACAAGGACAGATTTTGCAATACAGTTGCTTGAGTTGCTTTTGTTTGTGGTAATTGCTTCATTTAAGCCCTAAAATTGAAATGCCTCCAGCTCGGCTTCTGAATCAAATAAACAAAATCCGCCCGGCAGATCTTTAGATTTACCCTTCTTCTTTCGTTATAAGCACATAACTTCTCTTAAAAACCACCTTTCGCTTGCACAAGGCGAGCGTTTGCCCTACTGGTTTTGGGGGAATTTTACGGCTTTGTTCGTGTTGAAATACTGGTTGAGAGAATTTCCTATCTGCAGTCGCTAATCGCTTTGAATTGAGGTGTCAACAAAAGCAACTTATGCTATTATCTTTCAAAATCTGTCCTCACTGGTGTGGATCAAACGCGACTGTTGCTATTGTATTACAAAATCTGCCCTTGTTCCGTGCGAGTCAAAAAAGTACTCCCAAGTACCGAATAATCGCCCACCCTCTTATTAATTTTTGAAAAATTTTCCAACCCCCCCCCCACTTTTATTCCAACCCCCCCCTTTTACTAATTCTTGAAAAATAGAAATAATAGTGGACATAATTTTTTCAATAATTCCTGCTAAATATAAAAAAGATACGTGTTTTACTAAGAAAACGAAAAACGACTATTCTTAATTTTTCCAACCCCCCCCACCGATTGCTCCAACCCCCATTCTTATTATATTGAACCATTTCCAACCCCCTCCCCCCGATTATTCACACCCCCCCCGTTTATTCGGTACTTGAGAGTAAAAAGTTTTCATTGACATTTGAATTCTATTTCCGAAACAGACTCTTGTCTTGAAATTGACTCGAACATGAAATTCTCTTTCCTATACAAACCCCTTACCAGCATTTTCCTCATTTCTGGCTCTAGACGATGAGTGCTTTTACCAAATTAAATTGTCTACATCTATGTTAGCATTTGACTAATATATCAATAAGGAAATTTTGAATATCGGCCACGTACTTTTTGTTCCACAGCCGTACAAACGTGTTAACTTTTTTATGACTCACCAGGTATAATAAACGTATGTGCATAAATCATAGATGCATAAATTATAGATGCAATATTTATTGATTTAGCAAGTGCTAGATTCTGCATGTTTACATTGATAATCTAGCATGGATGTTTATCTTGCATGTTGTTTACGCATCGCTATTTGTTTTCTTTTAGTATGGGAGATGATAGTTGATATTTCGATAAAAACTTTTGAAAACTTTTCGAAATGTTTACAAAGAGATATGAACAAATCAACGGACAGCATGTTTATTGGACAATGTCTAAAATGAGTTGGCTATTTGATACGCTCACATAACTTTGGATGCAACGTTTTTGCAAACAATTATCAATTCCACATTCTTGCTGGCAAGTCCACTTGCCTAAATATTCCTTGCAAAAGACGTTACTACTCTAATTTCTGTCTTTCTGATCTGTTAAAATCACCTACATTTGAGAATTAATCAGAATTTTAGCTGCACAAATATCTTGTATTTTACTGTAAAAGGTTGCGTTTATCATTTACAAGAAACGAACTTACATATAACAATCTACAATCTAAAACAGACATTCCAAATATATCATTGAAAATTGAACCTGGTAATTCACATATTTCTGCAATTCAAATTTTCACAAGTCCATGATAATTGTCTCATGATTTTGCATACCGAAGTGTCTGCCCTTTATGAAAACCCGTGAAAAATCTCACGTGAAAGAATTCACCAACTGAGAATGGAAGGCCCGTATCTTCTAACGAAGTCTTCATCGCCTAAAAGGTTGCTGCCGAAGTTTATAACATCTCAAAGAATATCATAGTTAATGTTTCAAAGAAGATTGCAATATGCCGTCTCTAATATCAAATTTATTAGCTTTCAGCGATTGAATTAGTGACCATAATGATCCTACTTTAGTTTCGGTTTCATGAGAACATCCCGAGAACATCCAGCCAATGTTAAGCTTGAGAATGATTAGAATATATATTACAATTTTGGTTAAACAAGCAATCATTTTATCAATCATTTCATAGGTGTAAAGAAATCCCATCAACAAATTGAATTTGTTTGAATATTCGTTTACGCGATGCGACGGCAAGTAATGTGAATTCCGCCGCTGCAGGGAATGAAAAATGTCTCAATCATGGGAACGCACACATACATAGGCCAGCTAGAAGAACGAGAGAACAATTTATATAATTTCACCTGCTTTACAGCTAACTGGTTTCCCTTTGATAGACAGGATCCCATCAGCTCTTTGATTGCTGTAACTAACAATATTTCTTCGTAGCTATGATCACTCGCTTCTGTCTACTTTGAAGTGACCATGAACCAAAGCGGTTTGCATGAGTTTCTCGTCTTCTACATGACCAGCGAGTAGCACATCTGGTCTGGTCAAAACAAGTGATCGAGTTCAACAACGAAGAACAGGTGCTGACAGACAGTATAATTTTAATGGTCGTCTTGGAAATGCATTAAAAGGAGGTACAGTTCACAGTTGAATACAAAATATTCCGAAATCCACGTAGCCTACGCGTAGACCCATAAATCCACGTTGATAAGGGATGGAACAGATCTTGCTCAAGATTTTGCAAAACGGCACCAAGAAATAAAGCTAAATTGAAGCGTTTTTAGAGGAAAAGGAAATTCTTAGAGAAGATGACACAATTGTGCGTTCTATTTTATTTGGCGGACGCGGCGCGGAAGAGCTTGCTTTGGGCCGAGCGGCATTATGTCGAAGAGGTGCGAATTATAGCACAGAGCAGAAAAAAACTAATAAGCCTAAACCGTGCTCTTTGCAAGCAAAAGTTTTTCTTTGTTTGTTATTTGCACTTCTTTAATTATGCAGGGATAGCTAGCCTACTGACAATTCCCATTGGCTAATTTCAAATTGGTGCAAAATTTCCTTGATACTCCAAGACCGTACATCAAGACGTGAGATTCACAGAAATGCAACAGTACAAGCTTGTGATGGTTTGACTTACCAAGGTACACTGCCCACGTTTTGTGAAATTAATCACGTTTTGTGAAATTTGGTTATTCAACGTTGCTTTTTATTGCAGCTTTTAACTCAATTTCTTTCCTTTCAGGTTAACTTCGTTACATAGATGACATAGGAGTTAACAGTTTTCTTTCCACAGATTAGTGTCTAATGTTGCGTTTGTGCGTTTTTTACGATGAGTGAAACTATTTTTTATATGTAAAGCTATTTTTGAGATTAACCAATTAGGTTTTAGAAATTAACCAATCAGAACCTCGCACATGGTAAATAAAATGGTACGAATCGATCTTGTGGTGTGATGAGCAGAGGCTCGGCTAAGCTAAACAAGAGATATTGCTATCTGAAGATTTGCGCCGTGAACTGCGACAGTATTTTGAGGATGGACGCAAGGGTGCAGAGTATGTCATATGTATTGTTACAAATGAAGTTTTGTTGCAAACTGTGCAGGAATGATAATGAATGTGCATGATTTGTGTAGAGCACACAGATTACCTCGAAAAATGCTTGCTTGCACGTCTGCAAGTTTTTTACCTGTCCAGGGTACTGTCGTATATCTAGGATAGGGGTGGTCAGGTTCCTTTTTTGGGTCTAAAATTTGAGGAAAGCAAAGCGATGGGAGTTTTATTCTTCCAGAAAAGCGTAAGAGATTTTAGTGTGCGAAACTGCATTAGCGCCAAAACGGGACTTACTTCGGACACTTGCTCTCTCGTTGCTCATTGACTGGGAAACTTCCACAACCTACGCGTCTCACAACACAACCCAACTGCCCTGATCTTTCTCTGGTCTCCGAATTTGATGCCAAAAACCTCTGCAGACATGCCAATTTTAATCAATCAAAAACATCCAATGAATGGACTGTCACTTTCTGATCACTTCCTCCTGCGCGCGCTTAAAATTTTTGTGACGTATGTGGACAACAATGGATGACAACTTCCGATGACGTCAATCCTGAACGCAGTAAACATGCGTCTGTTTTTTAGAAATGTCATTGGCTGAAATCATGAAATGTTCACTGTATGTTTAGTTATGCGCGCCATGTCAACGTTCGTTCATCGAGCCTACGAGCCTATTTTAAAGATTCGCTGCTGCTGCGCAGCGCAAATCAATTAGTCCAGCTTTGTCGCATTGCCCGACTTCTTTTATCTGGAATGTGTCCAGAACGGTGCTTCAGATGTGAATTCTGCTTTACTGAAATCTCTCTCAGCACAACATGGCCTTTCAGCGTTTATCTGAGCAGCTTTTAAGGCTCTAAGTAAAAAAGATGATCTGCTTCCACATCCGTTGAAAGCCATCCTCGAAAGTTCAGCTGAAGGAGAATCACACGTTAAAGATAATGCAGTTTCCCCTCTGGGAGGCCACGGCCCTTTTCTTATACTAGCACACAGACTGCAGCTGCCCATCCATTGTGCACACACAGACCATGCTGCTATCATGCAGCTGCCTATCCGTTGGGAATCCTTATCTGGCCTTTCCTCTCCAAGCTCCGCGTTCATTACCGAGCAAAGTGAATTTCTGTGTTATCATGTTGAAGGTAAAGCTTAAGTGAAGCAGGTCACAGGGATTATCATTATCAATTTACGTACTTTTTTGCTAAGAAACTGTGATCGCCAAAAATTAAGAAACTTGAAGGCTGGAAAAGATTTAACTATCATTTCATGAACTATTCTGAACGACTGTTTTATCGTTAGCAATTCACGTATTTCCAGGGCATCTTTTAATAATCAAGTGATGGGGGAAATGCCGCACCAGTCCCTTCTAATTCCCTACCACTGATCCAGAATTTCCCTATGAGTGAAATGCCCTTTTCAGAAAGAATACTAGGTGGGTGGAAAACAATATCCTAGGTTTGCCGAAATGTATCACCGAGAAACCATGGACCAGTTGAATTATATATGAAAATAAGGTGAACTGTCATGTGAAATTTATTTGGCCAAAATACAATAGCACGAGTTGGTTTTGATTGACACCACAATTCAAAGCGAATAGCGATCGCAGACAAAGGAAAGTTTCTCAACCAGCAATTCAAAACAAGCAAAGCCGCAAAAGTTTCTCTAAAACCCAGGTAGCTAGCTCGCTCCTTGTGCATTCCAAAAATTGTTATTAAGAGCAAACATGAGCATAGATCGAAAGAAGAAGGATATATCTAACATTTGCCTCAGCCATTTAATTTGTTTGGTTCAAAAGCCGATTGGGAAGCGATTTAATTCTCTTACTTTTTTGGGCGTAATTAAAACACTTACTGCTCAGCTTCTGAACCAAAGAAATAAAAAGCCTGAGCTAGATGCGAAGATATATCCTTCCTCTTTCTATTTATGCTCATGTTTGCTCTTGAAAACAATTTCTGGAATGCACAACGAGCACGCTAGCTACTTGGGTTTCAGAGAAACTGTTGCAGCTGTGTTTTTTTGAATTTATGGTTGAGAATTCAGGTGTCAACAAAAGCATCTCATTCTAATATGTTAGCAAATCTGCCCTTGTTGTACTAGGTCAGATTCTTGGTTTCCATTAAAAAGCACATTTATTTTTCAACTCTCAGTTCATTATGTCACAGCTATAACTTTTATCAAACGCCTCTTTGAACAAGAATCTACAGAGCCTGCACCCAGATAAATGCATTTTTGAATAAATTTTAGCAGATCAAACTGATAAAGTTGCCAGTTCTGATAGAAATCAACTAAGGCGTGTCTGTTGAACACAAGGTGTGATAGCCAAAGCAAATTTCAAATTATCAACAATCTTCATAGTTTTAGCGAATTCATTTTTGGAGATAGAAGTCTGAAACAAAGCAATCACATTTTTGCACGAGGGGCATTTCACTCCCAAAATATCTCGTACACCTTTAGCAAAAATCCTTCGTTTTCAAGCAAAGTCCATCAAAAATCCGTAAAAATCCTGTTGTTGTGACAAAATCTCGTACGCTTTTTCGAAAGAGTGAAATGCCCCTCGTTTTTGCACGAGGATTTCCTGCGTTTGCACATCGATTTTCCCTTCTGTGCATGTCGCATTTGTCATCTAAATTATTTGTGATTGAAAGAGATAAATGTTCAGGCAGATGGCAGACTGAAGTAGCAGGATTTCGTTTGATTTGAGCGATAAATTCGAATTTGCAGTGATATTTACCCAAACACCCGCTATCAGCTAAACAGATTTAAGGTGCAGATTTGAAACATCATGCCTGCGGGTGGGCGGGCGGATTTAGTGGTGCGATGCAATGCGATAATGCTCAATTACCACCTTCCTCGTTACCTTCGTTGTTACCAAATGTTACCTTCATTGTTACCCAAAATGCAGCAAGAATGACGCTTCGAGTATGGATTACACTTTACATGAGACCCAAAGTGAAACTAGTGCCGCTTTGAAGTTTCATATTGGCAAGAAGAAAATTGAGTTATCTTTATGTAGTTTGACCCTATACAATGGTTTGACCGATAATTTTGACGACGAATTCTACCAAGTCTACCAATCAAAGCACATTTAGTACTGCAAGAATGATAGTGTGGTTGAAATTTTCAATGCACTCCAACCCTCCAAAGAAAGCAAGGGAATGAACAAACATAACTGAATTCACAACCGAACATAAATCTTTTGAGTGATACATTTTACAGTAAAATAGTATTTTGAAATGTACTAAAATACATCTTGTAGAAAGACTAAAATCTAAAACAACAAAACATAACATTTTATACACACTCAAATCTGTTTTCTATGCAATAATTCAAACTAAAATCTAAAATAACAAAATATAACGTCTGTATAAACCAACTAAAATCTCCCTTTTTGCAAATTATCACCGAGGGTACTGGTCTTGGTCATCACTATGGGTAAAATAACTTTGGATAAACAAACAACTTTGACGCATGCTAGGGTGCTTAAGACTGTTAGCAACTTGTTCTGACTTCCTAAGCGGTAAACCCCCTAAATCTTCTTATGGCAAAATCTTGAAGTCATCACCTTTGGGAAGCTTTTGTAGGTGTCTAAGGTCTATCTCACGCTAAATGTGCGGTAAGACTTCAATGTTCTTACTTAACTTTACAAACCACTTTCCACCAATAAATTTCTGTCGCATTGATAATGTCTTATCGATCCAAAGGATGCCTGGCTCTACTCGTAAAATAACCACCAGAAATGATTTGATGCTGCTTAACAATGAGAATATTCATCTATAATGTAAGACTGGCATTGAACTGAAAGCTGTGAAATATTTTCGCATCGGTCAAGTTTATTCACGTACAGTGGACCACAATAAAGTCAAAATTGAAATTCTTTCAGCTTCGTCAACCAAAGTGGGCGAACACAATGAAAATTTTATTAGCAGTACTTTATGCAATGGGAGATGACCGATCCACGGCCAATGGAACCAACCAATGTACAGCACAATACTCATAATCGTCCGAGCACTAGCACTACTACAAATAAAAACATAAAAATTGTACAAAAATTGATAAAAAATATAAATTTGGCATATCATGCACCCAGGGGGGGGTACTCATTGACTTTTAGTACGGGGGGGTCCGTGCCAATATTTGGGGTCCGAAATTTTACACCAAATCAATATTTGGGGTCTGTGAATTACAACATGGACAACAATTGAATATTTGGGGTCAACAAATCTGAGGAAAGGAAGAATCCTGCAATTTGGCCCTGAAGTTGCGAATCACGAAATAAATGCTTTGGTATTATTCAAAAACTGAGAAAAATCAAGAGGCTCAAATTGAAATCATTCAAAAACATGTAAGGGGCCCCAGAAATAGATAACAATATTTGGGGTCTCCAAAACATTAGACTCAATATTTGGGGTCCCCAAATCATTAGGCTTAATATTTAGGGGTCAGCAAAGAAAAAGTGGCATGGACCCCCCCGTATTGAAAGTTAGGGAGTACCCCCCCCCCCTGGGATCATGCAACAAAACTCCATACTAAAATTATCTGCAAGAAGAACATTAATATTTACACACCACTCTTCTTCTTAAAGACCCATTGCTAACTATGATCCTTCCTGGCGCCAAAGTCAACTTTCGTGTTATCTAAAAGTCGTTTTGGGCCTAAAGTCTCTTTGTCTTGCTTTTCATTCTGCGCACAAAGGATCATGGTTGACAATGGGTCTTTAAAGGTGGCATCCAAAAGCCAGAGTCTACTTTCCATATATTTGTTCTCTTTATCATTTATAAAAAAAACCATTGAATTTATCATTCTTTCTGGAAAAATAATTTAAATCACTTGTGCCAATATTTCATGACAGACCAGAACATATTCTCAACTTCCAAATAGTACCTTAGAAGAAATTTTGTGTTTGTTTGATGAATGATAAAAGCAAACACATCATGGTACTAGGACTCAGATTTTTGGGCCCCAACTGTACGTCTGAACATATACAAAATGGCGTGTCGAAACGTCAATAAATCTACAAACAAAACACACTATTTGCCACCATCTATGAAGTAATAGACCTTTTAGCTATTCTGGTAAAGAATCTGAATCGAACGATATTTTGATAGATTTTGAAGAACTTTCGTATGTGCACAATAGATAGAAGCTCTAACGCCAGTCAATGGAACCTATGAAAGTGCATACAACAATCGCTCAATCCAGGCTCTTTTGTCGAATAGCTAAAAGGTCTATTGATATATTTTGAACCAAATTAGCCTAACCAAATATTTGGCAAGTACCAAAGATGCAGTATACCCGTGGTTTAACATCAGGAGTCCTTATCATACGCAAAGATAACTTCTGGTATGTAGGTGTCATCTTAATTACGAAATTGATCAGTAAACGAAAGAGCAAGTAAGAACAAAATATATGTGTCTGCAGAGGATTTGGTAAGTATTCCATACTAAGAAAATGTCTCCTGAAAAATATCTAATCTGTTTCTACAAGTGGACAAACAGGAACAATTTTTTAATCTTCCCATGATATGTACAAAATATTCAGAATTCCCTGATTCGTGACAAGAAAATCCCTATTTTTCACTTGACAGTCCTTATTTCAGAACGATTCTGGTGAACCCTTTGCAAATATGAACGAGAAAGATACCTTGAAACTCTAAAGATCGATCAATATGGATTCATTGTTTCCTTGATCTTTTGATAGCCAAGCCCTGCAAAATAACACTCTGCAACAATAACTGAACTTGTGTACAAGCAAACGTAGCTTAACGTTGTGGCATTACCACGAAGCAAGATCAACAAATGTCATATCAAATGAACTGTTCCTTCTTTAATCTTTCCTGTGACCAACTTCTTCAACATGCTGGCCAAGAGCTGTATGACTCGCAAAGAAGCGACCACATGTAACGCATGCCCAATGCATCAACTCTTCACTATGCTGCTCACGGCGTATTCTTGATGGGAAAGACTTGAAGCAAAGGCCACACGTGTATCCTGTGACTGCCAGGGAGGTACATGCTCTGTAAGGTGTCAACGCCAATGAAGAATGGTACCTAGCCTTCATGTATTCTTCCCGTCTACATTGCCATAATTTGTACAGGCTTTCCTTTGGCATTGAACTTCTCTTTAACATCTGCTGAAAAGAATTGCCTCTCTTTACAAGTGATTTTGATGATCCCAAGCTGGATGATGACCCATGGAAGGTGCTTGATCGACGATGGGGGTCATCCCTTTCTCCCTGATGAGATAAAAATCTTCTTCGAGCACCTCCTCCTCTCCTGTCATCACTTTCTGGATATCGCCTGCTTTTGGTCACACAACGCTTTGTGTCATGTTGGAACCAGGATCGAGATCTGTCACTCTCACATGCTGAGATGCTCCTGTCATATGCCCTGCTTCTTTCTCTAAGGCTTCGGCTATTGTGATACTCAACTGACTCTGAGTAGGTTCTTCTTGTAACTGTCTCCTCTGTGACGGTCACTGACCTCCTCGAGCTTCTCAAAGATCTTTCAGAACGGGTAGACCCTTTCCAGTCTCTGTCATCTATATCCATGGAAGATGCTCTTCTTCTCCTGCCGGAACTCATGCTGGATGCAACGTCGTATGGCTTCCATTTTCGCTTTGACGCCAGGCGCTCGGCTCTTAACTTGTTGAGATACTCTGTGTTGTATTTATCAAAATTGCCATAACCGTAGAAACCAGAGAACAGATCAATATGTCTCTGCTGCCTCGTGATGGATGACAATGATATGGCGGAAGCGCTTGAAAAAGCAGAGTCCAAAGAGATAAGTGACTGCGACAAACTGCTCCGTTTTTCAGGCTTTGGATTTATGTTGTGAGCAACATACTCTTGAAAAGCGGCATTTTTGGCATATCGGTTACAGAATTTCTTTCTACCTTGAATCCAAGCAAGAACTGTAGATTTCTTCTCATCTGGGCAATCTTGCTTGCTGCTTGATGTTGTGTCATCTATGTTGTTATTTTCATCTTTAAACACGTCATTTTCATCAATATGACATTCAATGACATCATCATGGCCTTCGTTATCATCTGGATCACAATCAACTATGCTTTCAATCTCGATCCATTCTTCGTCACTAGGTTGTTCTTCATCCACCTTTCTCACGACAGATTTCAATTCTTTGCGTCCCCCGTCATCCAAACATCCAATCTCTGACACCGAAGAACAAACTGATGTCTCCCTTTCACATCTTGGCACTTCGGATGGGGGGCCAACATCCATAGCATCTACGCTGGCAGGAGTGTCCTCATCCTTGACAATAATCTCAAAATTCGAATCAATGTCTGTTGACTCCTTTCCTTTGTGTTTCAAAGCAGAATCTTTTGCTTCAACAACTGTTTCTTTGGATTCAATAACCCATGCTTCTACAGGGAGTGTCTCAATCACCGGCTTGCTGCTAACTTCCATAGGCGGCACATCCTGTTCTTGAGCGACATGTACCTTACCTTCTTGATCAGCATTACTTTCTTGATCTCGAATACCTTCTTCCTGATTCTCCATACTCTCGCTTTGTTTACTGGCTGGCAGCAAATCATCTGACAATTCGGGTGCAACATCACATTCTTCAACTGGCACAATTACTTTGCTGTTTTCCTGGGGTGTATCCTTCTCGAAAACAGATTCTTTTGAGATTTCATCCCTACTCTTCTCTTTCCCTTCAAGCAAACTTGTCTCTTTCTCTAACATTGGCTTCTCAATAACTTCATCTTTGCTATCATTCGGTTCATCTTTTGGGACGATCAGCTCCATGAACTTTTTGCAAATCATTTTCCGTTGCAAGTCTTCTTTCTCTTTAGAGATTGCTGCTTTCTCGGCAGCTGCTTTATTTAAATGAAAACGTCTCAATTTCTTAGAAAGCAAACGCACGTCCTTACCTTTCTTTCCACTCTTCACAGCAGACGGTATGTGGAAAACTGGCTCTTCAATCTCCTCATCTACCACATGAACAAAATCGTATATTTTGTTTGGCAAATCTTCAGTTTTCGTTATGTTCTCTACCCTTCGCATCTGAATGTATGTAATCTTTGCTTTCTTTTCAAGCTGACGGAAGACCCACAGTAGTCTGTTGTCAAGCGCAAACCATTCCCATCTCTCCACAAACCAAACGACCTCAAGGACTGGAATATCCTGCAAGAATAAACTTTATTTGAGTGACAACAGCTGTGCTCTTAAATCGATTGGGGGGGGGGGGGGTTAAAGCCAATGGTTTGCCTTGATAAAACCAACGAAACGGTCGCTCAATAATCACGTAACGCTAAGACTAACAGGGTTCTGTTAGCTAAGTCATCAAAAAGTGTTACACAGTGGTGGAAAAAATATTTTCCACCAAATTATATTACAAACTTAAATTCTTCCTTTCATTGTTTTATCAATTTTCTCGGTGCCAGATTTCAGCTAAACTATTGCACAACACACATTTCAGTTTCGTTGGCATGTTTAGAGTAGCATAGCTTCCAAATCTTTAACTCTGCGTAAAAAGATGGGTGTAAGATTCTGTGATCTATTACTTCTGACTTTTCAGAAATTTTGAATATTTTTGGAAATTACAGCGTATCTTACATTTCAAATCATTTGAGGATGTGACGTCATCAAATTTCTAAATCATTAACCAGAAAAGTGCCAGACTTTTGGTTGATACCATATTGTAGACATCCATAAACTGTGGTTTTCTTCGAAATTATTTCATGTTGCTCCAAACAGTTTAGAAGTTACGATGGTTTTTAGTTTTTTTGAAAATTTTTCTTGAATTCTTGAAAAAGTAGAAAAACACTCTAATTCTGAAAATGTTGAAGATTTCAGAAAAGTCCAACGATAGAATTATAGAGAAATAGCTGAAATTTCTTTGAAATCATTAAGTTCGAAGGAATAAATAACTGAATTTTACACCAGCCTCTTTAAAGATTTGGAACCTATGCTGTTTAGAGTCATTTGGAATAGTCTAGAAATACTATCATTAGCTTCCTTGGACCACACAACTGTAAATGGACAGAGCATAATCCAAGCACTGTTTCCTTTCTCTTTTATTTAATGTTGCCGACTTTATTCCTTTCTTTACTATTTCCATTTTCAATCTTTGTTTTCATCCTATCTTCTTTCCATCCATCCTTCGTTCTTTCCCTTCTCCTTTCGTTTTTTCTTTCCTCCCTTTCTTGTTTCCTTTCTTTTCTTTCCTTCTATTTCCGCTTTCTATATTTCCTCTCTTTTCTTCCTTCCAGACAAACACGCCTCCTGCCAAGCTGCTTCGCGGCTTCGCGCATTTTTTTCCACCTCTGGTGTTAGGATAAATTTTAAGTGCTAAATGGTAGGGGCTTGCCGGGCTTCCTCTTAAATTTCTGCGGTAGGGGCTTGCTCTTAAATTTCTGACCCGAAAAAGTATGAATACTGGGAAGCTTTTCAGACCCACAAATAGCACGACAGGGCCCCAAAAATAAGAGCTAGTCTACTGTCGCAAAGCCTAAAAATAACAATGAATTTTTTAAGAACCAAAAAAACAACACTCTGATCTTCAGTATGGGATCATAAAAATTAGAGGATGGCAAATTTCAACCCAAAAATTGGCCAAACATTCACACGTATTTTTTCATAAGAAACTAAGAACTTGGGCCAGTACTGAAAATTTCTTAGAAATTTTCAGATTTTGAGTACTCAGGGTTTCTTATGAGTTTCTTAGAGGTTCCATAACGATCTTCATGGTCACCACTTGTGTCCTCCTAAACATTTCAAAACAATGTTTTAAGCCTTTCCAATGTTTAGACATTACTCAAGTACCTTACGGGTAAAATCGTAATATGATAGAGGAAACAAGTGAAAGTTAGTAACAATATGATGTCAAGGATTTCCTGTATAATAGTAAATAGTTTCTTAACTTATATTCTCCCAGTACTGGAGTTTCTTATTTTTTTGGCGATCTGAGAGTTGAGTTTCTTATGGGTAGTTTCTTATAAAAAATACCGAGAAAAATGTATATTCCCTATATTACAATTAAAGTTAATTCAAAAACTGTTTCAAAAAATATTTTATTCAAAAAAATCTTCTCCCTTTTGTTTTGATGTTCTGTCACTATATTGTGTTGTGTGTTGTTTTCTTACGCCCTTCCAATTTGTTATTTGTGAAATAAATACTTTTTTAAAAGAGCACAAGGAAACAGAGCCTTTTTTAAGGGGTTTTAAGTGGGGAGGCAAATCCTAAAAAGGGGATATGTTAGTCTGATTGGCTAGAAAAGCAAGCTAAGAAACAGGCCCGTGGGAGCGTTTTTCAGATCGGTGGCACTAATTCGCAGCGAATGCATAAAATGTTCGGGGGTCCGAACTCTTTTTTGGCCTTGATATTAGACATATTTGATCGAATTCTCGTGAGCAGCGGCGTGGCAGGAAATTTTAAGTTAGGTGAAATATAGGGGTCTGGGGGCAAAGCCCCCAGGAAAATCTTCAGGGCCACACTCTTTACTTTGGCTTAGAATGGATCTCCCAATATCATGCTTGCCATTAGTGACAAGGAAACTTTAGATAATTTTGTGACATTATCCTATCCGCGAGTAACATTTCTGAAGAAACATCCTTGACTTTGGCTGAAACATCCTGTCTCTGGTGGTAAACAGTCCTGTTATCGCATTCCATCCATTTACACATGGGTTTTGCAGGTTGCCTACGCAGTGGTGGCGGCAATAGCTTACTTTCTGAAAATTACTTACTTGAAATAAGGGATAATTTTCTGGGGTCAAAAATTTCGACACTGGGGGGGGGCAAAGTCTAGGGATCGGGGGGCAATTGCCCCCCCCCCCCCAGTTCTAATGTTAAAAAAGGCCCTGCAAGGAAACAATGTTTTGTGAATTTGAATTAACTGTAATAATATGGGCTTCATGTGAAGCAACTCTGGGGTCGAAAGTCTCAACTAAACTACAAAATCCAAAATGCAAGCCCTTCCTTTGACTTGCTACAAGTCTTCGTTTGCCTTCTATTCGTAATGTCATTGCGTATAGTTAATACCGCGCCGGAGGCGAACGAGCACGCAGCGCGAGGGCGGTGGAGGAGGGGTCATTGAACCCTCTCATCTGAGGCACTGCACTCTCTGAGATTTATACTGAGACTTGTAGCAAGTCAAGCCCTTCCTCCAAAACACCTGCAATAAATTTTGCTTGCTTTAGGATATTGGTGTTGACAGAGCCCGTTGCCAAATAAAATGCAAAGGATTAACAATTAATTGATTATTCTGAAGGTTCTCTTTCTTGCAAATAATGGTCCTAAGGGAACAAAAAGTCAGCAACCCGCCCTCCTCTAGAGAATCCTGCGTTTGGGCGGTTTAAAAAGTCTGTTCTGTTAGCACAGAAAGAAATCATATTTATTGCATGATAAGCCTTTGCAGTTCAATACAATTTAAGATTTATTAACCAGTTTTAAAAATAGCATATACTTTGATGCACCAATTTACCCCAATTTTCTGGGTATCAATTAAACGTACCTTGATAAGTTTGCTGCCGTCCAAAACTTCATCAACAAGGGCAAGCAAATGACGGCCATTCTTGAACTTGGATGAAATTTGATTACATGTGAATTTAACATCGGATGGTTTTAGTATGACTGGATACCAGAAACTCATTGTTTAATCTTCATCGAAGCTCTCTGCTGCTATTTTTGCTTGGATGTGGTCAGGAAATTCATTCAGTGAACCGAAAACAACTTGCAAAAATTTCCTAGCTGTCCCTCGTGGCTGCAGAAAGTTTGTTTTGACCACGAGGGCAAGGAGGCGTAACAAACAGTCCGCTCTGGATTATTGTTCTAAAATGTCAGCGCAAACAAAAGATCTACCGCTCTGGATTAAATTCAACAACAATAGACTGATTGTTCTTATTCGAAATTCCAGACACTAGATCCCGGATCAAATATGGGCACGCGCCTTCGCAGTGACAAAAATAACGCAGGTAACTCCGTTCAAAAAAAGGCCAGAATAAGGTCACTCCCATAAAGACCTTGTCGGCGACAGTGGCGGGGTGGCAGGGGGGGCCAGGGGGCCATGGCCCCCCTGAACGGGAGCGCCAATAGAGATCAGGGGGCGCCAATGTTGCCTGTTTGTATTATTTGGCTGGGAACATCAAACTGATCTTACGTGATACGTGGGCAGAACTGTTACTGACTGTGGAAAAGAAGTTTTACTTTCCTCAACAAAAAAGAGTCCTTGACGTCATCTGAACGAAGAAAGGCTTTATTATGATTTTAGTGAGTTAGTGGCGTGGCCACACGTGGGGATGGGAGGAATTTGCCTCAACTTATATCAAAAGATGGTTTTTGAGATTCTTCAAAAAACAAAGAGAAAGTAATTGGGAAGGGTAGAAGAATCTTATAGTGACTGGGAGAGTCGTTCTAAGCCAAAGCAAAGATTGACTTTTCAAACAATTTTCCCAGACCTGCTATTACAGAGTTGTTCTGTGAAAATCATTCAGAATTGCGAGAATCGCCCTAAGACAAGATAAAATGTGTTCGCATAAAAGGTTTGCCTAGGTAGAAAAGCATTCTAAGCGAAAGAAACTTGTGTTTGCTCTAAAATTTTCTTGGGTATGCTCATGTGTATAAACAACTGTTGCAAAAAAATGCTCAAATTCTATTGTAGGACCGCTAACATTGGATTGCTAGAAGCGTTCTAAGCCAAAGTAGAAGGCGTGTACTCAAAAATTTTCCTGGGGGCTTCGCCCCCAGACTTTCTCCTTTTCCTACCCACCTACTTGACTCGACCTGGCCACGCCGTTGATTTCAATTAGGTTTCTTTGAGACTATACAGGGAAAAAAAGAAGTGGGACGAATTTTTTCCATTAATTGCTCCCATTTTTAGTCAAAACATAATCATTAAATTTTAAACTTATGTTGCAAAAACTTCTTTTCATTGGCCTTTGCAAAATATATCACATTGTGATATCAAGCAGTTATAGAAATGCGTGTGTTTATGGCAACTTATTACATAGGAGGGGCACCAAAATTGACCTGGCCACCCCCAATGAAACCATAGCCACCCCGCCACTGGTCGGCGAGATGAGATCAGATACGGTTTGTCCGAGGAAAGTTGTGTCCCATGAAGACCCATGACCCATGAAGTCCATTCCTGCTGAAATCCGCGAAACGAAAGAACTTTGCACGTCAAAATTATATATGGAAGTGGGAAACGGGGGATTTTCATGAGCTAACACGATGACACGATGGATCAGGGCGCGCAAACCTGGACGAAAACCCGGCGAAAAGCATTTTCGAAAGACAGAGTGAAATGCCTGAGGGGTGTATCACTCTTCCAAAAAGGCACATAAGGTTTTTAAAAAAAGTAGGATTTTTAGGGATTTTGTAGGGGTTTTTGTAGGCGAATGATACACCCCTCCGAAATGCCTCTCGAGGATTTCCAAGATATTCGTTTTCGTTGGCTCTTTGAACCTTTATTTCCCTGCAACTAAGAAATAAACTTTTCTATCTTTCTCAGAATTAAAAACTGCCTGCCTGGTAGCTGGTAGCAAGATAAAATAAGAGCTAGACTATGCTGGTAGTGACTACTGCAAGGGATTGGAAAACCATTGAATGTTCAGTTTCAACGTTAAAAGTTTAAAAAGGTCATTCCTCAGCTGAAAATAGCTTGCGCTGGTCGACTTTCGGCCTCGGCTGACACAAAAAGGCGATTAATAAAACCGACCTGAGATAATTCATAGCTTTCCAAAACAAGCGTTACCTACTCTATGATACAAACCAGTTTTTCGGCAAAGAAAGGAGATTAAAAGAAACCATCCTAATATTCTTGAGATCAGGAGAAACAGTTTTAAGAGCAACATTCAATACCCTGGGTTTGCCTGGGTTCCAGAGTCTAAAAAACTCAGATATATTTAAGCGAATAAACCCTTTTCCTAATTAGACTTTAACAAAACACGCTCATTTGGGATGGTAGCCTGCGTGCAGACTTTCTTTCTCTCCTCTCCTCCCCAGTGATCAAAAAGTCTGCGCGCAGGCTATAGGATGGGGAGTATGAGGCTCAACGGAGAACATGGTTTTAAAAATTTGCATGTGAATCAAAGCTTGTTGAATACCAATTCAGAATCTCTTGGCTAAAACCATAGCTAAAACCGAGGACTAGACTCAACGAAATAGTCCCAGTTATCGCAACAACAACAATAATATCAACAACAACAACAATAGCAATAACTACGAAATTGTAATCAGTCTAACCGAGGACACTTTAACCTAAATGTAGAGCCAGGCCCAGCCAGGCATTTCAGAGGAGACGCTTCATGCAGTTTTGAAATAAAATAGATGGTACTTTATTACAAGAAAACAATGCATGAAAATTCAGAATCGAAAACGACAACACGATGATAAGTAAATAAAGATAAGTTTGAGTTATTTACCAGTTTCGCGCCGGTGCTTGCACAGCACAGAAAATCCACGAATTTTGTTTGCCTATGAGTTTTCAAGAGAAGCAATCTTCAGCTGAACCTACCATGATATGAGATGAGAAGCTATCCCTAGGCTTCTTCTAAAGAAAGCTGTACTCGATGTAAATACAGTCCTGTAATATACCGGGTGTCCCAAAATGATGTATTATTGTTTGATTGCTTAAATGTCCATAACCAATAAACCGATTTTCAAACACTTTGTTTTATTTGATTGCTTAAAGGCTAAATTGTATTTTAAGATGTTGGTTGTGGTGTTACCAGTTTTTGAAAATCGGTTCATCGGTTATGGACATATAAGCAATAAAATGATAATACATCATTTTGGGACACCCGGTATAAAAACTATAGTAAGAGTCTTAGAAGCATGCAAGAATGTCTACATATGGACGTATCTATAGCGTGTTTTGGCATTGCAAATCTGTTTTTTACGCTATATTTAACGAAACAATTTCTGAAACTCTAGCGAGAAGGTAACTCGTCTCTATTTTTTTGCTGGAAGTTTGTCTCGTCTCACGTTTGCTGCATTAATTTTTCGATTGAAAATTACAGATTTTGATAAGAAAATGCAAATGGTGCGGAAACGTAAACCTGGGGTAGGGTAAAACCTACATCTGGTCAAATAAACAACAACTCAATGATTGATTGATTGATTGATTGATTGATTAGCAACGATATGTGCAATCTACTTAAATACAATGTCCTGAAATAAATCTAATGCGTCAATATAGAGTAATATGGTGTGTGCAGTTTTCAATGAAATATTTTCATCTTTCTATGATGTTGCATAATTTGAACATTCTATTCCTTTGGTGGTGGTATGACACAAGTTGGAATGTGAGCATGGTGAAGCACATAGTCACTAACACTACCTAGTAATGTGCGACGTACTGTGCCCAACCCTCTTGATCCCATGACAATTGTGTTGGCATTATTCTCTTGAGCAATCTTCACAATTGTCTCTCCTGGGGTTCCATCTGCAGTTTGAAGGAACAGGACATGTTTGACCTGCAGAAGAAAACAAAAGGACGTTTCTGACAATGAAATGTTTCAAATTTTCAACAGAAGAGGGATCTTAGGGTGCAGTATACAGAAAAATTTGTCTGTTTCTTTGCGTCCGCCTCCTCCATAGTATACAATTTTTAGTAACCAAATTTAGTATCAAGTTTTTCAAGTACCGGGTGTCCCAAAATGATGTATTATTGTTTGATTGCTTATATGTCCATAACCGATGAACAAATTGTCAAAAACTGGTGAAACCACAACCAACATCTTAAAATAAAATTTAGCCTTTAGGCAATCAAATAAAATAAAGTGTTTGAAAATCGGTTCATTGGTTATGGACATGTAAGCAATCAAACAATAATACATCATTTTGGGACACCCGGTATAAAGGGTGTGGTTTTTCAAAGTATCATTTTGCATAAAAAATCCAGCAGCACCAAAATTTTCCAAAACAAGGGTAATCAAATCACTAAAATAGATATATGCAGCAATGGGAACTTTATTCAGTTATTGTCTTAATAGACCATTGCACTAAAGATGGTGGCGAGGAATTTTTACCAAGATGCATTGCGTTCTAATAAAGATTCTTTAACGATTCTATAGGAATTCGATCAAAGAACGCAGTGCATCTTGGTAAAAGATTCCTCACCGCCATCTTTAGCGCAATCGTCTATTTGTACATCGTTCTGTATCTGTATCTGTACATTACTGAACTACCGCTCACTAACGAGCATATTCGCTGATGGTGTTATTTGTTGTGGATTTCTGATTTCCATTGAATGAATCTATCCATGTGAAGCGAGCTTTCTTAACCTCGAGCATGAGCACAATCTTACAAAAAAGATTTTTTGCTTCTTTGTTTTTTGTTTGTTTTCATTACAGGTGTATATAGTTTTCACTGATGTTTTTCCAGGCAGGGTATCTTTTCACTTGAAATTGAGCAGAACAGGGCATAGTTTTGTCTAAAACTGTCTGGGACAGGTAAACAGGATATTTCAGAAATGAAAATCCCCCTTATATTTTCTTAGCGTTCTAATATGTGCTGTTGATATCTGGTTATAAGAATAAGGATGGATGACAAAAAGTAAAATAACTTACATTTTTGGCTTTGCATTGCTCTATGTATTTGTCAGCAACAGTTTTACTTTGTTCTACGCTTTCATTAACCATCATCTGATAGCCTTCACTCAATATAGCTCCACCAGCTTGGAATAAATACACACAGAAAATTGTAAACAGTAAGTGAAGACCATGCAAAGAGATCAAAGAGTTCAGACTTTAGATGGTTTCATTGCTAAATTTGGCATTAAACTTTGCCTAAAAGAGACGCCTTTTCAAACTGAGACAAGTTCTTGATATATATCAAGCGAACCTTCTGAGGATCTCACACCAAAAGGGCTCTGTGAAATGTTCATGGGAAGAGGCGGGGAGTTAAATGATCATATTGTTTCAAGGTAGAATGAAAATGTCACCAACCATAGTTTTTCCACCAGAAGATAATTTGTATTTGACCCTGAGTCTGCAAGCGTTTGTTACTACCCAAAATTGTTTAGCAACAAACTGAATTATCAGGAAGACTAGGGTTCCCAGCATGGCCCAGCCAACAGTGCATGCTACAGACGCAAAAACAATAAATGAATTTATTAACAGTACAATAGGAAACTATTTTGTAGCAGCATTGTTAAGCTCTTAAGGGAATACTGTTGCACGCTCTCCGTGAGGCGTGCCTAGTAGGCAAATATAAAAAGCTCTTCAAGGCGTGGAGAATCACAGGTCGATAGCAAGTACTTTTATGTAAGATATAGGATCCCTCCCGCCCATCCCCTCCCTGTTTGCAGAGATTCAGGTTAGTTTCAGGTTACATGTATCAAATGAATGTACGAGTGATAGGAATAATGTGCTTTCCGTGTTTGCTCTATTTTGGCACACCTATATACAATCTTGCTAGACTGACCTCACTACTATCTGTGTATTGTAGTTTAGTTAATAAATAAAGTTATTTTCGGTTGAATGCAATGAATTAGAAAATAACTCAAATTGGCGTACCATACAATCCCATTGCTGGAAGGCTTGGTAACTGATGAACATGAATCAATCCAATGGTATCACCTTCCTTGTGATAATTAGCCAGGTACCCTAAAACGAGAGGTATTTTTTTACAATTGTGAACCATAGGCCTGTAGGCGGCAGGGGACTGTGGGGTTCAAGTCCTGGTTCAAGTCCTCCTTAAATTTTGAGAACATACAAGCATAAATTAGATGTATTGTACTCTACTGTTGCAAGGACAAAAAATCCCCTAATCAGCAACAGCTCATGCAAGGCATACGGAGCACTTTGTTTCTATTATTTCCATTTTCATTGGCACATATGTCCAGTACACAAAAAATCAACTTTCTGGAGGTTGCTGGGCTGGGTCAGTAATACTGGCTGGAGTGACCACACATGCATACATTATTTTACAATACTCGTTGTACTCGTTGAAGATGAGGTACATTTTCTTCTTGTATGTCCCGCCTATAGCACCCCTAGATCGGACCTTTTTCACATACCTCGGTTGAGCCCCTTCCGACGAACTTGCAACTCCAGGAGATAATGAGCTCTAACAATAATGAAACAATAGCCGCTCTAGCATCGTACCTCGTTCAAGCCAACCATATTAGGGAAACTCTGGCCAGATAACACCATATGGATGGATTTGTGCCTGGATATACACAGACCCTTTACTTAACGTTTTGAATTTATCCACATATTTTGTCCCTGTTACATTTAATTTGGTTGATTATAGAGTTTAGTTTTCTTTAAAAATTAGTTTAAATAAATATATATATAGATAGCTGCCATACATAATTTGATGTAGTGCATAATAGCAATTATGATAATGATGATGATGAATACAAAACGAGGCCACATCCACATCCACTTTCTCACTTCCATCACCATATTTTTCAAGCAGGACAACCTACTGCATTTTGTTAAAAGAAATCAAAATCTCTTGCACCTGCATGCAGTCAGCTGCAGTCAGCCAGCCTCTTGAATTTCAGAGAATTTCAAGATGACTTTTGAGTTTTGACCCCCTCCACTTTGCAACTCATAAGGCCTACTGTCTGTCCTGTGTGCGAAAGAAACTTCAGATTTTGAAATCTGTTCACAGATACATATTATGCATTGGTTCGTAGCTGCTTCACGCTATCCAAATAGCTTACAGACTCGAATAATTGATGCTGTTCTTCCATTTCAAAGCAATGTAAAGTTAGGCCAAATCTCTATTGAGATCAGATGTGCAAATAAATATTGATGAGAAAGGAATCACGAAACTTGTGAAAAAGAGCACAGTAAAAATACTTACAACTGAATGCCCGATCACTGTGTTCACTACTGTCTACTGCAACAAGATTTAAACGGCTCATTTTAGCAGAAGAAGTGAATTATCGTTGATAGAGTGCCTGCGAGTTGTATTGATGATGAAAGTGTGTTCGGAAAGAATGCAAAGGCGAAGGCGTGCACACTTGAATGCTTGAATGGAATGACCTGACCTTTTTCAAGTGACTTCTCCTTCGCAGCAACCAAATATTGTGTTAGAAGACCAATGAGGAGTTGTTTCGCATTTGGCGCTCCTTAGGTCCTTAGCTGAAAAACATAGAGACAGCAAAGGCTCTATTTCTTTGATCGGCTGACGGCCAGACACACTTTAAAAATTTCCACACTTAGAAGGCCAATACCATTGGAGAATATGTGGTCACATCATGGGAAGTGCCTCCCTTTGGCCGGTTTTTACTCCTTCCATCTTTTGAAAATGTTTTTATCTCGCACACATTCAGCAAGCCTACGAGCATAATTTCTTTGCGTTCTTTTCTCGTATCCCATATATCTATGAAACTACGCCGGTTTAAAATTGGTGAAGAAGATACAGAATTAGATGTTTACACCGTTTTTCTTGCTGAAAAATTGCTTATTTACGATGTTTTGAAACTGAAAAAAAAGGCGAGGTTGAGGACCATATCTGCAGAGAATTCCTAATGATCCTAATGCAGGTAAGATGCATCTTTATTCGCAGAAAGCTTTCTATATTACAGTTGGTTGATGAAACTGAAGATACGTTTTAGTTGGCTCTTTGTTTTTTAGATTTAGAGTTTTATTGTGGTTGTGTTTCATTGTTTTCAGGAACGCCGGAGAGGGGTGCGCAGGGGGGGCAAGCACCCCTCCTGCCCTTTCCTGATGGGGGCAAGGGGGGCAAAAATGCCCTTTCAATGAAAAACAATAATTTTCTTTGAAACTTGATATAAAAGCCGCCATAGCTTCATTCCTTCATCAGAAACACACTAGTAACGAAAAACGAGTGGCAATTGCAACTTCAAAATAAGCAATATGCGATGTTATGCGATTCGGAATGAGGACACGTGGAGAAAGAGCCGAACAATTTCGTGAAAGAACATGATTAATGTTCGTTAAAACATTTTTGGTAGCATTTTAAGCCAATCTAAAGGGCGTGTCCTCAAAAATTTTCCCGGGGGAGTACCCCCGGACCCCCCAATTTTTAGGCTCGCTTCGCTCGCCTTCGGTCTCGATTACCCTTGTTCCTAGTCGCCCCCTTGCCCTACCATTGCTCCGGCGTCCCTGATTGTTTTGTATCCATGCTTTGCTTCTGTAGCAAACGACTAAGTCAAAATTTTAACTTACCTCTACCAACGAGCCTTGGCTTGGAATTTTTGTCGAAATGGTCTATTAGTTTTTGTCTTATTTAAATGGATTAGTATCATTATTGTTTGTTAGTTAGATGTTAATTTAAATTTTGTTCATGTTTGTATCAATTACATTTATTTTGCTTCTGTTGTAGTATGCACTGGGTTTTATGATATGAAATTGAGACTTTGCAAAATTATTCAAGTGTTGAATTTTAATTTTGAACAACGTTGAAGTTGAAGTAAACGCAACTTCGTTAAGGATGCTCTTATTTCTTAGAGGCTTTATTTCTTAGAGAATAATCATTCCTAAACACAGGTTTAAAGAGAAACTGTATCTTGTTTGTTTATTTTCTGCACTATTTTTCAACGAATTCGCTGCTCATTTGTTGTCCAAAAAGCCACTGAGCTTTCTTTGCCTTCAAGATCGTCCCAATATCGTGTCTCATTCCTTGTCAAACGTTTGCTACGAATCTTACAGAGGAAATTCATAAATATAAACAGTCATTGAACTGTTCTCTACTCGATATAAACATTTAGCAAGGAACCCAACGAATTTGTTACAAAGTACACAAATTTTTATAAAGAGCCTGGATTCTACCGGGTGTCCCATAAAAAAGTACTCCAGTTTAAAAAATCACCAAAAATTGATTATCAAACCTTTGATAAAATGTTCTTTTTGATTTGTTTTTTCAAAGGCTCAAGGTAGAGAAATTATACGTTGAAAAACCTTATTTTGAGCTATAGTTTTTAAGCAAAATACTCAATCTTGCCTAAGAGTCATATTTATCAGATTTTTTATCATCATTGAAGTCTCTAATGGTAATGCGCATTTCTCTCTGTCATTTATGACCAAACTAAACGTTTTACATGCACAAAGAAATTGATCTGGCAATCATCAGTGCTTTTTTGCAGTATGATTCAAAACCAGGTAGCCCCAAAAAGAGCCAATTTCGCATATTTTTAAATCAATTACGAGATCAACTATACCTTGGAAAATAATTTGGTCTTTGATCTACTTCACACAAAAAGAAAATCGAAGATCGGTTGTGTAATCAAATTTTGGTGATTTTTCAAACGGGATTACTTTTTTCTGGGACACCCGGTAGGAGGACTTTTTATGAGTTTCTAAGATGGAAAGGAAATTAACTGACTTGAAAACAGGAACAGTAGCAAATTGTGCTCATTGAATATCTTGGAAAATGAGATAGTTCATGACTTTTGAAGTACAGTCTAAACTTTTGCTCTGCCTCAAACTCAGAGGCCCTGACATCACAGATCAGGAAGATCACCATTTCTTACGATTTATTATACATTTTGCTAAAAACTAACGACACATATTTACTGAATCATTCTACTAAGCTACTCTACTCTACTATCAGGACAAGACCAAGGGAATTCTTACGATCTATTCTTCAAATGCAGTCGACGTGACGTCTGACCGTCCCCGATCGTCGGGTGGAACTCAACGCAAAATATGTGTAAATTTATCGTACAATTATTACGGCGAGTGTGCACCAGGCTTTTAATATTTTAGACTTTCTCCAAAAACGTCCTTCCAATCTCATCTGCCATTAATTCTATTTACATGCGTTTGAATAATTTACAAATTGAGAGTCACTTCATCTTTATCTTCCTGTGTGTATTCATCTCTATAGGACAGGCCATGTTTGAAGGCAATTTGTCGAAGAACCCTTTCATCAGGCCTGATCACGTTTTGCCATTTCTAAAATTCAAAGCAAAAGAGACCATTATGATATGTACAGATCATCAGATAGTCTTTCCAATAACCAATAAGATTACAGAACACAACACAATACCGGGTGAGTCAATAGAAACAATCCGCATTTGAAAGGTCACGGCTCCCAGGGCATCAAGACGGTGATATCGGCAAACATCTAGTGTAATGATAGACACGTTCAAATCTATTTTTAAATTTACCAGACTGAAATCAGCTACTCCATTCTGAAATTATAAGGGATTTTCTCGAGAAAGCCTCTTCAAGAAACCTTCAAAACGCGCCCAAAAATCACTGACAAATTTGTTGGGAGGATGAACAAGTCCCCACTGGTATGAATCAACTATTCATAGGGATTCCCTTCTCTCAAGAGGATAAAATACATGAATAAATGTGAGTGTCATCATTTTTAGGAAGGAAGACCAAGGGAAATTTGCTCATCGTTTTTGCAGGTTTTTGGAACGGGTTTTCATTAAGAAATCTTCCATATCCACAGAAAGGCCTGGCCGATTAAGCCAGGTGAATTACTGAACCTAATTGAAGATATTGGCAATAAAACAAGACAGTTTTCAATATTATTACTTTGACATTCAGGGAGTAGTGGTCTTTCAAACGGGGATTGTTTTTTACTCACCCTGTATAATTAACCAATCAGAGTTAAGCTGTGAACATTGTTTGGAATTCCAGTAACGATGATTTGCCAGATGCTCGATTCAGAACTCAAATCTAAACATACAATACTCTATAACATACAATGTGAATGTTCTGACATTTAGATCAGAACCCCAACATTTCTTAATTTGGTTAAATGTTGCACCCTCTTGTCTCAAGATGGGAAAAACTTTCGTATCTTTTAAAGAGAAAGTAGAAAGATGCTCTATATCGTTACGTTTAGGCTCATGTTATGATGGCTACTGCATTTAGTTTGTTTGTGACGTTTTCTTGGATATCAATGGACAATGGACATGAAAAGAAAGAATCGAAATCAGAGGACAATGGACAATGGACAATAGAATCTGGCATGGATAAAATAATTGCAACCAAGCAACAAAATCTCAAGACCTAGAGAACAAAATTGAAACACAAAACAAGAGAAACTTCGCACACAGCAATGTAAGTGAATTAAAGGCAATGTGTCCATGTAAGTACAGCTGCTTATGCATTCCGTCAAAATGTGCTGACACGATGCTGACGAAGAGCCTCGAAGAGCGTGCTGTGATTGGCAGAATTTAACTGAGCTGATCACATGCAAACTAAATTTCAGCTCCGAAAGCGCAACTACAATGAAGTCATCAGTCTGCTTAGATTACTGCTTGCCACCTACTGTAGTGAGCTCCTTTGCCAAAGTGATCACATGAAACATCACGTGAAATTGGCAGGCCCCTCCCCCACCACAAAGACGCTGTACTTACATGAACACAAGACCTTTTAAGTTTTATTTGAGGCAGAAGTAGCATCAAATAATGGTAACAACAACAACAGCAATATATCTTACCTCTTTAAAGGTAGATCCTTCAGCTCTGCAGAAATTGATCACTGCGAATGCTGGAATCATACCGATACTTGATAAGGCAATACACCAACCAATGACCTCTGCCCATGCAGGATATGGTTTCTTGTCATAAAAAATCCCTTTCCATGAATAAGAATGGAAAATGAAGATTGTCACCAAAATCACTGGAGTAATGAAACGCCAACATATGCTCCACCATAAACCAGGCATATAGCCAATCATTTGTGATACTTGTAGTCGAAGACGATCAGCACGATAGAACCAGCCGATTGCTATGACTTCAGTAGCTGCGATGAAGAGTAATGAGACTCCTCCAGCTTGTGTGTCCAGGATGTTTAAAATGTACATTCCACCCTGGTGGTGATAGAAGCAATATTTTAACACAGAGAAAACAATGGCATAACTCTCTCCTCGATTAGCCTAGCTACTGAGAAAGTTCCTCCTTAAGAAATTCCCCTTCATACAATTCATTATATATGTTATTATCTTGTAACTTTGTTTTGTGTTTGCTTTGTATTATGTTTGTATTGTACGTAGTAGTGTAGTATTGTAGTAGTTTAATTCATATATTGTATGTAGTGGAATTTTTAAAATATGAAAACTGAAACTGAAACTGAAACATAACAAAGTGCTAAGGAATGTTTAGGATTGTATTTTGCAGTAAAATATCCTGGTTTCCCAGAAAAAGTACTCCCGTTTCAAATATCATCAAACTTCAATTATGGAACATAGCATAAAATTTTAATTCTTATTTTCTATTTATTATTCATAATGAAACATTTTTTGTTTTCCTAAGTTTAGAGATTATTCATTATTCTTCAAGTCTACGATTATATTGTTCTTTTCTTTCTTACATTCATGACCAAACTAGAAGCTTAATACATAACAAAAAGAAATTAATCTGGTCATCATCTGTGCTTTTTGCAGTATGCTTCAAAACCAGGCAACCCTAAATAGAGTTAATTTTTCTATTTTCAAAATCAATCGGAAGATCAGCTATCCTTCGGAAAATGATTTGGTCTTGTGTAACAAAATTTTTGTGACTTTTCAAACAGGAGTACTTTTTCAAACAAGAGTAATCGGAAGGTAGGGTTGAAACATTCCAAAAACAGTTCCGGTGATTGATTTTCGGCAAAAATATTTGAATTTGACAACAAAAGAATCACCAGCGCTAAAGAGGTTGGCTGTGAAGAGCGGCTAGACAGTAATGCATCAAAACTAACAGCGTTTAACAAAATCTTCAATAAATTTCTTACCTGACAAACCATAGGAATTCCAAAGCAAAAACATATGATGCATGTTGTTAGTATAACGAGTTCTTTCCTCTTTGACAGTTTTTTTGGAGATTCATCAATAACATTTGTAATGATGCATTCAATGCAGGGAAACTACAAAGAAAAGAAAACTTCATTTTACATCATATCGACAGTTCAATCACTAAAAATGGAGAATAATTTAATGTTGGTCAATTCATTGTAACAAAGTCAGGTACAGACAAATTCAGCTAATTTTGTTTATACCAACTTCAGGTTAAGTAAACATACACTTGGGAAATTATTTCTTTATCTGCCTAAACGTGGCCTAAATTCATGTTGAAAATAAGGATATCAAAATATCTACCTACCGAGCTACCGAGACCAAGTGTGAAGAGCATAAAAAAGAAGAGGATGGCCCAAAGTGGAGAAATTGGCATTTGTGCAATTCCTTGTGGGTAAACTGTAAATGCTAGTCCAGGTCCTGCATGAAAAAGAGAAAACAGATATTACATTTCTGATCACCGCTGTAAAAAATGATGATCTCGATGGACTTGCACAAGTCACTTTGAAAGAAAAAGAAAGGATTGTTCCCAACAGATATTCACTCTCTCATACTAACCCGTAGCTCTAAGCTCTGCCATTGCTAACTACCGTAAAAGCTTTATTTAGCCACTCTCTATTAAGCCCCCTCTCTAATAGGCCCATCCCTTTCAAGACAAATTGTTGATATGCCCCCTTCTCAACTAAGCCTCAAATCATATCAATTGCCAGAGGTTACTGGAATCTCCCTTTATTCATCAAGCAAGTTTGCATGCTACTGTCGATATGGTTTGGGATAAAGATTGCGTCGATTTTGAGTATTTGACTGATTAAATTGTATGTTGATGCCGCAAAATACACGGTAAAAGAACTAAAGAGCTATCATTTATGCCACTGTCGTTGGACGTTATGCATAAGCCCCCTCTCTGGTGTGCCATCTCCCTTTTAAGCCCCCTCTAGGGTCTCCGAAATTAATTATAAGCCTCC
The DNA here is from genome assembly GCA_039566865.1 of Aurelia coerulea. Taxonomy (NCBI): domain Eukaryota; kingdom Metazoa; phylum Cnidaria; class Scyphozoa; order Semaeostomeae; family Ulmaridae; genus Aurelia; species Aurelia coerulea. The sequence goes on along the minus strand of CM076944.1, from coordinate 1,504,087 downwards.
CTGGAACTTTATAGCGCCTTTACGGTTGATCAAATTTCCGAACCAAATAAAGATTTTGAATTAAACAGTTATACCTGAAGAGACAACCTTGTCGATGCCAATGCCAAGATCTTGAGACATAAATCCTAACACACTGAAGATGACAAACCCAGCCAACGAACTTGTGATTGAATCCATGCATACCAATCCAATTGCATCTCTAAAATAAAAATATTTGAAAGAGGTTGATTATTTTAATGTAGCTTTACCTCATTTTGAAAAATTCAGGCTAAATTCTTTCCAGAAGAGAGACTGTTCAGACAAAACTCATGTTTACCAAGTTAAGATTCTGGGCTTCAGAATGTCTTGTCGTCAAGAGGGTAAACCCAGAAACGTGGTATCAAGTTGAAATTTACATCAATAGATGCAGATTTATTTTCTCTACAACAGATCCACCTGGAGCATACTGGACATACTACCTTTCGTTATTCCTTTTCATAAGATTAGCTACGAGTACGAGAAAGATCTTGATGGCTAGATGCTGGTTATATTTGGTCTTGTCATTGCCAATCTATGACACGGTAAAGTCCTCGTCTCGACGTGAGCCATTCCACTCCTCTGAAAATTTGATTTTATGATTCGAAATAAAAAACACACAATCTAAAATGCATCGAAAAGCTAATAATCTCTGGAACTACCTGAGGCAATTATTTTTGAAGTCGTTATAGCTTCCAAGTGAAAGAAGAACACCCCAGGCAGGTCCAAGTGAATAGAAGAGTTGTGTTGTGGCTGCTGCCCATACCTTGGAAAGGAAAATAGAATTGAAATTAAGACTGATAAAAGATATCATGTTGACTGAAGAACTGGGCGATGATATTCAGCATTTTACAAATATGAAATAGATTACAGCAACTGGTATACACGCATGATGAAATTGGCTTATGATGCAGCAGGTTCAAATATTTTAGACAAGAGACGAAGACGAGGAGATGTGGCGAAGGCACGTCCTGTGGACTTAGTCACGAAAAACTACCCCTCTGTAAGACTTGAGTGAGGAATAATGGCAACTACTGGCCTGTTAGCGTTATTTAAATTTCTTCAAATCTGTCGCAATAGATTCTCTTTACAAACTGATCAACATTGAGAGATGAAAATAAAAACTTAACTTTTCGGTTCAAAGGTAATGTAAATGCACTGTTGAATCAGACTTGTAACACATCGAAAGAGTGATACACTTTTCCTCGGGATAAAGTGTGATTCACTTGCTTAATATACAATAATATCTCTCTTCTTTGATATGCATGTTCTTTGCATCGTAAAAGGTATGGCAACAAATAGGTAAGATTTTGGAACCTTTTCAGTAGCAGCAGATTTGAACTTAACTGTATCACCTCACCAAGCTGCCAACAATCATGGTGCAACAATCGAGAGAAAGTTTATGGAACTAAATCACGTTTTCCTCCCTTGTGATTAAAATATCTACGGTCTAAAACAATTCTTTATTGCAGGAACCTATTTTGTAAAAATCTTCAATGTAAGTAGGGGGGCAGTAAGTGTTTGTAACTGTAATCGCTTTTTACTGCGGAGAAGTCTGTACATAGAGCATTAGAAAGATAATAATGCTCAGATAATCCTAATATGAAAAGATATCGAGCAAAAGCAAGAGAAACAGAAAATAGCAACTGCTTACTTTGCCAACTGACTTGACACCTTTCCACATGCAGAAATAAACAACAGTCCAAGCACATAACAAAGTCAATGCTAATTCCCATCTTACTTCTCCGATATCATTCACGCCTTTCGTTATATCCAGCACACGATGGCTAAAATGAGACAAAGAGGAATGCTTACTGTTACGAAATGACCATACAAATAATGATATATTCTGAGAATCATTTGGTAACATTTTGAAAATTCAACCCTCTCCCCCTACATATTCATATACCGTACATAGCAGACCAAAATATTAAAGACCAGAACCTTCCGTCCTTCGGAAGGGACGTTTAACATGGTGACCCATGCCTGGATGCAGTATGCACAGTGGGCCTAAATTTTCTTTAAACAGTTAGAAATCCTTTCAGCCCATTTAAAACGAATTACTGAAAAGAGAAGGTTTGATAGCGGGTGTCGCAAAAAAGTACTCCCGTTTAAAAAATCACCAAAATCCACAAGTCTGTTAACCAACTATGTCTCAGTGCACAATCATCCCGGCCTAGTTTGTGTATAATTAAAGTTGACAAAATTTGTGTTGCTCTTACCTCCGGTGTCTAACTGCCTATGGTCTAACTCTTTGGTTTCTTTTTTGGAACAATTTATGAAACAAAATAAATTCCTTAAATTTTGAGTTCCAGTTAAATCTGTTTCAATGGCAGACACTTACTTCCAATATTCCTCTGACGCAGAAATCTTTTCAGTACCATTGAGTATGCATTTCAAGAGTGACCCATTTTTAAAGACAGGATCCAAATATAAATGCTGACACGTCGAGATGTTCCTTCCAAGTGAATCTGTAACAAGTTTTGTTCCATTTCCAATAATGCTAAGTTTTTGTGCACACTTTGGTGAGTCCCATTTATGATCACATGACCTCCAGGGAACATCAGATCGAAATGAGTCAAATAGGAAGAACAAAATCCAACCAATGATAACATTGTAGTAAATACTGATGAGAAAACAAACGACCAGCATCGCATATCCAACACCTTTAGGAATAAAGGAAAATAACTGTTGAAATGTCGAGTTTGAGCATGGGTTAGACGCGGGAGTTGTGCTTGATTCCCATAGCTTTGTTCTTTTGCGGAGGAAAACAATGAGCGATGCCTCCTCCGCAGAGAAACATATTTTCCTCCACAGCGGCATATATGCTGAAACATAACTGCTGTGTTGTGTCTGACAACCCATGGTTTGAACGTTCACGGAGCGCTGTCGGGTGTCCCAAAAATCAAGTTTGAGTTCATATGGAAGAGCTTTATTTTCATACATTTTTATTCGTTGTGTTATAAATAAATTGACAGTGTGCTATTCTGGCATCTGGAAAAATAAGACTAGCAACTCTTTTTCAAATATAGAAAACAATTGAAACTAAATGCTAAAACCCTTTCATTCAATGATAATTTTATTTTGACGTTATTTTAGAACAAAGGGACTGCTGCTAATTTTGAAGCAACAACCTATTTGGATTTTCTTGTATAAATGATTACCCTGGGTACCAGACTCTCTAAAATAAATCAGCAGCCACTTTTCAGATTGAATTAAACGCCATTTCAAACTCTAATTCGAAATCCTATTCAACTGTACGTATAAAAACGGGGAATATGAGCTTACAGCTCCTTCACAGCGTCGCACAAGCAAGGCAAAAATTTGTTGGACACCCTTTAGAGTAGCGCCCTTTTGGCAAAGACACAATTCGTGAAAATGTTGTCCCGTTTAGATAAAGAAGGAGGGTAATCTCTAACATGACAAGGAGAAAGAAATAGTGAAATTTTGCATCTTCCATCAAATGTTTTAAAATTTTCCAAAAGATATGAAGAAAATCAATAGAAACAGGCATTTGGCTTTTCAAAGTCCACTCCTCGATCATTTTGCATAAATTGATTAATTTCCTGGTGTTGTCATTATCTTCAATCATATACACGCTCAAATATTATCTTGTGAACTTTATTGGAAGTGTCAAGAGTCACACTGAGCCCTTGAGATGAACGTAAGATTTTGAAGCTATGGTGATTCTCTCTGTACACAATTTATCGCATTTGAGAGTCTATCTCTCTTTTAACAATAACTTTACAGGTAATCTGTTGCTTGTATAAGCAGATGAAAGTATAGCACCTGTACCTAAGGCTAGTTTCCAACCAGTAGCAACACGTCACAGCGTTTTTTCCCACTTTTCTGATCAATTGATATATACGTCAACCAGATACATGCCAATATTTGATTTATCATAGCCTTGGAAACGCAATTTGATGCTCTGGTGGCGAGAAAGTTTATGTCATAATGCAGTTTGACCATATGCAGCAACCACCCTGAGCAACGACTAGACTGATTACACGAGGCTAAGTTTTGTCCCATTTAATTGCTATACATTTTATAATCATTCCACTAAAACTGAATTGACGCGGAATAGGTATTGTGGAGCATCGTATCGGGTATTGGTCAAGCACCATAACGTCATTTCTGTCTGTCTTCAAACTTAATCGCAGTCAGCAGACGAAAGAGTTATATTTTATTCATCAACCTACATGTTGAGAGTTGCCCCTTTGAAACAACTTTCGAAATCATCGACGTGCGATGAACAGTAAAGGCCCCAAGCATGATCCCTGAGGTATACCACGTCTGTTCTGCGTTTGAACGACTTATGTTGCTCTGTCCGTCTTTTAACATTCAACGACGAGATCTTCTCATTAGAATACTTGCATTATTGCGACTATTTGGACACTGTAATCCTTCAAACGATTTAAATTAATTGCTATGTTCTATAATCATTCCACTAAAACTCAGTTGACGCGGAATAGGTATTGTGAGGCATCGTATCGGGTCTTTCACCATAATTTTTTTTCTGTCTGTGTTCAAATTTAATCGCAGTCAGCAGACGAACAAGTTCTACTTAATTCATCAACCTACATGTTGAGAGTTGCCCCTAAGAAACAACTTTCGAATTCATCGACGTGCGATGACCAGTAAAGGCCCCGGGCACTATCCCTGAGGTATACCACGTCTGCTCTGCGTTTGAACGACTTATATTGCTCTGTCCGTCTTTTAACATTAAACGACGAGATCTTCTCGCTAGAGTCCTTCCTTCAAACGATTTAAATTAAGTTCTATAGTGGTGAAGATCAACGAAGACCATTTTAAATATGATGCTGAATGCTTACCTGCAAATAATGGAGAAATGGCTCTCCAAGATTGAATTGGACCCTTTGAGAAATACTGTCCGATTGAAATTTCAAGGAAATACATTGGTAGTCCACACAATACCATCATTATCCAATAGGGAATGAGGAACGCCCCTGAAAATTAAATAAAGGAATGTAAGAATATGGAGTGAAAGTCGTTTCAGTTATTAATAGCACGTTTTCTACAGCAATTAATAGGCCAAGAGCTAGATAGACTATCTATTACGGAGAAGATGTTGTTGATGCACATTCTACCAAGATGAACTGCGTTCTATAATCGAATGTCAATGGTATCAATTGTCAATTCCTTAGAGCGCAGTAAGTTATGTTACACTACTCAGGGGGCTTCCTGGTTACAATGCCCCTCGATACCATCTTTGCCGAAAGTGTCTGTTATACTGAAAGTTTTTAATGCTCTCGCAAGAAGTCTTCTGGTAGGCCCTGGTAGGTATGAACATAAAAATGAATCGCAAAGTCTACTGGGAATCAAGTTATCTTATAACCAGAATGCGGTGTCGTTCTGGTGATTAATTTAGTGACGTCGATCAACGTCATTTGCTCCTGGCAAGTCTGGTGATAATATATAAGATCATTACTGAGGTTTGATCTCTTGATAAGAAATTGATTTGAGGTCTACATATGATGGTGGGATTGTCACACCTAAATTTTGCATCACAATCTCGATGGCAGTTGGCACTACTTAATATAAGAAATAGTCTAGCTATCAATAGGAGGATCTGCAACGAGACACAATTCTTTCAAATATCATACACTATCGATTCACCGATTCATTCAAGTACATTTAAAAAATCCTCAGTTCTAAATCAATCCTTATCGGCTGACGGGATACTGTATTGAATGAGTTAAAAATGAAATGAACTGTTACATGTTGCAATACACGCTGGTTTTTTTCTTTCTTTCATAAAATGAAGCCTCGAAGGGGCCGTATCAACAAAATTAAGTAGTTCTCTTGTGAACTCGGCATTTTTCTGCACTCGCAGAAAAAGTTGGCTTTGAGTTGGCTGGAGATTCTTCCTCTAATAGAATACCCAGACTCCCTCCGCGAGGGCCTTTGTCTCGGTTGATCCTCTTTAAAAATGCTTCGAGGTTGAATTCAGCCTACGAGTTGCAGGCATGATGCTGTGCCTCGATGCTTTTTGTTTCTTTATTTTTCACATGTGGATACCATTAACCACATGAATCATATTAGAAAATGGTTTTGCATAAACTGTCGCTCTGTAGAAATTAGACAATAGGAATTTTCAATGCGATGCGTGTCTATCCTATCGTAATGAATGAAAAATGCGTCAGAAAACAAGGTATCGGTTTCGATCTATCCTTAATCTGAGGTAAACCTACCATCGAATAACAGGAACAATTACAATAAGAATAGAGAACATATTGCAGACAATTTACCATTAAAATACTATTACAAATCACATAAAGCTACATTGCAAATTCAAACACTTCTGAAGTAAACAAATGTAGTTGTTTTCTTAAATTAGCGGTTTGCTTTAGGAAGTACAGGCCAGGTGTAAAATTCTTTACTGATGAGAAACGAAATGAAAACTACATCTTGTAAACAAATGTTTTAATTGAATATTTGACTTACCACCGCCATTTTTATAAGCCAAATACGGAAACCTCCAAACATTTCCTAACCCAACACTGAAACCAAGACATGAAAGTATAAACTGCGTTTTATTTGCCCATTTAGGCCGATTGATATCTTCTTTTTCATCGTGTTCAAACCCCAACACACTCTCTTCTGCCTGTAATTGCTTCTCTTCCTCGCCTTGTTGCTTGTTGCCAATCTCAATCTTCATCTTCTTCCCGTGCTAATTTCTTCGAATAATTAGTAGTGTGTAGACAGCGCGCCATTCAAGTAAATTCGTATTGTGCTGCTTTACTGTTTACTTTCATTAACGTAACGTGTCACCTGCCTCCGGTTGGCGTTATGCTTAATGAAAAGCGCAGGTCATTCAGATCAAAAGTCACTTTGTTTTTGTTATGCTTGAAGGCGTGTAACTACGGTGTGTTTTTCCTCAATAGTTTGTGGATGGTGATTGGTGTAACAATACTCTCAATTCAGTTCTCCCGCACCATGAAACGCCACTTGAAAGGATTCAGAAGTGCCCTGCAGCTGCAGCCGTTAAAACCTCTTATCTGTCTGGCAGATGCTAAAATAATCGTTTTGGGATGAGACTGGAACTTGGTCGCAGTTTGACTGTTAACTCATTTTAAGCAACGCAGTATCACAAGGGCGCGTCACACCATATACCGGAGAGCTATTGTTAAACTCGTCGTCGGATTGCTCCAAGCAGTAGATGTAAGCTGCGAAGGAATCTGCGTCCATACAGTATACAATACACATGCATTTGCATCGACGAATTGTTACAAGCAAACAACATTGAATGAAGGTTTTGTGGCGCAGTGGTGTGATCCTCTGACCAGCCTCTGACTTTACAGCCAGAACAGTCAGGCGTACAATATTCTATCCCAGCAGGTAAAGCCCCACCACTTGAACATCATGACAAGGAGTCGTGGACTTGATTAGGTCCTCACTACTTCTGCGATCCCAGCGCTTGGCACTAAAAATCGCAACTTCGCATTCACCTTCACGTGTCCATCACTATGGTAACAGTTGTGTTTATTTTGGAAAATGTTCAACATTCACACCCCATTTGGCATCCGGCCTTTAGTACCGTTTTTATCCAGGCGTCAAGTTTAGCCGCTTCCAAGGACTTCAGGGCCTGAAAGCTAGTGTCACATGGTACACTACGCAGAATTTTCGAATGTGTACAATGCAATGATGACAGAAGTTCTTATAGAGAACAATACATCTAATAAATTTGCTAAAATTATTGGGGGGCTTAAGCCCCCCTACCCCCCCCCCCCCCGCTAACGCCACTCAATCGAACCTCTCGTATAAAAGCATATCAAAATATCACCCAATCCAGGCTCTCTTGTAGAATAGCTAAAAGGTCTATATTACGAAATTAGTGTGCATGCTGCGAGATCTCTTAATTTGAGTGTCTCTTCCTGAACGTATCCTCTCTTGAAAGTACAACTGCTTTTAAGCTTCTTATTAAGACCTAGCTCTCAAGATGGATCCCTGGGGTCAATTCCTAGACTTCCTACCCAACAGTCTCTCTGCAGCAAAACTTTCGCAAACTGTAATAGTTAAATACAAGGAGCCACCTAAATCTATACTAAATTCTTTCACAAGGACCAGTTTGGCAGAGTGGACAGACAAACAACCGCTGCAGTAGTAAATGTCTGCTCCTACGAAATGAACACACCTATAAGGGCTACTAAAAATTATTATAAAAACAACAATCAAATTACTCATACAACAAATACCAGCAAATAATAAAACTGAAACTACACTACGCTACAAGAAATATGAATCCCAATGCGACCATTCAAACTTTACATAATCTATGAGGGTACATGATATAATACAACACAACAGGAGTGGGCTGGCTGCATTTCGAGGGACCAGGCATTTCCCCGTACCGTTGAACATAGATTGTCATAAAAAGGGACCCGAGGGTAAGCGTCATACCGGGCAAACATCCAATGCACCAAAGCCAGCCAGTCCACCCCTGCAAGACAACGGAGATGCTTAGATAGATAATCCCTCTATACTACAACCTCGTCCCCAGGCCCTTTTGTCATGTGTCCCAATATGACAAAAGGCCCTGGGGACGAGGTTGTCTATTCTAGTCAGGGACCAGTGATAAAAAGATATCCTGATAGTTTGTGTACAAACTTTATGAAGCTGGTTACTTCCAGCAGGTTACTTGCAAATTTCTGCGTCAACTTTGCTATCTTTGCTGACCTTAGACCTGTCAGTTTTAAAGATAGGTCAGAGTCCAGAAAATTATGGACCCTCCTCCAGCCACAGACTTCATAGCAAAAACCTTTCTAACTTTTGAGTGAATAAAAAGGTCGTTGAAAATGAAAGTACATGAGGAAATTTTACGTGAGGAAATTTTCCTCAATATCACATTTTTCTCAAAGCCTTCCCTCGGCAAGGGCAATGGGACCATCCCCTTTTGCAGCCTTATCAATAGGTGTACAAGTTAAGTAAAAGCATCGGTGTACTATGTTAAAAGATAGAACTGTTCATCTAATTAACTTTGTAAATGTTTTGCTGAATAACTATGATCGTGAAGAGACTTTTGCTCCAAGTCTATTTATCTCATCAGGCAAAGCTTATAGGGAAATGCGCAGGAGCATCTGAATCCCTATAAATGTTGTCTGGCGAAGAAATAGACTTTGAGTAAGTGTAGATACAAAAGATGAGACCTTATAGGTCTTCACGTAGCTTATTATATTTGAAAGCATCAGGTCATTCACTTAATCTCAAATTTCTTCATTGCAAAATCAGAACTTTCTTACCGAAAATAAAAAGCAACATCATCGCAAATCACTACAAGACGATCAAAAAGTCTGAAAACCTTCATAAAGTTTTGCAACCTTTCCGGCTACTATCTACGAGAAGAAGACGCGGGAACATATTTGGAGGATGAAATGCAACTTCTCAAGACAGCATCGATAAGCCTCTACAGTCGTACCCAAATATTTATCTTGCTACTTGCACATAAGAGGCATCTAAAGTAACAAATTGCAGTCTGTCTCAAATTAGATGTCATGTAAAACTATACGCGAAAAAACCTACTGAAGTGTTCTGCATGAGTAATTTTGCATTATCACAAATTTCACAAGACATCTAACACGAGGGATGTATCACTCTAAAAAAATGGTACGAGATTTTTTTAAATAATTGGATTTTTAGGGATATTTTAGGAATTTTCCTTAAAAACAAAAGGATTTTCGCCAAGGGTGTACGAGATTTTTGGAGAGTGATACGCCCCTCGATCTAACAGACCTTTTAGCTATTCTGAAAAGAATCTGAATTGAACGATATGCTTACACATCAAGAATTTTCAAATGTGCACAATAGTGATAACTCTATAGATAGTAGTAACTCTAACGCCACTCAGTCGAACCTATCGTATAAAATGTATAAATATATCGCTCGATTCAGACTCTTTTGGAGTATAGCTAAAGGTCTATTTGAGAAAGACTATAATCATCAACTGCTACAGCAAGAGAACACAAGGAATCTGCAATAAGAGCGTTGGAAATTTGCTACTTATACTAGTACGATGGGCAATAATGCACTGTTGATGTGGCCTATATTATGATCAAAATTGTATTCTTACTCACTGTGTATTGTTTATCTTCCACGGGACTGTGAGTAAAACTTGATAATGTTGCTATTCCTTCGTTCTTCTCTCGTTACAACACGGATCGAATGCTGCCATTCTTCAAATACAGTTAAAACCGTTGGAGCTCCTACGCAGCGACACGAAGGAATAGCAAGATTATCAAGCTTTACTCGCAATCTTATGGAAGAGAAAAACACAGTGAGTAAGAATAGGCTATTTGATCATCACATCAACGGTGTATTATTGCCCATGCTAGTAGTGCTATGAAATGCCTGTAGTTTGATATTTTGGTTGTTCTTAAACACTAAACAAAGTCTAGAGAATATAAATTTAAATCTTATATGAATATCTACAAGAACTAGAAACATCTTAAAGCAAATATTATTGAGATTTAGATTGTTAGTTACCATGTTTAGTCAAGCTGATAACTTGAATTGATAACAAGACTACAGCGTGAATCAAAACAACAATAGGAAATTGCTAGAATTCATAACGGGAGAGTCAACAAATGTTTAGACATTTGAAAGCCTGTAACTCTGAAACCATTTATCTGATTTCAATAAACTGACAATGCCCGTGTAGCTTATATACCATAATAGTCATGCTTCTCAAGCAGGTCTCAAGCAAGGCCTAAGATATTTAATGGCCCAGGCGTTGCTTATAGGAAGACCTGCTCGAGGAGCATGACTTTATGAGTCAACCACAACAACCAACGCTGCTCACACGAATAGACGATTGCGCAAAAGATGGCGGCAAGGAACGTTTTACTAGGATGCATGGCGTTCTTTAATCGAATTCTTCATTCTTCATGTATAAGAATTGCCCATGCTTAGATAAGAAAATTTAGGTTTTTCAAGATCGGTCATATCGTTCTCAAATTAAAGCAATTTTATGAAAATTCTTCATCTCCAAATCCTTCAAAACAGGCCTAAAATCTTTGATCAAATTTGAGAGCAACCCAGCCTCACGATGACAGAAATACACGAAAAACGAATAAATGATTTCCATAAGTGTAGAACATTATGTAGCAGCCAGCCGTGATATACCAAATAAACATATGAGTGATGAAATAAACCGAACAAATTCGATACAGATAATTAACTGCTTGCAAATTGATCATGGCTTTTAGCCTTGTTTCGAAAGATTTTGAGGTGAAGTATTTTTGTAAAATCTCATGTAACTAAAGAACGATGCGACCAAATTTGATAAACTAAATTTCTTATCAAAATTGATATGTTAATTGCACATGTATTATCATTCAATACGAATCTGATAAACTGTTTAAGAGCTACAGGCTTTTAAATGCTCAATCATTTTTTCATTCATCCGGTACTCAAGAAGAACTCTCCAAGATCGACACACTATGGATAAGTTTTTAGCAGAATGACTAACTTAAATATTGAAATTCATTTATAGGCTTGAAAAGGACCAACCGTTATGACTACAGGGTGTCTCAGAAAAATTGTTCGACGTTTGATTAAAAGTTGAAAAAATAACGATAAATGGTACAGGCTCCTGGTTAGATATCCCTGTTCCTCAGATTTTAAATTAATTTTAGACGCCAAAATCTTGCAAATCCGCTAAGAATTCATGGAGTTACAAGCTTTTGAAGTTCAAATATGTGCGAAAACTGAAACCAGTAGCCCCTAACTGACTTGTTTTCCAAAAAGACGTTCTAAAATCGAGGTAAAAGAAGGCTGTCCAATGTTTTACCTCTCGTGGATATCAGAGCAAACCACAAAAGACTTCCAAAGTTATCTAATTCTGGTAACCGTTGCCAAAATTTACTTAAGACTGCAAGTATTTAAAAACACGGAATGAAAACTTAATCAATGAGAGATGGGGCAATTCTAAATTGTGCTGAACAGGATTCCTCCAAGCATCCATAACCTTGATTCAATGTTATAGAAAGCTAGTTGATCGAAAGTGATTTTCAAATTCCATTTGATTTGCTTTGAATAACCGAGATTCTACTTTCACTAAATATGCAATTAAGGGGCGTCTGGTTTCAGCTTTCGCACAAACTTGAACTTCGAACGCTCGTAATTCCGTGAATATTTAGCCGATTTGCTAGTTTCTGGTGTCTAAAATTAATTTGAAATCTCAGTAATATGGTTATGTTAACAGGGAGCCCATTCATTATTTCGTTATTTTTTCATATTTAATCAAACGAACAATTTTTTTGGGACACCCTGTATCTTTAAAGTGATAAAATGTACATCAAAATCTTCTGCGGAACGTACATTAGCCATACAAATAGGAGGAACACTTGTATCATTTGTTGTCAACACTGAAGGATTTCCATACTTGTTGTCACTGTTCATAAGCTGAATATAACACGATCACATTGGTGAATTATTTGCAAATCCATCATAGCTCTCCTTAATTTCGTCACATTTTTACATTGTTTTTCTATTCTTTGTCCCATAAATTCGTCCCAAATCTTGTTCTTAAATTTTGCTATCGTTGCATCATGCTTCTTGATATAAAAGCTTACCCCTTTTCAAATATAAGTTAATCTTGAGTATTGTAACATAACAACATAGAATATTTTCTTGATTATTCTTCCCATCCTTGCAAGCTGGTTGCAAGCTATAAATGTAACCATCTGATTGTTCTCAATTTGATAACGTAGCCTGAAAATTCATTCGAAATGTTCTGTTATTAAATTTTTACATTTGTTTACTACAACATGATTCTGCTTTCTTCATAGCTGATTTTTTTGGCCAAGGTTTAGTGCTGCGCATCTGATTTTTTGAACGAAGGAGCTTTCCTTTGAGAGCTAAGGTATAAAGTCAATAAAGACATTCTTGGACCGTTTCTTCTGAACAAGAATTAGCCAAGTCGCACATAATGTATGAATCTCGAATAACGTAATGTTCTCTTCCGTTGTCATGAAAAGTTTCCATTCGAAACATCAAAACTTAATCAAGATCAGGCATGGGTACAGGCTAAGGACTTCCTCTGATACAATGATGTGTCAGATATAGGCGTTCATTAGATTGATGTTGAAAAGAGGGTAGGGCGAAGGCATCTTCACAAACGTTGCTGTCTCCTCCAATTCTCTAGCATCATTTTCTGAGCTCATTCGAAAGCAATAAACTTCCTTTGAAATGCATAATAATTTTCCCTGAAGTCAATACGCCGTGGATCTAGATAAATCATCTGAGGTCAAACTTTATGAGCCAGTCCGTCACCTTGTCATGGCTCTCTTCTGAAGAAGCAATGTCACATTGGGCACATACATGGTTTCAGGCAAATAATTCCCCTATTTCTTTGGCGATTCAAGCCATTATGAGTCGGTCCGCGTCGTTGCTATTTTCTCTGATTGAAGTCTCATCTTTTCCATTTTAACTGCAGGCTGTGGTCTGTCGCACTGAATGATATTCACGCTACAGGGTCCATGTTTTTCTTATACCGGGTGACTCAATAAAAAATGAAAATCTTTAGAAAATCATCAAAATCTGATCATATTACTGATCAAGCAAATTTCTTTATGTATATGGGTGTAAAGGAACGACTTAATTACAGATACATTCCAACACCTTGTCGTAATTTTGGTTGGTCTCTTCCCAATGAAAAATGATCATCTATTAAATATATCCATTCTTTGACACAACTGAAGGTGAAGGTGAAGTTGCGGTTTTTAGCGCCAAGCGCTGGGATCGCAGAAGTAGAATAGGCCTAATCGAGTCCGCGACCCCTTGTCATGGCGCTTAAGTGATGGGGCTCTACCTGGGATCGAACCCGGTCCACCTGACTGTTCTGGCTGCAATGTCAGAGGATTACACCACTGCGCCACAACTGCACGAAAAGAAGCATGCAAAGATTGGTAACAGAATCAAATTTTGATGATTTTAGAACAAGTTTCACTTTTTTTGGCCACCTGGTATATTCTCTATTTAAATTCTCATCGGGAGTCTTCCTTCATCGATGGGCCAATGATGTCCTTGGATCTTGTAGCATATTTTGGTGACTGGAACCAGTACGAGTCCGTTTCACTGGATATTTTTATCACACAGCCTCTTCGTATTCCCTTGATATTTTACTACGATCTTTTCATCTTTCATCTTTCTTCATTGTCAAGAACATAACCCAATAAACAATATTGAAAGTTGAAAATGCAACTGGGAAAATAATCCGAGAATATTCATCAATGGTATCAACCCTAAACTGCCACGATGCCTTACCGAATCCAACTTTCACTTGCCCTTTATGCTCCTCCGCAGATTCATTCGATTTTGATGCATATCTCTGTCCATCAAATATAACTACAACAGGTTTTCCATTCTTTGTGTGGTTATTGTCATCATGTGATAGCTGTCAATCAAAGAATGAGTAAAGGAATAAAAATGATATGCCATAAAGCAAACATGTTTCTACAGAACGGTCCGGTGATCCTTCGAGTTATGAATAAATCCTGTGTTCAGTGTTCATTCCTGTACCATAATTAATCTACCGGGTGCGCCAAAATAAACTATGCACGTTTGCCAGGCCACAATGAATCGTACAATAGACCGATTTTGAGGATTTATGACTTAATCTTTAGTAGAAAGCCTGAATTAGATTTTAGGATTTTTTTGCAAATTTTTCAGTTTTCAGTTTGTAGAGCAAGAAGCGAGTTTCTTAAAATTTTCGTTCTCGAAAACACTGAAAACAATTAAAAAACGTTGATCAAATTTAAAAAAAAACTCAACATCAATGAATAAAAAGAATGCGTTTTCAGGGGTGATTTTGGGGTTTAGTTCGAACTCTCTTACAGCAGATTAAAATTAGTCGATTTCTAAATCCCAAATCACCACGAACAAGCTCTCTCTCTGTCCATTCATGTCGATTCTTTAGAAAACTTGATCGATGTTTTTTTATTTTTTTCAGTGTTTTCAAAAACTAAAATTTTAAGAAACTCGCTTCTAGCTTTAAAACTGAAAATGAAAAAATTTACAAAAAATCCCAGTATCTAATTCAGGTTTTCTGCTAAAGATTAAGTCATAAATCTTCAAAATCAGTCCAGTGTATGTACGATGTATCGTGGCCTGCCAAATGTGCATAGTTTATTATGGCGCACCCGTTAGTATGCTTGCGATGCTGTTCAATCTGCCTTGAAGGGGCTCCGTCTCCAAACTTTTGTCGAAATGGTGATTCTGAAGTTTTTCGGAAGGCAATATGACACAGACGTTTCCTTTTTTCTCAAAATGAAAGTATTATTTTGAAGATAAATCTTTGTACTTCACAGAGGAACAAATCAAATATTCACATCTCTTACGATTGCTCGGATATACGTGAATTTTGGTCGGTTAATTTGTGGTGACTTGGGTAAAGTCACTAAACAAACTGCATGAAACAATGGACACGTGCCAAACAATTGTGTTTGCAGATTTGTTTACATTTCTGCGACGGAGCCCCTTTCAGCGTTGAGACAACAAAGTTTTACTTCGAGACAAGAAAATTACGAGTGATACGGAACCAAAGGTCAGATGCGAACTACTTTAATAACCATTTTTTCAGTGAAATATTTATGTAGAATTTGAAATAGTATCAGACAAGAAAATTTCTACATGAGGTCCTTGATGGGGTGGTTAAAGGAGTAAAATGTAAAGGCGAAAGATTTAAACAAACTGAAATACTCAACCGTTACTTATATTATGCAAAGCAATTAAAATTTTAATGACAAACCTCAAAATGTTTTCCTAAAACACCAGGAACCCTTGCTCTTAATTCGTGGTATTCATGATTTGTGTGGTTCTTTCGACCATTTTCTTTCTAGAAAGATAAAGATGAAATACAATGATACAAGCTGTCTTAATCGGATACCTAAGATGCTTAACAAAATAAGCCTTTTTGATAATCAAAACTCAAGAAATAGTCCCAGTTATCGCAGCAACAACAACAACAATAACAGCAAAAATAACAACACATTTTGCTCAAACTGGGACTCATGGACTTTCACATAAAGAAGTGGGACGAAAAGGAACAAAGGAGGCGCCGATTTTTCTATTCACATTGAAACGAGGTTAATTCGTAGTTATGGCAACTTTTGGTAAATGGAAAATTTTACCGCTTTGGCTTGCACTGTGAGGAGCTGACGGAAGCTGAGTGGCCTTCAAAATGAGGAAATTCTGGTTGAAGGTGAAAGGTTTGTTGATTCTTGGATTGAGGAAACATTCATCTGGCTACTTGTGGCCTTTGTTCATTGCTAACGTCACTGAAAACGTGAATTTTGAGGCGTTTTATCATCTGAGGCTTGAGCCGACAAGTTAGCCGTTAGGCCTACCATTGCCTGGAGCACTCGGCTTTTAGTACATTGTTGCTATGGTTAACATGGTTAAAATTGAGGGAAACAATTTCGTCCAAATTTTCAATGTGAAAGTCCATGGGTCGTAGTTATAGCGTCCATCAGTCTATCAATAGCAATAACTACGAACTAGTAATCAGTCTAAATCAAAACTTCCAAGTACGATCAGAAAATTAAGTATGCTGAATGTGTCCATAGACTGTCTATTGAACGCGACATCAAAATGACTCTTGTCAAATCTTACAATTGTCTCAAAGCATAAATGAAATATAGTGCAAAGTCAACAAAAGTTGATTACAAGGCCATTTTTAACTTACTTTTTGGCAATATCGACGGTATTTTCACACTTAGACAGCTGATGGAAAAGTCAAGAGAACAGCGAAGGAATATGTATATAGCTTTCGTTGATTTCACAAAAGCCTTCGACACCGTAAATCGTGACCTCCTGTATGCCATCTTAGGAAAACTCGGTTGTCCAGCGAAATTCATCAGAATTATTAAGAAGTTATACACAAATGTACATGCAAGACTCATCGTGGACGGTGAACTTACAAATCCTTTTGAATACAACAGTGGTGTTAAACAAGGCTGTAAACTAGCTCCGACACTCTATGGCATATACGCAGCTGTTTTATTGTGGCTTGCATACAAGGAGATCAGGCACACTCACAGCATTCAAGTCAGGTTTCGATATGATGGTGACTTATTTGACCTCAGAAGACTAAAAAGTAAGACGAAAGTCCTCGCCGTATATATCAGAGAGGCACAATATGCAGATGATATAGCAATTTTCAGTGACACACCCGATGGTTTACAAGTCCTTCTCACTGCTTACAACGATCTAGCCAAAAAGATGGGTCTATGCATCAACACCACAAAAACTGAAACAATGTGCATTGGACCAGAAGCCGAATTTTTCATCGATCATACCAAATTAAAGAATGTCAGCAGCTTTAAATATCTTGGTAGCTACGTAACAAATGACTGTTCAATAAAGGAAGAATTAACAGCACGTATCCAAGCAACTTCGTGTGCTTTTGGAAGACTGCGCCATCGAGGTTTTGACTCGCATGACCTAACCTATCACACAAAAGTAATGGTCTACAATCAGTTTGTGCCTCATGCCGCTACTAATGTACGGCAGTGAGAGTTGGACTTTGAAATATCAACAAGTTAGGCAACTCCGTACAATTCAACAGCGCCATTTAAGGAAAATACTGAAGATAAAATGGACTGATCATATTAGCAACGAAGAAGTTCTCGCAATAGCATGCGTGGAAGATATAGAAATATTGTTGGTAAGGAGTCGACTACGCTGGCTAGGGCATGTGTCCAGAATGGAGAATGATCGTCCAGTGAAGTATTTATTATATGGAGAGTTAGCTGAAGGAAAACGTCCTGTTGGTCGTCCAAAGCTCAGATATAAAGACACGTGTAAAAGCGCGTTGAAATGTGGTGATGTTCTGGACCATTGGAATACAAAAGTAGAGGACCGAGCTGAATGGAGAAAAGTCATTCATCAAACCTGTGGCAAAGTCAACGAGAAAAGAGTTCAGGCATACGAAAAACAGAGTGACAAGAGGAGAAGGAAAGGAACTGAATTAGATTGATTTACTGTATCTTTAGTTAATTGTGTTTTACCCGTTTCTCGGGATTAGGCGTATATATATATTTTTGGCAAGTAAATGAAAAATCAAGGATCAAATCATGCTCACGGGTATAGCTTGTCATTTTCATTGGCATGAAAACAAATCATTTGTCATCTTTAAATGTAATCATGTAACAGACCTTTTAGCTATTCTGAAAAGAATCAGAATCGAACGATATTTTGCTACATTTTGCACAATTTTCGAATGTGCACAATAGTGATACAGTAAGAACCCGCAAAATAGAAACCACTTTATATGAAACCTCAGGCTGATTTTTTTTAGAATTGGTGCCCTCATATAAGAAACTTCTCAGCCTGATTTTAGAAAGGCTTCTTATAGAAGGACCCCAAATAAATTCACATTTGAAAATCTTCGTGAAACTCAGGTGCCCAACATTTTTAGATATTTCATGCAAAGGCATCTCTATCTATAATGATAAATTTTGCATGATGCTATCGTTGAGTAAATTTAGAGAAAATGCTAGGTAACAAGAACATACTGTCCGCTAATGTTTGCTCTAGGTTTTCATGAAAGATTAAACTAAAATCAGTGCAGGTTTCTTAGCCATGTGATAAGAAACCGTTCAGCCTGTTTCAAGGTTAATGACCTTTTAATAAGAAACTAAACAGGCTGTTTTGAAAAAACTGGTTTCTATTTTGCGGGTTCTTACTGTAGAAGCTCTCACGCCACTCGATCGAACATCGCGTATAGAAATGTATAAAAATAACGTTCGATCCAGGCTTTTTGTAGAATAGCAAAAAATTCTATTGGATCATATAATTCACATAACAGATGAAAAAGAAATTTTACGAATAGACTTGATAATCGAGTTTTGGCAATTTTTAAAATGAAAGGGGAGGGGGGGGGCTCTTTTGGGACACTCGGTAAAAAGAAATAGAAATAGAGATGTTCATACCGTATGTTTATGTTCAGCATCCGGGTCTTTTTTCTTTGCTCGTTTCAATTTTTGTAGTTGTTGTCGTTCTTTATCCGTTAACCATAGCACTAAGGTATATTCCATAAGAACAGCAAACACGAATATAAAGCTTACTATAAGATACCAGTCGACTGCTTTTATATATGACACCTGAAATCATAGTTAAAAAGGTTAATGATAGTTCAAAAAAGAATTTTCAAAATGTTAACCCTTTTGATATTTGATTGATTGTTTTTCAGCCGCAGAATAAATTCTATCTGCAATTCAAGTATTTGGATATTGCAGTTTCCAGTATCAGTTAGTATCATGTATCAGTTATCATGCATCAGTTATCATGTATCAGTTATCATGCATCAGTTATCATGCATCAGTTATCATTTATCAGTTATCATGCATCAGTTATCATGCATCAGTTAGTTAGCAAGTGAATTTGGCTGTTCAACCGCAAGAAATGCCGCAAGAAATAAAATAAAATAAAATACACAAACACCCTTCCCATTAAAAAACAAACAAATTAGATGTTAGAATGGTAATAAATGCAACTGTAAATTCTGCAAAACATACATCTCGAAATTTGGGTTTCTAACAGGATAGACAATTAGCTTATACTTTTTCCTGTAATACATATTGCCCATTTTAATAGTTCTTTTTTTCCTAAATTGCAGATTGTAAATATGTAATAAGGTAGGCCTTAATTAGCTGTAAATTAGCTATTTTTAATTCTTACCTACTGTAAATAAAGTAACCGGCTCTCTTGGGAAAGTGCCTCACAATTTCAGAACAGAGTAGCCGATTTCAGTCAGGTGAATTTAAAAATCATTTGAACATGTGCACTATAGAAGTCAATATTGCCTTGGTAACCAGGGGGAAGTGGCCTTTCAAACGGGAATACTTTTTTCTTATTCATCCAGTAGGTAAGCAGTCAACTTACCTTTGGCATTGACGTGTTCAACATGTTTAATATCGTAGTAATTGTCAATACAGATGTAATCCCAAGTGCCACCCTAGCAGCTGTTGATTCTTTAGGAATACAAAAACTGATCCACGAAATCATAACAATGAGAGCGCATGGTGAATATAGATGTATGAAGAAATAGCCCGTTCTTCTTTCCAATGCAAACACAGCTTTTAAACCTGACCAATTTCCTGAAAGCAAATAGACACCTGTTATCATCGACTGCCTGAAAACCTTTGGAAAGAATAATTGTTCACGGTGCTTCTCTGAGAATGAAGCGCTCTCTATTTGGGCACTTAAAGGCTAATTTCCAGTCAGTGGAGTTTTCCGAGCGGGCAGAATTTTAGACAATAAAAAGTCGCCCAGACGTAACTTCCTATTCAATTCCAGGGCGATATTTTCTCTCACATACAATGGAAGTTCCGCCCACTCGGAAAATTCCACTTTGAGATTGTTGCAACTACAACATCTCTATAACATCCTATTCACACTTGCACGTTAAACCAGCTTAAACTAAACTAGGTTCTTGAATTTTAGCATTCTTATTGGTCAATCCAATGAATCAAATTCAGTGATTGGTTGAAATTTAACATGGTTTACATAAAGCTGGTTTAACTGCAACAGTGTGTGAATGGAGATATTAGCTCACTCAACGTCTCTTTTATATCATGGTTAGTGTAGCATTTTATCGGTTTCAGGATTGTAGATAGGCTTTTTCGAAAATGTATTTTCAAAGCAAGAAGTAGACATTTTTGTCAAGAATATAGTTCATAATGTTAACCTATAAACCAGCATTCAAATAAAGGAGAAGGAAAATGAGCCCAGAGGGCACTAAACACATACGCATACAGGGGAGGGTCAGTCCGAGAAATTTTCAGGCAACCCAAAAAATCAGCTCATTTTATACCTTGACATCTGCAAACGAACATAAAAGATCCTAAAAACCAATAAAGGAGGCTACAACGGGTGGGTGCCTCAGAAAATTTGAGAAAACAAAAAAAAGCAAAACTATGGAATAGTCTGTCAGCCGAGTCAAAGCAGGCAACCTCTTTGTATAGTTTCAAGAAAACTATTTAGAAGCAGGCACTTTATTTTCGTTTTATTGTAATTTTGACCTTTATTGTACATAGATTTTAAATATTGTGAACAAGGTTTTATAGTTTTATTTAATTAATACCTTTTTATTTGTACCTTTCTACCTTAGATTGTAATGATTTTTTTATCGGAGGGCCCCTTGAAAACCAACTTGTTGAAGGGCAACCCTAAAGGAATTAAATGGAAGATGAAATGAAATCCGCTTTGTATTTCACGAGCTTCCTGATTTCGAGGCACACTACTTACTAGAATATATATCATTCTCAAACAGTTCGAACTATATTCGTATCAGCCGATATGTAAGGGTGAGGTGAAGAAAAAAATCTGACTTACCAACGACATACTGCGTGAATCTTCTATGAGTTTCAAATTTAGTAAGGTTGTATTGAGGTAGTGTTCGTACTTTTTCACCAATTGCAATTCTGTTTGATTTATTTTCCCAATGAAACACAATATCTTTATCACTATAGCCATCTAAAAACGAATGAAGAGATACGTTAGTTCACGAAAATGAATGAAAGGGTGTGCAGTACCAGGAGACCAAAAAGAAATTCAGAAAAAGAAAAAGAAATTGGTTTGAACATTCATTATGAAGAGAATATTTGAGGTATTGGAATGTATCAAAATTTCGTTGACAACCGAAAGGCTGAACTAATCTTTTATAATTTTCTTCTATTTTTCTAAGCATTGTAAATACGGGTAAAACTGGATTTAAGAAAATTCCTTTACCTCGAAATGCATAGAAAGGGATAAATAATTTCCTCACTGAGAACAAGATGCAAATATGTTTCATTTCCCTCAGGTTTAAAAATGGTTTTCTATAAAAGAATCAGATCATATTTGTCATTGCTCTCATCATAAAGATTTGAACATGACTCTTGGCATGAAATATGTTTGAGTGGGGAGGTTATATCTATAATTTTGTTCAAGGCCTCTTTCGAAGTTTCGGATCTTACGTAAATTAAATCTTACCTATATTTCCAATGCTCCACAAAATAGAATGAAAAGCGATAAAATACTTCAGCCTTGTGGCTATCATCTAAACTATGATTCAGTCCAATACCTCAAGTATTTTCTGTACCGTTTTAGATACCTGCAGGTATCAACTGGTATCATAGTTAAAAGCAAGCTCCATACACTGGTGTGGTTGGTTTTCTTCAAAATGTTGCTCTGTGGTCAAAACTTTAGTGAAAACTTGTGTGTGAGAATTTTTGGAAACATGCTCTAAGAAAATTAAATGCGTAGAATATAAGGAACTTTGACACAATCATATTCAACTCCTAAACAATTGCTTCCACATGATGTATATCAATTATAAACTTGGTACTGTAGTATAAACTAAATAATAGGTACTAGGAGATAAATGGACGCAAAAAACAGACAGATTTTTCAGCACACTGAGGCCTTTCAAACTTACGTTGTCATCAGAGTGTGACTAACTGTGTTAGTTAGTCACACTCTGATGATAGCGTAAGTTTGAAAGGTCTCAGTGTGCTGAAAAATCTGTCTGTTTTTTGCGTCCATTTTTCTCCTAGTACCTTTAATCATAAATATATATGACCCACGAACAGGTCTCTTTTACAACTGAAAAGGCTGCGTTATCATTTCAACAAATGAAAACAAAAGGATACATACAGCTTTCAATATTCAATGCACATCTCTGTTCATCCATTGGGAACATTCTAAGATCCATGGGACATGATGCTCTCACCGATATCCTAAAATGCAATTGCATATATCAATTTCTACCTGAAAGTTTAGAATATTCAAATCATTGCTATTTTCTATTAAGGGAAAAAGGGAACGTTCTAACTTCTGGGTATCCCAGAAAAGCATGCCTGTTTCAAAAAATCACATAAATTTGATTACATGACCGATCCTCAAATTCCCTTTCTTGGCAAGTTGATCAAGGACCAAATTATTTCCCGAGATACAGCTGATCTTTTGATTTAGCTCTTCTTAAGGCAGCCTGGTTTTAAAGCACACTGCAAAAAACACTCATGATTACCAGATTAAACTCTTCTTGTATATCAAGCTTCTTCTAGTTTGGTCACTAATGTCAGAAAGAAAAGCAAACTATCATTGTAGGCTTGCAGGAAAATAAAAACCTCAATAGGTCTTGGGCAATATTTGAGATATTGCTTAAAGAGGAAAGCTCAGAATAATGTATTTCAAACTGACTTTTTTAATAATGTAAACAAACATTTTTATGATTTTGAAATGTATTTTGCTATTTGATGAAAGATATCGAAAAGAAAATGTTATGACAAGTGTGATAATCAAGTTCTGGTGATCTTTTTGAACAGGAGTACATTTTTGCGACACCCGGTAATTAAGGTAATTAGAAAATCTCAAGCTACACTACGAGTTCCCCAACCAGTAACCCGTTTACTACACTACGAGTAACCCGTTTTTTAGCCTTTATGTATTGTAGAGTAATTTTGTAAGTAGAGTAATTAGTAGGGTAACTTTGTAAGTAGTGTAACTAGTCTTTTTCATCGTTTGTAGCTTAGTTGTATGTTGTTTAATGTTGCGTGTCTTTATGTTTTGGCCATGAGGTAGTCATTGTCTTTTGCTCCCCTTGGTGTCGTCCCTGTGCTGGTGTATAGTAATTTGATAAGTACAGTAGAAAATAAGATAAGATTATAACCAGGCTGGATCTGAAAATAAAGTCTCTAAAATATGGGATCCTACTGAATGTCAGAAATTGATTTAGACAAGAAGGCCTGTGATTCTTTGCAGATAGACTGACAAAAATTTACATTTGGAAAAACAAACAGCCCAGTGCATTCTATTAAGATCTGAGCCTTGTCTAATCATGTTCATACTTTTTTGTCAATTTCCTCTTGTCAAATGAAACAAATTAAAAATTCATGAGTTCGTCAGTAAATATAATTACTGTCGGACATCTTGTAGGCTTTCTTGTGTTGTTTGAAAGATTTAAATCTGTGTGTCTTTGTAGACAGATCAAGATAAATGAAGTTTCAAAATATAATTTCTGGGATGGGGGTGATTGGTTTCGTATTGTCTGTCGTATTGCTATCATACAAGCTTCATAGAAGTTGCATAGGGTGAGCTGACATATAGCTTTCAACAGGATAGCGGATGAGTCATAAAGAAAGCACGCTGTTTGAACGGCTACCGCTCCCTAAAAATAAAAATAATAACATTTTGCAAAATCTAATTGGATAGACAACATGTTCAATTATTTCTAGAATTTTTTCTGGCTAAAATTGGCTACTCCGTTCAAATTTTACAAGGGATTTTCTCGAGAAATTCCCTTCGAAAAACCTTTAAGAAACCTCCTAAAATCATGGTGTTCGCGTTGCATCTCGGCATATCTCGAGTATTTAGACTTCGAAATCGAATTTGAATCCGCGTTCGAAGCTCCTATGCGATCCCAAGATGCAATGCAAACAGCGCCTTCGCATTCAAGCCTCAACACATGCTGTACGCAAGCATTAGAAAATGTCTTTGAAAGTGAATAATAAAAATACCTTGCATTATATTCTACTTTTCCATTGCGATGAATCCTAAGCATTTTATTTGGTACAGTGACATCATGAAATGTTGATCTCTTGGAGTTCTCGAAATATGTATCAGGTTGCCAAATCCTTTGTAAAACTGTGTTTGAAACAGTAAGCATGCCAGTAAATGAATGATTTAACCTCGGATCTACCCATGATTGACGAAAGAAGAAATCTATTTGATAGTCCTAGAAAAAATTATTCGCATTGTAATTGTTGGTATCAAAAATGTAATATGCAAAAGTTTACTTTTAGTTTGACTGCAAGAATGAAAACAACAGAGAAAGCTCGAAAATTGTATTTTTAAACTCCAATTCTTTGTTTATAAGTTTAATTTTATCCAAAGTTTAAAGCAGGATCAAAAGAGGCAGTTGCTAATGCATTTATGTGATTTGTCTTCATCACGACGAAAATGAATTAATAAACCTTTTAGATAACCTAAAAAAGAATCTGAATCGAACGATATTTTCATACATTTTGAAGCATTTTCGAGTGAGCGCATTAAGGCTAGCTTCCAGTCAGTGGAATTTTCCGAGCGAGCGGAAATTCTTTAGTTTACAAGAGAAAATGTCGCCTTATAATTGAATAGAAATCTAGATTTGAGTGACTTTTTATCATGTAAAATTCCACCCGCTCGGAAATTCCATTGACTGGAAACATCCTATGGTTCACTTTTTCTGGAATTTAGGACACATCAGAGGGGACCGTTACATTTTAACGTTACATTTTAAATACTTACCATATCTACGACATTGACTTTGTCAATTGAAAGAATCCAGAAACCAACGGTGATAATCACCGGCTTTTGATCTATAAGCCAATTCAAAACAGTCAGTTATTAGAAGCTAGCAAGCAATCATAAACACACAGCAATAGAAGAACATTCATCTCACAATCATTTATCCAAGTGAAACGTATCTGTAAAAATTTAATTTTCAACAGCAAAAGCAAGCAGGGCTGGGCAAAATGACAGTTTTTTGTCCAAGGTTAGCTAGATGAATTGCAAATTTGTGACAGATCTTGACATAAAAGGGAAAGATCTTCTAGAATTTTGTGTATCTTATCAAATTTTTGAAAGAAGTTTGCATGACAATAAATGAGACTGAAAAGATGTCATTCTTCAAGTAACGATTGTTAGAAGTGAGAGCATGATTTTTAGAAATACAATGGTACATACTTTCCATTAGAGGTCTTAATCGTCGATCATAGTTCCGTAGCATTGCATCCAAAAGACCACTGATGTTGCTGAAAAGAAAACAGGAAAAAACAGTTATCGATTTGCCTTCGAGATTCAAAGGCCAAATGTTGTCTTTTGAGTTTGCTTCTTCTGAGAAATATGATATTTCTTCAATTTCATTATCTGCATAAAATTTGGTTTACGAGACATGATGACATCAAAATTTGCTCCTTAAAATGGGAAATCTACTCTTAATGATTCTGTCCTTCTTTATTATTTATAAAAGCTACTTTATCCCGTAAATATTCAAAGAAAAAGCTAAGAAATAAAACAACGTGCCTAAATTTTCAAGTGCAGGTTTTTATCAATCGCTCCTGCAATACCCTTTCGTGAACAATGATTATCTCGTGTTTTTATGTAATTTTCTGTTTATAGCTTTGTGTTCTATATCCTTTAAATTTGTCATAAAAAGCCTGTTTCAGAATAGAAATCAAGTGATGCATACTGAAAACCCAGAGCTCTGCATGGCCCAGGCATAACTGATCATTCGATAAATTCCCGAACTGTTTCACTTGACATCTATTTTGAGACTGACTTCAAGTTAATTGCTAGATGGTAGAAGGTTGTTATGTAACTCCATGCTCCCTGTGGTATCTTTGCGTAGTATTTTTGTTATTGTAATTATTTAATGAGCATATAAAAATACAGAAGAAATTCAAGTAAAAATCATCATCAGTCACAAACATGAATTGGTATTTTAATTACTAGATTAATCAACAACTAAGCTAAACAATGCAAAATTTCTAGACAACTCGTTACAATAAATTCATTCTAATCGGGGGAACTGCATCATGCTAAAATGAGTTTATCACAGTTTTTAGCGTGGTTCTTTATAAGCCTTTCAACATTCATGTATCCAAGGGACCCTTAAACCGGCATCTTTAGCGAATGCACCTCTTTCATGGTCTCTCTGTTGTCACCATCTTTATGGTCCATGAAAATGGCGACTACAAACAGATACACACATGCAAGGCACGCCGGTTGAAAGAGCCCCTTTAAAAGTTCGTTGCTAGTTTATGGTGATATTTCTAGCAGAACACGCCATCAAAGTTTAGATGATGTTTCTGAACTTTAGAATCATTTAAAACTTTAATCTCTCCTTGTTTAAATCAATGACATAAAATCACGCTTTTGCACTGGGTCAAAGATCCCCAAATATCTGATACCCAGTGTGACAGACTTATTGCCTGGTGCGTTGATCAAAAGTCAAAACAACCAACTGCAGCGATTCTATTTTTGTTAGAAAATGGCCGAGCGGCGATTACAAAAGGCCTGTTTTAGTTGAAAGCAGGACCGTCGAGAGGGGGGGGGGGGACCAGGGTAGTTACCAGGGGGCCCGGTGCCTTTGGTGGCCCGCAAGAAATAAGGTATGTATCTTTTCTTTGTTGTAGTTTTCTTTCGGGAACGATTTCAGGCCCGTTAGCCCATTGAGATTCTAAATAAAATCTAAAAGCAGCGTTTTAAGAGTGTACAGGAGGGCGTGGCCCAATGATAAAAGGGCGTGGTCCGAAAAACGTTCCGCTGCCTTCGGCGCCGGAGGCCCCCTTCCTATCCTAGCCCTGGGGCCCGGCCCATCTCTCGACGGCCCTGGTTGAAAGAATCTTTTGAGCGCTCTTATTTGTAAATCTTCATATTACTACCAGTTAGAAAACTCACAAAGAACACGGAAATTTTCTTTGATTATCCACATTGGCAATTTTCTTTCAAATATGTTTTGACAAATCATGAAAACTACCTTACTGGCTTTTTAATCAATAAATCATGTCAACAGCGTCATGCTAACTTGAGTTTTGTAATATAATCTGACGAAAGAGGCACAGACGCAGATTCAATATTAGTTTCACAAAGCACAGACGCAGATTCACTGTTAGATCCATAATACACAGACAGAGAGTCACTGTTAGAAACATTTGGCATAGACAGTGATTCGCTGTCAAAAACTTAGTTTTAATTAATGATCCTGATTACCATATTTTAAGAATAGAATGCTTAAGTTTAGATAAAGGTTTAAAAGGAATTATATTTTCACTGAAAATGAAGATGATATTTAGACCTTCCAGAAAAAGGATTAGAAAGTGTTGGCTTTTAGAACTGTAAACATGATTACGAATGCTGCTTCACTAATCCGTCATTGCCGCTTAAAATGATTTTCTATGATATCTTCCTCTTTTTTGCCAACATCACTAATCTTTTGATGCAAATCTACATTACAAATTAGGTTCTGGACAAATTTTTTCTTCTAAAGAAGAGTTAGGAAAACTGAATCACGAGGCAAGATACGTCAAGCTTTGAGCTATTGATGTGTGAATAGATCTTTTAGCTATTCGACAGTGGCGTCATAGATTCGATCACTGTTGTTCGCATTCGAAATTTCTACAAATTGATAAAAATGCTGTTCGCTCCTGATTCTTTTTTAGAGTTGCTAAAAGGTCCATTTGCAGTTGCTCAGACAGTTAATAGTCACCTGCGTATAGACTCTAAGAGTACATATTACAATGGCAGTGTTTTTTCTATTGATCATCCTATCAAAAGCCAAAAATTGTTGAGAATAAGTTCACAATTTCTTTACTTCTTCCTATGTGTCATTTTCATCTTTGCAAAAAAGACACACGAGAGAGAATGCTAGTTTTTTACTTTTATGAATGATGCAAATGATGCAAATGCTGCAAATGCGGTATACTCAACAAACTGACTTCTTTAAAAAAGTAACTGTTTAAATCTATACCACTTCTCCTTGAATATCAAGGGAATAGTACTGGCTGCTATATTATTCAATAGTAGACATGTTCAAATAGATTTCAAAATTTACCTGACTGAAATTGGCTACTCCATTCTAAAATTATAAGTGTTTCTTCTCAAGGAAGTCCCAAACCTTGAAAATAGGCGTAAAATCACGACCATTTGCTGCCTTAAGGCAATGACTTATACCATATGTTATCCCTTTGGGAGGATGAAATGAAAGTGTCATCCTTGGGAACATAGCACCATCATTCAGGACAATTTCATCCTCCCAAGAGGACAACACGTCCTGAAACATGTTGAAGTCATTGCTGTAAGTTAGAAATATTAGGAAAATTTGCTCGCGATTCTAGGCATGTTTTGAAGGCTTCTTGAAGAGGCATTCTCAATAAAATTGCTCATAATTTTAGAATGGAGTGGTCGATTTCAATCTGGTAAATTTCAAAATGAATTAGAACATGTCCATCATTAAATAATATATGTTGCAAATATCATCGTTTTGATATCCAGGGAGCAGTAGCCTTTCAAACAGGGAGTGTTTTCTGACTCACCCGAGAGCTTATCATGTTTCTGATATCAAAGGATGTTTGAGCCAGCCCTGTGTTGGTATCAATTAGCTCTGGTTGGTATCAATTAGCTGATTGTATTTATTTATAATTAAGCTAGAATATGTATCCAACGTTAAATAAAGTATTGGGAAAAAAGTTCTATGCAGGAATATTATAGTTGACTTACCATCCATATTTGATTGACCAGTTCTTTGCTTTACAAAATTCTTCTCGATATGTTCCATTTGCATCTTTATTTTTATTCAGATATCTGTTTACTATTTCTTCCTCTGTTTTCTTCTTTTTCGGTTGCATCCTATCTTCTGTGTCAAAACTCCTCTTGGATATATTTCTACTTGGATTATCTCCGAAGCTCAGTCCAACAAACAACGGGAAAAAGATGATCAGCAAAGTTGTAAATTTCCACATTTTGTTCAATAGTGTACTCACTAGAAAAGAAAGAATTACTTTTAATAATTGTAGAAAGAAATCAACAAGCACCTCATAAGTCATGCTACAAACCCGGTTTCATCGAATTGACCATTTAGCTGTTCTTCAAAAGAGTCAGGATCGAGCAATACTTCTATACATTTTGATACAAAAGGTTCAATTTAGTGGTATTAGAGCTTCAATCACTTTTGTTGACATTCAAATATTATAAAATGTATGAAAGTATCGTTTGATTCAGACTTTTTTCAGAATAGCTGAAAGGCCTATTTCATGGAATATCAGTGCAACATGAACTAAGATATTTTTGGCATTTGATACGGCAAAATAAAATTTACAGAACGCTGCTAGAAGGACATCTAGATGGAAAGAGAGGCAGAGGTCGCCCAAGGGTTAGTTGGTATGACATCATCAAGGAGTGGACGAGTATACAATATGAATGGGCAACAAGAATAGCAATGGACAAGTGGAGGGCTATTGTGTCGCCAACGTCGAAAGATATGGAAAAGAAGAAGAAGATGATGATCCTTAGTCATTTTTGGTAAAGCAATAGCTTCTTTAAGTATTTTGAAAAAGGAAAGCCACGATACCAGCGTCGATTGTCGGATCCGAAGATGCTTGCGGTCACGAATAAATGAATAAGTTTAAAGGCAGAAACACCGCAATGCGACAAAAAACAACAGCAAATACGATAGAATTTATTTTATGCCAATATTTCGTCCTGCCATGCAGGACTTCTTCAGGGCTGTAATGTGACAGTTGCATGGCAGGACGAACTATTGGCTTAAAATAAATTCTATCATATTTGCTTTTGTTTTTTGTCGCATTGCGGTGTTTCTGCTTTTAAACTTATTCTTTAAGTATACCAGTAATGTAGAGAATATCTTCACTGAAAAGTTATCAAAACAGTCAGATCAATCATACGATTGAAAGTAATTTGATATGGTTACAATTTAAATATATGTGAATGCCACTATCAATAAACAAATTCTGTTTCATTATTTCTTGTATTCAACTAATATGAAAAAATCCCATTCATGAACTCTTTCGCTGTAACACTTTATCATAACTCATATATACAAAAACAAACCCATCACTTTAGTGACATAATACCTTCTCAAAAACACGCAAAAAGATTCTTCTTCCAAAACTATTTGCCTCTAATTGAAGTGCTAGGGTAGAACATCAAATTGCGCACCAAAAGCTACACCTTACAATACCTAAACCATATAAATGTTCTTCATAATCTATTCACGAGGTAACGTTTGAACATGTACAATATATTTAGCAGTCACTGCATGTGACTGTATGTTCCTTTATAACATTTCCACTCCTAGCGTATCAAATTTTCAATTAAACTGTCCACATCAAAAATTCTAGGTCAAACAGAAATATCCACAACCAAACATGAAATATTTAGAACCGCTAAACCCCAAAAGAAGTATGATCTAAGATCAGTCAATTAAGATATGTTAAGTTGCTCACACAAAATTGACATGTGAGATGAATTTTAGTATATGAGATTCACATTTCCAGAGCTGAATAATGCTAAAGAGCTATTGTCACCCAGGGTCCTTTGCGGACGCGCTTTGATTTCAAACTGTCTGAAAATCAAATTTGGAAAATATGGATACACACTGCAGCTGCTGAACTGATAAAAAAATATTGACTTTAGTTGAACTGTTCTATCATTTCAATTACTGCACCAAAGTCAGTTACTGCACCAAAGTCAATTACCCTGTACTGCACTGTGGATATATGGCTTCCGCTTAGGCCAATTTCATTTTCAAGCAGTTTGAAATTGCAGCGCGCCCGCAAGGGACCCTGGATGACAATGGCTCATTAAACCAAGCAACTACTTAACTCCATGTAAGTAAGATTCAAGTAAGATTCTTTTCATAACAGTACCGAGGCTGCTACCTTAAAGGCACACTGTCATGAATGTGATCAGCTGGATCTCAGATAAATTCAATGACAAGGATCTAGTTGGTTTGTGTTTATCAAGCCTTTATGCGTTGGAGTCATGCATTCCTTCCCGAATAAAATGGGTCATATCGTTATCATGACGCTTACCCATTCTCTTCCTTAGGAATGCTTTACTTACTCAGTCAGCGCCGAGACAGTGTGACCTTAAGTGCCAAAGTAGCGAGCTTCCTCTTGCTACTATTGTCGTAGCCTCGCTCCTGGATAACTGAATCGGAGTGCCGTCATCCAATTAAGTAAATGAAGCGGAAACTGGGACCGAGGTAGTTTGTCTATTTCGTTTCCTGAAGAGAGAACAAGCGCAGAAACCGTCGCAGTTACCGTAGTAGCCTTGAAGAAATTAACTAGCAGTATCGAATAAACATTTTATTCAAAATAAAGGTGTCCATATTGCTCCAAGATTGTGCACTCGAATGTGCACTCGAATGTGTTGTACTCTAAGACAACGATTGAGAGTGTTTCAGTCGAAACAAGTCGATTCTATTAATATTAATGTTATATAAGTTTACTAATATATAGCCTACACGGTGCTTACAACTGAACGTGACTGTCTGCATATAAAATTCATAAAGCATACCAATGGTAGCATAGGGCTCAAATCTTTCAAATCTTTAAAAAGGTGGGTGTAAAATTCTATTCCAATTTTCTTTGAATTAAATGGCTTGAAAGGAACTTATAGTACTTTGCTGTAAATCGGCCGTGGAAATTTTTTGATATCTTGATTTTTTTCAAAATGGTGGCAATTTAATGATTTTTGAAAAAATTGATGGAAAATTTTGAAAACATTTAAATCATCGTAACTCCTAAACCAAAGCAGGAAAAATCATACAACTTTCAAGAAAACCATAGTTTATGAAGGCATACAATATGGTGAAAAGCAGAAATCAGTATCTTTTCTGGTTTAGGATTTAGAAATTTGATGACGTCATAGCCTCAAATTCAATAAATGCCGCCATTTTGAAAAAAATCAAGATACCAATAAATTTCCACGGCAGATTCACAGTAAAAGACGCTAAGTTCCTTCCAAGCCATTTAATTCAAAGGAAACCATAATAGCATTTTACACCGACCTTCTTAAGGATTTGAGCCCTATGTTACCAATGGTCATGAAAATTTTATCAAAGAAAGTAAACAAAAAATATTTTCTATCATTCTATGATGATTACCACAAAACAAGAAACAAACAGCATTCTGCTGAATCAATGCTGTCATTTAAGATCAATTATTCAAAATATGTCAATTATCATTTAAGATACTTGCAAATTATTCAGGAGTACCCTACGTGTGAATGTTTGTATTCAAACGTCATTTGAAAGGGTTTTAATTTTATCGCAGAAAGGTAAGTCTATGCTATTCTTCGAGATTACCACTAAGGGCAAAACAAACGACTTCCTACTCAATAGAAATGTCATGAAATACCACGTTAAAGTGAAGAGAAGACGCTCACTAAGTATGACATGTCACATGTGAATGCTAGGACAAGCGAGGCAGACTTTGATAAACGCATCAGATGTATTCCGAACAATACAAATGCTAAGTTATTGATAAGACAAAAATATAACTGATAAAGGTGTCATCAAAGATCACGCTAATGCTAAGACATTAACCAAGGTATGACAAATGAATTCTAGCACCTGAGAAACATACTTTAAATGCATCCGAAATGTATACTGACCAATGCTAGGTCCATCAATAAATGCCAAGTTATTGTTAAACATAAGAAGATAATTGATAACATACCATTAATATACCAAAAACATTTGTCGTTGTATTAGTTCATTAGCTTTTTTAAGTTTATTTAGATTAGACCATGTATGCGATGATATTGTGTCGAATTAATTTGAAAAAAAGAAGGTGAAAGTACCATTTGAATCTTTTTAATATTTGAAAAAGGGTTAATAGTGTTGGGTAATGAATAAATTGGTTTAATTATAATCAAATGGAGGTGCTCATAAGCCATTGAAATATGAACGTAATATTTGAGAATCATACCTCCAGGGCATCAAATTGCACACCAAAATAGCACGTTAGAAAAATACCTCAATGTCAAACGGCCATAATCAACGCTAAATCCAACAAAATGTACGACCCTACTTTCAGAAGTAACATTACAGCCAGTCAGTCAAAGTATGTTAAGATGGTTGTGTAAATATTTGAGCATCATACCTTCGAGGCATCAAACTTTATACCAAAATAGCACATCAGGCAATAAGACGAGGTCATTCAGAGATATTCGAAGTTGTAAACTCGAAACAGGTATCTTAGTTATTGGTATATTGATCTTGTTTGACTTTATGTTTAATCTCGAAAGTACAACATCTGTCCTTGTTTATATCATAACTGAGCTTAACAAACTCTTGAAAGAAATATCCGTGTGTGTTCTATTCCATAACATTGTTTTTTCTTCAGTAAAGAACTGTGCAGTATCGCTGATCAGATCTCTTCACACTTGATGTTTTCATTCTGAAGTAAAAACCACCAACAAAAGTTGATTTATTGATTAGCTATGATCTTATTTCTGGTTTCATTTATCACAAACATCACGGTCAAACAGAGGTTATGCTATCTCTAAAGATGGTAATCAGTTCATCGGATGAATCATACAGAAATTTATAGTTTGCCGAAACGTATCGAGTGCGTCAGAAAAATGCAAACTGTTTGAAAGGCAGCTGTCCTAAAAATTTCAAAGCGATACTAAATGTTAATATCTTATCAAATAGCCGATATGTTGAATTAATTTTAGAATCTATGCTGGCTTAGATCGGTCACACTCTTCAAGAGTTATCGCTTTAACGCTGATTTTGAAAGGCGGCTGTTCTAAAAATATCAAAGCGATGCAAAATGTTAACACCTTATCAAATAGCCGATGAGTTGAATTAATTTTAGAATTCATGCTAGCTGGAATCGGTCATGTCGCTCAAGAGTCATAGTCAATTTCGCTTGAATGCTGATTGTGAAAAAAATTGGAAACGAAAAATATGTCAATCAAATTGTGTGCAAACGGCGATCCCATTCTCTTTGCTCAGCCTTGAGCATGATATTGTAATTTCAAGGGACGTTTGCATTACAAAAATAATCGTACAATATGCAATGGTCCAAAGATTGACAAAGAAGCACTTTTCCTTTTGCACACATTTGAAAATTCTGCAAAATGTATAAAAATATCGTCCAATTGAGACTCTTTTTGTAGAATAACTAAAATTAATCAGCCCCTCCCTTAGTACCCTGATTTTGTTGTTGTTTTTGTACCACCCTAAATCCGATTTAGGTTCACGAGTTTGAAGCAAGAAATGGGCAAAGTTAGTCTCTCACAGGATAATGATGCTAATAACCCAACTATAAAATAACTACTGATACAAAATACATAACAATATTACAAATACAGTATGTGGGGCTTGGAAGTGCATTGTGGCAAGAAGACATGGTATGGTTTGGGCAAGACCCACCGAGGGATGCAATATCCCATCCGGGCAGGCAATGCCAAACTTTGGCAACCTTGGTTTCAGTTTATCTTTTGGGTGCTGGCGATACCATGTGATACAAAGTGCCGGGTCTCTGTCGACATGGCAGGCAGCCCAGCAATCCGGAGGAGGTTGCGCGAGTGCCGAGAGGGGGCCGGGATCCCAAGGCAACACTAACGTCCCTCTCCGGTAAAAATATCTCAGAAACAACTGTGGAAGTGGAATAAACTGTTTTGGTTTAATGTTGAAATTCAACCTTAAATTGTTTTCTCGTAAAATTAAGCTGCTACTCGATTTAGAGCTTGATTGAAGACGTTTGGTAGTCGAATTTTATGCAAGGTAAGTCTGAGTCTATTCTGGGGAAAGTACGGTTTACAGTACTTCCTGGCGTTTTACAGTACTTCTTGACTTCCTGCCACTTAAATTGCACTTCATTTTCGAAATAACTATCAATGCTTAAGTGTAACTATCAGGGCTAAAGTATAACTATCCGTGCTAAAGTATAACTATCCGTGCTAAAGTATAACTATCCGTGCTAAAGTATAACTATCCGTGCTAAAGTATAACCACCCCTGCTAAAGTATAACTATCCGTGCTAAAGTCAATTTTTGTTGTTGAAAAAGTTTATGAATGAGGTACGACTAGAACTAGAAAATTAATTTCGATTACATGCTACAATAGAAAGGCTTGCTTAGGCCTAATCCGTATCATGCGCTGAAACTAAAGGTTCGATAGTCCTTAAGAGGGAGGTGGGCGGGGATTTCTTTACCAATATTGCTAACGTGCTTTTTAAATGCCGCCCAGAACCGAGAAAACGAAGAGGGTTTTTTCAATGCGTGCTGGACATTTATAGCTAGGTAAGATTGGGTGTGTCGCTAAACCTTTGATTGGTTAAACGAAATCACCTGACCCAGAAATTCGTTTTTATTGGTCAAGTCTCCACTACAAATCAGGAATGTTAATGGTGCCAGGGAAAATTGATGTAATTAATATCTCCAAGGTGTTGATCCTATCCTAGCAAAGCCAAGGGCAGTATCATAAATGTTCGACGACAGATGCCTAGGATGAAATGACTTTTCTCTGGGGTTTCTCACATAACAGTTTTTAGGCTGGCGTCGTCTCAGAGGAAACCCACAAAGCCCACCTGTGTGTTCTAACTGAGAGTAAAAGAGACGACGTCCTCATCTTAACTTGTTTATTCCGTAGCTCCTTCGCATGGGAGAGGGAGGATTAACCACAGTTCAGTCACGATCTGAACTTAAATTTAATCAGCCCCTCCCTTAGTACCCTGATTTTGTTGTTGTTTTTGTACCACCCTAAATCCGATTTAGGTTCACGAGTTTGAAGCAAGAAATGGGCAAAGTTAGTCTCTCACAGG
Source organism: Aurelia coerulea (assembly GCA_039566865.1). Taxonomy (NCBI): domain Eukaryota; kingdom Metazoa; phylum Cnidaria; class Scyphozoa; order Semaeostomeae; family Ulmaridae; genus Aurelia; species Aurelia coerulea. The sequence goes on along the minus strand of CM076944.1, from coordinate 1,467,731 downwards.
ATAATGATGCTAATAACCCAACTATAAAATAACTACTGATACAAAATACATAACAATATTACAAATACAGTATGTGGGGCTTGGAAGTGCATTGTGGCAAGAAGACATGGTATGGTTTGGGCAAGACCCACCGAGGGATGCAATATCCCATCCGGGCAGGCAATGCCAAACTTTGGCAACCTTGGTTTCAGTTTATCTTTTGGGTGCTGGCGATACCATGTGATACAAAGTGCCGGGTCTCTGTCGACATGGCAGGCAGCCCAGCAATCCGGAGGAGGTTGCGCGAGTGCCGAGAGGGGGCCGGGATCCCAAGGCAACACTAACGTCCCTCTCCGGTAAAAATATCTCAGAAACAACTGTGGAAGTGGAATAAACTGTTTTGGTTTAATGTTGAAATTCAACCTTAAATTGTTTTCTCGTAAAATTAAGCTGCTACTCGATTTAGAGCTTGATTGAAGACGTTTGGTAGTCGAATTTTATGCAAGGTAAGTCTGAGTCTATTCTGGGGAAAGTACGGTTTACAGTACTTCCTGCCACTAATTACACTTGTGTGATTGCCCCAAATAGACGATGATATTTGTATAAGTATTGGAGTAGGCGGAAATTTTTTGGATGAAATTTCAGGACCACAGAACGAAGAGGAAAACTATAAAATCATATATCTTTAACAACAACAATAATAAACAAACAAAACCGCCATAAACATCCATTGTGATCATAAAAACTTCATCAGTCATGTAATGATAATAATCATTATCATAACAATAATAGTTATGGTACATAATAATAATAATATAAAACAATATGAAATCCTCCAAAGATGGAAAAGTTTAAGAAACTTTCAGTACCTAGGAAGCCCAACACTTTTTATATGATTCGGAAATATTTGGAAAACTGGCTTTTACAGGTTTCTGCTAAAATCTGGGAAATACCCCTCCCTCCCCCTTATCAAGTTTCTTGGCTTCATATATTCGTTGAATACTGAAAATGCACACAACTCATCTGAAAAAGCGCACAAGACTTTTGAAACCATATTAACTATATATAATTTGTGTGTGTGTGTGTGTGTGTGTGTGTGATCTATATGGATATTTCTTGCAAAGTATTTGCCCAAGTTGTATGAAATTTTTTTTTTTTTTTTTTTTTTTAAGAGTGATATGCCCCTTGGTTCCTTGGCTGACAAGGTTACCCTGTTTAATGAATACCCAACACATGCAAATTGCCAACAGATTTGGTTTGCTATTGCTTTAACAACATACTTTTCACTGCGATACAGACAATTTACTGTATGAGCTTTGCAGAAGCTTCAACCAGAGTCCTTTCAGGTGTTCTGATATATTTCTCATAACAGTCAGAAGCCCAGCGTCCCATAGTTTTAATCAACCATGTAGGGAGGTTTGCACTTGCTGCCATGGTGGCGGCACCAATGCGGAAACTGTGCCCAGCATAGGAATTTGCTTCGAAACCTCCTTTTGCCAGCAGATCCCTTATTTCTTGAGTAAAATTTTCTCTTTTGAGGAATTTGCCAGATTTGTATACAAATAAAGGTCCCTTTTTTGGACTGGTTGAAATATAGTTAAGCATAGCTCCAACTGGGCATAAATGGTTATTAGTGGCTCCAATTGTTAGCAAAATGCCTTTTCGGAAAGGGTCTGTCTTTGACGCCTTCAGATTTACTTTAATAAACTGAGGCTTAAAGATAGAAGGTTTAAATGTTATGTCTGTAGCTGTCAGGTGGTACTTGTTGCTGAAGGTTGTGTCACACGTGAACTCGCTGATTCTCATGAAGCCGAAAAAGGCCAGACAGATGGCAGCCCACAACATTTTGCTGTCCTGACTACTTTGATGGTGAAATGGCTGCAATAAATTGTGAAACAGATTTAAATGGGTTGTGGTAATTGGTCTTCTAACATACGTTGAACTTCCTTGGGATCGTTTTATCCCTCTGAGGAGATACTGCAACCGGCTAAATTTATGTAAGGGCAAGTCAAGGTTGTTCTGGAAATGAAGATGTTTTACTGCGGCTAGGTAACTTTTTATCGTCCCATGCTGAACACTTTGAGCCAGGAATGTGGCGAAATAGCAAAGGATATCTTCAGTGGTTGGTAAAATATTCCCTAATTCATGAACTCGAAACAGTTCACAGAATCGAAAAAATTGTTGCTCTCCTGTCGTGTAGGTCTTTTTGGTTGCCACAGCCAAAGAGTGTTGATTAAATTTAGTTTTGAGTTCTCTCAGAGCTGCAAAATGCTGGTGGGTATCTGTTCTGGCAAACTGTTTGCCCACGGGGCCAGCCTCCTGAACCGTGAAACCTGAAAGCGAGACAGAGAATCAGCGATTTCATTGTGCACACCTGGTACGTGCTCCGCTCTACAATAAAAGTTATGCTGCAAAGTAAGCAATGTTAGATGCCGGACCAGGTGCATGATTCTTGGGCATTTAGCCTTTTTACCATTAATTATATGAACTACAGACAAATTATCACACTTGAATAGCACCTTTTTGCGGACCCACTGTTGGCCCCAGATAGCACACGCAGCAACAATTGCATACAGTTCTTGCCAAGCAATTGTTACATTGGCATAACCTAGAACTTGGTGTGGTTGCCATGTTCCTTGAAACCAACGTGGACCATACAAACCCCCAAACCCAAGAGATCCTGATGCATCTGTAAACAATAATAATTCATTTGAACTTTCCCAATAATTGTTGAGAAAGAAAGCTTTACCATTCCAAGATTGCAGAAAGTACTTCCACATTTCAATGTCTAAATAAAATTCCTGGTTTAGGCGAACATGGTGAAAGGGTTTTTTAAGGCCAATAGTGAGATTGATGATCCTTTGGAGGAAAGGTCTGCCTGGTGGTATTACCTTGCATGCAAAATTTAGAGAACCAATTAGAGATTGTAGCTCCACCAGTGTGGCTTTTGTTTTAGATGTCCAGCCTTTTAGCTCCTCCTGCAGACGCTCTAATTTGTCAAAAGGGAGCCTTGCCTCATATTTCTTTGTGTCAAGTATAATTCCAAGAAATTCTAATTCACTAGCTGGCCCAGCTGTCTTACTTGGTGACACAGGGACTCCTAAAGCCTTAAATGCCATGAGCATGCTATTCAAACTAATGCGGCACCTCTCCTTACCCTTGGTTTCATCAGGGTCTGATTCCATAATCAGAAAATCATCTAAAAAATGGCAAACAAATGAAATACCACAGCGTTCTTTTAAGATCCATTCAAGTGCATCCGAAATCTGGTTGAAGAGGAAAGGTCCGCTGCGGAGGCCGAATGGTAAGAACTTTTCAAAGTAATACTTACCCTGCCAGAACATACCTAGAAGTTCCCAGTCATCTTTGTGTACTGGGAACAACCGGAACGCAGACTCAATGTCGGTCTTTGCCATAAAAACGTTAGGCCCTAAAAGCTGTATGTTTTTGATAGCTTCATCTACAGTGACATAATTTAATGAAAATTCTTCCTTATCGATAAATGAATTAATCGAGTCACCTGTTTTAGGGTAAGAGAGATGAAAAATTGTGCGGAACTTCTCTGTATGTTTCTTTGGTATAATTCCTAACGGAGATACCTGTAAATTCGGAAAAGGAGGGTGATCAAACGGCCCAGCTGTCCGGCCTAAAGAAACTTCTTTAACAATGTTTTCCGTTACTTTACCTGGGTTTAAGGCTGCAGTTGGCAAATTTCGCGCTTGTCTACTCACCCTAGGACCATTGTAGCCGATGTGTGCACCTTCCAGCAACTCACAGCATAATTTGTTTACAAAATTTTTATTAGGATGGCCCTCAAGTTGAATTTTTAAAACTTCAACCTTGATAGGTGTAATGGCCCTCTCCTTGTCAACATCTACAATTTCGACTCGCTGTTTACCTAGTGGTACCATTTTGCTGCTGCTGTTGTTGTTGCTGCTGTTGTTGCTGCTGTTGCTGCAACCTGTTGGGAGGGAAGTTAGGGGTGGCTGTTGGGGGTTGAGGACCATAGGTTGGGGGGCCGTGAAAAGAAGGGGGGCTGCTGGTGTTGTAAGGACATTGGACGCTAGGGTGTGGTCCCTCGCATCCGGGTTGGCTACAAACGTGGCGATACCTGCAGGGAGAGAAGGCGCATTTACGCCCTCGGTTGAAATTGCTGCATTTGTCGTCCCTCGCTGCAGCGATCCCTGGTCCGGAACTTGACCTAATAAAAGAGGGTCCATTGTTAAAAAGTGAGTGCTCAGACAAGAGCTTAGCTTGATTTACGGTAAAGATACGCATCCATAGCTGCAGGTCTATTTGGCCCCAATTTAGCGATTTGTCATTTGCAGCTTTACAACGAAATTTACGGTCATAAAGTAGCCACCCTAATGATTGGTGGTAGGATGCAGCATAACGAATTAAATCTAAATACGCTATAAGTTCCTTTGCTCTACCAGGCAACTTATCGACCACAATTTTCATGTATGTAGTGAATGCTGTTGTCCAGCCCTGGATGTCCCCTATTCTCTTTTTTGGTGCCTGGTTGCTTGACAACTTTATCGTAGAATTTTCCCCTAGAGCCAAATGAAAAGATGCTTCTTCATGAGGGGTACCCAGACCATGCAAATTTTCGGGCAATAGTTTTGAAAGTTCAAAAAACTCACCGCTTTGAATAGCTTTGACATGGCTGTTGGGGATTTCCGGGGTGAAACCTCCATCTGGGGCAGTAAACGCCGGGTTGCTGGTGGTCTGGACTGTGAACGGCAATTGTTGCCCCAAATTCTCCAACTCTTGGATCGGGAAGGACTGAGGTGGCACTACTGGCGTTATTTGGGCTGGCGGCTGGGTTGCACCGAGTGTAATTTCGGTTACCTGCCGTAAAATTTCTCTGGTGGCCTCTTTTACACTTTCTTGGACGACTCTCTGCACCAAATTCGTGATGTCAGTTGTTAGGCCGCTGGTCATAGGCGTCGCTGGTACCACTAGGGATGGATTTTGAACGGGAGGTGTAGGTGCTGGATTTTGAACTTGGGGCACCACCGGCGGTAAATTGGCTTCTTGGCCTACTCCAGACGGTCCGGGCAGATTTTCTGCTGGGGGTGCTCTTGGTGCAGGAGGCGGTGGCTCGTTGGGTCTTGAGCTCAGCGTACTTGCTTGTGTCGTGTTTCTACCACTGCGCCTGACGGTTTTTTCTTTTGGCATCTTGAAACTTGTTTTTAGATTTCGATTTTTTCTTTACCAATATTGCTAACGTGCTTTTTAAATGCCGCCCAGAACCGAGAAAACGAAGAGGGTTTTTTCAATGCGTGCTGGACATTTATAGCTAGGTAAGATTGGGTGTGTCGCTAAACCTTTGATTGGTTAAACGAAATCACCTGACCCAGAAATTCGTTTTTATTGGTCAAGTCTCCACTACAAATCAGGAATGTTAATGGTGCCAGGGAAAATTGATGTAATTAATATCTCCAAGGTGTTGATCCTATCCTAGCAAAGCCAAGGGCAGTATCATAAATGTTCGACGACAGATGCCTAGGATGAAATGACTTTTCTCTGGGGTTTCTCACATAACAGTTTTTAGGCTGGCGTCGTCTCAGAGGAAACCCACAAAGCCCACCTGTGTGTTCTAACTGAGAGTAAAAGAGACGACGTCCTCATCTTAACTTGTTTATTCCGTAGCTCCTTCGCATGGGAGAGGGAGGATTAACCACAGTTCAGTCACGATCTGAACTTAAATGCTTTATTGATGATGCGTTTTAATTTTAGCGAGCCTAGAAGAAATACAGGCAAGTAGATTGTCCAGGATATCCTACGGATTATAGTATTGCATTATTAAATGAATCTCATTCAAATAACACCGAGGTGATACAATGTTTTTATAACAAATTAATCTGATGAACACCATACAAAACCACTGTTCAAATATGTTTTGTGAAGAAAGAAAACCTGCTGATTGGCGTAGCAGAATGTCCATAAAATCCCAAATTGACCAGGAAACTTGCAAACCTATCTGGTATCGTACAAAACCACTATTCAAGAACAGCTTATGCAGCCATCTTGGTGATTAAGACAAATGAGTGTCGCTAGAATCCAAAACTGATCAATAAAACTATAAAAACCTACATCATATCACACAAACCACTATTCAAGCACACCTTGCGAAAAACCTTGAGATTAGCATAAAAACATGTCCGCGAAATCCTAATTCTATCAATTATGTAAATTCCAATGCAAGTCTATCAAAGCTAAGAAAATTCTCACCAATACAAACCAAGTAGAATTTCAAATGACTGATCAATAGAAATAGCAAAGCTTCTTTCTTATCCTTCTTGTGGAAAATTGTCTTGATCGATTAGTCTGTGTTTGACTGAATTTGACCGACTTACAAAATTGCTAGAAACTGATAATTTTTTCAGAACAAAAATAGATGACTTTATCTTGTTATAAAACTTGCAAGTCTGGCTTTATAATTTCTTTTTCTTATCTGTTACCGCAAATCTAATTACTTTGTCGGGAAGGACGAGTTGGCAACTTGACAGAAGATGAATGAAGTAATCAAGTCATCAATGTATTTGAGATCAGGAACAGCCCGGCTAGGACGCTGCTACTGAGGCCATCCCATGGGCAGGGCTCAATAAATGAAGCAGCGTGGTATGAGGCGCTACAAGGAAAATAGTCAAGATGCTTGAATTTTTCAGGAAGGGAAGACGAGAAAAGGAAGATCAGGGGACACAAGTAGGGAAAAGGTGAGGAGAAACAGCAAGAGATGAGAAAAAGAGAGAAAGGAGGAATAAAGAAACACTATTTCAGTACGTCACGGTTACCAGTAGACTCCAGTTTGACGTCTGATGTGCGTCTGTTGCCTTCAAACTTTGCAGAAATATGGCTGTAATGTTGTTGTTTACACTTCAACCTTTTTATGGATGAATATGTCAATAATAAGTGCTCGCTAATTACAATCAAAAATGTTCAGCTTCAACTATAGTTTTCAGAGGAAGGATTTGCTGATGAGTTGCTTGCAACCAGGAAGGGGAAAATTGCTTTGAGCTGTGCCCATGAGTTTTGGGGAAGAGGAAATACTCGGCATCTTTTAAGCTGGGAACAACGAAAATCTTTTGGAAAATCGTATTTTTTGGGGAACAAATTGATTAATCTGAGGAAACACTCAAAAAGAAATATTCAGCGTTGATTAATTTGTCAAATTTTGATGATTTTTCAAACGCCGAAACTCCTTTGATCAGCCACTAGACTATCAAAGCATGTTAGGTATAATTTACCACATAAAACGCAACAACGTAGGTGAAAGGTTTGACTTCAAATTTTGTTTTCAACAAGATCAGCTAAATTTGAATTAGCATGACTTAATGCTTTCTAAAAAACCAATTCAATAATCAGATATCCAAATATGTGGTTACAATTTTAACAAAACAAGTATCAAGAAAATCTGTCAAATAAAATTACTTAAATCTTTCAAGATAATGTTGGATCAGACTGGGTGTGAGTTTGTGTGGGTTAAAATTACGTATAATAACACTTAATTCAATTTCTCTTATTAATCTTTGAGATATCTTAACAGCATCAGGATTTTGCAAAATCCCATAAAAACAATACATTCTAATGATGAATTTTGTATGCCAGGGATTAGAAATATTAACATTTTGATGTGATTATATACATTTTTGTGATTTTGGCAAACTCGATAAGTTGGATTCTGTAAAACTTGAAGCAAACTTGGATAATTGGCTCAATCTATGATTTCAGTTTAACTCATACAGCTGCAAAGTATTGAGATCTATTAAAAGTGATCAAATCTCATCGATAAGGGACGGCTAGGGCGATACCTGTACGCTTGAAAGCCTCCGAATCAATACCAACTGGCTGACCGATAAAATGTGAATTCTTTGAAAAATCGGCATAATATGATCATATTACATGTCATGAAAATCTTGTACAACCGTAACAAAGATCACAGTATTTTGATAGATATCTTAAAGTCTAGGACTTGCTTGAAATTTGTAGGAATGCATGCTCTTATGAGGCAGTTGGTTTTGAATCATGCTGCACAATTACACAAGATTTTTATCAAATCGCTTGCTAGGATCCTGTCTTAAACTCAACCAATGGGCTGGCTTCGAAGAAGTTGAAGGCTTTGTCTTTTTGAGAAATATTGGCGCGAAAGGCAATCGGCTATCGTTGCAAAGGATCTAAATTTCAATAGTATCAAATTAGCCACGCTCGCCCGCCTGCAACAGTCTCAAGTTATAAACCGGGATGTTTAGACAAGTGGGCTAAAGTTTCTCACGAGAGTGTTGGATCCCTTGGCAAGGATCCAAGGTTCGCCCGCTCCCACTCTCTCCTTCCGTATCAATGTTAATGCAGTGTGGCAATGGCTCTTTTATGGGGATCGATCGAAATAATGAATCGGGGAAGCAAATCATATTGAAATGGGAAGGGGGAGAAATATTTACGAAAAACATAGATTTGGGTATTTCTATTTCTCCAACTCTTTTGTAAGAGATTGCAGCTTGATACCAGGCCAGTCCGCCTTGTGTAAACAGGCTCTAAGAAACCCTTATCCAATAGTTACAACTGTTGTAGCGCGAGCAAAACGAGCGCTTTTTCTTTCTGGTATTCATTCTAAGGTTGGTGTGAACATATTCGCAGGGGTTTAACACTTTCGTAAGAGATTGTAGCTTGCTACCGGGCCAGCCCATCTCATCTAAACACGTTCTCGGTGAGCTCTCTCTAAGAGCCAGGAATACTGGGGCGTGGGCAAAGCGAGTGCTTTTACTCTCTAGGGCTTACTTGAAAGTTGGTGTGAACATTTTTGCAGTGGTTCAGCACCTTTGTAAGAGATCATAGCTTGCTACCTGGTCAGCCCACCTCATCTAAACAGGCCCTACATGAGCCCTCTGTCACAGCCAGGAATGCAAAAAGCGTGAGCAAAGCGAGTGCTTTAACTTTTTGGTGTCGTCTTCCTCCAGCAAGAGAGTTCATAAACAAAAACCCTCCTCACTTTTTAGTGAAAAAAGGAGTTGCCAGAACGTGAAACTAAATGAAAATGGTTAAATAAAATCAAAAATAAATAAATTTGAAGGGTAAAGGTGGAGCCAAATTTCTGGCATTGGGAAGGACAAGCAACTCTGCTCGCTGTAACAAGAGAATTTTCATCCTGCTTTCAAATAAATCATTTATTCTGTTTTGATTCTTTATAAATGTAAATATAATGGGATTCTAAAGCATTTGTTCAAAATCAAAGCTAACCTTAGTCTCAACAATTTGTAATATTCACAAGTTATCACTTTCTTTTCAAAGTAAAAAACCAATTAATATAATGTCAAATCAAAATATTTCCTAGCAGGTCTTGAAATTAAAAACTCTGATCAATGAAAAGCTAAATGAATTTTTTTACACAGGCAGCAACTAGACTGATTGTTATACTAGCCATAATAATATTCAATTAATGCCACATAATGGTTGTTATAATATTTCCACTAGGTTTGTTCCCTGCACGCAGTGTTTACGTTTATCGAATTGAGATATGCATGCACTTCAGTGCAATAAATGAGCGTGGGTTTAGGTACAGATTTAAGTCCACTTTGCAACTGTGGCACGGCAGTGGAGGATAATAAGCATTTCCTCCTGCACTGCTCTTTGTTTAACAACCTTCGTTTGAATCTCCATGGCGAACTCTAATAATTTCTGAACCAAGATATTTTCAACCTTGATGATGATTTCTTTTGCTCAGTGCTATTGTATGGAAGTGCTGAATTTCCATATATCAACAGACAGATTCTTGAAACCACAGTAAAGGACATTAAATCATGCAAGGAAATTCTCTGAAGCAAACACAACAAAAAAGGCCCACAAATCGCCTTGAAGCCAGTATGGCCAACTGTTGCGTTTTGCATGCGAAAAGGTAGTGTTAGGAGAGGTCATGAATATACGTACATTAGCAGGACAATACGCCATTTCAAAGTGATTAGTAATAAGCAAAAAAAAAAATTAAGCAGCAAGAGATTCCCTGAAACTAGTGTTGCTAACTGTTGTATTGTGCATGCTAAAATGCATTGTTAGCAGGAGCCACCAGTATATATGGAAAGAAGAAGATAATCCAAGAGCCAATTCACCTAAGCACATACAATTCTTAAAGATAGTTCAGAAATGTACTTCAACTTTGTAAATGTTTCGATGCGTCATATTGTCGTCCTAATATGGCGGGCGGTCCTGGGGACGAGGTGGGAGTTTCTCGTTATGCTTTCAACTGCTTTATCTTGCCGCCCATTTCGGAGCGAGTTTTCTCATTTTATTTGTCTAGATATTTCCGTTTTATCATTTTAATTTTCCGTGAGACGGCGGTACATCTGGCTCCTGTATCAATTCCATCCTTCTTTCTCTCGGCTTTCGCTTCTCTTTGTGTTTCCGCCCCACCCCCTTTTATATTTCAGTTACGAACACATGTGTATTAGGTAGGTCCCTTTGTTAGGTTGTTTCCTTTGTTACCCTATTGTAATCTAGGTATTTAGGTAGGTTCCCAAGTTATTGTAAGAAGAGTTACTGAAGAAGATGAATATCGAACCGTTTACAAAGTTGCAGTATATTTCTGAAGTATCTCGAAAGAAGAAGGATAAACCTCTGCCTCAGACATTTTATTTATTTGCTTCCGAAGCTGAGCATTGGGCACTGCAATTTTCGTATATTTTTGGTACGATTCAATTCCCTTGCTCTGCAAACTAGCAAACGCATAAAACTTCTTACTTACCCTGTCTTCAGAATCATCCTGCCCAAGCAATTTTCCTCAGCTTAGAACAATGGTTCTTAATTGATCGATTGCCATGCGCTAGTTGTGAACGTTTATGAAATATCGTAAATTCCAAAGAAAATAGAGTTCCAGATTGCTAATCTTCGTGAAATTTCATGATTGTAGAAGATCTAAACACCAGTATGTTTCGTTTGTATTTCCAAGTTTCTCCACAAAAAGATTTACAAACAAGAAGCTTGAATTTCAGATGTTCTTTGTAGGATTAAAAGGCCAATTTTGCTAATCAAAATTTCTGTTATCAAATGATTAGTTGGAGAAATTTGAAGCGATAATCAAAATTACTTTTAAGAAGATTTCGATAACGCATTAATCTTATGAAGTATATAGAAATTTCAGACGAAGCAAAGATTATAAATGAAAGATTACAGAGAAAGAAGTGAAGAAGAGATGTTTATATAGGGATGAGTAATGTATCGTTGAAGAACTTCTTCAAGAAAGTTTGAAGGCTAGTTTCATGATCAACGGTAGTAAAGAATTTCGATGATGGAAGAGCTGAGTTGTTTACTCGTTTGGCAAGAACTTCAGACAAACAAAAAGGGTATGGCTCAGTGGTAACACGCTTGTCTATCACTCAGAAGGTTGGTAGTTCAAGTCCCCACCCTTTCAAATCTGCTACGTAGAGCGACAAGAGTTGCCAACTCTCTGCAATTCCAGGCTAAAGGAATCACGAGGTGTGGTCAATGGAGAGGAAGGACCAGGACATTGCTTTGATAAACTTAGCTTTACAGTGTCCTAGAACTACTTTCAGGTGCTTGGTAGAAATATAGGGAAAAGACAACAACAACAAAAAGCAACAACAACAACAAGGGCACATAGGGGCACCAAGTTCAAACACATAAAATGTCTCAAGTGCTTAATCCTTTCCTTTAGCCCCCCTCGTCTTCCTTATTTAAATTGTCTTACAAAAGGCTACGAAACACTGAACGGAAAGCTGAAAAATGCCCTCGGTATTTTGCGAGTTAGAACATATTCTTTCTAAATGCTTTGTAGCAGTCAGTTGATATTGGCTGCAGTCACAGTCACACTAGAGTTTCTTCCCTCAGAATGTGAACTATTTCACGCTCTTGAAATATAAAATTGTCCTCAGAAAATGCAGAAATGTAACGATATAACAACAGCCAGTCAAACTGAGCAGAATGTCCTTTTTCAAACAGCCACCGTAAAAGAGACATTAGTCAGAGCTACGACAGGCACATTTTCCCCCAAACGACACCAAACTTTCGGTCGATACCTTGCCTATGTTGGATACGATAGACTCAGTCCCCAAGGAGTGAAATGTTGTAACAGCGCTTTACGTGAGAAAGAAGTGCGGTCACATATTATAGAGTAGTTATCCCGTCATTTTGGAAAGGGAACAACGAAGATAAAATTCCTACAGTAGTGTGACCGCAGTCATTATTGTAGTCTTGACTTAGATCCCTTTCACATACAATGAGAATTATTCAAATATATTTATTCATTGAAAACGTTTGTTCCGCGAAATTTAAATGACGACAAATGACATGGATTATACGACTAACAAGCATAAAATTTTCTTGATGACTGCAAGAAGCTAACATCTGTTTCTTAACATAAATCAGACTTAAATAAAGTCTGTTTGAATTTAGAGAACAAAAAATCAATTCATTTTAGAGCTACTTCTGTCTGTTCTATTTGTGTTCAGCATTAATGAAAATATCTCTAATAAAGTTAGGATTCAGTGTTTTCCTAGGCATCGTAGAAACGCACAGTTCAAAAAGTACATCGTCGAATTTTATGAGCTGAGACGAAAACCCAAAAATTAAATAAGAAAATATTGGGAGACGATCGTCTTCGAAAACATAGATTTTCATCAAGAATGGAAAGTTGGAATGAAATATAAAAGATGAGATCTTAATTTGACAACATTCTAAAAGATTGACATGATGCCATGGAATTTCATGTTATTTCATATCTTTAACTCCTTCTTTCGTGAATCCCCTAACTTTCCTAACAGACGTAGGTAAATGCTGTTATCTTTTAAACTAAGCCAAGGTATGTTTTCATGTTTTCTAAAATACAAAGCTAAAAACAACTCCAAATCTAACAGTATTCAGAAACATTTGATTTCAAATTGCTTTACAAAGATGGTGAATAAAAATATTACCAATGAAATAACAAAAATTCCTGTTCAGCGACAGGAGAGTTATCAAAATGCAGAAAATCTTACTTTCAGTTCACAAACTCTTCCTCTCTTGGTTTCGAAAACTACTGCGGCCGCTTTTCAAATATTTCATAACGATATAGCATCCATTTTGTTGTTTCTCATAACTCAAGCAAATCTTTTAATCAAATAAAATACGGGTCATATAGTTTACCAACAATTTCGGTTCTTCTCATAGCAAGTAGATCTCTTTAACAGTTTCTTTTCACGTATACAAATGTCAGATCAAGAAGGCCGACCGACAACCACTCGTTTTATACCGTGAATCGCTGAAATCTGCGATAGGAGGAGCATTTTGGTATCAACCAGGGGGTTGTATAGCTATAACTACAGGATATAAATGCACTCATGTATGTGTGTGTGATCTTAAGTTCTTTAAGTTTCGCAGGTAGATTAGCATCGATAGGAAATTAAACCAGTGGTCACAAAAACCAACAATTGCATTAAATTTCATTACATTTCGTTACATTTCATGACATTTCATTACAATCTATTCAGAATCTCAAAATGTAATTTTAAGTTATTCGAATATAATTTGAATCTTCACTTTGATTAGACAGATTGTTATAATCTTGTTTATACTGGAAATCTAACCGGTTTCAAACCATTCACAACGAACATTACTTTTGAAGATCTAATTACATTTCATTACAATAAGTTTGAAATTTCAAAATGTTATTTCAAGTTATTCGAATCGAATTTGAATCTTCAATTTGATGAGACAGATTGTTGTAATCTTGTTTATACTGGAAATCAAACCGGTTTCAAAGCAGTCGCAACGAAACAATGTCACAAGAGGTCTTTATATTTCATTGTTATGAACTGGAAATTTCAAAATGTTATTTCAAGTTATTCGAATCGAATTTGAATCTTCAATTTGATGAGACAGATTGTTGTAATCTTGTTTATACAGGAAATCAAACCGGTTTCAAAGCAGTCGCAAACAATGTCACAAGAGGTCTTTATATTTCATTGTTATGAACTGGAAATTTCAAAATGTTATTTCAAGTTATTCGAATCGAATTTGAATCTTCAATTTGATGAGACAGATTGTTGTAATCTTGTTTATACAGGAAATCAAACCGGTTTCAAAGCAGTCGCAACGAAACAATGTCACAAGAGGTCTTTATATTTCATTGTTATGAACTGGAAATTTCAAAATGTTATTTCAAGTTATTCGAATCGAAATTTGAATCTTCAATTTGATGAGACAGATTGTTGTAATCTTGTTTATACAGGAAATCAAACCGGTTTCAAAGCAGTCGCAAACAATGTCACAAGAGGTCCTTATATTTCATTGTTATGAACTGGAAATTTCAAAATGTTATTTCAAGTTATTCGAATCGAATTTGAATCTTCAATTTGATGAGACAGATTGTTGTAATCTTGTTTATACAGGAAATCAAACCGGTTTCAAAGCAGTCGCAACGAAACAATGTCACAAGAGGTCTTTATATTTCATTGTTATGAACTGGAAATTTCAAAATGTTATTTCAAGTTATTCGAATCGAATTTGAATCTTCAATTTGATGAGACAGATTGTTGTAATCTTGTTTATACAGGAAATCAAACCGGTTTCAAAGCAGTCGCAACAAAACAATGTCACAAGAGGTCTTTATATTTCATTGTTATGAACTGGAAATTTCAAAATGTTATTTCAAGTTATTCGAATCGAATTGGAATCTTCAATAGACCTTTTAGCTATTCTGAAAAGAATCAGAATCTAACCATATTTTGCTACATTTCGTAGAATATTCGAATGTGCACAATAGTGATTGAAGCTTCAACGCCACTCAATCGAACCTCACGTATAAAAATGTATAAAAATAACGCTCGATCCAGGCTCTTTTGCAGAATAGCTAAAAGGTCTATTTGATGAGACAGATTGTTGTAATCTTGTTTATACAGGAAATCAAACCGGTTTCAAAGCAGTCACATTAAAAACTACCAAACAAGATATCTTGTCATTTCATTACAAATTATTCGTAATTTCAAAATTTCTGACAATCTATTTGAATAGAATTTGAATCTTCGTTTTGATGAGACAAATTATCATTTTGTTGATACTAACTGTTGTCTCAAAAATAAAAAACCCCATAATATGAAATAAAAGTGTAATCGAACCAGTTTTACAGCGGCCTAAATATTGCATTGTTGTTCGGAAAATGAAAACGATAGGAACATAAATGGGACGTGGCCTTCTGTTGTTCCATTCTTAGATTAGATCAGTGTATCTCTGAATATTTATTTTCACGTTACTATTTATCTTCAAAGGGTGTGTGCAAAGTTGAAAGCTTGCAATTGTAAGAGGAGAAAATACAAGAATATCTCATTGAAGTCTATGATAGCCATGTGTCATGAACGAACAATAACCAAAGAAACAATGCTGTCTGTGTGTGTGTTTCTGAGTTTGTTTTCTTTAACTATTTATATACAAAAACCTTTATACCTTTGCATTGGGGAGGGATAACTCCGATAACTCCTATAGGGGGTTTGGTATACATCTATCTGCCCGGGCTATGGCAATGGGGTATAAATTTGCTCGTAAACTGGACTAAAGGCAGTCTGTCACCCATCTGATTGGGTGATAAGGACAATACAAAGAATAGAAGAATTGAATGGCTGCTGAACCTACTGACTTTCCACGACCGTAGAAAGTGCTAACGATCAGGCGTCCTTTCATTTCATTTCATTTCATTTCATTTCATTTCATTTCATTCATGTTTATTCATTTATTTCATCTCCTTTCTCCTTTATTTCAAGTGTAACGATTCACAAAGACATCCGTTGTGTTGAGCTCTGACTTTGTTGCAGCCAATCAGATACGTGACAGACTACCTTTAATCTAACCAGGCTATATATAAGCCAGTCTGAGTTCAAATGTTGTATTCTTTACCTACGTATCTTAACTAGAAACGATAGAAATCCACGAAGCAACTTTATCAAATCTAACAAACTCTCTAATAATTCAAAATCCGAAATAGAGCGTACATATAAGGGTCAGGATTTCAAACGCTTTTAACGTAAACCAACGGAGTTAAAAGTAGCTTAACTAGGGGACTGAGTCAATTTAGATCTAACCTATTGTATTTATATTTGATGTTTTCGATCGATGGAAACAATAGAAACATAAGTGGTACGTGTCATTCTTTTGTGCTATGTTTAGACAAGATCGCTAAATTTCCCTTCATTTACTTTAATAATGTTGTGTTTTTAATTGCCAACTTTATGAATAAATTTTCTATTCCACTGTTGGGTAAACTGAAAATTCATAAGGTTCAATAAAGGCTACTGGCAGTGTCATACGAATTCAAATCTAAAAATAGGGAGAAAACAAAGATATAAACTAAAAATACTGCTTCAGATCATTGGTGCCAAGCATATCGAAAATTAAATATTGATGACATGTTTTAACTTTCCACTGATCTTATGAAAGATTTTGCCTCACAGCAGTTTAAACCAACCCTCCTACAACTGCTGCATAAGCAGTGTTCACCTTGACAATACGTGAATAACACTTTATGCTTGATCTGGTCTGTGAACATCATAAAATTTCACAAATAACCTCTTGAGTCCTAAACAGGTAAGAGTTAATTTGGATCAAGGCAATACCAGAAAATACCAACCCGAATAGACCTTTTAGCTATTCTGAAAAGAATCAGAATCGAACGCTATTTTGCTACATTTTGTAGAATTTTTGAATGTGCACAATAGTGATAGAAGCTCTATCGCCACTCGATCAAACATCGCACATAAAAATATATAAAAATAACGTTCGATCCAGGCTCTTTTATAGAATAGCTAAAAGGTCTATTGTACAGAGGCTGAGGGTTAACATTTTCGGATGGTCAGGGCTGGGCAAAGGCCTGTCTTTTTTAACAAAGTAAAAAGATAATTCTAAAGCCAAAATGATCGTTGGTCTAGCATGAAGCCATTGCACATTTGTTGCCGTTCGACTTGTTCGAACACCCACTGCTCTGTGGTTCAATATCAATAGACCTCATTCTCAAAAGAATCAGAATCGAACGATATTTTGCAACATTTTGTAGAATGTTCGATTGTGCACAATAGTGATCGAAGCTCTAACGTCATTCGATCGAACCTCGCGGACAAAAATGTATAAAAATAACGTTCGATTCAGGCTCTTTTGTAGAATAGCTAAAAGGTCTATTTCGAAGCGGAGTTGTTACGTAATGAGTGAGCATTACCGGATAATAATTCATTACGTCGCATTCGAACGTTTTCAGCCAATCAGACTGTATAACAGAGTTGCTGCTCTGAAAATAGGGTAATAACGCGAGGTTACACCGGGTGAAGAAAAAAAAGCAGCTTGCACTATCTGAACAATTATCAAAGTTTTATCATGCTACCAATTATGAAAATGCATTTTTGTCAAGCACCAAATCAATCAGCCAATAAGAAACAGCCAAACTAAGCCATAAATTATTCACATTCTATAGTCACCCAAAATTTTTGTGAAAATTTCTGAAAATAATTCTTGTCCGAGAATATTTTGTCCGGAAATTACCCGTCCGAAATATTTTGCGTTTAATGTGAGCAGTTTCTTATAATAGCATGAGTGCAAGCCCCCCTGTGTCAAATATATGAATTGCTTATCATGATTTCATATAATAACACCTGTCAATGACATTTAAGATGAAAATCCAGATGAAGGCATTTTGCAAGTGCAGCTGCGAACACACGCAGATAATATTTCTTAAAATCGACAATCAATTGAAAGAATGATCAACCTCTCTTGCTCAACTTTTATAGATATCGCTCTTAACCCTTTTATCCTATTGAACACGAGAGCACATTAACCATCAAAGCATAGTCAACACAAAATAAACAAAAACTTGGAAAGTAAACAAAGATTTCATCTCTCAGTCAAAATACTGAGGTTTGATAGGATAGTAACATAGATAATGTCTTCTCTCTTTAGTGAGGTTTTCATCGTTTAATGCATTTTCTTCTCACTGCAAATTCATTAATGATATTGAGGTTTCATGGTACTATGAGTTAATTAATGCCTTCGTCTTATTGTAAAACCATCCAAAATATTAATGTTTATCGTACGCTCAATCAATAATTACATTCTCTTTGTTGCAAGAATTTGTTATTATCTTCATGTGATGATGTTATGGTCTGCTGGTTTGGATATGATTCTATGGGCTTGATGAAAAGTCAACAAAGTAGCCAATATTCGACAAAGCAAAACAGCAGAACAACAACAACAACACCAACACCAACACCAACAAATACCATTCACAGCACAAAACATAACATAACAAAACACAATATAATATAGCATATAAAAGATCCTGAAAATTTCCTGAAAAGAATTCAAGGGTTGCGAAAGCGTTGTTCTCTGTAGCTTTTCATGCTTCCATGATCTTGAGTTCAAAATATGTTATCTACAACCAATGAGATGTCGCGATGCTTCGCACTCGAGCATAGGGTCTCTAACCTCAAGTGAGCAAAACGGTTAAACTAGATCGAGATCTCTGCCCGTCTAGAGATTTCTGTGGAAAAATATTATTAACATAGCTGGTATGATCTCCTAGTTAAATCTGTTTGAGGCAATCTAAATATGTTTTCGATTTAAAACTTTCAAGCTTAAAGATTAAGTTAGAACCAAGGCAACCATAAGCTTGCAGAAAACTCGTAAAATGGTTTAATTGATATGTTAAAACCACTTGTGGTGTATTAGCAATGTTAGTATCAATCACAATGTTGAATGATTAATTGATTCTCATAAGATATGCTCGAAAAATGAACAAAAAAGATGATGAAATAATCAATCAGTGATAGCATCAATCAATCAATTAATCAATTAATCAATTAATCAATCAATCAATCAATCATTAAGCAAGTAGCTTCTTTTCTCTTGAGGAGGATTCAAGTTGAAATGTTCAAAAGTTAACGATTTTTTTCACAACGGAAAGCCACATCAAAACATCCCAAACGAACATAAATAGCTACAGGGAACAAAGTGCCCTTCATCCTTCCATTCGTTGCAGGAATGTCTATTGTTTAAAAGCGATGACATAACAACATTTATTTCAAGACAAGACAATACAGCTTTATGATTGCCAGGCCAAAATCATTTGCATACAGTATGCCAGACCCCGAGGGTTGGGGCACACATGATCTTTGACATAATATCTGCCACGCAGAGGATGCATAAGATTGGCAAAATCATGACAGAAAGATCTTACCACGCAGTAGATAAATAAATAACATCAACTTGAATCCACCAAAGGCACAAAATGTTTCACCTTAATCAGTCGACTGCCAAACGTCGTCGGAGCTCCAGCTTGCTTCCAACCTGTTCACAAGTCGGTCTAGATATTCATTGACACGAAATGATACTGAATTGATCTACAAGCAGTGATTCAATAATAAACCCTGATAAGATACTTAATAAACATGAATCTTTAATTCAGTTGGATATAATTAGTTAAATTTCATAACAAGCGCTGCGATTTAAAAAGTTTGTGTCTCATTTTTAGGGGCCTTAAAACTTTGTAAGTTGTGCATCTCCCTTGGAGATCTATACCTGACCCCTTTGAATTGCTATTATTGCCGGGCTAATTTCCAGAAATAAACCTCCATAAACCTCTACATAACTCAGATATCATGCAAACCTGGCTAACAGACAAGACAGGGTCACTCTACCATCATGAAGACAAACAGACAAGACAGGGTCTCAAGTAAATAGGCCCTAGGAACTCAAACCAAGAAGAGGCAGGCCACCGCAACGCCGCAGGCACTGCAATGCTCAAGTAGTCTATTTTGACATCAAAGAGATTTCTTCTTGCAAAAGAGCTAACTGTCTACTTTATAATAAAAAACTTTCGGACGGAAATTCGAAAGACTTTTGGAAAAGTAACACTTTCGGACGAACAATTTTTGCATAATGCCAAAATACATGTTTTGATTTTTACGTTAATTAATCATGTGCAACTATCAAGAGTACTCAGCAAAGGCATTCAACAAAGGAAATAGCTCTGTAAGCAGTTTTCGAGATTGCAGACGAGAACACGAGGTACATTCGTCGACTCAAGAACATTGTTACTGACAATTTACAACGTGGAAACTCACTTTAGAAGCAGGATTACCGATGACAGTATATCACTATTTAACAGTGGCATGGGAGAAATTAGTGTTTTTTCTATTTTCAAATAATGAAAAACTTTCGGACAATTAATCTTTCGGACAGGAATTAGTCCAAAAATTTGATCGTCCGAAATCAGCATTTGAATATTGAATATTTTCAAGGAAGCAACGCTAAAAATTGTTTTGTATCTTGAAAGAGCGGTGAAAATCGTTTCTTTTTTGCTAGGGATGTTTTCATCTGGCTAAAGAAATAACCCAATGTCCTTATTTTCACATAAGGCTAGTTTCACATTTTTACATTTAACAAGGGAGCAAGTAAAGTATAGTGTCTTACATTTTAATAACAACACTTGCAAGACTGGAGCTTTGAAGGTTCAATATTGCCAGCAGGATTCTGAAGGTTTCTTTTCTGGGGGGGGGACCCGTACATACACTGCAGCACATACATTTGACAATTCAGCCCCATCCTAGATGCAAGAATTGTTCTTATGCCAGTGTTGGCATTAATTAGCCTAGTGCTATACACTACGCCAACCTTAAACAAAGTAATTATTATCATTATTATTGGCCAGAGCTGGAGAACTCGAAGATCTAAGAACAACTTCAATCAACCTTTTCGAAAGAGTAACACGAGACAAAATCTAAGACCTCAAATATGGAACAGTCTTTCTTCAGACCTAAAATCTGCAAAGAACATCAACAGTTTCAAACATAAGATCAAAGTCTAGACGATAGCCCCTTCATATATTAATAACAACCGAAAAGCAACCAACAGAATGCTGGCTTTATATTTTTCAGAATGAGAACAAATTCTTCTTTTCAACACTTTTCATGATAAAAAATTATTGAAGTGCCTCCTTCCCTGGAATTTTATATTACCAGCTGATATGAATCGCAAATGAGTAGCATGTCTGTGCATCAACACGAGATTAAAGAAAGATATCCTACTTCATGGCTCAAGCGACGAGACGTCTGGCTGGCAAGATATTCCACAATGCAAAAAGCATGTATTTTGTATTAATCTTCTGTTGATTTCAACCACCTCTTTTGACACAAGGTTTCCAAAATCTTGCAAAGGTCATTTGAATGAAAGCTTTTACATTAGATAGGCGTTCTGTTCAAACCGCGAATTTTCAGAAAGTTCCAAAATGACATTACCATTGATAAAATGGTTACCACATCATGAAGGATGCTTAAGATTAATTTAAAATGGAAGCAAGAAAGTAGATTAATGAATTCTTTGAGTTAGCTGTACAGGAAATTTAAATCTTATCTGCAAGAAATGCAGGTTTCTAAACGAACGAATTAAGATCAGATAGCTGAATTTTAATATTTAGTGGATTCACCGTTAAGTTTTAGATTAGATAAGACTCACTGCTTGATTAAAGAAGATTATTTGGAAAGAGACAGGCCTAAGAATTTAGATACAGGAAAGCCAGCATACAAGGACCTAAATTTTTCAAACCAAGCTGTCCTGGTTCTTATGTAACGGATAAAATTCATGAAATCATGCCATAGGTTCATAAATTAGATTCCTAAATTTTGTGAATAAGTTTTCTTCCAATGATGTTTCTTTATCTATCTTTGAAATTATTATTATTATTATCGATGTATTTGCAGTAGGCAAACATACAAATCGCTATAATAAAAGCTAATTCACGCCTACTATCTAACAAAGTAAAAAGAAATTATAACAAAATGCAATGATACAAAATAATTAGCTACCAATATGTGTACAGATTTTTGAAATATTCAAAAAATGTTCCAATGTTTTTTTCGCTTACTTTTGTGCTATTGACAATGCGACAAAATCATCTGTTCAAGAACCCAACCTGAGCCACGAAAAGTCTGCATATTCTACAAGTACATTCCTCTCTCCTCCAGGCTTTGATTTTCCTTTTTGAAACAAGAGAGAGTATCTGACTGTTTTAGGTCATTGGAAAGTGCCTGCCATAACCTACACCCAAGAAACAATACCGTCTCTAAGACATAGCATGTAGTACGTGCTTGTGGCAAGGATAGGATATGGCAGCATCTTAACCCATAAGAAACCAATAATATCTTTCTTTAAAGTCAAAATATTGTGATAGACAATGAAACACTAACATTGTAGTGGGACCAGATTTGTTTAGGCCTATTAGATGACTGAAGAGCAATACCTTTTTTTGCATATTTGCACTTTGATCAAATCAATGATAAGTGCTCACTTGTTCTTCAAAAAAGAACCTATGAAAACCAGGCTCCCGACCTGGGTGAAAAAGCTCCTACATAAACGAGTAAATATTGAAGATTTGGGCTGTGGTGGGTTCTTGTTTGAGGAAGGTTCGTATATGCGGGAGTTACTGTAAGATCTAAAGACAAGAATACCACGAAACTGATGATCAAAGAAGCATCTCTGGACACGCGCATAATAAAAAGACAAGGAAGATCAAAATATCCAAATAACAAAACAAGGAAAAGCTGAGAAAATACTTGACTTAGTGTCTTTTCAAATAAAAAAGATTATTCAATTTATGTATTAATATCGTGCAGGTCTTAGCAATTGTAGCAGTAAACAAATTTTTCCAATGACAAATCAAATATATGATTGTTTTCTGCTATTTGTTAAAATGTTATGAAATGTTCAAAGAGTTTACAAAACTTTGAGATCTTTGCAAAGAAATTTTACTTGTGTGACAATGTTCATTCTGACTTCTCATAGATTTTGTTTTATAAAACGGAGATGATATTAAGAAAGAAATCTTGCATTTTCGTCATAAAAAATTGGATCAAAAGATTAAGAATAGCTTAAACATCATATTTTTGTGAAGGATTTAAATAATAATGCGTTTCATGAATTTGATTATTGTAACCTTTAGATCACGTAACAAGATAAAACCTAAAGATGCAACAGCTTTGTTGAGGAAGAAGACAAAGATGTTGATAAACGAATTGATTACGCTGATCAAAACATCAAAATAAATTTGAAATATGACAAGATTTGATGAAATAATTACAATCCTCCGCAATAAAACCCTAAAAGCCAATCAGATCCTTTTATCAGCCTTATCAACCAATCAGATACAGATGTATTTTCTTGAAGACGATCAGCGTCATTGGATTGATTGATAACAACTCCTCATTATAATCCTCCGCAATATGAGCCTATTAGCCAATCATATCCTCGTATGAGCCCTATCAACCAATCAGATACAGATATATTGTCTTGAAGAAGATCGGCGTCATGGGACTGACTGATAACAATCCCTTTTGCCATACTTTTCTATCATCTATGCTATCTCAAAACTGAAAGTTTGCACTGTATAGCAAACCATATTTCTTCCCCAATATTGATGTTGATTATAAGTGCCAATTAAAAATGTTATTAGTACAATCTATATCTGACCAAATCATATTGTGTATTTCTCAATTTGATGCCTAATCTTGCACCATGCAAATTTGCTAAGTAGAAATGAAGATTCAAAGCATTTTCGAAAAGTGCTCAACTCGGTTAGAATTGGTTACATAAAAGTATATAAACGGAGTTAAAGAGCTCTTACCACCCAGGGTGCATATGATACTATTCTTGAAAACAGGATGCAAGGTTCTTAGATAGGTTCTTATCAAAAGAATTAATTACAGATCTTTGGGAATTTAGGCCAAATATAAGAAAACAACTTTTTCACATACACACTATCATGACACAATTTTATATAGAACAATCTTATCTACCAAGCCTTATCTGTATCAAATCCATTCATAGAAGGAATTTTTACACAGGGTTTGTATCTACTTAAGTATTTGGCTAAATTTCTTTGAAAAATCTTATCACATATTTACAACCAGTAGTTTACATGTAACTTTTTTTTAAATAAGAACCTTCCTCGAATTTCAGGATGAATAGGTTCTTCTGTTATGTGGTGAAATTAGAACATTTTAGGCCTTAGGTTCTTATAAGTGGGTGGTTCTTATATGCGGGTTTTTACTGTACTGCACAGTGGATTCATATTTTCCGCTAGGACCAAATTTGATTTTCAGACAGTCTGAAATTGCAGCGAGGCCGCCAAGGCAAGTATAGCTTGGAAAATCTAAATATAATTTTCGATAGATGAAAACAATGCGCGTGGCATGTGGTTTCTCTTGCTCTATTCTTAGACTTGACCACTATATCTACGGTCGTTTACTTTACATATCAGCCATCTTAGAGCAGAATGTTCTACGATTGAAAACCCGTTTCGCTAAAAAGCCAGTTCGTTACCAAATCAGAATTTTCAACACGACAGTTTCCTTCAACCAGAAGCGAAAATGTTTACAGTGATGCCAAATTAATTTCTTATTGCATTCAAGAACAATAGTTATAACGGTGGTCATGGGTTAACTTATCTTGAGTAATGATCTTCATTCTGAACATTTCCTATTTACAATCTCAGCATGAAATTTGTAAAATGAAAACCAGAAAGAGAAACCCGATTCCAAAGGATTTAAAAACCTATCAAGTAAATAAATTAATATCTCATGGCGATTTTTTATTCATAATCAAAGAAAATATTTGAAAATGAGAGCAGGATGAAAATTAATGCAGAATGTTTAATGAGGTAGATATTTTCTTTTCATTGAAATACAACAATAATGATCTGCCAATGCCGATGCTTGCAAGAGAAGTTTGGAATTCATGTTTTTATCAGAACAATTGAATGAACTTCCTTCTTGAAAGTAGAAAGAAATAGTGCTCGCTTCGCTCGCACTCCAACATTCCTAGATCATGCGGAGGGCTAAACAAACAGGCAGCTTATAAGTTGAACGAAGGTTGCAAATATTATTCTATATCTAAATAAATCGATGACCTGGTCAAGGTTTAATGATGAAATCTGCATCAGACATGTGCCCATCCTTAGATTTCCTGAATGATAAGGAAACGTTCAAAGATTAAAATGCAATCTTGATGCTAGTTACGCAATAGTGTATCTCGTGCAGTTTGTTTGGATCGCTATGTTATCTTCTGAATTGCCATGATTTAGATCGAATGCCACCCTCGCATTGATAATCGATTATGAATGTTAGAAAAGAAAGGAAATACGAAAACTGCTGCTTCGAATCTGAAGAATTGTGTGGGATACTGCATGCATGGATGTTTACAGACATCAGCTGTTAAAACTGTTTTTTTTAACACAAACGCTAAACTCATAGAGATCTGTTAAAGTTTAGAGATCAATCGGAGATTGTTTTAATGAATTGAACCTTGCACAAAAGGAGCATATAATTTACTCACCAAATGTGTTTTTTGTGCGATGTGCTTTTTTTACTGCATCCTTAACCACAAGCGCATAGTGCTTCGCAGCGCACTGTTTTATCACAAGGGAACGATGGGATAACTTCCTTCCTCACTTTCACCCTCGTACCCCTGTGACAACACAGTGTACTGTGAGGCACTATGCGCAGGCAGTTAAGGAGGCAATCAAAACAACACACTGCACAAAAAACACACAATTGGTAAGTAAATTATTTTTCTTTTAGCACATGATTGAACATACATTAGATGTTTCTTCGTACATTTTCCTGTCTTTTAAAAACATAATTTGCCATGTGCTTGAACGATTAACGGATAATGTCATTCAGACAGAAAGTCGTAAATCAGGCACGCGGTGACGATACCAATGGCAATTTGCGGGAGCCATGGAGAGAAACAAATACATATATTCAACTTACTGCTCAGTTCATTCACTTTACGGTACAGTTAGTTTGCATGAAGCTTACTGCTTACTCTTAGTGGATATGCTTCTAGTAGAGCTTTCTAGAGCCTTCGTTTTTGATCTCACAAATAGGTTTTTTCTTTAACGAAACTTGACACATCCGATAATTTGCAAATGAATTAACGCAAATTAAAAGCCAATATGGCGGTCAGTCATTACTAGTTAGCTATGAAACACCAGGTTTGAAAAACACCGGGTTCTGTCCAGTTTTACAGGCTTTGATTCAAACAAGAAAACCACGATAGCAAAAGCGGTAGAACTATCAATTTGAGGTTTGCTAAAAAGACGATTGTTATGAGGTCATGGGGCGCTCACTCAGCTAGATATTAGAAAACATACAATTCCGACTAAGAATATCGTGATGGTTCGTAGTTCATTTCCGTAAAGTAGGGTAAGGTGGGGAAAAGTGGTTCAAAGATAAATTCAAACCTTCTAAACAGGCCTAAAATAGCGACCAAATTCTCCTAGTAATTCTGCCTCACAGCAATGATTTCAACACGCTTCAGCATGTGTTATCCTCTTGGGAGGATGAGATCGCCTGGGAAAATATTGCCAAACTCTTCAAAGAATACGAAGACGTCACTTATTTTGAATCCAATTTGCAAAATTAGATCTATTTGTATAATTCTATCTCAGTTGTTTTATCGCAAAACAAATGTTAGTATTCCTCATTTTGAGAAGATACAAAATACGATAACTTAGCTTTGGATATCACCACAGCTAATTATATCAACGCATACTACAATCAAAATACAGCTAAATTAAGACGAAAGTAAATTTCATTGAGCAAAATTGATTTGTAGAAGCAGGTGGGTGGCTGAAAGTCACGAAAATATTTTGAATGGACCCAAAAGCTTCTCATCGAACTTTCAATTATATTCTAATCAAAATCTACTTCTGAAAATCAAAAGCAGTTGAATATGCACAATAAGTTTGCAACCATGCTTAGAAATTTCCCAAACAAATGGTTAGCTGGCAAGTAAATAGAGCTGAAATTGAAAGCAAAAAAGAATTTCAAGGGGCTCCGTCGTCACATTGTCAGCAAATCAAATCTGCAAAAACTATTTCAGCAATTTGTTTGGTGTCTTCACCCAAGCCACCAAACGTAACCGTAAAACATCCACTAATGTCCGAACAATTGTAAGAGATATGAATAATTGGTTTGTTCCTCTGTGAAGTAGATAGATTTAGTTTTAAAATAACATTTTCATTTTGAAAAAAAGATGAAAAGTCCGTGTGGCATTGCCTTTCAAGACGTAGGCGTTTTCTTTGTCCTATTCATAGCTTGGCTATAATTAGCTCCATCAACTAACTTCAAGGTACTATCAGCGCATGTGAAACACAAATTTACATCAATAAGCTATCATATATTTACATGTTTAGTCCGCGTTCTTTAACTCACCTGCATAACGTTGTCTGACGCACTTCCCAATCATGCTAGTGATCTCCTTACAAAATGAAAACTAACCTATCAACCAACCAACAACTAAGTACAATCAATAATGAAGTGGAAGCGTAAATCAAATCACAAATGTTCTTGCCAGAACACAATACTCCTGCTGGCATCTCTAAACCGAAAACACGATTTTGCCAATCTTTAAATCCTCTCAAGTATACGAAAAGAGTAAACAATACGATCAAATCTCGAAGCCGCATACGTAATTAGTTAGAATCCAGAACTCAAATTTGATATTTAAAACACTAGGGGATGCTAAAGTTTGAAGGTTCCATGTGGCTATTTAATTCCGAATTCTGAAGTCATAGCTTTAAATTTATCCACACAGCTGTGAGTTTAAGCCAAGTTTGTGGCAAATTATCATTTCAGGAGATTGTTGGGGACCCAATAACAACTTTGCATATGTTAAAAGGATTTCGTCCTATCAACTGACAACAATTGCATTGACTGCCCCAACATACAATAAACCTGATACTCAACAAACTTGATCAAAGACCTTCACTCAAACGAATACACCGTTAACTCTCTTTCTATGTGCGTATCAAGGCGCATTCCATTTCTCATCTGACGCCAAATTCTGTTGGTGTTCTCTTAATCCTTCCTATATCATTCGAATTTTCTATTCTAATCAACAATCGTTGTTATAAACTTGATCAAGCCATGGCCAAATCAACTGTAGAAAACACACCGAAATATGATGACTGTCTTTGGTATGTTGACGTCTATAGTATTCAACGAGGGGTGTATCACTCTTTCGAAAAGGCGTACGAGATTATTGAAAACAATAGGATTTTTAGGGATTTTTTGCAGATTTTTCTTGAAAACAAAAGGATTTTGCCAAAGGTGTACGAGATTTTTACAGAGTGATACGCCCCTCGGTATTCAAGGTTTAAAGCCTTACTAGGCACCAATAAAACTAGATGTGGCATACGACCAATTTAACCATGTCGATTCTCTCTGATATGGACTGTTGCAGTACGAATTCAGTAACCAATTGGCACTTTATTTTCCAAAAGAATGATCTTGGACGCTAAGGCCAACGAAATTCAGATGGATCATTTAAGTTCTATATTTGGGAGCATAATATTCCAAATAATTAGAGAATTCATCTCTTTGAAAAGTTTTTGATTCTCTAAGTAAAATAATTAGTAACAATTCATCAATTGGCCTTCGACATCGATGTTAGTTGTCTGTAAGGTTCTAGCACAATTATTGATATTCTAGAAAATTGTCACACTTGCGCGAAGTATCAGATGATATAGCTTGCTCGTGATTCTTTTAGGTAGAAGAGCAAACATGTATATTGAGGATAAGTTTTTGATAAGTTTGAGAGATAAAAATGCCTCTGCTGAAAATAAATGATCTGCTTCTGAATCTCTTTAATCTCTTCAGGACACATTGAGCTACAAGCAGATCAAAGCTTTCATGTTGCACGAAATCTGGTTTAAAACTAGACATGATCCAACGCACTTTCATGTAAACAGAACTTATTTGTCTGGAATGAAAATAACTTTAAATGGAAAGCTAAATCTGGCAATAACCAGTGAGTGAATCAAACATTAAACCTAAGCTCCTATGTACAGGCTTAGCGTATTGTATCAAACGCGTCGAGGTTTCTTTCGGCTTCGGGACAATTCTATACAGCATTGGTAAGCATCCTAGACAGACTGCAGGAGATCTTTAATCATATTCAAAGTAGTTCACATACAAACAGGTGGTATAATACATATTTGTAATTGATCGAATGAATAAATACACGAAATATTCATAACTCAATATGACTGAGTTTGCCGCCTGATTCATTTGCGCTATCAAAGAATGTTATTGATATGCTGAATCGATTGGTTTAACCATAAACCTAGATTTTTAGCTTGACATGTTTTGATTTCTTAATATATTTGCCTGACTAATGCTAAAGGCGTCATTCTTTTTCACAGAGTGATATATGCGTGCATCGTTTGCCTGTAGATTTTTGATATTGTGAGATAGACAACTTGTGAATCAAATTAAAAATTCTAGGTTTGATACATTACGAATCTACATCTGGATTTTTACGACGAATTTCACGACTTGTGAATGAAATTACAAGTTCTAGGTCTGATATATTGTGAATCTGCATCCAACGATCGCTGCCATATGAAACATGATTTTGCCTTTATTTTCACTCATTCTTATATCCATGAATTCATTCCTTCTTTCACCTCTTCATTTTCATCCATTTTAGTTACGAATTGAGAAGGCCTAAAGTATAAAGGGAGTAGAACAACTCCTAGTCGTTCTGCCTTTGTGTGTATTGATAGCATTACAACAAACATAATGGCAGAGATGTTATTTATCATACCCCAGCAAAGGTATGTGAATTCAGCCAAAACATCATTTTGCCAAGTTTAATGGAAAAGCTTGAGGCTGTCCAGTATTCTGCTGCTCTAGCTGTAACAGGAACATGGAGGGGAACATCGCGTGAAAAACTCTATGCAGAGCTTGGTTGGGAGTCACTAAGTTCCCGTAGGTGGAGTAGACGCATGACTTTGTTCTACAAGATAATGAATAATCTCACTCCCTTGTATACAAAGGAGCCGATTCCACCACCTCATCAGTCGCAATACTCTCTTCGCAATCAGGATGTTATTGGGCGATTAAGGGCAAGAACAGAAAAATATCAATCTAGTTTCTATCCTAACTGCATAACTGAATGGAATAAACTCGATCCTGAGATTAGGATTACACCGTCCATTGCTGCCTTTAAGTCAAAGCTTTTATCAATAATTCGTCCCCCTGCAAAACCTGTCTTTGGGATTCATGACCCATTAGGTTTATCGTATCTTTCCCAAATAAGAGTCGGTCTCAGTAAATTAAATTTTCACAAATTTAAGCACAACTTTAAGGACACCATAAACCCAATGTGCCCTACAAATGACGGTATTGAGGATACGGAGCACTTTTTGCTGCTTTGTCCTTCATTTAGCATCCAACGACGAGATCTTCTCGCTGGCCTTTCAGTAGTATTACAACCATTTGTTCAAATCAACACCCTCTCGAACAACGTTCTGGTACAACTTTTATTGTATGGTGATAAAGACCTTTCTAGTGACGTAAATAAACATGTTCTCGAACTGACTCTAAATTTCATTCACCAAACTGATCGGTTTGACTAAGGAAATTCTAAACCTTTGTTTTACACTTAATAATCACCAAGTCCCCTTACCTCTATTTCTTTTGCTTGTAAGTTTGTTTCACATTTGTTGGGGAGATGAGATCGGGTTTGTTCGCAGAAATTAAATGTCCCCCCGTGCATACAGTAGATACGCATGCGTATTAGCAATTTTAACATCGATACGTTGCAGCCCCCGTCTATTATCCACAACAAACCATTACGAATGCTGCGTTCCTTAGAATTAACGACAGATTGGCGAAGCGGTAGCCTCGAGTTCCTCACACGCCTGCAACCCGAGTTCGAATCCCTTTGGGAGAAACTTTTTATTTTATAATTTTTTTCTTCATGTCCGGGTCCCTGCTTGTTCTGCTAGTGCAACCTGTATGAACATCATATTGCAGCCTGCAACCCGAGTTCGAATCCCTTTGGGAGAAACTTTTTATTTTATAATTTTTTTCTTCATGTCCGGGTCCCTGCTTGTTCTGCTAGTGCAACCTGTATGAACATCATATTCTGAGCTCTCCATAATGCAAGCAACGGGCTTTAAACCAAAACCAACCCCACGTTTAGGCTAAGAGCAAAGAGGCACTTGGACCTAGACTGATGATATGGTCGTAGTTATCGCTATTGAAATACTGCCGGACGCTCCTAACTACGACTCATAATCAAACGCCATTATTTTGAAATGACTATGACTGCCTCGTTTCGATAAGGGCCTAGGCAGAAAAACACAAACATTTGTAGTTTTCAAATGAAACACATTGATTTGAAAACTTCACAATAAATCAGTTAGTGCTTAGCGAAAGCAGCAAAATAGTACCTACGTACAAGATTTGATATTGTCGCCAACTGTTTTCATGGTCCTCTTGTTCGTAAGACTTTGTTTTGTCCGGCCAAGCTCCTTGAAACTCTGCTTTGAGCTTCGAGTTTCCGTTGGTCAACATCAATCAATCGAATTTGCAGAGATTCTAATGGCGTTGTATTTTGTTGTATACTTTGTACATGGCTGCGTATAGCAGCCTCGTTCCCAAGGGCGTTCAAAAGTGAAAAAAGTCAGTCCAAAAATATTGCCGTAATAATATGAGTCCCAGTAAGAGCGGTCTCGGTCTGGTGTAATAGTCTCGTTTTGAATAGCGATTACTGGGACTCATCGTAATCAGTCTAACTTGGACCGACGACGACGGGTATTTGTCTCACGACGACACAAGCACTCTACAGCATACTGTGTCGAGCTGTGTGCTGTTGTTTCCCTGCTTACCCCTGATAACAACGAGTGAAGATTGCCGTGAAGTGTCGTAATTTTGCGGGAAACTCTCCGTAATTTTTATTTTCCTTGTTATTCCTTGTTAGAACTCTAATAGTGATTCAAAACCTAACTGTAATACGCATGCGCATCTACCGCAAGAAGCCAGATCGTTCTGTGAACAAACCACTTACGCTTTTGTTCTACACAATAGAATCGAGACCTCGTCTCCCCAACAAACATTGGATGTTAGGCTCATTGGGCACAAATCCATCCAAATCTGATATCGAATCTCCAATTTCACCCATTTTGTAAAAAGACCTGCTCTGCCCAAAGTTAGCCCGACATGCAAAGTGAAACGAACCTTAGTAATTATCAGTAAAAATCGTTTATGTGTATTTTTCGTAGCCGTATATTTAATTCTAGTTAAACATAATGGCGAGGACTTTTTATCAATATACATTGCGCTTGAATTGTAAATCTCAACTCCATAGAGTGTCAGTAGCAGGACGAAACCAATCGAAGTAATAAAGGGGTAGCGAGTTCTGCGCTGCCTTTTTTAGCGTAATCGTCCTTGACAAATTTCAATCAAAATACTTCAGATGGAATCTTCGACCAAATGTTACCAGAAGGTTCCCTTTGACTTAAATTGTATTAGTCAGCAAAATATTATCTAGCCTGCGTGCAGACTCTACTGATTCCATGAAGAGAAGTGGAGAAGTGAGCACTTCTCTTCAGGGAATCAGTTGAGTCTGCACGCAGGGCTAAATATTGTCTGATACTATACTACCACGATGTTTTGATTTAGACCCTATACACATTGTACCAGTACAACTTTGGATCCGAACAAAAATGTAACGGATCAGCCTCTCGTCTTTACTCTTCTTGCTGATCCGGAACGCGTTTGTTCCTCCCATCTACTGAACCGGTACAACTTTGGATCGTTTGTTCCTCCCATCTACTGAAAAATCTTGGATTGCAGCAGTTTACACGCTCTTAAACTGTAACAACTTAGCCTGCGCATTTGTAGCAGATCAAAATTGCATCGGTATACCGGGTGTCTCAAAATAATGTATTATTGTTTGATTGCTTACATGTCCATAACCAATGAACCGATATTCAAACACTTTGTTTTATTTGATTGCCTGGAGGCTAAATTGTATTGTAAGATGTTGATTGTGGTTTTATCAGCTTCTGAAAATTTGTTCATCGGTTGTGGACATATAAGCAAAGCAATCAAACGATAATACATCATTTTGGGACACCCGGTATCGTAAATGTGGTGCCTTAGTACAATGCAACCAGAGTTGAGAAATCTATTCTTTAGAAAGAAAAGTTGCTTCATGATGTAGGAGAGGTGAATATTTTGTTTTACGAAATTAACTCTTGCTGTTGAGCAGTGATATTTCATGTTATCACTCTCAATACATTTATGTTTGATTAGCACAGCAATTTTTAATTTCTACATCTGCATCTTTCTAATAAGTTTGTTTTATCTTTGTACAACTATCATTGCCTACAGATGCCTCACAAAAGGAGATATACATTTCCCCATCTCCCCTTATGTGACAGTTTAGCACTTAGTAGAAATCTTATCATAACAGTATCCGCTGCTAATTATTATGAAGTGATATCCAAGCTCGCAGTTGACATAAAAATGTGTAACACGGTGGTAACACTTTGGTCAACAGCTGCACCATCATGCCAGCTTAGGTCTCTCATATTTGCCAGCATGGCTATATTCTTCTTTTGAAGGAAAAATAACTAACTACAATTAAATGACAATTTCGTATTCATGAGTGACAAATTGGTGCAGCTGCAAAATTAGGTTGCATTTAGCAAGGATGAATTTTGTAAAACAAAGGATACAGTTATCTTTAAGACGAATCAGTTTGACGTTCTGAAGAATAGATTTCACACTTTCAACACAGCTGAACATAATTTTTGCTTTCTGTCTGTTTATTTTGATTTGATTGAGTGCATTCAGAGATGTGACATTTATTCCTCAGAGAAGAAAATCACTTCGTCTTTTTGGAAACCTGAATCTTTTGTTTTAACAAATTTTCTCTTGCTGGTGTATACAAAAAATTGCTGACAAATGCTCGCCACGATGCAAAAACTGAGCAACTCTACATCTCAATCTGATTTATTTATGAATAAATTCGGTATTTTTGGCAATCAAGAATCATTTCAGAAGCTAGCAAAACGAAACATCTGGCTACAAGGAAACTAAAAAATTCGTGTATTATTTGGTCTGTTAAGGCCAATTTCCATCACAGCGAATCGTAGCGAATCGTAGCGATTGGTTTTTGAGATTGCCGGTAAAATCAATCTCCATTTGTAAGCTCGATTGCTGGCGAGACAATAGCAATTGAAATAGGAATTGAAAATTTGAATCAAATTGCATAACTTTCGCTGGCGATCGCTGAAAAGTTCAAGCAACTAGAATTTTCAAGGCGAACCGCAGCGACCGAGCTGTAGGTGTGAAAAACTGAACTGCACGTGCTTTCGCTTTAATCATAGCTAATTGACTATGGAGATTGGCCTTTAGATAGAGCAGACGAAAATTCGTAGCTTTGAGACCCCCTAGCTCTCTGCAACGGATCCCGAAATTGGGTAACATTTGATATTTTCTACCTTAATCTTTCCTCTTGATTTTCATTTCAAAAAGCTAACCTGTATCAGATTGCTCGATGACGTCATTTTTACGCCGTTTCTGCTCGGTTTGTTACTAATGATGATGATGATGATGATGATGATGATGATGATGATGATGATGATGATGATGATGATGATGATGATGATGATGATGATGATGATGATGATGATGATGATGATGATGATGATGATGATGATGATGATGATGATGATGATGATGATGATGATGGTGATGGTGATCAGTTCAGTTCAGTTCAGTTCAGTTTTCATTTTAAAATTCACTCAACATACAATTTTCAATACAAAATACATTAAATACAATAATACAGATAATAACAAACGATACAAGCACCTAGAATTAAACTAAGGAAGAGAACATATGAAAACTGTATGTGGGGAATTCCTTAAAGGAGGAGCTCTCTCAGTAGATAGACTAATCGAGGAGAGAGCACCCCCTATTAAAAAAAAAAAAATCCGTATTTTCAGTAATCAGTATGATTCCAAAAGATGCGTTATGTGCAAGAGACCCAGAATGACCACAGTGACCCCAAGCCCACGGATCCCACTCCAGGCAAAAAACCCAAATCCACAGCTAACGCCACGGCAGGGTTTTGTACCCAGAATAGGCCCCAAAAGCAAGAGCCCACCAAAGCCACTCCAAAGTCATCATGCTTTAAGGAATTTTGAAATTTACAGCCTTGACTGAAAAATGCAACCAAAATCGTGGATTTAAATACTAATATTTAATATTTTGTTGCGAACAAATGGATTTTCAATTGCCGACGAAAACTTAACTTTGAGGGGCATTGCTTGATGATGATAGGAATGTCATTCCAGGATTTAGCACCTGTGTATCTGACAGATCTTATTCCATATTGCAAAGTATTTTTACGATTTAAAAAAATACCATCCATACATGCCAGCCTTGTATCATATTGATGAACAGAGGACAACAAAGTAAAATAATCATGAAAATATGAGGGAAAAATTTTGTTAACACATTCATACACAAAAGAAAGGAGCTTTAAATAAAATAAATCATATAACTTATGAATTTTCAACTCGGAAAAGATTGGGGTAGAAGGAGCAGCAAAATTATTGAAAGTGATGGCTCTAACAATTTTCTTTTGTAAAACATAAATGGGCTTAGTGTGGATGTCATAGGTTAGACCCCACACAACAATCCCATACTGAATAAATGAGCCAAATAAGGAATGGTACAGGGAGACTAAGACACTAGAAGGGAGAAGATGCCTTATTTTGAAGAACACACCAGATGTTCTTGCTAACTTTTCAGAGAGTTCATTCAAGTGATATTTCCAGGTAAGGTTTTCATCCAGCAGAAGACCAAGAAATTTAACATATTTAACCTGCTTGACATGCTTCTTTCCTATTTTAATGTTGACAGTTTCATGCAACGAATTCTTTAAAGAATGAAAAATTATAAAGTTAGTTTTGTCTACATTTAGAGCAAGTTTATTAGCATCTAGCCACTTTTTTATATGTTTAAGTTCCGTGTTAACTACCTTCTGTAATTTATGTAAACAGTCTGATTCATAGTAGATGTTAGTATCATCAGCAAAAAGATAAAAAGATAGTCTGGTTGATGAGTTAGGAAGATCATTGATATATATGAGGAATAGGAGTGGACCAAGGACAGAGCCCTGTGGTACTCCACAAGTAATATTGAGGCAGTTAGAGTTGTGACCATTAACAGATACATATTGGCTTCTATTGCAAAGATAGGAACTGAACCATGCCAAAGCTGTACCACGAACACCATAATGTTCCAGTTTGCCGAGGAGGATTTTATGATTGACTGTATCAAATGCTTTTTGCAAATCAATGAAAATGCCACATCCGTACTTCTTATTATCTAAGGTATTTTTAATTGATTCAGTTAAACTGATCAAAGCATGATCTATTGAGTGAGAAGCACGAAAACCAAACTGGAGATTATACAAGACTTCATGTAGCTCTAAGAAATTATATAAGCGCTTATACATCAATTTCTCTATGATTTTACTGAAAACAGATAAAAGAGATATAGGCCTATAATTTGAAGAAGTCAAAGAACAACCCTTTTAGAACAAGGGTATAACTTTGGCTTGCTTCATTTTGGTAGGAAAGACACCAGTTAGAAAAGACTCATTAATGATTAGAGATAAGGGAGAAGATACATAAGGAGACAGAATTTTAAACAACTTCATAGGGATACTATTAGGACCTATTGATTTACCAGTTTTAAACTGATCAATTATATCTGATATTTCATAAGGGACTGAGGGAGATATAAAGAAAGAATGAGGATTCTCATTTGATAGATAATCCAAGGGGGATTTTTTTGACCTGGGTATCTTCTTAGTGACATCATCAGCTACATTAACAAAGAAGTTATTAAAAATGTTAGTGATGGTGATGATGATGATGATGATGATGATGATGATGATGATGACGATGGTGATGATGACGATGATGATGATGACGATGATGATGATGGTGATGATGATGATGGTGATTAAATCACGCACATTTCATATTCGATTCCATAAGTATATTGAAGTTAATGAGAGGACAACTACTTTATCAAACAGCCAGTGACGGGTACAAGTTCTTGATTTGCCAAAGCATTCAGGGCTATTATTAGTAAACCGTGAAAAGGCAGATGCAACCACACCTGACTAAACAAAACTGGTGGCACGATGACCAGATGATAAACAAATTTTCTTCAAAAATACGATGTTTATCGATGACACCATTAACTGTGGTCATATGCTATATAGTCTATTATTTATAAAAATATCTTATTTAATGCCAAGTAAACCACACCATGCTTTCAATTTTACTTCCCCTTGACAAACAACAAAACTGTTCTTAGTGAATATTATCTGCCTGCCAAATCGTGCTTTTATGCAAAATAGTCCTTCCTGTTGTACTCGTAGGTCAAATCTAGGGATTACCCAACCCCCCTTCCCCCACGCAGAGCAACAGTAGCAGAAATGCGGTTCTACCATACTTTCATGGATTTGGCTAAGAGCTTTCTGGGGTAGCAATTTCTTAGCATACTTTCAAACACCTAATGCGTGAGAGAGGACGAGAGACATTAGAACGCAAGAATCTAGTGTGCTCACCCAAAACAAGATACTGATCAAGTTGAATGCCTAAGTACGCCCAGGCACCTTTAGGTCATCGTTTACACATTTATTTGCTGACTAATGCCACACCTAACAATCTTGATCAATCTGTAAGCTTGCTTTTCTTGAAGACAGATTCTGTTCAACAAACAAGCCAGCTTTTAACCAATCCAAAACAAAGACGTCACTATTTTAATTTTTTGGGAGAGGTGACCTTCCTGACTCCAAGTTCATCTTGTTGACCTTTAACTTTCTTTTACCCTTTCTCATTATAAATTCTGAAGCAGCAGTGTTTAATACATAATAAAGGCTTCGATATTTTGACTCAGTTATCAACTATCTCAAGAAGATGACGTTGTTGAATGTGTTTACATAAAGCCGAACTATTCTTCGAAATTTGATGATCTCAGTTCCTACAGGTCTTATATTTACTTCATTCAATAAAGACTGCTTCCTACCCAAAACTCAATCATCTTTTTAGATTTGACTGTTACTGATGTTCAGCAAAGTTATTCTCATTGCAAATGCAATAGATTTATTGGTAATGACAGCGTATCAGGTGATCTATTGTTTCTCTTATTAATGAAAAACGTAACTCAGGCCCTCAGGCCCTAAAGTATTTTCTTATCATTGTACAATTTCATTTTTGCATTAACAATGATTTCATCAGAAAGAAAACATATTACGCGCTGTTTTCCAACAGATAAATGCTTTTGCACGATCCGGTTCTTTTAAAGAAAATTACTTTAATATCTGCACATTCATCGGGACCGTGCATGACCCGAAGGTTGCTTTGTATGATGATAATTTCTACGTAATACAACAACACAATAGCAAATTTCATGACAATGACTGAAACAAAAACTAGCAATAACAATGTTCAGGGAGTGCTGCCTACTGGGTTTACTCAGAAAATGGTTTTCAAAATGTCCTCAAAAGTCCCGAAATCATAAGACTCCAAAAATAGTTATAGTTGCATGACAAATAGATTGGTGAATTACGTGAATTGACCATGCATATACACAACACAACAATGAGATAATATCATCATACCTGCAATTCTGCACATGCGCATGCCTTTAACGTGTGTGGTAACCGCAGTGATATCATTTGATAGCCACAATTGGTTCTGCAAAAACTGTTGACTACAGACAGCATACATGCAGAATGCATTGACAACCCCTCTTGAAGCAAGCTTCACAGCAATGAGAAATCAGAATTTCAGTCCAGGGAGCCGAGACAAATGGGCTTGTAAGCGTACCTATATCACCCAAACAGATCAGGTAGGCAGATTCTTGCTTTTAATCCACTACAAATATTGAGACATCTTTAAAGCATTCAAAACCGACTCATCGGTGCTGATATGACAAAAATGACACAACTATAAAATAAAAAACGAACTGGTGAACTGATTCAGACAGAGCTGGTTTTATTCAAAAATGTAGACAACTATATCATTCTCTGTTAGCAGCTTTGAAGGTGTTGTGGCGCAGTGGTGTAATCCTCTGACTTTGCAGCCAGAACAGTCAGACGGAGTGGGTTCGATACCCGGTAGGACCCCATCACTTGAGCGTCATGACAGGGGTCGCGGACTCGATTAGGTCTGCTCTATTTCTGCGATCCCAGCGCTTGGCGCTGAAAAACGCAACTTCACCTTCACCTTCACCAGCTTTGCACTGATAATTTGAAGCATTGGTGCGGCTACAACTGGTAGACATGACATAAACAGAAACAAAGATATGAAATCATAAAATCAACCATGCGTCTTTTACACATCTCTGTTCACCGATTCAGACAAAAATTTCACACTGTATCTCCATTCAGCAGACTAACCATTCATGGCAGCAAGAGCTTCAATATCAAATCAAAAATCGGTAACATTGACCTAGGCTTCTAAACAGTTCAGATAAAGAACTCCTTTTGACATAGCAACCAACTTGATAGATTTTTGTTATTAATTTAGTGTGATTTTAGATATCATTGAGGCAGTTAACACCTTTTTGTAAATGGTATCGTAAAATAGCAGGTAGCCATGGAGTGGGTAATCAAAGGTTGTAAATTTTTAACAAGA
The DNA here is from genome assembly GCA_039566865.1 of Aurelia coerulea. Lineage (NCBI taxonomy): Eukaryota > Metazoa > Cnidaria > Scyphozoa > Semaeostomeae > Ulmaridae > Aurelia > Aurelia coerulea. Next base: position 1,428,208 of record CM076944.1, on the reverse strand, counting down.
TTTGGTTGAGAAGGTACGCTGATTTAATAAAAAAGTATAGCCACAACAACAGTATAGCCATGAGCGTAGAGGAAGATCAAATTGGGGGTGGGGGGGGGGCTGCCCGAGAAAAAAATCATTGTTTACAAAAATTGTTCCCAACTGAAGGCGGATTTCTGCCCGATTACGACTGATTTTTGAAAATTTTTTGAACGTTAGGGGGGGCCCTCCTACGCCTATGAGTACAGCACAAAAAGCGTTTGATAATCATTTCACAAGGAATAGTTACAATATCAGTACCCACAAAAACAACAAAAGCATAGTCATTCCAAAAGTTATTAGGACATAAACTGGACGTGAAACTTTCTCGTTTCAAGGAGCAAAGCTATTTAACAATCTACCTAATAACTTACAAACTGAAACGTCATTTTTGAAATTTAAAGCATCCAGCAAGGATTCAAACTTAGACGTTTAGCCATTTATCAGTTGTAGTTTTAATCTTGTAATATTTAACTTTTATTTTGTAAATTTTCAATTTATTCTTGTAAATATTAACTTTTATTTTGTAAAATACAGGTTTTTGATTGACAACAGTAATTTTATTTACTGAACAAATTAACCTGTATAGATATGAAATATTATTATTATTATTATCATCATTATTCTTGGTAGTTTTGTTTGGTATTCAAGCATGGGTAGTTAGACACTGCTGGTGTGCTTCTATGGAGAAGAGCTGGATGATATGTATCTGCGGGGGAAATTTTTTACAGTACTGTGGAGGAGATACCTGCGGGGGAAATTTTTTATAGTACTGCGGAGGAGATGTCGGAAGCGAAGAGAGAAGGAGAATAGTTTAATTAATATTTTCGTCCTTTCGATATCTCCTCCGCAGTACTGCAAAAAAAATTCCCCCGCAGATACATAATATCCAGCGCTCCTCCATAGATGCACACCAGCAGTGTCTAACTACCCATGATTCAAGTACAGTAAACACCCATGTTTAAGAACCCATAATTGTGCAATTCAGCCTTCAGTTCATGTGCAATGAAAACAATGGATTTAATCTCGTAAAATTGGAGTTTAAATTCGCAATTTCAACCTGTAGGTTCGTAATCCAGGAGGTTCTTATACGCAGGTATTTGCTCTTTGCGAGTGTTGTAAAACTTTGCAGATCTTCTCTTGTCAATTATCAGTCAATTTAAATGTCACTACATGTATTCATTACAAGAAACAAAAAATATTTGAGCAAATACTATGATTCTGTTTCAATTATACCTAAAATTACCTTTGGATGCTAGGTAGAAAAACCATGGGTAGCAAGACACCGCAGTTGTGCTCAATTTCCACAGCTTTGTTCTTTCGCGAAGGAAGACATTATTTACTACTATGGAGGAGAGAGCTATATAAATCGTTCCTCCGCAGGTACGCAGGTATATATTAGCTGCAGCGCTCCTCCATAGAGGCACACCAGCAGTGTCTAGCTACCCTTGGAAAAACGAAGAAACAAGAAAAAGAACATGCCTATATCGTCGTTTTTATCAAGCTCCAACTTAACTTCCCTTGATTCGAGATTTCATTTGTTTCAGTTGGATCTGTCCTGTCAGAGCCTATATTTCGGCAACATGCCAATTCTATTTTTTGATGGATCTTGAAATCATATCAGGTCTGTTAGGAGATCAAATAATTGCGAATAGTTTTCAAAAAACTACTCTCTACCAAGCAGGAGTGAGGCTTATTGCCGATCTGCATGCAATCGAGGTATCATATCTTACATCATGTGTGTGCAATAGTTCTTAAACTTTTCGAAATATTTGAAAAAAATTGACGCTGAAGCTTCGGAATGAGACTGTTTTGCCTCTTTCGGATTTCAGTTACATCTTTCTGAATACCGCATAATTATTCAAATAAAAGTCCGATTGTCAGATGCTACTCTTAAACTAGAAACAACGCCTGAAAGGATGCAGCCATTAACAAAATTGACTGATCATTTCAAAAATTAGGAAACATGAATTATGTTACTGAAACTATTCTTCACTATTCTTTGCTGCAACTTGGTTTTCGTTATAATGTTCTCGTTTTTAACTCACGACTACAACTGACACATATTCCTCGGATATCTGCTTTCATAGTAAATTGGTTGAAAATGCTCAAATACCTTACAAAACAATAAGAAGAAAAATTGCTTTACCAGCTTGCATTGAAGGCAATTCTATTCCACTGCAGCAGATCAAAGCATCTTGTCTCGAATGAGATATTGCCCATGAAATTCCGCTTTAATGTAGTTTCAAGTTTGTGGGTTTATAATCTTTCTAGTCCTTGCAGAAATTTCAAAGCTGATCGATTCCAAATCACCAAATTCCAAAGAAACTGAAACTTTCCGACGATTATCGGGAGCTTGGTGACAAACTTAAACTGTGATGTTGCATTGGTACTCCCACTTAAAATGATTTTCACAAACTGTTGGAGGCGTGGCTTATTTCCCGAAATATAGAAATATGCAAATGTAGTGCCAATCAATAAGCCAATGAATAAGAAAAATGAGAAAAATTTGAAGGGGAATTACTGTCCCATTTCTCTTTTGCCAATTTTTGAGAAAATACTTGAAAAACTCATATACGATTCTTTGTACTCGCACCTTGTATCTTGTATGCATAGACCCAAATCAGTCAGGTTTTCATCCAGGAGACTCAACAGTCAACCAGTTCAGTTACTCTCATTAACTCATACAATAATTAAAACCTTTGTCTGTAATCCTCCTCTTTATGTTCGTTCAGTGTATCTTGAAATCTCTAAGGCATTTGATAGGGTATGGCACGATGGTCTGATATATAAATTAAAACGATATGGTGTCTCAGGACAACTTCTTTTTCTGATCCAAAGTTTTGTGAAGGATCGAAAGCAGAGGACTGCACTGAATGCACAGAGTTCTAATTGGGGAGATATTTCAGCAGGGGTGCCTCTATTTTAGGACCCTTGTTTTTCCTTGCTTCGCCTTGGCATCGTCCCTGCAGTGTTGTATAGTAATTAGGAAGGTAAAGTAGAATGTAAGGTTTATTGTAATGTTTTATATGAATAAAAGAAAAAACTGCAGCTAACAAATTGACATCATTATATAAACACTTCACAAGAGATGCTTTAGAAATTTAGAAAAAATTATGTCACTTACCTTAAAGCAAACGATTGAGGTATTGCAATGAATTTTGCTATGTTTCCAAGACAAACTAAATTACGTTTCACATTAGATACCAGGCGACAAAATATCGGCGAATAAAAATAATCAAAGCGCTTTGAATGACACATTTTGCGTTATCGCAAATCACACCTGACAGCTAATCTGAGATAGATTTTTATTCTCTCTGATTATTTGAATTACTTTTGCTTAAACCGGCAAAATAAAGTTTGCCTCGCATTTGACATCAGGCGAGATTTGTGACAGCGCTAAATTTCTCATGTAAAACTCTTTAATTTTTATATTCTGCGGCGTTTTCGCGTGACATTTTCTGTGAGACAGACGTAGCATCACCGGACGTAATTAAATTAGGATTTAACAGTTTCAAGAAAAAAGCAACGATATACATAATGATTCACTTACCCCCAACTAAATGATCGAGTTATTGCAACAAAGATCTTCGATTCTCAATCTATTCGCTGTGTACACACTGCTCCACAATTGGTTTGCGTTGAAGCTCTGTCTCAAATCAATATAATTAGTATTCGACACGATCGTTGTTGGAATTCTCAAACTAAATCTTCATAGTCAAGCCAAATGTGCAAATTAACTCAACTTGCTTGTTATCAAAATGACTGGAACAAGAACAGATCCTTGCATGATGCCACTAACCATTATATTGCAAATAAGCGTACAGAGTCCTTCTTTTGCATTTGAGTCTTGTAAAAGCATCAGCTAGCACGATACAAATGTCTAAATGCTTTATCAGTTATTCTCAATAACAAACAGCACACACTGGCTGCTGAAGAATCTTGTCCTGAGAATCTGAGAGATATTTTAGATTATAACGATCGACGCAAAATCATCATCTGCAAAGTTTGCGTGGTGAGTAACTTCGATTTGTCCTGTGATGCTATTTATAGAAAATGTATCAACTTCGTGAAGATAGCTTGTGTGTCGTTGCAAGTTTTTGATCCTTGTTCGTTTTTCTTGCAGCGAACCTGAAAAGACCAAGCAAACGTTAATAGGTACGATCAACTATTATAGTAGGCCTTAATTAGCTGTAATTTAGCTATTCATTTTCTAGCCTACTTTAAATAGATATTTGATAATAATAATAATAATAATAAGCTGCTCGTGAAACACGAGAGAGTTTGAATGGATTTGAAAGCATTTGATAATGGCGTCATGATTGTTTTTCTTGTGAAATTGCAGAATTTCTTAAAAGATGCAACAAAGCTTACCTGTTTTATGCAAGGAAAAATGGCTTCTCTCAGAATTTTTGCCTTCGTTATTTTAAATGATGTAGAAGTAGAAGGAATTTGAATCAGACTTATGTATCCGGATTGTGTTTCTTGTGAAGTTTTAACAAATCTGCCAAGCTTAAGCAGTCTCTAACAAATAGAGTAGACCTTGCTCGAGCAGCAAGTCTCTTGCGAATATTTAGAATCGTTCTATTCTCTATGTTGTTACAAACCTTTGATTCTTGTATTCGGTCTGCTGTTCTTGCAAGACTCCTGTAAATCTGCAAAGATAAGATATTTTACCAATTAGAAAGTTATCTTCCTCACGCAAGTGTCGTCTTCAAAATCATATGTTGAATGATATCGTAGCGGAAGGAATTTGTAGAAGATATTGAAGAAGATACATGGCCTTGATTTTGTATTTCCTTTTGACTTTTGGGAAACTTCAGCAAATCTAGAAAAGTAAGTATTTACCTTTAAATAAAATTGACCTTGCAACAAGTCTCCCAAAACTTCTCAAGTTCGTTATGTCAAATGATTTGGAAGTGGAAGGAATTTGAATGAGATTTGTTGTGAGTCGGATCCTATTATGATCAATAATTAATCAATCTTTTACTGGTGCTAAATGTAAAGAAACATAATATGCTGATCTAAAATCAATTCAAACTATCTTCCTGTATTGAACATGCTCAATTAAAGTTTGATACGAATGCTTGTCCTTCATAAGATGAACATAGAATCATTTAACCCTATGATAGAAGACCTGCTTAATTGGGATCATTTAAAAATATGAAAGAAAACCTGTTTGATTGGGATCACTTGGAATGATTCATCAAGTTTGTTATCACTTCTTTTGATGAATTGTTGCAATACAGACAAGTTATCTGTTGGTATTCGATCGTTGATAGATTGAAAGGCAAATTATCAAATTCTAATCAGCAACATAAACCCATCCAATATTTATGCAATCTAAATATTTTCGCATTGCGTGACGTCATGAATGATTTGGGATATCATAAACTCTAGCGTCATCAGGGCCGAAGCCAATGAAATCGCTGGAAACAGTGCGCCCACCAGGATGTCATTTGTCAGAACATTTTCTCTACATGTAGCATTTTTTGTGATATACAGATCCACATTTGGAAGATTGTGTTGGAGAAATGATGTCTCAAAAATGAAGTTATCAACATTACAGGATAAATTCTGGCAAGAATTATTGAATCTACGGCATAATTTTTCATAAATGCTTACTAACTATGTGGTCTTCAAGGTTGGATGATGAAAGAAGGCTAAATATTAGTTACCGAAGAATAAGCTAAGTCACATCATGCGTGAATGTAACGTGTTCCTTCAACTGTTGTTGTTGCTGTTGTTGTTGATGATTTGCCCTCAGAATATTTTGATTCCTTGCTCCCCTCATCAAAATGAGACGTCTTTCGTTCCAAACAGGAATTATCTGTTTTTAAAGGTAATCAAAGCATATATAAGCCTTTGATAAAAATTGCCGTACAAGGATAATAGACCATGACACGTGCCGCACCATATTTGGGGGTAAGTTATCGAAGTCAACTGGAAATACCAATATCTGATTGGCTAGAGTTTGACTGTAAGTGGCTTGAGCCACTTTTATATGCTTACATTCCCTTTAACATGTTTGGAACGGTCGTGTGGCTTTCGTTAGACCCCTGTCAGAAATCGTGATCTTTCAGATTAATTCGTGACTCTGTTGCATAGTGGCTGGTTGGTCAATGAAAATCAAAATGGTCAGCCAAAATACACCTCCCAGTAACGACCCCGCTGAAATATTGCCCCGCCAATGTAGAAGGATGACCTGCCAAGAAAATTTGTTTCCCGCTAAGTTTGAGTTTAAACACTTTCCCCGCCGTGTTTCTGTTGGTCCCCCGTTGAAAATTTTGTTTCCCCGTCAAAAATTATACAAGTTTCATCAAAGATAATAGCAGAAATTCTCCTTTCCCCGCCATGATATTTCTAATCCCCGTTGAAAATGTTTAATTTCATAATTTCCCCACTGTATTTTTAATGTCCGACGGGGTCATTACTGGGGGGTGTCAAAAGGGAGGACCATTATGTTGATTGATCTTGTGCTTGAAAGTATCCGTTGCAACTTATCAGACAATTTGGATGCCAACTGAGTGAGGGTTCTTAAAATAATTAGCTCTTTGTTATCAAAAATATAAAATATATGTATAGTAAATGTATCTATGTTACTAAAGACTATACCAAAATCTGCCAATTTTCAATTTTGGCTGTTGTTATTGATTCAATTTTCAAATTTTGATTCAAGCAGTAGTGTCGCCATATCTTCCGATTAAGCCGGTTTCTCCCTTAGGAGAGACCAACAGAAACTTTGGTATAGCCTTTAGTATCTGTATTGTTATTTGTTAAGATCATTTAGGGTAGCCATGCCTATCATGCTCCCAATGGTATCGTCTTTTGTAACTATGTCTTTGTTAAATTGTATATTTTTAGATTGTGTATATAAAAAATATAAAATGGGTGTTTCAACGCAAGCAAGGCGATAGCTTAGAAGCAATCTTAAAAGTTCTAACTTAGGCAACTGGTATGCATTTGAGGCAGGTGTTCTAATTTCATGTTGCATATAAGAATGTGATGTCGCTCAAATTTGCAGCATGCTGTGGATGGGGACGACTGCCTGGTACAGAATCACTGAAATCGATATACGTGTGTCAAACATTGGAATAGAATTGAAAGAAATAAATGAAATCCACAAAAAAGACAAAAACGATTGCAAAGCATGCCGGTTTCCCAAGAGCCTTTAAGACTTTACCAGTTTGATGACGAAATTCTTCGTAAGCGTAAGCATTAATCTCATAAAATTCGTTTGATCGATACCGAAGCATATAAACAATGCCAGAAACGTACTAATTTTGTCAAGGTAGAAGTTTTAATTGCTATGGTTCATCGTTTTGCAGATTTTTGATGAAACAAATTCGCAGTGAGGTAGTACAAAATTGATGAAAATTTTCAATTAACTGTTACTATTAAATTTTGATTGAACAAACGGCGCCGAAAGATTTGAGAATACTTTATGAAAAGAATTTCAACAAACTGAATAACTCATCCCTCAATAACTTCCATTAGAAGGTGTTTCGCTCTTCAGACAATCTTACATAGCTAATAAAATTTAATAATTTTAATAAGAATTTCCATTCGAATTCCTGTTGATATATGCCGATTACTAATCAAGTATAGATTTTCTCAAAACTTCAATGGATTCGTTAATATCCTTGAGGATAAATCTATTTTGTTTATCATCGACTTTTACACCTGTTTCTGTGATATATTTCCGACAGTGTATCATATTCTTGACTTATTCCCCGTCGCTGCTCTCTTCGAATACCCAAATGGAGCATGAAATCTGGTGAATTTTTCCTGTGATTGCCAATGTTTCGATTAAAGGGGCTCCGTCGTCAAAATGTAAACAAAACGATGATTATTGTAGTTTTTTGAAAGTTGATATCACACAGGATTTTCGTATTTTTTTCAAAATGAAAGTTGCTGTTTGGGCATTAATCATTGTACTTCACTTAGGAACAAACCAAACATTCATATCTTCCAAGATTGCTCGGATATAAGTGGATCTTTAACGGTCACTTTTTGGTGGCTTGGGTGAAGCCACCAAACAAACTGCAGAGAACATGAATGAACAATGGATAATCGGCGACACGTGCGAGTTTTCGGATTTGTTTACTGTTTGACGACGGAGCCCCTTTAAAGTTAGGGACAAATAAGATTTCTTCACCCTTGTACAGAATCATCATCAGAGCTAAACAGCTTGGATTAAATTTGATTGGATTAAGTGCTGGAGAAAAAGATCTCAGCATGTTTTTGCTCATGAACAAATACTACTTGTAGAAAGTGGAAGGTTTAAGGCTACCTCACCCCCTGCCCCTTTACGCCCCCATCTAACCAGTCTAACAACACGATATGACATGACGTTACCTGTTTTGCCCTCAAGAATAGACTTTTTTCGCATCATATAATTTGTATCAGCCTTCTTTTAGAGAAGAGAACAAACCTGAAACTCACATGATTTTAAAGTCTCAGATTATTTCATTTTTTTTTCATTTTATCAATATTTGTACACGAAAAAACCTTTCAGCGTATTTACAAATTATCTCAAAGAAAAAATTTAAAGAAAAAATTGTAAATAAGACTTGACAAGAGATTTGCGAAAGCGCAAAATTATTGATGAAGACACTTTAATCATCGTTCTTCGCGGGCATTTTCACGTGATATCTAATTTGAGACAGCCCAAAATCATTGCAATTGACGTTTTTCATTGCTGCTGGCTGAAGCAATGCAAACTTTCTTCAGAGCAAAAACATTTCCACGAGAGAAATTTCATTGTAACGCTAAATGTGTGCTTTGTGATCGTGTGGGGTATCTTTGTGATCAACTTTCATCCACTATGGCAGAGGAGGACACTAACTCATTGTTTATTTACTTTAATGCTAATGCAGGGTCTGGACTTGTCCAAGTCTCACTTTCTTTCATCAGTCGATTGAGCCATAAAATGCAGAAAGCAAAGGGCGCTAGAGAGGAAACAGCGCACCTCATTTTCATGGCTCAATCGACTGATTGCAGGATCCTGCTATGAATTTCTGAAAATATTTATGCGTCAAGAACTATTCTACTCTTCGTCACACCATGCATTCTATACAAACAGCAGGATAGCCTTGCAAATCAATAAGGTTAAATTTTGGCAAGCCGCATTTTAGTTATTTATTTAGTTATCAATTTGGCTATTTTATTAATTCAGTCTACAAAGATACCGAAAAGATCTTTGTTCGATACCTCAGCATGTAAGAGTGATGCGTCAGGCGAATAATAAAACCACGTTATTTCTTCATTTCGAATAATAGACCATACATTCGCTGGAATTACAATATTAAAGGGAATCGACACTTTTATAGCAGACGAACAAAACAAAAACCGAAAATCATACGCCAATAGCACCTAAGCCACTTGTTGGCTAAACTCAATAGACAACCGCCAAAGATCAAAGCCTTCGGCGCAAATTAGAACAATTGCAACGTGAAAACAATCTCCTTCTGTCGGCAGAGGGAGGGATCCCGAAGTTTAATAAACACCGCTTCTGGAGCCTTGAGGTGGAAGACAGACCTTGCCCTTCCCAAAATTCGGAAACAATCCTCGCTTTTGTTGTTACCACACTCATTACTGCTCAGTAAGTGAGTACCAATGGCAGAATCACTTTCTTGTTTAGCCGGACCAGCTTTACATTTTCGTTTTGGTTGACACCGATCGTTGCACCTGTCAGTACCTTTCCTATTGCTATTTCCTATCGTCATTTAAGGCTATTTTTAAATTTTGTACCACGAATCATTTGTTTAAGTAATATGATACAAGAAACAAGTGAAAGTAAAAATATGTCAAGGATTTCCTTTATCAAAATAGATAGTTTCTTAATTTATATTTTCCCAGTACTGGAGTTTTTTAATTTTTGACTATCGGAGAGTTGAGTTTCTTATGGGCAGTTTCTTATTAAAAAAATACGTGTATTTGAAGGAAAGTGAATATTATTGACCCTTGAGCTCTTTGAAAACAACCACAATAACAAACAGTGCCTACCATAACGGGATCAAACCAATGGCTCAGATTTTCCTTTCTTGATAAACGTTCACAGCCCATCAAGCAAAACACTCAATAAAACTCTGGATTCTTGGGTCGTGAAGGTGAACGTACAGTTTTCAGCGCCAAGCGCTGAGTTACCAGAAGTAGAGAAGGCCTCATCTAGTCTGCAACCAATTGGCATGACGCTGAAGTGGTGGGGCTCTACCAAGGATCGAACCCTGTCCGTCTACTGTTCTTGTTGCAAGGTCCACTGCGTCACAACACCTTCAAGTCTCCAATTTTCGCGAAAATTCTTTCAGATGAATCGTTTACCCAACAAGTTTTCTTGTTTTGCTTGTTTTGCATTTTGACAATTAGAGATAATACCAATTTGATCTGGTCTAACCAAAAATGTATCTCACAAGTTTCAGACAAAAAGAAAACTGTTCAAGATTTTGAGTGATTATAAATTTGAGATGGTTTTCAATCTAATGCCTAATGGTAAAATACAGTTTCAACAAAATTCCAAATTTACAAGATCCTACTATTTATGGCTAGCTAAGGATTTTACAGATCGAATAGTAGATTACAGATATTACTGCAATTTGATCTGGTCAACTTCGAACGAGAAAAATCTTAAGATAATGTATCTCACAAGTTACGTTCAGACAAAAAGAAAACTTCCACTTACCTTCAAGAACTTCAAGACTTCAATTTGAATTATTTTTCGTGATTATAAATTTGAGATGGTTTGTGTTTCACATTTGCTTGCCTTTTATTTCCAAGGCAATAATCAGGATATCAAAACATTTGAATGATGTGCACATAATGTCTCCTCAGTCACTACTGTCAATCTTCGTTAAAAGTCAATTGCAAGGATTTAATTAACTTTTTGAAATCAGCTTGAATGACAGAGAGGTAATTAATTCTCAAAATATTCAAATTTACATTTCCTGGTGTACTATGGTAAGGCTTTTAAGGTGTCAATATCACACATTGAACATAATCATAATGCATATCAAATTACAATTTGCTTCCAACTTAGCACACCAGGAGGCCTTCATAGGCTATCCTTGTTCACTGATAGTATCTTCTTTCAATCAACTGTTCATTAACAACTGGAAATTTGAAAGCTTACTGTCCCTAGAAAGCATTGGCCTAAGAGACAGGGGGCTGGGAAAATTTGCAAAAATCAGCCATAATCGGGCAGAAATCCGCCTCAAGTCGGGCAAAATTTTCTCAAACAATGGATTTTTTGTTGGGCAGCCCCCCTAAATTCTATCTCCCCCTACGCCCATGCTAGAAAGTACAGACCAAAGAATTTGATATCTACAGTACCATTTTTTGCGCTGATACAGTTTCACATTTTATTTCCCAAGTGGTCAAACGTTCCCCAATTATTAGGCAAATTAGGCAACAGATTTTCCCAACCAACCAAAATAGGCCTAGTAGATAGACTAACCATGTTTTTTTTGCTCACGGCACCGTTTTGTTTTTCAGAGTATTGCAACGTATCAATGTTTTAGTTGTTTAAAAATACTACAAATATGGATAGTCGAAGAAGAACTTGCCTGTGCCTTTTTCTTTGTCTCTAATTCCCATAATCAGGTAATTTTGTCCTCTCTTGGTTCGCACCATTCCTCTCTTCACGATCGCCATCTTGAAGGAGAATCAAAGAGAACGCGCGTTGCAATGCATCATTGGATATCTGGAATTCCCAGAGTGCATTGTTTTGCATTGTTTTGGATATTTTAAATTCCCAGAGTGCATTGTTTTGGACATTTTGAATTCCCAGAGTGCTCTGCAAGGCGCGTTGTTTTGATTCTTTTTCAAAATGGCGGACAGGAAGAGAAGCAAGAGCAGGGGTAGCCACAAACAAGCAAGGAGAGCAGAAAAGTTAGAAATTATCGGAAGTAGAGATGAAGAAAAAGGCACAGAGGCAAGTTCGTTTATCAAATAGACATTAGTTATTCCTTTCTTTCATTTAATCAAACAGACTGTCTGCAGACTTTTCACATTCCCTTCCTACAACAAAACAAAGGTTTGAATAGTTTATCATATGCGCCATTCCAGCCATTCACTATCATTGACAATTTCAAAACGATTGAAAAATTGACAACTAGAAAACATTGATTACATCAAAGGAGCTGAACCAGCAAACAGGCTCAAGTTATTTTTATTATTAGGTGTTTTAATAGGAGACAATGATTAAGGGCCTTTTAGCTGTCCAACCCTTTAGCTAGCTGAGAATTGCAATTACAATTACATATGCATTTCAAATAAATGTATATATGTAACTTATGTACAGCCCATCATATCTATGATATAATTTGTCAAGGTTCAGGCCTGAAGCTAGAGACAGATGCAGGAGAAGGTTTTTGGGATAAGAGAGAGTAGATATATACAACTTATATACATTGTTGATCATACTTTGCTTTCATTGCAAAGGAACAAGCTAGCTGGGTGATTAGCTGAAAAATTGCATTGGTTTTTATTTGTTTTAAAAAACGGCTACTTTTTATGGCCTGCATCTGCAAAAGTTGCTCAGTACAGTCCTGATAGGATTCTTAAAGGTAGTATTTTGATACAGATGTCATAGCTATTTATCGATGAATGCCATCTAGGTAAAACATGGCTTTTCTGAAAGGAAATTCCAGAACTGCACAAGTGCCCAAAAATTTCATTGATTTCAGCAGCAAAATAAAGGAAAGGTTTGTTATGGCATCATAACTCCATTCTGCATTCTGATTTACAGCTGCGCAAACTATCTGGAACTGCACATTCACTAAAATCCTGAGGTAAAATGTGAAATAGCTTTGATCTTAAAAAAGCTCTTCAGAAGAGCACATTTGGATTCTGAATGCATACCAAACCACACGCTAATCTGCTGCTTTCTAATTATATCCAAACCTCATTTACCAAACCCATATCACCAAACTGTAATCACAATATGTAGAGAACTGCAGCAAAAGGATTTAGTTCATGCTTTGAAGAAATAAGCATTTTTCCACAAGAAGATCAAATTGATTACTTTCAAGGATTATGGTTGGATTGATGTTAAATCAAGATTTGACTTTGAGGAGTAATTATCACCACACAGAGAAACAGAATATTACTTCAATAGCTCTAGTCTGTTATAATAATAATAATAATAATAATAATAATAATAATAATAAAACAAATATTTATACAGGATAAACACTGCAACAATTACAACATCGCTGTTATCACTGTGTGTCCTGTTTAGGTCTATGATGAGTGTGTCCTAGGTCATGGGTGTTTTCAAAATAAGAGAGAGTTACCACAATTTTCTCTCTTGGTTTGGTTAATCTCTGTTTGGTGGACGAAATTTCCCCCTGCTGGTTTTATCTTTAATTCCAACAGTTTTGTGGCAACTGAAAAGTAATTTTTGGAAGGAGAAATGCTTTTCTATCTTTGTAAGCATTTCTTAATCATGCTGAGGTTACCCATAATTCTGATTTTCATTGTGAGACACGCTCTTGTTAGCAAACAAATCTCCTTTTAGTGATAAGAAACTTATTAAGTATGTGCCAACATGAATGAAGCTATATTGCATTTATTTTTAGTACAAAACTTAATCTTTGCACACATCTTAATCTTAAGGTGTTGTGGCGCAGTGGTGTATTCCTCTGACATTGCAGCCAGAACAGTCAGGTGGACCGGGTTCGATCCCAGGTAGAGCCCCATCACTTCAGCGTCATGACAAGGGGTCGCGGACTCGATTAGGCCTATTCTACTTCTGCGATCCCAGCGCTTGGCGCTAAAAACCGCAACTTCACCTTCACCTTCACCTTTGCACATTCTCCATGTACATAAGCTAAAAAAATGAATGAATTGTTAGCTTCAAAAGTCCAAATTTTGTTATTAAAAAAATCAGTGACCATGACTTGTGAAAAGAATGGAATGCTTTTTTCAAGAGCATTTGGCTCATTTAAAATTTATCTGGAGATCAATTGAACGCTTATCAAATTTACAGTTTTTGAATTCAAAGTTCAAAATTGACTGAATCACGAAGAAATGAACTTGTTAATGGATACAGATTTTTTGCTGCATGATTAATCTTAATTTTCCAGCAGAAATTTTTTGTCATTTCCTATTTTCCTATCATTCAGCTTTTTAATTTTGCATTCAAGTTGCAGAGGCTCTTTAAAATTATAATGTATACAAAATTTTAGTCTAAAGCAGCTGTATCTATCTACTTTAATATAGTTTCTCTATAAATGTTAATACAGTTTCTCTATAAATGTTATTATAAAGTTTAACATGATATGTCGTCAACGAGTTGAGTAATGAAGGCAATTGTAACTAGGCTCTTTAAAATTGTAATATATACAAAATTTTAGTCTAAAGCAGCTGTATCTATCTACTTTAATATAGTTTCTCTATAAATGTTAATACAGTTTCTCTATAAATGTTATTATAAAGTTTAACATGATATGTCGTCAACGAGTTGAGTAATGAAGGCAATTGTAACTAAGTTTTCTGCCGACAAACAGACGTTATAAAATGATCTTTTCGGAACAATTCGTAATAAAAACTGTAATTTATCTGCTTTGAATGTTTGTTTGAATTCCTTTCCATAATAAGATCATATAGATTAACTCAAAAGATTTGACAGAAATTTTTCTTCTAAAATTACTGACTTTATTTGTTTGAAAAAGAAATTACTTCGTTCAAGTAAATATCATCAAAATTCATTCATTTGTCATTTTATTTTTCCCTTTAATCTCCATACGAATTTTGAAAATTTGAAAAATCAAACTTAGTGATGATGCCTATGTAGATAAGGCCACACCTTGTTTTCTTTCCACAAAACGCAAAATATTGAAGTAATCCGCGACATAAAAAACCAGAACTTATGCTCATCTGAATTCATCAATGGAATCTGTTTCAACCAACATGCTAGGCCTTGCAATCGCTTTGTTTGCTTTCATTGTCGCCATTTTCATGGCGCACGAAAATGGTGACTGCAAAGTGAAGCATGCTGGTTATCAAAACAGCCCCTTTGATCAAGCTTCCTTACAGTAGTGTCAAGTTTCTAAACTCGGTAGAACAAGGATATATTTTGTAGCAGTAGCAAATTGCTGTTGATTGACACTTCACAAAGCACAGTACGATGAAAAGAGCGATTGCAAACAAATATATTTTTACGACCGATTTCTAAATTCGCAAATTTGAATAAATCAAGCCACATGGGTGGACCAAAAAGAACCTCGATTGTTTGAAAAAATTGTCACGGCGGAAAATACTTGAGGTTTTGGACTGAATCAACGTTTAGTTGATAACCGAAAGTCTGAAGTATTTCAGGGATTTTTGACTTATTTATCTGAGCATTGGAAATATAGATAAAATTTAGTTTACAAAAAATACGTAACTTTGAAACGCATGTAAAGAGGCCCAAAACCGTGAATCAAAATTATAAAAAATCTCCTCACTCAAACACTTAAATTAATATCTCGATTAAGATTAAGATTAAAACACAAATTAATCTCCTCGCTCTTCTCAAGAGTTAAAAATCAAATCTTATAAAAGCAACAGCTTGTATAATCTGTTACTTTGTTGCAAAATCAGCCTTTAAATGTAATAGGCAGGGTTAAAATGTGTGTTCATGAACAAGGGGTTGGGTACGAGTAAAAATCTGTTGAAATAGGTGAAATCGACGCGTGCAAGAGCTAAGGACACAAAGAGTGCGTTTAATAGACGGACGTTTTTACCTCATGAAATATACAGTTGCAGTTCTCAGTTATAGGGTTAGAGGTTAAAATTAAATAGTTTCAAGTTAAAATTCTCTTCAGGCCTAATCATTGTGTCCTCTTAAAAACCTAAAAATAAAAATAATTTGAGCCTTTTGATACTGTTAATCATCACATTCTTCTTGACAAACTTAAAAATTATATTATGGCATTCAAGGCACATTTAGCATCGTTTAGTTCTTATCTTAGTAGCAGAAGTCAGTATGTTTCAGTAAATGGTTGTAACTCCAGTCATCTCAATGTTACTTGTGGTGTACCACAAGGCTCTGTTCTTGGTCCACTTCTGTTCCTAATTTTATCTTTCTATCTCTTTGGCCTTTGCTGATGATACAAACATCTTCTTTGAATCAGACAGCCTAAATACTCTTCAAAAAGTGGCGAGGGAAACGAACAGTATTCGCATGTTGCTGTAGGTGGTGAGCTTACTTGTCCTTTTTCATGCATTTCGAAGTAAAGGAACTTTCATAAATCCAATATTACCAATAGTTTGCAATGCTCAGAAAAATAGAACGAAAATCACAAAAAATATTTCAGCCTTTCGGTTACCAACCAAACTTTGATTCAGTCCAATACTTCAAGTATTCTCTACATTGAAAATTATCTATATTTGTGGCTTGACAAATCGGCTATAAAATGTATAAACAGCTAACCGTATTTCGCTAATGTGTCAATCAAACGCAGTTGGTTGCCTTAGAGTCATAATCATTGTTCGAAGCAAAATTCATATCATAGTTTTGTCTCAAAATCAGACTTTAAAGCATAACATGCTGCTTGGTTATTTATACTTGTGGCTTGACAAATCGGTCATAAAAATGTATAAGCAAAGCAGCTAATAATATTGCGCTAATGTGTCAATCAAATGCAGTTGGTTATCTTAGAATCAGAATTATTGTCCGAGGCAAAATTCTTCTCACAGAATAATAATTTGCTTCAAAATTCAGGCAGTCAAATTTTGATCAAATCGATAATTATGTAGGGTCCACTTAGCCATCCAATTTTACCAAATGTAAATATTATTTATTTAATATTTAAAGTAGGCCTAAAGAGCTGATACTTTATTTTTACAACTCGAAATTTCTATGAAAATACTGAGTGAGTCAGAAAAATATATCGCCTCTTTGAAAATTGTAATACGAACATTTTAACACTAATTTGAAAAATTACAGTGCCGTTGGTTGCCTGACTGAGAGTGTGTATTCAGAATTGACAACGCATCATCTTAACCTAAAAAGAAGAATTCTCCAAAACTAGCTGCTTTGAGTTTTTCCTAAAGTGATTTGCTCAGTTGTATCCATGTTTTAATGATTAAAATGGTAAAAGAATGTTTTTCTTACGCAAGGAGTTGCCTTCTAGCTTTCCCCATCAATGCTGAGCATCAAAACGTCAACATCTACAAGATAGTGGACAGGTCATATTTAACTGTTTTTGGGTATATCAAGAAGTGGTATTTTTGACTGATTCCTAATTTATGAAGGAAATGATTCCCCTAAAGTTTGTAGAAAAATGTTAAAAATTAATTCGAAGCCTCAGTAAGATGATGAAATTTGAATTTTACAAATTGGTTTTGTTCCTTTCCTGTACAATTTTTCGAATAGTGGATACATTCTGACACAGACTGCAGCATTTGAAAAGAATTTCCTATCTTTTTTGTTAAAGTAGGAAGATATGATATCGTCACAACGGGACTAAAATGGTTTCATATAGTTTACTGAACCAAGTCTAGATTAGAAATAAATGACATAACGTTATCAATCTCTCTGTCATATTACGGAAATTTTGCCGCAAAAGGATTCCTATGGCCTAACGATTATCATAACAAAATTATGAAATTATATAATGTTATAGATTTTCTAAAGAATTCTTCAAGATATTCTCAACATAATTATTTCGCTAAAAAGGATCATTATAACGGTATAACTTCATAACTCACCTAGATACACTTAACAACAGTTTCGATTAACTCCTCCAAGACTCTATTTCTCATTCTAACCATCCATAAATTTGTTTTCTTGACAAAACGTTATTTGACTATTTCACTAGAATCACCAAATTTCTCCTCCAACTTCAGAAAACATCAGTCTATTTTTCTCAGGAAAGAAAACAATATTTGAAAATTAGAGATGTAAGCAAATGTGATGTAATTTAATCAGACAAGCACAACCACCGCACAACTTGAACTGTTTTCAGCTACCAATCTCAGTAGATCATAGGGTTGAAGAACCTTCCTATACAGGCCTTTCAGACATTCTCACGAACTTTCTTAATACGTCAAACAAAAGCAGCGGAATCATAGTGAGACAAGTGAGCAGCTATTTTACCGGATGAGTCAAATATATATGCCCAATGTTTGAAAAATTATATTGCTGAAGCTACGCAACCAATTCATAAAATGTTTCATGTTTTCTTCAATGGATGCTTCAACTTAATTTTTCAAACTCTCCCCATGGTTTTGGGTGTAGTCGGGACTGTCTGAATTGGGGAGCGTCTGAATCAAAATATCAATTCACTATTAAATAATTCCAGTATAATATATCCAAACTGCATATCATTAGAAAGAAAATAAATAGTACTTTCAGATAGTATACATTACATCTTCTCAAATTTTATCAATTTTTCAAAATGTTCAGTTATTGCTGGGTGGCGTTTTTTCTGAAACATCCTGAAGAACAGAAAGACCAATTTCGAGCAAACAAATTAAAATTTCAATTAAATGTTAAATAATTCCAGTAATGTATCCAAATTGCATATCATTAAAAAGAAGAAAGATTGTTCTTGCAGACTTATCAATTTTTTAAGATTTTCAATTATAGTTGGGTTGCATTTTTCCTGAAACATCCTGTAGAACAGAAAGACCAATTTCGAGTCGAGTAAACAAATAAGCCTCTCTTAAATGCAAGGAAGTTGAGAGAAAAGAACTGGCGATGTAAACTATCTCGATAAGAATCGGCAAACACCACACGGTTTCTCTGATTCACCCGGTATATGAATGGTCCCATTTTCTCATTAATCCAAAACTTTCTACTGTAACCATTGTGCTGCATTATTGAAGCTCGAAGATTATAAATCTATTCCCATAAATGCCAACTAAATTTGTAATGATCCATTTGCGACATATTCATCAAAAAAATTAAACCACATCGATACCAAAACTTTCTTCCCAATCCTTTTGTAACCATATAACAATCTGCAATGCTTTCAAATATTTGAATTTAAAATCTTGCTCAAAGAATCTAGCGGCATTTTCTTGCATTTTATTATCTCCAAAAATCTAGCGAAAGAAACGAAAATGTAATCACATAATCTCTGTGGCTGTTTATCTGGAAAATTCTCCCAAAACTTGCCTTTCAGGAAATCCTAGGTTTAGACTCATAGCGAGTTTGTTGATGCATTTTTAAAGATGGATTTGGTTGCTCAATAGTATTTTGTAGTTTGTTGCAAAACTCTTTAATCAGCTACTTAATTGATATATTCTTTCATTTCTCTCCTTGCAGAATTCATTTGAAAATTCCTCAACTTGTGGAGAGATTACAAATAAAACATTACGTTCATGGTAAGTGGGTAAATGTTACATTTCGACGAAGCTCGCTCAGTTTTACCAAGAGAAACTTGCAACACTTGAGCATCAGGATTCCAAAACTATTTTTTGAGTAAATTTTGGACAACAGCCTGCAGTGGTGAAGCCTCCCATGACATGTGATGGAGAACTTAAAGGGACTCTAAGCATATAAAAGTTGCTCAAGCCACTTGCAGTCAAACTCTAGCCAATCAGATATTGGTATTTCCTCTTGACTTCGATAACTTACCCAAATATGGTGCGGCACGTGCCATGGCCTATTATCCTTGTACGGCTGTTTTTATCAAAGGCTTATATGTGCTTTGATTCCCTTTAAAAGCCATGTTTTGAAATTTAGACAAACCCATTTTGATTCGTTTGCCCGCTTCTCACAGCCGAATTGAATAAAACAGAATCGAATTGAATAACAA
This sequence comes from Aurelia coerulea, assembly GCA_039566865.1. NCBI lineage: Eukaryota > Metazoa > Cnidaria > Scyphozoa > Semaeostomeae > Ulmaridae > Aurelia > Aurelia coerulea. Next base: position 1,408,442 of record CM076944.1, on the reverse strand, counting down.
GAATATATAAAGAGACAAAGATAATAATCAGATACAGCATTGTTTCTTTGGCTCTCCATTGTTCATGGCGCGTGTGCAACATCAATTTGAATGGGATTTATTTAGATAGTTTGACTCTTTGCAAATGCAATGCTTTTAACCTTGCGCAACGCAAACCCTTTCAAGCTTTAAATATTCCGGCCTAAATTTCCAGGAAGTTTGCTTCAAAAGCATTTCTATTTGTTAACGTGCATCACGTGGACGCACAATGGGGTGCAAGTGTGTGGGCACGAGTTGCTTTTTCCTTCTGAAATGTATTCCTTCGAATATTTCTTCTCGATCCAGCTGTGAACCACAGACAGCGTGACATGAGCTGGGCCTAGCCCATTTGGAGAGAAGAACATTGGTGACATTCTTCATTTTGTTTCTATCAGTATGCTTTCTCTATTTGCGTCATTCGAAAATTCCATTTTCGAGCAAAACAATGCAAGAGAAATAATAGAACAGTTTGATGTACAAGAAATAACTTTCTTCAAATATCTATCTAATGCTTTAGGGAGCCGCGTGCATATTTACGAGAAAATGAATCAAAATTTTCTGAGTTGCACATCTATAAAAAGATGGATAATCTATCACTTGTTTGGTCCTTAGGTTAATGAATAGCTCTTCTCCGCACTGAGAATTTCTGCAGTGAAGAGACTGCAAGAATGCAGTACTGTAATGTGAACTAAACGTTATGTTATTTCAATCGTTCGCAGCTAGCCATTAATCTTTTTAATGTGTTTTTCTCTACTTGGCATGATATGAGTTGGAGATGTGAGCAATAAGTGGGAAATAAGAAATCGTCTACTTTCTTTTGGACGAAAACTCATCACAAGGTAGACTTCGGGAGTTGTCTTTAAAAGAGATTCCTCAGAAAACAAAGGATTTCTAGAGGATTTTAGGTGTTTCTGGAGAAAAGATAGGATTTCTGTAGAACGTGTACCTGATTTCAAGGGAGTGATTAGACTCACGAGATAGTCCCAGTTATTGCAACAACAACAACAACAACAACAACAACAACAACATTTTTTTGCTCCATCAGTCTATCAATAGCGATAACTACGAACTTGCAATCAGCGCAAGGAATGATATGTTGATGTGTTGGGGTGTTTTCAGTTGTCTGATTTGCATCCATTTTGCGTTACAAAATTGTATTTGTTTGTTTTCACGCTGAAATGAAAAGCCACATGCGCCTGTAGGCCATCATCATTAGTCATCAGAAATTTCCAAGCATATTTTTTAAGGTCTTTGAAATTCAATACTATTTCTGTAGGTATCTCTTATTTTTTACATCATAGAATCAAAAGTTTGTGTATTTTCACGCTGTGTTTGAGCTGAAGGCATTGGAAATTTTGGAGGCAAGAGGCGAAGGCAACATGCGATTTAAGTAAGTAGCTGCATGAAGCATGTTTGCTATAATTTTTAGAAATTTTGCGGGGTCCTGTTGTCAAGGTTGTTTCAAGTTGTTGAAGAAAACAGCCTTGTTTACAGTGCTGGGCGTATGAATTCCCATGTTAACCAACAAGTTGTTGAAGAAAACAGCCTTGTTTACAGTGCTGGGCGTATGAATTCCCATGTTAACCAAACTGTGATATTACATTTGCTATGTAGGTAATTTTTATCCACTGAAGTAGCTCAGTTGTTTTGAAGTGAACACCAGCTTCATTCAATTCAAACGGACAACATTCTTCTTGAAAGGCATCTTCCTACATTGAGTATATTCCTACATGTTCCTACATTCCTACTTCCTCCTACATTCTCCTACATTAAGCGCAAAGATATTTGGACGCTATGATTTTCAAACATTTCATATGTTCGAAAATGTTAGTGTCCGAAATCTTTTGTGGTCTGAAATTGTTAGTGGTCTTAAATTCCGTGGTCTGTAGTTTCCGACATTTTTTACAGTAAAGAAAATCACAGAAAGCATTTTGACTGTTTGAAACTTGAAAATAGCCTTAAATAACGGACTCATCGTATTAAACCCTAAACCCATAAACGCAGCAAAACACTGTAGTCTGTATAAAAAGACTGTTAACTCCTGTAAAAGAAGAATAACCAAATTTGCTTTTATATGATTTAACAGTCTTCTTTCTACAGGTTACGGTGTTTTGTTGCGTTCATGGGTTTAGTACGATGAGTCTGCTATTTAAGGCTATTTTCCAATGCTAAAATCCTTTCTTTAAGAACTTGCTTGACATAGCTGGAGAACAACGGGAGTGCTGTATTTTGAATCAACCACTTATTTTGCCTTTCCTGCACCATAAATCAGCAACTACTTGTCAGATTAACTCAAACAAGGTCTCAAACTCTAAGTTGAACCCTATTCTATATAACTGTGTAATCAACAGCACAATTGAAGTTACAACTCCTCCGCAGCATTTGCGTGAACAGACATGCACAACGTGTTTGGGACACACTGTAGAAACTAACACAATAACAATCTTTGGTTCTCCTTCATATGTTTGGTTTCGAAGGTCCTTCTGATTTTAATCAAGGGCAACCAAGCATCAGTTGAACAACAAACATCAGCAATGGTTCACATCTATTGTTTTATCAAGGCACCCAAGCATCAGTTGAACAACAAACATCAGCAATGGTTCACATCTATTGTTTTATCAAAATTATTTATAAGATTTCTTCACTCGCTTCTAGCTAGTAGACCAAACAACAGATAACCGCAATAGACGATTACGCTAAAGATGGCGGCGAGGAACTTTTTACCAAGATGCATTGCGTTCGATTAACGAATCTTTAACGATTTTATAGGAATTCGATTTAAGAGCGCAGTGCATCTTGGTAAAAAGTTCCTCGCCGCCATCTTTAGCGTAATCGTCTATTACCGGATGTTCCAAGTAAGAGCGCATATGTTTGCAGCGTTATTGTGGAGAATTTGTTGCTTTCAATTTTTTACCTCTACTTTATTTTGACACAAGAGGCTTTAACTTAAATTTTCATATCTCGTTTTTTAGAATTTACCAATCAATTGCGGAGAATTAGCTAGTCAAAATCACTGGAAAGTTTTTCGGTAAAGTCTGTCCATTTTAAAAGACTTTTTAGAATGTACTAATATATCCTAAGAGCTCTAACCGACACGGTGTTGTGTGAAGTACAAACAGTTCCATGGACGCCATACCAAGACAATGTAGTTGGCATAAGATTCTTATCACTGTACGGAGAAATCACATGACTTCTCCAGTACTGCTATATAAAGCAAGATGCTTAGTGCTCGATGCATACGCCATTGAGTTTCACGTGACTTACCACTGTCGCCCTGTTGAACTCAATTTATGGCACCAGTGGTGAAACTATGGTCATACTATAAAGGATCTTCCCAATATATGACAAGAAATTCTTTACTAAAATGGATTGAGCTGTTCCAAAATCAGTTTAACTCGATGAATTATTTTAACTATGAATATTATAAATTCTGTTGGCTGTACGTGGTAGATTTAATTCTGGAAAAGGAATTAGTCTTTAATTAACTTTTTCATGCCACAAGTTGTTTTCTCAGCAATTCGCTGATCTCATTAAAGTAGGAAATCTATCTGCACGCGTATATTTCAAAGTAAACAGCGAGACGGCAAATTTTTATTTCAAATATCATCAATCTTGATCTTATTAAGCTCCTCAGCCTCGCTCCAGGGTGAAATACGATTTGTATACATTCCATGCTTGCTTAGGCCGTATCTCGCTAATTAAGCTTAAGCGTTGGATAAATCAGAGATTAACAAGTCTTTTATTGAAAATGTCATAGATTTGTCAGTGACCTACAAGGGCCGAAAGGATGACTCCTGGAATGATTGATGAAAAGCTTTTTCATCTGTGAGAATGTCAGCTATCTTTCGGTGTCAACCTTTCTTTTCATCTGGGTAACAGAACTTTGAGTTGATGACGAATCTTCAAGAATAAAAAAGTATTTATCAATAATATTTACGTAAATAGATTGTCAGATTTTGTATGTGTTTTGTTTTTAGCGCAGTTGATTCCCAACATTTTCGACATGTGACAGCTTGCGATAAGAGATGCCCTCTGGCTATTAATCTGAAAAAATGGTATGTTTTTGTTTTGATTGAAAGTGCCAGGTGTCTTCTAAAATGCCGACTCGTGACCTACCAATCCTCCATATGAACAATGTTTGGCATCATTGCAATTTCATCTCTCCTGCATCAGGTATTTATTTCCTGCTTATTCGCAAAGACCATATTGTGCCTATTCCAAAAACTCCAAATTCCTTCTTTACGGTTGGCAGATATTCTCCACTTGAGTCATAAATAGCTTCCTTTCAGTTTGAGACTTTGTAAATTTCCCTTAAAGCCCCATAGACCTTTTAGCTATTCTACAAAAGAATCTGGATCGAGAGTTATTTTTATACATTCTTATACGCGAGGTTCGATCAAGTGGCGTTGAAGCTTCTATCACTATTCACGCCAGCGAACCTATGCGCCTACCGTGCTGGATGCAAACGTGGGAGGTAGAGCATTATGCATTGGAGGTGGGGCAGTATGCTTCAAGTGGTAGATACGAACATTGGAGGTGGGGCATTATGCTGCAAGTGGTACATACGAACATTGGAGGTGGGGCATTATGCTGCAAGTGGTAGATACGAACATTGGAGGTGGGGCATTATGCTTCAAGTCGTGGATTTGATCATCTACTCGTATCTACCAATTGCAGCATAATGCCCCACCTCCAAAGCATAATGCCCTCGCCTCCAACGCATAATGCCCTCGCCTCCAACCCATAATGCCCCACCTCCAACGTTCGTATCCACCACTTGAAGCATAACGTCCCGCCTCCAGAGCATAATGTCCTACCTCCAACGTTCGCATGCACCTACAATCCTGGACAAAATATTTGGAACAAAGTTGATTTTTTGGTGATTATCTCAGTTCTTCTCACTCTTACATCTGCACCACCCCCTTTTACCCCCGAAACAATGTTGGTTGGCATCTTGAAGCTGAAAACATTCAAACAACATTGTATCGGGGGTAAAAGGGGGGTTGTTCAAATGAAATTGTAGAATCTTACGTTGTTCCAATATATTTTGTCCACGATTGTCTGTATGAAGAAACTTGTAGGGTTGGTCAAAGAAAGGGGAAAATGCAAAAAATAATTAGAATCTTTACCAGTAAGATTGCATCAGTGACATTTGACACTTTTAACAGGATAGATGATCAAATTAGCAAGGAAGGGCTCAGTATTGACGATGGAATTGGCAAATCTTCACACATTGTCAGAACAACATATCATAAACCAATTTTATAGTACTTACGACAAGTACGGTCATGTCTGACTTTTCTTTATAATTTGGTAGAGAAATAAGTTCAGGCCATTCATCCATAATTCCAATAAACAAACTGATATTCAGAAATAATGGCATCTTTTGGCATGAAAAATCTCTATGGTAACAAACATGGCAGCTTTTCGCAAAGATGGCCGATCTTAGGAGTATGTGGTATTTGCAAGTTTGCATCACAATTATCTTATGTATACACTGATGGGCTTTGGCACGGGTAACCACACGGGTAACCACAAGGGTAACCATGATTTCATACTATTTTGCATTGAATAAGCACGGGTAACCACGGGTAACCACGGGTAACCATAATATTTAAAAGGAAAGTTATATTTCCTTATAAATATTATGGTTACCCGTGGTTACCCGTGGTTACCCGTGCTTATTCAACGAAAAATAGTATGAAATCATGGTTACCCTTGTGGTTACCCTTGTGGTTACCCTTGTGGTTACCCTTGTGGTTACCCTTGTGGTTACCCTTGTGGTTACCCGTGATCAAATCATATAATGGCACTGTCCCTGCTCTATTTGGATTCCAATAGTTTTTAAAAGGAGCATAAAATCATTGTGTCCTTATTCAATCATTACTGCAGATTTAGTTGAATTCTATAATCATTCTTTTGTGTTAGTTGGGTGTGTCACTTGAGGTGTGGCAAAATATTCTTTCTCCTCCATGTAGATGATGGCTACATGTTTGATCGAAAAAGAAGCAAGTTAAACGTTATACAATGTTCACTGTTCACAGGCAAAGTCTAATAAATCAATGTTTTTGCCAGACAATCCTGGACAAAATATTTGGAACAAAGTTGATTTTTTGGTGATTATCTCAGTTCTTCTCACTCTTACATCTGCACCACCCCCTTTTACCCCCGAAACAATGTTGGTTGGCATCTTGAAGCTGAAAACATTCAAACAACATTGTATCGGGGGTAAAAGGGGGGTTGTTCAAATGAAATTGTAGAATCTTACGTTGTTCCAATATATTTTGTCCACGATTGTAGGTGCATAGGTATTGTGCACATTTGAAAATCCTACAAAATGTAGCAAAATATCGTTCGATTCTGATTTTTTTTTTCAGAATAGCTAAAGGGTCTATTGACAACCATGTTCCTTTAAGCGCCGAATGAAAGGCAAGACAAAGAGAACCTAGGCCAGGAACTAGACGTATGACCTAGAGTTCCTTGTTTCCCTTTGCTTTTTTACTTCAAGATGGCGCTTCAGTCAACAGTTGAGCAAGGTTTACCGCAGGGATACAAGGGACTCATCGTCATAAGTCTAGCCAGGAATCACTTTCATATCGAACCAAAGCCGACGTTGGTGCCACAAGGGCACAAAGGATCATGGCTGGCAATGTGATTTTAAGTTTTCACTTGATTTTCTGCTTTGCTGTTTGAGAAGTCTTGAAACCATCACGGAACATACTACCCTGGGTACCAGAGCCAAACAAATAAAAAGTAATTAATCTAAATTTTTGGCTCTGTTACCCAGGGTAGGAACATACTAAATGCTAAACTTGTACAACTACCATACTAAAAGTTACTGTGTTTCATGATAGTTTCATTTCATCATTTCTTCGGTATACTTTCCAGTCTTCTTGCCTAAAAATAGTCTGAAAATTGATACAAGCAGGTCTCTGCAACAAACAGAAATCTCAGATTTAAAGAACGAGTTTTGCTTCTGGAAAATGAATTATCCAATAGATTTCAACTGTGATTTATATCCTGCTTTTATATTTTAGCCACACTGCTGTGTATCCAAGCAGAACTGTTACAGATTTGACAGATTTAGCATAGAGCATATGGTAAGTTTAAGTTTTGATAAAAATATATGAACCTTCAAAGAACTGTTAGTCATGCAGACGGCATGACGCCACAGCAGCGTTGGAACGCACCGCCATCTTGTTTTAGGGCAAATCTTCAGAAAACTTCTAGGTTTCTTCAGGAAATTTGCAGAAAAGTTGCTCAAAATCGCTCTTATATTCTCCCTCACAACAGCGAGTGGGTAGCCTGCGTTCCGCCTCAACACAGGCTTTGAATGGGGAAAAGATAGGTACTTGTCAGTCAGACCTAAATCAGTTAAAAACACTTGCACGAATAAGCTGTTTGTGAAAGCAAACAATGAATTTAGTCCAAGAAAGCTGCGAGAAGCTCGCCTTTGCGACGATCATTTTGTAAACAGCGTCATAAACCCTGGGTGGTTAGACGTTCATACCCACAGCTTTGTTCTTTTGCGGAGGAAGACATTATTTACTGCTACGGAGGAGCTAGCGTATTTTTATATCCTCCGCAGAGCTATAGAGATTATTCCTCCGCAGATACATATTAGTTGCAGCGCTCCTCCATAGAAACACACCAGCAGTGTGTAACTACCCATGCATAAACTCTATCAGGTGTAAGTTGAGGGTAACCAAAGCATACGTTGTGTACTTCTTCTCATCTTCCGGAGCTAGTTGAATATGGTGTCAGGTGTGGGATCATCGGTAAATTCTAAAGTGTTGATGCTCTTTTGTGAACTTTTGTAAGGTGAAGGTGAAGGTGAAGTTGCGTTTTTTAGCGCCAAGCGCTGGGATTGCAGAAGTAGCTAAGCGCTAATCGAGTTCGCGACCCTGTGTCATGACGCTCAAGTGGTGGGGCTCTACCTGGGATCGAACCCTGTCCACCCGATTGTTCTGGCTGCAAAGTCAGATGATTACACCACAGCACCACAGCACCTATGGAAGTCATGATGATCTGCTTGGCAGAAAGATGACATTAAAAGACAGCCTTCTTAATTCATAATACATAATCCTGACACACCCAAAAAGCAGAACAAAGCAATGAAAGTCAATATCTTTTTGTTCTTACAATATTCTTTTGCAGTTTACTTTATATTTCACAAGATACGAATCTATTTTATCTCAATAAATAAGAAGTACATTATTATACTAAAACTCTTTGCTCAGACATCACAGAATTGCTTTGAAAAATGCAGAACTATTATGGTTGATATGAAATTCTAAAGAATTTTCTTCAGATGCCGGAAATGTAAAAGAAACACATGAAATGTATATTCCCGCGCTTTCAAAATAATTCCAAAGTTCTGCAGAACGAAAACATGGACGGGATGATTTTGCAAAGGATTGCTTAATTTTAGACTCCAAATTAATCTAGGAAATAATTTTATGTCAACGACACGAAGAATTATTTGGTAAATGATACAGATAAAAGATACTTTTTCATGGAGCTTTGCTTTATCGGTAGACTTGCCCCAAATCTATTTCGTCAAAAAAAATTGAAGGGAAGAGCAAAAAGTGAGAACTTTCGTAGTATACTTCAGATAAACTTATTACAGTTGACGAAATAGACTTGGGGCAAGTCTACTTTATCGGTCCGGCATACTTCCACATGACATGAACTTTTGCACAAAAATTGAAAGTTGGCCTGTTTTTCTTTCTTCAGCACAAGTTCTTAGACAAAATAAACGCTTCTTTCATTTAACCACTCAATTCTCTTTTAATGGAGCTTAAGTGAACAGGACACTACTATTCTTTTTCATTTGTCTCAAATTTACTGACAGAGACTGATTACTGACTGAATTAGTTATTGACCGTTTATGAAGTACCATAGACCTTCATTGTGCTTGGTCTGGCGGAATGAAGTGCACTTGTGCCAGACAACTCAACGAGATCAGGTTTAAAGAGTGATATTTCCTTCTTTAAAGCTAAGACGTGATTGCGTGTTTCCCCTCAGACAAACCGAAAATCTACTTTTTGAGTTTCACGTGAATGTACAATAGTAGCAATTGACTTTGTAGCAGACTATTGGTCACTGGCAAAGGTTGCAAATCTTTAAATCAGTGTAACAGGTGGATGAAAATTCTATGACCTATTTAAGTATTTTTCAAAATTTTCTTACATTCTGCAAAGAGAAGAAAAACACTCTAGTTCTGAAAATATTCAAATTTTCAAAAAAGATCCATTAATAGGATTGTAATGAAAACTTTCTTTCAAGAAATCATCGATGTAAAAAATTATTTCTTGGTTGTTTACTTAATGTTTCGTTCTTTGTTCATTGATCAAAAATACACTCATTCTCAAAATGTCATGTTCTTAACTCTTCAGGGATTCTAAACATCACAGCCAATCATTTTATCAGGAGTCATTTTTTCTTTTCAAGAGTAAAGCTGAGTATGGGCTACTGTTCTTAGATACCAACTGTTTTGTAGTTTCTTCGTAATTTCATATCAATTTTCGTAGTCGTTTCGAGCAACATGAAGTCACTTTTGCCTCCATAACAACAATTTAGTTCGTTCTCGTAAATATTTTTGTTTACTAATTCTATTCCTTTGTCATCCATCGACATTTTCTTCAATCTTTGATTTTTCGTCCTACTGTTGTTAAGTTTTTTCCTGTAGTCATGTAACCGGTTAAGCTGCATTTAGGGCATCATCCAAGATATTCTAAAGGCAGATGCATAAGATGCCATGGCACCAAGGACTTTCCTTGTTATCAAGAATATTTTCACCTCTGTATATCTGCTACTTCAATGCACCGACTGCATGCTGAACAATCTCCCTTTAGCAAAATCTTTTGCATGACTGCTAACATTGGAATCTTAGGCATATGTTTGCAATAACCTTCCTCTTCTATCAAAATTGAATTATCAGCAACAAGCAGCATTTCTTTTCAAATGCTCGCCATTTTCTTTCATCTCACAAATCTTGCTGATGACTTCTTGCGTGTTTTTCCTGCTGCGTGTTATTTTCAGAAAAATAGGTCCACGTGGAACGTTTTGCTTTTCATAATTCTGAGTTTTGCACATTTCCCATTATTTCACTTCAAATTTGGTCATCCCGACAGATATGAAACTACGAGTCTCGCACCCATCGATTGATCTTGTCCACATCAAAATCTGTTAACTTCAGAATAACAGTTGCATAGTAATAGCCACCAGAGCTTGATCTGTATTTTGCATGAGCTGATAGAAGACCGATTATGGCCTTTTCTTTCTCATTTGAGCTATCAAACACAGCAGTCCCTGAATCACCAGGAGTACTCGGACAGTCTTTCGCATCGACCTTATAAAAATTGGTGCGTTTCTTATATGCATTTCTGAGGGGACAATAAGAATATTTGTACATATTCAACGACTTTCTGTTTCGTTCTCGTTCAAAAACATGGAATGTCAGAGCACGAACATTCCTTTTCGTAGACTTGCATTTCAGATAAGGTTTGCGATGTGGTCGAACGAGTTTCAGAACGGCATAATCATAAGCAAATCTGCTCGCTGTTGTAGGCTGAATTTCATTTGGAACGAAGATCTTTTTTACTCTTATTTTGTGTTGCTTGCCATTGGGTCGAAGCAATCCTAAAAGGAAAGTAACGAATTTTTAATATCAAGACAATAGTATTTTATATATCAAATGAATGGATAACACGAAGCTGAACGAGTAGTGGCATGATGTAAGAAAATATCTTCCCCCTATCTCGCTCTTTGGGAAGAAAATCTGTTACACGAAATAAAATAATCCACCGAAATCAATGATTCAAACATTGTTTGGTAGAGAAATAGTTAGGCTAATCTTTATTGTTATCATAAACTGGTGAAAATATTGGTGACAAAAGGCAGTTCTATAACCCGTCTAGAACCAAAACATGGGATCGATTTTGATCAGTATAGCGACACAATGAGCATACAAGGCCACAAAAGTTTCCCCGAAACCAGTGGGGCAAACTCTCGCCTTTTGCACACGAAAGGTGGTTTTTTTAAAGAGAAGTTATGTGCTTATAGCGAAAGAATAAGGATAAATCTAAAGTTCTGCCTGGCGAATTTTGTTTATTTGATTCAGGAGCTGTGTGGTGATTGTTTCATGTAAGCCCTAAATACGCGAGAATTACAATGCCTTCTGCTAGGCTTCTGAATCAACTAAATAAACTTCGCCAGGTAGATCTTTAGGTTTACCCTTCTTCTTTCATTATAAGCACATAACTTCTCTTAAAAACGACCTTTCACTAATTTCTCTTAATTATTCTCTTCTACGTGAAAGGTTTTCTCTGCTCACTTTTTTGGGTCAATTGGTAGTACTGTCAAGACACTGTATGCCCAAACATGTCTTTCTCTTTGTCATAGCCCACTGCAATGCTGTTAAAACATCAAGCCTTACTGCGAAGCAAAAATTTATCCAAGCGATTCTAGCCTTGGAAGACTTTGTTTGATTGGTTTAACTAAGAAGGATTTATGTCTGACAAGAATGTATGTCTGATTATATACTGACAATGTACTAAATTATATATGTCTGCTTTTGTTGCTTAAAAACCGACACCTATCTTAGAAATGCGAAGAGAACAATTTTACACCACAGTCAACACAAATTGACTGTAGTCTTTCAAGCTAACGACTGGTATTTTCGTTGTTTACGAAGTTTTGGTACTGAGCTAACCCAATCTGCTCATGCTTTTGCCGCCTAATTTCTGATTGTTTATGGTTAAGAATTACAACTGACCAAATTGTTCTTGTACGCAGACGAAATACGCCAAGACCAAATACGCCAAAAACGCCAAGACCAAGACCAAATACGCAGACGAAATTTGATAAAAATGTAACTGGTCTTGATTCAATCGATATTGGATTGGTCAATATCCTAAATGAATCAAAATAGCAAAATTCTGTTACTTTAAATTTCATAAATTTTTATCTTCCACAATTGATTTACATAAATCAAACGGATAAAAATGTCATTCTCTCGTGAATTGGTAAGCATGTAATTTCTGACCTCTCTTCATAACCATGGAGCTAAATGTCTAGAAAGTTGCATATTTGAAGACGGTGACGCTCTAAATTTAATGAGGTTGAATTAATTGGTAAACTGGGTTTAGTGGATATGAGTAGGAAATTGCTGGAAGTTGGAAAACAAACTAAGCTTGTGGAATAGAGTTTTGACATTACAGGATTTGGTTTTAGAGAAAGGGCTGGTGCAATGCAAGCGTGAACGTGGAACATAGTCTGTCTTCCAGAATATTAGGCTATTAGAACAGGTTATTTGCTATTAGAACATATTATACGATTCCTTGTTTTCATTTCACTCATTACCGCCCCCAACTATAAAAACAAGTAGTAACAATTCAATTCATTAGAGCACAACTTAAACTCATGTCATCAATCTGGTTTTTGTCAGTGCCTCGTCTCATGGAGTATTACTATCTATCATACAAATTTCCTAGGCCCTGGAAAGAGAGAGGACTTGGCTAAGGGAGACACATTCAAGACGATGGATGGTATACTTGAAGGCTGCTAGATTATAACTAGTCGGGAAGAAAGTTTCTATGAAGATTATCCCAGAGAATCTAGGAATTAAGGAGTTAGAATAAGAGATTTTGGAGTTTTTGGGGTGAAACATGGTATTTGTGTTAGGTAAGGTTTGATCTGATGGGATGACTATCGCTCTCAGAGGCTCGGGCTAAGTTAGTAGCAAGCAATGCACTTCCTATGGAACAAACTTTAGAAAACATGTTAATTATTTCCAGATAACTCTAGCTCCTTGTTAGGAACTTTTTCTCTTTCTACTTTCAGAGATTCATCTTGTAAGTCACAACATACTCCCCCCGTTGGCGTTAAGATTTTCTTGCAATGCTGTATCACAACTAGGATGTGGAAGCTTCAAGCTCTTTGTCTCTATTTAGAAAGTTGTGCAGAAACGTAGAATGCTTTATGCATAACGTTTAAGTCTAAGAACGTGCAGTTTAGTTCTATTTCATAGTGATGGACTCTTTCTACGTAATTTCATTGCACAGTAGAGTCAATTTTATTCAAGAAACAAGTGAAAAACCAGTCCTCTCCTGCTGTGATGTTTTTAAATCTCAAAGCAAAATTTTGATGAAAATTTTATGAAAATGAAAAATCCCCTACATTTATGATGTCATATAATCCTAGATTCTAATTATTTCATACGTCATTCAAAACCTACATCTTCCTCGGGGTTATTTGTTCTTGTAAAAGCTGGAACCAAGGGTATATTTGCTGTATATCTCAGAATTATTCATTGGTTTGAATTAATTTCATGCAAAATTACTCCTGAGATCATCTAAAGCTGACATCGACAAATTTTCTTTTTCCCACCCTATTGAAAATGAAGTTCTGTCTTGATCAATTAGTCATTTCCTATATCCTCTCAATCTTCTTCATAGAAGAGATAGTTGTCTTGTCCTTCCATTTATCATTTCATTTAAACTATCTTGTCCTTCCATGTATCATTTCATTTAAACTATCTTCTGGTCCGATTAAACTAATTCTTTTCTACGTAGAAGACCTAAGGAAACAGATTGAGAACTCCATTAAACAGCAGTAGAAGTAAAGAATTTTTGGTGTACATGATGCCCATGCAGCTTGGTGCCGCCTTGTTTGAACCTGTTTTTCTTCGAAATTTCGATTCCGAAGATATTCTCTAATGTATTCGTTGGAATAAGGGTGATGTTATGATATATACCCGACAAAATACAAGACTTATTGTAGTCTGCGCGTATGCTACAAAGTAATCAACAAGGATGTATTTGATTGGAACCGATTCTGAAAATGGTAGACTTGGTAGATTTGGCTTTTGTATTTGATTTATTCTGAAATTCTCAAAACGGTTGATGGTGTAGCTTTGGAAGGCCGTCTGAACCTTCTGCTCCTAAATGCAAGAGGTGTGGTGCCGGGGTGTGGTAGACTTTGGAGAGATGCTCGTCTTCATTAGCGAATTGCCACTGTTTAAAATGTTGCTGTGTTTGATTGGGAAATCCATTTCCGTCTCTGTGAAGTCTACTGTTTTCAGAATTTGGTAGGTTTGGAATTACCAATCAAACACACTCTGAGAAGTTTCCTACTACATCCTAGGCCAACTACATCAAAAATACCTCAAGATGTTCTTAGATTTAAGGTTCTTAGATTATCCATACGGTTCTTGCCTAAACATACAGAATGGCCATTTAACCTCTGTTGCATAGATGTAAATAAGACTTTTACGTTAGATCTGGTGATGTTCGCCGGTGTATCTTCGCTGAGCAACTATTACTCAAGGCTTTCGTTGAAAAAATGCAGTCTTTCGGCATCATAAAAATTCTTCAAAGACGGCATTCTTTCAGGCAATGGTTTGATGCCTAATTTTATCAACAGGACAATTCATTAAGTTTTTTCCTGGCTTTTATCTCATAGCAATCAAAATAAATCAAAGGCTGACGGTTGTTTGTTATGACTGTTTTTTCCTTCTCAGCAACAAAGAGAATTTCCTCCTGAAATATAAACAAACTAAATATTTGCTATGAAGGAGCTCTGCCGCTAAAAAACTTGTGTGTGGTATGCTTTCTTCGTTAATATCCTCAGGGATATTCTCGTTTTATTATTCAGAATATGGCCTTTTAAACTGCCTTTCTGGTGATTTAAAGCAACCACGCCATGTCCACTATTGAAGCTCCTGGGAGACAAATTGACATTCAACTTTTTCTGGTTTCCGTTTACGTAAGAAAGATTCCAAAAGATCACAAAGTTTGTAGCTGGGTCATTGATAGAAAAAGTCTTCGCAGTCAAAAGGGAAATTTATGGTGATTTCTAAAACGAAAAGAAGACCCAAGAATACGCTAGCACCTCTTAATGAGGTTTAGCAAGTTCTACCAAAAAGTGGTATAGGAAGGAATTGCAAGAAGTGGCAAAGGAAATAGTAGGAAATGCAAACCAAGGATTGACCATAACAAAATAAGTAAATTGTTTATGGAATGCTGATAGGCGTTAGAAATTGAGTTTGAACGCTTTGTGTGCAAACATTAAATTTCCGTCAAATTTAGGGCATGTTTGATTGGTAGCAATTCTAAAATGGCCAAAGCTCAGACTTTGCGTTGATTGATTGATTGATTGATTGATGGATTGATTGATTGGTTGATTCAGAAATACTCAAGACGGTAGGTGAGGTGTGGTAGATTTCGAAGACGTTCTAATCCTTTTGCTTCAAAAGGCAGAAGGTTGGGCAGACTCGGGAGAGATTCTAGTCTTCATTGGCGAATTCTGTTTTTAAGATTTTTGTGCTTGGTTGGGCAGCAGTATATTTCTGTCTCTGCGAAAAATACTGTTTCAAGAATTTGGTAGGTTTGGAATTACCAGTCAGAAACACCCTTCATTTGTTTGGAACACGGTTTGGAAGATGTGCTGCTGACTGTACTCAGACATAAGTCGAAGAGCGGCATGGTTATTCAGAGGGATGCTCGTGGGAAGCTTTAGGACATCGCTGTAACTCGTGGCGTAAACAGCCCCAAAGACATTCAGAATGGTAGTATTCCTAGGGGCAAACTGGCAATGAAGCGCTTTCAGGAAATGGCCCCTGATTGCCAAAAAAGGATTTTAAGAATTTATGATAATGAATGATCGATAATATCACGCAATGTAGCTAATATTTCATTCTTGCCTGGCCCCTCAAGACGCTTTCAGTCTTGGGAACCATTTCTGACTTCGGGGCTCCTTCGTTTAGATGTTGGAAGTCCTAGAATGCCTGCGTTGCGTAACTCTCTATCACCTAATCTGGTATCCGCCTTTTGAAAGCAAATAAACAGTTCTCCGTTAACGCTCTACGTCTAAAGTAATTAGGCCCGAAAGTCACCCTATTTTCTAACCATTTCGCAGTAAATATCACTAAAGATGGTACGGCGACCATAGGTTGGTTAGGCTGGGTAGAAATGACTCCAAATTTGTCTCCGCTTTTCTTCTATTTAATGTAATTGTTTGCCCACAATAATCAAATAATAGAGGAAACAAAAAGAATAATGGATTGTAAGCATTCCTAAATGTTTCAATTTATATCCGCAAGCAGCTTGTGGTTAATCATTTTCATGTAAGTACATTTCACTTGACATCAGCTGAACATCAACACGTTGTGTTTATAATTCGGAAAAAAGAACGTGCTTTCAGGATACATATCTTTCGCAATTTTCTTGGCGTACAGAGTATTTAACAAGGGCTTGATCTGGGAAAAGTAAGAACGCAGCAGTTCATTTTCATGTTGTCGGAAAGTTTCAAGATTAGAAACTGTCGTGCTGAAGTGATTAATTGAGAAGTTCATCTTAGTTTTAATGCTTGGGATTGACTTATTTTCATTCAAATCTCCATGGCTGAACTATGATGAAAAAAATCCCTTTAAAGCATTACGAATGAATTCATCATGATAAAAAGGCGGCTTATTTGAAAAACAAACTTTCCCTGACCCGATTAATCTGTGGCGAAGAAAGCAAGTCTGTAGCTTTGTGAAACGACGTTCTTCCTTAGACTGCTCGTGATTTGAAAAGACATTCTTACGAATTTTCCTGTTCCTAACTGCAAAAACGTGCGCCCTTTCGAACAACGATTGATTAGCTCTGCGTCACAAGTTTTACGGGGATTTCAGTCATCGCTTAAACTCCTTGACTGATAGTTTCTAATGATTAATGGACCTGTAAACGCAACATTTAATAACAAAGTTACGTTTGTTTTCGACCTACCGAAACAACCCACATACGGTTTAGTAATGACATTAAAAGCTGCTGTATGACTGTCCGAACTAATGCAAAATACCTTTTTGATGACATACTGAAATTAAATTGACGAATCGAAACAACTTTATTACATTACAGCGTCAAATATTCTTTCACACGATCACATTAACAACGAAGAAAGTGTTTGTAGCGCATAAACCCTTGGGTCACATTTCCTAATGTTTTACGTGTGAGTCGTCGATGAATTACGTTAAAATTTATACTTGTGAACCCCGCAATATCGAACCCTCAAGGAAAAAGTTTATTCGAAATACTAGCTAGAGCTCAAGATAACAGAGTTCATCTTCATGTATGTTTCCCAAATGTTTCAAATTCTTTATGTTGCCACTTGCCACACCCCTCTAGCACAAGGGGATAGCTTATTTATAATGTTTTGAGGACAGTTTTCCACAGTTGCCAGTACCCAAATACTTTTGAAGATGAAAACATTCATCGGTCTTCTTGAAACGCAGTTGACTATTCTAACATCAAAGACCTCTGCAACGGTTTTAACTGATCAATTTTGCGGTAACCGCTCTTTTCCCATAAGGAATGAACAAGAGGTAACTCACCAATATTCTCGCAAGGTGATTGCGAAACAGGGATTTTTTATCAGAAGATAACACATTACCCAACATGTGTCGGAAACAGAATGTTTCTAAGCGACGTTAAATATTAATCTATCGTTCTATTCTCGATTGGTACATGATCAACATGCTGAGAAATGAGCAGCAAATCAAATGGACTGAATTGAAATAACATTTTTGAGTAGAACTAGCTGGTAAAGTTACCAAGAAAACCTAGCTTGTTGGAATGCGTAGCTTAATGTACATAATTTTTCAAGTAAAAGTTCCAGATCGATAAAGATTTGTCATCTATTACAAATTTCAATTTTGAGATCGATTCCTCGGTAGATTACGCCAAAATTTGAAACATCAATTACTGAAATATTAAAATACTGCTATTTTCAGATTGAACAATACTCGTGTCGAAGAATTAAAACTTCCAAAACGACCCTCTTCCACAGTTTTCCTGGCAAGAAACAATCAAGGTTAATCAAATTATATCGTTGAGTGTCAGGCTTGACCAGGGCGTGAATTTCATTTTGGATGGAGAGATTCCTTTATGATTTTGGAAAGATCAAGCAAACACTTACCGATTTTAAGGGGGCTCATCAATTGGCCTGTGCGTTTTTTTCTTCCATCATGGACACAATGAGCAGCTGTTAACACATGTATTGGCGATATTAACGTCCCTACACATCCAACACCAATATAAACGATGGACGAATAAGGAGAGGTGCTAGGTACGACGTATTTCGCGATTTTCTCTCTGTGAATTGAACGCTTCAAGCGTAATTGTTTTTGCTTGTAAACACTCTCCAGTGGCATGGGATCACGTAAAACCCAATTGCTGTAGTCAGTCTCTGCTTCTAGATTACTCTGCGTATCTTGTACGCCCATATTTGCTCTCTGGATATTTTTATTCCACTTTGTGAAATGATTTGCCATAGAAGAAACGTGAGTGGCTGCTAACGTCCATATAATAAAGGCAGATAAAGGATGAATACGAAGGCTAATGTGCTTTGCCATAATAGTGAACAGTTAACATGCAGTGACTTTATCTTGTAATTTATGCACTATCCAAGGTTGGCATTACTTATACACATCATCAACGAGGCATTTGCAAGAATGCCGTAAATAGACCATTCTGTATATGTTTGTCGTCATGGTTTCATTCATTCGATGCCCTGCTTAAACTTGCCACATGCCATGCGATTGTCAAAGAGAGGCCATAAACGTCGTAAAGTTACTTCAAAATCAAAACAAGTTCACCTTTGGAACACGCTCCGAATTCTTGTCCCCTGCATCCGTATTGTTCCTCGCGCGAGAATATTGTTCACTCCACTCAAACATTTTTGGACTTATAATGAGCTTGAGAAACCGGAGGTTGCACCCTGAGAAATATATCATTATGCTAAAATACCATTCATTCCTCGTTCTTCAGAGGGGGTTGTGTATCATGTCTATGCACGAAATGATTTCAAAGCTTGTGGGTTTCCTTGTTAACCTAAGCCAATGAGAATAATAAAAGCATCTCTTTCCTGAAGCTCTCATTGCTTATATTTGTGAAACCAATGAAGAGATTTTTCGGAACCAAATCAATGAACCTAATAAGCAATATTAGTGGGAAGTTTTGTCATAAATAGATGCATAAGTATATTTCACCGGCACTTCAATCAATGAGTTGATGCCTGATGACTCATTAAACAACAACGAACTGTCTTATTATAGAAACTAAAAATAGGCCACATTCTATTAACTGAATTAAATACGCTCTTGTCTAAGTTCTAAGAATAGCAAAACGTACTTTTGATTTGAGGACTTAAAATTGATGTGAATGCTAATTGCTAGGATAAATTTAGTCTGAAGAAGAATCTACGTTGGCATAGATGGAATAATGAAGATATCTTAATCCATCTATCCATTGAGGACACACCTATGCCACACCTTAAAGTTGCACGTCACATTTCCACGACATTTCAGCTGGTGGATTGTGTCCTCGAATGGACTTTATCGTAATTAGAGTACAATAGTGAGTGAGCACTATCAATCAATTTTTGACCACGTGGTGTTTTGCGATGAAAAAGGGCGCCTGATGGAAGTGGTTTTTTGTTGAGGATACCGAGGACTGCCCCTTTTGTCTGAGCCTTTTGTTATGCTGGTAAAGTTCAAAGCAGATCAACAGCTGGGAAACCTATTACCATGCGCGAGAATCTCTTTGTCTCTTTGCTATTCTTGTTTGGATTGTGGCCGGATTATCCGCCCACATCCTTTCCACAAAACCAAACATGCTCTCTGCGCATGATCACAGGTTTCCTTTTTGGGGGATGACCGTTGCTATGAACTTTGACGATTCGTATCCCCAACAATTTTAGACCTATAATAGACGTATAATAACTGAATTAATCTTTGCCAAAATATTTCATTTGAGCTTTTAAATTCTGCTGTTTTTACCACTCCCTTTTTCATAGTGGAAAGCAAAATGGTCAAGAAATTCATTGTTAATACTCTTTCCCAATCTGAGGACTCAGTTCAACCGTTGAAACATTTGAGCATATTTCGTCAACTTTTGTTGACAAGTTTAACATCTTCCAGCTATAGCTAAGCTTGATATGAAGTATATGGATATTTCTCAGTTTTTATGGCTTTTGGGTACACACTTGCAGTTGAGGTTTACCTCCAAAACGTCCATACAATCACTATCACGTCTCATGATAAAACAGAAAACGTACGAGGAAAGGTCGAATGATAGTTCCAAGATCATCGTATAGTGTATGCCATTAAAGCAGCAGCAGCCACACCACTGCCTCAGTACACCAGCCTCGCCACAACAGCCTCACCAAATGCCTAATAGATGTTTGAGCAATAAGATCAACCAATAGAATGTCATTATGATCTCTGTAGGGCTTAACTGCTACCAAATTTGATCCAGGATTTGGGTCTGTTTTGAGAGATGAAGTATTTATGAAATTATGCTTGTAATTTCAGAACGATGCCACTGACTTTGACAGACTGAATTTTCTTATCTGAGTTGTTGTGTGAGCTACACAGGTATTTTCAGTTTATAGGAATCTGGTAACGCGTTTGGTAAATGGTTTGAGAGTTACAGGCTTTCAAATGTAGCTACCCAAGCATTATCAATTTATAGGAATCTGGTAACGTGTCTGGTAAATGGTTTTAGAGTTACAGACTTTCAAATGTAGCTACCCAAGCATTATCAATTTATAGGAATCTGGTAACGTGTCTGGTAAATGGTTTGAGAGTTACAGGCTTTCAAATGTAGCTACCCAAGCATTATCAATTTATAGGAATCTGGTAACGTGTCTGGTAAATGGTTTTAGAGTTACAGACTTTCAAATGTAGCTACCCAAGCATTATCAATTTATAGGAATCTGGTAACGTGTCTGGTAAATGGTTTTAGAGTTACAGACTTTCAAATGTAGCTACCCAAGCATTATCAATTTATAGGAATCTGGTAACGTGTCTGGTAAATGGTTTTAGAGTTACAGACTTTCAAATGTAGCTACCCAAGCATTATCAATTTATAGGAATCTGGTAACATGTCTGGTAAATGGTCTGAGAGTTACAGGCTTTCAAGAGTTACAGACTTTCAAAGGTGTACACATTTCGTTTACCCACCAGGTGCATTGTCTATCTTTATCTTTACCTCTCTGAAATTTTCCCATAATCCAAGACACAATTATTGACATATTTCTTAAAAGGACATTGCGCAATCTTATTCGTTCTGAAATAGACTAAAAATGGTTTCTTAATCTCCATGCTGTGAAAGCAACGTTCAGGAGCAATAATTCTCTAGCAGTTTTTAGCACAGCAACCCTTGAAACCTTCACAGCTTCTGGCGCCAATATCTTGATAGCGAAAGAGCAAGTATGGAGTCCCAACAGTTAAGATTCTTTGATGTTTCTTCTTATTTTGACCTTGCCACAGTTTTCTTGATATTCTTAGCTAAAATAATTGCTGTCTTTTTTTCTGTTCTGCTTATAAATTTGTCTTTAAAAGTAGTTCAACTGTGTCAGTTTACCATCGATAATTTTGCTTTGATTATTTAGAGAATAAGGATAATCCGAAACCCTATAAACATCTAAAATTTATTCATCTCATAATTCCTTATGATATGTTTGATACTGTTTTATTTAGACAGATTATGCTTATTGTCTTTCTAACGTATGATTTTCCCCAAAAGTGTTGTGTAAGGCCAGGAGTTATAGCAGCTTCTGAATTGAATTCTGTTAAGCAAGTATTTGTGAAAGAAAATTCAAACGTGACAGGACATACAGAAATGCATCCCTAAAATGATGCGAGATTTTCCCTGATACGTTTCATATCCATTTGGTAATGGTTACTAAATCATTTTCAAATTTTTACTATCAACGATTTTGCAAATCTGTGCTATGTGGGCAAATTTTGACATGATAGCAAATGGGTAAAATCTTGAAAATATGATTGCACAGATGTCTGTTGCATCAGCCCTGTGATTTAATGGCTCGAAAGGAACTTCAGGTACTCGCTATTATTGAAGATTTTCTTGTTTATGATTCTAGAATTACATCTCCAGGAACTGTGGACATGCCCTAAAACACTGAGAAGTTTGCTTTGAAGGACATTCTAGAACACTGAGGTTTGGAAAGACAAGCAAAACATTATGTGAGTACATTCATGGCATTTGCTAAAGGATGAAATATCTATCTTGAATGAGCTGGTATCTCCTGAAAATGATTTTTCAGCGAGTGAAGTCCTATCTATAATAAGGTCCTACAAATATGGTAAGATGATGAATAACTCCTTTGGTACGACGTGGATCATGGTATTGAAAATGTTGGATTTTTAAGTTTTCTAATCTCAGCACCAAGCTGTTTGTCGAAATTCTAAATTCGAAACAAAAATAACGTGATTCATTACAATTTCTCTTCCTGACTTTGAATTCTTAAGATTTCCAAATTCTAACAGAATTTTGTTTGCTTCAAATCATCGATCAAATACATCCACTACACACAGAGATAAAAGCCAGCTCAAATGACGTTCAGCAACTCTTACTTTAAAGAATGGGGTGATTTGGATTGTTTCTCTGAACAAGAATTATTGTACTTCACGTTATCTTCAACGCCCAGATGGCTTTCTCTTCAAATGCCTTTGGTGACCTCACCCTACTTCATGGTGAGAAAACCCAGCTATTGACGTCATCAAGATATCCTTCTTCCCCGTTGAGTTGTAAAGATCTCTTTTAAGCCATTTACTTCAAGTAGACTATATGTTGAATAGACTTCAACTAGTTTGTGTTATTTTCTCACATTAAATTATGAATTGTTTGCCTCAGTACATAAATAATTAAATAATTGATGTTTACCAGATTTTGATTACTGCTTCGTTGTTTATTGTTTATAGCGTTTTTGATGATTTATGTTGAAGACGCTTCTTCCTAGCTTCTTCCTACCGCCTTCTATCAAAACTGCGTTGAATGAGATTTTAGGT
The DNA here is from genome assembly GCA_039566865.1 of Aurelia coerulea. Lineage (NCBI taxonomy): Eukaryota > Metazoa > Cnidaria > Scyphozoa > Semaeostomeae > Ulmaridae > Aurelia > Aurelia coerulea. The sequence continues at coordinate 1,385,566 of CM076944.1, read as the reverse complement.
GTGAGAAAATGTCTTCATTTCTGAATAGACAAACTATGAATACTTCTTGAAGTAAAATGTGATTGCCTTTTTGTTTATTTTATTTCGCAGATTCTTCTTCCTGCCTCTTCCTATTAAAACCAAGGAATGAGAATTAATGCTTTAAGAAAGGTCTTAATGTCTGAATAGAGAAATTATGAATACTTCTTGAAGTAAAATGTGATTGCCTTTTTGTTTATTTAATTTCGAAGACACTACTCCCTGCCTCTTCCTATCAAAACTGCGGTAAATGAGAATAAAGGTATGAGAGAATGTCTTTTTGCGAATAGACAAATTTTGAATACTTCTTGATGAAGAATGTGATAAGTTTGTTTTTATTTCATTCGAAGTCACTTCTTCCTGCCTCTTCCCATCAAAACTGCAGTAAATGAGAATAGAGGTATGAGAGAATTTTTTTGTTGTGAATAGACTAATTATGAATAGTTTTTGAAGAACAATATGATTATTTTGTTTTTATTTAATTGGTAGATGTTTCTTCCTGCCTCTTCCTACTAAGACAGGGATAAATGAACACTGGATTTGGAAAAGCTCTTTATTTCTTAATAGCCGAAAGAAGACTGAAGTAAAGTTCAATTATCTTATTGTTTATTTTGACGGAAGATGCCTTATTCTATAAGCATACATATAGTTAGCAAAATACTTCATTTATCAACAGGAGAAAGAAGACTACTGCTTGAAGTAAAATTTTATTATCTTATGCTTCCTTCAATTTGACTATTTCTCTTAAGACACGGATAAGTGAGAATTAAGAAATGTTCATGAAGTTGAAAGATCTCTTTATATCTTGACAGGAGAATGGAGAATAATTCTTGAAGTAAAATAGCTCTACATTGGGACACTGTGATATAATGGACGAATTGCTGCACACGATTTCATTTCGGTTGTTTCGTCATCTTAAGCTAGCGATTACCTTAATTTCAAACATATTTGCAAAGTAAAGTACACTAAGGGCCTGGTTATATGGAGATTTTTACATATCCGAGGTGAAAATATTCGCAATTACATGGGAGTTTCAACCCTGGGCAGAAATTTGCTGCCACACGGTCTAGTATTGCGTCCCTATGGTTAGTTTCAACCCAGGCCTGAAAATTTCTCATGTAATGGACGAAAGCAATTTACAAGTCGTTCATCAGAGAAGGGAGCTGGAATTTCACTTGGGTAAGAGGGCTGCAATCCCATTCCTACGATGAAAACTCCCATGTAATCAGGCCCTAAGTATATTAATGATGACAAAGTATTTAAGCCCTATTGTTCGTCTTAATTGTACTGTAAGCCAGATTTAGAATTAGGAGTAGCTTGGGCTTTAGGTATGAGATATGGCTGCTAGGTGTAACATTACGTATTTTGAATGCCAAACAAAGCAACATCGAATCAAAGCAACCATATTTAGCAAGCTTATACGTTGCTACCTTGCAGATAAGTTATTTCTGGAAAATTACAATTTTGCAAATCCAGGTGTGGTGTGTAGGTGTGTCTGCGTGAAATTCCTCTTGATCACAATGAAAAACTGTTGAAGACCAAAATGTAATGAATAAGAACAAATATGAAATGAATTAGAATAAAACAATATAATGAATTAAAATAAATAAGAATGTGACGTTCAGATATCAAGTTTGATTTTGAGGTCCCCAACTGCGTTGCTGTGTTGTTTGCTGAACAACAAATTGAATTCGCTCTGTAGGCCCTGAAAGCACATCAAGTGGTAAGCTATGGGGAGTAAGCAACATGAAGACAGCGAAGCACGTGGCTAAACAATAGATTCGATTCTTGCTAGCTCATCAAGAACGAGAAGTATTTATTTATCTCTTTGGAAAAGAGCGTTGTGAAACTGCCCCATAAACGTTACTGGACGTTGAATGACAGATTTCTTTTTTTAGATGTTGTTGGCAACATGCAATCTTTGAAATGGATCAAACAGTGGCAATAGACTGTCAACCTATTCTAATAAAGAATCTGAATCGAATGATATGTTTATACATTTTGTAGAGTTTTCGAATGTGAACAATAGTGATAGCCACTCTAACGCCACTCAGTCGCACTGATCGTATACAAATGTACAAAAATTATCGCTGCGTCCAGATTCTTTCAGAATAACTTTATCTTTCTCTCGCTTAGCCTGATATTGATTGATTTTAAGTGCGGTTATATATTGTGTTTCATCTTGTGTGTAGCAGATTTTAAAAGCTCAAAGTTTCATTAAAACTGGAATAGCTTTTTTTTGCATGGTATGTGCAGATGCTTCCTTGGTGTAACTGTATTATATTCAAAAAGAATGTTAAAATTGATTTTTTAATACTGTCTTCTCTCTCATAGTTACATAGGCGCTACGAGAGGACAAACATGAAAACCTCTCAGAAACTTTTTGAAACAGAACAAATCGAAGGCTGATTGATATTTTTGCTGAAATTGGCCGTCTTTGAAAATATTTATTTTTGACCAAAAAGTACGGCTATACGCTTACCTTTTTTGCTAATATCGGCTATTCTTGAAACTGCTCATTTTTCACCAAAAAGCAAAGCAATTTTACCTTTTTCAACAACATCAGCTGTTCTTGAAATTGCTCATTTGCATCGAAAAGCAAGGCTATAGGCTTACCTTTTTCACCAAAATCGGTTGTTTTTGAAAGTGCTTATTTTTCACCAAAAGCAAGGCTATAGGCTTACCTTTTTCACCAAAATCGGCTGTTTTTGAAAGTGCTTATTTTTCACCATAAGGTAAGGCTATAGGCTTATCTTTTTCACCAAAATCGGCTATTTCTGAAATTGCTTATTTTTCACCATAAGGTAAGGCTATAGGCTTACCTTTTTCACCAAAATCGGCGTTTTTGAAAGTGCTTATTTTTCACCAAAAGCAAGGCTATAGGCTTACCTTTTTCACCAAAATCGGCTGTTTTTGAAAGTGCTTATTTTTCACCAACAAGTAAGGCTATAGGCTTACCTTTTCCCTCAAAATCGGCTGTTTTTGAAAGTGCTCATTTTTCACCAAAAAGTAAGGCTTACCTTTTTCTCCAAAATCGGCTATTTCTGAAATTGCTTATTTTTCACCATAAGGTAAGGCTATAGGCTTACCTTTTTCATCAAAGTCGGCTCTTTCTGAAATTGGTTATTTTTCACCAAAAGGTAAGGCTCTAGGCTTACCTTTTTCATCAAAATGGGCTGTTTTTAAAAGTGCTTATCTTTCACCAAAAAGTAAGGCTATAGGCTTACCTTTTTCACCAAAATCGGCGTTTTTGAAAGTGCTTATTTTTCACCAAAAGCAAGGCTATAGGCGTACCTTTTTCACCAAAATCGGCTGTTTTTGAAAGTGCTTATTTTTCACCAAAAAGCAAGGCTATAAGCTTACCTTTTTCAACAACATCAGCTGTTCTTGAAATTGCTCATTTACATCGAAAAGCAAGGCTATAGGCTTACCTTTTTCACCAAAATCGGTTGTTTTTGAAAGTGCTTATTTTTCACCAAAAGCAAGGCTATAGGCTTACCTTTTTCACCAAAATGGGCTGTTTTTAAAAGTGCTTATCTTTCACCAAAAAGTAAGGCTATAGGCTTACCTTTTTCCTCAAAATTAGCTGTTTTTGAAAGTGCTTATTTTTCACCAAAAAGTAAGGCTATAGGCTTACCTTTTTCACCAAAATCGGCTGTTTTTGAAAGTGGTTATTTTTCACTAAAAAGTAAGGCAATAGGCTTACCTCTTTCCTCAAAATCAGCTGTTTTTGAAAGTGCTTATTTTTCTCCAAAAAGTAAGGCTATAGGCTTACCTTTTTCATCAAAATCGGCTGTTTTTGAAAGTGCTTATTTTTCACCAAAAAGTAAGGCTATAGGCTTACCTTTTTCACCAAAATCGGTTGTTCTTGAAATTGCTAATTTTTAACCCAAAGCAAGACTATAGGCTTACTTTTTTCACAAAAATCGGCTCTTTCTGAAATAGGTTATTTTTCACCAAAAGGTAGGGCTCTAGGCTTATCCTTTTCACCAAAATCGGCTCTTTCTGAAATCCGTTATTTCTCACCATAAGGTAAGGCTATATGCTTATCTTTTTCATCAAAATCGGCTGTTTCTGAAATTGCTCATTTGCACCATAGAGTGAGGCTATAGGCAAGGCTATAGCCTCACTTCACAGTATTTAAAACATTAATTTGGAACTTTTCATTTACTTTCTTTAAAACGTTTCAAATTGTTTTCGATCGGCTGATGCCTCACATCAATCTTGTTTACTTTGTTTCTTATGCCCTGCTGTTTTAGTGTCATGACATGCATTTTACTCATGTTGTTTTACTGCATTATTTTCTGTTGTATGTTTTCTTCTTTCAAGGATGTTATATTTCTTATTTAAAATGATTTTATAATACGTTCACTAACGTTATCTAGCATTGGATTATCTTATCATTTGCTACCTCATGCAATGTTGTGTTATGTTAACAAGCTTAGATACGCAGTGTTGTGTTGTTTAAATTCAATGTCATTTTCAAGCTGTGCAACTCTCTCTAACATCAGCACTTTCAACGAATGCATCTCTGGATGGGAGTGGTTGATTCTTTTCGCTCTTTTCTCATTAAAGCCTTTATGCCCTATTTTTCCAACTGATTTTGAAATTAAAGTGAAAAATTCCCAACTCCTTTCATCGTACTGTTTGTTTTTTTGCTATCTTCCTTGGACAATCTTCTTCATATATTAGAAGCTTAGCCTCGCGAAAATGAAAATCATTAAACACGTTTCTGTTTGAAATCAAATGGTTCTTATGAGATGATCATCACATGCAGAGAACGTCGCTGTTTTTACAGTCTATCGAAACTTGAAACGTGACTAATGAAGCTGCAAGCTCATGCATTCTAGCCAACTTTGACACACGTTTCATCAACAGCACTAATTTTGCAGGACAAGCAGGAACTGTTTTTCAGGAGAAGACGAGTCTAGAATCTAAGGGATGAAACTTGACTTGGATGAGACATCAAGGCTGCTTGGAAGAACCTCTATCTCCCTTATAAATAATCAAGCCTAGTTTCAGTTTGTGCTGTTTTCGTATGAACTTTTTAATTTCTCACACTTTTTTCCGCTTGGAAAACTCTTCTTACTCTCCCCAGCATTTTATTGCGCATTGATACCAAAGAAAAGCATGGGAAATCGGAGTTGCGTGCCTACCTTGGTCTCACACAGAGCAGAGTTCATAGAACGTCATTTTAAACGAAACTGGAAAACATCAAAACTTGTTTTCAAATTTTTGATTCAGTGGGCGTTTGATTACATTAGCTCCTTGTTGTATATTCATGCAATAACATGTTCTTTAGGTCGCTTGAAGTTCAGAAAAACATCAAAGTTCAATGAGCATCATTTTCCAACAGACAATTTAAACGGATGCAAGGAGATGATTTTGTCAATCAACTTTCTATTACTTACAATGTCATGGTCATACTAAATCCTTATTTTTGTCAGATTCTAACGGAATAAGCTCGATGTTAAGTATGACATGAATCAGATTGAATAACTCAGTTTTGTTTTCTCGTGATTTTTATCGAAAAAGTTAACATCTGATCAATAAAAAGGTCATGAATGTTAGAGCGTGGGATGCCTAAAGAACTTAAAGAGATTCCTACCGTTGGTAATATGAAAATCTGCCTGAGACATTTGACCAACAGAGAGAACAACATTTATGTAAATTTCTTCTTGTTTACTTGTCATAGATTTACTCTGTAAACAAGGATAACACCATAAGAATTTGTTGGTAAATAAACAACATTTACCATTGAATATGAATATACGATTTTGCCAAACTCTACAAGAACACTGATTCAACAAAATATTCAGGCAATGATATGTTCAGCAACGGTAATTTACAAAATCTTTGCCTGCAGCTGTGAACTGTACCTAAACTAAAACTGCAAACATTTCGGCAATAAACTCTGCTTCTTAAAGGCATCTAAAATCTGTGTAAGGACAGAAGATTATATTTGAGTTCTAAATTAATACAAATGGTTTTGTACCGTACTGTATTTTGTGACATGTACATAGGAAAGTAAATAACAGTTTCTCTTTTAGGAACTAGAAGCTCATCATCTTATTTTCCTTTGTAAAGGCGATTAGATTTTCTGAAGAGCATTTTGATCTTAAACGAGAGCTTTGAATCATAATGTCGGTGTTTATATGAAAAATGCTAGATGATTTCACTCTTTGCAAATGATTTCACCAAAAAACCCTGGAAAAAAGAAGGTGTTTTCCTTTGAAGACTTTCAGTACCATTAGATTTATCAAATTCATGAATAAAAACATTTCAGCGTTTTCTGATATGTGGGATCATGAATCGTCTACCAATCTTTACGAATCATAGATTGTTTTATTGTAGAAAGGTAAATTTAGATTTAAGATTTTGAAAATGATTTGCAATTTTTAACCATTTTGAAAATGAAATTTCTTACAATATTCTTCCACTTTTCAGCATCCATAACGTTAAACCAGCATGACATTTTCAGTGAAATAAAATCTTAAATCAAAGTAGAAAGGCGTTTAAATCAAACCAGATTTTCTGCTGTAAAAAAATCTATGATTCATTGAAGCTGGTGTATAATTCATGAATATACATTCAGGCAAACTTAAAAACACCTTCTTCCACTGTTAAGGGAGTACCGTCACAAAGCTGACTGGGTGCTAAAAACAATGGATTCCTATACTGTTATACAAATGGTACCATTTCGCACCTCACAAGAAAAAGGTGACTCAATGTACAGCAATATAATCCAATTGTGTTAGGAGCCAATCAGCTGCGTGACAATACAATTCAATTGTGTTAGGAGCCAATCAGCTGCGTGACAAACCTTGAACTTATCATATCCGAAATTTGAATCTATGATACAGTAGTGACCCGAATATAACAGAGTCAATAAACTCTGCATATAAGAAACAACCTTTTCAATTTCAAGTCTGACGCGTTTCTTATAAAATGAGATAAACTTCAAATCAGGGTAAAATTTCTTATAAGAAAAATCATGTACAATTGATGAACTACTCAGACACGAGCTCTATGATTGTGATACAAAACATGTTACTTGTATTCGTAAATTTTCACTTCCAGGAAATGCTACAATTATTCCAGAAGGGTGCTTTTTGCTTAGCTTGCATACAGAATTCTTGTTTTCATTTGAATAGGTACAATTCAACTCATACATAGCTTTTAAATAAGAAACAAGCTTTTCCAGTTTCTTATAAGATGGGGTATTATTTTGAAAATCAGGGTCTGTGTTTCTTAAATTTACGTTTCTCATATGCAGGACACTACTGTATGACAAAAAATCTCTTGTCAACGCAGCGCAACTGTCGCTTACTATCTGGAGTTCGATCATTTTACAAATCGGAATTCATTCATACTCATTGTTGGCATTTTCGCCCCTTCATAACTATCTTCAATCTTCCCTTATTCATTCGTTGCGTTCTTTTTCTCGTTGCATTTTTTGCTCTTTCCTTGCTCTTTTCGCACTTTTTCTTCCCTTCTCTAGCTGTCGAAGATACTGGAAATCCATTGCAAATGTTTCTGTACTTCAGTATAAACACCATATCGATTAGGGTATGCACAACCACTTCCCCAACTTGATATCCCAACCAAAACATTCTTTCCTTGACTAACTTCACAAGTCAGAGGCCCTCCGCCATCGCCTTGGCACGTGTCAAGTCCTCCTGTGCTGCGGCCTGCACATATCATCTTCTCCTTCACATTTCCTGCGTATGAATTTGTAGAATTACAGACATTCGTAGGGACAATAGGTATCCTTGCTAAGACGAGAGGTTTTGAAGGTTTGCCAAGGAATCTGCGAGTCCCCCATCCTGCTGTCGTACAAATTGTCCCTGGTTTGATATCAGTGTCCTTGTCTGGTAAACAAATCGTGTTGACTTTTTCATTCAGAGTGATTTGGGTATCAAGTTGAACCAAAGCAATGTCATTTTCATTTGTAATTGCGTTATATCCAGGGTGAATATGGATCAATTTGATGTCCAAAACCTGCTCCGTTCCATCTGATTTGAATAAATTTAGTTCTCCAACAACGATCTTTCTGAATGCATAGAATGGGTATCTGAAAATAAACAAAGGAGATAATTTAAGATAGGGAAAATGAAACGGACTCATGATGTATTTAATCATTATATTTGAAAAGCATTAGAGAACAGCTTCGTATATAATCGAAATAAGAATAGTACTTTTACTGCCCTACGAACTTGTACCGGGCATGTCATAAAATGTTTCCATTCTTTGATAAATCATACGAATCGAAAAATTGTTTCACTTTCTTGCGATTTGTTTTTGTCACCAGAAAGTACGGCAATACAAGTGTACAATGACACCCGGTCACACAGTGATATGATTTATCATGTGACAACTATGCAAGGCTGCGATTGGTTAATTCTCCAAAACAACGCTAAAACATAACTCAGGACCTTGTTTTGCCCGCTGTTTTGCATCTGATTGTTTTCTTATAGAATCAGCTCTCAGGACCAAAGCGCTGTAATAGCGTTGTATGTGAAAACGAATTGCGGTCACATACAGCGTAGTTAACCCGTTGTTTTCAAGGTATACAACGAGGTAAAAACGTCTAGTGTGACCGCAGACTTATTTGGTTTTTGAATTGTTTATAATTCAAAAAGCTATGGACGAAAAAGAAAGTTCTGTGTCAAAATAGGTATTTGAATGAAAAGCACTTTTTGACTGTTTTAGAAATTTAAGGAAATTATTTTTGGCTGTTACCTAACTTCTGAGAGAAATAAATCATCCATAGCCTAGCTATGAGAAAAAACTCTATGTCCCGTTGAGAGAACAGATTTAAAATTTTACAAATTGTTTGCACAAGTTTTCTAATATCTTTGTCAAAGATTGGATATTTATGTATATTTTATTGATTCAACAATGATCTGTGTCAGGTATGTTCCTTGTAAGAAATCTGGCGAGAATCATTTGAATAAGCTAAGTGAGAATACGCATTCTCCTACCTGCACGGCATTTGCATTCAGCATGATAGCTGGCAAAAGCAAATCGATAACTGGGACTAATGTACTAAATCTGATTGATGCGTACCTTCTGAAACAGTGTGCAGCGGTAATAATCCATTTTGGAGAAAGTATTGATGCCCCGCAGTAGATTGTTCCAGAACCACTGAGCAGGGCAGCCATCCATGGTAACATTCCTGAGGCTACTATGGCTCTATTGTTTACGAATTGTTCAGGGAAAGGAACTTTTATAATTCCACAAGAACCTGCAAATGAAATAGATCGAACGAAATATGAACGAAGATGGATATGAATGAACGAAGAAAGTTACTATGTCACACAAATGTATAGTGATGTCCGTCACAAGGGGCAGCTTCCTAATAATAGAATTTATTGCTTTTGATTGACACATCAGTCATGGGTAATTAGACAACGCAGTTGTGTTTGATTCCCACAGCTCTGTTCTTTTGCGGAGGAAAACATTATTTACCACTATAGAGGAGCTAGCGAAAGAGATTAAGAGTTCGTTACCTCCTCCGTAGAACTATATAAATTATTCCTCCGCAGGTACATATTAGCAATGCTCCTCCATGCAGGACACCACCAGTGCCTAGCTACCCATGCATCAGTACTAAACAATTAGCAAACGTAAAATAGGGACTTCTATGAAACAGATTAGTCCAGCCACAAATATGAATAAAGCAGAACCACGTAAAGATGCCTTGAAATTTTAATGGCTAACTCATTGGATATGCATGTAAAAAGGAGCTTTTGGGAGAACATATGAGAATCTATGGAAGCAAAAAGGAGACATCTCAACAACTGCCACGGTAATAGACCTTTTAGCTATTCAATTCGAATATGTACAATAGTGATAGAAGCTCTGACGCTACTCATTCGAACGGCTCGTATGAAAATGTATAAAGATATCGCTCAATCCAGGCTCTTTTGTAGTATAGCTAAAAGGTCTATTGTTTTGATCGAATGGACAAAATGGAAATTTTTACTTTGCTAGATTTGAGGTCTAGAACAAGCGGTTCAATCTGCAAACATTCGAGGTCTAAAAAATGAAGACAAAACTTGATTTTCCATCATTGGCAGAAAGAATCGCTCATTCGAATCCCATTTTCTTTTTGGTCAAAATGTCTATGCTTGGCATAAACTGCTTGAATAGGAATAGACCTTTTAGCTATCCGACGAATGATCTATAACTATTGTAGAATTGTTGAAAGTGAACAAAAGTGACGGAAGCTCTATCTCAACTAGCTTGTTAACCAGCCCACTACTAAGGAGAAGTAACGAAAACTTTCCTCAGTGGGCTGCTTATCAGACTATATCGCAACTCAATCGAGCCTTTCATATAAGAAGATGCAGAAAAGTATCGCTTGATCCAGACTGTTGTAGAATAGCTAAAAGGCGTATTACACACAAAGATATGTGAGAAATGTAATGGATACTGTATTGGGTAGCTTGTTTGCACCAAAATCTTCTGTTTTGCGACCAATCAGGAAGCAGAACCACCACATGCTTTCAAATATTAATTTCTTCAAAGTTACGTAATAACCAAAAATAAACTAACCTTTGTCAAGGGGTGTACTTTGCAATCTTTCTTTCTTTGTTGTCCAAAACAAATGCACATCTTGTTTGTCTGCGTTGCCAAATAACTTGTATTCCAGCCTCAGAACTCCAGTAAATGACGTCACACTTCTTGGTTGTAAACTACCGCAGATTTTCAGTAACAGGGGTGCAAGGAAGGTAAATCCATTTCTCACTTCAAGTTTCTCAACATCGCAGTTTGGGTTTGGAATTAAATTTGCTTTTGGGATTGATAAAGTGATTTGTTTTCCAGAGGCAGGCTTTATTAACCATAAACATGTTTTGACACCCTTTGGTAGAATTATGTTGCCAGATTCGGATGTCAGTGTTGTACCACAGGGTGTCGCTATGTAGAAGTTGGAAGATATTTAGTAACGATGAATATAAATGGTACAATAAATTAGGTATACCAGGCAGCAATAAATGGAGGTAAATATAGATCAAGCTAACATTTGGCTGTACATCTGAAGATATTTTTGGGTCACAACGCTTCAGAGTTTACCAAAGCAAAGAGTACAGTAAGAACTTAAACATTGATCAATTTTAATGAGCTAAAGACCACTTATAGTATGGTAAATTTCGACAAATGGAAAAATGGAAAAAGTGTAACAAGAGGGAGTTTTGAACTCGTGACCTCCTGCTATTTAGGCAGTTGCTATACCAACTGAGATATCACGACACATGCGTATACAGCAAGCATGGTTCATGGATATCCAGAAGCATGGTGACGTAACCTTTTGTCGAAGCCATTTGTCGAAAATTTACCAAAATAAATGTTATCAATTCTACCAAATATAGTATGGTAAACATACTCAAGAATTCATTCGCTAAAGTTGATCACATCAATCTGAAATGTTGCGGGTGATTTTATAGTTTTCAAAGTTTCAAAGTTTAAAATTTACCTGGAAGAGGTCTTGGTTGCGCAGCAGCCTTCTCCTCCTTAATGGCTTTCCATTCAGCTTTAAAACCACGTGATATTGCCAAACCATCAGGTTGAAAACCAATCAACAATCTATTCCCAGATGATAAAATAGGCCGTGGTAAGAAAGTCTTGCAGAATCTACCAAGCTCTGGGGATTGTATTGTATCACCGTCAAACACTTGAACGTATCCATAAGTACAGCTAGCAGATGATCTTAGGTTTATGTCTTTGAAAGTCAGTTCAATTTTCATGGAATAAGGAACTTCGATTACCCAAGTGCAGTAGCCTCGATCTGATGGTGCACGAGGATAGTTGGGAGAAGATAATTCGCCAGTTTCTAATCTGAAGCGGGTTCCACATGCTGGAAACGAAGGGAATAGAAATTAAGTTGTTTGGGTGACAGAAGTAACAAGATGGGAAAACCAATTTGAAAAATATAGCTCATTCTACTGAAGGATTCGTTGACGCAAAGACCCATGGTTAACCATGATCCTTTGAGAGTATAATAAACAGCAACCTAGGCCGGAAAAATATTTTCAAATCATACGAAAAAATCAACTATGGGCCCGAAAAGGATCATGGCTAGTTGTGGGTCTTTAATGTCGAAGTTATTTAGCATGACGAATTTTACGCGAAAATTGATTTTGATCGACTATTTATGAATGATTTTGAATGTCATTGATAAAAGAAAAAGAATACATCAAAGTTGAATTAACTGCTAAATATGCCCGAAAAGCTATGGGCTACAAATATCCAAGAAAAGTGAATGGTTAGATTCGATCAAAAATGGATGAAGAATTTTGGATCGTTTTAAACAAAAAGTACACATGCAGTAAAACATGAAGAAAAATGCTACACATATCATAGGATGAGTTAGAAAATGTTTAAACGTTCAAAAGCCTGTAGATAAAGAAGCTTGGGACTTGGGACTATAACACAGCTTTTCTACAGGGTGTCCCAAAACATTTGTTCGACGTTTGATTAGATATAAAGAAATAATGAAACATCGAACGGCCTCCATGTTCAGATAACCATATTGCTGAGATTTTAGATTAATTCTAGACACCAAAAACTAGCAAATCGGTTAAATATTCACGGGTTATTTAACCAGGAGCCTGTACATTTTATCGTTACTTTTTGATATTTAATCAAACGTCGAACAATTTTTCTGCGACACCCTGTATATAATTTTGTTATCACGAGGGTGGATTGTTTTGCAATTTGATCAATGCTTTTCGAACTGTTCTTAAGGATCTGAGATACTTTTTTTATAAAATCACTTATAACTTGAGAAATAGTCAACCGATTTTGACGGACTACATTTTCATATCTGAGTTGACATGCTAGCAACATAGATATTGTCAGCTTATAGCAATCTAATGTACAATTTAAAAGCTACAAGCTTCAAAACGTCAAAGCATTTTTCTGAATCGCCCGGTATATTATTTGTTATGACATGATTACTAACCTATTTGTCCTGATTTTCTGATAAATTCCCACTCAGCTTTAAATCCAATGAGCTGCTTGCTGTTATCTGAGACAAATTGAATCCACAATGCATGGCCACTTGAAATGATTTCCTTTGGAATTTTACTGCCACAACTTTGGCCTAACACCTTGGAATTCGACTCTGCTCCATCTCGTATAGTAACGCTATCATATTTACAATTTGAATGTTTCTCTAAATTGAAATCTGTGAATTGTAGTTTGATTTGATGTTTTGGGTCGGCACTGATTTTCCAAGTGCATAACGAATCTGGTGGATAGGCGTTGGGATATTTTGGTGTTGAAATTGAACCAGTTGATGTTGTGAAACTTCCACCACAGGACCCTGTCAAACATAAAACCGTGTAAGATTACAAGTATGTTTTGCAAGAACTAAGAACTTGGCCCAGTACTGGAAATTTTTTTAAAATATCAGATTTTGAGTACTCAGAGTTTCTTATGAGTTTCTTGAAGGTTTTAAGACAATGTTCATATTTATTTCCTGTGCTCCCGTGAAGATTTAAAGACAAAGTTTTTTGAAGCCTTTCCAGTATTTAGACATTACCCAAGTACCTTCTTATCAATATGATCCAGGAAACAGGTGAAAATAAAGTAAAAACGAGCCAAGGAAGGAATTCCTTCATTAAGATGAATAGTTTCTTAGTTACATTTTCCCAGTAGCCTTAATGAAGTTTCTTAATTTTTTGGCGACCTGAGAGTTGAGTTTCTTGCAAGCAGTTAAAAAAAATACGTGCCTTGAAAACATGCAAAAACGTGGTTCTTTCACAAAGAAAACATAAACTGAAGATATTAACCGAATCCTTTCGATTCATATTCGATTCGATTCAAGAAAACATCCGTTGAGAAAAAAGTATCGCCGAAAAACGGGCCACAGTATCAGCTATATGTTTGGAGCTTCCAAAAATGATTACATAATGATCTTTGCTTTGTAACCTATGACTTGTGATCGAGCATTCTTGAATTTTGTCCTCGATTTAAATCCATTCAAATAATTTTTTTCAAAATCATTTTCAGTCTTTTTCTTTTACAGCTAATTTCCTCCTTAAATTCACCAATGTGTTTGCAAATGGAAGAGTGTTCCTCAAGTTATCAAAACACACAATGGGAAATGCGCTGATAGAAATGTTGAGAAACTGGAAAAATGGAACATTTTTTTGGCATGGGTCTCCTGTCGTAGAAATGCACCTCTGAAAAACAATCATGGTGAAGTCTTGATAAAATCATTCCTATAAATTCTACAAAATTAGAGCTCTTGAAACTAATAGTAGGTATATCGATTCCTTATCCAAAAAAATAAGTCCCAAGCAGAAAGATCATTTCCAACCACAGCGAAAAAGGAATTTAGACAAACAATTGGTACCTTGACTTGCATCTGGAATCCTTGCTTGTCTTGAAACACCAACAGAACGAGGATCATCATGTTTGAAAACTGAAACCCAAGTTGCTTCAAATCCAGATCTCGTATCTGATTTATCTGTTTTGAATATCACCAACATATTCTTCTGTGTTGACTCAATCAAATCAGGAACTTGCCTTCCACAGAATTTCCCAAGACGTGGAGCATTCCTCGTTTCACCATCATAAACTTCGACATAGTCATAGTCACAATCAGCACTTGGTTCCAGCTCAAAATCAGCAAATCTCAGTTGAATTTTCATGGATTCTTCAGGTGCAGATAATTTCCATTCGCAATTTTCGTTATCTGCGTAGTTTTCGGGGTAATTATTGCTTCTCAAGAAACCAAGAAGGCCAGTCTTGCTGCCACCACATTCTATGGAAGGAAGTATGCACTAAATTCGTTAACTTTTAGGACCGGCTTTGAGGGGGGTTTAAGGACAGGGCGTACGAAACAGGGTATGCAAAATAAAGAAGAACTCTGTTGCACATAAACAAGAAAATTTAAGAAAGATCATCTGGAAAGAGTAGAAGAAAAAGAGGAAGAGATAAGAAGATAAAGAAGGAAAAGACACATATTTTGTAAAATTTGCTGTGGCAATGGAACTTTGCAAACAAGTACTGCAGAGTTTTTAGAACATCGTGTATTGAAAAAACATCGTAGATATCTCGATCGCAAACATCTCATCGTAAACATCGAGAATAATTATCGTAGATAAATATATCATGTTAAGGGTAGGAAATATTGTGGGCAAAAATGACACAAAGGTCTAAAATTCTAGAATAGACTTTGAGAAGTCTTTCGATAATTTTCTTTGGGTGTAAATATCGCATAAAATGTAATATCAGAAGCTTAATGATAAACCTAAACTGATATAAACAAAGGCAAAAACGTTATTACATTAAAGCTATTCGTTAAACTGTCATTTTGATTCTTCGTTTAAACGGGCACTCTTTATTGTCGATGTCAATTTACAAAACAATGGTACAATTAACTCAAAATAGTATTCCATGATTTTACCTGCTCTTTCTGAACCACCAAAATTGATGCTTCTACCAACTCTCTGCCAATTCAATTTAAACCCTTTATCATTACTTGATTCATCTGCTACGAATGAAATTCTCAATTTTTGTCCTGAAATTGACGATGCAGGGACAGTACGTCCACAAAATTTTCCAATCGTTCTCTTGTTTCCAGATGAGATTTCTTCAATTAATAAATAATCAAACATACATTGTTGTGTTTCTTCAAGCTTGAAGTCTTCAAACGATAAATTTATTGTTGACTGTGGATTATCATTTTCAATCATCCAAACACACCTCATTCCATTTGGATAATTTTCTGGGTATTTAGGACTTTTGATTGTGCCAGAATCATCCGACAATGTTCCACCACAGTTTCCTATAAAACAGAAATTGTCATCATTGACAATATCGCCATTTTTTCAGATATCGCCAGGCAGATTCAAAGCCTAAGTATCTTAAGTCGTTACCCTACATTTTACTTATGATCTCTTCGTTATTACCAAGTTCAGGTTGTCAACCTATTCCTCCTGTACTTTTCAAATAGCTCATACTTTTTAGGGCTATATTCTACGAAATTCATGTTGTTAAAAGTATTGTTTGGGAGACAATACAGCCCATCCCTTTCGTTGGGTCCAGTCCCTTCTCGGTTTCCACGTGCTATTCGTGTCACCCTTATTGTCTCTTATACTCGTTCCCAGGCTTCGCATATATACTTATGTCATCACACGTGTGAGTCAGTTGAAGATTAAGTTGATGTGGTTGATTAAGATGAAGTTGAAGCTTAGATATCTGAAGTAAAGAATTGACGAGATGGGTTAGATCGATATATGTAAATAGTTTATATTGTTTTGTTTGGTTCATAAAAAAGGCAGTAAATGCATATGATGCTGTTCTCTATGTTTATTGGATCTACTCATTCACAACAAGTGTAAAGCACAAGAATCGTTAAAATGCTGTATCTCCGAAAGCATTCAGAATGTGAAAAATTGTCGCAGTAGAATTAATGTTAGGTGTCTTAAGTTCATTTGAAACCATTCACCATAAAGTTAAATCTATGGACCATTTACATGGTCATTTTCAAAGATGTTGTATCAGTCGTATGTTATAAAAGAGCGATAAGATTCAAGGCAGATATCAATGGGTCACCTGATTTGGTTGTCAAAGGAATGGTTTCTCCTTCCAAGATCCTTGGGGGTTTCTTTGTTGCTGCATAACTAGCCAAAAATCCATTGCCAGTGAAAGCTGAATCTGAATAAAATCTCATCCACAGTCGGTTGCTTCGTGATCTGAAAGAAAGTACATGACAATTAATTGCTAAGTTAAAGAATGAAATACATTTTCTACTAAGATTCTTTCCGAAGTATCTTATCTAAAAGTTTGATTTGTCTCGGTGAATTACAATTCAGGCTACTACTGTCACTGTCAGCAACATTTTTCTCAAAAATTTTCAAAAACATTCCTGATATATATCCAAGCGTGCTTTTCTATATGATTTGGAAAATTAGCTACCTTATACTTGAAAGGCAGTAATTTCTTATTTTTGTCTTATTTCCTTCCAGTCATAAGCGATGCAGCTCAAGAAGGCAGCATGGAAAGTATACCATATCATTTGGGGGTCCTGGCTCAGCTACTATCGCACAAGATTTCCAAGCAATGTTGTTGATATCTGTCGAACATTGTCAAATTCGTCTTTGCTTTAGAAAAAACACTCAATCCAGTGGTCTTACCTTATCAGATTTGGAATAGTATCACCACAGAATTTACCAATGATTGGTGATGATTGGGAATCACCATCTCGAATCAAAAGATAATCATAGCGACAATTTGGATGATTTTCAAGCATGAACGAATCGAATTTCACTTCGATTATCGATTTAGAATCAGGAACATTGATCGTCCAAACGCATGCAGTATTTCTGGGGTATTTCTGGGGATACCCTGGGGTTGCAATTGCTCCTGTGGGATTTGTCAGTCTTCCACCACATCCTAAACGAAGAGAAAATTGAAAGTTATCAAAATAAATTGTGATGATTTCAGTAGGCCTTAAAGTACGGTAATGACAAAATCCTAGACTTACTTTTTTTTAACATCAAATGCACTACCTAATACAAGGCATGGCGATAATAAACTAACCTAAGATAACAGCAACAGTAACCAGAACAATAACAAAAGATAATCAACGTGTCTTCCCCTTTCTTCATTTCGTAAACTTTGCCTTTCATTACGCTGGCTACGCAAAATCTAATGTCAGTCAAAAGACGGAGTAAGAGTCTCGAGAAAAGATAACGAACGTCGTTTTGGTATATTTGGTGTTTCGATTCTCTGCTACTAGTAGCTATCACAAGCAACTTCAAAGCAACAACAACAACAACAACAACAACAACAACAACGGCATCGATTCAGTTCAGAAATGATTCAGGTCCAATCATTGGGTCTGATAGCCAACAGGGTTTCCTGCATGATAAATGTTGGGAATTACGTAGCTATGTCTTCCAGCAGTTTGCACGACAAATATATTTGAGTTGCCGTTTTGCGAAGATTAGATCAATGAACTCAATTTGAGAGAAGACTTGATATTGTATGGAGTCCTTTTCATAGGCCTATAGAACAGCACATATTGAGAGTTCCATCAAAATGTTAGAAGTTCAGACACTCTTGTCAAGGAGAGAAATCATTCCGTATTTACATGAACAGAAAAACGTTCTAAAGTTGCGAGATTTGACGGGAAATAACTGACAATTACCTACACTGCACGATATCATTATAACAATAACAGTATTTCATATTAAAAAAAAAGACAAAGAATTAAAGAAAGATTAATACCTGTGTTTGTACCAAAGAGTGGGAACGCTGTCGGTGACTGATCTAAAAAAGATGAAGATTGTAATTAACTCTAAACCCTTTCTAAAGAGAAGATTATGGGCCTAAAACCTTTCGAAGAGCCCACACCAAAGTTACAATTACACCGCTTCATAAGAACTTTGTTACAAAATGTCCTCCTAATATCTGCGAGGCAAGAATTAGAATTATATAAGAACTAAAGATATTCAAGTTAACTTACCGATGCCAATAAACAAAAAAATACCAAAATAAATAAAAAACGTTTGAGCATTCATCGACATGATTTGACTGTGACTTCTCACAACTTGTGTGACCTCTACGAACTTTTCTGATAAGACAACTCCTCGGAAATCAATAGACTACACCTCAACATTGTCTACAACTGGGACTATGTCATTTTGTGGCCAAGTCGTAGCCGCATGCGATCAATTTGATCAAGATAACAGAAATCATACAGAAACATTCCGACTAAAGGCTTCACTTGTCATAACCAATAAAAAGTTTTCCCCAAGGAGAATAATACGGAAATCGCTAGGAAACTGTTTGCCGATTCAATATTTGTCATTCAAATTTTCTCATAAAAAACAAAGGTTTGTAGAATCAATCAGTTCTTGTATGACTGAATGGCTTATTCAATCATGACATGACGCGCTTCGGGACGCACCTACTTTTTGTAATGCATGTATGCAACTTGTTTTTGTGTGACTAAGTCGCAAAGGGTCAAACGAAAAGGCTTTACAGAACTATCACTAAAATCCCAACCACAATGCTGTTCTACAAATATTTTCCAAAACTGGCATTAGCAAATGGCAATTCAAAAGTGACATTTAACGGAGCATATATGCTAATACCTGATTTAAGCAACTTCGAATTTGTTTTGCAATTTTTTGGCTCAGTTGAGGTACTGCCATGCAATAAATACGGGTGATCGCAACAGCAACAACATAAAAGTTCAACATCATCACTGCAAGAACTTATTCCATGGGTCCCTTGTTTCCCCGTGCTATTTGACTTGTCGATGTTCAAGGAAATAGCAGACATTCAGCTACTATTCTTGAGGAGGATTTTGTACTAAATACTCTCCCTTTTTGCAAAGAAAAACTTGGTTCTCCAAAGATATAAAGCCTCGTCTTTGCGTCCATAATCTTATAATTTTTTATATCAAAGGCGAGGAGTGTGTCAGTCTTTCGACGAAGCGGACGAGATATTAAAAACAATCGGTTTTAAAGAGCCTACACCGAACGACTACGGCTGGTTCCCACTGGGCCCCTTTCCTCATCGCTCAAGTTTTCAAATGCGATGTAAGTTCATCTTGCACTTAGATTCGGTCTGCGACGAAGGCTATCTTGCACTTGGCGACAGAGCAGAAACTGCATAAAATGACGCCATCAAAGAATCTGATTTTAGGAAGCGTATTGATATATAAGCTTTTTTGAATGATAAATCAAGAGTTGAAGACCCAAGGAAGAAATTATCGAGTGTTTTGCATAATTTCAGGATCTGATGTAGGGAGTTAAGGGGGGCTCAAAGTTATGAATTTTTCGCCTTTGGCTGCAAAGCCCGATTCACATGGTTGTAAAAATCAGCAGTCAAATGATTTGCAGTCAAATGTAATTTTGCAGTAGTTTGAAATGTTGATAGTTCATCGCGCAGTGGGAACGTCTTATTTGAATCATAAATAAAAAAGACAAGATGAAATCAAATCAAAAATTGAAAGCCGAGATGGAGATTAAACGAAAATGACAAACGGAAATTCTAATTCGAAATGGGAATGTGACACCCAACACCAAATCTAAAGCAAGATGAAATCCAAATGTAAACAGAAATCCCAATACGAAATAAATAAAAAATTAAAATGTGCAAGACGAAATCAAAATCTAAAATGAAATCAAAAGTTAAATCATAAATGTAAGGCAAAAACTGTCAGCTTCAAATCTTGGTGGATGCTTTGTTGGGAGCCTCTTGTGTGCACAGTAGATATTTCAAAGAAAAATCTCGTTTTCATGCTGAAATGGCCATGTGCAGAGCGAAATCAGTCATGCCCTAAGTGAAATCGCTCATGCGCTAAGTGAAATCGCTCATGCGCTAAGTGAAATCGCTCATGCGCTAAGTGAAAAACAAATCGAGCGCGCTTATAAGAATAGCAGTAGGCCCACAGTCGCTTAGGGACAGTGCAAAGTTTATTTTATAACATGGCCGGTGCAAAACGTAACGGGGCAACTACTTTTTTAAGCTTGTACAGAACTGGGTCAACACTTTTTACAAAGCAATTATGAACGGGGCAGTACCTTTTTATAAGCTCAAGATGAAGTTTGAACTATGAAATGGCACATTTTGAGGCCAAAATTGTGGATCATGCAAGTTGAGAAATGCTTGGAAGGATGTGTATGAACATGACGCAAAATTTCCTTGTCAGTTACTTGCAAGAACGATTCATCAGTCATTTCTCTTCATCTTCAAAGCCAATTTCTTCGTTGACAAAGTCTCGTAAAGGCAAGAATTGATTTTGTTATGGTCTTTGGCTAATTCATCTGTGGTACTATACAGCATTTGTCGTTCATGAATACGGGGCAGATACATTTTTTTAAGGAAAGAGTGACAGGGCAGTTGGTTTTTTGGCAATAATTTCATACAGGGCAAGCAGATTTTTTTGCAAGAATTTTTGTTCTCCACCGGCCATGTAATATAATAAATTTTGCCCTGTCCCTTAGAGGGAAGCACCCTACTTCCAGGGAAGCACCCTACTTCCAGGGAAGCACCCTATTTTAGCCCTAGAAAACAAGCCCGAAAACAAGGTGTTTGCCAGGAGCATCTTAGAGTTCGATGTATTCATCTTAAGCAGGGACGTAGGAAGCATCTCAAACTTGGAGGGGCACGACACTTCGAGGGCACGCTTTTTCCATTAAGCTAAAGGGGCATTTCCTGAAAACAAAAAGGGCACTTCTTTGTTTATTTCAAAATCTTGGGGGGGCACGTGCCCCCAATGCCCCCCGGTTCCTACGTCTCTGATCTTAAGTCCCTGTGCTTGGGGGGGGTTAGTAATGCACTATCGACCCCCACCCCCGGGAGATGACGGAGAATTAACGGGGAATATACCATGGAATGATAATTTAATTCTTGGTAGGAACCGAGGTAGATACAAAGAAAATGCCACACGAAAAGATGGAAGTGACAGAAAAATTCTCATCTTCCATTTTCTGTGAGCTGAACTTGCTTCTTCCCTGTAATCGAGGCCCATTCTACGGACCATTGCAGTAGCCATCGCAAAGCAATTAATATATCCTGCGGACCAAGCCTGAACACCGGAACCAAGAATTAAATTAATTCTTCGTCATCTCCCGGGGGTGGGGGTCGATAGTGCATTACTAACCCCCGCCCCCCAAGCACAGGGACTTAAGATGAATACATCGAACTCAAAGATGCTCCTGGCAAACACCTTGTTTTCGGGCTTGTTTTCTAGGGCTAAAATAGGGTGCTTCCCTGGAAGTAGGGTGCTTCCCTCTAAAGAGACATTTCACATTTCACTCCCAAAAAATCTCGTACACGTATGGAAAAATTCATTTTGTTTTCAAGAAAAATCTATAAACATCGTTTTGTTCTGAAAACAGTTCGTACGCTTTTTTGAATGAATGAAATTCCCCAAGCTCCCTCTGGCCTAACGAGTGAAAATATGGTTAAGTTCCCTTCCAACTGACACAGACAACTACCATCGTGAAGTAAACGTAAAAAGCATAACTCACTGAAGATGCTGCGACAGTAGGCCTAGTCACCATCTTGATACGTGCGTGCGACACAAGTTCAAGTTAGCCTGCCGTTGCGAACCGAACCGAACACTCGGCGCGAGCGACTGTGGGCCTACTGCTATTCTTATAAGCGCGCTCGATTTGTTTTTCACTTAGCGCATGAGCGATTTCACTTAGCGCATGAGCGATTTCACTTAGCGCATGAGCGATTTCACTTAGGGCATGACTGATTTCGCTCTGCACATGGCCATTTCAGCATGAAAACGAGATTTTTCTTTGAAATTTCTACTGTGCACACAAGAGGCTCCCAACAAAGCATCCACCAAGATTTGAAGCTGACAGTTTTTGCCTTACATTTATGATTTAACTTTTGATTTCATTTTAGATTTTGATTTCGTCTTGCACATTTTAATTTTTTATTTATTTCGTATTGGGATTTCTGTTTACATTTGGATTTCATCTTGCTTTAGATTTGGTGTTGGGTGTCACATTCCCATTTCGAATTAGAATTTCCGTTTGTCATTTTCGTTTAATCTCCATCTCGGCTTTCAATTTTTGATCTGATTTCATCTTGTCTTTTTTATTTATGATTCAAATAAGAATTAGGATTTCGTTTTATATTTCGATTTCGACTTGCATATCTTCTTTTCCTTGTGGATTGGGTTTTGTGTTTGCATTTTGATTTCGTCTTGTAAATATATTTTAGATTATGCTTTTTATTTTGATTCCGATTTCATTTTGTGTTTTTTCTGCATTTAATATTGTCTCGTGATTTCAAAATGCATTTTATTTTTTTCGAATAGAGCATTTATACAAGTTTATGATTTCGTTTTGTCGGATTTAATTTCCAAGTGTGGTTTTTATTTTATGATTTAGTTTTGGCCTTAATCACACTTCATAGGAACGTGCCTTAAGATCAAGTCGAAAGGTTTTCCATTTGGTAGCCCTTAAGCTTAACCGTACCAAATCGTGACTTACGTGATTTTAAATACCTTGGTATCTCGGGAGGTGAGTTAAAGTGATATTATGGTAACCTTCAATATTGTGGTAAACCCCTTGTCCAAAAAATAATCTTTGCATATTTCCTTTCATCACAGCCTCACGAAACAAGTTGGGGAACATATGATCCCTGAAAAATCCATACGAGCGAGGATCTTTCGAAAAAATTTGATTTCGTGATCTAACTGGTTGAACGAATATATTGTTTCTTAAAAGCGCCTACTAGGCGATACGAACTCATTGCTAACTGTGATACTTTGCAGCCGTGGACTTGCCCAAGTTGTTTTATAAGAAAGAAAGAGCCGTCTTCTTGGAGTCTTCTTACAAGACGACCTGGGCAAGTCCATTGCAGCCCTAAAGTAGAATATGAAAATCATTTTTCATTCGGCCCACATAGGCTCATGGTTAGCGATGAATCTTTAATTCGCGCCAACTCGTGTTAAACCAATTGCGGTAAACTGCGCCTATTTCTTTTAGTGAAAACGCCCTCTCCTTTTTTTTTTTTTTTTTTTTTTTTATTCTTATTTAGACACAATACCCTATCAGCACTTCAAAGTAAATATGAATATTAATCTAAACAAAAAAATAAAGCTGCTCTTCCAAGGGGTTGTGTTTGCGTCGCTCTACCTCAAGAACTCCCTTAATCTTACTTTAAAGGAGCTCAATGTTGCAGAGTCTCGTATATGCTTCGGGATCTCGTTCCAGGTACTTGCTCCCTGGTATCCAAAAGACTTTTTGCAGTATTCAAGACGAAGCCGAGGAATTTCGAAATCATTAAATTAAAGCAGCAAAGCTTTTGGCGTTTAACCCAGTTACCACGAATAAAATCAGAATGTTGGAAAACAACTCAGCCACGTCAATTTTTAACAGGACGTTTCTGCGGTTTTTTCTCTCACTAAAGTGGGGCGTGGGCTAAAACAAGTGCCGTTTATCACAAACTGGTTTAGCGCACCAAAATGTCTTGGCCTATATGGTACGCCAGATCAAAAACCAAAGTCAAGAAATTTCATCAGAATTATCTGATGGTCGGTGGCAGTTTGTCGAAGGTCAGTTGAGCTTGGTTATTGTTTTGGTCAAATTTCTAACCATGTATCCTTACAATTCCAAAAATCTTGATACAGACGATGCGAAGACAGTTTAGTTCAGTGGTGGCGTTTAGTTTAGTTCTTTTTCGTTCTGTCCTTATCTTACCTTTGTTTCCCAGTAATCCCAAAGTATCTTAACAACATGGATTTCCATTAAAATCAAATTCAATTTAGTACGGCAGATTTCTCAGTAAACCATGAAATTATGTTTCGAGTCAGAGTAAAGCTGGTTTCATGCTGGAGTAAAACGCGTTTAGAGCTGCGATAATTCATTTTGAACTAATTTTAGACAGTTATATCGCTTCCAAATGGAATCAAATTTTTTTTATTCGATCCAAATGCATTGGGAAATCTTCAAAGATACCAACAAATATCATACTGAACATTTTTCGTCCCGTTTTTAATCTAGTGTGAACTAAATCAAATCAATAAATTAATATACTTTATCTCAGCATAATGAACAGCACGACAGTGTGCCTTTAAGGGACCATACCCTTTGTGCCAAAAAGTTCTTTGTGCCATGGCCTAAACCCGGCGAAATAATGAATTCAATTCCATGTTGCAGCTTAACACTGCACTGTTACAACTTTGGATTCGTAACGAAAATGTAACGGATCAACTCCCGTTTAGACTGTTCCTACCAATCCGTAACACTTTTGTTCCTTCTTTCAAAAGAATAACTTTGTAAAGAAGTTCGGATGCAAAAAGACAAGATATTTAGCACACTGAGGCCTTTCTGACTTGTACCTTCATCCACTCTGTTGAATACACAAGTCAGAAAGGCCTCAGTGTGTTAAAAATCTTGTCTCTCTTGCATCCGAACTTCTTTTGTAAAGTTTAGTCGTACAGTTTTCTACCATTAATAACTTTGTTGTGGAGCAGTGTAAACACTCTTTAACTGTGACAACTTTGCAGCAGATCAAAAATGTATCGGTGCATCAGTTCTTCATTAAATCGTTGTGGTATCAAAAAATAATTTCTGCAGTTACTGAACACATTTTGGAAGACTCTTTCCAGCATTCTAATTTCATAATTCATAAGGGCGAAGAGCATTCTGGCACATTGAGTATCTATTCATTTCATATGAAATTTCATACTGTATATCATGCTTACAAACGTGCAGATAAAAGTAGACAAATAAAAGTGCACGAAGTTTTTAACTCAAAACAAATTATGTTTATATTCATTTCGTTTACATGCATATCAAGTTCGTATCGATTAAATATAAGAATAGAAACTATTGCAACTTTACACCTAACAACAAAACTAAACAGAAAGAAAAGGTGCAGCTACTTTAACTGGGTATTCGATTGATTTCTCAAGAGTTTCGTCAGATACACATTTGGGCATTTTATGAAATGCGCCGAGTGCTTTGATGAGGATGCCTATATTCATTCATCCAAAGTGTTTTTGAATAAAAGAATGAAAAAGATTGGTTACCAAGCACCTAAGACAAGGGTGTTAGGACACGGATGTTTTGATTAAATATCTATATACCTTGTTTTAATCATTGTTTTCTTCTTTCTTCTACAAGGGAGCTATTCGAATATAGCTCCCTTGTATTCCTGTGCCTCAGTGCGCCTTCAAGAAAAGGTTAATGCGAGGGCGCACTATGACAGGAATACAAGGGAGTTATATTCGATTAACTGAGAGCGGTTAGGCCTAAAACCGTCTTCACTTGCAGACACGAGATGACGACGAAACAAATAAGAAAAACAATGATCAAAACAAGGTAAATAAATATTTAATCAAAACATCCGTGTCCTAACACCCTTGCTAAAAATCGAGTAGGTGCACCTTGACTTTCTCTGCAAGAAAGGCCTGTACAAGGATCACAAGATAAACATAACTATGTAAACAAACAGTTAGCGATACAAAACTCTGCCGGATACGAAATTTCTAGCAGATCGAATGCTTCCAGAACATGATAAGAGCTTTTCAGTTACTTTTCAAAAATAACGGACAATTTTAAGTGTTATTGGTTGAAAAAGTTTTTAGATTTGCGCAAAAGTGAAAAAGTGACGTAATTACGATAAATATTCTGTTATTACCAAACCCAAGTTTAGTTGGAAAAATAAGTTCTCCCAGAATCTACATTTCGTTCGAAATCCTTCATAAATCCTTGCATACGTCGAACTAAACTAATCCTATGACATGAGTTCAATATGCTATGACATCAGTTCAATATGCTATCACATGACAAAACTGACGAAAACGTAAAATAAAAGAAGACAATTTAAACTTCAGGGAAGGAACAATATAAAAAATTAACTTGATATAAAATTTAAGTAAAAGAACTCAAAATATAGTAAAAATAGAAATGAATAGATCAAGATGACAAAAAATTGAAGAGAAATTGGGTACAGAAGGCAATCTGGACCTTTAAAATCACAAAAAATCAGTCAAAGTTTCAGTTTTTGCCAAAATCTTAACACTGAAATTTTACTTCACAATTACAAAAGCATTACAAAACACAACTAAGGTATAAAACTCAAAATAATTTGGTTCATTCTTACGAAAAATATCAAAATGCCTACAAATCCTTAAAAAATAAAGACCATCACAAACAATATGGTAAACATTCCATGATCTGGATGTTAAGAAATTAAGAATGACAAATTACAAGGTCTATCAAATGAGAATTTAAACAGCAACTTATAGATTTGTAACAAACTGCAGTTATCTTACAACTGACCATCAAGGCTGAATTTTGTACAACAAACAAGATTCCGGAGTCAAAAATACTTCAGAATTGATTTCGTAAGTCTGACAGCTGTCAATCAAAATAAAATCAGCAGATAGAGAAAGCTCTCGAATCGCTTTATAGTATCGGAGACCTGGAACTTTTAGTTTTACAAAATGCACCCTTGTTCATTTGATTTACAAGGACGGCTTCAGATCAAATCAATCATTTGTTTTGTTTACATTAAAGCTTTTGTTTATGGATGCTTTCATTTGATGTATCGTTTAATAGTCATCTGTTGTCAAGCGAACTGTAGGCTAAGTAACGTGTGCCCAAAGAAATCAAAGCCAAAGGAAACAATGGAGTGTTTACGTTTTTCTTTGTCCTATTTATAGACAGAAGCCATATAGCTCAGATCATTCACTTTCAATATTTAATGTTTTTAATTTTTGAACTCGCCATTAACAGCTAAGGAAAACATTGTGACGTTGTCCTGCAAGGTACTCCACAATGAGATTCCTGCTATCAAAATTTAGCAATTTAAATTGGTAATTTCTAAATGATGGAAGGACAATAGAAAGGCTATAAGCTACAAAAGATTTCATAAGGACTAAATGAAAATCACGCGCTTCAAAATCAACGAATTACAATCAATTATAGCAAGGGCAAATTCATAGCAAAAGCAAACGACGGAATTTCTACGGCCGATTATTCAAGCTGCAAATGTAAAAAACCCAAATGGCATTAGATATGTAGGTAACTCACTCGTTGCGCTTTTTGAAAGACTTAGCCAGCATGATTTCAAGGCAGCTCGAGGCTTTCCTTATCTATATTTGAAGCTTAACTAATCGAACGTAGCCATCCTTTGTGTTCAAATGATTAATTGCTTTGTTATAACTTAACGAAAACAAAGAAAACTATTGTTACAAACAAAGAAAACTATTGTTACAGAATCTGCCCTTGTAATCAGTAATAGTTTTACCTACGAGACTTATGAAGTCCAAACAGTTCACAAAGTGATGCGAATACAAGTTCCGTGATCGAAAACTCATGCAAAATGTTTCCAGAAAAGTTTCTTTATGAGAGCCAAAATATGATAACAGCTTTAATCACTACAATGTTTCTAAAATTATAACTGCCACCTTGAATGCAACTTAACATTTTCACTGGTCACGGCTGCCTCAGTTGACGAGATGCTAGAGATAATCTATTTAAGGGAAACACGGCCCCAAAACATAACAGCTGTAATATCTAGGCTTTAGTGAGGGGCTCTTAAATGCTAAAGCAAAGATCATCGAAGATTGGTCTGATGAAAAATACATCTATTTGGAAAAGGTTTGTTACACTTAGTTCAAGTCGTGTGACCAATTGTTGGCATTGCTCTATTTTTTATGTCATGGCACAAGTTTTCATGGCACGAAATATGATAAAGAAATCAGAAGCTGTTTTATCAAGAGCTTAATCACTTGATTGGGTGTGGACAACCTTTTAGCCGAACCAATCTATTGACAAACCGTCAGTTTATCAGTTCATGTTGCGTTTTTCAAGCGTAAACGTTGCCTGTGTGTGTCCGTTGCCTGTGTGTGTTAGTTGCAGCTGTGAGTACAACGTAGTTGCAAGTCAGTCGGATTTGAGCGCGGAATTCAATGATATTGTTTGGCAAAAAATGACAACATGAATAGGAAAGCATTTTGCATCGAGGGTAACCTAGAGAATTGAAAAAGAATTTTTAAGCACAAGCAATTGGAAAAAAGGTATGGAACCCTAAGGGAAAGCTTCCGGACCGTAGGAATGTTGTTTTGACAAAACGGATTGGAAATACTGGGGTACTGAGGCATGCCAGCTATGATGATGATGAGCTAGGCCGGAGAATTTATATTTAGACAATAGACAACAGACTAATGAATACCTTTAGGGGTTGATGTTGTCCATGTAACTCGCAAAGGTCTTGATAGTGATCCTTTATTGACAATATATTTAATTGCAATTTGTCTGCTTCCAGTTGGTATATCCAAACCATTATGCCACAAAGATTTATCGAAGGGACACAGACGGGTTAATAACTCGAAATCTCCCTTGCGATGGATATAAATGTCCATGTAATTTTGAATGCAACTATGATGTTTCTTGAAACCAAGATCTTTGATATGTAAGGATATCTTTCCTTTGTTGGGAGATTTGATGATCCATTTGCAAGATGAGGGTGTCAATTTACCGTGCGAGTTCAATTTGATATCAGTTGATAAGGTGCCGTTCGTCGCTTTGAATGAATAGCTGCAGCCTGCAAGATAATCGAGAAATGGCTGCAATATTCATGTGTAAGATTTTAATATGTCGTTACTGTAAAATTGTGCTATTTAGATTTTCTTTTTAAGCACCTTTCTTTTTTACAGGACAAACATTGATGCCAGCGATTTCATTCATAATTGTTGAAGTTTTTTATCTTGTTAAAAAATTAGGTACTACTATCATTTATCAAAAGATCCTTCCTTATGCACACCTAATGGGAAATATCAATGCAAGGAAGTTGTTGGTTACCAAATGGAAAAAAATTTGCATGCAAAATCCTTCTAACTACTATCCATAATATGTTGGAAATCATTCCAAGTTTCAAAGTATCCATGATATGATAACGTTCTTTACATTGAAGGTATACACAAAGGGATCCTAATCTTGCCGTTCTTTACATCAAGCTAAGGCATCTTGCAACCAAACAATTTCGAGTGAAGATTTGCAAGGTTTATAACCAAGAAAGGCAATGTAAAATCTATTATTTGGTTGCAAGCTTCCTTAAGACACATAACTGCAGAAAGAAAACAAACAAACAAACAAACAAACAAAATAACAGACAAAAACAAAACAAAAACAAATTACTAAAAACAGACACATACAGAAGGGATTTGGGTGCTCTATTCGGGGATTCCAGTAACCTTCAACCAAATCGTTCCGTTTCAGAAATGTACTTAATTGTTAAATTTAAGATTAATTTGTTGGCTTCCAAGGGCAAATTTTTGTTTCCGTACAGAAGAAGTTGCAACATATTGATATCTGAACCCTCAGAGTATCCATAAGCTTCGAGTACATCATTGGCACCAGCGAGAAGACTGCATCTATGCTCTCTGAAAGAATTGCAGAGCAGCAAGAAATGCTCCGTATCCTCTATGCCATCGATTACTGGACACATTGGATTGATTGTATCTTTAAAATTATGTTTAAATTTGTGGAAATTGAGTTTGCTTAGCCCCACCCTTAACTGTGATAAACATGCAATCCCTTTTGGGTTATGAATACCATATACAGAATTAGCAGGAGGCCTAATTTGAGAAAATAATTTTTTACGCTAATACGCTAATATTGAAGGTATACACAAAAATGCTTCCAAATTTTAACATAAAAAAGGTCCCTTTGGCACGTTGTTTCTCTGGGACAGCCCAAGTTAAAGTCAGTTTTGATCTTAAAAAGCATTTCAAAAGTCTATCTAAATGATATATACTTTATTCAAGAACTGTTTAGCGAAGTAATTGGTCCGATGAGGATAATGATGTCATCTGGAGCAACAATATATACTAAACTAAAAATTGCAAATTTCGATAAAAATATGACATTTCTTCTTCTTAAATAATACAAACAAGCAAATTTATGTGTGAAGTTGGACTTTTAAGTTCGGCACTGAAACATCTGTTTTATTGCTGAAATCAAGGTGAGATTTTCGTATCATGAGCTCCGGCAGACCTTTTAGCTATTCTATAAAAGAGCCTGGATCAAACGTTATTTTTATACATTTTTATATGCGACGTTCGATCGAGTGGCGATAGAGCTCCTACCACTATTGTGCACATTCGAAAATTCTACAAAATGTAGCAAAATAGCGTTCGATTGTGATTCTTTTCAGAATAGCTAAAAGGTCTATTCTGAATTTGCAAGTAAGTTGCAGTTATCTTGATCACAAAACCTGTTTCTCAGTCAGTATAAGAATTTACAGAAAAAAAAGTCCAATGTCTGAACCTACCAGGTGATTTCTTGGTTTCATTATCAATATTTCGTCGAGATCTTCTTCGCCTATTTCCCTCAACTGTTTTCCATGAAGCAGCGAAGCCTCGATAATTACTTGAACTGTCTGATTTGAATTTGATCCAAAAGGCACCTCCATTTGAGAATACGACATCAGGTATTGTTGAGCCACAGAATCTTCCAAGAGAGGGTGCACGGCTAGAGTCACCATCTCGAATCTAGTAAAGAATTGCAGATATGATTGGAATAATTTCTATAAATAGTGTACCGCTGAAGAGGGCCTATCCACTTGAACAAAACAGGAATCAATTTGGTCTTTTGCGCTTTTTATTCTTTATTTCACTGCTGACTAGTTTCGCCCAGTAGGGCATCTTCAGAGCAACTCAAAAGATGCTCCAGTGGGCGACGCTAGTCAGCACTGAAATGAAGAATAAAAGGCGCAAAAGACCAAATTGATGCCTGTTTTCCTCGTAGTGTTATTGGAATTTATGGAAACATTTTGAAAGATGAGAACGGTAAAAGAAGTAATTACCTCGACGTAATCATAACCACATCTGGATTCCGGCTCAACACTGAAACCTGTAAATCGGAGTTCAATTGGCGAGAAGGTTCTTGGTCTGATAACCCAAATACAATCTGAATTTGAATCATATTTTGCTGGGTAGTTTGGTGTTGAAATTTCACCCTTGCTTCCAGTAAAGAGCCCACCACACGCTACAAGAAAAAACCAAAGATCATAAGACTTTCACGAAATGCAAGGGTTCAAAAATTAGGGAGAAGGAATAATGTCATTGAATCTCTGTGTAGTGTGATCGAGTCGTCAAATAAATGAGAAAATGATGTTCTAGGATCACAGATTCAAAAAAAATTTCCTGATGCAATTTATATTTTACAATCTGATAATTCATTCCCATGGTAACCAGTAAATCTTAAATGGACGTAAAAGAAGTTACTATACTGATACAACTGAAATTACAACGAAATGAAAATCAACAAAAGAGGGAGAACTTTGCTATCATTTTACATGTTAGATTTATGACGAATCCATGGCTTTCAATGGGACGCGCGCAGGCACGCGCCCCAGTGGTGTCACGAGAGCGATAAATGATTGAGAGAACATTTTACTTGAGAGAACATTTCGTAAATAATTTGTTGATACATAGAGGATTTATGTTTTTGTACCAATTATTGCTGAAATAAAAAAAATCCCCAGCATTTTTAAAACAGTCGTGACATTTTTCTGGGTACGATTCTGAACGAGATATTTTGTGATATGTTACAAAATACATTGAATTTTAGGGTGGATGATTATTTTAAGGTGTGTTTTGATGCGTAATTTATGTTTTCAGCATTTAACCAAAAATTAAGGCAGTTTAAGCAACGTTTTTGAAGAAATGTGTATATGTTTAAAAAACAGCAAAAATTTCCCAAAATAATACGAAATATAGCATAATCAGAACGATTTTAAGGAAGAGTAGGATATTGTCCTTCAGTAAAAAAAAAGTTTTTGGAAATCGGTCAAAGTTAAGCAAAGAAATGCCGTTTTGAAAATTAGGAATTTTGTTGTTGATTGCCAGTTTCTTCCCGAAATTGATTAGATGTTGCAACTCTGCAGTTTTGGTCAACTTTGTTAATTTTTTTCAAAAAATTGGTTCACCCAATTGAACTGAAATTTTTTGTGCCTTAATAAAGAACGTCTATTCTTTGAAGGAAAAATAAGTGCAATGCATTTTCTTAAATCTTAATTTCATCCATTTTTTCCAAAATTTTCCCATTCTGGATCACTGTGCGCTCGCGTCAAATTCTGAATGCGAAAGGCCTGTGAATCTGGAAAAAGGTGTTTCAAATTTTTACCAAAAAAACTCTTCATATCAAAAAGGAAATCGAAACGTCTGAGCTTAGATTTAACAGTAAAAACTGTAAGAACAGGAAAAGTTCCATGTCCTCCCTAAATTTTATGCTAAAAATCGGAATTAACTGCAAACAGGCAAAGACACACCGTACCTACCAAAAACCACGGCTGCTCTGAATCACAGCCTAAAACTCTATGTAAGCAAATATTATGTGAACCTCTGAAAGGATCAAAATCCTTTAATCGAAGACCATCTAAGATCGTCTATCTTAGATCTACGATCCACAGGTTAACTGGAACAATAATAAACAACAACAAGAACAATAAACAATGTACCAGGCTTGGACTGCCGTCTTTCCGTCCTCGATGCAGGAAGCTCGTTGCCTGCTGGAAGCCATTGCCATTCTGCTTGGAACCCATTATGATTCTCTGACGCATCTGATGCAAATTTAACCCATAGCGAATTATCAGCTGAGGTGTATGTAGCAGGGAGATGGTTGCCACAGAATTTTCCAATTGCTGGGGAATCTCCCGACTGACCGTCTCTCAATTCCACATAATCATATCTACAGGCACTGTCTTGCTCTAGGTTAAATGCTTTAAATGATATAGCTATTCTGCCAGCAGCAGGTCCTTTGAGCACCCAAATAATTTCTTGATTATTTGGGTAATTCCTTGGATAACTAGGTGATTGTAAGATGCCTCCGCTGCCTGTTATGAATCCCCCTTGTGCATTAACTGCAAGCAAATGATGAGTGACGATGAGCAGTGCAAATGGAGTGCAATGAAAATCAAAATTAAACATGCAAAGGAAAGTGAAAGTACAACCATTTTCTGCACCTTCTTATTTAGTATGAACTTTTACGAATTGGGCCTATTAAGAAATATTCGTAACACTTTCAGTTGCGTTTAGTGTTTTCACAGCATAATTGTTATAGGATGCAACTGTATCTGATAAAGTAACTACTGTATCTCATAGAAATGACAGGAAACATCTAAAATTCGTGGCGTTCATAAAAATAGATGCTCAATTTCGGTCTCATGAGAATTTTTTCAACTCATTTCACGAGGATATATGTCCTATCGATTAATATTCTATATTTTTATCCCTGAAACCTTCACAAACTTCCAATGGATGAAAGAACCTTTTTGGAAGAAATTTTCAGAGCGATCAAAATTTGGACATTATTAATTCACTTTAACAAATAAGAGGTAGAAATCACATATATTCGTATGGTCGAACTACTCAATTATAATACATAGAAATGGACAAAGTTGCAGATCATGATAAAAATAAGTTTTTAAAACATAAAATAACGTGCATGGTGTTGTGCATAGCGTGTAGACTTAGGTGTGAACGAAATAACGTGCAAGCAGAGTAAGAATGTATGGTTAGTGTGTATGAGTGTGTATGAGGATGATATGCATTGCGAGTGTCGGACTTTAAAGGCAAGTAGGCCCCTTTATTTTGGTGCTACTGCATTGAAAGATCTCTTTCCAGCTCTTCGGATCGTTGAAAGTAGAATCATCCCAGCTTAATGGCAAACATAAAACATCCGTGCAATAGCTTCATATTGTCGAAGCACTCTAAATTTTGGTTCAAATATCAGATAGCCATCCCTTTCATCAAATCCAACTCATGCGTCTGGGCAGCGTGTGCTGAAAACAAACCTTACTGCTAATAAACTGTAGTCATAAAGGAAAATGAAACTTACTATTGGTGACCTCAGCGGTTGGTTGAACTGGCGGTATTGGGGGCTGTGAGCTCATTTTACTATCAACAACTTGCCCAATTTTTCTTGTTGTTACAAACGGTGTCTGAGTAGGCACTTCAGGAATAACTTCAGCAGCACCATCTTTAACAAACCTATATGTCATTCTAAATCCTCCGGCTATTCCTTCGCAATCTGTTTTCATTTGTATCCACATTTTATTGCCTGTGGATTCAATTCGCCTTGGAATATTTCTCCCGCAATAACGACCAAAGAGAGGACTCTCTGAAGTCTGCCCATTTCTAAAGCTTAGGTAGTCCTTTGAGCAACCAGCTACGTCTTGCAAATCGAATCTTGTGACATCCATTGAGATTTTATGATTCTTAGGAGCAACTATCATCCAAGTGCAGAATGCGTTATTTGGGTATGCAGATGGAAAGTTGGGCGATGTGATAACTCCATTGGACTGTGTTCTTGTACCACCGCAAGTGAAGGCTAAAAAGAAGGAATTGCAAGATCTTATCACAACAAAACAACAGCTCTAAGAACGGAAGGTTGTTGTTATTGTTGGTCTTTTTATCAAGTAAGTTAAAATCTAAAGATAAAATATGATACAGGTCCCATCCACAGCGGGGAAAGCTGGTAGTGTAAATTGTTCTTTGATTACCATCGATACATGCTACAATTCCTTCGATTTCATTCAAATTATGCACCAGCTTTTCTAGGGCTACCAAACTTTTAATCTGCTTTATTACCAAGTTCATTATACGACACCCATCAGAAAGACCCATCGGATAAACCACTCAGCAGCCAAGAAATATAAAAAATAAAGCAGCTTGTCACAGCAGATCATTTGTCAGGTAACAGACATTTTGACATGAGAAAAATTTTCCTTTTAGCAAAAGACACTTAAAGATTATAGAAAGAACGCAAAAGCAGAAATTCATAAAAATTCATGGTTCACAAAAATTTCTTGCACATTTCTCAGTGGTTAAGATATGTTTTTTTTAAAGGAACACGATATACACGATGAGCCAGAAACATTTAAAAGTCCATCTGACAGCAAATCTCATTGGCTATCTTAGTCTCAAAAAAGCACCAGCTCTTTTAAAACATACCGTCAGAGTGAATGAAAGTCCAATATTTGAACGAAGGTGTCTGCCCCAAAAGGACTTAGAGAAAGAAAGTGTTTAATTACCAGAATATGGCTGATCTGTTCGCTCTCTCCATGTTATCGAGAATCTTGGTTCTTCATTCTCCTTGATATGTTGTTCAATATACACCATGTTACCCTGTGATCTAAGATTGTAAGGAGCCTCGTTTTTGCAAAACTTCTTCATCACTCGAGAGTCAGCCCTCATTCCATTTCGGATCATCAAAAAGCTGGAACAATCTTCCGTGCTAAAACGTGCGAAATTCAGCTGCAAGTCAATCTTAGATGAAGGCCCGACTTCAAGTATCCATGTACAGGTCATTGCAAATGGATATTGACGATTGAATGTTGGATTATTCAGTGATCCAGTGCTTCCGTATAATCTTCCGCCACATTGGGGAGCTGCAAGCAAATAAAGGAGAAAGATAATCACAATGCAGACAGCTACCGTAAGAGCTGTATTTAGCTTCCCTCTCTATTAAGCCCCCTCTCTATTAAGCCCCCTCTCTAATAAGCCCCTCCCTTCTAAGTCAAAAATATAAATAATCCAACCTCTCTCTAAAGCCCCCCCCCCACTTACATCAAATGCCAGAGGTTACCAAAGATTTCCCATTCATTTTGCTAAACAAGTTTGCATGTTCATTTTGATATGGTTTGGGATAAAAACTGTGTCGAATTTTGTGCATTTGACTCGTAAAATTGTATGCTAATTCCACATTAATATGGTATAAAATGACTAAAAGATATCATTTATGTCCTTTTCATTTGACCAAGGGCGCCTACCTTGTAGGAAGTGTGTTTATTCACGGTACTTTACGCGGTGTCCTATTTTCAAATTCTAACGTCTGTTAGAATTGACCAATCAAAAGTCACGCTGTCTGATTCCCTGTGGCCAGATCGTATAACAGTTGATATCGTGTTTCATAACACCGGAATTTGAAACCACAAACTTATTCATACGTCATCTTGACCTTGAGGACTTGAGAGGACTAACTCTGTGTACTGGGTCACAGGACACCCATTACTCTACAGTACTGGGAATAAACACACTTCCTACAAGGTAGGCGCCCTTGATTTGACTTTGTGAAAAACTCTTCCCTCTCTAATAACAATTCCCTCTCTGTAATAAGCCCCCTCTATAAATCAAACGACGTTCCATCAAGAGATTGATCACTTGACTTGAATAGACCATTTAGTTTAGCTAT
The DNA here is from genome assembly GCA_039566865.1 of Aurelia coerulea. Lineage (NCBI taxonomy): Eukaryota > Metazoa > Cnidaria > Scyphozoa > Semaeostomeae > Ulmaridae > Aurelia > Aurelia coerulea. The sequence goes on along the minus strand of CM076944.1, from coordinate 1,348,838 downwards.
TCTGAAAAGAATCAGAATCGAACGATATTTTGCTATATTTTGTAGAATTTTCGAATTTGCACGGTAGTGATAGGAGCTCTAACGCGACTCGATCGAACCTCGCGTATAAAATTATATAAAAATAACGCTCGATCTAGGCTCTTCTGTAGAATACATAGCTAAAAGGGTGTAAACAAACATTAGACGATTAGGTCTATTATTGATAAGTACCTTCAGGGAAGACAGGAGGAAGAACGGGCCCTTGCGTAGGAGGAAGAACAGGCCCCTGCGTAGGTATCACTGGAGGCGCCACAATTGGTATAGCAGTCCATTTCAAACGGAATCCCTTTTGTTCAAACAAATCATCTGACTTGAAATCCAAGTGCAAAGCATTACTAGATGACGTCACATCACTTGGTAACGATGAGCCACATGCATTGGATAAGACCTTAGCAAAAGGAGAACCATCTCTGATAACCAATGCATCTCTTCGGCATTCAGGAGATACTTCCATTGAGAAATCATCAAATGATACAATGATACGTTTGCCTGGTGATGTTCGAATGATCATTGAGCACCTCTGATTGCTAGGGAAGTTTCTAGGATAGTTTGGAGTTACAATTGTTCCTGAATCGCCAAACAAGTCCTTTTTCGTTTGATCACAAATGTTGACTAGAAAAGAGAAGAAATACGGTAAAGACCATTGGAAATAACACAGATTGAAACGTCAAGAAAAGTTGAAAGCATTTTCAAATATTAAAATAAACCGTGAAAAATGTGGTGATTCAAGAAAAGTCAATTTTGTAAAACGAAGAGTACAGGTCTGATTAAGACAAAGCGATTTGGCAGCCTCGAGAGTAGATTTAACACCTCCAATGCAGCCAATGCTATGCCTTATCCATTTATTTTGATTTGATTGAGTGCACTCAGTGGTGTGAAATTTATTCTTCCAAAGGCAAATCGCTTTTTTTATCAATTAAAACACAGAAACATGCAACAATACAACTATTGTGCCACTCATTGCAGGAAAGGACGCGTAGTCAGCGAGTTCCCATGATGAGTGACACTTACAATTAACTGAGGAATTAAACGCAAAAGAAAAATTACAATTGAAAGGAACAAAAAACGAAAAGCCTGATCGCTGAGCAGAACCGAGGCTGCTCGATAAATCGCTTTGTCCTCTCTGAAAACTAAACCTTTTGTTTTACAAAAATTTGCCCTTCAACAAATCAGAGCATGAAAAATCGTCTATATAATTGTGAATATTCACTGAAATTGGGGTTCCTATGGCCACAATCAATTTTACACAGAGGTTCCTTTGGACGCAGCGCTGATGATTATGATGATAACACTAAAGTTCAGCCTTTAAAAGATCACTGTGCAGAAAACTCAGACTCTTAACTTTCGCTAGAAAGATAGGACAAAATGATAATCAAGGGAGAATAATAGGATAAGGTAAAACGTATCGTTCCAGACATGGGAGTTACCAAGCTCAGGAAGGACATTGTCTTTGTATTCGAAGCTAACAAAAATGGCGAAGTTGGGATACAATAACCAGAGGAAAATAGGTCTTTAGCGTTTTGACGGAACAGCCTTTAGTTGAAAGCGCATAGATCTGCTTAGAATAATATCTGTTTTATGCTAAAGGTGATAGTTAAAGTATTTACCTTGTTGAGGGACGTTACTGCTAGGATTTACAGCTTTTGCTGTCGTAGGTTTCATAGTTGCTTGACCAGGTCGAATTGCACTCCACCTCATTTTAAATCCTCTGCCATTATTCCTTGCATCTGTTTTAAACCTAATGAAGACTTCATTTCCCGATGAGATAACATCTTGTAAATTCTTCCTTCCGCATTCATTTATGAGCGTACGTGAGATGTCACTGGGGCCATCGAGAACTTTGAGAAAGTCATTTGAGCAGAATGGAGAAGTTTCAATATCGAAGAAATCAAATTGCATTCTAATCTTGCTTCCTCTTTGAACAGCGATGATCCATACACAATCAGTATTTGGTTCGTAGAATGACGAAATGCCACCTTTTGTTATTTCTCCTGCTAATCCTGATATTCTCTGGAAACAAGCTGAAAAAAAGATGAAATGATTGAAAAAAGAAATCGATATCAAACATTTTTCAAATCTGCACTCCGCGTAGCAGTACTGTATTTGCCCATCCAGCGAAACGTATTGGAATTGAATTCTCAAGGTTGTGTGCAAGTCGCAAGTCGCAATTATTATTTTGTGTACAAAAAATTCACAGGCTTTTAAGACATTTTATGGAGATAATCCTCACTCAAGGGCACCTCGTGTAATATCAAAATTTTTAATTCTACCGCAAATGGAAGATTGTCTTTTAAGGTCAGATAATTTGTCATTGAGAAACGATCTACTATGTGAGACTACAAAGACAGAAATTTGTATTTTCTGAGAGGGACTTTTGCAATATCCTGATTAAATTTGAAGGCTGTCTGAAAAAATAGCTAAAAAATAAATTAAACACGAAAAAGTTCTTGAAAATTCTTCAGTATGCCCTTGGGTGTAAGGATGACAAAATATTTTACAACTGAGGTTCGTTGTAGCCTAAAGACCAAACTAATATCAATGAATAGATGAATGGCTAGTAGAAGGAATACATGATAACCTGACAAACAAACACTCATCTAGCAAAACAGGACCAACCAAACAAAAGGATATCGTAAATACACAACGCATATAGCAGAATTGCACTCATTCATTGTCAACAATACAGTACAGGCCGTGCATACATTAGCATGGCAATTCTGCCTAAGAATTCTCGTTTACAAATATTTGCAGCCTTTCATATATGACTCAAGAGTTCTTATCATAACTTATCATAATGCAAAGAATTCTTGTCATGTTAAGTCGTTGTAAGGACAGTTACTGAAGAAGATGAAAATCAAGACGTTTAACTAAATCTTGCTGTATTTCTGCAGGCGTGCATAAACATGGGAACATGGGAATAAAGTTCCCAGGCAGCCTTTTCCAAAGCAATATTTTTGCAGGCAGTTTTTCTTGCATAGTTCTTAAGAAATGTAAGCTCCCAAACCAATATTTTGCAGGCAGTTTTTTCAATAGTTATTCATGAAATGTAATGGCATTAAGATGATGAATAATAGCAAACAAATGGTGACACATTGCTTTTTCAATCCTCACTGCACGTGCTCCAATCAATTTTCTTCTTACCTTCCCACATGGCATGCAGTTCTTTAGTGAACCCTTCAAAGCTGAGATTCTTAAGCGGCCCTTGATTTCTGGATTATTGCGTTGCTCCGTGTGTAAAAACTTACTGTTTGATACCTGCATTCTTACTGGTTCTAGTAATAGACTTCTCTACCCTAGCTGCACAAAATTGATATGCAGGCAGGCTTTCAGAGAATTTCTACCGCTCCCAGGCAGGTTTGAACATTATGCACGCCTGTATTTCTGAATCATGTTGTCATGTCAATGTGCACACAGCCTGTATTGCATGTCTCGGCAGTACAGAAAGGTAATAACGCTACAACAGAGTTTTACTCCCAAAGGTCGTGAAAAAGGATTTAAAAAACTTACGATTTTTGGTTGTCCTAACAGCTGGTGTTGACTTGATCGGTGCATCTTGTGCTGCCCAACGAGCTACAAATCCTCTGTAATTACTTCCTTCGTCACTGTGAAAGAGAACTCTCATCTTGCTTCCACTGCTTATCAATTCATTTGGCATTTTGTTGCAATATTTTCCGAGATTTCGATCGAGGCGTGTAGGCCCATCAAAGATTTGTACATAATCAGATACGCAACCAGATTTGCTTTTTTCAAGATCGAAATATTCGAATGTCAATTGAATAACTTTTGAATTTCCAGCATTTATTGACCATTCGCAATCAAGACTTGGTCCATAATCATTTGGATAGTTGGGTGTTGCGAAAAGTCCTGATGGTCCATCTAGAATACCTCCACAATCTGAAATAAAAATTAATCAAAATCATTCTAATCTCTACGATCGTAGTTAATCGCCAAATAGACCTAGAAAAGAGTCTCGATCGAGCGACATTTAAATACATTTGGCAGAAATCGGACAAATTTTCGAATTCATATAATAGCTTTATAATGCCACTCAATCGAATAAAAATGTGTAAAAATATCTCTTGATCCAGACCTTTTCAAAGAATTGCTAGAAGTCTTTACAAGCTAGAAAGATCCCCTCTAGCAAGTCCTCTTTTAACTTCTGTGTGGTGAACGACATCCATCAAATTTGGTTTTTCAGACATACGAGACACAAAACAGGCAATGGGGCAATTTGGCATCAAGCTTGATTAAAAAAGAGCTCTTTGAAAGCTTTCAATGCAAAATAGTTTTATTATCCCACCCAAAAATCATTTGAAGGTCACATGAAAGTTGAAAGGGCAGCCAAATATTAGCACCACACATCATTGAGATCAAATAATCTCTTGGTGATTTTCAACTGTAAAATTACGTTTCTTAAATTATGGATCACAGCAAAAACAGTTTCTTATAAAAAAAATGAAGGAGTATTGATATCTTGTTTTACCGCCATGAAATTTAGTAAAACCTATCATTTGGAAAATAGTACAGAAGGCTACTCACCTGTGATGATCTTTGCATCTTTCTTTGCTGTTTCTGAAGAAGAAAATTTAATCAGGTTTTCAATATTACGTTTCAAAAATTTCTGATTTCCACTTGACCTGATATGAGGTCATTTTACATGATCGTATGTGGATCTTAAAGCATCGTGTTCTCAAAATTGTTTCAATCGTGGAGATCCTCCAACGTTTTCCCTGCCTTTAATCAAGCGAAGACGTTCGTTGGCTCTCGTGGGTTCATTTATTCTCGTTGTTTCTTTGCTCTTCTATCTTTCATTTACAAAGATCAAAACATAGTGACGGTTTGTATCACTTCAAGACTTCATTCTTCTTCTGCCCCAAACAAGCTCATTTCGCGGAGAGACAACACACAAATTACCGTACCAGCATAAATGTATCCTTGGAAAAATGATGCTATCTTTTCGCAAAGTTTAAAGCTTCCATTTAATGTATTGGCAGCATTACAGATGCAATGCTTTTCGAAAAATAATAAAAATATGATTGTGTTATGTCACTGATGAGCATTTCAAAATAAGATCAAGAAGAAGATGTGTAGATTAACTTACTCGTGTTGGGTTTGAAAGTTGGCAATGTGTTATCAAATTCAACATTCCATTTCGCCAAGAATCCACTCCCCTTCGATGCATAATCTGATACAAACTTGATCAACATTGAATTTCCATTTGACATAACATCTCGAGGTTTCGCAGATCCGCAAAATTTTCCCAATTTTGGAGCTTGCAAAGTAGACCCATCACGAACTTCCAAGTAATCAAATTGGCATTTCTCGTGAGCTTCCAAGGCGAATTTATCGAAAGACAGCTTCAATTTTCTTCCTGGCAAGGTCTTGATAATGTATGTGCAGTCTTCCTTGTTTTTGTATTGGCCTGGGTAGCCAGCATGCGTAAAGAATCCAACGTTTGTTTTGGATGCGTCGATCGTGCCGCCACAGCCTGTGGAAGGTTAAATATTGGTTAGTCATTAATGGAAGAAAATTCTGGCCAAAAGGGTGTCTTGAAGAGTCATTTTCACCCACGGTCCTCTGCGGGCATGCTGCAATTTTAAACAGTCTAACAACCAAGTTCGACCTGGGCGGAAAATAGGGATCCACATTGCTGCAGTTAAACAGACACAAAAGTCAATCAGATTTAAACATGTCTATCCGTTCAATTTCCGCAGTGTGGATCTATATTATCTGCTCAGGCCAACTTTGATTCTTAGACTGTCTAAAATTGCAATGTACCCACCAAGGACCCTGGGTGACAACGGCTCTTTAATTTATCATAATGCAGCTAGATACAGCAGAATTGATAAAAATGAAATTATCCGTTGAATACCAACTGAGCCAATCACAAAAAGAATACAGTTTGATATATAACAAATAATAATTTGAAGTACAAATCGAAGTGAAAACAGTATACACGTATTTCTTTATAAGAAACTAAGAATTTGGGCCAATACTGAAAGTTTCTTAAAATCATCAGATTTTGAGTACTCAGAGTTTCTTACGAGTTTCTTAGAGGTTCCATAACAATCTTCTTTAAAACAATGTTTTTAAGCCTTTCCAATGTTTAGACATTACTCAAGTACCTTAAGAGTAATGTGATACAGGAAACAAGTGAAAGTAAAGTAAGAATATGTCAAGGATTTCCTTTATCAAAGTAAATAGTTTCTTAACTTATATTCTCCCAGTAATGGAGTTTCTTAATTTTTTGGCGATCTGAGAGTTGAGTTTCTTATAAGCAGTTACTAAAAAAAAATACGTGTAGACTGAAAAGAGAGAAGAAAAGTGCTGTCAGTTCAATCATTCTCATTGGGCAACTACGCTACACCGAGAAACAACACAAGATTATAAATGTTTAAGTCACATCTTACAAAACTCTGATCTTTTTCAAAATTCGTTGTACTTACGCGAAAAGATTTGGCCAACACTGGGTCCCTCTAAGCCACTTTTTGTTGTGGTTGCTGCAAATACAAATGAAAAATGAACAAAATGATTTTATGTTTATGAAAAAATGGAACTTGAGACTTTATCTTCTTGGCAGTTCATTCTTTGTGTCTCCTTGTCCCAATGATATCAACACACCCCGTGTCCTATATGTTAAATTATATTTTGGTAATTTCATATAAAAACTACTTTCAGTTTTCATCCAGGCGAATTTAACTAAAAATTTAACATTTTGTTGTGTAAGTTCATAGCCTATTGTATTTAGAAGGAAAACCTTTTGCTTTCCAAACTAATTCATGAAATTATTTGCAAATCTTTTGTCCTATGCGCATACTAACCGGTTTTGTGTTACACAGGAAAATATCAAGCCCAAGGTCTTCGAAGTATGTGCATCTGAGGGCATTGTACTTTCCTGTGCAACACAAAACCGGTTAGTATGAGTTTTATTACCTGATAGTTTCTAATTCTAAATCATATCATTTGTTCAAACGAATATTGTAATGTCGCCAACGCTTATTGCAAATCTCGCAGGTCAGAAGCAGTTACTGACGCGACAAAAACCCTTCCTTGTATCATATCATCCAAGGCTACATGAAAACTGAGGGAAATATGTGATTAACCAATGGGATTGGTGGGATTCTTGCATTCTTATATTCTTTTATAATTTGTTCATAACGATATCCCTTCAATCAACAATCCTGCAATAATCCTAAATATGAAAATATAAATCTGAAACTAAATTAAGATAAATATAATATTTAAGTAAAATTGATCTTCCAGGTAGTCCTTCTTGAAGGGGCTTGAATAAATTATCAAGGCTCATGAAATGCCTCTTTAGATGTACTTAAGCAGGGCGTAACGATGACAGCTCTCTGATATCAATGGGAATATCATTCTAAGCCTTAATACTAGAGTAATTAAACCCTTTCTTTGTAAATTGAAGGTTTAGCTTGGGAATATGGAGATCTCTATCGCCTTGTTTCTGAAACTTCTCTATGTATCGCCTCGTCTCTGAAACTTCAGTCAAGTAACAAAATGAAAGATTGCCCCAATCAGTGTGATATCAAAGCAAAAGACAAGGTAAGAAATGAATAATATTTACTTGGCTTCTTCGTTGTTGCAAATGGGCTTACTCTTCTCCACTTTGCCAGAAATCCTTTGAAATGTGTCGTTCCATCACTCTCGAATTTGACAAACAAAACGTTACTTTTGGAGACAATATTAGTCAAGTTTCTTTTGCCGCAATATTTCCCAATCAGCTCACTAGTTCCTCTTTCGCCATCTCTGATTTCAATGAAGTCGTACCGACAATCACTGGCTCCTTCCAAGTCAAATCTCTCAAAGTCGAGTCGGATACGACTGTTAGGTCGTGTTCTGATGACGTATTCGCATCGGCTGTCACGTTTGTAATCACCTGGGTAGCCGGGATGTGCGAAAACACCCGATTCAACGCTGGCAGCATCAATCTCTCCACCACAGGCTGCAAAGTAAACACAGGTGTTAGAATACCGGTATGAGAGACAGCATTACAAAAAATGTCTTCGGATTAAGTTTGTCAGTTGATAATGATGGCTCGAGAAATTTTGCAAAGGACTCTATACGCTGTTGGAGGAGTCAAAAGTCTGGAACGGCTGTCTACCTAACTTGACTTTCTGCTTCAAAACAATGACATATAAATAAATATGCAAACGAATCATACCTTGGTAGAGATCTGGTGGAATCGTTGTGACTTTCTTGGTAACTGTGAGAGAAAAGAATAGTGAAATAAAACCAACACAATTTCAAAAATAAAACTTAATTAAAATTGAGTGTTAACGCAAACATCTTTAAAAAGATAAACAAAACGTTTTTAGCACTTAGATCACAAGAACAAAAATACTTTTTCACCATTGAATCAAGCAATCAAAGCCTGTTTTAAATCCTCGAGTCTCAGAGCAATTTTCGCTGAAGTTAGAAGAAAGCCACTCGAAATCAACCAATGTCAAATTGGCACAAGAAATCATTTCCAGTCAGGCCTTTCTTTTATCGATCAGCTGAAAATCGAGTCAGCGAAATGAGATCATATTCAAGTACACTGGAGTGTCTTCACTTTTCTACGACGCAAAAGTTACGTCTCCAGAATTTTAAATTGGGCTCTACCCAACGGTACTGTGAATTTTTGTTGATAAGTGAAATAGAGTCTTGAGTATTGAAAGTCGCGATGGAAACTCTATTCATCAAAGTCAGCTAGAACATAAGATAAGCCAACCATATCTATCGCTCTTGTTACCTTGTCAGCCCTGTATTAAACCAAAACTGGAGAATTTTCCCATTATCTGAATATTAATCAACTTACCTGTAGGTCGTTGGGTAACAATTGGTCTGTCAGTGATCTGTCCTGGATCGAGCACAGCTTCGTAACGAGCGTTAAATCCAGGGAAGTTATTAGAATCATCGGAAGCAAATTCAATCCATGCTTTGTCACCCTCGAAAATCAGTGGAGAACCATCTCGTCCACATCTCTTTTTAACTCCAAATGTAGAAGGGAATTTACCATCACGTAAATAAAGCAAGTAATCTTTGTTACAATACGAAGAACCAACTCCTCCTGCTCTCTCTAATTGAAATGTATCAAATTGAACGCTGATTTTGCTGGCCCCAGGCACTTGTATCTGCCACAAACAAACTGAGCCTGATGGATAGTCTAATGGATGTCGAGGGCTTGAGAAGTTGCCGTTCGGCCTCTTCAAAATGTCTCCACACACACGATCTGAAAAGTAATCACGTTATAACTTCACAGATGAGACAAAGAAATGCTTTCCTTAAAGCAAAAGTCTATGTCGAGGGCTTGAGAAGTTGCCGTTCGGCCTTTTCAAAATGTCTCCACACACAAGATCTGAAAAATAATCATGTTACAACTTCACAGATGAGATAAAGGAACGCCTTCCTTAAAGCAAAACTCTTTCTCTAGGAGATAAATTATTTCAAATGCGATTCCGGCTGATACAGTTATGGAGAACTGTGGAAAACATCAATTTTGAACTAGAATTCACAGGAAATGATATATCAAAATGTAACATTGGTCTATAATGACAATAAACATAATACCAAGACAAAGAATGTATAAATTTGCGTAAAATTCACCTCTTTATGGAGTTCAAATACCCCTAAGGGGGCCTATTAGAAGGGGGAGCTTGTTTGTCAGAATTAGTTGTGAGGTAGGGGCTTATTCGATGGGGAGGGTGGCTTACTCGAAGGTTTACGAAGGCTTAATCAATAATTCACGGTAAAAGGGAGATAAAAATCACCAGGATACAATCTTACCAGGTCTCATGATGACATCATTTGTTCCTTTAACACTTGCAAACACACCAGCCATTCCAGTTGATACTCCATTCACTTTCAAATTTCCAATTTTCTTCCACGATATTCCAGTTGGTGTAATAGCAGTAACACCTTGCCTTTCATACAACTGACCATCTGGTTCAACTGCCCACAGGGATCCACCGAATCCAGCTTTAACTTGAATGAAGTTTCGGCCGATCGGTGTCCAACGAAGCCCTCTTGAGAATGGTCCAATTTTGGTAGCTTGTGCAAAATATGCCTGGTTGCTCTGATCAATGACCCAATAACCGTAGCTGCCTACTGAGAGATGTTTGTACCCTGATCCAACTTGTCTCCAGCCACTGCCAATAGCGTTATTATTAGTGATTCCTTCTCTAAGATGAATATTTCCATTCTCGTCCAGCGCCATCACTGACCCTTTAGGCCCAGAATCAATCTTTTCAAGTTTTGGTCCAGGAACTGAGGCCCAGTATGCACCCTTTGGAGCAAGGGGTGCAACACCACGGCGGTAAAACGTGCTACCAAGTTTGTCGATTCCCCAGACGCCACTTCCGCCAGATGTGATATATTTCATTTGATAGTTGCCAACAAGACGCCAGTTTTTGCCTTCCAAAATATATGTATTTCCTTGTTCATCGGTTGCCCATGCGTTTGGACTTATGCCATCGTCAATGTGAGCAATCTTTATATCACTTCTGATTTGTGTCCAGTCTGATGGTATTTGGGGAGCTAGAAAACAAATGAAAATATTTTATATCAGATCGGTAAAAAGGGCAACAAGCAAACCTTGGGCAATAATTGTACGGCCGATCCTTAATGTAAAATATGCTGAAATGTGTTTTTCTAAGGCGCATTTGATGAAGGGGAGGGAAAGGGGGGCTTTGGAGGTACCAGAACCTGCAACCCAGACCAAATTAGCAAAAACGGAAGCAAACAAACTGAAACCCAAGTCACCTTTAAACAACAACATTTAATTTTTGTCAGCAACCTTTGATTCTTTCCAACATTTTTATTTTCATTTACTCTCCCTCTCCCTCTCTCTCTGCATTGTTACCATCCAAGCGCTGGTTTTTCAGTCTCATCTAAGACTGTATGACTTAAAAACCCAAAAACCTAGGGATTTTGAATGGAATACCCGAAACCCGCGCACAAAACTGGCCAAACTCGCAACCCGTGAAACCCCTAAGCCCCCTTTTTCGATTGGTAACGAAGTTTCGTTTCGTTGGAACAATGAACTTTGAATTCTAGCAACATATTTGAGTGTTTTTCATATGAAAATCACAAAAATGCGACCGAAAACCCTTAAAGTGGACACCGTGCCACGTGCCACGTCCCCAGAGCTCAAAATAAACATGGTTCACCCTCCCTGGCTCTCGGTATTTCTTGAATCTCTGTTTTCTGATAACAACTTGTTCAGTGAGACTTTTTACCTGATACATCAAAGAAATGTTGACTTACGAGTAACGGGTTCGATCTTTTTCATTTCAGTTGTTGTTCGATCATGTGGCATTGGTCGCTTCGTTGTTGCTGGTGCTTTAGTGGTTGGTGGAATAACGACACCTTTCTTTGGCTGTGATGACCATACCATACGGAATCCTCGTTTATTCACAGATGCATCCGATTTGAAGAGAATCATCACTTTATTTTGACCAACTTGGATATCAGGTGGCGTGCTGCTGCCACAAAATTTACCAAGTTCTCTTCCATTATTTTCAGATGTTTTGATCAACAAGAAATCAAATCTGCATTGACTGTCATCTTCGATGGCGAAATCGTCGAACTTCAAAATCAGCTCACGTCGTGGGTCAATCATGATATTGTAAAGACATCTTAAATTGCCTTGGTATTCTTTTGGGAAGCCAGGACTTGATATCGACCCATAATTTTCAGTGAAAGTTCCACCACAACCTGAAAGAAAGCAAACATCGTTTCAAAGGTGTAATGAATTGTTGTAAAATGACAAAGTAACTTCCGTTGTTGATCAAATCTTTAAATTTGTCTCCTTATGAAGATCTTAAAGGGCCATTGTCACCGTGCAGGCACTCAGCAATTTCAGAAAAATGTTTACGTTCCTGCGATGCAACCTCAACCTAAAATTCTTCCTTCGATTATTCTATCAATTTTTCTCTTGTGCCAGATGACTGCACAGCGCATAGGAGCACTAGAAGAACACAATCAAGAACACAATCAAGAACACAATCAAACATTGCCCTTTTTATCAGTCTTTCCTTCTGTCTTGCTTCCCTGTTTACATTCTCAATCGTTATTTTTACTTTTCATCCTGGCTTCTTTCCCCTTTCCATTTTTCGTTCTTGGCCATCTCCTCATTCCTTTCTCCTGTTCTTTTCATTTCTTCTTTCCTCCTTTCTCGCTTCTGTCCGTTTTTCTTCCTTTAATCAGCTTGCTCTGTGTTTCTCCTTTTCTTCCTTCAAGACAAACAAGCTTCCTGCTTCGTGGCTTCATGCACTTTTTCCACCTCTGTTTCAGATTATCTGAAAATCAAATTGGCCTGAACGGAAACTAAAGATCCACAGCGCAGTGGTTTAACTGATAAGTAAAACGTTATTATCAGCTGAACTACTGCAGTGTGGATCCAAGGTTTCTGCTTGGGCCAAATATGATTTTCAGGCAGTTTACAATTTCAGCATGCCCGCAAAGGACCCTGGTTGACAATGGCTGTATAATTCTTTCTTGTGACGACTGACTACTAAGATATGAATAAATTACAACCTAAAAGTGAAGAAACTGAGTTGAAAAATGAGATCTCATGGAAAGTGAAATAGCTTATTGTATTTGATAGTACGACACAAGGCCAAAGAAATCAAAACCAAAAGAAATAATGGCGTGTTTAGGATTTTATTCTTGTCATTCATCCTATTTATTGACCACGTGATGTAGCCCAGGTCATTCAACTTCAAGCCTCAAAATATAAATTTTTCTTCGAGTCAACGAATTTTCTGTACTTTCGGATTATATGTGTAGCTAGGGACAATAAGTGCAGATGGGAAAATAGACCTTTTAGCTATTCTATAAAAAAGTCTGGATCGCGCGTTATTTTATACATTTTTATACGAAAGGTTCGATTGAGTTGCGTTAGAGCTTCTATCATCATTGTGCGCATTCGAAAATTCTGCAAAATGTAGCAAAATATCGTTCGATTCAGATTCCTTTTTAAAATAGCTAAAAGGTGTATTGAAATATGAGAAATGAAAGTTCGAGACAATCCTGTGAAAGAAGCAGTGCTAATTATCTTAGGATTCGTGCGAGTAGTACTTGGTGCCTTTGAAGAAGTTGTTTCGACTAGTGCATGAAAATCAAGTCGAGATACAATAAATATAATATATAAAAATCGCAGTTTTTCGCATAAATAGCAGTAACTACAACATTGTAAGAAATCTGGGAAGCGAAGGAGAAAGACACGAAGGAGGACACGAAGAATAGACCACTCTGCCTTCCTCTAGGCGTCTTGGATGACCCATTTTCTCCTTGTACCCATTATTATTTTACTTTACTTTTCACTTGTTATGGAAGGAGCGATTTTAGTAATAAAACATTGGTCTAGCTTTACAGACGTGTAGATAATCTGACAGTCTTCTCATAGGGCATCATGCGACAGGAACAGCGCGCACGGCCTCGTGGTTAGCAGATGATCTTTAATAATGATTATGATACACATACCCGTCATTGTTGTTGGTTTGACAGTTGTCACCTCTTCCTCAGAGCTATACCTAATATCAAAACCACGTGGGGCAAGAGATGAAGGTCTTGCGCCGGAATTGAATTGAATCCAAACTTCATTGCCATTATATATAAACGATGGAGCAATATCGATTTCTCTTCCACAGTATTTATCAGCAACATTTTCTGGTGAATAAGATCCTCTCTTGTAAAGAAGCAAGTAATCATCTGTACAAAATGCTGTTTTGTGTATATCGAAGAAGTTAATGTTGAGTCTGATTTTATTGGCATTTGGAACTCTGATCACCCATAGACAGTGCTTGTTTGTTGGGTATGTTGTGAGCGGGTAGCCTGGAGAGAGAATCCTCCCGGACTGGGATGTGAAGATGCCTCCACATTTCTGCGACAAATCTACGAAAGAAATTGCGAAAAATGCATATCAGAATGTTCTAAAACTTGTTTGTACAGGCAAGGGTGAATTTCATAAACAAAAAATCAGGTCTCCAATAAGACAAACCATTATTGGCTCTGAGGAATAGATTTCAACACCTTCAGCACACCTAAGCAAAACGTGCTGCTCTCTCTGTTTATTTCTCTCTCTCTCTGTGACATATTTACTTAATTACTATACTTACAAACTACTCTACTCTACTACAAGGACAAGACCACGGGGAGCAATAACTATGTCTACCCACGTGGCTATTTAGATAAAGAAAAAATCGAAAAAAGACACGAAACTACAGGTAACTACAACAAAAATGAGAAAACGTTTACTTAAAAGGGACAAGGTGGTTATATGACTTGCAACCGAGTTTTAGATTTCTAATCAAACCGACCAGTTTTATGGATATAGCAGAGAGTTAACAAAAGTATATCTTTATTGATACCATCGGGAAAATCTTTATCACCATACAATAAAATCTGCATTAGAAATTCGTTCGAAAGATTTGTATGTCCAAGTGGTCGTACTAAAGACAAAACTCCAGGGAGAAGATCTCTACGTGGTACTTCAAAAGAAGGGCAGAGCAACAAAAAGTGTTCCGTATCCTCAATGCCATCGTTGGTAGGGCACATTGGGTTTAAAGTATCCCTGAAATTGTGTTTGAATTTGTGAAAATGTGAATTTTTAAAAGTGTACTCTGACAAGTAAATCATGGTCAGAATCGAACGTAGAATTCTCTTTCTTATATTACCCATTCACAGCATTTTCCTTATTTTTGTGTCTAAAAGATGAGTGATTTTATCGAATAAAACTATCACATCTAAGTTAACCTTTGACGGATAAATTAACAGTTTAGTTTTGAATATCAGGGACATACTTTTTATTCCATAGCCGGCCAAACGTTTCAACTTCTCTTTTACTCATCAGGCACACTGAAAAAACATCAAATTTTGAAACTCAATCTGAATACAAAGCAATTATTTTCATTTCACAAAAGTATTCTTCATATGTTCCATTTTATCGAACAAAAAATGAGGTCGACGCCCCGGGGGGGGGGCACATGACTTGAGAATTGACGGGGGTCTGCCGCCCGGTTTTCAGAAAGCTACCCTCTTCTAATTGCCCAAACTTGCTTTTGATACCCACTTTTATGATGAATTTTGGCGGAAAACTGCCGATTTTAACCATTTTTTGCGAATTTCAGCAAAACCCCACCCTTGTTTATGGAAAATCTGCCGAAAAAGAACCCTTGTTCAGAGAATTTTGGGCCCAAAAACCCACCCATATGGGCGGCACATACCCGTACACTAAATATGTTATGTACCCCCCCCCCCGGGGTCGACGCAAACTTACCCGTTCTTGTGATGATACGTCCATCTTTATTAACTCCAAAGACCCCTTTCAATCCTGTGGTCACATCTTCAAGAGTTAAATCTTCATTGTTCCAATTTGTTCCAAAGGGCGTGTCATGGCTTACTCCTGCCCGCCTATATACTCGTCCATCATTTGCCACACCCCAAACCTCGTTTCCAAAGCCAGCCTCGATTGTTTTTAATCTCAAACCAGGTAAAGCTCTCCATGAAATTGGGTTTCGTGATACATCTGAAGGGCGCCTTGCAAAATGAATAGTATCGAAGTCGTCGGTCCCCCAAATACCGTAACTACCAACACTGATTGATTTCAATTTCTTTCCTAGATTTACCCATCTTGTGCCGGAAGGACTTTGCTTTGTGATGCCATCTCGGTATGCTACGATACCATCACGGCGTACTGCGAACACACTATTGTACGGACCGGAATCGATTTGCTTGAATTCATCATTGCCAACAAGAATCCATCTGTTACTCTGCAAAGAAGATCCATCACCAGAATGGAACACTGCACGGAAGTCAGGTCTAATCGCCCAAGTCCCAGAATCACCAGTTGTAATATCTGTGTATCGTTCATCTGACAGTCGAGCCCAGTTGTTGTTCATGTGTATATACGGCCTAAAATCTTTATCTAATGCGACAATCTTGTCCGTCATGCCAGTGTCGACCATCATGAATCTTTGACTGATTGGTGAAGCGTATTGCCAGCCTCTTGGGAGTGGCACTGCAAAAGATACCATAAAATTATATTTAATAATGGTTAGATATAACATGTTGGAAATTGCACAAGTACTTGGAATCATGTAGCATAACCTCGTATCCCCACTCGAAAAGCTAAAATGCCGGACAGCTTTGCAGACTCTCATAACCGGGCTTTGACGTGTCTTAGTTTGAATTAACAAATAATGAGGAGAAGAAACCCAAAAGGGCATTCAAACACTATTTTCATGGGCAACTCTCACAAGTACAATTTTCGTTATACTGCCGTTTCAAAAGCCCTGCATTCAAGAAGTACAATTTTTGGTGTAGACGAAGGAAAAGTTGCGGCTTTAGCACCAAGCGCTGGGATCGCAAAAAAGACCTTTGTATTAGTCTGCGACCCCTTGTTATGACGCTCAAGTGGTCGAACTCTACGTGCGATCTAGTCGAACTCTACGTGGGATCGAGCCCCGTCCACCTAATTAGTGTGGCTACTAAGTCAGAAGATTACCCCACAGCGCGAAAGCACCTTCACAGTTTTTAAGGTTCTAGCCTTAAGCCCCGTTAAAACGCTCTCAACATTGCACTGAACATCGCTCTACATTTGTAGAGCGATGTTCAGCGATGTTGAGTGGTGTTGAGTGGGGGTGTTAAAACGCTCTCAACAATTTGACTGAACATTTGTTGAGCGACGTAACTTCTCACTTTCGGAGGCCCAAGACGAGGCAAACCTCTATTTGGGTACAATCGGTTTAGCGCCATATACAGTAGTTTGTGTTAGTCAAAAGCGAAAAGTCCTTACAGCCCTGACGGTGCTAGAGCTTATAGATGAGGAGGATGGCGAGGGAAAGGATCATAAAAAGAGAAAAACGAATGCGTGGATGAAAAGAAGAGACGCTCTCACTGCCAGCTGAATCCATGCTTTCATAGCGATTTGCTATAGCGACTTTTGAAATGAAATGAAACTTCTCCCTCGTCACTTTTCGACCACGCTCTCGATATGTTCTGGAAGTTTATTTGTTTCTTTCTTTCTTTGGCGCGAAAAGTAATGCCTAGTGCGCTTGCGCCGACTTAACATTGCTGGATGGAGTGTTAAAATGCTCTCAACATCGCTCAACAACACCTAGAACAATAGAAATGTTGAGTCGACCCACTGAACATTTTTGACTTCTTTCAAACTCCACTCAACATCGCTGAACACCGCACAACATCACTGAACATCACTGAACAGGGTGTTAAAACGCTCTCAACATTTGCCCTCTACAAATGTAGAGCGATGTTCAGTGCAATGTTGAGAGCGTTTTAACGGGGCTTTAGTGTTTCTTTACACAGAAATATATTTCAGAGGCGTAATAGGCTTTGGATTCCACTAACATCAACTACAATAGGCCAAGTTTTCCTTTACGTTGCAATAGCAGTTGGTCCATCTCTCTAAAAACTACTGAGAGGTGAAAACAACTTATTCCTTGTGCAATCTCGAGGCTAAGCTAAGGAAAAAGAACACAGATTTGAAAACTTCATTTCATGAAGGATGACAGAGTAGCTTTAGAGAAAACATTACGTGAAGGACAAGAATACGGAGATATTTGCGCAAAAATAAATTCGATTGATGTTGATGAATAGATCTGCTTATAAAAAGACGATAGGTAAATTGGATTCGTCTGAAATTTCGTTTGTGGTGCCATTAAAATTACCATCATGGCTCTTACAGGATTGATGTGGTCGTGTTAAGATGCGATAAAGATCTTAGGACGGGCTAACATTGAACAACAATGAACAGCTGATACAAATCGCAGGTCAAAAAGAACATCGCTTCTTAAGAATCTGATTCCTTTCTGAACAAAACAAGGCGTGTTCCGATAGACCACTGATTAATCCTAAAGTAAAAATGTTCCTTCAAGGTCTTCTTGTTTCGTGACTTCAACCAAGTTGTAGTTTAAATTTTGAAGGCCAGGCCATCATCATGGACACAATGTGACCAGGTAATGAAAAATACATTTATGGATACAGTTGAGTTGGAAAGGCTTCAAATTCGAGTCTGGGACATTGCTTCATCCAATCGGACAAGTCGTTGCTCATCTAGTAGCAGGTGTTACTTAACTCCAGTAGGCGTTAATTAGCTCTAATTTAGCTATTCATTTTTAGCCTACTTTAAATAGACATTTAATAATAATAACAATAATAAATAATGCTTGAACAATTCAAAAATTTAAATAAATAAAAAGAAAAATCTATGGTACAAGAATGTTGAAACATTTATTGCTTCAAAAGAGCATTATCTTCGTTCTCCAAAAAATGTCAAAATCAAATAAATTCTAAAAGGAAGAGTTCTAAGCGTTCTGTTCGTATTTTTTCTACATCTGAATCTGAAATGGCTCTATGCTTTTGTGTTTTTCTGCAGAGAATAAGCCAACACACTAATAGAGCCATTTCTGGTAATGTTTATTTTGTTTTTGCATTTTTGGAGAACAAAGAAAGTGTTGTTTGTGAATAATCACTATTTTTCCGTTTGGTGTCCCATAAATCAGCAACCACAAGTCCAATTGATTCAAACATGGTCTCGATCTATCCTAAATCTTTTTGGGCAACCTGCAGGGACAAATTTTTGAAACCTTGTTCGGGCCACTACACAGTCTTTTGTGCCTTGCTAACAAAGGAACACAAAAAGCGTCTGCTGAAGCTGATAAGAGGAAGCGTTTCTCTTTCACAATGTGCTTTGGGAACTACAATCCTCGCCAAAACCTCTTGTCACAAACTACGTTTTTCAGCATTTTTGGAAAGAAAATACACAGTGCCTACAACTTCTGCTGAACTGTTTTGTAAACCCCCCTTCTTCCCAAGTCAATGTTGTTTGTCTTCTCTCAGGACACTTGGTGCATGATACTTTCCAAGTTAGAGAAATCAGTGACTTGGAGGGTAAAGGGGGGTATTTGCTCCTCAGAGTTACTTTTTCCCGTTTGTGACAAGGGTTTTGGCGAGGATTGTAGATAGCTTCCCGAATTCTCGGAATTTGCAATGGTCTGATATTATCATTTTTCAACCAAAAATGACTCAAACGGTTCTGTGATGTTATGCACAATATGGAAAAACTCACACACCTTTTGTGGTTTTTGACAGTGTAGTAGGTTTCCTTGTAGTAGGTTTCATGGTAGTTTTCATCTCTTTGGTCGTTACATCTGGTTGTGTCATCATGACAGTTTTCCACGATGCTTTGAAACCTCTCTTCTCCACACTCGAATCACTAAAAAATCGGATCCAAATTTGGTTTCCGCTCGATGTGAACTCAAATTTGTTGTTCTCACATAGCTTTTTCTTTGCATTTTCTCCTTTACGTGCTCCATCCCCAAATTCAACAAAATCGAAGCCGCAAGCTGCATTCCCTTCGATGTCAACATCGGTGAAAGATAATTGAATTTTCTTCGACGGTGCTACTGTAATAAACCATGTGCAATCTGACGAACTGGGATAATTTTGAGGATAGCTCTGAGATGTTAATGAACCACTTTCTTCATATAATGATCCTCCACAAACTAGAATTAAAAAAGAAGGAATAGACCTTTAGCTATTCTGAAAAAGAATCAGAATCGAACGATATTTTGATACATTTTACAGAATTTTCGAATGTGCACAACAATAGTGATAGAAGCTCTAACACAGAATTTTCGAATGTGCACAATAGTGATCGAAGCTCTAACGCCACTCGATCGAATATCGAGTATGAAAATGTATAAAAATAATGCTCAATCCAGACTCTTTTCTAGAATGGCTAAACGGTCCATTCAGCATTTTGGAAAGAAACTGTTAACTATGTTTCTCTCAACACAAACTATAGATCAATTGTGCCCAAAGGCGATAGCATAGTATCATTTTTTCGCGTTAGATGCGACGATAAGATATAAACAAAATGAATTCTCGACCAACTGGCTAGATTCATAATATGTGCTAACTAACAGCTGTAGTGTAAATGAATCCTCTGCGGTAGGTTTCAGGATTGCTTTTTTGGCTAAGTCAAAATTGTTCAAAATCATGCAGTTCTGATACGAAATCCCACACAATCTGGGATAAAGGTAAGGTGAAGTTGCTATTTACAGGGCTAAGAGCTGGGATGGCAGAAGTAGAGTAGGCTTAATCGAGTCCGTGATCCATTGTCACGACGCTTAAATGGTGGGGCTCTACCTGGGATAAAACCCTGTCCGCCTGACTGTCCGGGCTGCAAAGTCAGAGGATAACACCGCTGTGCTAATACACCTTGAAAGTATTTGTAAGGATAAGTATTTGGGCCTAACTGGGTTCGCAAACTGTACGCGATTCTGCTTTCATAATACGCAGAATGTCGATAATTGCGGGGGGGGGGGGGTGTTGGACTAATCGAAAAGCTGCCTCCATGCGAACAGATGCGAAAGAAATCAATGGTGTGCTGAACTTCGACGAGTCAAAGCTCATAAAAGTCGAGACGTAATAATCAGCACGGATAGAATTCTACCTATAACTTGTTGTTGTCTTGTTGGATTCATGAAAGATATACTGTCGTATGAGATTAGTGTAAGATTACAGCGAATGTGTGGCCTCATCACTCCATATTAAGATCATCAATCATGTTTGAAGAAGGGTCTTAAGGTGCATGTAACAATGAGAGTTAATGTCCAATTTATCCAAGAAAATTAATACAAAGTCAAAAAATGTGCTAGTATACTTTGCGGTCTGTAAAATTCAAGTGTATTACGAATTCCAGATGGCCTCACATGAATCATGTCTCCCTTTCTCAATTTCAACCATAAATCATGTTACTTTTGGGTTTATTTAAGTGAAATCTAATGCCCTTATCAAGATTTGTTACAGAGTGTTTTGAAACTTGTGACTAGGAGAATGAAGAGAGAAAACATCAAGGGCAAGGTAGCTGCAGATTTCTATCAAAAAAGGGCAAAAGGATCAACATGCTGGGTCTCTTTGAGTTGCACTGGATGTTACAGCTGAAAACGAAGTACTGCAGGCACTTAGATAAATAAATAACGCTGAGACAAAAGGAAACACTGTGCGGCCAAGATAGTTGGGATTTCTATCAAAAAAGGGCAAAGGATCAACATGCTAGTTCTCTTTGAGTTCCACTGGATGTTACAGCTAAGAATGGAGTACTTAGACAGATAGATAGATAACGCTCACCAGAAGGAAACACTGTGCTGCCAAGATAGTTGTAGGTTTGTATCAAAAATGGCAGAGATCAGTTGAAATGGATCATGTATAAGTTTCAGAAAAAGGGGAACATATAAACTAACTTGCAGGCGTCAATAAGACTGTATTAAGACTGTCATCAACTACCAAATTTAACAAAAACAAACAAATTTTCCAAATTTCAGCACTATTTAACTATGCTGACCTCCTCCACATTAGCAAATCTTTAAAGAAACGTCATAAATGAAATCTATTAAATAGTAGCCATAATACTTCCACCTTGACTTATTTACTATGATCCTATATATCTTGCCCGGCATTAATTTTGATCCTTCCCTCCTATCCTAATACTAGCCTGAACCAAACCAGGTTATAAATGTTGTCTTCTAATTGGTCAATCCAACAAATCGAGTGCATTTGATTGGTTGAAATTTGACGTGGTTTAGATAAAGCTGGCTTCGCTGTCTCGGCTTTAAAGTTAACTCCTGTCTTAGGCCTCCTGCAATTGTCTTTGCAATTCATAAGCTAGTATTTTGGGTAAACACTACGCTCGAGTCACGATCTTGACAAGCAAGGGCAGAGAAAAATTTTTAAATCCTGGCATAGTCTGTCTGGGAATGCATTTGATATTGCTAGAAAGAGGCCAAGTTTGTCTTGCATCAACTATGAACTCCTTGCTAACATTTCTATAGTCAAGAGCGTCTACAGTATGAAGGATTAATGTCATATTCTGGGACAGCTTCAATTTAGTGAGCTGATTCACTGAGATAAGAGCACTTGAAGCTTGAATGATATGGCGACGGATTTACGAAAGAGCTTTGTGAACATTGGTTGTGACTTGAAAGAGGCATAATCTCAGCACTTGAAAATAAGCTGAATAGAATTATGGATTCGACAGTAAAATGATACCAATTATCAGTTATAGAGTCAAACTATGGTCAAAGGCATGTCTGGGAAATCCAGAAATTGCAGCAGGTTCATAGACTATACCAATGTTTCCTTGCTTTCAAACGTTTCCATTTTAACCCAGGTACTGATGAAAATTGGTGAATTCAAATTCATGAAAAATTTGTGGTTGCAAAATGACTGAAAAAGGCCTAAAATACATAATCAAATCATAATGGACTCCTCGCTCAGAACAACAGAGAAAAAGCAATTTCTCATAGGTGAGACATATCGTCTGCACATCTATTGCCATGGGATTGAAAATCTTTAGTATCTGTTTGAGACTCTATGTCTTAGACGCTCGTGTGTATTGTTCTGTGTGTGGAGAGTCCTAACGATTTGATCAAGTATTTTAGGCCCTTTTTCAGTCATTTTGAAAACATGAAACTTTTGTAAAGTTGAATTTACCTATATTTGCAGGGCTCGTAAGAAGACGAGAAAAATCACAAAAATACTTTGATCTTTTGGCTTTTAACTAGAATTTGAATCATTCAAATCCATGAAGTACTTGTGGTGCTATGAATTTTTGAAAGTGGGAACTTTTTCTGGCTCACCCGGTATGTAGCAGTCATGGAGGTGGCCATTCTCAAACTTATGATGATGACAGACTTAGCCTGATATCATTAGCTTGATATCATTCTGAGATTATCTTAAATCAGATTATCTTAGATCTGAAAACCCTGAGGTAAAGTGTCTCTTTACACCTCTCTTATACAAAAGACCGATTTCAAAAAATTCAGCAAAATTTCGCCGAGAAAATCGGCACAGAAAAAAACTTTCAAAAGAGAGGAACAACAAAGTTGTGGAAGGAAACATGTTAGGAATGTTCTGGAAGCAAACAGCAATAGACCACGATAAAAAGAGAAACAACAGAGAACAAAATCGGATGAATTTTAATTGATCATGCCGAATCCAATCGGTAACCTTTCTCTTATACGCCAGGTGCATATGTACGGCACCTTTTTTTGGACAAAAATACTTAAGCAGCTCGCAGCCACTTTTTTCTTTCCAGGGAATTAGAATCACGATAGTTTAAATCTTTGAATTACACAGTACAGATAAGTTAACTATAGTTTGTCTCAAATTAGCTGTCACGTGAAAATGCCCGCGAAGGAAGTGTTTCGCATAAGGAATAGACCTTTTAGCTATTCTGAAAAGAATCAGAATCGAACGATGTTTTGCTACATTTTGTAGAATTTTCGAATGTGCACAATAGCGATAGAAGCTTTAACGCCACTCGATCGAACGTTGCGTTTAAAAATGTATAAAAATAACGTTCGATCCAGGCTCTTTTGTAGAATAGCTAAAAGGTCTATTCTGCGTTGTTACAAATCTCAAGTGACATTTTCAGACAGATTTTAAATCATTGCAAATGAGACAACTTTGGCTCAGACATGAACAGAAATGAATATTCGTCGTTACACTAATTACAGCTTATCAAAGTGAATTTGAAGTGAATTATAGATGCAAATAGCAGAAAAACCTAACAATTATGATAAAGAAATGATAGATGAGTGGATGGTATGATATCTAAACCTATCTAAGATGGGTTCATGTGATGGCTATGAAAATGACGTCAGCGATCATGGTTGATTAAAAACTATCGACTGAAATTGATAAAGTAGCCTGGGTACCAGACTCCCCGGTACCACGGGTATTGATAAAATGATTGGAAAAGAAACTTAATACTTTAGTATGAGAGATTATGAAAATAGCTGCTAGCAATAATAGATTCACGTTGGTAGGTTGCCAAACCCGATGGCTCATTAACTAACCTGTCAACAAGAACAGTCCACCCTACCCTGGGTAAGTCCACCCTCTCTTTCCCAAAACTTAAAACTATCACAGAACGTGCATCGATGACGTGCAACACAAACCAAGGGATACATGAAACCACAAAAACAAATAGATTCCTCTTGAATGCTTGAACAATACAGCGAGTATTTTAGTGGGTCTGCTGCAAAAATGAGAGAGCAATGACAATGCTGATTTCGTCAACGCCTTGCAAGGACTGAAATGCCTGGAAACTTCAATGTGACAATCTAGATATAAGATAAATAAAGACAGGAAATCATGCAAAAATTGAACTAACCTGAAAATGGAGTTGTGGGCTTGGTCGTTGGTCTTTGTGTTGTTGCTGTTGATAAAAATTAAGGTACATCAATAACCATCTGGAAAATAAAGCTCTAATAGATAAATGAATAAATAAATAAATCCTTTTTAAGGTGCTCGACATGGTAAAAATAAAATGGTGAAAGTTGAACACAGCAATAGTTTTCTGGCTATATTTCATGAGTTTTGTCTACAATATACACAGGATAAGGCAACAACGGTGCAGCTAAGCTGATGCGAATCTGCACCTGTTTGTACACGGGTTAATTTCGCCATGTTAAAATGAAGCTTGAAAATGATCATTCAAGTTCATAGTTTGTGTCAATAACATGAGCAGTGGCAATCTAAGGGTCCATGGTCAGGCTCATGTTGTTCTTAATTTGTATGGTTACATGTATGTCATGCATGCACAGAAGCAAAACTGCTGAAGAGAGAACCAATTCTAAAACTATGATCACTACAAAATTACGTACTACTCTTACTACGCTGGTGCACAACCATCAACATAAATCAGATACACGTATTTTTTATAAGAAACTAAGGTCCAGGGCTGATAGGCAGTTTCTTAACTTTTTGGGTCATTTTGCAGAAAAGTTTCTTACGTGTTTCTTATATTTATGCCGAAACTGTAGAGTTAATTTAGTTTTGTGAAGAGGGCTCCCAAATTACTTAGTAAGATGTCAAAAACAAGTGAATAACATAACTCGCCCTCAAAATAATGTCCAAACGGTTGCTATAACTATACGGCCTGAAAACATTTTTGAGTGCGATTGGAAAATTGAAACTGCAAATTACAAAACTTTCTCAGCTTTTTAAATTCAGGTAGGTTTGTTTTTTAACTTTCGAAAAATTGAGCCTACTGTGTCTTATAAGCTGTTTCTTATGAAAAAAAAACGTGTAATTAAACTTTGCAAAGTTAATGCTTTTGACTAATGCCTTTGAAGCTACACGAGCCAAATGTTTGCATTGAGACTCTGAGCGAGACCAAAATCAATTAACTTTTAGCTCAAAAATTATATATCAAAGTTAAGTCATGTTGTTATTTCTTCAAAAATCGCCTAAACCTTTTAGATCCATCGGAAGATTTTCATCTATCTTGTTTCCTACAGGAGTTCTAACAGTCTGTGTGGGCAATTCAGTATCTAACGTTCAAACAAGCCGTGAGATTTCCTTATTTTGTTGCAGGAAATAAATAAATTTGAAATGAGAGCATTGAAAGTTTTCTCTAAGATTACAAAAATTGGAAGTATATCGCCTCCTTCTCTCTTTACTGTTTCCTTGCCCACCTTGGAGTTCACATTTTTCCCACTACATCTATTAGAGCATCGTCTCCGAAAAGCTTATAGGTAAACAAAGGACGTATTCTTTTTGGCATTTGAAGTCTCGGAAATCTTCTGAAAACGGTAACATAGCAAACACAGAAAACGTCCAACAACGAAACGAGTTCTTGAGACGGTAGAGATCCAAGAGGTCACAACGAGCCTCATTTTACACCGTTTTACTTCCAAAACGAGCCTTAAATTGCCATGAAAAATGACAAAAAGTCTAACCTAGCAAACATAAAATACAGCTCTATAACAGTATGTTCCTGCATGAGATGAATCCATCTCACTGAAATTGCAACTTCAAATAAAATTCACAGAAGTTAACAAAAAGGGTTGTTGCTATGCCTTGGCAGGTTTGGAAAGGTACTGATTCCTGAAAACTGACATCTCCATCTGAAGAGAAGGGAGTCACAAAAATCTTTCTAATTCCAGGTTAAAGTCAACAAAAGTCAAACTTTTCGGTCAGTTCAACTACTGCAGTGCGGATCTAGCCTCACTACATAAGGACCCTCAACTTACGCTCATCTAATTGAAGTGAATTAATGTTGTTGTTGTCGCTCCAGTCAAGGGCCTTATGGACTAACTCTTCTCAAAACGGCAAAAAATTCTCGCCAGAAACAAATTTGTTCCTGGACCAATCAGGATGCAAGACTTGAAATAACTTGATGGGATTGGCTGATTCTTCTTCCATTTAAACTTCCCGCCAAAGGCAAACAAACGAATTCGAACAACGCGTTCAATTGAACTGCTCCAACGATCAAAATCTCAAAGTAGCGAACGAATTTACGAGATCTTTTGCGTCCCCAAACAACCAAAATATCACTTATGGGTAGGATTTTTTTGCTTTAATAGCTTGAAGAAACATTCATCTAAGTACTGATAGCTTGTTTTGCAGTGTAGCACTGTAGGAAAACCACTTTTTTCGGCGATTTAGGGTCGGTGGTTTCGAGAAAAAATAGCAGGTAATTTAGGCCATGTCCGTTTCTGGAAGCGTAAGTCCATGAGTCGTAGTTATAGCGTCCATCAGCCTATCAATAGCGATAACCTACGAACATATAATCAGTCTAGTGCGGATCCATATTTGCAGCTTAGGCCACGTCCGATTTTCAGACAGTCTGAAATTGCAGCGTGCCCGCAAAGGACCCTGGGTGACAATAGATCTTTAATCACAACTCTAATAACCGTCTTGAACCTTAACAAGACATTGCAACAATTTCAAAGGTCCTTACTTGGAACATTACATCAATCATAAGTTTCGATCTGCACCCTGGATCGCATGATCGTATCAGATAAGAGAAATGGAAAACCGCAATTTTAAGATAAAATTTTTGCCTCTCATTTAATAAATCAACTGCTTTGACCTTGTGGCATAGCATGGAATTTCCGTTTTTTCCACAAAATCCAGATTTCACGCAGAAATCTCAAGGAATAATCTTCTGATCTACAAGTTCTTTATGGAACTATATTATGCCACTGAATAGTATCTATGCCCAGTAGGGTTTTCGAGGAGAAACTTGGTGTAAACCTTATACGAACGGTAATAATCATTACACTGTGAAAACAAACGGGCCTAAGGAAGAATCTCCACAGGAAAGTTAGAGGATTTGCTATACCAATGTGTCAGGAAACTGATGCAGGAGTTTATCATTGGGTTACTGGCTTGCAAGTTATTCATTGAGTATAATACTCAATCGACAGCAAAGAAGCGATGTACGTACGCAACAAAGAGGTCTGGAACGGGATGACGTGCGCTACATTATTTGTGGCCATACTGCGTGCATGCAAAAAGTTGTAAAAATGTTAAGGCCATCTTTTCCGCACTAGAACTTTTTCCAGCCTACGGCTAGGAATAACCAGCCTTTCAGTTAGAGGCTGGTCACCATTATACCCAATGAGTTTCCACACCAGAACTATTTCCAGCGTGGCTGAGAATAACAAGCCTTTCACTAAAAGGCTGTCACCAATATACCACCCTTGAGCAAAATAAAAAAACAATACCTAATCAAAGTTGCAAAATTTGTTGGCCACAATGTTTATATATTTACATAAATATTGGAAAAATTATCAGCTGGCAGTGATTGCAAATCTTTTATCGCCCCCTACCTTGGTTACTATCGGTATTATAAGATGCAAAAAAGCCTTTAGCTCCTGTCTTGCCATCAGAAACGAATTCAAAGAAAGCAGTATTCCCTGAGAAGGTAAACAGCTTTTTCCCAGGGTCTTTGATAACAGAAGGCGCTTTATTGGAAGGGTAGACGCCATCGGGTGAATATGCCACAAAATCACCATCGCTGTTCCCAATATCAAAATCTTGAAATGTAACAGTTATTTGCGTAGCTTCAGGAACTTTAATCACCCAAAGGCAAACTACATCATTCGGGTAGAGATTTGGATAATTTGGAGTCGAGAAGATGCCGCTACTCTCCACCAATAGGCCACCGCACTTCCGATCTATAAAATAACAGAGAGAAGAAACCAGATTAAAATAAATCCTTTTAAATCAAAGAGTTTACTAAAGAAATTGATATATTCATGAGTTTGAATATGTCGAATTAAATACTGGTAAGGCATGGCATGAATATGCATGAAAGATTTTTTCGTGTTGCCCCTCCTTTAAAATTTAACTGAACAAAGATCTGGCGCACTTTCTAAGTTCCAAATGTATTCATCTACAAAAATATATCTTAGATAGCGATAAACATACTGAGTAGCTCAAACTGCTACTTTGAAATGCTGTTAAATTCAAAATTAGACGCATTACACAAAATGGATGCCCGCAGGAATGAAATTCAAAAGTACAACTCTCAGGTTTAGCGAAACTGAAAGCTGTTAACATTTCCAATAACCTCTTGTTCCTGATCAAACTTCCTATCATGGCACTTAACTTCCTCGGTTTAATGGCTCTTTAAAAACAATCATTTCAAAGCTGCGAGAAAATTGAAACGTGGATCTCTTTCAAGATTCGTGAAAAGTCTTCAGAGCACAAGGTCCTTTTGATGTTACGGCCTGGCGTCCCACCCATTTTGTGCCCTTTCAAAGTTTTGGTTTTTCTTTAGTGAGAAAACTTCTCGTCGTGCTGTAAATTAGCTTTATCAAGTCATATCCTTGAAACTTAGAAACGGATTGCATAAATAGGAAATTCTTATTTGCTTTCTCGTGATGTCGAAAGAGTACATACATTTCACATCCACCTACTAACCATCTTGAAGGATAAATAAATGTACGTTTAGTTGAAAATACATGTCTTATTCATGGCGTTATAACATAACATGAATAGTAAATCTAAAAACCGTGTTTGATTTTTTTACATAGAAATGATTCTTCAAAAGAAAACACAAATTGAGAAATGATACAAAGACTGTTAGTGACGTACAAATAAGTGATTTCCTTTACAGTTTCTTGTTCAAACAACTTTTGAATAAACCGTTAACACCAAGACCTTCGCATTGGCCTTTGGGCGTTACGCTGTCCAACCCATGTTCCTCAGGCTGAAATATTTTCTCCAATAAGAATGCAAATAATAGCCTGAAATGGATGTCACAATCAACCCCCTTGCCCCAATATACCCCTGCTTTCAGAGTCAAGGCACAGTGACTAACAGCTTTTTGGATTCATTAGGGGGGTTCTCCACGTCAGTCTGAGGTTTAAATACAATATGCGAAATTCAAGTAAGACTGTTTGCCTCATTGAGTCAAAAAGTCTTCAACTTTTGAGGTGAAATGAAACTTGGGCAATCACGAAAGAAAATAGAGATATTTTTGCTGCTTGGTAAGCCTCAGGGCAATTTTCTCTCTCTGGTTTCGGAATAACAAATAGAACATTCATATTCAAAATGGAACACATTCTGGAACTAATAAAAAACGTGTTTGTTTGTTCTCCTAAGCTTTCCCATCAAAATACTGCCGGAACTCTGTATGTACAAACAAAAATAGCATGGGAAACATTGTGTGTTCTTTGAAAATGAGGCTGCATTGGTCGTCTTCCAAATTTGGACAAGATTTTCTGAGAATAGAAGGATTATTTTAGATTTTGCACTAAACAAACGGATTTTAGCCAAAATCGAACCATTTTAAGTTGCCCCTCGGCATTGCAGGTAACCTTCAATTAAATTGTTGAAAAATTCTGGCAAGATAAGAAATTTCTTACATTGCTTTTTCAATTTTGAAATACAGTACGTAAACACTTAGCAAGACCAGCCAAAACATAGGTGCACCACAGCTCCACATGTTATGAAAATTGATCAAAGTATTTTGATAAGAGTTCTTCACATTACTTTCCTCAAAATTCTTAGCAAATGTATATCTTTTTAGTGTAAAATCTGCCTTCCCTTGAGCACTCTAATAAACCCAGTGCCCAAATAATGATCGTTTGTAGGCAATGCTACTATTTGGAATTTAGCCAGTTTCGTTCAATGGCAGCAAAAATATTCTTTTTTCTGATCGAGTCTAGAAGAATAACATCCTTTGCGATTTGAAGGATTTCGATCAATTTTATAGGACGATCTAATGCAATGCAAGGAACAAAAGATCATGGACAAACTTTCTCTGATGCAATTTTGGCGCATTCGTCCATTATAGTATCTTTCATCCTCGAACGAGAGCACTCGGAACCATCTTTCTGTGTGAATCAGTCATCAGCCCGAAGGTCCTGATTAATCTTAACCGAAAATAAGGTCAATTAGGAAAGACTGATAATTTTCGCCTTTTATCTAAAGGAAGTTAAAACTTCCCACGGTGCTACACTTAAATTCTAATGCCGTACTTTGAAACGTTAAATCTTCCTGCGTCCGAAGTGATCTCTTTAAAATGAGACAGACTTGCTCGTTGGAAGTTTTCCGCAAACTATAAATAACGTCTTTTAGACTTAGGTACAACTCTCCTCCGCAGAGAGGTGTCCGTGGAGGAAACTGCTTAGGTACTGCAATAAAAACAGTATAAATTATCGATCTCTGTTGGAGGTGGTTTTTGGAAATCTTGACGAGTTTCTCACCATTCTTTCTCGTTTCTTTGAAGTATTAGTGGTTTTCTGTTCTAGTCACTTCTCAGTTTCCTTACTTTATCCCTCGTTTCCCTGCGTGCCTCTGGAATACCTTGCCGTCTATGGAACAACACAATCATATAATTGATTTTGAAATAAAATAAATAGAACCATTTTGTGATTTCTTACAATATTCTATTCCTCTGCCTTGGTCTTCCATCTTTCATGGATTTTTAAGTCGATTTGTTATTGCGACAACAAAATCTCGGGTGCACAGGGGCAGTACCCCGGGTCTCGACCAAACTTATAACATTTAGCAAGTTGCTTCTTCAATATTCCTTTATTTGACATGGAGAAGTGGTCACGAAAACCACCGTTCGTTCAATTTACATTGAAAACACGCTAACAGAAAAAAATACGTCAGAGCACTGTACTTCACGTTTACGTTCAAAACCGTTTCTTGGATTCTTAGTGAAAACAGTTTATCGGAAACTGTTGCAAATACTTGCATACACGCATATTTTTTAAAATACCTCTTCACAAAAAGGTCTGGTTAGGATTTTAAGCAAATGTCTTTTTCAATATTCTATGTCTTGTTATTTTCCTGGCTTCGTTGTATAACGTAACAGTGATAAACGGTTAAGAAACTCCTCAGAACGTTTGACGAGTGAAATTTAAAAAAATTCATCATGCACTTACTTGAGATGCTTGAGCTTAGTTTCTGATAAAAATAGGATATTTCGTACAACAAATTGCTTTCAAGGAATGATAGCTGCCTTTCAGGAAAACAAGATGTTTGTCATTTTGTGTATGGTTGGACAGGACAGTCAACCCTTATGCACTCTTCATCCCTTCATTTCGTTATTCTGTTGCTCATTGATATATTCATTCATTTATTCATTCATTCGTTCCTCAGTTCGTTCACCTATCGGGCTGGCAGTTCCTCTGAAAAGAGGGGGAACTTTACAAATTTTATCAATTTTATTTACCAACATCAGACAATGGGTAGTTATAATGTTTTCCTCTGCAAAAGAACAAAGCTGTGGGAGTCAAGCACAACTGCTGCATCTAACCACCTATGATCAAACCAAAAAGTAGATTTCTAGCACAAGAACACTGCAACACAAACCAAAACAAACAATGCCTGTTTCTACCTTTAATTTTCAAGATAGAGCAACTTTTTGCCAGACAGTAATGCAAACAAATTTGCACAAGGAAGACATTATTTAGCTACTAGTGACATTACGATGCCTGGACAATATTATCCATCTAAAATTGGACTTACGAGCAGATATCTTTAAAATTAAGTAAAAGTAAGTATTTGGGACTAAACATAAACAAGGCGTGTTGCCTGACAAGGATAAAATAATCATAATTGTGGAGAAAATCGCTTTAACTTTGAGTTTTGTTCATTAAAATTGATAATCCATCAATTGTTTCACGAATCCTTTCGGTGTCATAATATCAGGTTTTCATAAATAATTGTAAATTGGAGATTTCTAAAAGCCGATTTGTTCTCTCTCATTTGACGTCAAGATTAATAATTTTTCAAAGTTTTCAACAAATGCAGAAAAGAAACCTGCTGAGAAGCTACAAGAGTGGCAGAAATCTTGCATGCAATCTCGTTTGCTTGTGGCCTAAGGCGCGTCTAGGTCACGCTTTCCGATGGAAAAGTAGCAAGCCACAAATTACTATGTTTGAACGAGCCACGAAAGCTTTCAACTCAACTTCGCTCACAGGCCAATAGGCCCTGCTCTCTTCCACTGAGAAAAGAAACCTTTGCTGTGCCAGCGAGGGTACATCACTCTTCCGAAAAAGCGGACGGGATTTTCTTAAACAATCTAATAGATATTTTACGCATTTTTCTCGAAAACAAAAGGATTTTTGCAAAAGGTGTACGAGATTTAAGAAAGTGATACATCCCTCGATTTTGAGGGTTTATAGGGGCAGGAACTTCGGCAATTCGTTAGAGACAAGTTATGTCCAATGTAGACTTATGACGATG
This sequence comes from Aurelia coerulea, assembly GCA_039566865.1. Lineage (NCBI taxonomy): Eukaryota > Metazoa > Cnidaria > Scyphozoa > Semaeostomeae > Ulmaridae > Aurelia > Aurelia coerulea. The sequence continues at coordinate 1,316,270 of CM076944.1, read as the reverse complement.
AGTCCCTTGTTTCCCTGTGCTCTTTGACTTCAAAATGGCGCTTCGGTCAACAGGGTCAGCTTTTTAACTGTTTCAATATGAGTCCCTGTTGAGCAAGGTACTGCAGGGATACAAGGGACTCATCGTCATAAGTCTATGTCCAATGCGTGGAAAGCAATCTGTGAAGAGAGTATTTTAACTACTTTTCAGACACTTCCAAAGCTTGCTTGAGATTAGATTTTGTTTCATAACTCGACGTAAGACGTCAGACAGAATTACAGAAAAATTTGTACAAATCCTAGAGACTGTGTGCAAATGAACCCTTGTTTTCGTCTTTTCCTTTGAAAGCGATTCATAATGGACTACGGAGGGACTACGCCCGAGAGGCATTCTATCATTCACTTTTCCTACAGTGATTATCGACGGGATTATTTCGTCATGATTCTTTTACTTGGCTTGATGCCAAACACAAAAGTTCTATAATCCTGCTTAGCCTTCTCTTTAGAGATTCCCCTGGAAAAATCGAAGAAACGAATCGAGATTTCATCTGCTTTTGCGTTGCCCCACGAAAATGGAGGTGTGGCCTAAAGGTATCCAGTCCATAGTCGGGTACTTGTATAAATCGAGATCAATATTCCATTTCATTTCATCACCTTTTATGAGCATTTTTACATGGAGAAATGGAATTTTCGTGCTGGAAACAAGAATGGGCTTTTCGGAAAGACCATTTTGGTTTTGTGGTGGATTTTACGATTAGCTTCACAAGGCATTTTCACTTATTCCCATGAGCAATATAAGAAATTAAGTCCACAAAATTATGATATGGATGAAGTGTCATGTATCTCTTTCTGGGAAATCTTGGGAGACTACTCAAGACCGTACAGATTGACCCATCATCCCGAGAGGCATTTCACTCCCAAAAAATCTCGCACACCTACCTTTGGCAAAAGTCCTTTCTGTTTTCGAGAAAAATCCATCAAAATCTTACTGGTCCTTTTATTCTGAAAAATTCTCGTGCGCTTTCTCGAAAGAGATATCAACCCGTCGTCGTTCATATCGTAGAAGAGCAATTTTAACTTCACGACAAATTTTATCTGAGGTTGCTTTGAAAGCAACACCCTTATGAATCTTACTACAAAATTTCTAATGCACAATTCTAATTGTGACGGGGCTTCTAATATTCGCTCTCTGATTGGTGGGTAATTTAATACCCCCAGGTAATCAAATTTGTAAATAGGCTTAGGTTTCCTTTTCCTTTTCTACATCAGCTTTTTAAGCTGCCTCGATTATGACCTGCGTTAACAAATCATAGATGTATGTAAGCTAAAAATTAATTTCCTCCAGGATGCCAAGTGCATTGTGAGCACAAAACTGTCTTTGATAATGACACAACAGTGATATGACAAAATGACTTTTCCTGTTCCCTCTAATTTCATTACTTGACCAGAAAGCACAAGACATAGGAAAGGGACTGACAGTTTAGTGACAGTTTTGATACTGTGGGACTTGTGTTCACGTTAGGCATTCCGTTTTTCCTAAGACAGCGCCTGGCTGGGGCTGCCTGGGGGCTCCACTCAGAATGGGGCCGAGCAAAGCAAAGATTGGTGACCGATATAAACAGCCCAAAGAATTTGAGGCTTTGACGCTACAGTACAGCATTGACTATTCCAATTTAAAATAACAAACAGTTGTTTCGGTTTTAATAGTTATTTACATAGTTTGCAAACACTTTCCCAGCTTTTCCCAGCAAAAATCTGTTCAAATGCAAAACATTCTTAACCAATACAATTGCTGATTAAAACCCACGATATAAAAATGTTTTACTGTGACTATAAGATTTGCTGTGGAGAAAATAGAGAGTGGTCAAGTAATCAAAATAATAAAGATAAAAATATTCACCTTTGTGCACGAGAATATCTTGTTTATCAGTCACGCCAATAACACCTGGTAAGCCTGCAGTGATCTGTCGCAGACGCAAACCAGAAATCTGTTTCCAGCCAACATCTCCAGTTGGTTTCAAGATGTTCACGGATTCTCTTTGAAAAACATCTCCATTCTTCCCGAGTGCCCATACAGACCCATCAAACCCGGTGATGACTGATTGTGGCTCATTGTTATTTGGAAGTTGGTCAACTTGCCGCCAATTTTTTATCCTGGAGAGGTGCTCACTTGATCCTACACCAAAATAAATCCTTCCATAATAATCGACGGTCCAAATGCCATAACTCCCAGCTGACATAAATCGATATGTGCCCCATATTTGCCTCCATGAAGCCCCCTTTTTATCTGAATCAATAATTCCAGCGCGATAATAAAGTTTGCCATTTCGAGTGAGGGCATAAACGCTTCCAGAAATTCCAGACTCAATGATTGCAAATCCCCTTCCTTCAGTTTTAGACCAGCCTGTTCCAAGTGCTCGTGATGCAGTTATTCCTTCTCTAAAAACAGGAACTCCAAGTTTTTTGTTGATACCCCACACACCAGCAGCTCCAGAGGAAACCCAGCTCAATTCAGTATCTTGAAAATCGCTAACTTCAGTCCATTGACCTTTCAATCCAACTTTCACGTGGGGTTTTCCTCCATAATCTATCGCCCATACATACTTTGATATTCCCGCGTCTATTTGAGCAATGTTCAAACTACTCGATAATTTCTCCCAATTTTGTGGTACTGAACTAACATAATGGAAGACATTTAGGCAGAAAATAAATACTTGAAGAAGCAAATTATTGTACATGCTAAAATGTAATTCCATCTCTGCTGTGAACTGAACGCCTGTGAATCTCAAATGTCTTTCTTTATTCCAAGACCCAACAAAAAGTTAACAATGAGCGGATCTTATTATCAAAAGACAAATCAATGGAGCTTCGTGAACCTTATCTATTCACGACAATAGAGGATAAGGAATAAAATTACTTCACTTCTCTTTGAGTGACCCGATTGCTTGGCATCTCTTTTCCATACGAAATAATCTTTCGATTTATCACATAACCTCTAATTTTCGGCATTGCCAGACACGTTAGCCATTGCAGCCAGCAAACTTCAGCCTTGGAATACCACGACTTCAGAATTAGCGACAGGACATGCAAACAAAGGGGAATCACCAAGCCTGCGCCAATGCGGATTTTTGTGACACACAAAGGGGGAAACACCCCCAGAGATAGCTCCCTCCTAGCGGAAGTTACACATTTACGGCAAGGCTACTAAAATAACACAAATGTCAAGTACCTTGCTGGGTTAAAACACAGTCAATTATAAAGAACTAGTTCTTTTCACCTGACTCTGATTAAAAGGAAAGATTTCACGTTAAAACTCGGCGCAACAACAAACTCAGCAAAAGGGAAAGTAAGTAGTGAAGAAAATAGAATTCAGCTCCCATTTCTTTCCGTCTGCCAATGAGAAAAGATGGGAGAAAGGAAACACCCCCTAGGATCGAGTCATCTACCCCCCAGGAACGTAACGACAGAAATAAACTAAGAGCCAGAGGGAAATCAAATTGCCCGCCGACAGGAAATGAAATCCAATCATCACCAGGGTGTTATATTTGCTTTTTTCATCACTTTTACTTAACATGGCAAATAAAATCTGCTGCCATATTTAGGTGATGATAGGTGACAGCAATATCAATAAAAAATATTACGCCTTGCACATGGAAAAGATTTCCACTCACGAAACGTTACTTTAGGTCGCTAAATACAATGGTGTGTCACTTCACTCCCACAAAAGCGCACAAGGTTTCTTGGAGAACAATCCTGCATCCAGGACGTGGATACCATCAGAGAGCAAACGGGGATTCTAAATGGTGCACGAGATTTCTGGGGGTTAAAAAGATACGATAGGGAAATTGAAATGTGGGGCAATATGGTGGGGCTCGTCTTGATTGCTTGCAAGAATCCCAAAAGACACCCCCACTCCCATTACATGTGCTTTGGCCTTCTGCAAAACCCAATTTGAATTTTGAGCCTTTAAAACTATCAAAGAAAGGGATCAAAACCAGAAACGTGACCACAAAATTAAACATGAAGTGACAGAGTATGCAAAGAATTTGAGAGTAGCAATTACATTCTAATAAGTAGTTCTGGAAAAATAATCAATTCAAATTAGTCTGATGACTAGCACAATAATAGCTAAGCGACAGGCAACGCCCAGCTGTGCCTTAGCAATTAACAGCAATTATTAGGTCCATCATATCAGGTTCCAGGATTTTCTAAAAAATTTTAAGCAAAAGATGAATTTAAAGTGGACAAGAAGCAAATTACTTTTCAGGATACCGAAATGTTGGTATAGGGTAGACAAAAAGATCTTGGAACTGATACAGGAAAAGAGAAAATATTGGCTCTCAGTCTGCAAATCTTGATTTATGACATTTTAGTCCACTTGGGGCGATAAGGAAGATTTACGAAATGTCAGTTCTATGGTCCATGCAGTGTGAGGCGACAAAGAAAGTTGAAGGAAACAGGAGCATTCTTCCTTGTTAGAAGTTTGATCATTACTGGTCACAACAACTAACCTGTGAACAATCAAGATCAAAGCTTTCCCAGCATAGCATTCGAGCGGAGGTGTAATGTCTGTGCTAAATGGCCTATTTGGGGATAACGAGGGACCAAAAGGAGACTTAGCAGATGGACGTCAATGATGAATGTTTATCTACAATCTCATGAATTTACGATTTCATTCAAGTCGTTATGTGAGGGCATGGGTGACCGCAGTTGTGTTTGATTGGCGCGACTTTTTGCTTCTGCGGAGTAAAATTTATACACTGCATCGGAGGAGGTACCGAGAGAGATCGAATTTCCTCCGCACAACGATATCAATTTTCCTCCGCAGAGGCATACAATCTGCAGCACCACTGCGATGTCTAGCTACCCATGGCGAGAGAAGATTGAACTATGATAAAACTCCTGGGGAGAACGAAAAGTGGCTTTGTGATTTTTGATCCAACTCTAAAGAGCCATTGTCACTGAGCGTCCTTTGCAAGCACGCTGAAATTTCAGATTGTCTGAAACGAAAATCTTGGCCAAAGCGAAAACCATGGATCCACACTACACGTTTTTTTATAAGAAACTTGGATCAGCACTTAGTACTAATGAAAATTTTGGTTAATTAGTTTCTTATTTTTTTGGGCCTAAAATGATGGTATTGTTCGAAGTTGAGCCTTCTACTCGACAAAGGGCTTCCATTTTGCATTGTCATTGTCATAAAGAACAAGACATGCACATTAAGGCAAAAACTTACCAATTTTGCAGTTAAAAGTCAAGAAAAGATGAAGGTACCTTTGTTAGAGAAACATAGAATAAGAGAGACATACAGAAATAAAGTTTTAGAGTTTCTTAACTGTTCTTGAGCGTAGTGCTAGAGTTTCTTAAATTTTTCGTCATCGTAGTACTAGTTTCTTATACACCAGTTTCTTATAAAAAAAAACGTGTATCAGTCATTTAGGCCATGTTTCATTTTTAGAGAGTCTGAAATTGTAGCGTGCCTGCAAAGGACCCTGGGTGACAATGCCTCTTTAATCACAATGAAAGCCAAGCCAGCCACGGGTTTAGGCAAGGGGCAAGGAGTCATATCAATCGACAGACAAGACAACACATCAAAGAAAGCAAAGATCAGAACCCTGGGAAGCCCAAGTAAGAACGCATTAGTCACGTACATAAACTTGGCCGCATTGAATAAAAGCTGCATGGTGTGGTGAAGTGATTTCGTCATTATTGAAGAAGCAAGAAACCCTGACCTTGTAACTCAATTCAATTCATACACGCTCTTCCTGTTGTTCTTACACATCAAATTTTGCTGTCTCATTAGCTCTTTCAGCTTTCCGCATTATATAATGCTTGAAATAATACAATCAATGAAAGTTCGAATTGGTTTTTATATTGATCCCTTATTTCCGATAGTCCTAATTGAGTATCAAATTGACATTCACCCAGATTCTCATTTCTCATCCGATAAATTTTCGCAAAGAGAGGTGAATCTTGTAAAATTAAGTCACGATGCCCTCCAACTCTAAAGCACAGATTCTGTGTTCGAAGCATATGGTTGTTCTTTCTATCCTCATATCCCTCTGATGTTGGTCAGTTATTCCAAAATATTGTTTTTCCTGATGGTGGTGAGAAGAGGATTTGTTATGGGAGAGTTGCTGCAACTTTTGCACCCAAGTTAATACTCTGTTATCAATCTCATCCATTATACAAAAACACTTATTTTGATACACAAGTAAAAAGAGTCGAGAGAGGCTCCTCCTTATAATGAAGTTAGCAAGAGCTGTATCTACTACTGTATTGATCGGTTCACTTTCGGCACAGTGAAATCTCTTCATTAGCTGCAATCACAGGTAATGGGAGGAAATTACTGTAATTGTAAAATCAATACAAATACCTCTCTTTCTTGCTTCAATTTCTGCCAAATTCGTCTGCCATCACAATAGTAGGCCAACCGCCACTTCTTGCTTACAACTAGTTCCAGTCTCCGAAAAAAAATAATGCAAGAAATGGCGGTTGGCCTACTGTTCTCATGGCAGACGAACCTGGCAGAAATTGAAGCAAGAAAGGGAGGTATTTGCATTGATTTTACATTAATTTCCATGATACAGTAATTTCCTTCACTACCTGTGCTGCAATTTGTGAAAAACAGCCGAAAAGGCCTTCTACATACCGGCACTTGGATGACAAAATATTTTTCAGTGCGGGAATGTTTTGATTAAAATATCCGGAAAAAGCGGATCTTTTAGCCGATATTCGGGTGCTCCTCGCTAAACATATTTCAAATTATTGCACTGTTTTTACTCTTTTTCTCCCTTTTCGGATCTGATTTAAGCTGAACCACTTAAAATGGCGGGAAACTTTTCCTTTGAAACAGTAACCGAAAAAGAATAATCTACTGATAAAGAGGCATTTAATGGCCACAGGTAGAGAGATCTATCCTGAAATCCTGATAAATTTCCTGAAATCAGTTAGACTGATCTGCGTAAGCCACATCCGGAGAGCTGGATAGCTTCAAGGCGCGTTCTATTAACTCCCCACGTTAATCGGCGGCATAGGGATTGAGTGAAATGAGCTATCTAGAATGTAGTCATCACTCTCTGTTTCTTTGCGCCTGCAGCAATCCGGTTTATTCTTGTAAAAATAATAGTTTATGCTTGATATCATACAATAACGAAACAAGAGGATTACTTGATGAAAAGCTAGCCTCTTTCCTAACGCCATCAAAGGAAGCCTGACCAATTCATTTTTGTATCGGAATTCTTCAAAATATTTGCATTTTAGCCTACAGCACCTTGACATTAAATTTAGCTAATAAATCTGCATTAAATGTCAATTTCCGATTGGAAACGTTATCTGGAGATTCTAAAGGCCTGCCCACTCATGAGCAAACTTTTTTTCTTCATTTGTAAATCTATTTCATTCATTGGGTGGCCTTCTAAACGTAACATGCATGAGACTTCTCCTCGCTATAACGTTGATTTCGAATAGATTTTCTATCGGCAAAAGAAATACCAAATTTTGATTTAGTTAACTTTTTAAGAAAGCATTGTGTAGGGGTATCAACTTAAAGTTTTATAGAAATTTCCAGTGAAAACTGTGAAAAACTCATCGATTTAGCGCATTTTAAAAAAAACAAAAAGACAAGAGTACAGTCCGGTCAGAGAAAGTGTTGTTTCGTGTACCTACACTTGGACGTTTACCTCAAAAGATAGACAACGTAAGGAGAAATATGGACGCATCTCTACGGCAAGTATTGTCAAGCGAAATCACAAAATTGAGTGATGCAGGATAAAATTAGGCCACATTTAAAAACTGGGCTTCAATTAGCTGTAATTTAGCTATTCTTTTTATTTTACTTAGCCTACATTAAATAAATTATTGATGATGATGATGATGATGCATGCCGGTTACCCAAGAGCCTTTAGCTGAAAGAATACAAAAAAGTAAGCTTATTGACAACAATTGAAGACTGAATTAATAAGAGCGGCAATAAGGATTATAGCTTTGTTGATTAAGATATGAAATGAATATAAAACGATGGAATATCTTTCAGGGATATACCCGCAAGTCTTCTGGGATATTTCCACAAGCCATGTTCTTTGGAAATATCATCTACGAGGGAAAGATCAAGTAAGGCTCATGCATGCAAGAAAACTCTGCAAAAAATGGTGACACTCTAGAAAGCAATAGCAGAAGAAGGAAGTGTGGTGGACGAGAAGCCAAATACTTATCAAGATCCTGAAATGCAGGTAGACACGAAAAAGGCAAATTAAAGGAAGGAAGGAAGACAAAAAGTTCTTGGGTTTGATATGCAGAAAGAAGATATATTGTCCTTCCGTCTCCACATCTTGATTTACGACATTTCGTGTCATGTGGGGTGATAAGGATTTGCGACATGTCCATGTGGGGCGATAAGAAAGATGACCAGGTCTGGTAAAGGTCCAAGTTATCAGTGAGGTCATTAATAATAATAATAATACCTTATTTAATGTTAGTTTTACAATAGTGTGAACACTAATATACACTAACATGAAGCCATTTTAGAGATTGGATTATGGAACTTATTGACTGCAAGCGTCATTGCTGGATGTTTTCGATTTTAAGAAAGAGAAGGAGGGTTCTTTCTTGTTAAGAATTGAATCCTTATTTGCTGTAAAAACCAGCTTGACAACTACAGGCTCTCTTTGAATACGTTTCTTTGTCGGTTGAACCTTGAGGGTTCACTGACATGTAAAGGATTCCAAGAACAGTGCCCTTTCCTTCAAATGCATGACAAAAGAAACTCATAAAACAAAGTTGTTCCTAACTCTACCAAGTGCTCTAGGCTATGCTGCACTGTGTTCGATTAATATATAGAGACTGCTGGCCACAAGGATTTTGCACGACTTTAAAGGATTATCTTCTGTGTATGTTTACATAAAACTGAATCGTTGTGTGCAGCCTTAATTACATTAGGTGGCTAAATTATTATTTCGGCTACCTTTACAAATTCAGTCAATTTATATTACTATGACTGAAAGTAAATTCCCAAACAAATTACTTTGTTTTTAAGTTTAACACTAGATATAATACTTGGCGTTGAATGAATCCGACATAAACGTCTAGACTCATACTTTTTGGACATAAATCTTCAAATCTGTAACATTATATGGAAATACAATGATATCTTCAATGTTTGGATAGCAAATTAGAAGATAACACAATCTAAACAATAATTCTTGGTAATCTTTAGAAAGATTCGAACAAAATCAAAACCTCGAGAAAGATTTCCACAATTGTGACTATCTTTCGTTCTTTGTGACTATATCTCGACTTACTACCTGGTTAACCGAATCTAAAAGAGACATAACAAAGCGGTGTAAATTTTTGGACAAGGAGATTTTGAACAAATTGAATTATTTTCACAATGGATCTCTTTGACTGTGCTTTCGCACGATACTACAATTCATAACAAAGTTTTGTCTCTGAAAAACTCGTTGTTGAACTATCAAAATAAATTCTTTCGCTGTATGAGCAAGGTTGGTGTACAGCCAGAATGTCCACATATGATTTTATGAATTCATTCATAAATAGCATCAAGTATGAAGAGCCAAAAAGGATGGAGTTGGAAAGAATGGGCCAAAAAGAATGTCGTGGAATGCAACCCAGCAAAATTCAAATGTGTCACAGGAGAGAAAACAGCATTTGACACAAGGCTTCGATTCTTTATATCCAGCAACAATACTGTAAAAGCTTTACAAAGGGAAGAGATATGCCAGGCTTTCATTCGAAGTGAAATGAGGTAAAAGATGGCCATGCATAACAACTAAACGGTGTCCCCAAACAATTGTGCCCCATTTGAGTGGCTTCTGTGGAGGAGCTGTACGTCTTATTGAATACATACCCTGTATGATTATCATAAAATCAAAGCAAATCAAACCATTCTTGCTAAAGTTGCAAAGGATAGGCTTCAACATAGAGTTTGAGACCTTGTTTTAACCAGTTGGACAAGTGTTGCCGATTTATTGCATAGGAGAGGCAAAATGAGAGGTTGCTTCAAAAATAACACTTTCCTTTTTCTCCAAAAACGTCAAAATCAGGAAAAATTTAAAAGAAACTGTTCTAGCGTTGTATTTACATTTTTGAACATTTTTGAATTGCAATTTGAAAATAATCCAATGTTATTGTGGTATTAGTAAACGATACAATTAACCATTTTAAACTGTACCGTGTGAGTAAAAAAAAGTTTACACGTTTGACGGGCAGTGGAATGTGGCCGATTTTCAAAACTAAAATTTTAATCTATCAGACAAAGGTTAACTTAGATAAGAACATTTTGCTTGGTAAATCACTCATCTCTAAGACCCAAAAATTAGAAAATGCCTGTAAGGGGTTGTATGGGAATTGAAAATTCCACATTCCATTGTGGCCCATGATTTATGTGGCATTTGAAATTTTAATTCAATTCAATGGTCAGTTTCAGAAATAAAGTTTGATTTCAATAGCACGTAAATCATCGACCAGAATGGAAGGTCGAATTCTCGTTTCCCATGCAAACCCCTTACAGGCATTTTTCGAATTGTTTGGTCTTAAAAATGAGTGATTTTACCAAACAAAATTTTCTCATCTAAGTTAACCTTTGTCTGATAGATTAACATCGTAGTTTTGAACATCGGCCACATACTTTTCATTCCACAGCCCGTCAAACGTGTAAACTTTTTTGACTCACCCGGTAAAAACGTTCTTACACAGCAATAGAACCCTTGAGTTCTGAATTTTGGAACTCTCTTTTTACTTTCATGTGCCATAAATCAGAAACCACTTGTCAGATTCGCAAAAACAAGGCTTCAAACTCTAAGTTGAAGTCTTTCCTATAAAACTGTATTAACAATGGAATAATAGAGCATACAGCTCCTCTACAGCAGCTACACAAATGAGCCACATTTTTATGGGACACCCTGTACAAGAACAGTATGAAGTAAAGAGAAACTACATGAACTTAAATTCAGTAATATAAACAGTGAAACAGGACTGACAGAGCAAAGAGAATACAGCAATATCTAGTTAAATGTGCAAAGAGCAACGAAAGAGGAGAGGACCTACAGAGGTTACACCTTGAAGAGAGGTAACATGACAGATAGGGCTGAAAGGGCACAAGAACAGTCCAACAAGAAGTAGCCTGTTTGCATTTCTATTGGCTTATCCGAAGGCTAGATATTAAGAGATCACATGAAATCAAATACAGCAATTTAATTATAAATTTAGGCCAACAGAATACATGAAAACATGATCCTGAAATGAAAAATTCAAATGTGCAAAGAACAACGAAAGAGATGAGGACCTACAAAGAATAGAACATTTTAAGTGGGATAACATGAAAGATGGAGCTGAAAAATGACTGCAACAAGAATAGTCAGACATGAAGACCAATTACATTAAATTAAAAACAGTGGCCTAATTTATGGGTTTGGACTAACAGAGCAAAAGAAAATTGAAAATCACATGTCAATAACACCTAAGCCACTCATTGGCGAAACTCAATCAACAGCCGCTAAAGATCAAAGCCTTTGGCACCAACTCAAAACAATTGCAACATAAAAAAACTCCTTCTGTCGGCAGAGGGAGGGATCTCGAAGTTTCTTTCACTAGCAGAGCACATGAAAATATCGCTTTGAAACATTCAAATTTCAAATGTTCTAAGACCAACGGTTGAAACGACTACAACAAAAATAGACTGACATGAAGACAGATTACATGGAGTTAAATTACATTAATTCACCTAATAGCATAATAATCCTATTTCATCTCTTTAAATTAATGTTCATCCGAAAGAATTGAAGGATATGTCCACAAAGGAGTAAAGTAGCAAAAATTATAAGCAATGTCGATTAGTTAATCTTAAATTCTTACGAGAATTAAGAATTTATCATGCTCAGACCTATTTGCCAAATCAGCTTCATTTGGCTTAATAACCAATCTATTGCCAGAGTGCAGGCTTTCGAATGTTTAGTGGTAAGAGAATAATAGCGAACGTATTCATGCAAACATTGGCTCGAACAGAGGTCAAAAGGATAAATCGATATGAGAATATGACATCACATGCCGTATAGATGCGCTGCAAGGTAACATGGTTGACGCGAATTGCCTAATATGCTTGCTTGATAATAATAATAATATAATATAATAGTATTATCGACTTAGGCCATTGGCCTGTACCAAAGTCTCTTCTATTTGACTTGGCCCAGGTTTTTTTTTCTGTCACTCAAAAAAGACAATGAAAAAATGAAAAATTTAAATTTTGAAATATGTCAGAGATAGACCTGTGCCAAGTTTACTTGTCAACTTAACATTGGTACAATGATAATTATTATGCGGAATATATGCTGATATTCCGGAGAAGGAACATTAAGAGACCTATAGATACACTGAAATGGAAGCATTTTTGCAGCGGATTGCCTAATGTGTATGCTTAACAGTAAGAGAAGAGAAGGGGTATCGAGAGGGAACCTAATAAAGCAAAAATTCTCTTGAACGAAGATCAAACGGACAAATTTAAAATAGCATTTATCTTCGGTAAAATATAACATCACACGCCATCTAGCTGCTTTACAAGGTAGCCGGCCAGTGTTCTTATTGGGAGATATTTTAGAAGGAGTGCCCCAGGGCTCTATTTTAGGACCATTGCTATTTCTTGTGTATATAAAAGATCTCACTGCAGATTTGGATACGTCCTTGTTGCCTGAGAAGCTAATGAAGCTGCAGAACACATGAACCACGACCTACAACTGAAAAGTCAGTAGGCCCTTGATTGGATGATGACTTTTCATTCTGATCCCAAAAGCAAGCTGTTGAATTATTACTTTCAAGGAAAAGAAATGAAATAGATCATCCAGTGATCCTCTTTAACAACATACCCATGAAAAGGGTAGGCGAACATAAATACCTAGGTATTATCTTGGACTCAAAGCTTTCTTTCTCAATTCAAGTTAAAGCTGCTATCTCTAAAACGAGACAGGACATTGGTTTGCTAAAGTATCTCTCCAACAGGCATACCTTAAATGAATTATACAAGCTTTATGTGCGACCCCACCATGCCACCATAATTATATCAAGGGCAAGGGATTAGGTAGATAGGCCATGTTGTGAGAACCGGTGCAGGAGAGAGGGCACAGATTACATCAAGGCCAGTCGATAGAGCACCGGCAGACAGAATGAAAACAAAATCCAAGGAGATGAATGATGGCAACGATATCCTTGCTCAATAATGAAGATGATTTGTGGTTTGAAAGATAAATAGTAAGGATGTGATATCGTAAAAGTGATCTCGTCAGATTAATCAAAATGGAATCAACCTCACCACAAAACAATGTAAAACAACTAGACATGACATGGTACCTTTTCGTTAAAGGAAAACATTTTTTGAGTCTCAAGAAAGTAACAAAGAAAGAGAGAAAGGATTTTCTTTCGAAAACATACAGTAATAAAATCATCTGGGTTCTTAACAAGTAAATAACAAACAGGCATAGCACGGGACTTCTCGCTGAGAGAAACACAAGTTCTGGTTTCTCGAGGAAGAATCATTTGGCAAAGAAAAACAAGACTGCACGAAACAGCAAGTCACAGTTAGATATAGCGGGATTTCTTCTTGAAAGAACAACTACCAATGCAGGATTTTAAGGCCTAGCCTTGGCATAACTACGGCAGCAAAGAGACTAAAGTTAGATTTAGGCCACTAATTTAGGTCTGTTTAAAATAAAATTGAGTTGGACTATTTTCGTAAAATCACTCGCAACTTGAGATCTAAACGAACAATTTTTACAAAATGAAATTTTCAATTTTGAATTTCCATACTAACTACTTAGTATGCCATGAACAACAGTTTGTTGGAATTCTATCATTTGTTATGAAACTACGAGCTGGGGAACATTCAACCTATTTTCCAAACCATTCAGTACTACGCACTTATCCGATGAAGCGCAAGCCAACGTGAGAGATAAAAATGCAAATAAGGGATAATAAAATGACTTACTTGGCATTGTCGTTGTAGTAGGTTTCATAGTTGTTGTTGTTGCTTTTGTGGTCGTTTCTGGAATAACCGATGCCATATAAGTAGCTTTGAAACCACGCTTCTCAACTCTGTCATTTGAAATGAATTCAATCATCATGATATTGCTAGCTATCTTTTTATTCTGCACTCTCGTTCCACATTCCCTTGCTGGTCTGTAGATTCGTGGTGCCATAGTGACCACACGATCAGTTCTGCAGTATCGATCCTCTTCTAGTTCAAAATAGCTATATTTTACTTCAATCTGGTCCACTTTTGGAACTTTAATGAGCCATAAGCAGTTGCTGTTGCGTGGGTAAAGGGAAGGAAAGTTGGGTGTTTCGAATATTCCGTTCATAGATGTCATGAAACCACCACAAGTATTATCTGGAAGAGAAATTATCTGATTCAATAAAGAAATGAGATTGTGTGGTAAGCAATTTACAGTTCCTTCACTCGTCTCTATTAAGTCGACAACTCTTAGTACAAGGTCAGATACCCAAGCGAGCAGCATCAAGAAAGATTCTAACAATGTTTTTATTCTCAAATTGCTTTGTCATATTGCTGTATACTAAAAACTACAATCATTCGCGTGAGTCGACTTTTGCTAAACTAATTATCCATGCGTCTAAGGAAGTGATCATGTTATGTGAATGATATATTAAATAAATTGTCAGAGGATCCAAGTTGCCTGTCATAAATAACCGTCATCTCGAAAACATTCCTGATTTCAACGGTTTGAGTATGCACTCCAAATCACTGTGTAATCTACTCATATTTGGAAGTTCTGATTTAGACATGAATGCGAATGGAACGAGTATGGAGGAGACGATTTGCTTTATTGAAAACACGAAACGAATGTAGACTAATAATTAATAGTTGGAACACAGTAGCTTATGTCCCTTATGTCTTGTATTTTGTCTTCTTTAACTGTTTTCATATTTGTGTTTTCATATTGTATCTAATTCTAAGTAATATTGTAAGTGCCAGTCATAGACTTGATGACCTTGTATCTTTTTCCGCTATGATTGGCACAGTTGAAATGTAGTTTGTAGGTTAGCTTTTAAGATTTGATTGAAAAAAATGAATAAATAAATGATCGCTGTAACGGAACGTACGAAGAATCTAAAACGACAAAAAATATTTTTGCAACTGTTTTGAAGGTAGACGAAGCAGAAACCATTCTCGAATTCAGAAACCATTTTTCCTTAGCAGGCGATCAAAATTACAATACTTTGCTTTGCTCCCTTCCTAGCGAGACTAAAAAATTCACGCAGCAGATATTTAGATCTACCTCCATTTCTTAAAAACGTAGTTATTTTTTCTCTTCATAGCCCAATTTCACAAGCATTTCGAGTGAGTTAGCCACGAAGTTTTCAAGGTATCTTATGCAGCTTGTCCTATTTACATTTGCAGCTCAACAATTCGGATAGTGTCTTCCAATTCTGATTGCTTTTATTAGAGTGTCAATAGACAAAATTTGCTAAGGTTTGTCTAAACCCACTTCAAGTCATGTGATCAATCTCTTAACAAAACATCTGTTGAATTCTTTAACATATTTCGTGCCATGACAGGTTGTGCTATAAATGCAAGAAATAAGAATAATACAAGTCACATGACTTGAGATGGGCCAATCAAAAGCAATAAATGTTTATGCAACAAAATCTTATGAAAAGTTCAAAACCTACCTATTCTTATCACAACTGTTCCATCTGACAACGTTCTGAACACTTCATAAACTCCTGGACTAACTGATGACGTCATACCATCATGTGTCATCCATCTGAATCCAGTAGGGCGTGCAGAGTTGACATTTTCTCTTTTAACAGCAGTGCCATTCTTTAGAATTCCCCACAACGATCCCCCAAAACCTGCACTAACTGCACTTAATTCACCATCTACATCTCTCCAGCGCAAAAAGCTTGTTCTCAAATCTGCGTCCGGAAGGGTTCTTGCGAACTGCAATTTCCCAGAGTTATCGATGATCCATATTCCATAACTACCAATCGAGGCATCTTTCACCTTTTTGCTTAACAAAGCCCATGATGTGCCAGTGGGCGAATCTGCAGACACACCTAATCGGGAAACAAGTAAATTAAGTAAAATACAAACACTTTGATGCAAATTGAATGAAGCACGACGTTTCGAGCATAGCCCGTTATCAAGCACAGATAAATTAGTTGAACCGGCACAAAGCTTGCAGGGTTTTTCTTTTGTCTATGTATATATAACATAGGAATCAAATGTCTCCGACAATTTTTGTTCGTCCAAAGCCTTATTTTCAAGGATCAATCAGAGGGCGAATTAGCGAATAAGACAAAAGAAGCCCATGACGATTTTTCTGAATTTTACCTACCTTCATAAAACGCAACCAGGACAAAAAACTGTTTGAAATTTCCCAAATTTTTTTTAAGAAACCTACTCTCCAGATGTTTGGGTATACAAGTTTGGATGCCGGTTAAAATGTCTCCAAGTTTCGAGACAGTTGATGCCTATGCTTGTATATATACTAGCGGGTGCGCCAAAATAAACTATGCACGTTTGGAAGGCCACAATAAATCGTACACTGGACCGATTTTGAAGATTCATGACTTAATCTTTAGCAGAAAGCCTGAATTAGATTCTAGGACTTTTTGCAATATTTTTCATTTTTAGTTTCAAGCGAGAAGCGAGTTTCTTAAAATTTTTGTTTTCGCAAACATTGAAAACGATAAAAAAACGTCGATCAAATTTTAAAAGATTCAACATAAATGAACAAAGATAAAATATTTTCAGGGAGATTTGGGGGTTCAGTACGAACTCTCGTAAAGCAGATTATAATTGATCGATTTCTAAATCGCAAATCATCACAAACAAGTTCTCTCTTTGTCCATTCATGTCGATTATTTAGAAAACTTGATCAATGTTTTTTTATCGTTTTCAATGTTTTCGAAAACAAAATTTTTAGGAAACTCGCTTCTAGCTCTAAAAACTGAAAATGAAAAAATTTGCAAAAAATCCCAGTATCTAATTCAGGCTTTCTGCTAACGATTAAGTCATCAATCCTCAAAATCGGTCCAGTGTACGATTTATTGTAGCCTGCCAAATGTGCATAGTTTATTTTGTGAAGTATTCAAGTTGAAGGGATATTGCGTATGAATAAATGAAAATGAAACTAATTAAGCTAAAAGAAGGGCAAATCGTTAGAAGAGCAGATTTACACACCTAATCGGGCTAGTAATTCTCCATCATCTCTGATGGCTAATACTTCATTCATTGATCCCGTGATGATCTTCCTCATATTTATACCATCCATGGTCATCCATGATTCACCCATAGGATTCTGGTCTGTCACTCCCTTTCTGTAACTGATCATTCCATCAGTTTTAACGCCCCAAACGCCACGGTCACTAACTGCTAATGATTTGTATGTTCCAGGCTGGATTTGCTTCCATTCCATGTTCATGTAAAAATGTGGCCTGCCAGTTGAATCAAGAGCCCATAGATTATCATTAACGCCTGATGCAACCATAGACATCTTCATGATCGGTTTTACGAATTCCCATCCAGTTGGTGCTTTCATTTCTGCAAAAGAGACTTTGTAGTTACTGCATCTTAAGAGAAGTAAAACAAATGTTAAAACTTTGGAGTGGTTGAACATTTAGATGCATTGGTAACTGCAATTACAACAACTTTGATATGTAATGTAAGTTCAAACTATGAAAAAGGATTGTATTTATGGGATGAAAAATGTCAGTCTGATTCCGATTTTGATCGAAATGTCCAGTTGATTCCTGGCGTTGACTGCGGGACACAGTTCCATCTTAGCAGTCTCATTGCTCTTAGAGAAAATTCTTCGAGCCAAGAAATAGCCTATTGTGGCATCCCAGGAAAAACTAAGACGATAAATGGTTGATCAACTCGTCACGCGATAATTCTAAAAATATCGAGCACTTAACACACATATTTGAGATCTTTGAAGTTTTCATATCTCCTTTCTACTCATATCAAATCACTGTAAAATAAAGAGATGAATTTGGTCTGCTTCGATCAGAAGTAATACCCTTTTCACACTGGAACCTAAAGCGGTATTAAAGAAGTGAAGCTTTTTTCTGAAACTTTGTAAACACCAAGTTGAATCCAGGTTAACCTATCCAAACTCATAAGTAACCTGGTTTAGTTAAAGCTTTCACGTAATCTGGTTTAATCTAAACTAGCTTAAACCTCTTAGTGTGAATGCAGGCTATCAAACATATCACTACATAGCTTAGCATGCTATGACTTAGAGATGATATCGTTTCTAGGGAGTAGATTATGGCACGCACTTCCCAATGACATGAAACAATCTGATACCCTCTCCAGCTTTAGAAGGAGAATAAGACCTGGAAAGGAGAGGAATGCGACTGTAGATTGTGTAGACCTTTCGTGGCACAGGTTGGGTTCTTGAAAGGATAAATGCGTTGTATTTTAAATACCAAAACAAAGGATACATTGTAAACAATAGAAACACTATAAAAACATTGTAAAAATCTGTTTATATGTATTTATACTTAATTATTTATTTTAGATATATAAATTTCAGTATTTTAGATATATATGTTTTCTTTTTATTTTCAAACAATTTTACTTTGTAGTAGGCTTGAACTAGCTTTTATTCTTAGCTGAACTAGCTTCTTATAAGGAATGGATAATAATAACAATAATAACACAGTTTGAAGCGGTCTTCATTATCACATCAAACAGCAAGAAATAGCCTCTTGGGGAGTTTGGCAGAATATTGGGCACTTGGCATTCATCTAAGCGTGCAAAGGATCAACATTAGAGACCCACAGTTAACCATGATCCTCAGTGACCCAAAACTTGTCTTTCGTATGATAAAAAAATCGTTTCTGACCAAAGGTTCTGTTTGTTTTGTTCTCATTCAGCGCGCAAAAGATCATGGCTAGTAATGGATCGTTAACCAAGGGTCTTTAATACATGGAAGATATTCGTGTTCACTTTGATAAAAAGTAATTAATGTTTTTATACCTGGTTCAGGGGTAGTTTTCATTGCATCCATAACTACTGCTTTATAAATTGCATAAAATCCTCTTTTTTGACCATTTCCATTTGATTTGAATTCAATCGTAACCATCTCCCCAGGTATATTCTTGTCCTTAACTTGCATACCACATTCGATAATTTCTCCTCCGGAACTTTGATGTACAGTTGTCATTCGATCATTGAAACATACCGATTCCAATTCGAAATCTTTATACGTCACATCGATGGTTTTAGCTCCGGAAACTTTGATTTTCCACAAGCAGTTCATGTTGTTTGGGTATGGATTTGGGTAGTTTGGAGTTCTGATTGTTCCTTCCACAGATGATAAAACACCACCACACATGTTATCTGAAATGAAAACAGAAGTTGCACAAGGTGAAGGTGAAGTTGCGGGTTTTGGCCCCAAGCGCTGTGATCACAGAAGTAGAGAAGGCCTAGTCGAGTCCACGACCCCCTATCATGCCGCTCAAGTGGTGTGGCTTGAATTTGGTTCGGACCGTGTCCACCTGAATGTTCTGGTTGCAAATTTAGAGGATTACACCACTACGCCACAACACCACAACACTTTGCAGCCAGAACAGTCAGGCGGATAGGGTTCGATACCCGGTAGAGCCCCACCACTTGAGCGTCATGACAAGGGGTCGCGGACTCGATTGGGTCTTCTCTACTTCTACGATCCTAGCACTTGGCGCTAAAAACGTAACTTCACCTTCACCTTTAAGATTTAACTTCTTCACCAGCACAAGCGTAGCTTTGATTAAATGCCGTTAGGAGAGCATAACGCTTACTGGTGATTCTAGACTGCGCCTCTGGGAACCTCTTCAGGAAAGCATAGGTTCCAAATCTTTAAAACGGTTGGTGTAAAATTCAGTGACCTATTTATTTGAACTGAATGACTTCAAAGAAACTTTAGCTATTTCTCTATAATTCTACCGTTGGACTTTCCTGAAATCGTCAATATTGTCCGAATTAAAGTGTTTTTTTTTCTTTTTCAAGAATTCAAGAAAAAAGTTTAAAAAAACTTAAAACCATCGCAATTTCTAAACTGTTTGATGCAGCATGAAATATTTTCGAAGAAAACAATAGTTTATGATGTCTACAATATGGTATCAAGTAAAAGTCTGTCATTCTTCTGGTTTATGATTTAGAAATTTGATTACGTCACATAGTCAAATGAGTTGAAATGTCAAATACGCTGTAATTTCGAATAATATTCAAAACTTCTGAAAAGTTCAACGGTAGAGTTATAGATAAGTATCTAAAGTTTCTTTCAAGCCCTTAAATCAGAAGAAATAGGTCATAGAATTTTACACCCACCTTTTTATGTCCAGTTAAAGATTTGGAAGCTATGCTCTTCAGGCATGAAGGAAAGTAAAAAACAACAACCTTCAAAATCGAAAAAACAATCGCTTCCAACGAATTTCAAACAAGAGTTCATCAAAAAAATTTGCTCCCTGTTCAATGTCTCATTAATCTTATGAAATCAGTGGAGGAGCTCCTGCTCGAGAAAGAAATCTTCTTTGATGGCATTTTTGCAATTGTTTCTTGGCAGACTTGATTGATTTGCGCTGCGCAGCAGCATTGCAAATATTAAAATGCCTTCACTCGAATGTTGTCCGCGCACAATACGGAAGTGACGCGGTGGCGTTTTGGCCAATGAGAGTTGCTTATGTCTGTTAAAACAATAGAGTGATGCTCGTTTTTAAACTTGAAGTTCAGTGTTTGCAGCAATGTTTGAGCGAGAACATTGGTACGAAAAAGGCGAGAAAATAACTCGTGTGAACTGACGCTGCTTAAAACGCGGACTTGGAATCAAGATTGGAGATCCAAGAAGGGGATCTTATCCTGAAAACATTTAGGCTCAAATTCCAAATATTAGTTTGCGCAAACCTTAAGATAGAAATATCTTGTTACATTTGTTAAAAAAATACACATACCCTGTTTCTGTATAACACGGCCATCTGCTAGACTTCGATACACCTTGTAAAGCCCTGGACTAACACTGCCAGTATTCCCATCTACCATTCTCCAATTTGCTCCATCCGGTTGCTGAAATGAAATCCAAGTTCTCCAGACAGCAAGTCCACTTTGCGTTATCCCCCAAAGAGAGCCACCATGCCCCGCTACAACACTCTTCATTTTCTCAGTCGACCCTAATGGTTTAAAACTCAGCCGAGTTCTACTGAGATCATCATTGATATTCTTCTTAGCAAATTTCAATATTCCTGTTTGATTGATAACCCACACTCCATAATCACTGATTGTTGCATCCATCACTCGTTCACCCAAATTAACCCATGATGTTCCTGTTGGCATTCCATCTGATACGCCAGCACGTGCAAGTAATCTTCCATCAGTTCGTACCGCCAATACATTATTCGCCGAATCAGCAGACACTTTCTCTATGTTTGTACCATCGACATTTATCCAAGATTCCCCTTGTGGGTTCTGTTCTGTCACCCCCTTTCTGTAGAGTATTGTTCCATCTTTTCGTATTCCCCAAACACCAAAGTCATCGACTTCCAGCGACTTGTATGAATCAAGATCCATTAGTTTCCACGTGTTGTTTAACATAAGATATGGTTTGCCATTTGTGTCCAGGGCCCATAGGTTGTCATTTATTCCGCTTGCAACCATTGATATTTTATGTGGAGATTTCACCACTTTCCAATCATCTGGAATTCTCTCTGCAAAAAAGAAGCCAACGAGGAAAAATTAATAGCAAATCAACTTACTTTTGTAGCAAGATTTTGTTTCCTTGATGAAGATCCCATTTTCCATCCCTACAAGTTGTGATTTGGTACATTTTCTTTCAGCACAATTGTTTTGTAAGGATTATGCCACAATAGTGTCAAACCCAATGTTAACTCTGATTCCTACTTCTAATTCAATGCTCTCCTCCAGTCAAATAATCACTACGGATCGGTGATTTAGGGGATTGCAAAACGTAAATACTTGACACAGTCAACGCTCTCAAGAGCAGAGGTTTGTAAGTAGAAAAACCGTAAGACGACGAAAAAACAACAGCAAATATGTGAAATTTAAAGAATATTTGTATAGCCAATATTTCGTCCTGCCATGAGGACTTCTTCGGGGCACACAAATTCTTGCACCCATCGAATAGTGATACTTTACTTATTAAAATCGTCAAGTAGGCTGCCAATTAGTATCAGTGGTTTCCGTGTGAATACGACATGCTTGTAAGCTGATGATATTTAAATCAATTTTTAATTTGATAATTGCTTGAAACCTATCTCAAAACCTATCTTTTGATTTAGAACAAATCATGAACAACGGATATTCCCGAAAATAAAAAGATCTAAT
The DNA here is from genome assembly GCA_039566865.1 of Aurelia coerulea. NCBI lineage: Eukaryota > Metazoa > Cnidaria > Scyphozoa > Semaeostomeae > Ulmaridae > Aurelia > Aurelia coerulea. The sequence continues at coordinate 1,293,941 of CM076944.1, read as the reverse complement.
TACCTGGGCATTCTCCTTTGCTTTTGACAGAAATCACTTTTCGTTGCAGGCATGATTCTGCTTTCATTATACATTCGTTTGCATACGTTTTATTGTTTGTACCACACACTGGGTTGAAATCGGTCGTGCACTTGATGGAACAAACTGAAACTAAGAAAAATAGAAATGATTTACCATACAGTAGTGTCCCGCATATAAGAAACAACCTTTTCGATTTCAGGTCTGACATGTTTCTTATAAAATGAGGTAAAATTCAGATCAGGGTAAAGTTTCTTAATAGAAAAATCATGCACTATCTATCAACTACTCAGACACAAGCTATATCATTGTGATCAAAAACATATATTTTGATGGGCATTTGTAAATTTTTACTTCCATGAAATGATATAATTCTTCTAGGAAGGTATTTTTTGCTTAGTTTTGTTAAATAAGAAACGATATTTTTTTCAGACCTGTACTAGTGTTTTATAAAATGGGGTATTATTTTGAAAATCAGGGTCTGTGCTTCTTAAATTTGTGTTTCATAGCAAACAATGTAAACAGATATAGAAAAAGAACTTTCAGAGAGAGAGAAAGAGATTACGAAGTTCGTGGTTAAAGTTCTACAGATCCCAAAAGGAACCCCCGAATTGTTCTTTAAGGAATTCCATGCCTACCTTGGCAGCCTCCCCTGCTTTGAACAAAAATATCTTTCTTCGCTTTGCATGATTGGACCTTCATAATACATTCATTGTCATATGTTTGATCATCTGAGCCACATACGGGGTCATAGTCAGGTTTACATTTCATTGAGCAATCTAAATAAAAATGGAGATGAAACTAATCAAAATATTGAAAACTTTGACCAACTACAATATAAGAAACAAGACGAGGATCTATTTGAAGGTTCAAAGAGAAAAACAAGAGACAAGTCCGATGTAAACTGACGGTTCAAGTTTTATAAGATAATCCAGGTTTGACAAAATCAGTTTGATTAATATTGTAATAGTAAGGACTAGACTGTGACTGCTAACATTTTTTAATAGCTTTATTTGATTCCTGCTTGGTAAGCCAGAAAAATGTTTAGACGTCTGCAGATTTCATTAGATTTGTAATTTATGATAATATCTGTGCAGTTAACATGTCGAAACGAAAGTTCATGTTTGTCAAAATCAGTCGAGTAGTTTCCAAGTTATAAGCAATTTCATAAAAATGGTTTGTCTTAAACTCCTTGAAAACAGGTCTAAAATCCTTGAATTTCCAAAGCTTCAAAAAGTTTTTTTTAGATTTTACAAGATCATTCAAAATACTTTGGTCTAACATTCAAATGCCTAAAAAAATTTTCAGAATAGGCAAAATATCAAAATTTTGTCTAATTCTTAAAAATATTCAAAAACTTCATTTTCAAACAAGTTGAGAGAATTTTCATTCAAAATTCACTTTTGTTTTTACCTTTACATTCTCCTTTACTCTTCAAAGTGATATTTTTCTTCGTGAAACAAGATTCAGCTTTCATCACACATTCATTGGCATATGTTTTATCATTTGATCCACAAACTGGACTGTAATCAGCTGTGCAAGCTTCGGGACAATCTACAAGAAAACAAATGCTCTCTTCAAGAGACCATCATGTTTATAAATCTGAGAGATTTATAAATCTATTTCTTCTTACTATTAGCAGCAATGTAGATTAAATTTCTACTGAGGTTTTCGCACACATTCAGTGAAAATTAGGATAGATTAGCCGTTATCTTCGTGCTTGATGTGCCAGCATATGCAAGCAGTCTTCTATCACTTCGTACACCCAATACGTTATTCATTGATCCAGGTTACAATGTGATCATCGCTGTAAAATCGAAATTTAATACAAGATTGACAACAAAACAATCAGGGAATCAAGAGAAGAATAACTTATACTTGCAAACTCCAACGGGTGAGAGGGTGCGTGGCTCTTCCAATGCGGGCAGGTTTGATAAAGTAGTATTGTCCTTCTGCCAAAATGTACACAAATCATAACATTGGATTTGTTCATTGTTATTAAACTCAATTTTTCTTTCTTATACAAGCCTTCATCAAAGATTGTGCAAACACTGCGACTCACAAGATGTTGAGGACGAAATACATTTTCTATTAAGATGCAATAAATATGCACAGATAAGGGACGAAATGATGCTTAAATTCCCTGAAATCACGATTTCCCCTCCTGATAAGGACCTAACAAACGAGTTCAAAGAAGTCATGTCATGCCGAACACTTCCTAAGACCAAGTCTTTAATTACGTTCCTATGCAAAGCAAAGAACCTTCGTGAACAAAACCTTTTGGAGTCATCATAAAAGAACATTCACAATGAGCCTAGTATACGTGCCTATATCTAGTACAAGTTTTGTGCTACATTTTCACCGCAGTTCTTTTTGATTCATTTTAGTTCAGTTCTTTCTTATCTTATTTCACTATATTGTTATTGTATTTTATATTAGTTTCATTATATTAGGTTATGTTTCATGTTTAGTTTAGTTAGCTTGCCATGCCTGTAAACTTAGGTAGTGCATCATGATGATATTATTATTACAACCCTTTCACAGCGAAAATCAACCAAGTGGAAACAAGAGTTTCATCAGAAAATTTTCATTGATAACAAAGCTAACCTTTATAAGTGGAGATATAATCAACAGTATTTTCGAATCTAGACAGAACTAATGTCAGTTGAAGTAGGGAGATCGTTCTACAGTATCAAAAAAGAAGGAAGAAGTTTAAGACCAGATTTTCTGGTGAGAAAAGCGAGGAGATAGCAGTGGGATTTGAGAAGAGCTTTACTGCATTGTCCATTAACAGCGGCCTTGATCTTCTTTGTATCCTCAGAGCAGTGCCCAAAATAGACAATAAGAAGACAAAAGTATGAATCAACAAACCTTGGCATTCTCCTTTACTCTTTATGATGATGTTTTTATTTGTTGCACAAGATTCAGCTTTCATGACACATTCATTTGCATGCGTCTTGCCGTCCGAACCACAAACTGGGTTGTAGTCAGTTGTACATACCATGTCACAATCTGAAATAAAACAATGTCAGATATATTTACAAACTGAAATATTGGCTTACTAGAGGGCTCAGTCCATTTTCCACGAGACAAATGATTGGCTATTTCTGTAGTGGTTCGCCTCCATGCAATACCATATGCCAAAAAACATTCTTTTAGTAATCTAACAGTAGGAAAGCGAATTAATTAGAGATATCCAAATCAAGTTTTTGCCAAAGCCCAGTGAAACCGATTTTTGGGAAAGTCGCAAAAAGTGCAAAATCATGCAGGTCAATTTACAAATAAGATAAGTTAAAGGGTTTGTGCAAGGTTAAAAGCTTGCATTTGCAGAGAGCAGACAAATCTAAAAATACCCCATTCAAATCCCAGTTGTACACAATGTCAACAAAGGGTAGCCTAAGAATGAGATTTTTATCTTGCTAAAAGACAATGCTGTGTCTAAGTTATTTCTTTGTTCTATTTATAGCGGAGCCTATTTACCATTGCACACTTGCTTTAAAGCCTCAGTCAGGCAATGGAATAGACCTTTTAGCTATTCTAAAAAGAATCAGAATCGAACAATAAGTTGATACATTTTGTAGAATCTTCGAATGTGCACAGTGATAGAAGCTCCAACGCCAATCAATCGAACCACTCGTATAAAAATGTATAAGAATATCGCTCGATCCAGGCTCTTTTAGAGAATAGCTAAAAGGTTTATTTGTTTTTTTCGAATCAAGTTCTTAGAGGCCCTTTACATAAGAAATTTCAACCCGTGTTGAGTTTCAACTCGGTTGAGGGTGTAAGCCTTCATCGCGTTTACAAGAAGGAGGCCGAGTTGAAACTTAGCACGGGCTCAACTCAACTCGGCAACTCAATCCGTGTTGAAATTCTCATGTAAACGCAAAAGTTTTTCAACTCGGGGAGCGTTGAAATCAAAGATAGAATGAGAATAAAGAAAATCAAATCTATTCCGCAATCAGTCAAATTTTTGAATGGGGCTCACATTCCTTCTTCTATTGTTTGCAACCATGTGACCTACTCAACCCGCGTTGAAATTTCAAGGCAAAAAAAGCAATACTGTTAAAACTCCACCGGTGTTGAACTCAACACGGGTGGAAATTTCTCATGTAAACTTACAGTGGAATGCTACAGTATGATGCAGTATGATACAGTGGAATGCTGCAATGAATGATGAATGATAAAACAGTGGATAGATTTTTGGCTCACACGCTGCAAGTTAGCTTACCTTTCTCTTTCATCGTTGTGGTCGGCTTCTGTGTTGATGCTGACATAAGATCTTTCTTGAAATAACTGTTGTATTGTAAATTGAAGCCTTTCTTTTCTATAAACCCATTGGACTGAAATTCAACCATGAAATCATCACCAAGAAAAGTCTTGTTCTGTGCGCTTTTGCCGCATTCATAAATCGGCTCTTTACTGATTTTGTCGAAAATCAAAATTCGATCTAATTGACAATATCTGTCCTCTTCTAGTTCAAAATCTTCAACTCTGACTTCAATCTCTTTCGCTTCTGGTACCTTAACCAACCATAAACAGTAAGAATTGGCTGGATAATTTGATGGATAATTTGGTGATTGGATATATCCCCGCATTGACGATATGATTCCACCACACATATCTCCTACGATTTAAAAGAAAAATTTACTTCAAGGTATGAAAATATTATACCAGTCCTCCTCTCTTCTCGTGTCTCCCACAGCTTGGTCATCAAAATTTACCTTGAACCATTCTCGTGTGCTTGTTAAGCCCCAAATAGTTCTTACAAAGCCATTTAAAATCCACCATTACTGATAACAAGTCAAACTGCGAAGTCTTTTTTACAAAATTATTCGAAATGTAGATATCGATACTTTGCTGAATCTTAGGAGGCCACAGTATCATTTTAGTGCAATTGCAGTGCTTAGCCAAATTTGTCGAATAAAATATTTTTGTTCTTTGCAAAATTTGGTGAAAGAAAGCGCACCTTCACCTTCTACTAAGGACCGTTTTGGTATTCAAAACACACTTGCAGCTCTGTATTTTCTTTTTTTCTATATATTACCGTAATACAGCACCTCTAAGGGGACCATTGTGGAAATAAGGTCAGCTTGACCTTTAATGCTATCCCTGCCACTGTAATTAGGGATGTTTATCTTTACATTTTTAACATTAAACATTGCCTTGTATCTATTTTTATACTATAAAACTTGTAAATATTCATTGTGGCAAATGATACAGACATACATACAAAAAGAGAAGTGTCCGCCACTGGACTGAAGAAGGAGCAACCTGAAATGATGAGATGAAAACGACTTACCCTTTCGCTTAACAATAGTGCCATCAGATAATGTCCTATGAACATCAAACATGCCTGGGTTTACAGTACTCGTCTTTCCTTCATGATTTTTCCAAGATTTACCAAATGGATACAACGCTTCAATTCCTTGTCTCTCAACAACAACTCCATCATTTGCTTGAATTCCCCATAAAGATGAACCATGTCCTGCATTAATTTCTCTCAGCTGTGGTCCATCAGCTGTCCTCCAGTCTGACTTTGAAAATTTCATATTATCATCCATCTTGATTTCAGCAAATTGCAATTGCCCAGTTAAGTCAATCACAAGAATGCCAAAGCTGCCGACAGTCGCATCTAGCACTCTCTTGCCCATATCCACCCAGTTAGTTCCATTAGGTGATTTGTATGTAACCCCAGAACGCCTGTATAATACCCCATCACGAGAGATAGCAAATACCTCATTTCTGGGACCGAGAATCACTTTTTTCATGCCCGGGCTTGGTATTTTCACCCAAGAGAATCCGGATGGGAATCCTTTTGTTATACCTTGCCGGTAATGTACATCATAATCCGATTTGGAAGTAGCCCAAACGGAATCTTCGCCAACAGCCAGTGATCTGTATTTGTTATCTCCAACTTGTCTCCATGCATCATTTATGTTTATAAACGCTTTGCCGTCGCTATCAAGACCCCATGCTCGATTCGAGAATCCTGTTACAATTTGAGATAACGGTGCGTTTGGTGTTACTCGCTCCCAACCAGCTGGCACTTTTGCACCTGGAATATAAAATGTCATGGAATGAGATGTGATGTTGTTATGAATGACAAGTGACAAGTTAGACACCTCAGTTATATTTCAGCTAGCATGCTTCGTGTATGCCGTGTATGCCCGCGGAGAAAATTGTATTGGTCTGCGAGGTTAACTCTTTCATTACCTCCTCCGTAGCAGTATATAAATTTTTCTTCCGCAAAAGCATAAAGCTGCGGAAATTAAGCACAACTGCAAGGTCTAACCATCCAAGGTAAGACCGAATCCTGCAAAAATTTACCTGTAGCTATTACACAAAAAAATCTGCAACGAGCGATATCGTTATATTTTGCAGAAATTTGTAGAATTTTCGAATTTGCACAATAGGGTGGACAGCATTGGCCGAATTAGGCAGCCTTATTTGAGAACTTTCAAGTTCTGAAAATTTTTAGGTCCAGCCCTTGTGAACCTAAAGGTTGAGAATGTTTGCATTGCTAGACCAACAATGTATGCAATAGTCGGCAAGGATCAAGTTATATTTACGACTTGAACAATTTCAAAACTGTTTTGAGCCATCCTTTAAAACGTATATGTCGTGCATGTTTATCGTATGTGTATAAAATAAGCGGGCATGTTAGGCGTGTATGAAAGGAGCGTGTATGATATGCGTGTAAAGGAGTGAAGTTCCTGTTGTGCGTGTATGAAAGGAGCGTGTCTGTTTGGCGAGAAATAAAGGGCGTGTGTGTAAGGTGCGTCGCTTACTCACCACCCATAGAAGAAGTCGTGCCAGGTCTAGGGCTCGTATCGATTGGTCGTAATCTTTGGTCAATTGTAGTAGGAATCGATGGTTGGCCTGGATCAGTACGGGGACCAATCGGAAGAGGAGGTAATCTTGAATCAGCAGTTGATCTGTCAGTGCCAGCAACATTCGTTGGTAAGGGTGGAATTCCTGAATCAGTAGTTGATCTTTGTTGTTTCGGAGTAGTACGTTCAGTAAAAGCAGATTTTGGAGGCATAATGACTTCAGTGTTAGGCAAAGTGCTTCGGGAAAGTGGTGCAGCTGTGTTTATTTCAGTGACTATTATTGGAGGTGGAAGTTGACCTGATTTTGTGCTTTTCTCACTTCCAGCATCTAACAAACAAGCAAATCCATTCAAGCTTGGTTCTCAAGAGAGTAAAAACAGTACATTTGTCCTGATTCACTCATCCAGTAGTATTTTTCTAATGGCCACAGGGAAGCATTATTAATGGGCACAGGGTAGTCACAGTATATTTCCCTTGTTAAAATTTCAAACGGAATATAAAAAAGAGAAACATTTTTGGAACTGCGATATCAATGCGACGGGGAAAAAGGTTTTTATCGCTCTAGTGAGGACCAACTTTTACCAGATTCACTTTTTTATTTTGTAAAATATGCACCTAAAAAAAAATCAAAGTCTTGGCATTTTATAATTTGGCGTCACAGCAAAATGAATTCAAATCGATCATCTTAAGCAAGGACAAATCACTCCTTAGAAATCCTTTTGTTTTCCTGAGTATTACCTGGGATGCCGCAGAAATCTTTTTGTCTTCTAGAAACCTCGTACGCTTCTTGAGTTAATAATACGCAACTCGATTCAAAGAGTATCAAACTTACCAAAATAAACAATAATCTCGAGCCACTATCACGTGCCCAGTTGTACTGCTGCTGTGGAGGAGCTATGATTTCAGTTGTCCTTGGTGCTCGGGTATAGGAACTGTTTCAATTTAGAGGTGGAGCAATCGTTGTTTAAAAGAAATAATTGCAAAATGATGGTACAAGAAAGTCAAAATCTAGGTTGAAGCTTCTCCTATGGGACAATTTCAAACGGCTGAAATGACAGAACTCCACAGCAACCATCACATAGCCTGCGCACAGCCTCATCTGCTGCTCAAAGGAAAACTAAAGTTGAAGCTGCGCGCAGGCTAGCATTCAAACAGGGCGCAAGTATTTTGGGACAGCCCGTATTCTAAACCGTAATCAAGGAAATTATGGGTGGGCCTAATATTGTGACCATCGTGACCTACCTTTATCAGTATCAGTAACCATCCTCTTTGTGGTCTGTGTCATGGCAGAGCGAGTTATAGGTTGTGCTGTGCTAGGTGCAGAAGTTTTTACCGCTGTCATATCCTTGTGCACAGTGCTTGCTATATGTTCTGTGCTACTGCCATTTGTCCTCATGACAGAAGAGCGTATCTGTCCCATTGCAGATTGAGTTGTAGATTGTGCTGTGCTAGGTGCAGAAGTTTTTACAGTGGTCATATCAGGTGCAGTGCTTGCTATATGTTCTGTGCTACTTCCCATTGTCCTCACGGGAGGGGAGTGAGTTGACGTCGTAGCTGGTATGTCAGTGCCTTTAGAAAAAGGTAGGGTACTCTTCAAATTGTCATCCAAACCTTGTGTAATGTTCTTGATGTCAGTTGTTGTATCAGAAATCGTCTTTTCTGTTACGTAAAATTGCGTTTGGTCCATGCTTGTCGAAGTCATGTCTGGCTTCATTGTTGTTTTATTCAAACCCTGTTTATCTTTTATCTCTGATGTTTTAACAGTTCGTATAGTGCTTGATAAAGTGCTCTTAGATGCATTAACATTGCTTCCACTTAAACTACTGATGGTTACCTTAGGAGTTGTGTAACCTGTAGTCGAATGTTTCGTCATAGCTTGAGTAGAGCTTCTTATTGTGCCTGCAGAGGAAATCATTCGTGCAAAGTTTATTCATTTAGTTATTTATCAATTTATTTAAAGTTGGTTAAAAAGTTCTAGTTCTACAGGGTGTCCCAAAAAAATTGTGCCCCGTTTGTCTGAAGATTGCGACAAAACGGCAAAAGATTCTCGCCAAACTTTTGCATGATGGTGCTCTTCAGATGTTCAATTAAAGTTTGCCACCATCCCCATGAAAATCCGTTGAAAAATGATGGAGGTATGACCTTCAGGAGACCAAGTTTGCCCGATCACTGAAACCAGCGGTCGGCCATTTTGTCTTACTATTTTGCAGCGATAAATAGCTCCATGGATTGAAAATGAAACAGCAGCCTCCAATGTCATTGCTCTCGTGAAAATTCCGATAATCCTCAGAGATTTCCACTATTTCTGACCTCACAGAAATTATTTCTTACCTCACGTGAAGATACTTATCACTGCAAAATAGTAAGACAAAATGGCCGACCGTCATCAGGCAAATTTGGTCTTCTGAAGGTCATAGCTCCATCATTTTTCAACGGATTTTTACGGGGACGGTGGCAAACTTTAATTGAACATCTGAAGAGTACCATCATGCAAAAGTTTGGCGAGAATCTTTTGCCGTTTTATCGCAATGTTCAGACAAACGGGGCACAATTTTTTTGGGACACCCTGTACATAACAATAATGCAAACTAATTTACAACAATAAATAATAATTGCCTGTGAAAATATTTGAATGATTATTGTTGAAGAGGAATGATAGGCTACTGGTTAGTAAATTAGTCTTGTGTTATTAATCATTTAGAGATCGTCAGTCACTGTATGTCTAAGTATTGGGTGAGGTGCAAAAATGATGTCTGCGAATACGAATATAACATGCAGGGTGAGTTAAGCAGTTTGCACGTTTGAAAAACTCGTCAGATTTGATTCGGTTCCTGATCTTTGAATTTTCATTTTCGTACTTGTGTCAAGGATCACATAGATTTAATAGGTGATCGGTATTTTGTTCTTTTGGGAGAGAAATGGAAACATGGTATTCTTAGCTAGAAAGCTATAATTTACGATTTCATCTGGGCATTTAAGTTCTACGTGACATAACAGCTTAAGCAAGGAAATAAGTAACCAATTTACATGGTATTGCGGCATTGAAATTCAATTTGATAATCATTCCTCGTGATTTTGGAGCATGCTTCAAAACCAGGTATCTTCTAAAAGCAGGAATTCCCACAAATTCAAAGCTATTTAAAGACTTTGCAATTTGTCTAAGATTTACTTCGTCCACGACACAAATACACAAAAAGAAATTTCTTGATCAATAATATAAAGTATAGGGCTCAAATCTTTAAAAAGGTGAGTGTAAAATTATATTGCATTGTTCTTTCAATTAAATGGCTTGAAAGGAACTTAGGGTACTTTGCTGTAAATCTGCCGTGGAAATTTGTGATATCTTGATTAGTTTCAAAATGGCGGTATTTATCATATTTGAGGCTGTGACGTCATCAAGTTTATAAGTCCGAAACCAGAAAAGCTACAGATTTCTTGTTGCCACCGTGTTGTAGACCTTTATAAATTACGGTTTTCTTAAAGATTTGTCATTTTCCTCAAATGATTTAGAATTTACGATGATTTCAGTTTTTCAAAACTTTCCATGAATCCTTGCAAAAATACTTCAAATGCCGCTATTTTGAAAATAATCTAGATACCAAAAAATTCCATAGCAGATTTACAGCAAAGTTAGCCTATGTGTAGACTCCTCCCCCCCCTCTTCTCTCGGAAGGGGGGGGGGGTCTACACGTAGGCTATAGCAAAGTATCCTAAGTTCGTTTCAAGTCATTCAATCCAAAGAAAAATGTAACATAATTTTACACCCACCTTTTTCAAGATTTGAAAGATTTGAGCCCTTATAATCTAATTTGATGACTTTTCAAAAGGTGCAAGCTTCTTTACTCACCCGGTGTGATAGCAGAATGTGATAAAATTAAGTGAATAAATACAGTTTGAAAGAGTTGGTCAAACTGACAAAATAAATGAAAACAGTAATGCGATCGAGAGCAAAAGCATACAATTTTTGCCAAATTAGCAATCTTACTCAAAGGACCTAATGGATAACTAACAAACAGGGTTTGCTGAAAACTGTGCCTTCAACGCTGGAAATGCTTCCTCTCTTACCATATCTAATTCTGTATCAAGATCGGTTCAACGGCAGTTTAATAGGATAAGTGATCATGAGCGATAAGAACACGACAAGCAAAGAAAGGAAGAAAGGAAAAAAGAAAGAAGGAAGGAAGGAAGGAAGGAAGGGAAGGAAGGAAGGAAGGAAGGAAGGAGGGAAGGAAGGAAGGAAGGAAGGAAGGAAGGAAGGAAGGAAGGGAAGGAAGGGAAGGAAGGTAGGTAGGTAGGAAAGGAAGGAAAGAAAGAAAGAAAGATAGAAAGAGAGTTTAGGAAGAAGAGAAGTTTTAGAAAAAGAAAATAAATGTGCAGGAATTAAAAGAAGGGGGAGTGGGGTCATAAAGTTTGGAATTTGGATTCTGCAACAAAATCGTTAAACATTTACACTGATCACATTTGATACTGAGCAGCTAAATGACAAGAAAATATCAAAGATGTGTCTCAGATCAGATGTCAGGCGAAAAGATCCGCGAATAAAAATATTCAAAATGACTTGTATGAGTAATTTTGCGTTATCACAAATCTCACCTGAAATCTAATGTAAGGCACAGGCTTCAATAACGATTATCAAGACTTCCATGACTCAATGTTCATCCGTCACATTAAGAGACCGGAGCGATGGCTCATATAAAATCTTACCTGTTGTCGGCCTACTAGTCGCTTTAACCATAAAAGATGCATCAAAAACAGCACGGAAACCAAGATTTCTCACAACATCAACTCCAGAATTGAACTCAAACCAGGCTTCATTCCCTGCAAATTTTTTGTCAGCAATTTTAGTTCCACATTCGATAACAGGTTCTGTATTTGAAGGATATTTTCCATCTTGATAAGTCACCAAGAAATCTTTGTCACAAATACTTGATTTTCCTAATCCGGTCGGTTTGATAAATCGCACAGAAATACTGGTAGCACCCGGTATCCTCAAGATCCATAAACATTTGAGATCGGCTGGATATGTTCTTGGATAATTTGGACTTGCAAACATTCCTTTCTTTGCTGTTATAATTCCACCACATTTCATGTCTATAAGAGAACGAAAATATGAATAAAATGAACTAGGTTTCTTGATAGTAACGTTTCAACTTTAATCAAGGGCGCCTACCTTGTAGGAACTGTGTTTATTCCCAGTACTGTTTTCGTGACATAGTACACAGAGTAAATGCTGTCCTGTTAATCCGTGTATTACAGTGATTTTCAAATTCTAACATCTCTTGGTCATGGCGGTAATTTAATTATCTTTGAAAAAATTCATGGAAAATTTTAAAAAACTTTAAAACATCGTAAATCCTAAACCAGCAGAGGAAAAATGATATAACCTTCAAGGAAACCATAGGTTATGAGGGTCTAGAATATGATGGCAAGCAGAATTCTATAGCTTTCCTGGTTCATGATCCGCCATTTTGAAACTAATCAAAAAATCAATAAGTTTCCATGGCAGATTGACACCAAAAAACCCTAAGTTCCTTCCAAGCCATTTATTTCAAAGAAAATTGCAATAAAATTTTACACCGACCGTTTTAAAGATTTGAGCCCTATGGTTATTGTGACCTGTATGCTGAGTGATTGCCCTTTGTCCTTGAAAAATCTGGCCCATTTATCAGGCAACACCTTTGCAGGCATTTTAAACATTGCAGGTTCGTTGGCTCTATTTTTGCGATGCATGGGAAAGGGTAACTTAGATGTAAAAGTTCACGCTGAAATCGGCCACAACTTTTGATAGTTTTGAACAACTTTGACAACAAGCAAGTTTGTCAAAATACATCTGGCCACAACAATTACTATTTTGTATTTGTTCTGTAATAGAAATTAGATGAAAGACCTTTGGATTCCTTTTACTGGGCCTCAAGATCTAAAGAACAAATATTTTCATTCTATAACATTAAGTAAGAAACTTCAACTCGCATTAAACTTGTTTCAAATATTTTTCGTTCGTAGTGGGAGCTTGACGACCTTGTGTCCTCTCTCAATTCGAACGACACAATGTTCTATTTTTAGTTTAACTGTTGTTGTTACCTTGTATACTTTAATATCTATGATGATATAAAAATAAGCTTCAACTCACCTTCCATCGTTATAATAATATTACTCTTTGTCACACCATAAACTCCAAGAAAACCTGAAGTTATCATCTTGAAGTTAACATTCGCAATTTTGGTCCATGCAACTCCATCTGGTAACAGCATGCTCACTCCTTTCCTTTTGTAAACATTTCCTGCGATTGTGATTGCCCAAACAGAGCCATCAAATGCCGCTGCCACTTGTTTTATTTTAGCTGGTGTGGAAACTTGACGAAATACAACTCTCTCTGGATCAGCATCTCCGGCAAAATATGATTGGATGCTTTCAGCCATGAATAATCCTCCATTCTTTGACACGAACCAACAAGCATAGCTACCACAGGAGAGATCAACAAGTGGGTCACTCGGGTTTGCATCGTATAGTTTTAGCAAGACACCCGTTGGTCCATTGTAAGACATTTGTAGTTGATAAACGGTTCCTTTCGAGTCAATTGCAATTACAACACCAACACGGCCTAAAAGAGAATATAAAGACTTTACAATATAGATCTGGGACGAACATTCTTTTCCTTTGAACTAGCTTTGCGTGTCTATATTTTACATATTGTTACAAAGATAGTAGGTTCTGATAAGATCTTTACGAAAATTAACCATCTGCATTTGGCCCAATCCTATTTTTTCCTCGATCATTTGACTTCCTCAAATTTCTTGTTGGCATTATTTCGTTTAGCTTTAATTCAAAGATACCAGGTGAGAATATATATCTGCTATTTAAAATATGACTTGCCAGCCAAATCATAACGTATTTCATGAAGCACTTTCAGAACAAAACTTCTCACACTTTCACGTTGCAAAATTGGAATGCTGCCTTAAAGCGTGTCATTCTCCAGGGCCTAAAAAATTCTTAAAACCATATACGTCTCAGTTTCTCTTACGGCACTGCCAGGGCTTTTAAAGTTGATACCTAAGCCGAAACAATATCTCAACGAAAAATGTTGTCAGTTTATACAATACTCTGACAGCTGCAAGTTTTTAACAACTCGTCTCATCCGGAGCATGGAACAGAATGACACTGAACAGACATAAACTGAAAGATGAAGAAGTCTGACCTGATTCAACTTTGCGCATAGGAGTACTGATTGATGCCCTCTGCCATGACTGCCCTTTTGGATTTCCCATATAAACACCTTGCCTGTACCAAACACCACCATCTTTTGACGTAGCAAGAACAGATTCACCACTTGTGACACTCGACATTCTACCGGACACTAAGTCCCAATGACCATTTCCATAAACGTAGACATTAGCTGCTTTGTCGACAGCCCAAAGATATTCGCTGATTCCACTATCAACCTGCACTAAATCTTGTGGGGTAGCAATACCTATCCAAGGAGATGTGATCGACATTCCTGAAAGAATATAACGTATAAACATTAGCAAGTTAATAACATTAAAGGAGTTCCGTCGCCAAACTGTAAAAAAATCAATAATTCTCTATTGTTTTCTGCAGCTTGTTTGGTGGCTTCACCCAAGCCACTAAAAATGCTCGTTAAAATTCCGCTTAAATCCAAGCCATCGTAAAAGATATTTGGTTTAAATTTATCTTCAAAAGCGAAAGGTTGTTTTTAAGAGAAGTTACGTGCTTATAACGAAAGAAGAAGGGTGAATCTAAAGTTCTGTCTGGCGGATTTTGTTTATTTGATTCAGAAGCCCAGCAGAATGCATTGTAATTCTCGCATATTTAGGGCTTAAATGAAACGATTACAAAACAGCTCCTGAATCAAATAAACAAAATCCGCCAGAAAGAACTTTAGATTTATCCTTCTTCTTTCGTTATAAGCACATAACTTCTCTTAAAAACTACCTTTCGCTTGCACAAGGCGAGAGTTCGCTCTACTACTTTCGGGAAACTTTTGCGGCTTTGTTTGTTTTGAATTACTGGTTGAGAGAATTTCCTTTGTCTGCAGCCGCTAATCGCTTTGAATTGAGGTGTCAATCAAATGCAAATTTGCTATTGTATTACAAAATCTGCCATTGTTTAGCATAATATGTTTGGAACAGAACCTGTTCCTCGCACGCCTATGTTTGCAATAAACTTACCATCTGGTTTGAGTAGAGGTACCTTTGGTACTGCTCTCCAAGTCAAGTGGAAGCCCCTGAATCCAATTGTTGAATCGGACGAAAAGAGGACACTGACAGATGACCCACTTGACTTGATAGTGACCGGATGTGGATGACAAATCTTCGCAAGGACAGGGGAACTGGGAACGAGCCCATCTCTGAATAACAAAGAATCATAAAGGCAACCATCCCCAGCCTCGATCTCAATGTATATGAAATCAATGTGTATCCTCGAATTCGAGTTTACTGTGATGTTGTATTGACATTGTAAGTTCTCGGCGTAGTTGTTTGGATAGCCAGGGCTGGTGAAATTTCCAATTGATCCTGTGAAGGAGCCACCGCAGCCTACGATATGATTGAGACAAAAATCAGATATGACTGACGGCAAGAGAAATAATCAAATAAAGAGAGATAAGGGCATTTGCAAATAACATTTTCCCCTAGGCGATTCATTACAAAGAAAAACATTTTGCATGACAAACATGATATGACAGTACTTGCTATTTAGTTTTCTGTCATAGGTTAGTCATAACACTTTTTATTTTAGTTCAGGAATTTCCATAACCTGGGAATATGCTTAGACTTATGACGTGATTCCTTGTATTCGTTCAACATTTTTAATCTGATCTTTTATTTTCTCTCATATAAGCGATAACCATCCAATTCAATGAACGATGCTGAGACTTATGTAATGAGTCTAGAATATGCTACGAACTGTGCGCAGAACTGTGTAGGAATCAAGTTGAACAATGGGCGCTAGTGAAAGAGTATTTGTATCATGATGATGGAGACATCCATCGTTAAATACAAATCTCATAATAAACCCAAGTAAAAGGGTCTCAAAGGCCAATTCTTGCTGCTTGAAAAAGACTTGATCCTTCTCCTGAAAATATCTCCATCGGTTCGTTAAGCGCCTGCAAATGCAGTGAGTTGCAGTAGCCTTTAGTCGAATTCACCAACGAGGCATTATTTTCTAAGATTAACGTTCATACTGTCTAGCTGCATTGATGAGCCCTGAAATTGGGCGAAACCGATCTCTACCATGACTTATGAGATACTTGTTGATTTCTCTCTGCGATGATTACTTTCTACGTTGCCTAGTAAAGTCCCATTTCTGACGCACAAGTCCTACTAAAAGCAGATGTGGGCCTTCTTTGGGTTGCGCTGTATGATTTTGCTGTTTGGGTGAATTCGGTTTCACTGTGCCTACAGCTATTAAAAATGTCTTCTTTATGGCAATAAACTATTTCTTCCGAACTAACTTTTGCGAGGCTTAGTTATGTCAATAATTTTAGGAGATAATCAAATAGTTTTGGAAGTCCCGGGCATTTAATTCTCAAAATCTTATGGCGGAGAAATAACAAGTGAGCTGACTCACGATTCCAAAACAGTCGAAAACGAGCAGCAACAGAACAGAAATTTAAAATTTTTTCAAAATTTATGACAAAATGTGTCACATAACAAAAATTGGCGGCCTCGATTAATCTAAGATCCAACCAGTTGTCTTATGAAAAGATTGTCATATCTGAAGGACTGAGTAACCAAAAATATGACCACCACCGACTGCACTGTCTCCATCGATCTTTAATAATGGTTTGTGGTAGATACGAGATTCCGATTTACTGATAAAACATTTCATGTTGAAACTCGAAATCAATTTTTAGACGAGGTTAAATCTTTAAAAAGCATCACTCCTGCACAGGGAGAGAAAACAAGCTGTGCCACGCAGAAGTCTTATGCTAAAAGCTGTAAGATGTTTCTCTTATCGTGGTGGTAGACTCGGGGATGAGCTAAATAGAGAAACCAAACTATCTGCCTCCCTTGAAACATTCACGAAAAGCCCTTGATTTAACTTTCATTTCATGTTTCTTTTAGTTTCCGATTAATTTATGTGTATCAAGAATATTGTGATTAAGTTAGGCTTCTAAGAGGTCAGCATATAAAACAGTATGCTCCTAAATGATAGGTTATAAACCAGGTTGAATATTATAAAATGAAAAATGAATAGAGTGTTGTGATACATTCTTTTGATTGTAGCAGGTTGCTAACAATTGGCAGCATAAGTGATGACGTAGACAATTATGCATATCCTTCATAGCCTGAGGAGGTATTCTATGGTAGACATAACTGGAAAAGGAACTAAATTTCAGCGTGTGATTGTGAGTTTCCATGGCTTCTAATATCGCACAAATAGTTCCATACAAATCTCAGAGCCGACAAAAAGCCCCAAGAAATAACATATTGAAGAAATTGCACTGAAAGCTATTGATTTTCAAATATGGTCCTGTCCTATCTTCAAAAAACTTTCTTACCTTTGCTTTAAAACTACGAAATAAATTATCTCATCGTTTCGTCGAGATGACAAGAAAAGCAGACTGCAAAGATTCTGCTTGAAAGTAAATCAGAATTAAAGGGTTTGTTTTAACCAGCATGCTTTGCACGTGCCATATCTCTAGGTTGGCCTTTGTTGTAGCCTGCGTGCAGCCTCGACCATCCTTAAGTATAGATATTTTGAGGCTGCACGCAGGCAGGCTACCTTGGTTGTCGCCATTATCATGGGCAAAGAAAACTGCGACAATGAAGGCCAACCAAAGGATCGCACCCGCAAAGCATGCTGGTTGAAACAAACCCTTTAAAATCTAAGTGTAATTTAACCATTCCCATTGTTCAAATATTACGACTAGAAATTGTCTGAAGTGTGTTCGTTCCTTTGAGTGACTAAATAAGACTTACAAGACATTAAAAACCAAAAGTTTGGATTTTTACAATAATGGCGCCCTCTAAAATTCCAAATCTTGATTTCAAAGGATTTGAAATCCACAAAAGCCGAGTTCAGAGATTGGATGTTCCTAATCACAGTCTTGTCTAAATTTGCAAATTTTTTATATCTGAAAACAGCATGAGCGAACGGAATCTTGTAAAACAAAGATCTATATCTCGTCCAAGCAATCGCCTTTCTTGGTGAACTTTTTTGGGGTCCAACTGGACTGTACCGTAGTGTTGCTGTTGTTGCAAGTTGCATAAAACTGCTTCGTGTTGTCGTCCAGTATATGTATCAAATTGTTAAACGAGCTGATACAAATGGCTGTTTGCATCCTTTTCTGATTGGCTGGCTTAAAAGAATGTAAACTACGCCAAGTTAGGATACATTAAAAGGAAAAATTGTAGAATTTTAAGAAAAGCCTGGTTTATGACGGCGTACAATATTGTGATAAATAGAAGTCCTTCACTCTTCTGGCTTGCGATTTAGAAATTTGATGACGCCACAATATAATTTTGCCTAACGAGAATAAACGAAAACGAGAACTCTGTGGAGATGAGTAAATATTTTGGACACACTTTCAGCATTTTTTCAAAATATTGATGGTATTGCGAGCACTTACCTCCAGTTTGCTGATCAATGATTACTGCATCGGCAACACCTGCAAAGAGAAAAAACATATGATATAGTAATAACACAACCTATCCATTTATATGTTGTTCATAAGAATGACAATCCCATGACAATGCTTACGAAAACTATAAGAAGAATTTTTCCACCAGTTACTGTTCCTTATCATCATCATTATTGAGTGCTGACGAAGATTTTGAATCGAAACGTTCCGTGATTTTTATAGCTTTGTTTTATTATTGTTATTATTACTATCAAATTCTTTACAGTTGGTACAATATATAGTTACAAACTAATTCAAACAATATTCAAAACAACTACTTACAATACTAAAAAAATAAATAAAAATTCAAATTTGTGATCCTCACTATCGCCTTTGCTTTGGCTTTCTTTGATTACAGATCTTACACGTGCAATTTTGGACATTCCATTCTTTGATCCTTCTTTTGAATATCACTGTGAAACAGACTAACCTACTAAATCGTGAGTAATAATGAACCTATAACTGTATTTAGTTTTTGTTTTCATTTAAATTGCCGCGGGATCAGTCATAGTCTCCTGCTCCCCTTGGGTAAACATCCGAAAACCCACTTCCTTGGGTAAGTCCTTAGGTAGCTTTCCTACAAGTAGCTTTCCTTAGGTAATTCAGTTACAAAAGATGGCGATGTTCAACTTTGAATGAAACATGAAAATATCGACATATTGCCACATAAAAATAAAATGAAATAAAATGGGTGAGGTGAGTCGTCTCAACAAAGATTTGACTAGACCAGAAATTTACTAGCTGTCGAAAATTAAAAAGTTGAAGCTTTCAAATTCCCATCTAACAGGCAATACAATTAAAAGGAAGCAGAAATATGAATCCATGACACTTAATATGATAAAATGAAGGCCTGGATTGAGTACATAATATAAAACCACTTAAGCTCGTAGAATGAACGGAATCTAACCAAAAGCTTCTCTCCTACGTCAGTACTAACTTGGATTTTGTGTCTGTGGGTAACAAGAAATCCTAGCCATTTCAAAGTCTATTCTTTTATGAGAAACCGATGGCAGGCAATCTATTACCTCGAACCGACTAATCAGATCACGGCTAAGACATGTCTATGCAAAGAAAAAGATTGGTGTCTCGTTGCTACGAAGCTTGGTACACTGTTATGTACATTGACAAATGGTTCTTTGCATTTCAATTTTTAAGTACGATGTGTTCAGACAGGCAATTGTACAAAGGATGAGGCCCATTTCCTTTCAGAGTGCCCAGCATACGTGGAACTTGTGTAGAGGATGAGGCCCATTTACTTTCAGAGTGCCCAGCATACGTGAACCTTAGAACGCCCCTCCTAGGGTTGGCCAACATAGTGTCACTCCATACCAATTTGCAATTCATCAACTTTTACAGAAGTTCCAATTCTGTCTGCGCTAGTTCATCGAACCGAAGAGATCACTCATAAATTAGGCCAATTGAGATTTTCAACTTCATCTTATGACACAGTCATACCTCTTACTTGTGAAGTTTCTTTTCTTATCTGATCAATAACTACAGTCAACGTATACTTATTCTACCTTGCGAATACAGAAATAACTGACCAATCACAATCAAGAACTTGTAATAAGGAAACTCCTCCTAGCTCGTTAAACTTAGTCAGCTACCACATATAACCTGTAAGAGAATAACGGTTCTCATAAAATGTTCTCGTAGATACAAGGATAAAAGTTCAATAGTTGCGATCATGACTAACTACCGTTTACGCTCTAAGCAAAATACCTGAAAAGGAAAACTTATCAATGAATGAATATGCGCGAGCTGGGTGCGCAACTATAGGGGTGGAAATTCTCTAACACACTCCCCTCCTTGACTCAGTAGGAGTCAAGCATCATACGTGATTTCCAACGCGCATCCTTAGCCGCAGCTCTGGTAGACCTTTCCCTGGGTCTCTCAGTCTCAATGCTCATTTCACTCTTTTTTCGCTCCTCTCTATCCACGTTTCTCTCTGTACCATCACAAACCTCTAAAGGAAAAAGTTTCTGTAAAGGACGATCGATGAAATCTGGCTTACCTCTTGAAACGACTCGTACCTTTGCTCCTCGAATTTGACCATCTCTCCCTTGAATCAAATTGTCAATTACACCCATTTTCCATTGATTGCGTTTAACATTATCTTCGTGAATAAGTACAACTTCTCCAATTTTTGCATCTGATGTTTCCTGGCTTCTGCATCTATGAGATTCTCTAAGATCAATTAAATATTCCCCCCTCCAACGTTTCCAAAAATGATCTAATTTCTTAACAAGATACAAAAAACGCTTGCTCATTAAGGTGCTGTTTTCTTCTTCTTGTTCACCTGTGTCAACAAAATCAGCTAATTGGGACAATCTCCTACCATACATGAGGTGAAAAGGAGTCAAAACATCAAAACCAATTTCATCATATGAATAAGTAAGAGGCCTGGAATTTAAGATTCCTTCAATCTCAACAAGTACAGTGTGAATCTCATCATATCTCAACTTGGCATTCCCTAACACTTTCCTCAGGGTTCTCTTCACGCTGCCTACCAAGCGCTCAAAGTGCCCCCCTTGCCACGGACTCAAGGGAATGTTGAACTTCCATACAATTCTCCTGGAACGCAAAAATGTCAAAAAATGTTGATCTACAAAAAGTTTATCTAAAAACTTCTTTGCTGCCTTGAAAGTCTTGGCATTGTCACTGTTAACCAAGCTTGGAGTACCTCTTCGCGCTGTAAATCGACGAAAACTGCGAATAAAGGTTGATGTAGATAAATCCTCAACTAATTCAAGATGTATAGCACGTGTGACGCAACATGTAAAAAGAGCAATATAATGTTTCTGCATTTCATTGGTCTTATCTTTCACATAAAGTGGGCCTGCAAAATCAATACCAATCCTGCTAAAGGGTGGTGCTTCACTTACCCTAAATTCAGGAAGGGGTGCAGTTGGTGGTGCATTGAAATGTTTACCTTGCAGCTTTTTGCATGTGACACATTTGTTGACAAGTTTCTTCACATATTGTCTTCCTTTTGTTATCCAAAATTTGGATCTCAGTTCTGCAAGAGTAGACTTGAAACCATCATGTAAAACCCTGCAATGGCAATCAAAAACAATTAAAATTGTCAACCTGTGATCTCTGGGCAAAATAATTGGGTACCTAGCACCTGGCTCTAAATCTGCATGCTCTAGTCTTCCCTTACATTTCAAAATTTCACCCTCTTCAAAAATGCCTAACTGTTGAGAGGTTTTCAGGAAGTTTGCAGATTTGCGCAGAGTCTGTTGAGCTCCAATAATCCATGATGTCTCTGCTTTCTGAATGTCATGCACACTGATTTTGCCTGTTTCAGTCTGATTTCCACTGACTTTTGATTTTGCATTTCTAATGAATCTCATTACCATGGCCGTAACACGCAAAAGTTGATTCAAGGTGCTATACCTATTGATATCCATGACCTTATGTATGCCTGTTTCTTGTACTGCAATTGTTGCAAGTACTGCTGCTTTTTTCCTCTCTGCAGAAGTCTCTTGAGTATCTTGCAACTCAAATTCATTAGCCCAAAGTTCCCTACCTTTAATGAGCCATTCAGGTCCTTCCCACCAAAGGGAACTATCCCTAAGAGTAGCTGCTGTAACCCCCCTTGAGCCTAAATCTGCTGGGTTTTGAACCCCTGGACAATGCCCCCAATCTTCCTTATTTGACAACTTCAAGATTTCATTCACTCTGTGTTGCACAAATTGTCGCCATTCCCCATTATTGTATATCCAATACAATGCTGTCTTGCTGTCAAGCCAGTACTTAACACCATCTATCTTGACCTGTGAACTTAATGCATTGCGGACAGTGTCCATCAAAGTTGCTAGAATTCTGGCAGACATCAGTTCTAATCTGGGGATACTTAGATCTTTCAGGGGTGCAACTCTTGTTTTAGAACAAATGAGCCTAGAATGATATCCGTCAGAAGTTTCATAAACAAGGTAGATCATTGCACAGTATGCTTTCTTGCTAGCATCTCCAAATCCATGCAGATAGCATGATTTAATCTCTTCATTATTTCCTTTATACAAGCATCTGGGAATCGTGATCTTGTCAACTACTTTCAGATCACTTACCCACCTATGCCATTGTTCCTTTTTGGCATCAGGCAGCTCATCATCCCAATCTAATTTCTCAATGCAAAGTTCCTGAAACAAAGCTTTTGCCTGCACAGTTATTGGACTGACTAAGCCTAGTGGATCAAAAAGCCTTGCAATTTGCCTGAGAATGGAACGCTTTGTTATGGTTTTCTCATCAGATCCAGATGCCCATTTGCCTAAATCAAACTCAAGGTTATCCTGCACATTGTTCCAGGTGATACCTAGGATCTTAGTTGCCTTTTGACTATCTGAAGTTCCTAAGCTTGCCTTTGCATAAGACTCTTCTGCTCTCTCAACACTCACTGCTATTTTACTTTCAGTACCTTCCTCGCACTCAATTTTCTGGGCTAAGTCTGGCTCAGATGTCTTCCATTTTCTGAGCCGAAATCCTCCTTCTTTCATTCTCTCTTTTGCTCTGAGGTAAAGTTTAAATGCATCCTCTACATTTCTAGCTCCAGTACAAAGGTCATCAACATAAAAATCAGCAGATAATTTGTCACCAAACTCAGGGTCGGTTTCCCTATATTGCTCTATGTGATACCTAAGAACAGCATTTAATAAAAAGGGCGAGGCATTGACCCCGAACACCGCCCTCTGGAAGCGGTAAACAGCAATTTCTGAGTTTGGATCTTGAATATTTTCTGGCCAAAGAAACCTAAGAACATCTCTGTCAGCAGGATCAATTTCTATGTTGAGAAAAGCTTTCTCAATATCTCCAACAAGTGGAACACAATTCTCTCTAAACCTGACAAGAATATCAAAGAGAAGGGGTGTCAAAGAAGGTCCTACATGCAAGCAATCATTTAAAGATGTACCTTTTTTACCATCCTTGCATGAGGCATCATACACAACACGTACTTTGGTTGTCTCAGCTTCCTCCCGTACAACTGCTTGATTTGGCAAATAATGTACTCTGCTTGGCTGTTCCATCTCAGTGACTCTCTCAATGATTCCTTTATCTAATTGTTCTTTTATGATGGCATCATACTCCTTCAAAATTTCTGGTTTCTGTCTCAGTTTCTTCAGCTGGCTGCTCATTCTGGAAAGACTCAACAAATAATTAGAGGGAAGGGGTTTATGCCCCACCTTCCAAGGCAATTTAACAGAATATCTCTGCCCTGTAAATTCAATGTCATCAATTAGGTTAGCATGTACCTCATCCTCTTTCTTTATACCTAATGTTTCCAGATCCCAGAACTTCTGAACTGCAGAATCAAGCTCCCTGTCATTTGAAGTGCTAGAATGCAAAATGCTGTTTGGGAAAGAAGGCAAAAAATTGACATTAGCATTTTCAACTGATTTAAGTTTCTTACCACTCAATGGTCCAGACATCACCCAACCAAGTTTGGTATTGACAGCCACTGGTTGCCCTGGCTCCCCTCGTATTGTCTGCTCCTCTAAAATGCTCCAAAGGAAATCAATTCCCACCAAAATATCAATTTGCAATGTTTCCTCAGACCTACAAACATCTGAAAACCAAAGCTTCTTCAAATGCAAGAAATCATTCTTAATCAACTCTACATGTTCATTGCAAATCTCTGAAATTGTATCAACAACAAATGCTTCAATAAAAACACTCTCATCTCCTCTCAAAGCCTTCAATTCAATTTTAACCACATCTCTTTCCTTTGTCTCAACATTCTGGGCCCCAAAGGTCTTTATTCCTAACTCCTCCCGCCTAGAGGGTTGTATACCTAAACTCTCTACCACACTGCGAGTAATAAAGGTCTTGTGGCTACCAGAATCAAATAATACGCGCACCTTAGAATCCCCAAAACCAGCGAGAGTGGCCTGCGCAGTCTGCAAAACTGCCCTCCCCCCGTATCCTATGTTACTTAAACTGGAGGTGGTGGTTGCCTTAAAGGGAGGGGCAGATGGGCTAACGGTGGTCTTAGCAGCAATTGGGGCGCTATCGCAAATGCTAACATGATGCTTGCCCTGACAAGTAGGACAAGAAACTCTACTTCTACACTGAAAAGAACGATGATTAGGCTTTAAACATGAAAAACAGCGTCCAGATTTTTTTACGATACTCTTACGCTCATCCAGATTCGTGACTTTCATGCAGTTCTTCTCTTCGTGACTTCCTTGACAGAATATGCACTTCCTAACATTGTTCTCCCTTGTGTGAAGGGCGCTTGCTGTGCTCCTCTCCTGCCTAGGCCTGTTGCTGTTTGTGGTCGTCCTCCTCGATGATGATGGCTCTGATTTTGCTGGCTTCTCCAACATCAGCGATGTGAGCAAGGGAATATGGCTCTCCAGGATCTCCAACTCAACTCTCAAGGAATCCAGAAGGTCTTTCATGTCCCATTCCAGCAGCTTTTTGCGTGTATTTCTTATCAAATTCGTCCTGATGTCCCTCGGAAACTTCTCCATGATCAGCGGAACCACGATGCTCGAATAGGTTTCCATGCCAACTCCCAAAGCCTCGAGTGCACGAAAATGAGTCTCGATTCGATCATAAGCTGTACGTAATCCAACTACGTCATCTTCCGGAACATTGGGTGTGCCTGCCATCTCATTTATGTGGGCTCGTTTTATCACCTCGGGCTTTGCGTAGCGGTCTTTCAAGCATTCCAACGCCGATTCATAATCCTTTTCTGTTTGACGAAATCCTGAAATCACTTTCCTGGCTGGCTCCTCAACCAAATGTCTCAAATACGCAAATTTGTCGACCGTAGAAAGTTCGTCATTGTTATGAATAGCACTTTCGAATGCATCCCAAAACTCTTGCCATTCGCACACGTCCCCATTAAACTTCTTTGTTTCTAATTTTGGCAGTCTAGCTCTTATCTTTCTCACTGTTGAATTTGTAGAACTTGTACTCTTTACAGAATTCATAGAGTCATACCTTTTCATTGGCTTTAATTCCTCCGATAAATCTGCAATCTCGAATAACGCAATATTTATCTGCTCGTTCCAATTGCTAACTTCGGCAACTTCAGCAACACAAGCATCCTCGTCTCCTTCAACACTCAGCAACTCCAAGATTTCACCATCCAATGACTTCAAAATCTCGACTTTTTCCTTCAGCTGAGCTTCGTAGTTTCTTATTCGTCGCGTATTGACGTCCTCATCAAGAAACAATGCGTTGATTTTGTCCAAAATTCTTGCGATTTCAACTCTGTGGGCCTTTCTCACAATCTGCTTACTTGCTTTCGTACTCATATTGTGATCTTTTTCTCAACAATCCGATTGTCTCGGTGGACCAGATTTTACAGAAGTTCCAATTCTGTCTGCGCTAGTTCATCGAACCGAAGAGATCACTCATAAATTAGGCCAATTGAGATTTTCAACTTCATCTTATGACACAGTCATACCTCTTACTTGTGAAGTTTCTTTTCTTATCTGATCAATAACTACAGTCAACGTATACTTATTCTACCTTGCGAATACAGAAATAACTGACCAATCACAATCAAGAACTTGTAATAAGGAAACTCCTCCTAGCTCGTTAAACTTAGTCAGCTACCACATATAACCTGTAAGAGAATACCGCTGCCTGATTTGCTAACGGTTCTCATAAAATGTTCTCGTAGATACAAGGATAAAAGTTCAATAGTTGCGATCATGACTAACTACCGTTTACGCTCTAAGCAAAATACCTGAAAAGGAAAACTTATCAATGAATGAATATGCGCGAGCTGGGTGCGCAACTATAGGGGTGGAAATTCTCTAACATCAACCTTATGAGGAGTGAGAATGAGCCAGTGATACATTCCTTATCCAAAATTCTAAAAGGAGCACTAAAAATACGAAATGAAAACGGACTTAAAGGCCTTTCTACCCCATACATTACATTTTCTGTTGATTACGCAGAGGCGTCGTTTCGGTCGACAATAGTATTACTCAAGCAAGAACATGACTCAAGGTCTCAAGCAAATGATTCCAAGCAAAAACATCGTTTCTATCTTCTAAAGTCATTCTGTAATAAAGTAAATAATTCCAACTCATCGTCGTCCTCCCTTCTACATTTGGCTGGACTTGCCCAAGAGGAAGAGAGAGAAAGAGAGAGAAAGAGAGAGAAAGAGAAAGAAAGAGTCTCTTTCTTCCTTACAAGACGACTTGGGCAAGTCCAACATTTGGGCTGGCTCTCTGATAAAAACTGGACCATTCAATAAATCACTTTCCTATCAGGTCATGATGTCCAAGCGACATCCAAACTAGCTGATCACATTATGAAAAGTAAAACATATGGAGCATGAATCTAATAAAGAAGGAGAGGGCATCAAAGGTTATGGCGTCGATATGTTGACCAAATGATAACATGAAGACAACAATCAAAATGTCTGAAATCAAGGGATATGAGAGTGAATGTGCCAAGATTGGGATTAAGTCAAAGATAATTCGTTAGCTGTTTGTTAACCAAACCATATCATCTTGGACACACGTTTGGATCCATCCTGAGCCTTGTTACAAATAATGAGCTGTCTAGATGAGCAAAAACACGAGGAAACGATTTACAAGGACTTGTTGGGGAGACGAGATAGCTTTGTCCGAGGAAACTTATGTTTCCCCCCGTGCAGTGGGTTAAAGCGCATGCGCCCCTCAGAGCTTCAATCCCAAAACGATACTGCGCATGAGCTTTAACCTACTGCACGGGGGAAGCATGGGTTTCCTCGGGCGAAGTGTATCTCGTCTCCCCAACAAGGACAATATGTGGTAGCAACCGAGGATTTCTACATCGGGTGAGAAGGATTGTATGAGAAGGTGAGATTCAGTGTAAAGGCGAGGCAAAGTAGAAGAAAATAGGCCATTCGATCAAATAGACTAAAACAATAAATGACTTGGCACAACCACAACAACAACCACACTTAGATCCAGAACAACGCATGTCTAGCAGGCAGTTTGGTAGACTTATTCCAAAAGGCTCTTGCCTCGCTCCCTGAACTGATTTATCGCTACAGCAGAAGCGAAAACAACAACAACAATAACAACATCAAGCGAAAGTTAGAGGGACTTACATCACGAGTCTAAGAGTTTTGCAGTGAATCCAGAAATACACTATAAAAGACAAGTTCACTAAAAACAGCAGCAAGAAATGCTTTATCAAGATGCATTGCGTTTCACATAGGAACGTTAGTAAATGCTCTGCATCTTGCTAGTGCTCAACCGTCCCTCCCAATCAGAGAATCGACAAACAAGACAGAACATAGCTAGGCAAACGGGCATACCTTTGATTACGCAGTAGCTGGAGATATTTTTCACATAAATGATACTGTTTGGACTCGGTTGCAGATACGAAGTCAGAAACAGTTCAAGATTCCATAAGAAGAAACAATTTCAGTGAGCACATGGGGACATGGGGTTATAAAGGAGCCATATCTAATCATATACCTTTTTGGTGAAGTGGCATTGATTGTGACTTTTTCTAATGGGGTCACTGTCATAAGAAGTATTGCATCAGATCGAGTGAAGGAAAGAGAAGAGAAGGCGAATTGGAGGTAGATGCAAAGTGGAGGTAAAAACTGATCAGGAGTGATGATTCGAGAACAGGCATATGGAGGTAGACAAGGAGACGGGCGCATGTTGTTGATCTTACTTTCAATCGGATGAAGGCACCTTTAATGATGTAATTCCTTTCGTGATCTCAAAATTAATTGTTTCTTATAGTATCCTCATAAATTTAGTTAGTAGACGCAATTGTAGCCGATGAAGAAGGGATTAAAACGGCGGTTTGTCTTTAATCGAAGGATACCTCACTCGCAAATAAAATTAAGAAACAAAGGCACACCACGACAATGCTAGTTTTAGACGGTTAATTCTCTTATTTAAACTCTACTATTTTAAACTTTGATGAATGTGGTTTTGGTTACTCGCATCAAGCCATCCTAGGTGCCAGTGCCTTAGCCAACACGAGGGACAAATGACTTAAGAAACCACGTTGAATTCTATGCCAACTCTATGCCAGCAAACAACAATTTTTCAATGTCATTAAATTTCAACTAATACTATTTGCTTTTATCAGACTTCTACGCTAATACGCCAAGACAATTTCTTTTCTGCACCAAAGATGTTTGGGCCTAAGTGCATGTACCGTGGAGGGCAGAAAGGTTCCCTTTCTATTTTCTCTCGCTTGCTATAATTTTTCCGGAGCTCAAGCGAAGAGAAGGCCAAATTGTACCTCAGAATAAAAGCCTACTGTGTGTGACTCGTTGCCTAACAATCAATATCAGATAATCGGGCTAGTTTCTGTCGGTTTTTATAAATTCTTTTTCGACGCTTAAATCGATGGTAAGTTTTTCAGTGACGAGAGCGACACGAGCGATTAAATAGGGAAAAGGCTGTTGGTTTATTGCAAAACTGTTTCTTGTTTTTTCTACTTGAAATCTAGCGTTATCTGGCTTGCTATACCAGTACTCAGCGCAAACGATGGCGAAACGGGATTCAATTTAATTCATTTTCATATAAAAACACATCCAAGTAACCGCTCTCATTGCAAAGAGAACAAAGAAAGGTCTAAGATTGAAAAATCCGGAAATCTAAAATCCAAAGATTGGGATTTCCTCAAAAGGATGACCTCTTTAAAATCGAAATCTCATAGACGGCGAACTTAGGCCGCTTGAACTTTGATAACCGTTCTGAGTCCTAACAAAGAAAGCAAATTTTCTTCATCAAAGTGCCACACGCAATTAAGGACATGATTTAATTCATTAACAACTTGCACTCCAGTAAACTATTCCTAAAGATTCAATTCCAGGGATTGTGTGGATGTCTAGATATTTCTGGAAATCCTCTACTATACTGGGTTTGATTCTGCACAGAAAACACAGGGGTCACAGAATGACAGATTCAAGGTGAATGGTCTGCGTGAAAGCGTCCATCGTCATTGTGTACATTCGAAAATTCGTCAGATTCTAATAAAAGTACAATCTCCTCCGTTCCAGACTCTTTTTCCCAACAGCAAAAAGGGCCTATCATGTTTTCCAAGTAAATCCTGAAACAAACTTTAAACAGTTTTCGTGCATAAGTAGAAATCAAATTTGATGAATAATCTGCTGTAACTTCAAAGAGCATTGAAGAAAGGCTTCGGAGCAATACTCCAAAAATGCCAAGGTTCACAATCAAATCATTTCACATTCGTGGGGAAATTCTTGCATTAGAGTCAAAATATTGGAAAATACCGGGTGTCCCAAAAAAGGTACTCCCGTTTGAAAAATCACCAAAATTTGATTACACGGCCGATCTTCGATTTTCTTTTTTTGTCAAGTAGATCAAGGACCAAATTATTTTCCATGATATGGCTGATCTTGTAATTGGTTTAAAACTCAGCAAATTCAGCTCTTATTAGAGCTGCCTGGTTTTGAATCATACTACGAGAAAGCACTGGATGATTACCAGATCAATTTATTTGTGCATGTAAAGCTTCTAGTTTGGTCATGAATGACAAAAAGAAATGCGCATCATTGGAGACTTCAATGCTGATAAAAAATCTGAAAATTTTAGCTCTTAGGCAAGATTGTGCATTTTGCTTAGAAACTGTATCTCAAAATAAGGTTTTTAAGAGTGTAATTTTCTACCTTGTTGTATCAAAAGCAAACATTTGATCATCCATGAATATTTTTGGGTCTTTGACAAAACAACTCAACAAGAAAACTTTATCAAAGGTTTGATAAACGATTTTTAGTGATTTTTCAAACAGGAGTACTTTTTGGGACACCCGGCATATCAGCCTGGGAATTCAGTAGTTTTGAATGAGTTTCGCAGCAAACAGGGGGGATTAGGGGTTACCCTGTCCATCGCTATGAAAAGACATGGATGGCACAAGGGCTTCGTGCCTCAAACATTATAATGCTCATACCTTTACCAACGATTGACCGAATTGTTTTCTCTTCAAATTGAATAGGGGGTAGGGCATCCTGGTCATAGATCTGATTATGTTAAGTTGATGTAAAGAATAGCACAAAGCAGCTAGCCTAGAGACACACACAATATGTTGCCTGGATATTAAAGAATTATGACTTATTTATCTCCAATCTGAAAAAAGGAATTAATCACATCAACAAAATAAACATCATCAAGGAATCAGTTATCTTTTCGGAGAAATTGAAAAATGTGATTCTAGAAATTTCATACTTTCGTAGAATTAACCATCCATGACATGTATGTTCTTTATAAGAGCCAGTACTGAAAGTTTCTTAAAATTATCATATTTTGAGCACTCACAGTTTCTTACTGTTTCTTATTACGAGCTTCTTGAAGGTTCCATAACGATCTTACGCCTCTTTTTCTAATGGGGGAAAGATCATCAAACACAGCTAAAACCGAACAAACATCAACCTTGGCGGTAGGAAATCTTATCAAATGGATACAATGTCTGTCTAAATATAGACCGACAAAAACAAACGCTATACTAAATTCTTTATTCTGCCTTGGTCCATCCTACAAAAGCGATATCCCAAACCAAATACAAACAATTTTATTATTTCGATGAAGCATATATTTCGATCTTTCAACTGCAACTAAAAACATAAACCATTTCTTTCTTCGAAATGACCAAAACATTATCAATAAGAAACGTCTCTTTTCGCTCCCTTTCCTTCACAGCAACAAGTCTCAGGATACTTATCCACATGCATTTATTTACAAAGTATTCAAATTCTAAAGAAAGGGGAGGTCACAGGAGACATAACGTCTTTATTCTAAAAAATATGATAATTGTAAGAATCTTTCATGATCCGCTTTGATTTCATTCAAATCAGATTTCAGATGAGTTGGAGGATAAAAAATTATAGATTTTGGTGTACTCCGCTCCGCCATGAACTCAGGAAAGTGATAAAGTAAATGATCAAAAATTTGTGAGCATGACAAATTTATGAGGTCGAACTTTCTCTTTGAAATGACACAAAAAGTTTAACCCTACGATTCCTAATTCTCGACTTTGAGGATTCTTGACCTGGAGTGTTTGTTTAGAAGCTGGATAACGGTGTGGAATGAAATGTGAAATCTACTTACTGGCTTCTGAAATGACGGACAAAACAACCAAAAGAACTGTCCACAGCCAAGTGAATGATTGGAATCGCTCTTCTGTAGACATCTTGCTCTCTTACTGCACTGCTTATGTGTAGGAGGCAGCTTCAGCAGGCAGAGCTTCAAGCAGACGGCAGTCACAACGTGCCCAAAGCAGCAAATGTCCAAAGCTCCTTCCTACAAGACATGTCATGTAAAGAATCATTTACATAATGGTCAGATTACGACACGGTCTTTGTCTTGATGTCTCCTATGATTTGACTTATGCAAAAGGTTCTTAAAACAGGTTCTAATAATCTCCTTGTATGTTTGAATTATTGCGGATTTTAAGGGGATGTTTTAATTACCTCGAAACAGGTAAACTCGCTGATTCCAAGGTGGCTTTTCAACAGAGCAGGCAACTCGCTTTGCTTTGTGCTAGGTTTTTCCAATCCGGATCCTACCTGAATGCGGTGCCCCCCATCAGGTCAACAACTTAAACATGGAACAATTGATCGAAGGAATTGTTTCAGTGATTCTTCTAAATTCGTTCCCAAACAAAAGCGTGATCCTATAGAAGAATACGAAGCGTATCGTCCGCTAACCAGAGACACACCGTCACACAAAATTCGCAGTTGAAAAGCATGACTCCTGCACAGTAACATAAAGAAAAACACAGGGCTATGCTTTTGAGGGCCCTTCCGAGGATTCCACCTTGCTATGCATGGTTTTCCGATATCACGGAGTTATGAAAAAAGAGAGGCATAATTGAAGAGATTTTGGATGGCTTTGAAAGCTTAGGTTTAGTAAACCGATTCTGAAAAGACAACTGCACAACATTTGATATTCACTGGCTTTGTTGGTCAGGATTAAGGTAAATCTGAAAAATGTTGAACCCTGGTTATGGCCATCAATCTCATTTTACTGCATATTTACTACTGCTTATGAAACGAAGCCAGCTCAGGTTTCAGTTTTGTGGTATATTCTTTTTTATCAAATAGAGTTACAAATTTCCTCCACCTGGCTTAATTACAAATACAATGAAAAAGTAGTGGGATAATGTTGACCCCTAAATCGTTTCCCCCAAAAAATATAGATTTGGGGTTCGGAAGTTTTGGTAAATTTCATCTCTGAAAAAAAGGTTGCAGATTTCCCACACACAGCTCAGTTGCTACTGTACTGTTACTGCGGAAAAATTTGTGCCCAGATGTTTTATCCAAAAAGCCTTGGGGCTCGAAGGGCTTGAGTAACTTCCATCTCTGAATGAAATAAAGTTGCAAACGTCTTAACAATATGAAATAAAAGAGGTATCCTCGAACTTTAAAACAAGACCCTTTTCACAGGAGAGAAACTGAACCAAGAAGGGTCTCATAGGCGTCTAAAAGCTTTAAGTGTAGACCAAATACAACGGTCACAAAGAGTCGAAGGGCATTTCACTCATTCAAAAATGCGCATTCTCTTGCCATTACTCTGTTGGATCCAAATTTACGTGCAAACGAGCAAAGTTTCATAAAAAGGTTGAAGATCGTAGCTATACGAAACGAGATAACAGAATGTTTTGTACGCTCTCTTAAGTTTACATTACTGGCATGACGAAGTAAATGTTTTTCTCCGATGAATCTACGAAATCCGATAAACTTGAAATTACTTTTCCATGAAACCATCCAAATCCACAAAATTGTGTTCAATGGAGAAGGCTGCAGGAACTGAATAACCTGGGGATTAAGGCAGCGTCTAATACCTCCTAAAAATGATGATCTGCCAATGCATTTGCTGCCAAAAATATGCCAAAAGTGCTTCAAGGCATTAAAATGATTTATTGTGTCCTTTATATAACGGTGCTGCAAGGAAAGAGCTCTCTTGATACAGTATTAGCACCTCTAGAAGAGATGAAGTACTAGCGTCTTCTGAATATTTTCTGCCTCGGTTACTTCTATATTGTCATGACAAAGGCAGACGGTTGTTTCCAACTCAATCTACCAAAAAACCAGTATTCCAAAAACGGGAGAATATCTCGTACCTTGATTTGGTTAGAAATTAATAGAAAGATTATTCCAATCTTTATTTCAATCAATTTTCAAAGAAAATTTGCAAAGGGGGCCTACCTGCAATAAACTTAGATCTAGTCGTTTAGGCCTTCTCGGCTGCTAGAATTTTGCTCATATTGCATAACTTTTGAGTTTCGCGCCAACATATGGGAAAACGAATCCATAATGGAGCATTTTGCCATAATGGACAGACTCGCAATTTCTAAACTTAGACGAGTAGCAACTTCTGAACTGTTATTGTTACCCGATGTATTACCGGGTACGTTACCATTGCACAATTCTATTCTTTCGCCCAATTTTGCCAGGTTTATTGGTGAAACAAAAAGCAAATAATAAAAGTGCTGGGAAAGTTTGATGAATCATCCAATTATCTGCTCATATCTCGTAGATCATTTTAAAATTAATTCTACCGATGTCAAAGAGAATCAAACTTCAAGTGCACTAACATTTCTGATACGAGATTTGGCATCAATATTTTGCTAAAAAATGGCAATTAGATAGCTGGCTTATCGTGTATTCAATGTCTTTTTCTGATTGATTAATTTAAAAACGTCTCCCAAATACAGTCAGCCCTCTCTAAAACTCTCTCTAAACCTTCGGGCAACTGATTGTGTCTGCTTTAATGGGGTGTCCGCTATACAGGGAAAATTATAATTGAAATCTGTTAAGTGGGATGAAAAAATAATGTCCGCCATCACAAGGTGTCCGCACTATAGGAGTATCTGCTAGGAGACCGTTGACTGTGCTGCACTTTTTTGATGTTTTTGATCATAAATGCAAATAAACCAAAACGGTTCATGGACATGCTCTTGCTGGACAAAAATTGTGACAAATGGATGAGCTGTCAAGTTGTGATATTTTTCATCAGTTGCTTATCATATCTTATCATGGCCGAAGACCAAAGCTAAGAGGTGAATTAAGGCACGTGGAGTAATTATCCTGGTTTCGTGACAATAATGATCTTCAAAAATTCTTTCAATTTAACACTTCATAAAGACGTAAAACAATTTTCTGGTGTTTTTTCTTAAAGAGAAATTATTACGAAATCAAGATTGAAAATGAATGTCTGTAATTTCGTGGTTAGTTCGTACAGCCCATAGACTGATAACTAATTTCCGAAAGAATAAAAAATCGATATTGAGGTAAAAGCACGAACTTGATAATAAACTATGTATTTGATAAATGAATAAAATCTGTGCCTGACAGATGGTATATATTCATTTGCAAAAAAACTCAATTTCCGTTCAGACAAGATGAAAAATTCCTTGTTGATAACTATCAAAAGTCCTTGCTTCGTCCAACAAGCTTCGTATTTCTAGCCCAAGAAATGCGATTAAAACAGAATTGCATAGACTGGGGAAGTATTCGTAGGCTGTTTCATCTGACACTGGTCACAGCATTTTGTTACATATTTAGGCAGACACAGTTACTTCATAATCCAGTACTAATTATGTACCGTAAAAGAGAAGCGTGATTTCATAAAAATGGCTATCGAAAATGTTCACAAAGACGACTACAGTAGGAGATCGCCACCGATAAATACAACAAAAATTTGAGGAGCTTTCAAGAAATTTTCAGTTCTGGGTCGATTTCATAATTTCTTACAAAAAATACATTTTTAAAATTTGGCTCTTGGAGATAAATCCAGAAAAAGATGTGACTTCTAACATAAATAAATCATGGGTTTAAAGTCGGAACCTTTACCTTTCTGTTGGTTTTATTCCCAACAAAAGTGTTTGCATTCAAACTAAGTTTTTATACAATGTTTGGATGATCTTTAGTCATGATACCTCAATGTAAGCAAAAGAAATAAATCCGTAGCTTATGAAACTCGTAGTAGTTTTGTACAGTGGCATTGAATCAACACTGTTGCTGTATAAAGGCATTAAGAACAAGATTTTTGCTTATTTTCGTGCAAACGCATGACATATCAATGAAGGTGAGGGTGAAGGTAAAATTGCAGTACTTAGCACCAAACGCTGGAATCACAGAAGTAGTTAACGACTTGTCTAAGTCTCATTTTCTTTCATCAGTCGATTGAGCCATAAAAATGAAGGGAGCTGTTTCCTTTTTCCTTCTCCTCCGCCTTTTCTTTCTCTATTCCTCCGCAGCACCCTTTACCTTTTGCATTTTTATAGCTCAATCGACTGATCAAAGAAAGTGAGGCTTGGACAAGTCCACAGAAGTAGAGAAGATCTAATCGAGTCCAACAAAATGCAAATTAGTTCCGCATTCAAACTCCACTCGAAGGGTACAAGAAATCTCCCCTATATTCACGAAAATAAAGAATTCTCTGTGATCTGATAACATATTCACTTACCCAGAAGCACATTTATGTTCCTCAATCTCTTGGCTATCTCTATATCTAGTTTATATGTTTGTGCTGATGTGATATCCTTACGCCATTTTCCGTTTAAGATCCTCACCTTGCCATTTTGCGTGAAGGCCAACTGAAGATTTTGGCCTATCGGGCAGATTCTCTCGTTGTTTTGAAGGCGTTCTGTTTAACTAACCTCTCCTTCAGAACTTGAAACCTCTTTTTCAGTTTATGACCTAACTTTCCCGCCAAATCTCAAATTTTTAGCGCCAAGAGAACCTTCATCCAATTTCGTTTGAAAGATAGGAGTACAAATTTTGTTTACGGTTTTGAGAAAGAGGGATTATATTTGTGTTGTCGATAAGTTCTTACAGGCTAGCTGGTTTTAAAATGGCGTCCTTTCATTACTTCTTTCTAATTTCTGTTGTGCTGTGCTTGTTTTTGGGACCAAACAAACATGCTACATGCACCGGACCAGATGCTGAAATTTACCAAGAAGAGCCCATGATAAAAAAGTAAGTTAGTTTGAAGGAAACTTATTTATAATTTCACTTAAGGGCACCCACTCATCAAATTCGTTGCTGTAACCCACATAGTGAACCTTGTTCTTCAATACACCGTCCTTCGTGGTGGGCTCTTCTGAGGCTAACACAACGTCATAAGAGTCTGCTTTATTTCCTTTCTCTTTCTTTGTAGCATCATCGAATAACATCTCTTCTACTAACTCCAGGGACTTAAAATCAACTTTACTCGCAGCTCTCTTTGGTCGACCTTCGGCCATTTTGTACACTGAAAATGCTCACGTGCGACACCAAATCGAGGCTCTAAATACATTAACCAATCAGGCTCAAAGAAATGACAATACCTACTTAATATTCAAATGAGCGATTTTGGATGATATTTCCTGTTATGCAATCCCTTGTCATGATGCTGAAGAGGTGGGACCGTACCTGGGATCGAACCCTGTCAGCTGACTGTTCTGGCCGTAAAGTCAGAGGATCACATCACTGCACCACAACACACAAAATTAAAGAGGAAAATTTGCGAGCTTTTAGCGCCCAATGGTAGGATTACAGAGGTATAGCCCCCGGGGGGGGGGCGGTACCTGGTATATTTTGTTGACAGGATGTGCACTCCTTTCCAGGTATCGTTTTTACCTCTTTTTTCTAACGCTGGGTATCAAAAGAAAGCAATTTTTCTAAAGTCGTTTGTCAAAAATGTTATTTCTTTGTTTTTCGACAAATTGTTATCCTGGCTGCGAATTCACAGGAGAGGCCCTCCCAGGAGTTTTAGCGAACAAGTTATACTCGAAATTTGTAACCTGGGAACAAGGGAACATCGGTGAAAATAGTCTGAGAACAGGGAAACAAATTTGTGAAAATCAGGATTTTAGGAGTGGCCTTAGAGGTTGCCATCTGCGCCATAACTCTTTCAAGGTTGTGGGGTGGTCCTCTTGGCTTCGGTTCGGTAATGAATTATTGAAGGCTTTTTGAGGCGTCAATAAACTGAAAAAATCCTTTCAGATTAATGGTTGTAAAATTTCCTGAAGAAAAATGGTGCTCTGTGAACAAAGAACCGTTCAAATACCCTTATTTGATAATTTCCAAAAGATAGTGACCATTTCAGTACTGCTTGACATAAAACTTTGTCGGTAGATCAGATCAAAGTCATAGTCACATTGTTGAATATTCATGTAATATTCTATAGAAACAGGATTATTCAGTGAACTTTATGACTAAATTCATTTAATATTCCTTAATCTTATTTCACAATTGTTAAAAATATACGAGAATTCATAACTAAACATAAATCTCTCATGCCAACCCTAATATCAAAGCAAGCCTATGATTGGATTTTCGCTAACTTTAGAGGGATTTTACTTCACAATACTGTGTCACTAGTAGATCTTGTGGTTGTGCGCTACCTTTCAAATACATGTCGAAATTAAATGGATTGAAACATGAACGTTTATCATGCCAGGAGGGGGGATTGAAGGTTGTTGTGGCGCAGTGATGTAATTTGACTTTGCAGCCAGAACAATCACAAGTGGACAGGGACAGCATGATAGCTCCCAATACCAAATGCCATGAAAGCTCTGTTTTGCCCCTCTCTATCAAGCTCTCCTCTTTACTAACCCCTCCCTTCTAAGCCAAAATAAGTAAGCTCCCCTCTCTATCAAGCCTTCCCATTTATATCAAATGCCAGAGAATATCAAAGATTT
This sequence comes from Aurelia coerulea, assembly GCA_039566865.1. NCBI lineage: Eukaryota > Metazoa > Cnidaria > Scyphozoa > Semaeostomeae > Ulmaridae > Aurelia > Aurelia coerulea. The sequence goes on along the minus strand of CM076944.1, from coordinate 1,255,820 downwards.
CCCATTCATTTTTGCTAAACAAGTTTGCGTGCGACTGCAAATTTGATATGGTTTGGTATAAAAACTGTGTCGAGTTTGTTTAATTAACTCGTAAAGACATGTGTTGATTCCGCAAAATATGGGGTAGAAGATCTAAAAAGCCATCATTCGTACCCTTTACATTTGACTTAGTGAATAAGCTAACCTCTCTAATAGTAATAAGTGCCCCTCTTTTTAAGCTCTCTCTAAAGTCTTCGAAGTCATTTAAGCCCCCGGGGCATAATAGAGTTCTTATGGTACACAACTTTCAGCTACATTTCATGCTCTTGCACTCACAGCTTATGCAAGCAATTGGTAATAAAGTGAAGTGAATCCTCCCGCATTTGAAATAAAATCAAGACAACATTAATCTGCAAGACAGTGAAGAAGGGCGTTTCCAAATTTAAAGAACGATTCAGAAAACTTATTCACCAACACGAAAAGCAGTTACCCATAGAAACAAGTTGCAAAAGATTCCCTCTGACGATGCCACTACAAAGTATAATGTATTTTCTTTGTGCTGAAATTGTCCGTTATTAATAAAATGTGAAGGGGTGTGTTACATAGTTCGGTTAATAATTTTCGAGGGTGCGTGATAGTTTAGTCGAATTCAATAAGAGAAAGGTCTGTCTCGATACGCAAAAAGCTAATGGTCAGAGATTGGTTTGCAGAATTCTACGGAAACGCGAGATCTGAGTAAGATAAGATATTTGAGGTAGAAAATAAGAAAAAGGTTCATATCGAAATGATATTAAGATATTTCACAATTTAATAGATTTAATTTGGCTGATAGCTTTGGAGCACAGAACGTTTTTGTTACAGTGTGTCTTGTAACGTTAAAGTTCTAGTTTTCTTCTTCTCTCGAAAGTTGTGGCTCCAATATGTTTTAAAAGTCACCTAAACTTATACCAAGATATGTCGCCACTTTAGTTCACCTAATTTGGAAGATAGTTTTTGCAGAAAACGCTTTTTATTGAAAGAAAACAGTCTCGTTTGATCGACTGAATGTGCCAATGACCATGAAAGTCTGCTCATAGAATTCTAAACTTAAATTATCACTTTCCAAAAAAAAAAGCACCTCAACAAATTTGGACAGCAGGAGTCTCTTCACCTTGCAGAATGACCCCACAAAGTTTGTGATTCAAAAATTAAGCAAAATCTAATTTCAACTTATACCTTTAAAAGTTTGCTTGCTCTTATCAATGGCGTAAGTTTTAGAGATGATGCATATTTCGTTTCAAAATTGTGCACAAAATTTGCAAATTCAAAGATAGTTGTGAAGCATTGGATTAGTAAATGTTTCTGGACTTTGGTCCTTACCTAAATTACACATATAGAAAAATTCAACATTTGCCGCAAACTCTAATTCTACTGTATGTATGCTAATATAAGCAACTTGTCGATCCTTGGGCCACACACCTGGTTGAGGCCAAAAAAGCTACACTTCAAAACGAAGAATAATGTATTCTAATCTTTTACCACCGATGTAGCAAAATAAATTTTCCAAATTTTTCGGACTTATTATTTAGAAAGTTGTAAAGCAAAAATATATTAACAAATAAATCTTTAAGTTATGTATAAGCTGAGAAAGGATTTTCAAATTTTTGGGTTGCATTAGTTCACTGGAATTCTGTTTTTGAAATACTGCTTTCAGTTCATTTCAAGTGCACTTATCAGTTAAAATAACCACATTAATGTAAGTAGGGGCTCATCTTCCCTATGATCCCTATGAATCCTCATCACAAGTCTTTGCAGAAACAATCTATTGTTGGTTGATAAGAAGATATCCTGAGTAATACACTCTTTTTTATTATAAGAATATTGTTTATAAGAATATTCAGGCTCAGATTCAGACAAATTTTAAGAATATTATAAGAATATTGTTCAGCTTCAGCTCGCCTATATGTGTCTCATTTTTCAGGCTTTGCCTGTTTTGCGATGTTCATAACAGAGAATCGCATGACTGACGTATCTCATTTATTCAAAAAGTATGTTTAAAACTTTATGATTGTTAAGAACATTCTTATTGTTATAATTGCTTAAATTTTTCTGTCGTTTGACCATTTCCTCATAATGACATGGTGTTTCTTTTAACTATGTTCCCCTGAAACCATATCAGATTTGAAAAATAAGAATACTTAAAGAATATGTTAAGGCTCAAAACAAAAATCCTTAAGAATATTGAGGCTGGACAAACAAGGGCAGATTTTGTAATGCAATAGCATGAGTTGCTTTTGTTGACACCTCAATTCAAAGCGATTAGCGATCACAGACAAAGGAAATTCTATCAACCAGTAATTCAAAACAAACAAAGCCGCAAAAGTTTCTCGGAAACCCAGGTAGCTAGCACGCTCGTTGTGCATTCCAGAAATTATTTTTAAGGGCAAACATGAGCATAGATCGAAAGAAGAAGGATATATCTACACATCTGCCGCGGGAATTTTATTTCTTTGGTCCAGAAGCTGAGCAGTAAATGTTTTGATAACACCCAAAAAATAAGAGAATTGAATCGCCTCCTAAACGGCTTGTGAACCAAACAAATAAAATGCCTGCGACAGATGTGTAGATGCATCCTTCTTCTTTCGATCTACGCTTATGCTTGCCCTTAAAAACAGTTTCTAGAATGCACAACGAGCGAGCTAGCTACCGGGGTTTCAAAGAAACATTTGCGGCTCTGTTTGCTTTGAATTACTGGTTGAGAGAATTTCCTTTGTCTGCCATCCCTAATCGCTTTGAATTGAGGTGCCAACAAAAGCAACTCATGCTATTGTATTGCAAAATCTGCCCTTATTGGCTGGACAAAATTCATAGCTGTATTCTTATAAAAAAAGAGTGTACAAGGTGAACAAAACACATCAGTCCCCATTTGAAAGGCCACTGCTCCCTGGATATCAACACAATGATATTGGCAAGTATCAATAGTGGATATGTTCAAATCCATTTAAAAATTTGCCTGACTGAAATTCTGAATATATGAGGGATATTATCATGTCATGAAAGCCTTATCAAGAAAACTTCAGAATAGGCTTAAAATCACGACCAAATTTCCAGCCTTGCAGCATTAGCAATTACTTTTACATGCTGCAGCATGTGCTATCCTGTGAGGGGGGACAAAAGTGTTACCTGTGAGAGCATAGCAATATCATTTCAGGCAATTTCATCCTCCCAAGTGGATAGCATGTGCTGAAACCTGAGAAGTATTGGGAAAATTTGTTCGTGATTTTAGGAACGTTTTGAAGAATTCTTAAAGCGGTTTTCTTGAGAAAATCCTCTATAATTTCAGAGCAAAATAGCTGATTACAGTCAGGTAAATTTTAAATGGATTGGAACATGTCCATCATCAAATTATATACTCGCCAATATCATTGTTTTGGTATCCAGGGAGTTGTGGCCTTTCAAACAGGAATATTTTTGTGATTCACCCAGTATAATTCACTTATCGTTATTTAGAATAACTAAAGAATATTTAAACAAATTCCATCGAAAATGTGAACACAAGATGTGGATTAAACGTACTTTAAGTAGGGCAGAGGCGGAAAAAATGCATGAAACCGGGAAGCAGCTTCGCAGGAAGCTTGTTTGTCTGGAAGGAAGAACAGGGGAGGAAAGATAGAAAGTGGCATAGAAGGAAAGAAAAGAAAGGAACGAGAAAGGGGGGAAAGAAGAAAGGAAAGGAAACAGGAAAGAAAGAAAAAGAAGAAGAATGAGGGATGACAGAGAAAACAAAGATTGAAAATGTAAATAGTAAAGGAAGGAATAAAGTCAGGAAAGATTAAAGGGAAAGGAAAACAGTGCTTGGATTATGCTTTGTCCATTTACAGATGTGTGGTCCAAGGAAGCTATCAATAGTAATTCTAGACCATTCCAAGTGACTCTACTGAAATCTGGCATGGAGAAAATTGATAAAACAATGAAAGGAAGAATTTCAGTTTGACGTTGCTTCGCAGGAAGGCAAATTTTTTTTCCACCACTGAAGTAGGGTCTACTTTCCAGATGGCAAATGGTAGAAATCAAATATGGTTCATCACAGTAGTTTATCACATTGAGCTGCCAATTCAAAACCTGAAATCTGGCACAGACAAGTCTACCTATACCCACAATTTCTGAACAGTAGATATAGACAGAAAATATCTGCGACTCTTTCCAAGTCATAGAGACATCACCAGATGCACAACAAAACCATAGAGTTTTTTAACAAGGGCAAAATGGATGCAATTGAAAAAATGTATGTTCACCAACATTTCAAGAGCATCATGACAAAGCCATCATGCTACTTTAGCACTTTAGCACTTTAGCACCAAGCTTGGCTTACTACTTCACCCTCGCCCCATTAAGACGACTCAAGTAGACCAGGCAGGCTCCTAGTAGCCAAGGCCTACAGTGTTCTAGACCCCAAGTTATGCATGTTTGGCCTGTGTGTAGTAGTAGCAAATGAAAAAGTTCGAAAGGTGCGGCGAATTGCAAGAGCTCAAAAAGCTGTGAGAGAGCTTGTGTGATTCACAAAAAGTAACAATAGACTTAAGTAGATTTACTGTTCTCTGATGCAATGCAAGAACACCTTTCTATTATAACTGTACCAAATCAATATAATACGTAAATAGAACCTGCACACCAGACTGATAAGTTCGTAAAGTGCGCACGGAAGATGCGCGCCTGGCTATTGTCTTAAGGAGAATGGTTCTATTGTTGTTCCTTTGTTTTACATGAAATTGCGCGCGGGAGATCTCCCGCGCTAAAGACATAAATAGTAGTCTGGCCTGCACACACACACACACACACATCCTCTCTTTGACATCATCAAAGTTTGTTGAAGGAATTTTATGGAAACTGAAAGAGTGCACATATTTCACACCATGATTTCTGGCACTTTCACACAGTTTTGCCGATTATCAATTATTATGCCTAGAGTTTCTTAGGCCTATGCCTATCTATATCTAATATGCTATCCTATCTATGTGTGTTAAAAAACTTGAAACTTATTCGAAAATCGAAATCACTTGCTGAAAATCAAAGAATCAAAGCTGCAAGTGAACCTGCCGGGGATCTCCCCTTCAGACAACGTTCACTTTGGTTCACAGTACACAGTATGAAACGTACACTTTGAACAGAGTTAAGGTTACTGTAACCGTTCAGACGGTGATTAAGAAACTTTGTTTACCATGGCCGTTCCTCAAAGTATACCAAATAAACCTATAGATCATTCGATGCAGAATTAAACGCAGAATATCATGAAAATATGCGCAGTCGATCTAAAGATAGCACAAATGATTTATGCCAGATTCTCGGCAAAATCGACCACCCTAGCGAAAAAATCTTTGTGTACCCCAGCGACCATCGTTGGACTGCGACTATCTATTTACCATAGACTTAAGGTCTTGAACTCCAAAACCGTGTCACGGATTTTTGATAAAATGTACTGTCTAAAAATAATGCCATTTTAAATTTGTGTAAATTTCTGAAATGCCGTTTTCAACTTTGAAACCTCTGTAAAAATCGGACCCGTGGATCTGTAGAAAATCGCTGACACGGTTTCGTAGCTACATGCTTTGTGACCATGTGGGCCAAGTTTCAAGCCATTTTATTGGTCCGTTGGGTACACAAAGATTTTTTAGTACCTACCAGTACTCCAGAATCCTGTTTCGAGAAATCAGGCTTTTATCAAATTCAGGAAAAAAGTGCGGGAAAAACGATTATGCTTGTAAGTGCAAACATGAAACCACAGGTCAAGCAATAAGGCTTAAGCGCGGTGTAGGTAAATTTTTTTGTCAATAAAACAGTAACGAAGGATTTACGAATGTGGCTGTCACGAAATTCCGCTTGATGTGAAAATGGAGCAAGGGATGTCGGATGATGCTGCTGCAACAAGCCCAGTCCGCGAAGTACATCCCCTTATATAATAATAATAATATATGTACCTCTTCTCCATTTCGGAGCAATTACTACTTTAAGACTACTTTGCACAAGTGCAGTGAGAGTAGTAACACGGGTTTTTGACTGGTCTTGCTTTAGTTCAGAAAGCAAAATTGTTCCACACATTTGTTTATGTTACTTAGTAATTTTGGATTATTTCCCTGTATGCTACATATTCTTGGTAAATCGTTGTTTTGGAAATAGGAGCATTCCCACAGGTGCTCTAAATATTCCTCATGTTCTCCACACCTTCTGCATAAAGCGCTTTCATGTTTTCCTTTGTAGTTTGTCTTTAATTCAGTCATGTTTAATTTTAGTTTTAGTAGTTTTGCACCTTCGTTGTGTTTAATATACCGTTTTAGACCAAATGAAGTTTTTTTGATAAATCTCATTTTTGTTTTATTATTTTGACTCATATCATTTTCAATGGATGTAATTATTTTTTGGTTTATTAATTTTTTCCACCCTTTGGTTGTCAAGTTGCAAATTTGTTCTTCCGTTAGATCAATGTTAAGGTTTTTTAAATCTTCCATAATTTGATTATACCAGCAATCTACAAAGTTTAGTCGTTTTTGTTCTTCGTACACTTGTTTCACAAGTCTTGTTTCTTTCATATTTAGTATTTTATGCAGATATGTAAGCCTTTTTTCCTTTATTCTATATTCCATTGGTTTGAGGCCACATTCATATAATATGCCTTGGTATGGTGTTGAAATTGGGAGACCATTGATTATAGTTAAAGCGTCCTTTTGTATGTTTTCAAGTTGTTTAAGTTGTTTTTTAGAAATTTTTGACCACGTTTCACACGCGTACAGTATTTTTGGTATTAATAAGCATTCTATGAGTCGTATGCTTATCTCCAAACTTTTCTCCTTAAATGGCATTTGATTTACTAAGAATTTAATTTCATTAGTTACTGCTTTTGCAGAGTTTCGTCTGTTGCTAATGGTTTTGTCTAACGAATTTTTATTATCTTTTAAGTCCCCTAAATACTTATACGTTTCAACCTCTTTGATTATTTCATTATTTAATTTCAATTTTATTTCAGTACTGTTATGTTTTGTTCTATCAAAATGCATGTGCAAAATTTCACTTTTCTCCAAATTAAAGTTTAACAAGTTTTTGTTTTGAAATTCTTCTGCAATATTAAGCATTTCTTGCATTTTTTCAATTGAAATTGATGCTAGTAATATATCATCCTGATACAATAACGGAGGAATTATCATGTTTCCAAGAACCATCAAAACTTGTAGATACAGAGAGTGCGGTACCATCCTCGCAATCAAGTCCTTCGGATTCCTCCTTAAACTCCTTCAATTCAGTTACTGATTTGTCAAAAGACTTTTGCAAAACATCTTCCGCTTTTTCACTGATAGTTTTTGTATGATCACGCCAGTATTTTCGATGTATTGGTTCGGGCAAGCCGAGAACACTGCAGAATTTCCTTGCTGCTGAATAGCCCTTTCCTATCAGCCTAAATGCTATAACAGCCTTTTTATTTACAGCAAACGATTGACCATCTTTAGGACTTATTGGGAATGACTTCTTTGTGCTTTTTGATGGACAGTCATTATTAGTGCAGTAAATTTCCCAGCTGGCACCGAGGCCCTGACGCTTCTTTTTTTTCATCGATAATTTTTAAATCGCTGTGGCATTCCTTGCAAACCGAGGTCGCAATTCAATTGGGTTTCTAGTAAGGATAAACTTATCAACAAAAGGTTCGCTGATGATTCAGATGCGCTTTCTTCGTTTGTGTCCTCTTCGTTACCCTGGGTACCAGCCTCTGGTACCCAGGGTACCTCTTCGTCCAACTCATCCAACTCCGATTCTGATCCCTCCTCAGCATATAAACTTTTCTGGTCAAACCACGACCCCTTATCTGATGACGCAAGATTCGTTTTCTCTTCTCTTTCAAAGGATTTTTTAATTCTTTTTCTAAACTTTGGTCGTTTTTTCTGCGCCCAGTCAGCTTTTCGAAAACGCCCCATTGCGAAAGAATCAGTTGCGAAAGCAAAGGAGTTTTTGTTAAACAAAGAGCAAATATTATATCCGTGCGGATTAAAATTATTGCCTTCTAAACCACAGGAGTATGCAAATCATTCGCAAGGTCAAGTGAGTTTACCTTGATCGCCTAATGCTGTTCGCGCAATTTTTGAGAAACAAGAGTGCTTCTTTTAAAATGCTCAAATTTGCAAGTAATTGGGTTCGTTTTGTGAAGTGAGGTGGCTAAAACCGTACTCGAATACTTGGAGCATCAGAATATGACGAAAACGAAAAATCGAAAAATTCTCGTTTGAACCGTTACAGTAACCTTAAGACAAAATGGCCACTGTGACTGTCCTGTGCGATAACTCCCACTCAAAAAAGTGCTCTTTTCGGCCTAAAACATCACTTACTTTGCTTGTTTTCAAATTCGAATTTACTCACCATAATCGCTATTCCTTCGCATCGCATGTTGCTCACAAGAAGTTTTCTTCTTTTTCTTTCGCCATTAATCTGAGTTATTTCTCGCTTTATTCCTTCCACTAAATCGGCAAAGTTGGCTGACATCTTCACTGCTTCCATTCCATCTGCTTGCTGGGCCGAGTTGGGAAACTGGCACTAGTTGGTTTGGCGCCATAGAGAATGATTGATGCGCCTTCGGCGCTTCCATATTCTCAAGTGAGAAATTGATACCGATTTAGACTTTCTCTTTTATTTCCAAATAAGCTCTCCCTGCCCTATGAGGGTTGGAGGGGCAGTGTTTCGAATATTCTTGGGGCGATGCAAACCACAAGCCAGCAGCCATCTCGGCTGCAGACGGGCAAATAGAAATAGGACGGACAATAGACTTTGAAGATGGGGCCTGGAACACAATGCCAAATTGGGCCACAGGTTACAGCGTATGATTGTAGAATTGATAAAGTAATTGTTATATACAAGGTTCGTTTCCTTTCTTGTCGTCATACTTCTCCCTGTTCTGATGTCTTCTCATCTCCAACAAAAATATTAGGTCCATCAGTCGATCCAGTTCCCAAAGAAAGAAAACGAAGGTTGTATATAACAATTACTTTATCAATTCTACAATCATACACCGTAACACGTGATTAGGCCCCTGAAAATACATAAATTGACCAGATCTGTCAATCCTTTAAAAAATTCTTTCTACCACACACACACTCCTCTAGATTTTCAGAAAACATGCGAGCACCCTTTGTTGCATTCTTTTTCTCTATCGCAACTTTTCGTACCCTGGGTGCCAGAGCCAAAAATTGCAGAACTGATTTCAAAAGAAGTTACACTAATGGCTTTAGAATCGTTTTTTATTCCTTGAAGTATTTTCTACATTGAAACATATCCATACAATCATAAGTTCACATTTTCAACTGATTTGATTGGCTAACACCGAAGAAACATCAATCAAAGAGCAACATCATTTGCTGATGCAAAATAGGAATGTTGTTCACGCAATAATTTGGAATTTTTGGAAATAAAGCTTCAGTTATCTTCAGTTTTCCATGTTTCAACCAAATGCATCCTTTACAGCCCAAAGGAAAGCAATTAAGACAAAAACAAACTAACAAAAACAGTTTCTAGCAATCTTAAATAAGTGCAATCTAACATCATTTACAAGATTGGAAACAACACTAAAAGCACATACATATTTGGCCACACAATATACATTTGTCTTTATAACAACAACTTGATGAATTTAAATTCATTTCGAAAAAATAAGATGATTAATATCTACGTCCATTTCTATCATAAAACAGTACAGTTTCATTTTCTGTTTTGCTAAAACAACGCAAAAGCTAGTTTCTACATTAATTCATCAACTTCAAAGTCTAAAGCCCAACAGTTCAGTCATTCGAAAAATCGTAGAGAAAAAGTGTTGGATACGCTTGTACGAATCGAAAATCGCTCGATGGCAGAAAGAGTGAAGTACTTTTGTGAGTGTGCTGGTGTTCTAATGAGTCAGGAATTCTTTCAAGGGCCTAGAACAACAGACTATAGGCTGCAATCTCTCTCCAAAATGAAAAAGCTGTTTGGTGTACAGTAAGATCGTTTTTTACAATTTGCTCCAGTGTTTCAGGACGCTTTTCATGCATCTCACAAACAAAGAATTTTCGTGCAAGTCGATTTTTCAGTGCTTATAAAAGACACAAGAAAAATCACAGAAATACTTCGGTCTTTAGGCTATCAGACAGATTCTATTCTTGTTATTCTATTCCAATCCATCTGATACTATGAAGTGCTATGAATTTTCAAAGGCCTGACAAAATGTTGGCGCACTCGGTACTCCAAAGGCCTATAGCAGATACACATGGCATCTTTGTTCAACCATATTATGTCGAGGTTAAAACAAAAATTGCCTGATTCAATTGTCTGCCAGAAGCAAGATTAAATTCGGTAAAATTTGAAAGACTGCAAGTGTATCCTTTTCTGTCAAAAAATTGAGCTAAATTTCTAATTTTGTTCTTGTCAAAAACATCAAAAATTCTTTCGATTTCTATTCCAATTCACATGTAAATACACTCCAACTACTCTCAAACTAAAGCAGGTCAGTAATTATTGTAGCATACACCATTCCATTCTAAAGCCTTTTAGAACCAGCTAAAAGACCTTGTTAGGTATGGCTATCAACAAATATAAATTCAGGATTTGAAAGAAATTATAGTTTGTAAGTACTTGAATTTGACAGAGAAGTTTTCAACAACAAAACATGTCTTGACAAACCCTAGGACCCTGATAACTGTTCTGACGCACTTTGCAAAAGAGAGCCATTTTCTTGTTTCCTGCAAGCAAGTTTAAGTGTTCCTTTGTTATATATCTTAAGTTGTGAGCTGTTGATATCTCTGGCTCAAATAGGATTTTATTGACGTGCAAATCAAAAGTCAAGAACTTGACAATGTCAGTATACTTGTATGTTAATTCTCTGTCCGTCTCTGAAGTTCCAGACAGCCACTTGCCTCTTGGCCTACTTGTATGTGGACCAGAGTTCACCGTTATTAAATCAATGTGGTGCTATTGAATATTTCTTGTGAATTTTTATGCTGTATCTATAAGCTATCAGTGGGACCATGATGGATGGATCAGCAACTGAAGCGTCAGATTGACTGCTTGGCAGATCGCTTTGCAAGTGGTCACATAATTGGTGCAAATGATACATTTTTTGTTACACAATATGTGCAAGCATTTCATGTTGCACAATTGATGCAGACATCATGTGTAGTATCTAATCCATGTGCTGTTTGCTGAGCTTCCATATATGTGATAAGCCTGGGTCCATCTGAAATACATTATAACAATATTAAAGATGAAAGGAATTTACAATAAACTGAAAAAGAAGATCGGTAAAACCCTTTTGTACCAAAACCTGACAACAGTTCTCAAGAATTCTTAAGAATCTACAAGAATTCTTCACATTCTGATAAGATTTCTTGAGTGGTATTAAAGACTGTAAAAATTTTAGGCAAGAATTCTCAAGAAATTAAAAACTTTCTGAAGAATTCTCAAGACCTCTTATGCAGGAAAGCAGTGCTAATATGCACCAGGCCTGTTGTAGTGTGATAGGATTACACAGTCCATATATTTTGTCAAATGTACGGTGTAGGCCTTTTAACATTATTTTCTTGCTGAAGAATTCTCAATGTTTCTTAAAACTTCCTGAGACTACTTTATTTTCTTTAGAATTCTTGTTTGAAAAACATACAGTCTCTCATAACTCAAGAATTCCTTTCAGAGTGTAAAAAATTCTTGCCAAGCTAATGTGTGCAAGGCCTGTACTGCAATTCAAACTTTTCGTTTGATTAGTCTTTCGATGTTGTTAAAGCTATTTACCCTCCCCAATAAACCTGTTCCCAGATGCTTTTGACACAAAAGGCCCTGTTCACACCAGAATGGAACGGATCAGAATGGAACAGAACTTTTCAATAGGTGTTCACACAGCAATGCATTGATAAGAAGTGTTGACACCTTCCTCTCTAGGGATACACATTTTCTAAGCTCATCATTAAGTTTTCACACCTTTATGGTGAAACAACTTTTATTGTTTAGACTTTTGGAATTACCTCATGTGCAAAATTCAAGTCCACAAAATGGAACGAACGGAACGCTCCAAAAAAGTGTTCACACAAGAGCTAAATCGTTCTGTTCCATTCCTTTCCTTTCCATTTTAGGGTTCACTTTTTTGAGCCATCCACTTTTCGGAAAGGAACGCTTCTGGTCCTTCTTGTGTGAACACCTGCAAAAATTCTTTTGTTTTCTGTTCTGGACCAGTTCCATATCGTTCCGTTCCACATTGTACTTGTGTGAACGGGGGCGCAAGGGTCTTTAAATATTGATTAAAGACCTCTCCCTTTGTGCAGTTCGTTTGAGGGTGGAATTTGAATTTGGTTACTCCTTTGACAGTGCTTCTGAATGAATATGACCAATTCATTTCAACAAAGTAAAAATTAACATTTACCAAAGCTAGCTGCCTCCCAAAACTTCCAAATGTGCAGGCACCAGCAAAATAGAGGCAAGGAATCCAAGATTTTGAATACAGAAAATTTGAGTGCCTGCAAATAAAAGACAAAATATGAAATAAGGTTGCTTAGTTGCAAGTAGAATTTACAATAAATGAAAAACTATGTGTAGTAAACCGTTGAAAATAGAGCAACAGAAATTCATAACAGTCTTTAGTCCTCTTGCATGATATAATCAATATAGAAATTCTTCTGTTATCTTTTAATATTAGGCAAGTGGCAAATGCCATTTTTGACTCTGTTCACTCATTAAATGAATTATATAATATGCACAAGGGAAACACTGTAAAACACTCAGGCATCAAGTAGTCTCCTCTTTCTCCATATTCACTTACTTCTACCGGTGTCTCACTTCCACCAGTGTCTCACTTCTACCGGTGTCTCAATCATTAAATACTCAACTCCATGCAGTAGTAATGTATCAGTACCTACCTGTAGATTAGATGAGCAATGATGAAAGTACAGGCAGTTCCTAAGATCGCAGCAGCTACTCCAATGCCAAGACCATTTGGAGATCTGTCAAACATCCACCATAAAACAATTGCCAAACATAGCAGGACCAAAAACTGATGGCCTTTGTCAGTAAGAAAGGCATGTGATTTCTGTTTTCAAAGTCAAGGATCAAACATTTTATATTCCATTGATGTACTGGGATACAGGGGTGGATCCGGCCTGAAGTTGAAGAAATGGCAACTTGCAAAAAGGGCCTCAAAGATGGAACTAATGTGATGCGGATGTGAACTGAAGGCATGCCAAAATTCTTTGACTGCGTTTTGGTAAAAAGATGTACCTTTTCTTCGAAAGAATGTGTGTATAGCACCTCTTTCCATACACCTTGTCTAAGCAGACTGAAAACAGTGAATACCATAACAGCTCAATTAAGCCCCTGGGGCTTGTTTGATTTTTGACACTTTTTAGTCCCATTTGCACCACATTTTGCGGTTTAAACATACAATTTTACAAGTTAAATACAAGAATTCGACAAAGTTTTATCTCAAAACACATCAAAATTAACATGCAAACTTATTTAGCTCAATAAATGGAGAATCTATGGTAACCTCTGCAATTTGATATATAAGTGGGGGGGGGCTTAATAGAGAGGGGGGCTTAATAGAGCTTTTACGGTAAATGTCGTGATTAAGGGTGCATGTCTTGCCAGAAAGGAAGGCCAGGCAGAGGCTTCCTTTCAAATGGAGCAACTGCCCCTATACTTGCCCCCTGAATCCACCACTACTATGGTACAGGGCACAGGCTATGGTGGGAACACCAGAGAGGGAATTCGTCAATTGCCCCTCCTGTCCTTTCAAAGCCTCTCCACATACCCTCCCCTACAAAGATCATAATGTTGCTGCAACAGCTTAGCGCTATCCAACAAATGAACCCTTTGAACAAGGTGCTGATGTTATGTGTTAGTGATTCTAACTACCACCCTTTCATTGCAATGTTCTTGCAGCAACACCAAACGATCACATAACTGTCCCACAACACTTTCAATACAGCAAATCAGTTAAGTTTGATGATTGCTGGATTTTGAACATTTATGTCTCTTTTTGCACCATTCTGCAGGGTATCACTGTTATGAACGATATCTAGTGCATCCAGACTAACAAAGCTAGTGTGTTTGTGTGCAATTTCTGTAATTCCTTTTGTTTTGAAAGTAGAGAACAAAAGATCTAGTCAAAAATTGGTGTGGACACCAAAGTTTTGCAAAAAGTTTTGCATGCATGCATCTTTTTGCCAAACTGGATGGTTTCTGCAATGTGCAAGCAAGATCTAACAGGATCTGTTTGCCATGAAAAATAAAGAAAACAAAGGGTTCTACTGTGCTTTTTCATAATTTGCCTGCGTCATTGTCAAGCTTGCCCGTTTGAAGGCATAATACATTATTATGATATCAAATAAAAATAACTGGTGTGATTTTTCCCTGTATTTCCATCTGTGTATCGCTTTTTGTTAATAATTCTAATCTTTTGTTAAATATATTTGAGCCAAATCAATTGAAGTTTAGGATTTAACATTTCATGTAAACTCAGTTTCCTGATTACTATCAAATTACAATTTTTGGAGAGCTTCTTGAAGGATGAATGGCAACCACAAGAACTCTTTTGTAGTAGGGCTAATTTTTTTAAACAAATCAAATTCGAGAAGAAAGAGAGAAGGAGAAAGAGCCTAAAAACCTTACATATACAAATCCAAACACGAATATTAGAAAATTCTCAGCAAGCAGACCCAGTAATATTTTCCACTATCATTCTTTCCTCCTGCAAAGAACTTTCACCGGTCCGTTTTCGTTTTGTTTGGCCTTGTTGCTGACGTAAATTTCTATCGAAAAGGATACTGTGCTGTAGTGGAAGATTCCCATAAAAACTGCAACACATCTAACGACACTTGTCCAGTCTCTTCTAAAGTAATGAGGATGTCCAATTTTATTGTCAACACAAGGATAAATAAGTCCAATAACACAGGCGAATGCTCCAATTGCTAATGGTATCCACCATGCCAAAGAAAGTACGTTTCTTAGTCCAAATGTAAAGTTCCATTGACTGAAAATCAATTGGTCTTGAAATAACTTCAATGTTGCCACAGAACTTCCCGTTAGAAATAGGATGACGGCACGTGAATAAAATCCACAGCTTAAGGCCGACATCGTTGTAGTAGCTTTAGAAATAAATGAATACATGTTCTGGTTCGTTGTTTCATTTGTTTTCATCTTGAAGTGTTGGTTTTAACACCTTAGGCCAAGTTGATCATCACACCACCATTTGCAAGATGGCCTTCGTCCTTCCTCGTACGATCAACACTCATCCAAGACAACCAATCACAAGGCAGCATTTTAGAACCAACCAATCAGATCATCGCATCTTCTTTTCGTCGAAAGTCGTAAGAAAATCGTTCCACTGTCACGTGACCTATCAGACCACTTCACATTCCGACGACGTTTTTCGTCTCACCTTCGCAGTGGCATTTGTTAACATCGCACCACACATTTCTATTTGAAATAAGAACATGCGCAAAAAATAAGAAACATATACATTCGCTTTCCCCCTTGTTCCCCCTCCCTGACAAGATAATCCACTGCGAAGCACGATGCGCAGTCAGTTAGTATCTCTTTTTTATAAATCTTCTAAACATAAAACTTGATACTAAATTTGGTTACTAAAAATTATATACTATGGAGGAGGCGGACGCAAAGAAACAGACAAATTTTGGCACACTGAGGCCTTTCGAACCTACGTTCTCATCAGAGTGTGACCGTACTCTTATGACCGTACTCTTATGACGTCGTTAGCTTATACACCAGTATTCCTCATGAGCTTGGATTAACTGCCATCGATTACTGGATAGAAGCCAGATGGGATCTTATACCAGAACGTTTTTCAAAATCCTTTATCCTCGAAGCTGTTAAATTTGTACTAGAGAACAACAACTTTTTATTTGACAACAAAATGTTTCAGCAAGTCTCGGGAACTGCAATGGGAACAAAATTTGCGCCACCCTTTGCCTGTTTAACTATGGGATACCTTGAAGAAACACTTTTATTTCCCATCGTTTTAAAGAAATACTTTAATAATCATTCGTGCGATTACATAAAAGATCATTACCTTCGATACATGGACGACGGATTCATAGTTTTGCCAGAAAACATTGATTCCGAAATTTTTAAGAACGCTTTGAACGAACTACATCCCGCTATAAATTTCACAATGGAAAAAGGAACATTAATATCCGACCATGAAGAGTCGTTAAACTTCCTCGATATCGAAATCATTGTAACAAATGGCAAAGAAATTCACACAGACATTTACTACAAGGATACCAACCCACACGACTATCTTAACTTTCATAGTGCTCACCCTACACACATTAAACACACAATACCCTTTAATCTTTAACCTTCAAAAGAAGAGAGAATAACATTTCGCTTGAAAGAATTAAAAAATTGGCTTTTAAAATGCAATTATCCAAGTGGTCTGATAGATCAAGCATTCCACAGAGCAAAATTGCAAGGCCCGGCACCTAATCCCGAAAAAAATGTTATTCCACTCGTAACAACCTATTATCCAAGCTTGAACTATGGACACATTATGAAAACGATTTCAAACTTATTCAATACCATTAACGACCCAGAAACAAAAAGAAAGTTTAAAGATACCAAACCGGTTTTAGCCTTAAAACAGCCCCCAAATCTTACTTCAATATTGACGAAAGCCAAATTCATATTTAATCCAGAACCTATGCAGTTCGAAATACAAGATCCTGGAATCAAATTATGCCACAAAACTCGTTGCAAATTATGCA
Source organism: Aurelia coerulea (assembly GCA_039566865.1). Taxonomy (NCBI): domain Eukaryota; kingdom Metazoa; phylum Cnidaria; class Scyphozoa; order Semaeostomeae; family Ulmaridae; genus Aurelia; species Aurelia coerulea. The sequence goes on along the minus strand of CM076944.1, from coordinate 1,239,087 downwards.
AACTGTATCTACAGCCTGTCACAAACTTTAAAACAGCAAATGGTAGCATTTGGAATATAAAATCGCACATCACCTGCAATAGCAAGAACGTTATTTATTTCCTTTCATGCAACCTTTGTCATGGTAGTATGAACCATATTGGACAGACAACGAACTTAAGACAGAGAATGAACAACCATATCTCGGAGTCAAGAAACGGAGTGTCGAGTTGTAATTTTCCCAGACACGTGTTCGCCTGTGGAAAAACAAACAATAACATGAAAGAACCTTTTTTCAAAGTATATGCCTTCATGAAATTGAGTGATTCAAACCTTTTATTGGACTACGAAGACAGATTATTCAAACACGGTCATGCCCTTATGAATTAAATTAATTTAGTGAACTCCTGTTAACAAACAATGACGCCAATGATGACGTAAATCATCTGTCACCTAGTTACATGCCTTGTATAAATCGGAAAAAATTTACTCTAACTTTAAATCGTAAAAGTCACACTCTGATGAGAACGTAGGTTCGAAAGGCCTCAGTGTGCCAAAATTTGTCTGTTTCTTTGCGTCCGCCTCCTCCATAGTATATAATTTTTTCTAAACATACATGTATATAAAGGTAAAAACCTACTAACAAAGTTTAAAAACTAAACGAGCATAGTAGAAACCAGAGAAACTAATCAAATACTGTTAAAGGTAACTAATTTACAAAGGGGGTGCAACAATTAGCTTTTCCGATCGAATTTTTGACAGGTTGTATAAATACGAAATTATTTCTTTCATGACAACCGGTTCTGGGATGGAGAAAACAAATCTAAACTTGTCATTCATGTTCAGAAGCCTGATATTTGGGAATAAGTTGTAACACTTTTCTACGAAATCTCGTCTGGTTTGGTTGTAAAGGGGGCATTCTGAGATAAAGTGCATTTCATCTTCAACAATTCCTGCACTGCAAAGTTTACACAATCTATCTTTGACATCTTTATAATTTAATCTTTGGTGTAGTTCGTCTACCGGATTCGACTGCCAGAACGTGGTCACTTGTGCGTAATTTTGCTGTAAAAACTCAATACACTGTAATATAAGTTAGTACATTATATGTTTGTTATTGCGCATGATGAGAATCATTTCAAAGCAAGGCTAGCCTTAGCCTGCGCCGGTGCAAACCGTAGCATGCGATGCGTCGCAGAGAGCAAGGCTTGCTCTTCTCATGTATGGTAAGACGCCGCAAGTGGTCTTTATTGCCGCAGCTGTAGGTATGTCTCTACGGAGGAAAAAGTATATAGGATGGCATCTCCAAAGAAATATAAATCGTTCCTACGAAACGAATAAGCGCGAAAACCCCTCGTGTACTTTCATTGCAAAGACAATAGAGGATTATGGAAAGGTTGGCGTCGGGGGCACATTTTTATCATAAATGCCTCCTTTTTCAGCTTTCGCACAAATTTGAACTTCAAGCTTGTAACTCCGTGAATATTCGATGGATTTGTAAGATTCTGGTGTCGAAGATAAAGATCTTAGAAACATAACAGTGTTATCTATTGGGCTTTTACCATGGGGCCTATTTATCAAGTCGTCGTCAAATCGAACGTCGGACCGTCGTACATAGTAGCTTTGAGCCACAAATGGTGCAATTGCCATGTAAGCTTTAAGTTTTGGTTTTAGTCTAGTTTTCAGTAGACTTGCCCCAAGTCTATCTCTTCCATCCGTCTACCGTTCCCTTTACGGTAGATCCTGGATCTGCCATTTCCTGGATCAGCCATTCCAACATTCCACCCAGAGATCTCGAGATATCTCTCTCTGGGTGGAATGTTGGAATGGCGGATCCAGGCAATGGCGGATCCATGAACTACCGTAAAGGGAACGGTAGACGGATGGAAGAGATTGACTTGGGGCAAGTCTAAGTTTTCAGTCACAAGTGAGATATGATCTTGGTAGACGCTGTAGTTGTATTTCTATGGTTGTGCTTGATTGCCGAAGTTGATGCGGAGGAAAATTTATGAAGCGAAACTTCAAAACTTCCTGCGAAGAAAGATACAAATTTTCCCCCGCAGAAGCACACAAGCTGAACAATGACTGTGGTGTATAACTAACCTGGATATGATATCATGAAAGATATATGTCGAAGAATATACTTCAGTGTGGAGAAAAAAAGATTTTTCGGAAATATCTATATGCTTATTTTCAGCTTGTAAACATTTACTTAGTTCCTTGAAATTGAGTTTTCTGTCATAATTATATTTCTATTTGCATCCTGTCGTGGATAGCCCTAATAGCACGTCTACAAGAATATTTTTTCAGCAGTAGGCTGTTTGTTGTTTTGATGATCAGAACAATTGTTTGCTGGTGGTTTCGCTTAAAATTAGCATTGGGTTTTTTATCGTTGACAAACAGACAGCACATAAACTTAATTTTGTAATTAAAACCCAAGACTTGCAGGATATTATCTTCAAATTTGCGTCGATAGCAAATGAAAAGGTCGAAATACTAGACAGGCATTGAAAACCCATTCATTGAGAATAAGATTTAAACACTTATACTTTGTGTTCAAAGCAGTTAAGAGCCAAGGAAAAGTATCGACTTCAATTTGAAGAAATTGTGAAAGTAATAGTTGGATTTTGCATGATTCTTCGCTGCCTAAGATCACACGATAGATGTTGCAGATGGTAGCTTGATATGATCGACGAAGCTCCAGGATCAAGGAGTCTTCAGGCACCGACTGGTCTCTAATGCCTGTGAGCTTTTTCGGGCTTGCTCCCAAATTAATTCCTGCTAACAATCATTTTCGTATGGAAGTTAAGGAAAACATCAAACTTCAGATATAAAGACAGGAAGCAAGAGCTTATTTCTTGAGGTACGACACGATTACAAGTTAGGGTTGATCGCAAATCACAAAAGAAAGAAATACGCGATTCACAAGAAATACAGCCATGTCAAATTCAACGATTTGTCTCCAGAATCGTGTTTTACCTGAAATTGAATGCGAACATTGGAGAAAGCAGTTTCTAGCTCTTGGAATATTCAACACGATATATGCAGGTCCAGTCATCATACTCAACGCAATGTTCATATTAACAGTGATTCTTAGCAAAACATTACATTCTCTCCCTAATTACTTGCTGCTGACATTGTCAATAACTGACTTCCTTCATGGTGCCGTGACCCAAATTCCATATGCTGTCCAATGCATCATTATGTATCATGGCGGTGATCCTGGTGTTGTGGAAACTTTTGTTCCTTATGCAGGATACGCTTTGGGGCAAGTTTCATTCATCACACTGGGTACAGTGTCATTCGAAAGATATCTTGCGATTGTTCATCCATTTATATATCAAAGAATATCGAAGCGACATTTCTTGATGGCTGCAATCTCGGTTTCATGGTTTATACCAGTTCTGGTGACACTAATAACGATTGGCAGAAGTTTCAGAATGCTGTTAGGACTTTTATTGTTACAAGTGTTTCTGGGTTGGTTACTTACTTTCTTCTGCTACATAAAAATCATCTTGGCTATCAAGAACCTTTTGAATCGTGACAAACAACGACGTTCATCTCAAAATAGGCAATCAGGCGAAGAAGAATGTCGAGGTGTCTCAACCGTTGCAATTATTCTCCTGGCTGTTGTTTTGTCTTATACACCATTCATAATATGCAGTATTTATTTGGTAGTTCGTAATAAAGACGGAGCCGTCCAGATGTTAACAGTGGTAGAATTTGTGTTGTTACAATGGTCACAAGTTATCACCATGCTTAATTCTGGCTTGAATCCTATTATTTACTATTTTCGCTTGACAGGAGTCAGGCGAGAATTCATGAAATTGTTCCCAATTAAAAAGCGCAGAAGAAAGGTTGGATTTGGAGAAAATGCATAATTTTGGCGACCCTAGGTCCCCCTTGATCCTTCGTCAAAGTGAGAATGCCTCCAAGAGAAAGAATGCACTTTTCGGCCAGTTTTTCCTGTTAATCTATTTCCTCAATTCATATTCATGTGGAAAAGTGTCACCTATGTGCCCATGAGTTCCATGCACAAAGGGTCTGGTCCCCAGAGTAGCTATATCTTTAGTTAATTGCGACGTAAGTCAATGAAAACTTGTGCAAATCGAAAAGAGGACGATGCGGCCAAAGAACCAAGAAGAATGTATGAAGTATTTTGCAGAGATGATATAAACATTATGATCCAGTTACAAAGTTTGAACAAATTCTTCATACGATGCAGAGAAAGAATCAAAGAGCAACTCTCAAATGTTTCGAACGCAAAATTTGAAATCATGGTACAAACAAGCAGCCTGAGACTGTTAATGGGCTAGCAAACTAGCCACAAAATTGCAAATTTTAGAATCACCCCTCTTGCTTAAGATGTAATTAAACTCATTTCAAAATATCAAAGTCATCGTTTTCACTCTTGCGTTCTGATTGACTTATGATCAGAGTATTGAAAAATGAGTACAGTACTCAACACTGCTTCTGTTGTTGTTTTAGTTAAAAACGAGGATTCTAGAAATGGGAGCCAGGTGAGGGTATGAGGGGGTAAATGCACCCAAATTGCAAGAATCTGACTGAAATTTTAATTGAAAAATTCAATAAAAATTTCGAGGTATACCTCTTTACTCCTCCCCCCAGTGAAAAATTTTGTACTTTTATCCCCTCATTATTTTTGTCTGGAACCGCCAATGGCACTTTCAACCATTGCTATTGAGTGGAATATGGTATCATTGCTTCTCAAAAAAGAACATTTCAAACAACAAATTTTAAATAAATTGAGTTTAGTATCGCTGATCTTCAAATCATGATTTTATAACTATATCATGTACCATTCATAATTTCTATTTCTGCTGTTTCTGCTCTAAAGGATGATGAAAATGACATGATATTCAATGGACCTTTTAGCTACTTTAAAACGGAATCTGAACCAAACGATAATTTGACACATTTTGGAGAATCTTCGAATGTACAGAACAGTGATAGAAGCTAACGCGCCACTCAATAGAACCTCTGGTATAAAATACAGAGAGGGCGCCAGGGAAGAAATGTTAGGGGGGCAAATACTGTCAGAGTGCCGACAGTGAGAATTTTTTTATGAACGAGTTCAATTCTAGTTCACAGAGATGACAACGCAGCAAAGAAATCTGGAGGTGCAGGTTATGAAAATGCCGACAGTGCTTAAAAATTGTCGAAAATTTAAGTGCTGATGGGGGGGGGCTGAATGAAATTTTGGGGGGCTCCTGCCCCCCTAGCCCCCTCCCCCGCTAGCGTCATCCCTGATAAAATGTATAAAAATATCGCTTGATCTGGGCTCTTTTATAGAATAGCTAAAAGGTCTAAAAATCAATATTCTACTCTATTTCGGTTGATGCATAAACTATTGTCTCTCTACTTGACAAAACAGCAACAAACCAACTTAGCCTGGGCACAGACTTTACTGCTGTTGCGGAGGAGGAAGGGGAGGTAAACAAACTGGGCAAGACTGAGGCAAGACCTGCCTTCAGAGTGCAAAAACCCCGGAGGCCAAAAACGGGACTCTAAATGACACAGCTGTATTGGGAAAAATTTCTTTGAGTAAACAGACATGCCGGTGCAATTAAACTGCAGCATGGCATCGTCGCTAAGTTTCCAGAAGTTTCATAACCTTTAAAATCAGCATAATTTCACTGGAAAGCCACCCGATAACCAACATTAAAAAAATTCTTAAACGGAATGTCGCAACTGCTAGGATGTAATGTTTATTAAAAACAAAAGATTAGTTTACTGGATGTGCCAAGAGGTTCTTAGACTTTAGTGACAGCTCATTTTTATATCCCCTGAAGACTGCGCAAAAATAAACATGAGAATCAGTTCACTATTCCAATGATTTTAAAACTCACCTAAATTCATTCTGCAAAAATTGTCAAATATATTACTCTCAGTAGGAAATTAACGCGAAAAGGCAAGGAAGACAGTTACTTTAAAGAAAACATACGCGAACAACAGAAGAAAAACATTTCTTATTTTATTCTACAAACGCGATCAAACTGAAATATAACCAAACAGAACTAGAACTAAACAGTACTAAACAGTTTCGATAACTTGGGCCAAGCCGAGCATGAACTAAAAACACAACATGCTGGAAACAGCAGGAAACAAGAATCTTGTAAATCTGATCGTAGTGCTTCATTGAAACGAAAGTGGCGCCTTTTTAAGGCTGATTTCCAGTCAGTGCAATCTTCCGACCATACGGGAATTCTATTGTTTATGAAAGAAAAGTCGCTCTGAATTTGAATAGAAAAATCTATTGTGTAAATCAGCTCGTTCGGAAAATTCCACTGACTGAAAATTAGCCTTAATAGACCATGACGTTAAAAGATCTTTAGCAGGGAGACCTTACCAAGATGCTTTGCGAATTCTATAGAATATATGAATATTCTAATCAAAGTTAAAAGTTATACGCGACTTTTAAAATCGCGTTAATTTCATAAGTAGGCCCCGGGTGACCCAATAAAAAATGGACATTTTCCAAAAAAATCGACTAAAATTGATTATGTTACCGATTAAAATTTTATTTTGAGCTTTTGTATTAAAGATTGAATTAATTTCTAGAGGTATCTTTATCTTATTCCTAAAGGAAAACGACCATGAAATCTCATTTTTTGGAAATTCGTCGTTGGTGCTGGTATTGTGCAAAATCATGAATTTTCATGAAAAGCCATTTTTGAGACATCATATGACATTTTAAGTCCTATGACAAAGAGCTCATTCACAAACGTAGAAGAACAAACTGAGTGGTTTGGCTGGACGGCTGGACCACATCAAAACCAGGTAGCTCTCAAAAGTAGGAATTCCCACACGCGTTAAATGGCAAATATCTATCAAATTGATTTGAAACCTGACACAAATGCACCAAAGGATATTTTTGAGATCGGCAAACAAGCAAATGTTGGCGATTTTGCGAAAATTGTAATTTTTTGGGTCGCCCGCTACTCAATTATGAAATGTGAAGAAAATTGGTTTGAATATCCATAAAACTGTTATCAAGTTCAAAAACATTGCTTACTCCTTTTAACTAATCATAGAATACTTTGTCTGCCTCTGTATTTACACCGTTTCCCCTAGTATCATATTCCTATCTGTGTGAACTAAAACAATATCTGTAAATAAAATCTGATCCTCCGATGCAGTACCAATATCTGCAACAGTTACATTGGAAGATTTGAAAGACTCTCTGACTTCATTCAACTCTTGGTCTTCTGAGCTCTGGATGGAAATGTTTACAGGCTTGTCGCTTTTGCGATCATAGACCTTCCAATTTCTGTTAGTCGTTAAAGCTGCCTTCCAGAACATTTTGATATAAATAGTGAATCCAGCACAGTATACCAGACTTAGAATCGACAAAATGCATGCAATATACAAAGCAATGCAAGTTGGTGTTGTGCATCTTTCGGTAACTGCAACTGAAAATGCGATGCCAGACGTGGAGAATGTTGCCAATGCATAAATGATGTAGAAATAAAATACGAAATTGTATGTGCCTGTTGGTATTCGCCACTGCGAGAGAAAGAGAGGGGAGCTCATTAATACTAGCCATCTACCAATAATTATACTACCAAACATTGAATAACCAAATCTCCACCCTAGAGAATCACACCTTTACTTTAGTTCAGCTTGATTCATTCTTCATTCGAAGAAAGTAAGAAATGGTCTTCTTTTCGCTGCAATGCAAAAAGATGAAGGGCTTTGATCAAAGTTTCAGCCCCCTTTGCAAGTTGTTGGAAGAAGACCGCTCAAGAACCGTTCATTTCAGGAAGAAAAGTTCAATCTCAACACAGTGAAATCTTTGTATATTTCATGCCATCATCATGCAAATCATCATACCTTCAGATAAATATGGTTGAAAATGGCTCTAGTCAGAGCCAAAACATTCAAGAATTGTCAAGGCCTTAGGGGAATTGACTCATAATTTCCATAAAATGATTCTAGTTATATGAATAATGAAGAATGAAAAACAATTCTGGGCACTCCTCATGATGTATCTACTGAGTGTCCCAAAAATATGTGCGCTATTTGAATAACCAATGTGAAGGAGCCATAAATCCAACTCTCCCGTTTTTCAGATTTACGAATAGAAGAAACTTTAACTCAGAGTTTGGTACTGAGTTTGAGTAAATCTAACTAGCTGTTAACGCAGTTAAGTAAGTGCTGCTCGTAGCATTATTGATAATAACATTACGCAGATTGTCAAAAGAATAAATGTCAGAGTGGATATTTTGGAGCATGTGGTTGAAACCAAGTTGAATTTAAGCTTTTTAAGGTAAAACAATTAAAAAAAACCATGAGAACTGTTTGTAACTGTCAAGACTGCATCAAACGACTATAATAATCATTAAAACTCAATGCGATATTAATCTCACTTCAAGTCTTCAATTGCAATTTCAAGACTCAGTTAATCAATGTCAGTTCATTTTGTACTTTCTTGGACTGCAAGGTTTTCTTTCTCCTAGGTGGTACCTCAAATAGTGTATGGTCTTCTTTCTCATTTGGCCATAGATCAACACTGCTATTTCAACACACAAAGTGTTCCCCTTTTCAATTCTGTGTCAAATAACAGGCTTTGTACTTTGCCTCAAATGAAAGCAAGTCTTGAGGGTATATGATGTACAACAGTTGACCACAACAATTCTTCAAAAGTTCATCTGGTGACAGTTTGTATCAAAGTTAAAAGGTCACAAGGTGTGAAGAATGGTCACAGAAGCAATGCTGATCCAATGCTTTTTGGTTTTTGTAAGAATGTGCATCCAGAAACTAATTTGTAAGATAACTTTCTTATGCTGCGTTGGTCTTTGAATGTCAATGGTTAAAGAAGCAAATACTGATCCAATGCTGTGCAAACTGTTACAGGAATATGAACAGCTGATATGCAGAATGTGATCCAATGCTGTGTTAATCTTTACATGGGCTGTCACAAATTAATAACGTTATCTTTCACTTCTGCAACAAAATACATGAGATATTAAGCTTTTGTTTATGAGATGTATATGTGCATGGTCATATGGCAACATTAAAGGGGCCTTTGCAAGGAGCATGGTTTGTGAACACACCATTGTGTGGTCTTTTCGTTCTTGCCATTTTTACAGTCCACGAAAATGACCACCAATAAAAAGATGGCACATGCAAGGTATGGTGGCTGGAAAGGCCGATTTAAGTACATATATTCCAACTGAGTAGATAACAGAAATATACTGACAAGAAAAATCTGTGCTAAAGGAGGGGAAAAATTAATCAAGAAGCCAATCAAAATTCTTTCAGGTGCAAAGAATCATGGTTGAAAGATCCTTTCAATTATCTTTCTTTTGCAATCCTCTCTTGTGATTTTCTATGCAATGGGAAATTATCTCTTCTGTTCTAAAAAAATTCATGGAACATTTATGCACTAGATGTTTGCAGTTTTAAGCAAAAAGAAAACTAGGCCTGCTGTTCTAAAGTGCAACAATACTCTACTAAAAGATTACATAAAACCCTGAGTTTGTATTGTGAAAAATAGATACCATGTACCCATCTAATATGAAAATTGCATGGTTGTTATTTGTGAAAATCTTTAAGTGCTGTATGCAAGGGAATGAATGGTGAATCATTACAATAATGGGCAATTCACTGTTTATAACCACAAATGGGTGATTCACTTTTTCTTTCCACAATGGGAAGTCACTGTTGTCAGGTGCCTCAGTGGGAATTTCTGATATATTGGCTTTTATTGCTACAAGTGGCAATACCACAATGGGTTTATACGTTTAATTTGTTGCCACAAAGGGCAGGTCATTGCTGTTTATTTGTGAAAGTGTAAGAAATGTTTAGGTAGGCCTAGTCTAGGCATTCGTTGATGACATCTTCCTGGAACCTGTCCGCTGCAGAAGAACAAATTGTCAACACAACAGAGTGCATAAAGAGAAATCCTCTCTTATTCACTGTGAAATGAGATGTAAAAAATGATTTGATACGTACTAGAGTCCGTGAAAATTCCCTTCTTCTGCGTGGGCAGCATTTCAGTCGGCGAGCACGATGCTTGTTTGGTATTTGCATCCATACAAACATACAAACAACACACTCATCGACACAGGAATTCCAATCAACCCGTCTAAATTCTGCTACGCGCATGCGCTAAGCAGCAACAAGTGGTTGCTGATTTATTGAGAAAGAAAGGTTAACCTTATAACTTGAATCTTAGCAAGTTGTGCCAGGAAACCCATTGGTAGTAATTAATGACCAAATAAGTCAAGAACATTTACCAGGCTGCCCGCAGAACGCAATATTGTCGGGCTAAAAGGACTTCATCACTTTTGAGCAGCAAAATGACCGATGGACACATGTTCCGCCAGCACTTCCAGTACAAAGACAAGGCTAAACAGATCAAGTTTTAGCCTTATAGCGGGGATTATGATCTTGTTGTGACCTTGTCCTAAACTTTGAAGAAAATTACGAGGCTATCAGTAAGATTCCAAGTTACAACCTGTCACTGTCTTAACGCAAGGCTTCCACTAGGGTAATTAGCATTTTTCAAGCCATTTACAAGGCTTTTCTAGGTTAGAACAAGGTTACAAGGCCATAACTGCAAGGCTTGTACATGGCTTGCACCTGGCCTTGTATTTTATTTTCGTACAGGTTGTGTGGCACATTATCATTTTAGCAGCCCTAGATGTTACAGTAAATATTCTTGGTTATCAGATAATCCAATTTGTGACTTTCACTTGTGAACATCAGAAAACCAGGCTAGGTACATTTTTTCAGCCATTTTCTTTGATTCTAACATAATGGAGAACAATAAATCCTCTGGTTTTGAGGTAGCCAATAATTTTGACTTTCTTGCTCCATAAATCAGCAACTACAAATCAGATTTACTCAAAGTTGGTGTCAACCTTTAAGTTGAAATCTCTTCTATTAACAATCTTAAAAATGGGAAAATTTAATTTATGGCTGCTCCGCAGCAGCTACACAAATGGCGCACATGTTTTTTGGGACACCCTGTATTGCCCTCCATTAAATTAAATTTCCATAAAAGCATACCTTGACTAAAGGCTTACAACCAGTAGATTTTATGTTGATCTTTGATAAACATATCTCACAGCTTTTTCTTCTAGTTTTATGAAACCATGTAAGCATACATCTCTCATGAATGTACTTGGCAGAGCCATCACATTTGCATGGTGAATACAAGGGCTCCGTACCATATTCAAAGCACACTCGGCAAACTGGCTGTCCATTTGTAATCAATGAACCTGTCACACTTTCTTCTCCATCATGATCATTGTATGTGTTTGGTCCTCTGTTTGTTAATTGTTGAGGTATTAAAGGTGGTGCACATCGGAGCAGGCTGTCATCACAACTGTATCTTTGAAGAGATTTCCACTCAGTCTCATTATTATTTGATAGATCAAGGCAAGATTTGCAAGCCATTTCCTGAGAAAATAAAATTAAAGAACGTCAGCTGGTCAAGATAATTTGGTTGTTGCAAACACATCTATTAAAATAGAATTACAGCAGTGCTGTTTGAAGGACTGATACTCTAACATGATGAAAATGATGAAATTCTGCTAAAATGCTAAATGGGATCTGAATATTTTTGTTGAGTTTTTACCAACAAATCAAAAGACCAACGAAGTAATGATTATCCAAAAGCTTCAAAGTGCAATGGGCAAGAAGAAAATTTGATTTTGCTGGGGCCCAGCTCGATGGTATCATTGCAACATACAATGGAAAAACAGGGCCTAGGCCCCTGCCCTGGCTACCCCTCCATCTCGGCGGTCCTAACTATGGGACATGGTATCATATACAACGGAAAATGTTTAGGGTACTCTTGGAACCATTGATCATGTATACTTTTGGCAAAATTTCTATGCGACACAGACAGGGGGTCTTTGGAAAACTAAGACCCAGAAAACGTAGACCTAAGACCACGAAAACGAAGACCCAGAAAACGAAGACCACGAAAACGAAGACCCGGAAAACGAAGACCACGAAAACGAAGACCACGAAAACGAAGACCACGAAAACGAAGACCCAGAAAACGAAGACCCCAGCATATGTGGTTTAAATGCTACACGTTTTTTTATAAGAAACTTGGATCAGCACTTAGTACTAAAAGTTTCTTAATTTCGCATGAAAATTTCGGTATTTTAGTAGTAAAAGTTTCTTAATTAGTTTCTTATTTTTTTGGGCCTAAAATTGCGGTATTGTTCGAAGTTGAGCTTTCTTCTCGAGAAAGGGCTTCCATTTTGCATTGACATTGTCATCAAGAAGAAGCCATGCACATCAAGGCAAAAAATTACCAATTTTGCAGTGAAAAGTCAAGAAAAGACGAATGTACCTTTGTTAGAGAGACATAGAATAAGAGAGACATACAGAAATAAAGTTTTAGAGTTTCTTAACTGTTTTTGAGCGTAGTACTAGAGTTTCTTAAATTTTTGGTCATCGTAGTACTAGTTTCTTATAAACCAGTTTCTTATAAAAAAACGTGTAGCAGAACGATGATGTGCATACATTATCTACAAAAACCAAAGGTTTCTGAAAGCGAGCTGCATATATTTTCTATTTCTCTCCTTTCTATTTCTTACTTAGTTTCTTTTATCTTATTACTCGGAAGGTAATACTTGAGAAATGTCCAAACATTGTGCAAGCTTCCAATAGGAGTACTCATAGTTCCTTCTGAGTTTCTTAAAGGTTCCATAATAACTTTCATGTTCACTGCATGTGCCCTCATGAACAGTTCAAAGCAAGGTTTTTTGAAGCCTTTCCAATGTTTAGAAATTCCGAGTAATATGATAGGCCTACAGGAAACAAGTGAAAAAAAAGTAGAATTATCGGGGTCTTCGTTTTCGTGGTCTTCGTTTTCGTGGTCTTCGTTTTCTGGGTCTTCGTTTTCTGGGTCTTCGTTTTTGGTTTTTGTAGATAATGTATATGCACATCATCGTTCGTTGTAAGAGCATCAAACACAATTTGGGTCACAATAGGTTATATTTAGATGGACCCTGTCCCCCTAGCTAAGTTGACTTACTTTAATTATATCAGATCTTGAGTACTCAGAGTTTCTTACGAGTTTCTTAAACAAATGCCATGCCCTCATAACCATTTCAAAAAAAGGTTTTTGAAGCTTGCCCAATGTTTGGACATTTCTCAAGTATTACCTTCCGAGTAATAAGATAAAAGAAACTAAGTAAGAAATAGAAAGGAGAGAAATAGATAATATATGCAGCTCGCTTTCAGAAACCTTTGGTTTTTGTAGATAATGTATGCACATCATCGTTCTGCTATCATTTAAACCACATATGCTGGGGTCTTCGTTTTCTGGGTCTTCGTTTTTGTGGTCTTCGTTTTCTGGGTCTTCGTTTTCGTGGTCTTAGGTCTTAGGTCTTCGTTTTCTGGGTCTTAGTTTTCCAAACACCCCACAGACAGGGTATACTTTTGGGGACTTTTTATGCAACAGGGTCATTCATGGTGTGGAGAGGTTTTCCGCACACCTCGTCACTTCCCTAATCAAGTACCCCAAACAAGCAATTTTACTAAAGAAAAACTCATATCATCATTTTATTGAAGGATCCTAAAGCCCTGACCCAATGAGCAAATGCTGTTTGCAAAAATTTGAGATTTGCTTGCCAAGCAAACTGTTTGTCCATTTGGCCACCAATGCAATCCATTGATTGACAAACTTTATGACAAGCAGGGACTGTGGAGCTATATTGAGCTATATTGAGTTGGGGGGGGGGGGGGTAAACCATTGCATTTTTTTTGGAAAATTTATCATTATTTCACTGAATTCATTTTGCTTAGTTCTTAGTTTTGTTCAAGTTTTTTTAGTTTAGTTCTAAAATACCTCTTGCCATTACACTTTTGAATAAATCAAGCTGGATTGGCTTGCGTGTGATTCAGGTATTCTCTTTCGTTATGCTCCAATGAATCATCTGCAAGCCTTTAGAAGTTAAGATTGAAACATTTTGCGGTCCCTGATGACAAGCAGGAAATGTCTAACTTTTCAAAACATTGCCCAATGAATCATCCTGCATGCCCAATGAATCATCCTCCGATGGCGGTGGGCGATTTTGTCAGATGGATCTCAGGGTGGCTCGTTGCTGATTTGCTCAGTTCTGTCCTGTGGCACCATTAGTGGTGCTTTATTAGGGGTGGTGCTAGAGCGATTGGCTGGCGGGTGGCCCTGTTTGATGTTGGATGGGGCTGCTGGCTCTTGTCGTTGTTGGGGTGGCGGGCTGGGTAAGTGGGGCGTTGTCATCTGTCCATGGGCTGGGTGTCCTGCCCTCTTGCATTTGCGTTAGAGATTACCTTTCATGGGGTAGAGGGTCTTCTTTCTAATTATTGCAATGGTCCATTACAAGGAATTTTAATGTGGCTGCACTTATTGATACGTAAAACCTCCAGATAGAATTAGAGCATACATATTTATTTATACATATTTATTTAGTTTATTTTTGAATTTGATTAGTTTCTCCTTATAATGTAGTTAGAAGCTTATTTAGTTATTCGAAATAAAATAAGAAGAAAACAACAACACCAACTGCGAAAGTCTGCTTGTTGAGTACTAGCGACCAAACGAGAAAGCACTGTTTAACAGCAAATCGAAAAATAACAGCACATTTGCCCTTGCTACAACTGTTGTATTGGGGATCACTTAACGGCCTTAACCTTGATTCTAGGAGGCCCAACTAAGGAGAACTAGGACTAAGCCTAAGCCTAGGCCTAAGAGTAGAAGCACAATGCACCAGAAAAGGATAGATTGATAAGATCGCAAAGTACAAACAAGAACCTTGAAAGTTTAGGCCCAGGCAAGATAGATATGATGAAGACAGACGACAAGCCTGGACCTATTCATACAACGACAATTTTGTTCTCAGCTGGTGGTGGGGTCTCATATTTATTGGTTGATGGCGGCCTATAGGCCTAAACAAATTTCAACAGCAGCAATAAAATAATGCGGTTGATCAAAATCTAGATCATCGGTGATTCCATAGATAATTTTATGATATTATCCAACAGATACTTACTTATCTTTTGGCATATCCTTTACGTGAGTCGACGGTCGTTGTAAAGTCGTTGTCTTTGCTGTTTCGCTTCCTTCCTTTGCTCTTGCTATGAGGAAGTGTAATCTCCTTCCCAGCGGTTCGCGATGTTTTGCCAGCCTGGTTCCCTGTGGGTCAACTTGACCGCGTTCGCGTGAGGGTACTGGGGGCCAGGGAAGCGATTTGTTGACCTTTGTTCACGCGCGGACGAACAGCCGCCGCCCCATCGCCACATGTGCCCACCACTACTGGGATAACATATCAAACCAAAGGGCAGCAGCCAACTTCATCCTCAGGGCCTTTTGTCATATTGGGACGGGACCCCCATCCACCCACTAGCCCGCACCCGCAGATAAAATTTGCAGTTGTGTATCGCCTAACATCAAATGAGAGACAGAATTTTCTACACAAACTTTATAACTTTATATTTTCTATAAAAGTTATTTCTCAACATATTATGTCCAGGATTGTAGTTAGTTACAGGTTAATTTGGCAGGATATAATTCTTTTACAGGAGGATTTGTCTTCAAATTAGGGCATTCATTTTGAATGAAAGATGAACATTCTGTTTGGTATTGCCAATAAAACTGCAAAATCACCTTTTCGACTGAAATTTCGAGACGGAGCCCCTTTAATCAGAGATGCCAGAAATCACAGAAAAATAAAGTGGAAATCAGTCTTTTTCTAAAAAATTTCATATGCTTCATTCAGCTAGTATATGATTTAATGTGAGAGAAATAAATGCATGTGTTCAACATCGAAAGATTGCTGTGTATAAGCCAAACAATTCATATAGTAGCTCAAAAAGTGCATAGGGCAAGCTAAACACGCATGCAACAAGATATCAACTGATACCAACATACAATGTATGGGTGTTTCAGAAAAAACGCAACTCAGCTATAACTGAGAATCTTTAAAAAGTAACATTTGAGTAGATGCAATCCATACCATCTGACAGTACAATCTTTTTTCTTTCTAGTTATATGCAGTTTAAGTACCGGGTGTCCCAAAATGATGTATTATCGTTTTATTGCTTATATGTCCATAACAGATGAACCCGATTTTCGAAAACTGGTAAAACCACAACCAACATCTTGAAATACATTTTAGCTTTTAGGCAATCAAATAAATCAAATTGTTTGAAAATAGGTTCATTGGTTATGGACATGTATATGGCAAGCGAAATGCACAAGAATTCGAAAAACCTAGTTTATCGCCGATAAACCCACTTTTTCGATCGAGAAACTAGGTTTTTCACTGATAAAGTAGGTTTATCGATCGATAAAGTGGGTTTATCGGCGATAAACCTAGATTTTCGATCGATAAAGTGGGTTTCTCGCCGATAAAGTGGGTTTCTCGCCGAGAAACCTACTTTATCGATCGAAAAACCCACTTTATCGACCAGAAACCCACTTTTTCACCGAGAAACCCACATTATCAATCGAAAAGTTAGGTTTTCATCGATAATGTAGGTTTTTCGGTCGATAAAGTAGGTTTTTCGATCGATAAAGTGGGTTTTTCGCTGATAAAGTTGGTTTCTCGGTGATAAAGTGGGTTTCTCGTTTGGAAAAGCTGGATTTTTCGCACGAAAGTTTGGTTTTCCATCAAAACCTTTTTTTTCAATAAAAAATTCCAGTATTTCAATGACAACTTTACAACGGCCTATTGAAAACACAAGGCAACATGGATGGATAGTTAAAATGCGGGAGGCCAGATGCATCTGGCAGATGGTATAGTTTGAGCTGCAACGATTTTGGCTTTGGTCCACGTGGCTTTTTTTGGTTTAACCCGCGATGGCCCATTCAATTTCTTGCCATACTGCAGATGCCGTAAGCTCTGCACATTTGAAATCGCATTTGATAGCAAGTCTTGAAAATCATCATCGTCATTGCTGTTCGCCATCATTTTGATACTCACAATGATAAACCCCTCCAAGTACCGGCAATGGAAGGATATTTTCTACAGGATATTTTTAGGGGGGATATTTTCTACAGGTGACGCAACTGTATACTCGTATTTGAAACGCTGTGGTCCTAAACATTCATAATTACGAGATAAATGGACTGTAAATTGTTCATAATTTGGATAATTCAATCATTTGCTTGAGCTGAAAAGAATCTATATTCAAAATATTCCAACAATGCAAACATGCTTTACTCGATCTGTTTGTAATATTATGCGTACACACCCGGCTTTGGAACACCACGTTTTTCTCATCGAAAAACCCACTTTCTCGCTTGAGAAACCAACTTTATCGCTGATAAACCCACTTTATCGATCGAAAAACCTACTTTATCGATCGAAAAACCTACTTTATCGATCGAAAAACCTACTTTATCGATGAAAACCTAACTTTTCGATCGATAATGTAGGTTTCTCGGTGAAAAAGTGGGTTTCTGGTCGATAAAGTGGGTTTCTCGATCGATAAAGTAGGTTTCTCGGCGAGAAACCCACTTTATCGGCGATAAACCCACTTTTTCGATCGAGAAACTAGGATTATCGCCGATAAACCCACTTTATCGATCGAAAAACCTACTTTATCAGTGAAAAACCTAGTTTCTCGATCGAAAAAGTGGGTTTATCGGCGATAAACTAGGTTTTTCGAATTCTTGTGCATTTCGCTTGCCATAAACGTTCTAGCATCTGAAATAGGCCATATTGATATTTATGCGAAAACTTGCCCTGTGTACCAGAGCCTCAACAATTGTTCTTGTCATAATTTTTTATTTTTGTTAGCTCTGGTACCCAGGGTAATGAAAACGTCAATTAAGTGATCAACATTTCCACAAACGCCCTACCTGTACGTCATCGGAAAGAAGATAGATTATGCTTTCAGATAGCTTCTGTGCAGAAGCTACTTTCCACTGCGAAGGAGGGCTAACGAGAATCTCAATGGCTCTCCTTCGCAATGGAAAGTTAAAGGCTGCACGCAGGCTAGCATTCAGATGGTATGCGTCAAACAGATTCAAATATTATTATTTCCTGAAGAATCTCGAATAAAGTTGGGCTGCTTTTTCTGAAACCCCCTGCATAAAGTGCAAAGTGCAGTGTAGACGTAGGTGCTGGGAGGTGCTGACGGAAGTGTTCATTTATCGTAAAAACGTCATTGCTCGTGATGGTATCTGTGTCTATGTGGCTATACTGTTTGGGACCCATCCTGGAACCATGTACGGATAAGTGAGATAGCCTTGCTTAAATCTTTTTGCATTTCGGGCATCCAAGATTGGTTTAACTCTGAACATCAAATCGATGTATGCCTTTTTGACGACACGACGTAATGCAGGGTTCGTCAGTTCATTGCTGTAGTCAAACATGGTGTCATATTGCAGAGTACCAAGCAGGAATCCTAAAGTGGATTGTAGCTGGAAAAAGAATTATTCCATCTCAATAATAAGAATCTGAAAAGTGTTTTACATTGAATGGGTAAGTGTTTTACATAAAAAGGCCTAAAGTTTTACATTAAAAGCTCAAATGCTTGGACTGAATGATTTTGAGATTAATGTCAATCAATGCAAATAAACAAAAAGAACAAAAACCGGGTTTCCTTTTGGAGCCAAAAGTAATAACATTTTGCAAAAAATTTGCAAGTAACTGAATGAGCGATAGGACACCAAGTGTGTGTAAGTTTTATCAGTGTGTTCTAAACTTATTTTTACTTGGTAGTGAGGCAACATATCACTGTTCCGTGAATTGAAATTTTCAGTAGTTAGCCACCTTAAGTGCAGATCCACCTTAAGCGTTAGCCTCCATCTAGGTTTACGCTTCTTAAGGTGGATCTGCACTTAAGGTGACTAAATAACTGAAAATTTCAATTCACGAAACAGCGATAAGGTGGCTCACTACCAAGTAAAAATACGTTCAAAACCCACAAAAAATTGGTTAAGGTGGCTCGCTACTGATAAAGCTTACACACGCTTGGTGTCCTATCGCTCACGGTAACTGTAGTAATTTAGCACCCATTTCAGCTTTTGTGAGGATATTACTGGGAAAATGACCTCAAATGGCCAATTTTGTATTGTATCACGGGGTTAGAAAACGGCGATGTCATTGGCTGCTTAGCGTGAAATTGGATAATTTTCACACGCTCTGGCAACCAGTAAGGATTTGAAGTTTATTTTCTCTAGAAACAGGAGTGATTGGCCAAGGGAGCAAGGAACAGCCTAAAGGCGTCAAATTTTTGCGAAACTTTAGCCCCATTCCTTCAATTGAATTGATCCAAGGAAACTTTTTGTAATTTGCCCTGGTAGCGGTACTACCTTTCATAGTTTACTATTTAGCAATTTGAATACGTCTGTGGAAGCAGATGACAATAGTCAGAAAAACCCCCTTTTTCTCACAGAAACAAGGGTTTTCTGCCTATCCGCGTATAAAAGATTGGGTTTTTCTGCTGGTGACATCCGCTGCCATATACGTCACAACTTCAAAAGCCAGGAGAAATGTTTAAAATCCTTTAAATAATGATGACATCACAAATGCTCTCTGGGGTTATGGCAAATTACATAAAGTTCTCGTGGATCAATTCAGCAGAAAGAATGGGGCAATACAAACATGTTACATGTTCGATTTTAAAGTTTCGACGCTTATGCTGTCACTTGTCAGGAACAAAAACATAAGATCCTTTTGGATGATTACAAAGTCCGTCCTGAGCTAAGCAAGCATAAGAAAATCTGAAAATTGATTTCTTCATAACCCCAAATGATCGTTGATGCTGTTTTTATCTACAGTCAGAGAGATGAGTGTTGCTGCTAAAGTCGCCTTCAATAGAAAATCAAGCGCCTTGTATGTCTCAAATTAGATGTCATGTGAGATTTACGATAATGCAAAATTACTTATGTTTATGCAGAACCCTGCAGAACGTTTCTATTCGCGGGCATCTAGTTTGAGACAAGCAGTCACGAAAATAACCTCTGTGCAGATTCACATGCATGAAGATGTTTTGGTTCAGTGTGATCACGTGCCTTCCCCCAGTCAATGGGGCCATTGTTTGCTGGAATTCTGCACCTTTCCTCTCAACTTCACCTGCGACGTTTGCATCCGTAGCTGTGTAGGAGGGCGGTCCTTCTACCTTCGGTGATACTGCGAATGCAAGCCTCTGTGCAGGCCGCCGGTTACATCATCCTCCAAGGTTGACTTATTTGCATAATGAGTACTATCAATAAGTGGCTAATGATGCGTTCGTTCTAGAAAACGATTGTTTTAACATCATTAAGCTGCTAATGAAGTCAAGAACGTGCCAATTTGTTGTTGTGCCAGGGTAAACATCATGGTGATTTATCCATCTTGCGGTGTCAAATCTGTCCAACATGAAATAAGCCGACGTCAAATGTTGCTATAGGATCGCAGGAAACTTCTGTCTTGTATGCGCTTTCTGTGCGCTTTCTTTATTTCAGTGCCAATTAGCAGAGATAAAACGTTAATTAATTGTTTTAACGAGCGTGACTGACTTACTTACTTTCTTTCTTTCTTTCTTTCTTTCTGACTGACATCGGAGCCCCTTCTTAGATTACAAAGGACTTTGTAATCAAAAATGGACTACTTTGGCTGTAAATGCGACCGATGCCCCTTTAATCATGGGTTTTGTGGACACGATTTGTTTCGATCGTGTCCACAATACCTGGCCTAAATGTTACTAAATGAATGAATGTAGTTCGTTACCTTGCTCGTCTTCATTTCATGAGTATCTCTGCTCTTTTGCCTCGGCAGCCATTCTTGCTTACTTTCAAATTCAACGGCCTAAGGTTTTTGAACAGTGCCGCGCTCTAAACTAGTTCCCAGATCGTCGCAGCCCTCGAACGACTCATCCTGAAATATCCTGAAATTTCAATTTCAATTTCAGGATGAGTCGTTCGAGGGCAGCGACGATCTGGGAGCTAGTTTAGAGCGCGGCACTGTTCAAAAACCTTAGGCCGTTGAATTTGAAAGTAAGCAAGAATGGCTGCCGAAGCAAAAGAGCAGAGATACTCATGAAATGAAGACGAGCAAGGTAACGAACTACATTCATTCATTTAGTAACATTTAGGCCAGGTATTGTGGACACGATCGACACAAATCGTGTCCACAATACCCATGACGTTAGCTGGTGCTGAAATAGCATTGTTGATAATTTCGTAACAGTTATTTTGTTTAAATTAGTATCCCCAAGAAATTTTCCAGTAAAACATGATATTCTTTGGCTTAGAATGTATCCCATCTTTAAATTGGAAACTTTCATAATTTGGTAACAGGTTTCCATGAATCACCATAAAATGATAGCTGCATAAAACAGGAAAGACAACAATATTTAGATGCTATCCCCGTATATTATTCATGCACGGAGTGCTATACTTCAGTATAGGGCAACTATAGAAAAATCAACCTCCTCCCCACAGCTTTTTTCATATTGGGACGAGCCTTTTCGTCTCCGTCCCAATATGATGAAAGGCTCTGGGAACAAGGCTGTAGAAAAATATGAGAAAAATGCCCGTATGCATCCTACGTTTAAGACTTGAAAAAACGAGCATTTCAATCAGGCTCCAACACAATAAACAAACTGCCCATTTTACCAGACTCTCAAAAAATGAGTCTTTCTGCAAAATCTCTCATTTTGAAGAGCATCTTAGTGTTTTGAAGGTCTGCTAGACAGGGTATCAACAAACCTTGCCAAGGCCTTTATATGGTGGTTTCTTTCCATTTGCAGATAGTTCGTTGATGAAATTTTGCAATTCGTAATCACGAAGTACGTCCGCGTCTCTTTTGTAAATCCTAAAAACAACAACAACAACAACATATTATCGGTAGCTTTATTCCGAGGTCTGATTTCTATGTGTTTTCAATGAGCATGAGCTGATGTGATATAATTATTTATACACGAAACTACCCTTCAGCTTAAATACAATAAATACATTGGTTAAATAACAAAAAGTAAAAGTGAAAAAATAACCTATTGTCTGGGAAATTGCCGTTGTCTAATGATGAATTGGATATCATCGACAAAGGCTTTGGCACAAGGTCTCCCACATCTTTGACAATGGTTGTGGGTACTTTATCTGGACCAGCTGCCTTTCCGCTTTTTAGCTGTTTAATTGCATTCAATATTTAATTGCATGAAAACATCGATTTCATTTTGCTCTAGCTTGATGTTTATGCCTGGCATGGAGTGATACGGCACCAGGTGGGTATCAGTATGAAATTTATGTTAGCAGCGAGCCACCTTAACCTTTTGTTTTTGTGTGTTTTGAACTTATTCTCACTTGGTAGAGAACCACTTCATCGCTTTTTCGTAGACTTGCCCAAAGTCTGTTTTGTCAACTGTAATAAGTCTACCGGAAAGTAAATTTTTTTTGACGAAATAGACTTGGGGCAAGTCTACTTTTTCGTGAAGTAACAACTTTCAGTGATGAGCATTTAAGGTGGCTAGCTACTGGTAATTTTAATTCACGAAACAGCGATAAGGTGGCTCACTACCAAATTTTTTTTTCATTCATTTAGCACAATAGCTTTTAAACTATACGGCTACAATATAAATGAGAATAAGTTCAGAACTATGTTCAGAACACACACAAAACAATAGGTTAAGGTGGCTCGCTACTAATAACAATTTCACACTGATCCACACTTGGTGTCCTATAGCTCTTGTTATTGAGTGGTCAAAAGGGACCTTCCTGAATCCTGATCACGTGAAATAAATTCGATATGCAAAAAAATGTTTTTACTCGTCTTCTACCGGGTGCGCCAAAATAAACTATGCACGTTTGCCAGGCCACAATAAATCGTACACTGGACCGATTTTGAAGATTTATGACTTAATCTTTAGCAGAAAGCCTGAATTAGATTCTAGGACTTCTTACAAATTTTTCCGCTTTCAGTTTTAGAGCCAGAAACGAGTTTCTTAAAGTGTTCGTTTTCGAAGACATTGAAAACGATCAAAAAACCTTGATCAAATTTTAAAAGATTCAACATGAATGAACAAAGAGAAAACGTTTTCAGGGGGATTTGGGTGTTTAGTACGCATTCTTGCATAGCAGATTACAATTGGTCGATTTATGAATCGCAAGTCACCACGAACAAGTTCTCTCTCTCTGTCCATTCATGTCGATTCTTTAGAAAACTTGATCGATGTTTTTTTATCGTTTTTTTTTTATTGTTTTCGAAAACTAAAATTTTAGGAAACTCGCTTCTAGCTCTAAAAACTGAAGATGAAAAAATTTGCAAAAATTCCCAGTATCTAATTCAGGCTTTCTGCTAACGATTAAGTCATAAATCTTCGAAATCCATCCAGTGTACGATTTATTGTGGTCTAACAAACGTGCATAGTTTATTTTGGCGCACCCGGTATCATAGGCCAACCTGTTTGGGACCGATTTGACCAAGGGTATCCTCAACGATCCGATCCTCAATAGGAAAATAAATTTGCATAATCACACTTACGCATCAACTAAATCAGATGCAAACTTCGGCAATGCTTGGTAAAGAACTCTTCCATCATCTCGGAAAGGGTAGTAAGGAACCTTGCGTCGGTCATTCATTCCTTGTTTCTGCAAAATTCAAAATATAGTTTAATCCTATTCGCGTGATTTTTGATTGGTCAACACTAACAGACGTTAGAATTACTTATGTTATACACGGATTAACAGGACAGCAATTACTCTGTGTACTATGTCACGAAAACAGTACTGGGAATAAACGCAGTACCTACAAGGTAGGCGCCCAGGCGCTCTTGTTTCAGTATAGTTAGTTATGGGCATAAATTCATTTTTCCGAATTTTTTTTCAAATATCATCATCCTGTCATCATATGATCATGCAAATTTGCTAAAATAAGCCCAAATAACAGATCTTTTCTGCAGGTAGGGAACATGAAGAAACTAACAGTATGAAACTCTTGAGTACCCAATATCTGATAATTTTAAGAAACTTACAGTACTAGCCCGAATTCTCAGCTTTTTATCAAAAGATGTGTATGTCATTTCAATGACAGCATTTTGGATATGCATAACTTGCAGGACAACGGAGTCATAAAGAGTTGGCGGTCGGAGGGGGAGGATGAAACGAGGGTAAAACCCAAGCACTTTTCTGCAAAATGTTTCATGTTTCTCTTTTGTCATTTCGTTTTGTTCTTCTATTATAGCTATTAGCCCCTCCATGACTGAAACCCGCTGCGGTCCTTACATACCTTTAAATTGTCCTCCAAATTAATGTCATCCCAAACCATCTTCTTGTATGCCCTTTTGATAACTTGATAGGCTCCACGACTTCCAAAACCAAAAAGCAGATTTGCCGCTCTCCCATCATTCATTAGTTCTGTGGCAATGCCACTGTTGGCAGCAAAAAGTCCACGGCAGTGATACTTTAATATCTCATACAGGGGATGCTTTGTCGACAAATGGCGTTCCAATGCAATGCATAATGGCTCCATTCGAAAATGTGCCCTTAATGCATGTTCATGTATCTGAGACAGGAAAAAGTCACAAATCTCAACTTGAGCTTTGCCATCTGCCATAAATAACCGTCCTTTGGAGTGAAGACTTTGGCAGCTTGAAAAAGAGAAAGAAGAATGCTTACTCCAAGTAATTGAAGGCAAACTTTATATTCCTGTATAAAATATCTCGGAGGGGGGGGGGGGGGGTTGACCTGCTGTTTGACAGGTATGTAATTTTCCCCAAGAAAAGTCGTATCACCATCATCATCATCATTACCATCATCACCATCATTATCATCATCATCATCATCACCATAATAGTCATCAAGCAGTTACATCAGTCGCAATCGCATTCTATAACCCCCTTTTTGAAAGCTCCCCTTGCGTTCATGTACCACAAAACATACTTAAGATACACATACCTTAGAAACCAGTTTAAGATACCTAGAAACCCCATCCCATGTATAGGCAAAGGGGAACTGCGAAAGAATTGTTTTGGGTTGTCTAAATATCTCTTCAGAAATCAAAAATTTGAATCTTACTTGGTTTGTTGTCAATTTGAATTGCTACAGCTTTCACTTCATTGGCTCTTCCTCGTTTCTCTTTCACAGCAAAAATGGCAATTGGGTTTGTATCTTGACGCATCTTAGCATTTGGCTTTGTTTTATTTGCAAGAAGATCTGGCATGTCAGGGATACCATTCAGCATCGGAAATTCAACAAGGTAAACCAAGTTCTCCATGATCGACTGTTGACAGAAAATTTCTCAGAGCCTTAGAGATTTGTGCAGGACTTTTCAAAACATCCGATGATAATGGGCTATCGCATTGAATTTAGGGGCTACCATGCAGTACAGTAAATGGTTTGCAGGAAAGTGGAGCACTATCTGGGTACAGTGGGGGGGGGGGGGGGGGGCTATCGTAATGGACAATCACTGCAAGTTGTTGTTCGTTTGAAAATTGAGCTAAATTATAAGCAAAGAGAGATATGAACATAATCTGTTTCAGGACAGATCTTAAAAGCAAAGCTTCCTCAATTTCTCAGTCAATGAAGATCGAAAAGATTACCATTGCCAAATAAGGCTCGTACGATTTAATTTCATTAATATGATTTCCTATATATATTCAGGGTGACTGACTGCTCCTGGATCATCTAACTAAGCTTAATCGAGACTTCCTACTTACTCTTCTCAAGCTCTTCTTTGTTATTACTTTGACAGCTTTTTCCCATTTGAATCCAAGATTAAGTCTTTTCTTTAGATCCTTCCAATTTGTTCCAATTCTTCCTAAATTTTTGAAAGACAAGTTTTCATAAAGTCAATTCGTGGCAATCAAGTCAAGTCAAGTCAAGTCAAGTCAAGTCAACAACAGACATACAAAGGCCTCCTGGTTTCCATTAGAACCTTCTAGGCTCTTTATTGCTCGTTTGGCCTTACTTTCTGTGTTGAAACCAAAGCGAGCAAATTAATAGCAAAGGAAAACGCATTGCAAAAACTCTTGAAAGACACCAACATTTAATGGGAAAGATAATTTTGAACATTCTTCTTTTGGCAAGCAAATCAAAATCGAAGTAAATTTTCTCAGGTGTTGTATGTTGTGTTGATTGGTCTAGAAATGAGCAAATTTAGCACTTTTTTGCTCTTGAAAGAAAACTGCAAAAGAAGAGCTTAAATATGATGTTGTCTCACTGATGAAAACTGCCTCTGTGTCTTTGTTGTAGCATTGCATCATTGGAATATGTCGCTAGTTTCTATAATGGCAAGTAGAACCAACTTCCAAAAATATGTTCTATATAAAGGGAACGTTATTGCCACAGGATAATTTGTATTTAAACTAAATTTTTAAAGTCAATTTTCACTGACCTGCAAGTGTCACTCTTCTGATAGTTGTTGGGTTTATTCCTGCAAATCTTCGTTCAACGAAATACCGATCTTGCAAAAAACGCCCTTTCGTCTCTGTATCTGTGAAATATTTGTAACTAAATCTTGGAATTCTGAAGTATGGTGTTGTAGGTTTGTCCAGCTGAAATAAAATCAATTGGACAGATTCACTGTTGATGCGTTAATGAATTGATCAGTTGATGAATCAGTGAAAACGTGATTCACATTAAAATAGTCAAGGAAAGGTAGATTCGCAGAGTCAGTGAAAATAAAAGAAACAAACAAATTTCTTCAACGAATCGATAGGTCAATAACTCAATGGGACTTAAAATGACTTTAGCATAAACGGCATAAAAAATGACGGCATAACGAAGGCATACACAACGGATTCAATGACTAGAAAACTTCTTTGGGCCTAACAATTTCAGTATCAGCTTTCTTTAGCTTTGTTTACCACCATCGTCGACTGTTCCCGTGACTCTTCAACTGTAACGTAAGCGTATTGCCGCCATTTAGCCTCAGGAAAAGATGCAGTGTTAGGAATGTGGCTTCTAAAGCGGAGAAGTTTGAAATAATTGACTAACCTTCAATGCTTTTCTGAAAAAGTTTTCAACTCCAAAGTATTCTTTAAGAGTCGTGAAGTCTTTCCTAGCGAAGGTCTTAAGAGCAGTTTTTCTGAGCTTTTTCACTGTTCTAAAAACACCAGTGATGTACAGGTTTACATGGTGAGCAAGGAAGGAATTGAACATGGAATATTTGATGAGTTGGGGTTGAGTCATCGTCAAAACCGGTACATGCAGGTTAATTTTCCCATTGTTCAAGGTAGCTTCCTTTGATCTGAATATACGCCGTTTGATGGCTAACTCTTTCATACGCATCTTCTGACATTGCAATAAAGTCTTTTGAGGCAGTGAAAGTTTGCAAATCACAGCTACAAGACAAAATATTATTGTTATTTGTACATTTTCCTGAATTCTTTCTGGATGGTGACATGTGTTCCATTTTGGTTGTCTCTGTTGGACTTATGCTTCCTTCGTTTTCTCCACACCTGACTTTCAATATCTTTCTGTCAAATCTGAAAATCTAAGAAACTACAAAGCATGGCCTAACGAGCAAATAATGTTTGCCGAGCATTTTGAGATTGGTCTGCCAAGCACCAAATTACTCACGACACTATCATCGCGCATTGGTCTAAATGATGATGAAATGGACTTGCCACACGTCTTTCCCAGATCCTCAATTCCAGCATTCCGTTTCTTATTCGGAATGCTAGACTGGCGCATCCAAGAGCTGCGGGATTGGCTTCGCGGCCTTTTCAAAATTGATTTGGGCAAAAACAATGAAATCAAAATGATAGATCAGGCTCGTTCACTTTGATTTCGTTTGCTGTTTCGTTTGCTGTTTTACTTTGCCGAGACTTTTCGAAAGGAAAGGAAACCTATTCTGTCTGATAACAATCACATAAAAGAAGAAAACAAGGAATTGAAAATTCTAGAACATCATTTCAAAAGGCGAGATTGCTGAGTCCCTGCTGACGAATTCAAAAGAACTTGTCAAAACATGCCTTTATGTTCATTAATCTGTCTGATAACAATCACACAAAAGAAGAAAACAAGGACCTTTGAAAATTCTAGAACTTGCTGTTTTACTTTGCCGAGACTTTTGCGAATTTTTTGCGAATGTGACCCAATCACAAGCAGATTATTCAAGTACATAACTTCGCAGAGATAGCAGAAGAAAATTTCAAGTAGAAGTGTGAGACATTCACTTACTTGCCATTGTTGCTAAACACTGATTCTTTGGTTGTATATTGCAACAAAGACTCCTCCGTGGACAGGATCTCCTAAAAAGGAATACATTGCTGACCCTTTTTGTTTGACATAAGACCCAGGAGTTTCAGACCATGACATAAGATGACTAAGGAGTAAAGTTGAACAACTTGTCACAAGATATCGACTGTCGAAGTCATACTAGTAAGATTCTGCGGAGGAACGTCAGGGAATAGGTTCTACGAACTGCCCACTGCAGATGTCGCGTTGCAGGATGGAGCCTACTGGTTGAGTGGCAATTAAGCATTTTCAGTTAAGAGCGTTAGGGAATAGGTTCTGAAGATGTCGCGTTGCAGGATGGAGCCTACTGGTTGAGTGGCAATTAAGCATTTTTAGTTAAGAGCGTTAGGGAGTAGGTTCTGAAGATGTCGCGTTGCAGGATGGAATCAGAAACCAAGAGAACAATCTTCTACTGGTCTCATAAATGGATTTAGAGGTACATGCTTTTGAACGTCTCCATATGGTTTTGACTCAACAACTTAAAGCACATATTTGCCTTTATTCTCTGGTGATTTTTTGTCTTGTTCTTGGTACATACTATAACCTGCTTGCAGTCTTTCTTTATTTTACACAAAAGGAAGACTGCACGCAAGCTAGGTACATACTTCAAACGAAAAATAATAATTTACCTTGCATCTTCATATTCTTCTTCCTCGTCTGCTGCTAAAATGAAAAAGCATTCATTATATCTTAGTTCTGAGATTTCATTTAAAATCAATATTGAGCCTGTTTTGTTTCTTTTTGCTTTGAACCTTTTTTAACTGAAAAACCTCCTCAAACGCAAGCTAAGAATTTAAGCTGGAAGTGACATTTCTCTTCTTTCATTTAGTCTTGGATCTTGGCAAAAGGAGAATACTACTAAAACGAGTCGAAGGAAGGTAAATACGATAGTAATCCTACACCATGATAGAACTCACGAAGATATCGCCTCTGCGGAGGATGAAATGAATGGAAAGAACATTGAGAGAAGAAACTCTGAACCATGACTTTACTTTATTATGCAAATTTGTTTTTATTGGTTTATGATTTTGTGTAAAGGGTGTGTGAGAAAGGAGAGGAAGGGAGTTGAGTTTTAAATCGGTTTTGAGAGAGGGTACTTCGGATTTTGGGAGTATCTGAAAGAGACATTTTTTGGAACATGTGAACATCGATTGTGCTAGTGAGAGATCGTTACAGTGTTTTGATGTAACGTTTGTTTTATCTGGATTCATATCGTTCAATTTATTAACATCGTATTGGAAGAACTTTTTATTGAGATTTGAATTCGAAGTACATAAAATGGATTATTCGTGTTTTGATTTTTAGTGACATCTGAGTATACGATTTTACGTACGGGTCATTGCCTTGGTTGAGCTATCTCGTTGTTTGTTTAGGCAGTGAGTCCCATCATTTTTTGGTGCCGTGACCCGGGAACAGGCCGGGAAAGGAATATTTTAATGGATTTCGAAATTTGTTCAAGAATTTGATCGTATCGCTTGTGTTGTGGCCTAAAATTGGAATGTTGTTTTCGTATCGACTGTTCGGTGCGTGATATTGGTTGGAGATGATTTGATTTTGTATTTTTATGATTCGTAAATATGGAACTATTATGTTGTAAATATGGCTGAGCTCAAGAAGAGACAACGGACTCGGAGTGGACACAGACTATTTATTCGTAATCTGCATGGTACTATCAAGGATTTATTTAATAAGAATCGTGGAAATCTAGCGGAAATTTCAGTTGCAGATCGTGTAAAACTGCAGTCACTGCAGCGATCGTTGGAAAAGCAGTCGAAAGACATCGAAGAACTAGACAAATTAATTCTCGAAGCTTTAACAGGAGATGATGATATCGATAAAGAAATTGCAGAGAAATGTGATTTTAGTAATTTGTTACAAGAGGCTATTTGTTTAGCAGCAGCATGTTTGGATGCAAAGGCGGAATCGCAAAAATCGGACACTGGTACGTCAAGTTTCGTCGGAAGTGGTGCGAAACCAAAGAAGATTAATTTGCCAAAATTGCAATTGCCTACTTTTGATGGAAGTCCTTTGGAATGGATCACATTTTGGGACAGTTTTCAGTCCACAATTGGTTCTGATGAAGATTTGAATGATGTCGATAAATTCAAATATCTTCGTTCGTATCTTAGTGGTGCAGCTTATGCAGTTATCGATGGGTTGTCAATCTCAAATGAAAATTACAAGGAAGCAGTGGAGTTGTTATTATCTCGTTTTGGATCGAAACAGGTTATTGAATCCAGTTTTATGAATACCTTGAGGAGGTTACCTGCGGTCAAGTCGCTTGAAGATATCAAGAGTTTGCGATTTTTGTATGATAAAACAGAAGCTGTCGTAAGAAGCTTGAAAGGTATTGGAACAGAACCAGGCAGTTATGGAACATTCATCACTCCTTTATTGATGGCGAAATTGCCCGAAGAGCTCCGGATTTTGATTGCAAGAAGTTTAGACAGTCACGAGGATACATGGAAGTTAGAAGAAGTTCTGCCACTATTTGGTAAGGAAGTGCAATTGAGAGAAAAATGTGCAGTTGTAAATGCTACGCCCACAGGAAGTTATGGCAGGAAGCCCCCACAGAGAGATTTTACCAGCACTGGCAGATATCAGCAGCCTGCTACAGCAAGTGCCCTTTTCACAAGTAATGGAAATAAAGGTTATGGAAAAGGGGGTATAAAATGTTTTTTTTGCAATGGAGATCACGTAGCAAGTAAGTGTGTTTCTATTACAAACCCTGAGGTGAGAATGAAAATTCTGAGGGAAAAAGGAAGATGCTTTCTATGTTTCAAAGGGGGACATTTGGCTACCTCTTGCCCCTCAGGCAACAAGTGTTTTCGGTGTGGCCGTCGCCACCATATTGCCTTATGCGGTGCTCCATTGTCTGAGCCAGGGAAAAGTACAGTTCCCCAAAACACTGTGAATAAAGAAGTGCCAAAAAGCACCGCTAATATGTTTCTAGATCAGGATCACACAACTCTTTTGCAAACTGCCAAGGCAAAAATTTCTACCCCAGCAAATGAAAACGTGTCTGCAAATGTAAGAATTCTTTTTGACAGTGGTTCTTCAAAGACATTTGTTAGTGAAAGGTTGAGTGATCATCTAAAACTACCAGTTATTGGCAAAGAAAAGCAATTGATAAAAGTTTTCGGTCAGCAAGAGGCACAGTTTCGAGAATTTGACATCGTTCAATTGACTGTAAATTGTTCCGATGGGTTGAAAGTGTATTTAAAGGCCTACAAGATTCCTTTGATTTGTAGTCCCCTGAGCAACCAATGCATAAGTTTAGCGGTAGAAGAATATCCTTATCTTCGCAACTTGCCATTGGCTGATTTTGCTGATGGAAGCGATGAGCTTTCAGTTGATGTTTTGATTGGTTCAGATAATTACTGGACATTTATGGAGGGACCGCCCATTCGGGGAAATGGCCCAACTGCTATTCCAACAAAGTTGGGTTACATATTGAATGGTCCAATCAGAAATCGTAAAGGTTTGCACACAGTTTCTCAAACCAATGTTCAAAGTGTGCATGTTTTGGGAGCAGAAGCTATAGAGCTTGACAAGGACTCAATAAGTCATGATTTGAGCCGTTTTTGGGACCTTGAAGCTTCAGGCATCAGGGAAAATGAAAATGAATCTAGTGTTCATATGAAATTTCTAGAGAATGTCAAGTTTGAGAATGGTCGGTATGAAGTTTCACTTCCAATGAAAAAGTCCGTCTGTGCTGAAAATGAAATCAAAGTATTAGGAATTCCGTGGAATAAAAGCAGGGACACCTTGAAGTTTGACTTGTCAAACATAGTAAAGGACGCGACGAAGGAGCCTGTTACTAAGAGAATTTTGCTGAGCACAATTGCTCGTTTCTACGATCCCCATGGTTTGATATCCGCAGTTATTCTGCCTTTGAAAATGCTTTTTCAAGAAGTTTGCTTGATGAAAGTTGATTGGGATTCGCCACTCCCCAACGAAATTAATGACCGTTGGAAATCTATTATCGATGACATAAATCTTGTTTCTGAAATTGAGTTTCCTCGCTGTTTGTTACCTGGAGTTGAAAGCGATGAAATAAAATCTGTAGAGCTTCATGGTTTTTCGGATGCGAGCAAAATAGCTTATGGCGCCAACGTTTACCTTCGAATTGAAACAAGTAATGGGATTTCGAGTCATTTAATTGCTTCGAAAACAAGAATAGCGCCTTTGAAAACAGAGACAATACCGCGACTTGAGTTGCTAGCGGCATTGCTCTTAGCAAAACTGATAACATCTGTTTCTAATGCGTTGCGAAATTCAATCAAGATCGATAAAATTGTTTGTTGGTCAGATTCTCAAATTGTTCTTTGGTGGATTTATCGAGAGCCAAAAGATTTCAAGGTTTTTGTGTCAAATCGTTTACTGCAAATTCGCGATCTTATTGCGAAAGAAAATTGGTTTTACTGTCCAACAAATGCCAACCCAAGTGATATTGCGTCAAGAGGAACCAAGTGTTCACTTTTGGTCAACAATGATTTATGGTGGAAAGGTCCTCAGTTTTTGGCTTTAGATTCAGAAAATTGGCCTAAGCAAACTTTTTGTTCGAATGAAAACGAGGTTCCAGATGAAGTGAAGTCAGAGATTAAAAAACAAGGTCCAGTTTCTACGCATGTTTTGGTCAATGAAAGCAAACCTGTGCAAAGCATTAGTGATATTATTCCTTGCGAAAGGTTTAGTAGCTACACAAAACTGATAAGAGTTACTGCCCTCGTTTTGAAGTTTGTGAATTTGTTACGTCATAAACATATTGAAAGGGAGCTGTCGGAAAGGGATATTGAGGAGGCAGAATCTTTATGGCATAGAGAAGTCCAAAAATCGTTCGAAAATGATGAGAAATTTCAAAAATCGCGAGATAACGTTCGCATTTTCACTGATGAGAAAGGCGTAATGAGAGTCGGAGGTCGGATTGAAAATTCTACGATGCCTTATAACGCGAAGTTTCCAATACTTTTGCCGAGAAATCATCATTTTACCAATTTGTACATTTGGCGTTGTCATTTTATTGTCAAACATAACGGAATGAGAGAAACTCTAACGGAGCTTAGATCGAAATATTGGATTATCGGGGGGAGACAAGTTGTTAAGAACGTCCTCTCAAAATGCATCGTTTGTAAGAAATTTTCTGCCAAACCGTATGGCACAATGCCTGCTCCTCCGCTACCATCATATCGAGTTTCGGATGATTTTGCGTTTACGAAAATTGGCATAGACTTTGCTGGACCCCTTTATGTCAAAGATATTTATTCGGAAGATGATACAATGAACAAATGTTACATTGTTGTGATTACGTGTGCTAGTACAAGGGCTATACATCTCGAATTAACACCTGATTTATCAGCAGATTCGTTTATTCGTGTAATGAAGCGTTTCATTGGTAGACGAGGACTACCTTCTATGATTGTTTCGGACAATGGATCAACTTTTCGAGATTCTAAAGTACAGAAGTTTATTTCGAGCAGAGGTATACGGTGGAGGTTTAACGTCCCCGCGGCTAGCTGGTGGGGGGGGCTTGTACGAAATTTGTGTCAAATTAACGAAGCGTTGTTTGAAGAAGACTTTACGAAACGCCAAGCTCAGATATGAAGAACTTGAAACAGTGTTAATAGAAACGGAGGGAATCCTGAATTCGCGCCCTCTAACTTATGTACATAGTGAACTAACGGAGACACCATTGACTCCAGCGCATCTTATTTGCGGACGTCGTCTTTTAGATTTATATGACATTGGTTCGGAATCGGAAGAATCCAGTAAAGCGAAGCTTACTAAACGTGCGAAATATCTAATAACAGTGATAGATCATTTTAGGAAACGATGGAAAACTGAATATTTGACTTCTATTCGCGAGAAAACGCGCGAACATGGAAAGCCTTTGAGTAAGAGTGTGAAAATTGGAGACATTGTTCATATTTTCGAAGACAAGATACCTCGTCAATTCTGGAGAATTGGTCGTATCGAAAAGTTATTAACTGGAAAGGACAAAATTGTACGCGCCGTTGAATTGATAACATTAGATAAAGCAAAGAACATCATTCGTTTGAAACGTCCATTGAAGAAGCTTTTTCCGCTTGAAGTGTCGAGCAGTGATGTTTCTAGTACTATCGTTGAAAAGACAAATGAACCTTCGATTACTATGATTCCTGATGAAGACATTGTACAGAAATTAATTAATGCTGACTATTGAAAACATTGTTTGATTGAGACCCCTCAATCAACGGGGGGAGGATGATAGAACTCACGAAGATATCGCCTCTGCGGAGGATGAAATGAATGGAAAGAACATTGAGAGAAGAAACTCTGAACCATGACTTTACTTTATTATGCAAATTTGTTTTTATTGGTTTATGATTTTGTGTAAAGGGTGTGTGAGAAAGGGAGGAAGGGAGTTGAGTTTTAAATCGGTTTTGAGAGAGGGTACTTCGGATTTTGGGAGTATCTGAAAGAGACATTTTTTGGAACATGTGAACATCGATTGTGCTAGTGAGAGATCGTTACAGTGTTTTGATGTAACGTTTGTTTTATCTGGATTCATATCGTTCAATTCATTAACATCGTATTGGAAGAACTTTTTATTGAGATTTGAATACACCATGCCCTACAGAGTAAACCAAAATCGTTCAGGATGGAGCTGGTCCCCAGGTCTCACGTGACTACACACCGTGAACTACAGTGATAATTCTATACTCCTTCCGGATCATTCTAGACTTGCCCCAAGTCTACTTCGTCAAAAAAAATTTCGTCAAAAAAAATTGAAGGGAAAGTGAAAAGCGAAATATACTTGTTTTGTAATATACTTTCCGGTAGACTTATTACAGTTGACAAAACAGACTTGGGGCAAGTCTAGGATCATTCTGGATCCAGAAAATGCTCAAATCTCCTCCAGATAAAGGAAGGGTTTTTTGGAACCTTCCACATTTCTTTAAAGTGTGGCGAAAATTATTCTTTTGTGTTTAGGGACCAATGATCTGACCAATGACCATTGAGTTTCTCACGGCCAGTGATCTTGTGACCGCAATGTTCTCTTGACAAGGTCCGGATCTAGCCAAAATACCAGCGAAATACCGCCCCAATACCGCCTTCCATCGGTGTGCTTTGGGAGTGCTTGAAGTTGTGCGCAAACACAAATACTAGAAAATAATAATCTCTTTAACTTACCGCCGCAGGCAACCATGAAAGCACAGCAAAGAAGTATGACGTAGAACAACTTCATGTTGACTCTCTTTGTTTCTTCAGTTAATTTACCTGAAGGAGAATTGGGCAAGCTACAGATAGGGACTGTAATAGGGATATTTTGAAGGCCCAAAGGAATCCATAAGCAGCACGAGCGGTTGCCGATGTAGACTTGCACAAATAAAACGACAAATGCTTAGAGCATCAATTCTTCTATAAACATCGAATTCTGTTATTTTCTTTTCACACCAAGGCTAAACGTAATATGTGGACTCGCAAGCCACCGAATAAGTACGCGTCGACGCATCCAAAATGCACCAAAATCACAATACTTCACATCAAGAAATTACATACAACAAGATCTTTCACAAGCATCCTAGGTCAATTCTCTTCTCCTTCTCCCCGTCAACTAATTAAGGTTAGATATATATTTTTCTGCTCCTTTTCATTTTTGCCGCTATTTCACGTCGCACGTCGCAACGCATTTAGAACTTCTCTTGGGATAGACGGCTACTTTTTTCTGCTCATAGATGTTGCCGTAACTCTCTTGCTATTCCTTTCGGCTCTCTTCCCCTTTCATCTGCGTTAATTTCGACATTTTCTATCAGGTATCCCTTAGTTACGTTGTTGTTTGATGATGAAAAAGTATGGGAGACGCTACCACCAGAACTGAACAATTCAAACTCCCCCCAGATATTCAACAAACTTATTAAAGCCCATAAATGCCAAGCCTGCAACTGCAGATTATGTAAATATTTTACCCTGGTCTTTTATTGTAAGTTATATTTTCCTTGTAACATTTTATAAATTTTTGTAAATAGTTGGCCTTAATTAGCAATCATAGCTATAACTTTTTGGCCAACTCTAAATGAAAGAATTTATAATAATAATAATAATAATAATAATAATAATAATTGCTGCCATGTTACCTCATTCTAATTTGCACTTACCGTTTTTGAAACAGGTATCCGAATCTCTTCCTGGATGCCCTCAGCGAAGCACACGTCCGTCTTTGGTGCTCTCTTGCCCAGGGGGGTCACTTGAACTTTTTATATACGGGGGGGTCCATCCGCAGTTTCCCAAATTCACCTAAAAGTATCAAATAAAATTTCACAGACCCAAAAATATCAACTAAAAATTTTTGATGAGACCCAAAAGTATCAAAAATACAAAATCTTGCTTAGTTTTAACAGCATCTATTTCACGACACTAGGTCTTGGGAGACAGATACACAATAGCATGCAGATCCACTGTGCATTCTTCTGTGTAGCAACTGATGGAAAATATTTACTCAAAGTAGGTGCTGAAGAGGTGGCAAACTAATAAATAAACTACCAGAATCATGTCACAAAACCCACTTTGTGACTCCAAGATTGAACCAATAATTGACAGAAACCAAGGAAACCCACGGAGTAACCCATGGCTGCTCCATCATGGGTTACTCCTCACTAACATGGCTTACTACGTACAAGTCAAACTGACCTGAGCTACTGTTGCTATGAAAGGGATATCCAATTTTGGGGGACAGAATAATTTTTGTTGGCAAATACTGCTATTTTGCTATGTTTTGTTACCTTGTTCCTCACTTCTTAGGATTCTTGGTCTCTTTCATTACTGAGCATCGCTTAAAGCACAAAACTTGGATTCCTCTTTGCATCTTGACAGTAATTCACACCCCCCCCCCCAACTACTCACCCTTTAATCATCACAACTGCACCCAGTGTTCCAGTGCTGCTCCCATATTTGGGGTGGTAGGTAGGTGAAACTCGAAACCAGGCCAAGAAGGAACGCCTTGTGTAGTAGGGGGCTAGGCCTTAGATCAACAAAAACTCCTCCAGTCCAAAGTCCCCAGAGCCATTCAATTGATCTCACAGTGCAATCTATTACTACCTATTCTAATATCATAGAATCATCAATCCACCAACTTTGGTGCTGCAGACAGAAGCTGGTTCTTTTTCTGGTCGTATTTGTCTTCTAAATTTCTGTCTGCCTGCCATTATCGTTGTTGTTGTGAGTGCATCAGCCTCGATAGAATATCACAGGAAAGCCTTCATTGAAATAATTGAAATTTAATTTATTTGGTTTAAAATTTTTGTTGACATGGTTGAATGTTTTTGAAAAAAATTTTTTGTTGGTTTACTGGAAAATTGTTCCTTTTTAAGTCCCAATGAATTGAAAACATTTTCAATCAATTCTAAATATTTTCAAATTAATTTAAAAGTTCCAACAGTGGTTTCCCTGTGATAAAATTGTTAGAACGAAACGAAAGCGAGACAGTGAAATTGGCGGGAAAAAGTGAAATTTTGCCGAGTGTATGTCCCTTGTTTGTGTTTTTTCTGTATGGATGGATCGCAAAAACCTCATTTTTACGGATGTTGAAAGAAATCCTAACTGTCTTTGATCTGGTTGAACCCAAAAGTATCAAAAATCCATATTTTTTAAATCAGCTACCCATAAGTATCAAAAAGATATAATTTTAAATCAGGTACCCAAAAATATCAGATTACAAAGTAAAGTCTTACCCATAATTATCGGATGGACCTCCCCGTATATAAAAAGTTCGAGTGACCCCCCTGGGCTCTCTTGGAACCACTGATTGCAAGTGCAGTTGGTCCTTCAATTTGTACCACCATTGTATTGTATTGTAGGAACACAAAAAAATGATTTGGTTGGTCATAATGGAATGCATCAAAAAACAAACAAACAAACAAACAAACAAACAAACAAGCGAACAATTAAAAGGGAATGAATTTTAATTTTGCTCCAGCAAAAACACATAAGATGTCAGATTAAATTTGCGATGACGCAAAATCACTCGTTCTAAACTCCTATTGCTTTTTTCACGGGTATTTTCGCTGGACATTTGATGTAAGACAGACTTTAAATGCTTAGATTATATTTCATTTTATCAGTCAGCTTTTAACACACTGCCGCTTTCCCATCATCATTCTCTTTTCTTTATAATTCTTTATTCTGTTTATTTTGCATCTTGCTTATTTCCCGTTTGTACAGATACGGCATTGGTCCATATTTGCAGACTTCTTGGCTTTCCCATCTAATGTTTAAACATGGCAATATGAAACGCGGTAGCCATATCGGAGCTGTGAGTCCAGAGATATGATTTTTACAGTTGGCCTATGATGCCAAGTTTTGTTTACATTACCATTTCCGGCCTTATGTTTGTGGCATCGATGAAAACATACAAATTCATATTACCATATACCTTCAACTAGAAGGCCGATTTTCAAAAACTTTTTTCTGTTTCATAGATCTATACCTTTTCTAGATCTATACACTTGTGAGGACCCCCGGGGGAGGTACATAACATATTTAGGGTACGGGTATGTGCCGCCCATATGGGTGGGTTTTTGGGCCCAAAATTCTCTAAACAAGGGTCCTTTTTCAGCAGATTTTCCATAAACATGAGTAGGGTTTCGCTGAAATTCGCAAAAAATGGTTAAAATGGGCTGTTTTCCGCAAAAATTAATCATAAAAGTGGGTATCAAAAGCAAGTTTCGGTAATTAGAAGAGGGTAGCTTTCCGAAAATCGGGCGGCAGACCCCCGCCCATCCTCAAGTCATGTACCCCTCCCCCCGGGTGAGGACCTTATCTAAATAATAATGGCTCGAAGATTTGCTCCATGAAACTTCTTTGAACCCTTTTGAAGGTATTTGGACATAAGCAAGTGCGTTTTATGTGAAAATAAGCACGATTTGTTTTGGTGGAAAATGGCCCTTAGTTGAAATTTTCGAAAAATTTCACAGCAGCTTCAATCAAAGGACCATTCGGGGGACTCACGGACTATGAACGAACCAAAGGTTGTAAGCAAATTGAATGTGATTGTTTGCAATAAATTGTGATATCTTTTGAAAATATACTAATTAGCCGTGATACTTTTGCAGTTTTCGCATTTTGATTTTCAAAATTTTCAAAATCTTATCAGCAATAAACCAAAGAAAGTGTTCATCAATGTTTTCAGCAATATTCACCTCTACAACATACAATAACATAGCATTGTAATATTATAACTTTCTTTAACCCTTTCGTTGCCACACCCCGACCTCAAAACGTCGATACACGCCCAAAACCCCTGAGGGGTGTATCACACTTCCAAAAAAGCGAACGAGATTTTTTAAAACAATAGGATTTTCAGGGATTTTTTACAGATTTTTCTTGAAAGCAAAAGGATTTTTCCTAAGGTATAAGGGCTTTTTTAGAGAGTGATTAGAGAGTGATCTCAATTATTGAACAGATAGTTTTTAAACAGTTTTAGTAGTTATTACCCTTCCTCATAATTATAACAGATGGTTAAGAGTTATTTTGAATAGATCTAACACAGCAGAAACATCTTACTGCATTTTGCAACAGTTATTGCGCAGTCCATTGGATGGCAGCGAGGTTGAATGTAATGTAATGTAATCCAGGTCCGCCTCGGCCAGCCAGCTGTTCATATGCAATATTTTCCTTCCCTTCCGTTTTGCTCGAAAGTTTTTCCTGCAACATCCTTCTTTTCTCTTTAGAAAACGATTTCCCCTCATATTGTTGGAAAACCACATTTCAACGCTTTTAATAAACTGCCATTCAATAGGGGCTGTAAATAATGAAGTTGTGGCAGATTATCGCCAGCCTTCGGTTCCTCGTGGGTTGCAGTCAATAAACTTTCCAGGAAAAACGGCATAAAGCTAGCTTCTACCTGAGTCAGAAACTTCGGCATTCCATTGCGAGTTTGCTTCAAAATTTTTCGTAAGTCGGACCAGACCAGAAAACTTGTTTATTCAAAAGATTTTTAATATTATGCTCAATGACAAAGCGGACTTGGGAT
Organism: Aurelia coerulea; assembly: GCA_039566865.1. Classification (NCBI taxonomy): domain Eukaryota; kingdom Metazoa; phylum Cnidaria; class Scyphozoa; order Semaeostomeae; family Ulmaridae; genus Aurelia; species Aurelia coerulea. Next base: position 1,198,958 of record CM076944.1, on the reverse strand, counting down.
CTAAATTCCGTCAGATCGGAAACTTTGAGAAAAATTTGCCGACAACGTAACCCTTGCTAGAGAGTTTCACGCCAAAAACCCACCCATATAGGTGGCACATACCCGTACCCTCGACATGTTATGTCCCCCCGGGCTGCTGGGGCTGCTGCATGTCGTGCGAAGAACCAAACTAACGCAATTCAACAATGCTCTTTATTGCACCTATTAACTTATTTTCTCTCCTTTCAGGGTTTCAGGTCAGTTCGTTGTTTCTCTTGCAGGATTTAACAGTTTTCTTGGTCCCTAGTTACAGGTTATTCTGGCAGCTATTCTTTTACAGGAGGATTTATCTTCAAATTAGGGCTTTCATTTTGAATGAAAGATGAAAGTCTGCGTGGTATTGCCTATCAAAACAAAACAACTGCAAAATCGCCTTTTCGACTGAAATTTCGAGACGGAGCCCCTTTAATCAGAGATGCCAGAAATCAAGAGGCGATCAGTCTTTTTCTAAAAAAATTTCATTAGCTCCCTCAGGTAGTATATGATTTAATGTGAAAGAAATAAATGCATGTGTACAACATCGAAAGATTGCTGTGTATAAGCCAAACAATTCATATAGTAGCTCAAAAAGTGCATAGGCATGCAACAAAATATCAATATTCAGGGTGTTTTAGGAATAACGCAACCCAACTATAACTGAAAATCTTTAAAAAGTAATATTTGAGTGATGGAATCCATACCATCTGACAGTACAATCTTTTTTCTTTCATGCAGTTTAGCCACATTAATGGAATCAGGCCTAGAAGCACATTTGTTAATGATAAAATAAGCTCACAATGATAAATTTTCGCCTTTGCAAACGTCCTAGCATCTGAAATAGGCCATATTTATGCGAAAACTTGCCCTGGGTACCAGAGCCTCGACAATTTTTCTTCTTGTCACTTTCTATTTTGTTGGCTCTGATACCCAGGGTCATGAAAACGTCAATTAAGTGATCAACAATTCCAGAAACGCCCTACCTGTACGTCATCGGAAAGAAGATAGATTATGCTTTCAGATAGCTTCTGTGCAGAAGCTACTTTCCACTGCGAAGGAGGGATAACGAGAATCTCCTTCGCAATGGAAAGTTAAAGGCTGCCCGCAGGCTAGTATTCAGATGGTATGCGTCAAACAGATTCAAATATTATTATTTCCTGAAGAATCTCGAATAAAGTTGGGCTGCTTTTTCTGAAACCCACTGCATAAAGTGCAAAGTGCAGTGTAGACGTAGGTGCTGGGAGGTGCTGACGGAAGTGTTCATTTATCGTAAAAACGTCATTGCTCGTGATGGTATCTGTGTCTATGTGGCTATACTGTTTGTGATCCATCCTGGAACTACATACGGATAAGTGAGCTGGCCTTGCTTAAATCTTTTTGCATTTCGGGCATCCAAGACAGGTTTAACTCGGAACATCAAATCGATGTATGCCTTTTTGACGACACGACGTAATGCAGGGTTCGTCAGTTCATTGCTGTAGTCAAACATGGTGTCATATTGCAGAGTACCAAGCAGGAATCCTATATAGGATTGCGTCTGGAAAAGAATTATTCCATCTCAATAATAAGAATCTGAAAAGTGTTTTACATTGAATGGGTTACATAAAAAGGCCTAAAGTTTTACATTAAAAGCTCAAATGCTTGGACTGAATGATTTTGAGATTAATGTCAATCAATGCAATTAAACAAAAAGAACAAAACCGGGTTTCCTTTTGGAACCAAAAATAATAATGATTTGCAAAAGCTTTGCAAGCAACTGCATTAATTTAGCATCCATTTCAGCTTTTGTGAGGATACTAGGAAATTGACCTAAAGCGGCCAATTTTGAATTGTATCACGGGGCCACGGGGCTAGAAAACGGCGATGTCATTGGCTGCTTAGCGTGAAAAAATTGGATGATTTTCACATGCTCTGGCAACCAGTAAGGATTTGAAATTTACTTTCTCTAGAAACAGGAGTGATTGGCCAAGGGAGCAAGCGTAGTTGATCTTCGTTGGCATTCGGGCAGTCAGGAACAGCATAAAGGCGTCGAATTTTTGCGAAACTTTAAAATGAAATGTGTCAAATATTATTGGCCCATTCCTTCAACTGAATTGCCCCAAGGGAACTCAACTGAATTGACCCAAGAGAACTTTACGTAATTTGCCCTGGTACTACCTTTCGTAGTTTACACTTTAGCAATTTGATTACGTCTGTGGAAGCAGATGTCACTATAGTCAGAAAAACCGACTTTCTTGAGAACAACCTACTTTTTATCCACTTTTTCTGGCAGATAAAGTCGCTTTATCTGAAAAACCCACTCTTTCTACTACCTAGTAAACCCGGCGGGTGCAATTGGGTACTGAATGTACTGGCATGCTTGTCCAAAGATTTAAAAAATGACCCTTTTCTCTGATTTTTCAAGAGCCAATATAGACCCCTATCTCTGAGAATTATTGGTGATATGACCCCTTTTTTCCAAAAACTCTGATCAACCAAAATTTAGGTAATGTGTATCTTTGTTACTCCTAGCATGACAATAAACATGCTTTGGATTTATACATACATAATATTTTGTGTATGAGTGCTTTAATGCTCATATGATAAGAAATTTACATTTTCTGACTGAAAATGCTGGAACAGAATGCCACCCATGATTTTATATAAATGAGAATGGGATTGTAGTCTTCATTAGAATCAAAATAATAATTTCCAAACAAAATAATTTAGCTAGATAATAATAAATCTACAATAAAACATTGCATCTTACAATTCCTTAATTTGTTAAGCTGAAAACAGAAGTAGACTATGATCAGAATGAAACACAATGAAACAAGGATAGGCACCCAGTTCACGGGCATCTCTCATAACCTCATATGGAGCTTCCAGCCTATCTCTGAGCTCAGCTCGTCTAGCTTAGGCTTCAACCCCGGGGGGGGGGGGGTACTATATTTGTCCGACGGGGATGTGCCGTTTTTAAGGGTATCGTTTTCACCAATTTTTTCTAGCACAGGGTATCAAAATGAGGCAATTTTTCTAGAGCAGGTTGTCAAAACATGTCAAAGGGGAATATTCTGCTAGATCGGGTCGTTTTTCAGTCAAATTTCATGTTTTTGAGTATACTTTTCATCAATTTTTTCTAGAACAGGTTATCATTTTGAGCGAAAAATTCTGGAGCAGGGTAAAAAAAAATTTTTTTCGTGGGCACACCCCCGTACAAATTTAAGTCAAGTGCCCCCCCGGGGCTTCAACCAGGTCAATGGGATGGAGGAAGGGGTAATTTCATGGGGAAAATAGTTGTAGGCTTTGTCTATTATAGATATGTGTTCCATAATGTCAATGTGTGATAAATTAAAACTGTTTACAGTAGACAAGGCTCTCTCAGGAGGCAGCTTGTGACAAGACTGTTATTGCCAAGCATGGGGCAGGAGATTACATAAATTTGCATCAATAAGCTCACCCTTTTTACCACAATTATTTATTGTGGGACACTTCTCGTTTGCAGGCCAATGTTGTGTATCAGTAGGTGCTACCATTCTAAACTAAAGTTGTGTTAGTTTCTGTCATTAACAACTAACAATCTTAGTTGTTAGAGGTAAGAAGACGTCTCCTACTGGTATGTTGTAATTGTATGATGCTTGACAAGCAAGCAGCCAAGCACCACCATTTTCCATTCTTACAAGCAGCAGAGAATTCAGCCTCATTCTGAATATTTTCCCGCCACTTTATTTCTTGTTGCTGTTGTTGCAAGGGCAAAGTTTAGGCCATCCATGGCCAAGGCTTAGTCTATGAAACTTACAGACAAGGTTGCCAAACATTGTGACAGCATAAAACACAACAGAGGGATTTGATTTCCAATACAGAATCAGAACGCATTGAGGAAGATCATCCAACAAGCAAACGAGAAGAACAAGATCAAGAAGGTAGATGTTTTGTTTGTTCAATTCTTTCCATGTGATCCTCAAAAACAAGTATTCCAATCTATCTCACCCCATTATGCTTCATGAATTAAAGGATAACGATTGATATCACCAATATCGCCAATACGATAATGCCACACTAAAATTATTTAAGAATGTTTTTGCCCAAAATATTGAACTTGTCAGATTTTGAAGACACATATTGTTATGTTTGTACATAATCAGTTTGAAGAAAATTCTATCCAAAGACATGATACATGAATTATTAGGTCAATATTTCCAGGACCGCCGAGAGGGGGGGTAGCCGGGGCAACTGCCCCGGGGCCCGGGCCCCGCCAGGGGCCCGTAAAAATGAAGCTTTATTTTTCCATTGTATGTTGCAATGATATCATCTAGCTGGGCCCCGCAAGGGGCCCCGGCAAAATCAAATTTTCTTCTTGTCCATTGCACTTTCAAGTTCAAATGATATCACGGGCCTCAGTTCATTTCAATTGCAATAAACTTTGTGTTGTGTTGTAAGTTTCTCTGGCCGAATGTAAACAACAACAAAAATGCACAGAAATCGAACGGGAGTCTACATCTCCTCGCTGCTATCAACGTTGTTTCGTTAAATCGTATTGAGAATAAGCTACTGAAAATATTGCTCATGCAATTACTGATGTTTTTGAAGAAATAAACTCTGTCAGAAAATTTATTACTTTTCTATCTACGTTCTTCAGGCCCGTCGGAAGATCTGTCATTTTTGATATTATGCAATTCAAAAATAATCTACCGGGTGCGCCAAAATAAACTATGCACGTTTGTCAGGCCACAAAAAATCGTACACTAAACCGATTTTGACGATTTATGACTTAATCGTTAGCAGAAAGCCTGAATTAGATTCTAGGACTTTTTGCAAATTTTTCCGTTTCCAGTTTTTAGAGCTAGAAGCAAGTGTCTGAAAATGTTCATTTTCGAGAACATTGAAAACGATCAAAAAACGTTGATCAAATTTTAAAAGATTCAACATGAATGAATAAAGAGAAAACGTTTTCAGGGGCATTTGGGGGTTTAGTACGAACTTTCGTACAGCAAATTACAATCATTCAATTTCCAAAGCGCAAATCACCACGAACAAGTTCTCTCTTTGCCCATTCATGTCGATTCTTTAGAAAACTTGATCGATGATTTTTGATCGTTTTTCAGTTTTTTCGAAAACTAACATTTTAGGAAACTCGCTTCTAGCTCTAAAAACTGAAAATGAAAAATTTGCAAAAAAAAACCCAGTATCTAATTCAGGCTTTCTGCAAATGATTTAGTCATAAATCTGCAAAATCAGTCCAGTGTACGATTTATTCTGGCCTGTCAAACGTTCATAGCAGGGAGCGCCGCCGGCGCTCCCTGGTTCATAGTTTATTTTGGCGCACCCGGTATATCCTCGTGAAATTGATTGAGGTCCTATTTTCAAAATTTCCCAGAAAAACCTCCATCAGTCACGATCCGTTGCCTCTTTAAATGGCAGATTTTACAAAAATGATGCATTTTCCAGCGATCTAAAGGGTGTGGTCATGAAAAATTTTCCCGGGGGCGAGCCCCCGGACCCCACTTTTGCTCGCTGCGCTCGCATCAAGTTCTAGCCTCCCACAATAGAATTTCATTCCGACATGCCTAGTTCATACCATGGATCATTTTGCTGCTAGAAATTGATGAGGATTAGACATTGCATTGCACTTTAGTCACAAAATCCGACATAAAAATTCACGATTTTCATGTTTTGGAATTCACGAGATTTTCCCAACTGTGCACTCGTAGTAGGCTCATTCCAAAAGTCTCTTGTTTCGCCCCCTCCCTCTGTTGACTTGCTGCTACAAAGGGAGTGATAACAACAACAACATAACGCAAAAGTTAGAGGGCCTTGAGGGACCTATTAATCTACGTTTTTGGTGCCAGTGCCAAGCAAGGGGCCCGCATCCACTAGTTGCCCCGGGGCCCGCCCTCGCTCTCGGCGGCCCTGAATATTTCATCTGTATATAATTTCCTTCAGACGAAATGATTATGGCAGGTATTTTTTATTAAACACATCATGAATAATGATGCAAATTTACATAGGGAAATACAGGGAAATACATACCCTTTTTTAGTCTTCTCTGACAAGCTCTGTAAAAAGACCCCTTTTTTCTCAATCTAGGTCCTAGATATTTATTGAAAATTCACCCCTTTCTCAGAGAAACCATGGACACGCATGCCAGATACAAAATTATATTATATGCACCCGCCGGGCTAGTAAAGTGGGTTTTCTCAAATAAATAAAGTAGATTTCCTCTTAGAAAGTGGGTTTCTGTCCGATAAAATAGTTTTTCTGAGCTAAAGTAGGTTCTTCTCAGATAAAGTGGGCGTTGCGTTAGAAGACTATTCAGCACATGTTTTTTCTTGCTCAGAACTGCCATTCGATATTCTCGCTTTCTCTTTTTAAATATGGACAGTGAAGACAGTTCTAGCTAATGATTTTCTTGGGGAGGCAATTTTTCATGTTGAAGCCTTGAGACACATGCAGTTCCGACGACCCATGTGCCTGATGTTACACAAATAGGTAAAAAGGAAACTGATATGCCTTTTAAAGCTGAGCCTTTGAAATGAGAGCATAGGGCTCAAATCTTTCAAATCTTTAAAAAAGTCGGTGTAAAATTCTATTATATTTTTCTTTGAATTGGGTTGCTCGAAAGGAACTTATGGTACTTTGCTGTAAATCTGCCGTGGAAATTTTATGATATCTTTATTTTTTTCAAAATGGCGGCAATTTGATGATTTTTAAAAAATTCATGAAAATTTTGAAAAAATTCAAATCATAGTAAATCCTAAACCAATAGAGGAAACATTACAAGAAAACCATACTTTATGGAGGTCTACAATATGGTGGCAAGCAGAAATCTGTAGCTTTTGTAGTTTAGGATTTAGAAATTTGATGACGTCATAGCGTCAAATTTAATAAATGCCGCCATATTGAAACTATTCAAGCTATCAATACATTGCCACGGCAGGTTTGCAGCAAAAAACCCTAAGTTCCTTCCAAGCTATTTTTTTCAAAGAAAACGGCAATAGAATTTTACACCGACCTCTTTAAAGATTTGAGCCCTATGTTTGCAATGAGAGAAACCAACTTTTCTGAGATAACCCACTTTATCTAAGAGAAACATACTTTATCTGAGAAAAACTCGGTTTTTCTGACAAAAACCCACTTTGTCAGTAGAAAAACCCACTTTGTCAATAGAAAAACCCACTTTGTCAGTAGAAAAGCGAGTTTTGCAGAGAAATCCACTTTCTTTGCCAGAAAAAATGGGTTTCTCAGAAAAACTTGGTTTTTCTGCTATGGTGACATCCGCTTGCCATATATGTCACGTCACAACTTCAAAAGCTAGCAGAAATGTTTAAAATCCTATAATCCACCACCATAATTCGGAAAATAATGACGACATCAAAATGCAAAATGCTCACTCTGGGCATAGTAAATTTACTATGCTCTGGGATTATGGCTAATTACATAAAGTTCTCTTGGCTCAGTTCAGTAGAGAAAAACTGGGGCAATAACATTTTACATATTTCATTTTAACGTTTGAAGGCCTATGCCGTCACTGTCAGGAACATGGGTATGAGGTCAAACGGAGATGAGACGGAGAACCCAGAGAGCTTAAGGGCCAATGCTGACAGTTCTATTGGTGCTATTGCCACTGCTCTTTCCGTATTATGTAAGTCAGTTTCATTAGGAATGAGAAATTGACCTGAACGTATTCGAAAATTCACGATATGCTTTGCTATCTACCTTGAATACGACAGTCTAAAGCAGACGAAGAAAGAAAAATGGACGGACCAAGGGTCAGTACTTACCACTTGCTGCATTGCTCCAGGTAGCATGTAAACAAATTCCTTTTTAGCTTTAGCTCTTGGATCCAGGTACAACTTATCTGGAAAAAGAGATTGTCCAGTTGCTGCTGGATTGTTATGTACAGCGTGACGTACCACAACCCATAAAGTTTGAGATATGAAGTCTTCCACGTCTGTTTTGCATTTAAATTGGCCAGGAAGCCCTTTGGTCTGAAAAATTGAATTATTGAAGATATGAGCTTACGTAAGGCAGTGGCACCGCCAAGAATTCTTATTGGCGGGGGGGGGGGGCGTAATGGAGCGGGCCGAAAAGTTTTGTGACTGTGAATGTGACCGACGCCCCTTTAATGGGTTGACATAAAGATAAGTGAATCTGTTGAAATAACACAAGTAGGGTACCACAATTAGAAATAACGTCCTACCGGCGACCGAACGACCAACATCGGATCCCAAAAATTTCCGCTAACAATTGCCGAAGGGCTGTTAGGTTCTCCCAGATTCAGAAATCTGAAGTAAGTGGTTTGTGAAAAAGAGGGCATTGGGCTCGGCAGGAGCCTCAAAATTCAGTATACCATAAGGGGTCTTGGGGGCAAAGCACTTGGGAAAGTTTTTATGAACAGTCACGCCCTTTACTTTGGCTGAGAACACTGGTGCTGAAATAGAATTGCTGATCATTTCGTAAAAGTTGCTTTAGTTAGTATTCCCAACTAATTTTTTTTATTAAAAACATGATATTCTTTGGCTTAGAGTGTATCCCATCTTTACCAGTGCGAAATTGAAAACTTTCATAAGTTGGTAACAGGTTTCTATGAATCACCAACGCAGGAAAGTTTTTGCGCGCACAAACTATATGTTGTCCTAGAGCAGTTCTCACAATGCAATTTGCCTGGCCTAAAAGTGGAAGTCATGACCATTCCAAGACCTCCCGAAGCTTAGGATACCGGATGTCCTAAAAAAAGTACTCCTGTTTGAAAAATCACCAAAAATTGATCATTGAGCCTTTGACAAAATTTTCTTTTTGAGTTGTTTTTTCAAAGACCCAAAAATATTCATAGATGATCAAATGTTTGCTTTTGATACAGCAAGGTAGAAACATAAGATCCTTTTGGATGATTACAAAGTCTGTCCTGAGCTAAACAAGCATAAGAATATCTGAATGTTGATTTCTTCATAACCCCAAATGACCGTAGATGCTGTTTTTAGCTACAGTCAGAGAGATGAGTGTTGCTGCTAAAGTCGCCTTCAATGGAAAATCGAGCGCCTTGTATAAGGACAAGAATCGCCTCAAAGGCAATATTTTGGTCTTTATGTCAAACGAGAATGATACGCAAAAATCAAAAGTCATTACCCCTAGTTTGCTTAGTTCGTGCACGAAACTATTGGTGCATCTGTGTCAAATGAGATGTCATGTGAGATTTACGATAACGCAAAAATACTTATGCAGAACCCTACAGAACGTTTCAATTGTTGCTATTCGCGGGCATCTAATTTGAGACAAGCAGTCACGAAGATAACCTCTGTGCAGAATGATATGCATGAAGATGTTTTGGTTCAGTGTGATCTCGTGCCTTCCCCCAGTCAATGGCGCCATAGACCTTTTTACTATTCAGGAAAGAATCAGAATCGAACAAACTTTTGCTACACTTTGTAGAATTTTCGAATGTGCACAATAGGGATAGAAGCTCTAACGCCACTCGATCGAACGTAACGTATAAAAATGTATAAAAATAACGTTCGATCCAGGCTCCTTTTAGAATAGCTAAAAGGTCTATTGTTTGCTGGGATTCTGCACCTTTCTGTAGCTGTGTAGGAAGGGGATCCTTCTATCTTCGGTGATGCTGCGAATGCTAGCCTCTGTGCAGGCCACCAGTTACATCATCCTCTAAAGTTGACTTATTTGCATAATGAGTACTATCAATAAGTGGCTAATGATTCGTTCGCTCTAGAAAACGATTGTTTTGACATAATTAAGCTGCTAATGAAGTCAAGAACGTGCCAATTCTGGGTAAATTTGTTGTTGTGCCAGGGTAAACATCATGGTAATTTATCCATCTTATGGTGTCAAATCTGTCTAACATGAAATAAGCCGACGTCAAATGTTGCTATAGGATCGCGAGAAACTTCTGTCTTGTATGCGCTTTATGTGCGCTTTCTTTATTTCAGTGCCAATTAGCAGAGATAAAACGTTAATCAATCGCTTTAACGAGCGTGACGGAAGTGGGTTACTTACTTTCTTTCTTCCTGACAGCCTGACATCGAAGCCCCTTCTTAGATTACAAAGTTGGACTTTGTAATCAAAAATTACACGTTGAAAAACCTTACTTTGAGCTAGTCTATGGTTTTTAAGCAAAATACTCAGTCTTGCCTAAGGATCAAAATCTTCAGATTTTTTATCATCAGTGAAGTCTCCAATGATAGTGCGCATTTCTTTTTGTAATTTATGACCAAATTAGAAGCCTTATATGCACAAGGAAATTGATATGGCAATCATCAGTGCTTTTCTGCAGTATGATCCAAAACCAGGTAGCCCTGAAAAGAACTAAATTTGCTCATTTCTAAGACAATTACAAGATAAGCTATATTTTGGCAAATAATTTGGTCACTATTCTGTTTTACAAAAAAAATAAAATTGAAGATCGGCCGTGTAATCAAATATTGGTGATTTTTCAAACGGGAGTACTTCTTTTTGGGACACCCGGCAGCTGGTCTTGGAAATTTTTCAAAAAGCCAACCTCAGGCTCGGCAAGAGCCTCAAAGCTCAGTATACGAGGAGGGGGTCTAGGGGGCAAAGCCTTAGGAAGATTTTTGTGAACACGCCCTTTACTTTGGCATAGCTTGGCTTCTACCGATCATATTTTAGCTGGAGCTGAAATAGAATTGTTGATCTTTTCATAACAGTTGTTTAAATTAGTATCCCCAGGAAACTTTTCAGTAAAAACATGATATTCATTGGCTTAGAATGTATCCCATCTTTTAACTGGAAACTTTTATAATTTGAGGTTTCTACGAATCACCACCACAGGAACATTTTTGCACAAACACTCCATATTTTTTCCAAGAACAGTTCTCACAATCCAATTTGCCTGGCCGGAAGGAAGGAAGTCTTGTCGATGGAAGTCTTGACGATTATAGCTTATGATAGCTTGTGTTGGAAGTTTTTCAAAAAGCCAAACTATACTTTGGCTTAGAATGACTCTCCCAGTCACTTTCCATTAGTTCTCCGAAAGATCCTTACCGTACAGTGCATTACCCTACCTATCCCAACTTCTTTCTCCTTGTTTGGTTTGTGAAAAAGATTTTGATTTATATCTGCCACAAGTATTCAAGCTAAGAGGGTACAGGGAACGGGGGTCTGGGGGCTTCGCCACCATAAAGAAATTCGAGTCAGTGCCCTACAGATTTTCGAAAAAAGCAATTAAGACAGCAAGAATATACAAACCTATACTTATATTATAACTGCCAAGATCACGGGCCTTACCCCCCCCCTGTAATTTTTACAAAGGAATTAGAAGAATCAGAAAAGTGGTTCTGGATCAAATTGAACGAAAATGCTGTTCGAATAAAAAGTGTGGGTGACGGCATTCAAGGATGGGCATGTACACTGCTATTTTTGACTGTATGGTCCTATGCATTTCCATGAGGAAAATGTAAAACAATCAAGAACCGGTTGCGTCATCGATGTTGGCCCTGGTACCGGTTGTTGCAGCAAAAGCACACGCAAAAGTGGCCATTTGGGCTAGACTTATGACATTTCGTCCCTTGTTTCCCTGCGTTCTTTGATTTGCAGATATCACTTAGTAATAGGGACTCGTATCATTATTCTTATGAAGTGGGCCTCCTGTGTCAAAATGGCCTAAAATAGCGGGAGTTCTCGTACACTCAACAAAATGGCCACACTTTATAAGAGTAATGATATGAGTCCCTATTACCCAAACTCGTTCCCAAGGGTATCTGTTGTTTTCAATAGGAGGCTAGACCTCAACAGATACCCTTGGGACCGGTTGCCAAATTTTCGCAATTTTGATCGGAATAAGTAGCATAATTTGGCAGACAGCAGGTCCTTTCGAATCCCATATTTCGAACACCACTCATTGTATCCAGAGAGCCATTTGAATGTTCTTCATTTCGACTGAACGCCAGGTTTTGAAGGTGAGAAACTTCTTTTGTTTCGAAAAGAGCCAATCAAATTGCAGAATAGCCTAACAGGCTCCAGGGTCAATGAAGGTGGTGCAGTTTACGGAAAACCTTCATTGTCACTAGGTACGAGGTTGCCTATTACCAAGTGATATCTGCAAATCAAAGAACGCATGGAAACAAGAGACGAAACGTTATAAGTTTACATGTGGGCGCCATTTTGTTTTGCATAAATTAGCAGCTGCAGTTTATTACAAACACTCTCTTGTCTCCATATGGAAACTGAGTCTGACAGATTTAACTCAGCTGATTTTGATCCATAACATACCGTGTAATAAATAAGAAACATCGAGAAAAAAGTATGTAAATGCGACGAAAAATGGCCGTTGCTCTGACGCCAATAATGCAGTAGATGATTCGAAAAACTAAAAACAAACACTTTGAGGACCTCTTTTCGACCCTTTTAAAGAATAAGCACGATTTGTTTTGGTGGAAAATGTGCCTAAGTCGAAATTTTTCGAAACTTTCACCGCAGCTTCGAAAATAAATGGCTCGTTATTCTTCCAATTTCAGAGATAAATAGCAAATTAAAGTTGAAATAGGTAAAAAGTTGAAATGGGTAAAGAATGTGGCTTCCCGTCAAATGTTGACATTCTAAGGCCCTTTTCCCGGCGCAAATCGGAATTACCGCGCAAAATGGGGTAGGCCAAAATTTACCCCCATTTTCAAGGCGCCCGCGTGGAGTCCCTGATGGCGGTATCCAATCCCAAATTTCGTTCTAAGATTTGCAGATGAGTTGGCTTTTGTAAATTATTTTCTGTTTTGAAATTAGTCAAGTAACCATGGAGCATCGACTCCAAACGTAACCTCGGGTCAAATATTCGGAACATTTTTTTCAACCCTCTTTTATGACGTCATAACGACCCCCAAATTTCTTGAAACCTCAAAATTCAGATGTGCCTTTTTCCATTACCACTTGTAAGCTACTTCTCTGCTGCATAATTGCTACTGATTTTTTTCAACGCAAAAGATATGTAACATTTGCTTAACACTTACTTCCTTGTTATGCGTGGGTCAGATTGCATCCACTTTTTGTACGCAAAAACCTCCAAAATCAGCATCATTTTCTCTTTCGTCGGAGTACTTTCGCATTAATCAAAAAATGACAAGTGGATTTAACTACTTCACTCTTCTGGGAACAGTTTGATATTATATTCAACATATTTGAAGAATGTTCTTTGGCATATAATCCAATTCTTAAACTCGCACTTGCAACTTCACCCATTGCTTAGTCCTATTGATTTACTCAACTTTTGAGTTGATGAATGTATGACAGCATTTTGTGTCTACCTCGTTTGCAAATCGAGAAAATGACAGGTGAGGTTGAATAAGTTAATTCTCAGGGAATATTTTGATATAAATTATCATGATATATTTTGAAGATTTTTGGCATATAAATTGCGTTTTGTCTCGAGTACCGAGGGCCTCCTCTCGGATGATCCGCGCTCCCCCTGCGAGGTATTATGGTGCAATATACGAGTTGTTTACCTGCGAAGTGTCTGAAAAAGCGTTCTTGTGCAGTTCTGGACAGCCGGTTTTAATCTACTTCGAAGCAAAATTGGTAAAGTTCTATCTCGAAAACGTTTCTGTAGAAAAGAAATCGTGCATGTAAAAGTTTTGTGCGGAGTGGTCAGCCTGACAACAAGCTTGAAGGTGTACAAAAGATGGCAAATGAAAGCACAAGCACAAGGCTGATCGACGAGGAAGCTAAAGCGGAACAACGTTTCTGTTGTTCGCGTTTCTTCTGTGTTTTGATATTGCAGTTCAACCATAGACATTTCTATGATTTCAACGATGAGAATGACTCAGGTCCTCCCCAAAATTCTCCTTGATTTGCTAATAGAATCCTGCACATTTCCTCGCTGCAGATCGTAGATGCGCTGCCATTTTTTATTTCGAAATCTGGTTGAGTGGGCAGGCGCATGCCTTTGTTCTTAGATTTTCGGGCGATGTTACAAATCCTATGCTCATCTTTTCCTATGAATAGTGATCAAATGGAGGCCACTTTTGAATGGGAATCAATAGGAATGGTCCCCAAAATGACCAAATATGGCTAATTTCTACCGCAGGCGCAGACGGATAGGGTTCAAACCCCATCAACTGGGGCAAAGTATGATTTTCAAGGTATGCTAACAATCCGCTTTTCAATTCTTTGTCCCGTTTTCCCGTGACAGCGACCCAAATTTGACCAACTTTCCACGAAGCAAGTCTTTCGAATAATTAATGATCCCTTTGTTACCGAATAGCCAATCAAATTGAGAATCTGACCTGTCCGGTATCAGGGTCAGTACTGACGTAGGAAGCTGGCCCTACTAGGAACCAGGTTGGTGCAGGGCAACTATAGGAATATCAACCTCGTACCCAGACCCTTGTCATATTGGGACGGGCCTTTTCCTCTCCGTCCCAATATGACAAAAAGCCTGGGGACAAGGTTGTAGAAAAATATGAGAACGATATGAGAAAAATAAAGGTTTTAAGGAACTTCAAGCAATGAGTCAAATTGAAAGACTCTTAAACAAATGCACGTATGCATCCTACGTTTAAGACTTGAATAAACGAGCATTTCAGTCAGGTTCCAACCAGACTTTCAACAAATGAGTCTTTCTCAAAATCTCTTATTTTGAAAACGATCTAACTGCTTTGAGAGTCTGCTATACAGGGTATCAACAAACCTTGCCAAGGCCTTTATATGGTGGTTTCTTTCCATTTGCAGATAGTTCATTGATGAAATTTTGCAATTCGTAGTCACGAAGTACGTCAGCGTCCCTTTTGTAAATCCTAAAACAACAACAACAATAACAACAACACATCATCTGTAGTTTTATTCTGAGGCTTGATTTCTCAAAAACCTACCATTTGTTTTCTATGAGCATGAGCGATAGGGCACCAGGTGTGTATCAATGTGAAATTTATATCAGTAGCGAGCCACCTTATTTTATCGATTTGTGTGTTTTGAACTTTTTCTCGCATGGTAGATAGAGAACCACCTTATTGCTTTTTCGTGAATTAACAATTTTCAGTGGTGAGCCACCTTAAAGGAATTGAGTCCATATAAATAGCTGAGCGTTAACGGCTATGCTGACAAACTGCTGACGGCCCTTTGTTATCGCACAATTGTGCTAAAGTCATTAGTAGTGGAGATCAAAGACTTCTTAATCCTTGCCTGCGTGCAGACTCAACTCCTCGAAAGTATAGACTTTCGAGGAGTTGAGTCTGCACGCAGGCAAGGATTAAGAAGTCTTTGATCTCCACTACTAATGACTTTAGCACAATTGTGCGATAACAAAGGGCCGTCAGCAGTTTGTCAGCATAGCGTTAACGCTCAGCTATTTATATGGACTCAATGCCTTTAAGTGCAGATCCACCTTAAACGAAAACCTTCAACGAGTGGAGGTTTACCCTTTAGGTGGATCTGCACTTAAGGTGGCTAACTACTGAAAATGTTTAATTCACGAAACAGCAATAAGGTGGCTCACAGCCAATTGAGAATTAAAGTTCAAAGCAAACACAAAACAGAAGGTTAAGGTGGCTCACTACTTATAAAGTTTCACACTGATACGCACTTGGCGTCCTATCGCTCTTGCTATGAGTGACCGAAAAGGGTCCTTACTTATCACGTAAAATAAATTGGATGTGCAAAAAATATTTTTACTCGTGTTCTATCATAGGCCAACCTGTTTGGGACCGATTTGACTAAGGGTATCCTCAACAGGAAAATAAATTTGCATAATCATACTTACGCATCAACCAAATCACAAGCAAACTTCGGCAATGCTTGGTAAAGAACTCTTCCATCATCTCGGTAAGGGTAGTAAGGAACCTTGCGTCGGTCATTCATTCCTTGTTTCTGCAAAATTCAAAATGTGGTTTAATCCCGAATTTTTAAAGAAATTCCCGAATTTTTAAAGAAATCTACTCTCCAGATGAATGGGTATGCAAGTTTGGATGCCGGTTATGAATAGAAAAAAGTCTTATAATTGAAATTGATCAAATAACACTCAAATAACAAATAATCAAACAACACTTCCAGATCATTCTTCAACACATGAAGTTAGCGGCGAATGTTTCGTGCACTGCTCTGTGCTACAAACAATTTTGTAAAAAATTCATTTCAACTCTCCTTAATTTTTTTCATACGAAACAGCTTATAAAAACGGTAGGTTCAAATTTTCGAAACTTCAGAAGCTACCCTCCTACCTGAATTAAAACATAAGATCCTTTTGGACTATTAAAAAAAGTCCGTCCTAAGCAAGGGCGCCTACCTTGTAGGAAGTGTGTTATTCCCAGTACTGTAGAGTAATTGGTGTCCTGTTACACAGTACAGAGAGTGTCCCAGAACCGTACCGTGATCTAGCAGTAAACAGAGTCGGTCCTCTCTAGGTCGAGATGACGTATGAATAACTTTGTGGTTTCAAATTCTAGTGTTGATGTAATGCGATATCAACTGTATACTGTAATACGAGTTAGCCACAGGGAATCAGACAGCGTGATTTTTGATTGGTCAACTCAACACTAACAGACGTTAGAATTTGAAAATTCCTGTAACTAGAGAAACTTTAGGGGTATGAAACTTTTCATAACTCCATTTTTCACTTTTCTCACAAGCGCGTTACACGTTGCTGTGGCCAGAGCCCGTTGCTATGGCCAGTAAACAAAACTTGTAATATAATGTAAATGTAATGTAAAATAAGATACCGAGGGGTGTATCACGAGACTAAATCTCGTACACCTTGCTCAGAAATTCAAAATCAAATCCGGAAATCTTTTCAAAGTTTTGAAAATCCACCAAATCCTTCTAAAAACCAGCAAATCCTGAAAATCCTGATGAAGTCCTTAAAATCCTTAGGATTTTATGAAATCCAGAGAAATCTGTCCAACTCTCTTGAAATCTCTCAAGTCTTTTCAAAATTGTCGAAATCTTCAGCACGTGAAGTCACAAATTGCGCCATTTTTGGATGAAAGCGAGACTGTAGAATGGAAATGAGGATTTCAAGTTTCAAGTTTTTGAGTACGAGGCTGCTAAGAGCAGTTGCTATGCAACATACCAACAAACAACACCACGTTTTGCTCGTTTCCTTAGCCGTGTTTTGCCTGCATGCCAGCTAGACTTGTCCCAAGTCTATCTTTTCAGTCCGTTTTACCGTTCCATTTACGGTAGTTCCTTGATCCGCCATATCCTGGATCCACCATTCCAACATTCCGTCCAGAGAGCTCGGGAGATCTCTCTCTCCCCAGCTCTCGTGACGGAATGTTAAAATGGTGGATCCAGGAAATGACGGATCCAGGAACTACAACAAAGGAACGGTAAAACGAACTGGAGAGAGGCTTGGGGCAAGTTTACATGCCAGCCGGATGAACTTCTTATTACTGCAGGTAGAATTACTTTTGCCGCACATTTCAGAAAATTGCAGAATGGATTACCCAATCTTTCTATTCGATGTCAACCTAAGGGGAAAACTTTGTCTCCAGACGATGTTTTTACTGCTTTCATAAAAGTAATACGTCATCGTAGACCTTTGTACGTGAGTCAACCGTAGGTTCACCTTTGATTCATTTAAGTACTGCCACGTACACGAGCTACAGCAAAGGTACAGGGAAGGTGGGCCTAGTCTCATAACAAATGTAACAAGCTCATATGCATACAACAGTCCGGCTTTCGCTCTTTACACTCTGTTGTCACTTGCCTTTTATCAAAGGTGAGCCTATGGGTAGCTCGCAGAACGAACTGGGATCCCCGTTCCTGTCAACAACTGAATTCATTACGATACGTAGCTGTACGCATTGTAGCCTGCGTAGCTGCGTGCAGACTCATTATCATTGTCTTAGGACAATGGGTCTGCAGGCAGGCCATTCGCATTGCGATGCAGGGTGAGATGTTAGCCCAGCGTAGGAAGTTGCCAAAGATATGTGACCAGTTGACTTTCAGGCACCAGGGAACGAAAAAGCTATTGGGAAAGTTTGTAATATGTCATATACTGTGTCAATTTCGTGTTGCCATGAGTGCACAACAAAAGCAAGAGGACGCAAGAGTCTCTTTTTGTGAATTTGAGTTTGTTGCCATTCACAACAACAATAAACATGTCATTGTTCTCACCACAGAACTGCATCGAGCTGGTTTTCCAAAAATAGGAAACGGGGTGTCCAAGTCAGACCCAAGGCACTTTTCGAAGTGGGTCTACACATAATTTTTGGGTCTAGGGTAAAAATTTTCGGGTCTGTTACTATTTAGGTTCTTAGATCTTAGGTCTACAGATGGACCAAGTTTGGGTCTGCTTGAAAATATAGATTTCAAATCATTTGTCAAGAATGGTCAACCAGAAGATATGCTTGAAGGTATTCAAAATATGATAGCCAAAGGATCAAAACTTGTGGAAGATGCTAAACATAGATATTTCACTAATGTTGGTCGTACATTATCAGATCCTTCCACTGGCACCAAAAAGTACTGGTGTCTGATCAACAAGATTCTCAACAAGGCTAAGATACCCGAAATACGATATATCTGTTGGAAAACGATATATTTGTGCTAGATTTTTCTTCAAAGGCTCAAATATTCAATGATTACTTCATTCTTCAATGCACAACATTAAATACTGGCAGTGAAATTCCCAGTGATTTACCTGTGACCGCATCCCTACTTCGAGATTTTGTCATCTCCAACGAGAAGATATTACGGATCATTCGTAATCTAAATCCGAGCAAAGCGCACGGTTGGGACGAAATTTCAGTGCGAATGATAAAAATATGCGATGACTCATTAATAATACCATTAAAATTGATTTTCGAAAATCGTTTGCATCACGGAATTTTCCCTGAAACCTGGAAACGAGCAAATGTTGTACCTGTTCACAAGAAAAATGAGAAAAATCTGAAGGAAAACTATCGCCCCATCTCTCTCCTTCCAATCTTTAGCAAAATTTTAGAGAAGCTTATCTACGAGTCTTTGTATTCACATTTAGAGAGAGAAAATTTACTAAATCCCAAACAGTCAGGTTTCCGTCCAGGTGACTCAACAATAAATCAATTGCTTTCCATAACCCATTCTGTCTTCGAAGCCTTTGACTGTAATCCCACCCTAGAAGTTCTGTCTGTCTATCTCGACATTTCTAAAGCCTTTGACAGGGTCTGGCATGACGGCCCTGTGTACAAGAAGTGGTGTTTCTGGAAATCTACTGTTACTCCTTCAAAGTTTCTTGTCAAATAGGAAACAAAGGACTGTCTTGAATGGTCAGACTTCCACCTGGGGGAATATTTTTGCTGGTGTTCCGCAAGGCTCGATTTTGGGCCCCTTGTTTTTCTTAATATACATAAATGACCTAACACAGAATTTGAAGTGCAGTGTCAAACTTTTTGCAGATGATACATCACTCTTTACGATTGTTCAAGATCCTGAGCAGCAAGCGATTTGAACCATCAAGCTGTTGAATTAGTTTTTTCAAGGAAAAATTCGAAAATTGATCATCTTGTGATCCTCTTTAATGATGCACCCGTATCCACAGTGGATCAACATAAACATTTAGGCTTAATACTAGATTCTAAACTTTCGTTCTCAGCTCACATATAAGTGGCAACAACTAAGTCAAGAAAAGCGATCGGAATGTTGAAGTTCATGTCCAAATATCTGTCTAGAAGTACGTTGAATGAATTGTATAAATTATACGTAAGACCCCATCTAGATTACGGCGATGTAATTCATCATGTGCCTCAAAGAGACACTTGCTCTGGAAATTACTTGATGGAAAGGCTTGAGTCTGTGCAATACTCTGCTGCCCTATCAGTGACAGGAACTTGGAGAGGAACATCTCGGGAAAGGCTGTACAATGAACTTGGATGGGAATCCTTGAGCTCTAGAAGATGGAGTAAGCGTCTTATTCTTTTTTATAAATTCATCAATAACGTGACCCCTGATTATACAAGGGTCCCTATTCCACCACTGCATGAAACTAGCTACCCTTTTCGAAATCAACCAGTAGTAGGGCAAATAAGGGTAAGAACGGACAAATTCAGATCTAGTTTCTACCCCGACTCTTTGTTTGAATGGAATATGCTTGATCCTGAAATAATAGAATCCCCTTCTGTCAGCGTCCTCAAGAAGAAATCATTTTCGCAGATTAGGCCTCCTGCCAATTCGGTATATGGTATTCATAATCCAAAAGGGATTGCGTATTTAACTCAATTAAGGGTGGAGCTAAGCAAACTAAACTTCCGCAAATTTAAACATGATTTTAAAGATACAATCAACCCAATGTGTCCAATTAACGATGGCATAGAAGACACGGAACACTTCTTGCTGCTTTGCAATTCTTTCAAAGAGCATAGACGCAGTCTTCTCGTTGGTGTCAATGATGTACTTGAAGCAAACGGATACTCAGAGGCTCCAGACAACAATATTTTACAGCTTCTTCTATATGGAAATGAAAATTTGCCCTTGGAAGCCAACAGATTAATCTTGAATGCAACAATGAACTATACCCGAACTTTTTCGAAACAGAACGCTTTGATTGAAGATTACTCATATCCCTACGTAGAACACCCAAACCCCTTCTGTATGTGTTTGTTTTTAGCAGTTCTCTTCGTTTGTAATTATGTAATGTGTTAAGGCAGCTTGCAATCAAAAATCGAATTTGCAAATTCACAATGATTGGCTATAACTTTCAAACCTACACTTGCAATTACCGTATTTGATTGCAAGCTGCCTTCGCGTGTACCTCGGTTACCGTTTGTATTTAAACATTCCTTTTACTTGTAGTAGTAGTTACGTGTAGTTTTATGTAGCTCATTAGTTATTTTTAGAATGGCCACAGGGTAGACATAGTATTTCGCTCCCCATGGCATCGTCTCTGCAGTATTGTAGCGTAGCTTGTAAGTAGTGAAGTATTATAATTGGTAATATTGTTGTAAAATCTTAATGGAATAGAAAAAAATAAAATATATAGATAGGAAAATATAGATCGTTGCTATCACTTTTGGAGCTGGACATCTTGAATGTTAATGCAAATTGTGGCAACTTTCCAACATTTCCATCTGGCATCATTTGTTCACGGTTCGCGATGGGTGGTCCACATTGCAGAAGACAGAAGCACAGCATAAAAAATCCGGAAGTTACTGTATAAGAACTGCCCAGCCACTTTTTTTACAATCAATGACACTACCGGAGGTACATGGTCTCTACAATCTTCTATACTTTCTATCATGCTCATACAAAGGTTTAACATATGCACCCTAAACGCCGACCTGTTCAAGCGGAATACATACCCTAATCGCAGAAAATTTTCTGCAGAACATACCATTTCCCGCGTCCAAATAGAGCTGCTCAATTTCAGGTACCATAATCACTGACAAGTCAGTTAATAAAATTGCTAAAATTGCCGGTGTGATTTAAAGAGGAGTACCCTGGGTACCAGACTCTCTAAAATTAAATTTTATGGATGCTACCACAGCGGCTTGGCCAGTGTAAATTAAGTCGGGTATTGAAATGAGAGGGTCTGGGGGCGAAGCCGTTAGGAAATTTTTTGGGACACACCCTTTACTTTGGCTGAAAATGCACCTCCCAACATCATGCTACCAATGGCGACAAGGAAACTTTGATAGTTTTGTGACAGTTATTCAATAAAGTAGACCACGAGGAAAATTTTTGTAGAAACATCTTTTACTTTGGCTTAGAAAGCATCTCCCAACATCATGCTTGCCATTTGTGGCAAGAAAACATTTATGGTTCGTGACATTTTTCTATAGCTACCGGAGCAGGAGGAAAATTTTTGAAGATGCACCCATTACTTTGGCGTAAAATGTATCCCCTGATTCCATTTTTGCCAGTGCTAAAATGGAAGCTTTGACATTTCTCAGAAAATTCTTACCTCACCTATGCCAAGCCATTGTCTCTTCGGTTTTAAAGGACAAGTCCGGGGTTGGTATGATTGATGATAAAATACAAGATAATACTGCAATGAATGATGTATAATACTTTTTTCTACGATTTCTCGTCATCTTCTTGTGAAATTACATATTCAAATAAGCAATTTGAGCGAAGTGACGTCATATCGTGCAAACGAAAACGAGGCTGTGTGATTGTTTATTCGCCTCTTTATCGTAGCAAGCCTCCTTATCGTGTTCTCATGCCATTTTCAATGCATGAGTACATGACGCAGAGATTAGCAGCGATTAAGAGGCGAAAAAGCAATCGCACATCTTCGTTTTTGTTTGTGCGATATGACGTCACTTCGCTCAAATTGCTTATTTGAATACGTAATTTCACAAGGAGAAGGCAAAAAATAGTGGGAAAAAGTATCATACATCATTCATTGCAGTATAATCTTGTATTTTATCATCAATCATACCAACCCAGGACTTGTCCTTTTGAAGGAATATCGAGAACCATCTTTCGAAAAAAGTGGTGGGTACAATGACCTCACATACCCCCCGCCCCCTGTGGCCATGCCAATGTGCTGCCATGATGTTAATAATGTTAAAAAAGTCGGGTACCCAGGGTAGAAGAGGAAACTGCTCCCGAATTCCTACCCCATCTTGTGCTGGTCTGCTAAGTTCTTTGACTCGCTACAAACTCTATTTTAGAAATTTTTGATTAGATATCACTGCAGAGGAGTTCAGATTTATCAAATGCAAAATAAGACACCCTTTTGTAAAACCATGGTCAAATCGGCACCCCTAAACACGGACCCGCGCGGGCCCGTGCCTACTTTGAAGAAAGGCACCCTTTCCTGCGTTTTTTTTGTACGCGCATGATAACACATCAGGTACTAAGTGCCCCCCCCCCGGGAAGAACTGTTTCACTTCCAAAGTGCATAATTATCATAAAATCAATCATCGTGCCCACTGAAGGTTACTAACGAGCTGTTTTTAGTTAAAACAAATATCTAACAACAACAAAT
Organism: Aurelia coerulea; assembly: GCA_039566865.1. NCBI lineage: Eukaryota > Metazoa > Cnidaria > Scyphozoa > Semaeostomeae > Ulmaridae > Aurelia > Aurelia coerulea. The sequence goes on along the minus strand of CM076944.1, from coordinate 1,176,103 downwards.
GCTACTTTCATCTATTATGAAGTTTTGGGTCTAAGAATATTATGTTAAATGCCGGGTCTACCACAAAACTGCCTTTACTATTCTGGGTCTGCGTCAAGCTCAAGAATTTTGGTCTGGGTCTACGCGAATTTCTTTTGGGTCTACGTGTTTTGGGTCTGACTTGGACACCCCGTTATGATTACAAAGTCCGTCCTGAGCTAAGCAAGCATAAGAAAATCTGAATATTGATTTCTTCATAACCCCAAATGATCTTTTATGGTGTTTTAGCTACAGTCAGAGAGATGAGTGTTGCTGCTAAAGTCGCCTTCAACAGAAAATCAAGCGCCTTGTATAAGGACAAGAATCGCCTGAAAAGCAATATTTTGATCTTTATGTCAAACGAGGATGATACGCAAAAAATCAAAAGTCATTACCCCTTGTTTGCTTAGTCTCTGCATGAAACTATTGGTGCATCTGTGTCATGTCAGATTTACGATAACGCAAAATCACTTATGTTTATGCAGAACCCTGCAGAACGTTTCTGTTCGTGGGCATCTAGTTTGAGACAAGCATTGACGAAAATAACCTATGTGCAGAATCATATGCATGAAGATGTTTTGGTTTCGTGTGATCGCGTCCCTTCCCCCAGTCAATGGCGCCATTGTTTGCTGTAATTCTGCACCTTTCCTCTCAACTTCACCTGCGACGTTTGCATCTGTAGCTGTGTAGGAGGGGGGTCCTTCTACCTTCGGTGATGCTGCGAATGCTAGCCTCTGTGCAGGCCGCCGGTTACATCATCCTCTAAACTTGACTTATTTGTATAATGAATACTATCAATAAGTGGCTAATGATGCGTTCGTTCTAGAAAACGATTGTTTCAACATAATTAAGCTGCTAATGAAGTCAAGAACGTGCCAATTCTGGGTAAATTTGTTGTTGTGCCAGGGTAAACATCGTGGTGATTTATCCATCTTATGGTGTCAAATCTGTCTAACATGAAATAAGCCGACGTCAAATGTTGCTATAGGATCGCGGGAAACTTCTGTCTTGAATGCGCTTTCTGTGCGCTTTCTTTATTTCAGTGCCAATTAGCAGAGATAAAACGTTAATCAATTGCTTTAACGAGCGTGACGGACTTTCTTTCTTTCTTTCTTCCTGACCTGGAGCCCCCTCTTAGATTACAAAGTACTTTGTAATCAAAAAGTAACATTCCACAGACAGCAAAGTTGAAAAGATTCTTTGTTCAAAACTTTCGCAAAGCAGTATGGGTTGGGTTTCCTTTTCCTGATATAAAAGGAAAAAATGACAACAATTTTCCCATACCCTCTCTTATACTCGCGTCACTGCGTTCCGCGAGCAAAAATGCACGAATGACTGGTTTATTAACATTGACAAAGGGAAATTTACAGCTATGATCTTCTCGATAAGTTGAAATTCTATGGTATCAATGGCTTGGAACATGATTGGTTCCGGTCGCATTTGAATAACACAAAGCAGTTTTGCAAAGTAAATGTCAAAGTCTCTTCTGACATCAAAGATATTGATGTCAGAGTGCCCATCGGCGTAGGGGGAGATAAAATTTGGGAGGGGGGGGGCTGCCCGATAAAAAATCCATTGTTTCAGGAAATTTTGCCCGACTTAAGGCGGATGTCTGCCCAATTATGGCTGATTTTTGCAAAATTTTCCGACGTTGGGGGGGGGGCTGCAGCCCCCCCAGTCCCCCTGTCTCCTACGCCTATGGGAGTGCTGCAAGGGTCCTGTTTGGGACCACTTCTTTTTCTGCTTTATATAAATGATCTTCCCTTTGCACTGAAGAAGGCCGAGGCAAACATGTATGCTGATGATACCATGATTTCCTATTCCTCCAAAAACTTGGAAGAAATGCATATGGTGTTAAACGCCGAACTTGTTGATATCGAGAAATGGCTTCAAGGTAATAAGCTATTCTTGAACGTCGTCAAAACACAGGCTATGATAGTTGGGTCAATGCAAAATGTAAATAAAATGGCAGTGCAGCCTGCTTCTTTTACCTGCGTTTAACGTTGGTGGTACTGATATTGATTTAGCGAGCAAAGTAAAATACCTTGGTCTCCAAATAGACAACAGTCTAACATGGAGGTGCCAAATTGAGAGTATAAAAGGGAAAGTTTCTCGAGCAATTGGCCTTTTGAAATACTGTAAAAACTTTGTATCTATGGAGACATTGAAGGACATTTATCTATCGTAGTATTGCAGAACTACATCTAAACTATTGCTGCTCCGTTTGGGGCTGTAGTGGTATTACTAGAATAGAGTCTCTACAAAAACTGCAAAACAGGGCTGCCCGAATCGTTACGGGTAGTCCTTATTATGCACCTTCTGTGCCGCTACGCGAAGAACTACGCTGGTTGTCCATCAAAGAAATGATTTTGAAAGAGATATCTACTATGATCTACACATCTTTAAACGATCTAGCACCACATCAGTGATCTTTTCGTAAGACTATCAGATTTCCACACTCGTGAGCTAAGAAACACTAACAATGATCTTGCAGTACCGTTAATGAGAACAAGAGGCTCCTTCGGTCTACTCTTTTAAATCAAGGTTGAGACAGTTGGGGTACGAAAATCTTGAATTTTGTACAGATACTTGTTGTAAATTTTTATCTAATTTGTTTATATGTATTACATTAGGAACTTTACTTTTGACAGGGCCAAATTGTAAAACAATATTCATTGAATTTTGTACCCTGTATAAATATGTTTAAAATATCAAAGTCTCGAACAAAGCTATTTAGCTAATTGCCCTTCTGAGTTTAAACCTGTACTGTATCGTAGATATGTTGATGATACTTATTGTTTATTTAGGGACAGGAGCCATGTTACTATGTTCTTAGAGTATATCAACTGTCAGCACCCTAACATCAATTTCACAACTGAAATTGAGTCGGAAAACTCATTAGCCTTTTTGGATGTCCTTGTTACCCACGAAGGGATTAACTTTTCAACTAGCTTGTACAGGAAAAAAACATCCACTGGCCTCTACACAGATTTCGCCAGCCTTTCTCCCGATAAATACAAGGCCAACTTGATTAGTGTTCTGGTTTATCGAGCATTTCATATTTGCTCATCGTATCAAAACTTTCACGAAGAAATTGTCCGAATAAAGGAGATCTTATCTAAAAATTGTTTTCCTAGGGCGCTGACAGATCGTATTATTAAATCCTTCCTGGATAAAAGACTCGCACCTAGGCCCCCTGCCCCTCAAGAAGCCAAAACGGCCCTATTATTTTGTATACCATATCTAGGCAGGTATAGTTTGCAGATTAAAACTAGAATATGTAGAATAATTAAGCAATGTTATCCGGGTATTAAACTTCAGGTTATTTTTCGATCCCCAAAACGCATTCAATCATTTTTTCCATTTAAAGACCGCTTTCCAACTCTCATACGCTCCTCAGTTGTTTACAAGTTTCAGTGTCCTGGCTGCAATGCCTCGTACTTTGGAAAAACATCTCGTAATTTGATTACACGCTGCAGAGAGCATTTGGGAATCAATAAAGCAGGTCAGAAAATTAAAGTAAGTCCTTCTGCCATCTGGGACCACATCAACCAATCAGGTCATGCCGCGTCGTTAGAAGATTTCTTGGTGTTGGACAGAGCTAACAATGATTTTGATTTACTCATTCATCAAAGTCTACTAATTTTACGCGATCGTCCTTCACTTAATTCCCAGCAGTCCTCCATTCCATTAGTTTTATTTTAGTTATTGTCCTTTGGGCTTGCCCCCCTCTTTACTTTTCACGTAGGAATTGTAATTACGCACTTTAGTTTGTTGTTTGTCTCTATGCATATAAATATAGCCTCGTGCTTTTGAAAATCTGTATTCTGAAGATGAAGCACAGCGTTTGCTTCGAAACGTAAAACAAAAACATGGCTCAGTCTTACAATTAATTAATTTTTTTTATCACTGGATCCGTCGAATAATGTCAACTCAACATCTTATGGAAATGTCAAACTGAATTTGTCTCTGTCTCTGCTTACTGGACTTTGAAATGAAATTTAAAATGATTATCGTCGCAATCTTGGTTCTTCGATTTTTGGTGAAATTACGGTTTCCTGCCAACACTTCAATTTCTGTTTAAAATATAAAATATAAATATGAAACTTACTAGGGAGGTACTTTAGTAACGTCTAAACATTGGAAAAACTCAAAAGAACCTTGTTTTGACATGTTCACAAGAGTAAGTACGGGTAGTGAACATGAAGATTGTTATGGAACCTTTAAGAAACTAACAGTAAGAAAATTCTAAGAATCTTTCAGTACTAGTCCGAATTCTCAGCTTCTTATAAAAAATATGTGTATGTCATTTGAATGACAGCATTTGGATATGCATACCTTGACAGACAACGGATCCATAAAGAGTGGGAGGTCGGAGGGGGGCGAGGGAACGAGGGTAAAACCCAAGCACTTCAAACAGTTTCATATTTCTCTTTCATCATTCGTTGTGTTCTTTTATTATAGCTATTAGCCCCTCTATGATTGAAACCCAATGCGGTCCTTACATACCTTTAAATTGTCCTCCAAATTTATGTCATCCCAAACCGCCTTCTTGTATCCTCTTCTGATAACTTGATGACTTCCACGACTTCCCAAACCAAAAATCAGATTTACGTGTCCCCCATCAGTAATTAGATTTGTTAGAATCCCACTGTTGCCAGCAAGAAGTCCACGGCAGTGATACTTTAATATCTCATACAGGGGGTGCTTTGTTGACAAATGGCGTTCCAATGCAATGCACAATGGCTCCATCCGAAAATGTGCCCGTAATAAATGTTCATGTATTTGAGACAGGAAAACGTCACAAATGTCAACTTGAGCTTTTGCCATTTGCCATAAATAACCGTCCTTTGGAGTGAAGACTTTGGCAGCTTGAAAAAGAGAAAGAGAAGAATCTTTACTCCAAGTAATTAAAGGCAAAACTTTAGTACTGTATAAAATATCTCGGGGACGGGGGATCTTGGCCTACAATATGACAGGGATGTAACTTTACACAAGAAAATGGCGCCCATAATTCTAGAAATATTTGAGAATATCAGGGTCGTAATTCCGCAATGGCAATAATTCAGCAAACATTTAATAAATTCCTGCAACTCCTGTAATTTTGCTGAATTCATTTGGCACAATACCCATACTTTCAAAAATGTTTGACAAAATAATACCCATAATTCCACAATACCAATAGTTACGCATAAAACACGGCACGCCCACCTCTGGGCAGTTCCTATACTTTCCTGAGGTATCATGCTCTTACAAAGGTGTAACGTATGCACCCTAGACATTGAGCTGTTTCAATAAAATACACACCCTTACAGGGCCAATACCAAATATGAATTATTGGGGGGGGGGGCTGAAACAAGATATTCCAACGGCAAAATCAACAAACAACAACGACAGCAACAGCATCAATTTTGGGTTGCATTACGTTGCATTCATGCAGAAAATAAGCGATCTACTCCTTTAAAAACTGACATTGTGCATTATTTTGCAACCCAACCTTGCAAAGGGGGGGGGGGCTCAGTCCCTTGGGAAATATTTTAAGTTTTTTGTTTATCTTTCTTATACGCTTATGGCATCCTATATATCTGTGATGCCTTCTGATTAGGAATCTGCAAGCAGAATACGGTAAAAGTCGTTCCTTATGAAACTGTGAGCTCCATAGTAGCCCCTGGTCGAGGTTATTTCTGTCAAATTTTATTAAGAAAGTATAGGAGCAAAAAACTGACCACAATGCATTTGGTGACAGGCGACGGTCAAACTGGTCACTTTATGCAAGATCTAACTTTCTATTACTATTTGTGAAGACCTGTACTTTCGAATGATGTATAGGAGGTTTGAAAAATGTGTGAAGCAAAAAACTTCCTAAAATTCGGTCCCAAGGGAAAAAACCTCCCTTAAATAAAAGTCATTTTACAATGCTTGCAACTGAGTTCCGCTCGCTAAGCTCTTTCGAACGATATCTAGTTTGCATTATTTTGGAAAATAATCCTAGTTCTATGGCCAAAAACAATTGTACTCTTAGACATTGTACTTTAATTCATCTTCAATGCATCATTTTTCGAGCAAAATCTTTTAAAATTAGACCTGTAAATCACGGGAAATCCGACAGGCAGAATAAAAATGTCCGAAAAATGGCCTTCTTGGGGTGCACCATCCCCCCCGGCCCCTCAAATGGATTCGGCCCTGGCACCCTAATCGCGGAAAATTTCTTGACAACATACCCTTTCCCTACCCTGGGTACCAGACTCTCTAGAGAGTCTGGTACCCAGGGTACCCTTTCCCGTGCCACATTGAACTTCTGAAGTTTAGGCACCCTAATCACTGACAAGTCAGGTACTAAACTTGTTGATATTACCATGATATTACCAGTGGGATTTGGAGAGCAGGAAACTGCTCCCGAATTCCTACTCCGTCTTTTCTAAGTCTACTAAGCTCTTTGATTCGTTATATATTCTACTTTGAAAAGTTTGATTAAAATATCATTGCAGAAGAGTTTTGATTTATTAAACGCAAAAACTACACCTTTTTTGAAACTGTGGTCGAATTGGCAACATCTACACGCGGGCCGGGCCTACTTTGAGAAGTTGAAGTTGCGTTTTTCAGCGCCAAGCTCTGGGATCGCAGAAATAGAGCAGTCCAAATCGAGTCCGCGACCCCTTGTCATGACGCTCAAGTGGTGGGGTCCTACCGGGTATCGAACCCACCAGGCCTGACTGTTCTGGCTGCAAAGTCAGAGGATTACACTACTTCGCCACAACACCTTCAAGACACCAGAAGACAGAAGACACCTTTATCTCGCGATTTTTGTACAAGCATGATAACACATCAAGTACCAAGTGACCAAGTGGCCGTCCCTCGGGGCGCGTCCCAGTACGAACATACTAACATACCTCATCTCAAATACAAATGGCCAGAAGGACTGGGGAAACTTGTTTCAGATTGTCCAAAGATCTATTCAGAAACAATTTCTGAACGCATTCTATTTTTGTGAAAATCAAAAATTTGAATCTTACTTGGTTTGTTGTCAATTTGAATTGCAACAGCTTTCATTTCATTGGTTCTTCCTCGTTTCTCTTTCACAGCAAAAATGGCAATTGGGTTGGTATCTTGACGCATCTTAGCATTTGGCTGTGTCTTTTTTGGAAGGAGATCAGGCATGTCAGGGATACCATTCAGCATCGGAAATTCAACAAGGTAAACCAAGTTCTCCATGATCGACTGTTGACAGAAAATTACTTGGAGTCTTAGAGATTTGTGCCGAACTTTTCAAAACATGCGAGGAAAGGTATTCACTCTGCAATGGAGGATGCCCAGTATTACGGTCAATGGCTATCTTGATTATACAATGGGCTATCCTCTTGCATTTAGGGGCTACCATGCAGTACAGTGAAGGGTTCGGAGGAAAGTGAAGCACTGTTGGGAAATCCTTCACAATCCGCGCATAGTTTAGAAGTTACCTGTATTTAGTATATTGTGTAACCACTCACGGACAGTAAAAAAGTAGATTCATCTTGTAGTGCACGTACTAGTAAAAAAGTTGCGTCAGAACCTCTACATAGAAACGAGACACGGAAACAACTAATGCTTAATATATGTTATCACTTAGCACACGACGAAATAAATCAAACTATCTAGAATCTGATTGGTAGACTAATCCTTTGTGAAACCCGGTAGAGGATGATCGAACCTTATAAGGAAAATTATTGTATTCGTTCTAGAAAGTTCTGTGCTTAGTCATCGAAAACAGTTGAGTATCATGAGTTTTGAGAGTTGAGACGATTCGAGTTATGAAAGATGTTTTTACGTTAAAATGTCTCCGTTATTGTTACATTTCTTCGGTTCACTATCAGTAGAATTAGCGAGAAGAGACTGAGGTTCTCTAACATACTGGTCCACCAGAGCTGGAGATAGTTTATCGTTGAAATGGAGGTAGGCAGGTTGAAGAAGAAACGAAAAACGACAAGAGGAATTGTCACAAAATTAGTGAACAAGATTTTGGATGTCGAGAAGAAAGATCCAGAAGAAATCGACTTGAGACAGCTACGACAATGGTTGCTGAGCCTAGATGAAAACTTTGAAGTGCTCAAGAAGCTGGACTCTGACATTTTGGAGAAGTTGATTGAAAATGACGCCGAAGACGAAGATATCGAAAAAGAAGCCGAGGATGCTAATGAGATAAAAGAAAAGATGACTTACGCAAAGATTTGCCTCGAAGAATTTTTCAAGGAAAACGACACCAAATCACAAATCCCCAGAAGCGAATCTAGAGAGAGTATCGCCTCAACAGCATCGGGTACAAGCGAGAAAAGTGATCAAATTAGACGACGGGTGAAGGCAAAATTACCGAAGCTTGAACTGAAAAAGTTCTCAGGCAAGGTTTCGCAGTGGCAAGAATTCTGGGACGCCTTCAAAAGTGCAATACACGACGACGAAGAACTTGCCAGTGTTGATAAATTCAAATACTTGCGAAGCTTTCTTGAAGAGCCAGCTCGTAGTGTCATTGCCGGATTCCCTCTCACAGAGGCTGATTATGAAGGGGCAGTAGAGGTATTGCACAAAAGATTTGCCAAACCAAGTGTAATCAAGAAAGCCCACATAAATGAACTACTAAACTTGTCGCCAGTGTTTAGTGAAAGAAACGTGGTCAGATTAAGATCACTGTTTGATCAAATAGAGAGCCATTTTCGCAGCTTGGAGGCACTGGGAGTAGCACAAGAGTCATATTCGGCAATAGTAGTTCCAGTGCTGATGGAAAAAATTCCAGAATCATTAAGGTATAATATGATACGTTTTTCAAGCGTAAGCAACCACCTTGACTGGAACGTTGATGAGTTGATTCAAACCTTTGAGAAAGAATTAGAAGTACGAGAATCACATGTACCAATTTTTGGGTTGCAGCAACAGCAACAGCAACAACCACAACAACCAAAGCAGCAAAAACAACATGGAGGAACAGCAGCCGCATTGTTCAGCAATGAAGAAACGACATGCACATTTTGCAAGCAGAAGAGTCATGAGAGTGAAGACTGTAATGAATTGACACTTGAAGAAAGAAAGAACGTATTAATGAAATCAGCTAAGTGCTTTAATTGTTTGCGTTCAGGGCATCGTTCATTTCAGTGCAAGTCTAGAAGTAGGTGTAAGTATTGTAAGGGTAAGCATCACTCTGCGATTTGCAAGGCGAATGGCGCAAAGATCTCTGACAGGGAACCCCAAGCCCCAGCAGGAGCCATAAGTAAGAACAGCGCGCAGCCTAGACCTAGTGCACCACCATCAGCTACGACCCTAAATGCCCATGCTGCTACCTGGGTGGGAAACACTGCTGGTTGCGGAGTACAAGTTGCACTTCAGACAGCCTTAGCTTGCTTAGATGGTGAGAAAGAGAAAAAAGTGAGAGTACTGTTCGATAGTGGGAGTCAGAAAACTTTTATTAGTGCTAAGGCTGTCAAACGTTTAGGTTTAGAGCCTGAGAGAAATGAAGAGCTTGGTATAAAAACATTTGGAAGAAAAGAAGCAGACATGGCAGTGAGGAGAGTCTTCAAATGTTCTTTGAGCCCTTTGTTTACTGTTAACCCTGTAGAAGTAGAAGCCTTTGAAGTGGATCAGATATCTAATGTTGCAAACATTCATGTTGAGCATATTAAACATAATTTTGCACATTTGACTAACGTTTTCTTTTCAGATGTTAGTAGGAATGAAGAAATTTTGGAAATTGACATTCTGTGTGGCTCAAATTTTTTGTGGAGTTTCCAAGATGGTGAATGCATACGAGGGGGGCCAGGAGAACCAATTGCCGTCAGAACTTCTCTTGGTTGGGTACTCTCAGGACCGCTCAAAGGTGAGACAATAAATTTTACTGAACCTACAAATGTTAATCTTTGCACTGACAACATTCATTCTAAGAAACAGGAAGCAGAATTGAATTTGCACAAATTGTGGGATCTTGATTCCATTGGGATCAGAGAAGGAGATCAAGTTCATGAAACTGTAATTGACAACATTTATTTTACAGGGTCTAAATACTCAGTTGGTTTGCCATGGAGAGTTGGTCATAATCCAGTTCCACTTAACTTTGCAAATAGCCAAGCTAGATTGAAAAGTCAACTGAAGAAGTTGAAGCAAACACCGGAGATTCTTGAGCAGTATGACCAAATCATTTCAGAGCAACTCAAGGAAGGTATCATTGAAGAAGTCTCTGACCTTGAACCCACAGGCTCTAGAGTATCTTATCTTCCCCATCAAGCAGTTATAAGGGAGAATGTGGAGACAACCAAAGTGCGGGTAGTTTTTGATGCATCATGTAAAGATAAGAATACTGGTGTATCATTGAACAGTTGCTTGCACAAAGGTCCATCCTTGACACCCTTGATTTTTGACATCCTTTTAAGGTTTAGAACAGACAAGGTAGTTCTTGTAGGAGACATTGAAAAGGCATTTCTAAACATTGAAATTCATCCCGAAGACCGAGACTCTCTACGTTTTTTATGGGTAAGTAACATCCATGACAAGGAGCCCCAAATTAAGATCTATCGCTATAGAACTGTGGTATTTGGAATTTCGAGCTCACCTTTCCTTTTGAATGCTGTAATAAGGCATCATTTGAACAAATACCGGGAAGTAGATCCAGAGTTTACTAGAGACATGATTCAAGGATTTTTCGTAGATGATCTAGTAACAAGTTGCAAAAGTACATCCGAAGTTTATCTACTGTATGAGAAAGCAAAACAGAGAATGTTAGAGGCTGGTCTACGACTCAGAAAGTGGAAGACAAATGATGAGGAATTAAGGAAGAAAATTGAAAGGAATGAGAAGGAAGTAGAAAGAAGAGTGAGAAAATGCTCAGGATGACTGCAGTTATGCTAAGGAAACTTTAGGATTGTCAAAGGATGTTGGGGGCAAAACTAAGGTTCTAGGAATCCATTGGGACACAGAAAAAGACAGACTTGATTTTGATATGAGAAAGGTTGGAAATACCCCTACTACTGTTGCCACCAAACGAGGTATTTTGAGCACTCTTGCTGCAATATTTGATCCGTTAGGGCTCATTAGTCCCATTGCAGTAGCAGCAAAGGTCCTTTTTCAGGAGCTGTGTCTTGAAAAGCTAAGTTGGGATGATCCCCTCCCAGAAGATAAGGTAAGAAGGTGGGAAACATGGCTTGAAGATTTAAAGAGTAGTGACACTATTTCCCTCCCAAGATGCACACTGGGGGACATTGATGGTGAGATCATAAGTACCACTCTTCACGGTTTTGGAGATGCCAGCAAGCATGCATATTGTGCCATGGTCTATCTTGTTTGCAAGACTACCACAGGAACTTACACCAAATTGCTCTGTGCTAAGACCAGGGTAGCTCCCTTGAAAGAGTTGTCTATTCCCAAATTAGAATTGATGTCAGCACGTATTCTAGTGACCCTGATGGAAACAGTGAAGAATTCCATGAGCTCAAAATTGGAGATCGATGACATAAGATTTTGGTTGGACAGCAAAACTGCTCTTTTTTGGATTTTTAATCAAGGAGAGTGGAAAACTTTTGTCCAGCATCGCGTAAATGAGATTTTGAAGGTATCCAAAAAGGAACAATGGGGGCATGTACCAGGTAAGGAAAATCCAGCTGATATTGGGTCAAGAGGGATGACATCTAGTAGTTTAAGGCAAAGCATATTGTGGTGGGAAGGCCCTTCTTGGTTGAAACAAGGGAAAGAAGCATGGCCAAAAGACTTTAATCTAGAGGATTCCACAGAAGTAAAAGAAGAGAGAAAGAAGACAAGTGTAATGTTGAATGTTGCCCAAGAGAGTAAGCAGGTTAGGAAAGTGATTGATTTGGATAGATTTTCCACACTGGGTAAATTGCTTAGAGTAACTGCTTATGTTCAAAGATTCTTAGGGAACATTAGACTCAAAAGAGAGAGAAGAGAGTTGTGCTTAGGTGAACTCACAGCAGAAGAATTGAGGAATGCTGAGAGTATTTGGATAAAAGATGCACAGCAAGACCTTAGGTTAAATCAAAACTTTGAGAAGACAAGAGAAAGCTTGAATGTGATCGAGCAAAATGAGATCCTTGTGTGCAAGGGGAGACTTGAAAACTCGGAATTGAATGAAGAATGCAAATTTCCAATAATTCTCCCAAAGAATCATAGACTCACTGACCTTATTATTCTAGATTGCCACAGTAGAGTACATCATTCTAAGGTCAGAAGCACCTTAGCAGAATTAAGATCAAGATTCTGGGTCACACAAGGCAGACAATATGTGAAGAAAATCATCAGAAAATGTTTCATTTGCAAGAAACTAGAAGGACAGCCCTATGAATCCCCAGCTACTGCACCTCTTCCAGAATTTCGAGTCAGAGAAGCTCCTCCCTTTGGGAAAGTAGGGGTAGATTTTGCTGGACCTGTGTATGTCAAGAGTCAGAATGGGATGGTAAAAGCATATATTGCACTATTTACATGCTGCGTAACAAGGGCAATTCATCTTGAACTAGTTGAAAATCTAAATGCCTCAACTTTTATCAATTGCCTGAGACGTTTTGCAGCCAGAAGGGGTACACCATCTCTCCTTGTGACAGACAATGCAAAAACTTTTAAAGCCTCTGCAAAGTTCATCAAGAAACTCTTTAAGAACAAGTTAGTACAGAGCCATCTGAGTACAAAGGGGATAATTTGGAGATTCAATTTAGAGCGTGCGGCCTGGTTTGGAGGGGTGTTTGAAAGAATGATAGGGACCGTTAAGAGGTGTTTGAGGAAAGTCCTGGGAAATGCAAAGTTGAACTTTGAAGAATTGACAACTGTACTCACAGAAATAGAGTGTACAATAAATTCCAGGCCACTAACCTATCAGTACGATGACCTTGTTGAAGCACTAACCCCATCTCATCTTTTGTGTGGGAGAAGGATATCACCACTCTCTGAGAATATTGATACTTCTTTTGATGAATCAGACAATGAACTGCAAAGTAACATGACTAAAAGATTTTCTTATCTTTCTAGGAAACTGAACCACTTCTGGAATCGTTGGAGAAAGGAATATTTGGTTGATCTGAGAGAGTTCCACAAGCAGACAGATGCAAGAGTGGCAAATATTTCCAAAGGAGACTTGGTATTAATCCAGGAAGACAATGTAAAACGAGGACAGTGGAAAATGGGAGTTGTAGAAGATCTGATCAAGGGAAAAGATGGGATAATACGAGGTGCAAAGGTTCGCAAGGCAGGTGGTAAGAATGAAACTTTAAACCGTTCAGTATTGAAATTATTTCCTCTTGAAATTGCCTCCACAGGTTATGATAAAAAAGAGGGAAAGGACGCGAGTGAATCAAAAGACAAAGAGGTAAGTATGGAGAGGAGTGAAGGTACAAATAACAATAGGATTGAAGATGCAAATTGTATGAGAAACCAGCCACCCCGCGCTGCTGCTAAGGATTCCCGATGGAAGTCCAAACTTATGCTTGACGCCTAGGAGGTCAAGGAGGGGGGTGTGTTGGGAAATCCTTCACAATCCGCGCATAGTTTAGAAGTTACCTGTATTTAGTATATTGTGTAACCACTCACGGACAGTAAAAAAGTAGATTCATCTTGTAGTGCACGTACTAGTAAAAAAGTTGCGTCAGAACCTCTACATAGAAACGAGACACGGAAACAACTAATGCTTAATATATGTTATCACTTAGCACACGACGAAATAAATCAAACTATCTAGAATCTGATTGGTAGACAAATCCTTTGTGAAACCCGGTAGAGGATGATCAAACCTTATAAGGAAAATTATTGTATTCGTTCTAGAAAGTTCTGTGCTTAGTCATCGAAAACAGTTGAGTATCATGAGTTTTGAGAGTTGAGACGATTCGAGTTATGAAAGATGTTTTTACGTTAAAATGTCTCCGTTATTGTTACATTTCTTCGGTTCACTATCAGTAGAATTAGCGAGAAGAGACTGAGGTTCTCTAACAAGCACTATCTGGGTAAAATGGGGGAGGGGGGGGGGCTATCATAATGCAAGTGGGAGTTGGACTATCACTGCAACTTGTCGTTCATATGAAAACTGAGCTGAATTGTAAGCATAGAGAAATATGAACAAAATCTGTTTTAGGACAGATCTTAAAAGCAAAGCTTCCTCAATTTCTCAGTCTAATAAAGGAGTTGCATAAAGGAGTGGAAGGATGATAAATGCAACTGTCGTCTATGCAAAACACGTTCGTAGCGTGCAAAACGTTGGGTTCTTGAATTGATCTCGTTTTATTTTATAATGAAAATTCGTCAGTAAATCATATATGTATATATCGTTTATTGTTAAACTAACTAATTAGAACTATTTTACTTTGTATTTAATTAATAATAATTTTATTTCCGTTTAATAGGTAGGCATCAATTAGCTGTAACCTAGCTAAGATTACCATTGCCCAATTAAGGCTGATGCAATTTCATTTGATTAATAAGATTTCCTATATACATTCAGGGTGACTGACTGCTCCACGGGCATCTAACTAAACTTAATCGAGACTTCATACTTACTCTTCTTAGACTCTTCTTCGTTATTGCTTTGACAGCTTTTTCCCATTTGAATCCAAGATTAAGTCTTTTCTTTAGATTCTTCCAATTTGTTCCAATTCTTCCTAAAATTTGAAAGACGAGTTTTTATGAAGTCTTCCAATCGATAATAAACACACATAGTGGACGCACAACGGTGATTTTTGGAAATTTCATGATGTTTTGTGGAAGTAAAATAAAATCAATTTTCCACCGACTTGGCTTAAAGAATGTTTCAAGATGGATGTAGAGACCACAAAAAGTTAATTTTTAGTGAAAATGGTGGGACTGGGACCAAAGTAATCCAAATATACCATATTTGGGCATTTTGCGTGAACACCAAAATATCAATTGTAAGAAAAAATAAGGAGTTGGTTCATAGCTTGTTTGAAGCGCAATTTTAAAGCGAATTCAGAAATCAATGGCAACTAAAATGCTTGGAAAAATAAATGGCAAGCTGAAATTCCTGTATAGAAACAAAGCTTTGTGGATAACTCCCTTCACAGATTGCTTTTAACCCAGTTTGATTACGCATGCACCTCATGGTCCCCGATGTTGAATAAGAGGCTGTCCAAAAAATTCAATCAGCACAGAACAAATGCATTCGCTTCTATCTGAATTTAAAAAACACAGCACATGTTGGGGCTACAGAATTCAAAGCTATGAATTGGCTCCCCACAAAGAACAGAGTTGATCAACATACATGTGTAAACATACTGAAATTCTTCACAGGAACGGCTCCAGCTTATACTGTACTGACGAAATATTCCTCCCTATCGACCAAAGCCGAGTAACACGAAGATCAAAGTTTAAATTAAATCTTCCATTTCGCAAAAGTAACACTGGCCAAAAATGCCTGTCGTACTTGGGGCCAAAAATATGGAATAGCCTCTCTTCTGATTTAAGATCCACAAACAATATCAACTCGTTCAAACACAAGATCAAAGACAATTTTTTCCAAAATATACAGAGTGAAGAAAACGACATATATATGTTCTACTAAAACCACGCGTTTTCTACTAAAACCGCGCGTCCTCTCTCACATTCTTGATTCGACCTTACTAAAAATATGCTTTATAAAAAAGCACATAAAAATACATTGTTCATAATTTTTTACAACCACCTCTAAGGGGACCATTATGGAAATAAGGTCAACTTGATCTTTTAATGCTATCCCTGCCACTATGATTAGGGGTGTTTTTTAACTTATATTTAATTAAAGTTGTTATGTAAATTGTATTGTAACCATTTTATATTATTTTAACCACTGTAAACATTTATTTTTGTGGCGAATTTTAAATTTATGTGAATTAAACTATTTTCAGCATTTTTCAGAAATTTTCCATTTTTTCTGATTTCGTCATTCAAGAAAAATTTGCCCATTTTCAAACTGCTATGAATTTTTGTTGACAACAGATAAACACAAAATTTAAAAAGAATTGGATAGCCAAGAATCTCAGCGTTTTATACATGCATAGCATTCTATGATCGAAAATATTTCATTTTGGCCAAACTTCCACCTCTGGGCCCACTGTGACACAAAGAGAATCCATTAGAATTAGGTTTCCATTAGAACCTTCTATGCTCTTTATTGCTCGTTTGGCCTTACTTTCTGTGTTGAAACCAAAGCAAGCAAATTAATAGCAAAGGAAAACGCATTGCAAAAACTCTTGAAAGACACCAACATTTAATTGGAAAGATAATTTTGAACATTCTTCTTTTGGCAAGCAAATCAAAATCGAAGTATATTTTCTAAGGTGTGGCATGTTGTGTTGATTGGTTTACAAATGAGCAAATTTGGCTACCTGCTTTTGAAAGGATACTGCAAAAACGCACACGATGATCAAAAGATTGAATTCTTTGTGTAGGGTAAGACGGGGTAAAGTGAACGGGGTAAAATGAACTACTCAGAACATTCGCGCTTCTCTCCAAAAGTAAACGTGCAATGATAAAACATAATGCTTTGTTACATGTGCTCACAGAAAATGAAAACATTTTTGCAAAATAGTTCTTCCTGTTGTTGCAAAAAATCCCTTTACCCGAGGCAGTAAAAAGAACCTCGGGAAATTATGGTTGTTAGGTTTGGGCTCCTATCTTTGGTCTTAACTTTTGACCCCAAGACGAAATTCATTTCTATAATTGTTTTGATCGCTTTGAAGCACATACCATTACAATTTTTTTTATTTGTCAACAACAATAATATTTTTCAAGCTGAATGGCAATGTGACAAGAGGACATAGCCTCAAAATATCCAAGAAACAATCGATTACAACAATTCGTAAAAATTTCTTTTCGCAAAGAGTTGTTAATCAATGGAATGACCTTCCAGCTTCCATTATTAAATCGACATCGGTCCTCGAGTTCGAGAAAGCGTACTACAGACACATGAGTGATAACAAGTTTGCAGTCAGTTAAAGGCATTGAATCATGGTAAATAGACCTGCTTTGCCGTGTATCATGTGGCCCATGTGATAAAGATCAATTATCACTTCTAACAAACTAAAGGACCTGCTGTAGCACAATGCGTCTCATGTGATCAGTTTCATTTCACATGCACTTTAGCCAATCAGATGCGCTGTCCAGAACCATGAGTCAGCGAATTCTGACAGATAGGGTATACCTTGCCGTCTTATGCTGATTCAATTCCTTTAGTTTTTATGAGAAATTTTAAATAGGGTTACACAGGCTTTTTAGCCTTTCATACCCTTAAATCCATATATTATTATTACTAGTAATAGCTGCTGCTAAAGTGCCCGCGCTCTTGAAAAAGATTAGTAAAACTTATCCAATTGAAACCCCAGAAAAAAGTCTCACATTATAAAGAAACACAAGCAACAAATAAAAACTTGCCAGTGGAATCCTCAAGTACCCAGAAAAACAGCTTGGGTTTCAGACAGGCCTAAACGCTTTGTTTTCTCTTCAGAAAAATCACGATCTATCACCCAATGTAGCCTATCTAAAATCAGCCACTCCGCAGTTTCCACGACTTCTTTGTGTTTACAAGAAACATGCAGAAAATTTTGGCCTATTCAACGATCAAAATATTTCACTGATCAATATGTACGATTGCAGCTCTCTTGCTTGCCTATGGTTGGTTGGCGAAGCAATAGCCTCCTGACAACACGAAGCCCGAGTTCGAAACCTCATGGTGACGAAACCCTTTGTATTATTTTTCTTCTTCAACATCACCTTCGGAGGTGTGGAGACCGTTGATATATATCATTGTTTGAAAAAAACCACACAGGTCAATTGAAAAAATAAAAAAAACTACGAATAATACGATACCCTGGTGGTGTCAGAGTTCATAAACCGTTGCAATATGTTCGTTTGATTCTCCCTATCATTAAAAATTCTTACTGTCAGCTCTGAATTACTGTATCAATCTCTTCCCCGTCCCTTCCACACTGAACAAATCAAAATATTATTCTTCCACACTGAACCAATCAAAATATTATTATTATTATTAAATATCTTTATTATTATTATTGAACAAATCAACAAACGGTATTGTGTGTGAAGCGATCAAAGATAGCGGAAATATAAGTTTATTTTCAACTGTGCGTGAGAACAAAAGCTGTTTCGACCCAGACTTCCAAATCACCGCCATTTTTGTTGACGAATTCTGCTGACTCATCATGCGAAAACTAAAATCAAGCTCCTACTCCTACCAAAATCTCGTGCCCGCAGCCAATTAGAAGCCCTTGCTTCGCGCGCGGGCAACTGTATTATACTATTATAAAAAGGTGGGTGTAAAATTCTATGATCCATTTCTTCTAGTTGAATGGCTTGAAAGAAATTTTAGCTACTTACCTATAATTCTACCGTTGCACTTTTCAGAAATTTTGGAAATTTTTCGAAATTACAGCGTAGTTTACATTTCAACTTATTTGAGGACGTGACGTCATCAAATTTCTAAATCGTAAACCAGAAGAGTGAGAGACTTTTGCTTGATACCATATTGTAGACATTCATAAATTAAGGTTTTCTTTAAAATCATATCATGTTTCATCAAAAAGTTTAGAAATTACGATCGTTTTAAGATTTGTTCAACATTTTCTTGAATTCGTAGAAAAGAAGAAAAGAGGAAAACACTCTAATTCTGAAAATATTGAAAATTTTTGAAAAGTTCAACGGTAGAATTATAGCAACATAGATAAAGTTTCTTTGTAGCCGTCAAGTTTAAAGGAATAGATCATAGGGTTTTACACCAACCTTTTTAAAGATTTGAAACCTATTCTATGGCAAGTAGAGCCAACTTCCAAAAATATGTTCTATGTAACCTTATTACTACAGGGTATCATGTATTCAAATATATTTTTAAAGTCAATTTTCACTGACCTGCAAGTGTCACTCTTCTGATGGTTGTTGGGTTTATTCCTGCAAATCTTCGTTCAACAAAATACCGATCTTGCAAAAAACGTCCTTTCGTCTCTGTATCTGTGAAATATTTGTAACTAAATCTTGGAATTCTGAAGTATGGTGTTGTAGGTTTGTCCAGCTGAAATAGAATCAATTGGACAGATTCAATGTTGATGCGTTGATGAATTGATCAGCTGATGAATCAGTGAAAACGTGATTCACATTAAAATAGTCAAGGAAAGGTAGATTCGCAGAGTCAGTGAAAATAAAAGAAAACAAACAAATTTCTTCAACGAATCGATAGCTCAACAACTCAATGAGACTTAAGACGACTTTAGCATAAACGGCACAAAAATGACGGCATAACGAAGGCATACACAACGGATTCAATGACTAGAAAACTTCTTTGGGCCTAACAATTTCAGTATCAGCTTTCTTTAGCTTTGTTTACCACCATCGTCGACTGTTCCCGTGACTCTTCAACTGTAACGTAAGCGTAATGCTGCCATTTAGCCTCAGGAAACGATGCAGTGGTAGGAAAGGAAAGTGGCTCCTAAAGCGGAGAAGTTTGAATTAATTGACTAACCTTCAATGCTTTTCTGAAAAAGTTTTCAACTCCAAAGTATTCTTTAAGAGTCGTGAAGTCTTTCCCAGCGAAGGTCTTAAGCGCAGTTTTATAGATTTTGGTCACTGTTCTTAAAACACCAAAGCTGTACACGTTTACATGGTGAGCAAGGAAGGAATTGAACATGGAATATTTAGTGATCTGGGGTCGAGTCATCGTCAAAACCGGTACATGCAGTTTAATTTTCCCATTGTTCAAGGTAGCTTCCTTTGATCTGAATATACGCCGTTTGATGGCTAACTCTTTCATACGCATCTTCTGACATTGTATGAAGGTCTTTTGAGGCAGTGAAAGTTTGCAAATCACCGCTATAAGATAAAATATTACTGTTGTTAGTATGTTTGAATTCTTTCTGGATGGACACATGTCCCATTTTTTGTACATATCCATATGAAATATTACAATCTAGGTTACATTCTACTATACTTTCTACAGGGGCAGATCCAGCATTGTACTTTGGGGAGGGCCATTTGAAGGAAAATAGGGGTCTGGGGCAAAGCCCCAAGAAATTTTTTCTTCACCACACCCTTCAGACTCTCGGAAAACGTGGGAACCGCCCTTTTTGCTTCATCTTAGATCATTTAGCCCATCATTTAATCCATGCTTCTCCTCAAATACAAACTGGCGTTTGTGTGCAAAAGCTAACAAGCCATCATTGACCATGTTTGAAAAGTGAGGGATCATGAAATGTTTATCATAAGCACCAGTTTGAGAATGTTTATCGTTGAAATAAGCTCCACCACAATAGAAATAAAAACTTTTCATAGAAACGAGGTAATCTCAAGTAGACAAATCAAAGGCATTTCACTGCTTGGCAAAATGTCCAATTGTAAGTTCCATAACTAGAGTCACTGGTAAGTTATCAAAATTCTCATAGCTCAACAAGGTTCTACGAGCTTCACTTGTATTGTATTCTGTCTGTATTACCGTAAAATTGAAATGACTTGATTAACACTTTATAACTGTCACAACAGATGCTACGAGTCCTTCCGAAATCTATCATAAGTGAATGCGAACAGCTAAGTTCATTGGATTGACAAAATGAATGAAACAAACGATTTTCAAGTTCGATTTCCATTGAATGAAATTTTTGTTCAGATTTGCATCTTTTCATACTTTTTGATGAATTGTACTTAAGTTTGTGAGTTTGTTAGACTGGCTTGTAGTTGGACTTGCCCAAGTCGTCTTATAAGCCTTCCTTACACGAAGCCTTCCTAACAGGACCACTTGGGCAAGTCCAGCTTGTAGTTAGCTGAGTTATCGTGTAGCTGTGCCATGGTTATTTCAGGAAGTAAAGGTTTGAGACTCATTCGTTTCTTTATTTCAGACAATTGTTTTTAAGAGAAATCTTACAGTTTGGGGGAAATGGCCCCCCCGCTCCCCCCAAACTGGATTCGCGCCTGACTTACTGTTACTGAATTACTATACAACACAAATCATGCAAAACGTTCGTAGCGCAGATTGGGTTCTTGAATTGATCTCGTTTTATTTACAATGAAGACATTGCCTGTAAATATTTTATCATATGTACTTGAGAGTTGCTCTGAAGATGCCCTAGAGGGCGAAACTAGTTAGCAGATAACTGAAAAATAGCGCAAAAGATCAACTCGATGCCTGCTCTCTGAGGATGTTGTCCCTCTTCTTCATTGTTCACTATGTATCATATGTAATGTGTATATATATATATGTCGAAACTAAAAGTAGTACAGTACACATTTAAAATATATGTCGAAACTATAAGAAGGCATTAACAAAAACAACTCTCGTTTCATTGGCAACTAGTTTCATCTGTTCATGCAGACTCTTCAGGCTAAAATGATAAATTTACAGTGGCAACAGAGTTTATGTTTATGGTTCTAATTCTTATTCATATGATGTAAGATTTCTAATTATGTTTATATGTGACGTAAGATTCAATCTCCGTCTGGCTTTAGTTAATTTCTTGATAGGCATAGGAATTTTAGTTGTAGGGTTTGCTTTGATGTTCGTTTCCTCAAATCTAGAAACCGTTTTTCTTAACATTTCTACTACAGTTATATTCATTGTCAGTATCAGAGCACAATTCAGTTTGAATTTCACAATAGTCTTTTTCACTGGTAGTAGCTCCATGGACTTTTTTAAGTTTGTCTATATCTGCGCCAATTCTTTCCAGTGCAGATGTATCAAAAGATTCACCATTTTCCTCAGCGTGCATCACTTTTTCAAATTCCTTTATATATTTGTATTCAAGCCTTCTAATGTTGCTTATATTATCATCTGGGCAAATTTCGTATTTCTATTCTTTTCGTGGATGTTCTTTGACGGCCATCTGTCTTGGCACTGTTTTCGTACTAATAAGGTTCTCTTTATCCAACTTCTCCATCATTGAATCAGGAGGGATTTTCGACTTAATTTTTGCTTCATTCGCTTGCCATATTTGTTCAGATTTAACTTCTTCCTTTTCACGTTCTGTTTTCCATTTGTTTCTAAGCGATTCCATCTTGAAAGGTTATTCGCCATACTTTATCTCGAGTAAGTTGTCAATTAGCCGTTGTCAATTTTATTGTCGATTGTCTTAATTTCTTCTTCGTAGATAGATCTTTTTGATTGTAATAATTCCATTTCTTGTTTTAACGACGAGAATAAAGGATGCTTGACCTGATTGAAATCTTGTTCCATCTCCTTGGTCATGAAAACCTTCCTGTTGTTTTCTTTCTGCTATCTCTTATGCGTAATGCCTATCCAGAAATTAACTAAAGCCAGGCCCGTAGGAAGCGGGGGGGGGGGCAGGGGGGGCTCAAGCCCGCCCAATAATTTTGAAAACAATGGTGCTACGTCATAAGAATTAATTAGATGTATTGTTCTATATTGTTTTAAGAACAATTGCCCCCCCAATCCGAAGCTTCTTCCTACGGCCCTGACTAAAGCCAGACGGAGATTGAATCTTACGTCACATATAAACATAATTAGAAATCTTACATCATATGAATAAGAATTAGAACCATAAACATAAACTCTGTTGCCACTGTAAATTTATCATTTTAGCCTGAAGAGTCTGCATGAACAGATGAAACTAGTTGCCAATGAAACGAGAGTTGTTTTTGTCAATCCCTTCTTATAGTTTTGACATATATTTTACTTGCGTACTGTACTACTTTTTTCCTAGAGCTTCTTTCCACTGGAAGTTTTACGGTAAAGGTGGATCTGCACTTCAGGTGGCTTACTACCGAAAATTTCAAAATGACGAAACAGCGATAAGGTGGCTCACTAACAAGTAAAAATAGGTAAAAACACACAAAAAACAATTGGTTAAGGTGGCTCGCTACCAATAAAACGTTAAGGTGGCTCGCAACCAGTAAAACTTTCACACATTTGGTGTCCTATCGCTCATGGTTTTTGCCAAGAGACGAGAAAGAAGTCCCTTGATGAATAAATCAACTACGACTAAATTGTAATGATATCATCATAATCATCATAATCATAATCATCATCATCATCATCATCATCATCATCATTAGTATTAAAATCATCAACGATAATCATGATCAAGAAGTGATCAAGATCATCATCAAGATCATGATGATATATCAAGATTTCCTTATTTATTCACTTACTTGCCAAACACTGATTCTTTGGTCGTGTGTTGTAACAAAGGCTTCTCTGTGGACAAGATCTCCTAGAAAGGAATGAGATGCTGACTCTTCTGTTGCCAAAACACATGGGGGCTAAGCGCTTCAGACCATAGCACAAGATAACCAGGGGGTAAAGTGAACAACTTATTATAAGGTAATGACTGCCAAAGTAACCGCACCATTGACTCATATACATTGGCTGTAAAGCAGAAATATAAAGGAAATTTAAAATTTATGCAATGAATGTGCTCATTGGCTGTAAAGCAGAAATATAAAGGAAATTTATGATTTATGCAATGAATGTGCTCTCCTCCGCCGGTTTGAGCAAAACCATGAAAATTAAACCATTAGCATTTAGACACAAGCGACACTCCATATCTGTAGGTTTGAAAATCTTTATTAATTTATAACAGTTACTGAAGAAGATGAAAATCGAAAAGTTTAAAAAGTCGTAGTATATTTCTGAATTATCTTTAAAATAATTTATATGCTTAGGTGAATTGGCTATTGAATTATCTTTATTAATTTCATGTTGTAATTGAAGGAGCTCATGATGTATCCTAAGTTACCTGGGATCTTCATATTCACCATCCTCATATTCATCGTTCCCAGCTGCTCCTAAATTGATAAAAGGATTGGAGAAAGTTGTGATAAGTTCTTGTTTGGTCGTGAAAATAAAACAGTCACCACAACCTCGTCCCCAGGGCCTTTTGCAGTCACAACGATTTCTTCCTCCTAAACAAATTTTAGACAAAGAGTATGATGAAATGAAAAGGATGAAACGTAATAATGCAGCTATCTTTTGTTCAATTTTTAGCCTTTAATTTCCCTTTGTCTTAATTTCAAAGGTTCTTCCTCCTAAACAAATTTTAAACAAAAGTATGATGCACTGAAAAAGGATGAAAGTAAGGTTCACGGCGAGGGGCGTATCACTCTGTAAAAATCTCGTACACCTTTGGCAAAAATCCCTTTGTTTTCAAGAAAAATCCGCAAAAATCCCTAAAAATCCTATTGTTTAAAAAAATCTCGTACGCCATTTCGGAAGAGTGATACACCCCTCGGTTCACGGCGCAGCAAGGCGTGGTGTTGTATCAAAATAACACCATACCTGCCCGGAAATAAAAGAACTGGAGTCGATACTTTCACTGTTCTGGGTATAACCCATATGATATCATTCACTCAGGTGGATAAGAAAAATTGTAATTGTAATCTATCCACATTTTCAAGCACCGTTCTTTTTACAGGACAAACATTGACATATTATCAATCCAAGAACAAACATACCACAAGCTGCTACAAATATGCAAAGAAGTATGATGTACGAGACGCAAGAAACCTTCATGGCTGCACTTTCCATGAATATCGTTGAAACCAGTTCAAATTGTATATCTGAAGTGAAAAGGAAGGTTAAAACGTTCCGAAATTATCACACTTTCAAAATAACTTACCAGATTTGAAAACATAGATTTTAGGGGCTTCTAGGGCTAGGATTGAGTAAAACAGGGCGGCCCGGACGCTCTTCTACGACCCTTCACTGAACTGAAATGAAGAGAAAACAGTCGCAAAGATATAAAATCGGACAATCTCATCTCATCCAAATCGCGATCCAAAAAGCTTTGTCTAGGGCTTCTTGCTTCTGTCCACTGCACTGCCCAGTGTGTTCCACCTTACATAGCAGTAGCTAACACTTGACAGATATATAACTGTAGAATTTTGTAAAACAATTTACCTTTCTTGGTGGCCTTCCAAGTTCAGTTAGGATAAGATCACTTCTGACGGTCACCGTTGTTTCCTCCTTTTTTCGCTCTGCTACTCGGGCTTAGCTCACAGAACAGCCAGCTTCAGTTTCAATTTGAAAGGCGCTCAATCACAACGAGTCAGAATTGTTTGGCTATTGTGTTCTCCATTAAACTCGGTAAAACGCGGTAAAACGAGGTATCCAGTATCATTTTCCCCACCAATACGTCACGTTCAATTTGCAAGATTCCTGATGCCGTGGCGTCGCCACGGGGTGGACTGGGGTGGACATGTCCACCCCAGTTTTCTCAGAGCTCGATTTTCTAATTTCTCGAAATCCGTTAGAAAAACTTGGGGGGAGGGGTAGATTTCCACGAATTCCGCTATTGAAAATTTCAAGAAAAGCCTTAAATTTCAACTTCAAATCAGACCTTTTACTTCCTCGTAAATTGATACAGTAAAGTCCTGCGTTTAAGAAACTACATTACAAGGAACTCAGACCCTGAATTTTCGCTAGAACAATGGGAGGCTGATGTAAAAAAATGGGTTTCTGAATTAAAGGCGGGACTTTACTGTACATAATATCTTTTCTGTTTCAATTTTCGTTGTGCAAAAATGTCCACTGCTACGAAAAATGCTGCTTGAGATGGTTGCTATTCCAAAAATATCGAAAGAGATCAAAATAATAAAAAGGGCGTTTCCTACATTTTCCAAGAGTCTGAAGGGCGTGGTCAGGCATATTTTTTCTGGGGCTGCGTCCCCAAACCCCTTCATCTTTTTCCATTCCAGAGTTTTTGGGCTGGCGACGCCGAGGCTAAAAAATTGCGTACGAGATTTTATCCGAGATTTTTAAAGATTGTGTATTAGATTTTTTAGATTTTAAAGAGTTTTTGAAATTTTTAGATTTTTTTAGATTTTCAAAGAATTGTCGAAAGATTCTTTTTAGAATTTATCATTTGCTGATGGGATTTTCGGGATTTCTTTATGTTTCTTTAGATTTTCAAGATTCTTAGTGGGATTTCTATGATTTTGTGAGCATTTTTGAGATTTTGAAGAATTTTTAGATTTTTGAAATTTCTTTTTTTTAAGAAAGTGTACGAAATTTTTGGAGTGATTTGCTTCTCACTTCTTCAGCCAATATTGTAATGTTGTTGCTGTTTTTCGTCAAAAAGTTGTTAGTGGCAAGGTACTCACCAATCATTCAATTGCCATTATGAACTAAAGAAACGAATCTGCCAACGATAAATTTAAATTATTTCCACAAATTTGACAAGAGTAGTTTTCTAACCCTAACCCTAACCCTGACCCCTGATAACCCTAACCCTGACCCTAACCCTAACCCTCAATATTCAAATTTTTATTATAACTGTCACATTACAGCCCTGAAGAAGTCTTGCATGGCAGGACGAAATATTGGCAAAAAATAAATTAATCATATTTGCTGTTGTTTTTTGTCGCATTGCGGTGTTTCTGCCTTTAAATTTATTAGTTTTCTAAAGTCTGCTCAGAGCTTTGTTTATTCAAACTTCAATTACTGTCCGTTAGTGTGGCATTTCTGTCCAGCAAAATCCATGCACAAGATCGAAAAGATACAAGAACGTGCACTTAAATTTCTTTATAATGATCAGGGGTCAGTTCGTTTAATGGTCTCTCGACTGAGATCTCTTTCTTTGGAAATCTTTAAAATTTTGAATGATCTGAATCCATCTTTCATGAAAGATATTTTTCAAATTAGAACCTCAAACTATTAATCGCGAAATCCTAATAATCTTACTCATTATAGGCCAAATCAGGTTACTTTCGGCACAAACAGTCTCAAGTTCTTAGGACAACAGATTCATGTGAAATCCATTGCTAGTATATGAGTATATACTGTAGTATGATGTAGTATTTGATAAAAATATGCCAAGTTAGCAAATAACCTCGAATTTCTTGACATCAAAGTAGTTAAAACTGCATAAAATAGTACGCTACTTTAACACGCCCATGAAACCATCGAGGGGCTCGAATGTTTAATAATGTATCGAAGTTACTAAGTATACAGGAGATAACTTTGAAAATGTGTTTGCAGATCGCCATACAGCAAAGCACTATCTCATATCTTTCATATCATCATCATGCCTTCAAATTGCTGTCTAAACAATCGTCACGAATTTCGAAAACATTGCTTCTCTTCTGTGATTTTCCTGGCACTAAAACAAGGACAGATTTGGTAAGACAATAGCACGAGTTGGTTGTGATTGACACCGCAATTCAATGCGATTAGCGATCGCAGACAAAGGAAATTCTCTCAACCAGTAATTCAAAACAAACAAAGCCGCAAAAGTTTCTCGGTAACCCAAGTAGCTGGTGCGCTCGTTGTGCATTCCAGAAATTGTTTTTAAGAGCAAATATGAGCATATATGGAAAGAAGAAGGATATATCTACAAATCTGCTATGGGCATTTTATTTCTTTGGTTCAGAAGCTGAGCAGTAAGTGTTTTAATTACAACAACAAAATAAGAGAATTGGATCGCCTCCCAATCAGCTTCTGAACCAAACAAATTAAATGCCAGATGTAGATGTGTAGATTTATCCTTCTTCTTTCGATCTTTGCTCATGTTTGCTCTTGAAAACAATTTCTGGAATGTACAACGAGCGAGCTAGCTACCTGGGTTTCAGAGAAACTTTTGCGGCTTTGCTTGTTTTGAATTACTGGTTGAGAGAATTTATTTTGTTTGCGATCGCTAATCGCTTTGAATTGCGGTGTCAATCAAAACCAACTCGTGCTATTGTCTTACCAAATCTGTCCTAGTTATCGTCCCCAAGTTAAAAAGCATTGCTTCTCTTCCGTGATTTTGCTGGCACTAGATTGCAAATTATTCTCGTTGCCACTTTTTGTTGTTCCTAATAATCTACGACTGACTAAGCCTCAAAATATTAACTTTATTCCAAATCATAAAATGGCACACATATATATCTACAAAACAATAAAGCGATGAAACTCCCAAAAAGAAAAACTAGATATTTTGGAATCACCAGCAGCTTCAAATTTGCCACTGCATTGTTTCAAGAAATAATGCTCGAACTTCAAGCCATAATTTCTGAATAGGATGAAGAAGTAAAAACTGGCATAAGCTACGAGTAGTGTTAGCCCGTAACCAACTTAATAATTCAAACGGTGTTTTGTTTTTTCAAGTCTCAAACAACTTTCTACGAGTTGAACTAATCTAACTTACAAAAAAGCAAGATTTCTGTCGTGTCTTTTGACTTTATTGCTATAGATAATCACCATCAATCATTCATATTCCATGTTGCCATTTTCCCCAGTTCTTTTAGCTTTGATATTTTACGTGTTTATTATTCACAGTTAACGATGTCTTATTAGTCTTTGATCACAGCAACAAAACAATCGCGCGTGATTGCAACGAATTGTTTTGATCTCGGATTGATCCCAATTTTCATACGAATTTCGACTATAACACATCGTTGTAGTTTGAGACAGTAGATGACCCAATGCAGCTGTTCTTAAACAGTTTAATATTGCTGCTATTACCGTACAGGATAGAGCCTATGTTGCCGTTCTTATAGTATAACCTTATAGTATTATCTCTTCAAACTAAATGTCAGGAAATATAAATGTCATACGGCTGATGGAGGTCTACAACCATGGGTTCCATGCTGGGTCCATCCTGCAAAGGTTGTCGGGATTCATGGCAGCAGATATCAAAGTTCCAACCTTAGACTCTGCATTTTCAAACTGTGCAAGATCTACAGGGAAAAAGAAAGAGCATTCACTTAATAGTTTCACCCCTGGATGGACAGCGTAGCCTAATAATTAACAAAGATGCCAAATTTGCGGGCGGCAAAATCTGTCAGAAAGTTGAATTATATCGCTGATCACCCTTATTGTTGTTGTTGTTGTTGTTGCGATAACAGGGACAATCTCTTGAGTCTATGATCACCCCTGGATGGACTATGTGGGCCAATGATAAATAATACGAGATGACAAATTTCAGGGGGGGGGGGGGATCTTTAGAATGGTTGAAACATTTCGAAGTATTTTTGTAAATACACCAACAATTTCAGTCTCTAGTTGTGGCGACAGGCCAAGAGACGTACTCTTAAACAAGAAATCCAACGACATTCAACTTATTTGAGAAAAACCTGGAACAATACAAGTTAACAAAGTTTATATACGAGTTAAACAAAAAGGAAGAATTTTAAAATGTGCAACTACTTACTTTGTAATCTCGTAATGATTGCATTCGTGGCATTAGTTACCATGGTGATCAACAATTCGCCATCCATTTCACTAGATGGTACGCTGCTGTTTGTTAGGAGTGCTTCGTCATTTTTCTGAATTGAAGAAAAATCATGCATTTTGAATTGAAGTGATAACGGATGTAAATACAGCACCTTTAAGAAAGATAATATTTTAAACGAAGAAATCGAAACAAAGAAAGCAAGAATTCATGTGAATTATTTCTAACACAATTCCATGAAATCTCTGACTTAACTCATTGAGGTTGCTTTGAAGTTCACACACAAAAAGGTAAAATCTAAGTGTTTTACAGAACTATCAACTGTATCCTTGTCTCCTCTTTCTGAAGAGACACATGCTTTGGGAACAAAGCTATCTGTTTTGTGCGTCGCCTCCCTCGTCTATATCTAAATTGTTGCATATCTGTCCATGAAAATGGCGACAACAAAGGCCAACCAAGAGATGGCACGTGCAAGGCATAATGGTTCAATAAGCGCCTTTAACCGTTGCTGAAAAGCTGTTCAAGACGTATGCAAATAATGGACGATCTACAGCAATAATGCTCGATCTGGAAAGAACATCATACCTTTTTATGCCATGTAAGCATTTCATCTTTGAGTATTGCTTTAAAATAGCTTGCAATACTGAATTGTGGTTGAACCAGGCATCGAGCAACGGCAATCATGCAATGCGTGATAATACCACTGACTCCGACGGGTGATATCAATTCACACATGTTTGGCGTTAATCTGAACGGCACTGGCCTATTTGCATCTAGTTCTCCTATGGAAGAAATGTCATGATATAAATCGCTATGAAAGATAATTTTTGGTGCGCACACTAACACGCCCGACAACACCTTTCTCGAGGAGTTCAGCCTCGCTTTGATGCCCCTATACAAATGTATAGGAAAATGACCGGAAGTGAATATTTTCGTCGACTTTGAACGTTTCTTGCAGTGATGCAGTGTGATTTTTCCGCGTTTATTTAATCTTAAAAGGTAGTGAATTTATCTAAGAAATGTTTAAAACTAAAATCGTTTTGATTTAAACTTCCCGGTAAACTCCACGCAATTTGACAGGAGTGATGGTCTTATTTTAAGAGATTTTCATCCGTATTTGGGCAAATTTTTCGAATTCATTGTTTTTGGTGTCGTAAGCAGCGCCTTGAAAACCATGACATTTAGAAAATGCCGTAGATCGTAGAAATTGTTTTGAAGCGGCGTGGTCTGCTTGCTGCTTGCTTTCAAGAAAACTTTTTAATTCTGATAGGAAACGAAGCAATAAACCAATATGCAGAGCACTAGCGATCCTTTTACTGCCAGTGAAGGACAAGAGATGCTTTCATGTTTTCAAATAATTCTCCAACCCGCCAGAAAGAAAGAGACAAGAAGAAGCAGCTTCCAACGAAACAACTCGGATATTTATGGATCAAGAACTAAAATCGTTTTGTTTCTGATGGCAGATGTCTTTGATGGACAAATGGATAGCAAATTATAGAAAATATGTTATTTGTACTGGGCAAGTTCCTCTCAATGATGGAGCAACTCAATGCAGTCTGGAAATCTTCTCTTGTTGGCTCTAAAAACTCACAGACAGGGAAGATAGGGAAGGATGCTGTCTATTGAAATTGCAATGACTATTTCTGAATGGACAACGGCAATAACTGCTTTTTGGTAATTTTCAGAAACTCATGAATAAGCATGGCATTTCACCTACAGGGTGAAACGGGCGAGCTTTGTCTTTGTCTTTGCAAACAATTGTCTTTGCAGATCAAATTCAGAATAAGTTTCAGACTGTTTCAGAATTGGAAGCATTAAGATTTCAATTTTGTGATGATTCAATTGCTATTATCTTACCATCTTCCTATCATCAGAGTAAAATCATCAGAATATCAATTATTGGATTACTCAAATTTTTTGATATATCATAATATTGTTTTTCATTGAATGCTTTGTTTGCAACAGTCATGTTCCATCAGTTTTGCATAAATCCTCTGGCATTGAAAAAGCAAGAATTGCAGTCTTTTGTGGTTGTTGTCAAATGCTGCTTCAAGGTTGGGCTTGATTGGTAAAGGATAATCTTGTTCTGTTTGGGTCTTAAAATAAAACAGAGACAATATTATTTCCTCCTACTAAAAATGTTTGCTGCATAGCAAATTTCACTTTGTCTCATAGAGAATTGCATGTACAAAAAAGAGCAGCAAACCAAAATAGGAGATGTCTTTGCAAACTTAAATCAGAGCAGCAATACTCTGCTCAAGAAAAAGAAAACAGATTTAAGGGCAAATAATTGCAGTAAACTATCGTATTTATAGGCAAAATAATCAAAGCTGATAACTTTTTGTACAAGGTAGCCTTGATAACATTGTTTTAGTAAGCAAATCTCCTATTTCTAAGTCAGAGCTTCCCCATTAGTCTTGAAGAAAATAAGCAACAATGCAACTTTATGTTTGTTTACAGTTAGGCCAAACCCGACGAAAAGTTCTCTGAGAGCGAAGTCAAAGTTTTGTTATTATTCTCATTGCTCTGGTGGCCAAAACAGCTAGCAAGTACTCTAAAATACTTTCATTTCTGAAAACATCAGATTAAGTTCGAAAGTGATACATTCAACCAAGGTTAACGTTTGTTTTCTAACTAAAAAGCAGACAAGTTTGTGAAAGGAAGCACGTAAAGTTAACGAAGACTAGATGGTCATGGCTCTCGAGGAAAAATTGCCTTTGAAAATTGTGGGAAACCGGCAAAGGCTACAGCAAAACAGGCAACATTCCTACAAACTAGATGCTTACAGCTATTGCGTTATATCTCCAAAATGAGAATTCCTGTCTTAGTTTAGAAAATATTGGAGTTTGAAAAAATTTTGGTTAAATTTAGGCCAACAAAAGTTCATTTTCTTGAAACTGCAAGCCGAAGTTCAAGACGAGAAAAAGACAAGTTTATTTCGTCAACAATTGGCGAAAGGTGGCAAAATAGGACAAAACGACATCGAGGAATCCAAAACTTTCAACAAAATTTCCATGAAACAAAGGAAAAACGTTAAATTTATGATAAAGTCTGCTTACCTGCTGTGCTGAATCCCGAGTTTGTAAACAGAGTTGTCCACGGCCTTTGAAAAATATGAAAAACCAAGAAGCTCTGAGTCCAAAATGCTCAAAGAACTTGAAAGAGCGAAGATACAGCTATTGCGTTATATCTCGATATTTTGCTTTGGGACACTTGGGACGCCTGCTGACGCCATTTATCACAAAATTTTACTTTCGCGCCACAGCTTTCTTGCAAGAGAGGCCGGAAGTGACGTCAGAATTCAGGCTTGGTGTTGTCGGGCGTGACTAAGCAAACAACGCTTCACATCTTTGTTGCAATGTTGCTTAGATTCTTGATGCTACAGTCGTGGCCAAAACTTTAAGACCACATTGTTGTCAACAACGACTCTTGGCGTAACGAGATTCAACCCTACCCCTCTGCCTATTTCACTCTCTTGAAGTTTTTTAAGGTCAACTTTGCATGTAGGTTCTGAATTTGATTTTGTTTTTGAATTTTTGCGCCATTTTGCTATAGTGTCATAATAAAGTTAGAAATTAAAGTGGTTCTGCCGACAAGGGGTGTGCATCAAGCATCAATTCAATGTTTTGTAGTATTGACTAAAGGTAATGGTACACAATATGCTAAATCATCAAACTGTCACTGGGGATCAAGCAGAACAAATAACAAGGTACACAAATAAGCCAGCCACAGCTCACCTTTCGAATCGTCAAGGTCAAATTTGAAGAAGTTGAAGGTCACATGACCACAATCACGTGCAACGTTGATCATCTCTGGGTTCAATCGTGTCAAGTGAAATGTGAACTCAACAAACCCAGCGAGGGCCACTTGTTGTGTGAACTAGGAGAAGAAATACACACATATGACAAATTTAACAAAAAATTCGATGAAGTAACGAGGCTAGTGGGTTAGTAATGTAAATTTTATAAAGCTCAAAATTTAACAATCACATAAAGTCACGTGCCTCGCTAAGTACGCAAGGCACGTGATTTACCATGCACCACTAAAATAACTTACGGCCAAGCCTGCTTTGCCATATAGGTACCATACATATGGCAAAATCCTCTCTCGTATCATGGAGTAGTTGGGTATTCCTCTATCTCATACTACCTTTGACGAAAGGAGAAAATGACTCACCAGTTTTCTGAAGGTCCAGAAATCAGTAGCATTTGGGTAAGTGTATGTTGCCCATTCTTTCACCATGTTGTCAGAAATCAGATTTAGTTGGACCTAAATTCAATATATCAAATTAAATTCAATGGCTTAAATCGAAAAATCGTCAAGAAACTAAAGAGATTAACAAAGTTGAAGAAACGAATGAATGAATGAATGAATGAATGAATGAATGAATGAATGCAGGAATGAATGAATAAATGAGAAATACATAATAACGAAGGATCAAGATCATTTCAGATATAAACAAAATGAAGATTACAAACAAACCTCTTTTAAGATGTCTCTCAAAACTTGATGATTTGTTGAAAAACCAGATGCTTGCAATGAACCAAGACGATCATAATAATGAGCTATTGCAGCTTCACAATCTATTTTCTTTCTTTGGCAACGCTGGAGAATTGAAATAATCGTCATTTTCTGACCAGATTTTGTTAATTTTGATTTTGTTCTACTGACAGTGAAAGTTTTGCAATGGCTTGATGATAGGATCACGAGAAATAGACTGTTTACATTTGACTATCTACAATTACAAACGCTTCATTAAAACGTACAGAAGGGCTTGAACCGCGGCCTGCTTAGTTGAATAGCATTTACAAGTTATTTTAACTTATTAGTCCAAAGGCATACAACTAAATGCCCCCCCCCCCAAATTAAAAATAATTGATTAATGAGTCGACGATAAACATAATTACGAGGAAAAGCAACCTACGTTGAAATAAAAGCCCTGAAGGATAATTCAGGGTCCTCAACAAGCAATGATTCGCTAATTCTTAATTATGAAATATTGTGGTACCAAGAACCTACCTCTCTGTAAATTTCAGTCAAGGAGATGATCGATGGGTTATCCTACAAAGAGAATGTACGAAGTCATCGTAAAAGCATTGGATGTAGAATAAATATGAAGCAGATAAACGAAATTAAGAGATTTTCAATTTTTCAATGCAAGGAATATGAATTAAGGACAATACAGTCTCATTGTACTCCTAAAAATATCATGCATAATCTTCCTTGTCTAATTTCAATTTTATTCCTACCGTAGTGAATTGCACTTCATCTTCTTCTAAAAAAAAACAGAATAAACAAGACGAAATTACCTCAATCAATCTCATTTGTGGTGAAACAGCAACTACTCTTGGCACGTTAAACTGTAGTTGCCTCCTAGCAGTCGCCTGTAAGCAAAGATGATCGAATTAAAATTCTAGGCCAGTCAAATTGCTGCAAACAGTGTTGAAAATGGAATTAGTGTTGAAAATAAAACGCCAAATATTTATAATAACGATTGGAAAATTGCAAAGATGATAATTCGAGAGAATAATAAATATGAAGCAAAAGAAGTAACAGTTATCAGATCATCATTTCTTCCCAAGTTTCTTAATCAGAAGACTTTTAATCAGAAAACTGTTTCTACCTTAATCTGTAAGAAAGGTTTGTTTTTAAATGTATGGTAACAATAATGTCATGATGAGTTTTATTTTCGAGAAATTTCAATAAAAGAAGAAATTGTAATTACTTTTCTTTTTTCCAAGAAGAGGTTAACCATTCTAAGAAGTTGTAGGACTCTTTCCTCTCTACGTGATTCTGTCAACCAAGCATCGTTTACAACCAAGTATGGATAAAGCTAAGGAGAAAGAATAAAGAATTTATGAATACCTATACCTTCAAACAACTAACAGGCAGGGCTTGATGGGTCTGAAAACGACCAGTCAAATATGGTTTGACAGAGACCATGGGCTAAAGCCTGGTTTCCATTAAATCGTAGAGCGATCGTAAGGAGATCGGCGACAGTCTGCGATCGTCTGCGATCGTCTGCGTTGCGTTCCCGATTTAATGGAAACGCTTGCTTACGATCCTTAAGACCGTCGGCGATCGTGGATCGTAAGCGTCGGGAAAGTTGAACTAAGTTCAACTTTCCCGATCGTTACGACTGTCCCGATCTGGGAAAATGTTTATGGAAACACACATCGCAGACGATCGGCGATCATCGCAGACGCGCTTTTGTTAAACTATGATCACGTGGATCTGATTAGCCAATTAGATGATAGTAGTTGTTGTTGCTACGCTTGCGCGCCATCTTGTGGGTTTGAAAAGGATCATGGTATAGGTGCGTCGCAGACTGTTGCCGACTGGTCACCGACTAATGGAAACACTCTGCTGAAATCGCAGATGGAAGATGCTGGAAGATGGAAGATAGGGATCGCCGACGATCGCAGACTGTCGCCGATCCCCTTACCATTTAATGGAAAGCAGGCTTAACTTTGGCACAGACTCGAGAAGTTTTCGTATTCCGTGTAATAAATATTTAGCCTTAAATAAGAATTCTGGCCAATGCTTTCACGAGGGGGATACTTTCGCTTCCTAAAATGTCCCTATTGTCACTATACATTATGTATCATTTGCCACTACTAAATATTTACGAATTTCAAAATATAAGAATGGACATAATACGATATGTAAGTTTTACGTTAAAAACATAAAACACTTATAACTCTTCTTCTTCAACATGGGCGCAAAGACTTTTAATGAGGACTTCTGACAATGTATCTGCTTTTACGAAGACTGTGAACAATATCTATGTATAGGATTTTAGTCTGTTATTGATACTGTAAAACTGCTTTTTAGACCTGCAGTTGTAAATATATCTTAATTTTCTACTTCAAGCACCTTCCTTTTTACAGGACAAACACTGATGACAACGATTTTATAATTGCTGAAGTTTTACTCTGTTTAAAAATTCGGTATTATTATTATATTATTAGGGATAGCATTCAAAGGTCAGGTTGACGTTATTTCCATAATGATCCCCCTTTATTTCAGTGATAGTCTCCAGCGACAAATGAAACAGATAGGTCAGAAGTCCTGTCCTGTCCATATATTCCTTTGCAAGCCCGTTTCACATTGGATGTTAGGCTTATATTAGAAATCCAGACACGATAGCAGTGTCTCGAGCGATGGGGACCTTGGGTGGGGAGCAGTGACGGGGACAGTTGTTGTCGTTGTTGCTTCCTCGGCCGGCGTTCCGATTGTTCACTATTATATTTTGGCCTGACATCTAATGTGAAACCGGCTCAAATATTTATTTGTAAAATGTTTTTTATAATTAGAATTTCTATCTGTATTAGTTGTAGCGTATGTATAGTGGTTTGTATTAGTTGTATTTTAGTTTATATTAATTCCAGGGGTAGACATGACATTTTGCTCCTCCTGGTCCCCGTCCTTGTAGTGTGGTATAGTAGATTGTAGGTAGTGTTTAGGTAACTTTGTTGTAAATTTTTATATTGAATATAAAAAAAAAAAAATGAAACAGAAAATATAAATGTAAAAATATAAAAAAAGCATTCAGAAAATATAAATGAAACTGGAGATACGAACCTTGCCATTATGTCCTCTTATCGTTAAACGACGTGCAGAAAAGTTATGTCGATGAACCAGCTCAACTTTCGGCATGAATTTGGCAATTCGAACGTAGAAAGCGTTGTGCTACAATAATGATATACGAATCCATTAAAATGTGGCAATTAGACGACAAATAACATCTTTACAGTATCAGAAAGTATGTCAATAAAGTAGCTTTTAGGGATTTTGAGGCTTCGAAATCTAACTGAGTCATAAACAAAGTTAACTATATCAAAGTTGGGCAGCAAACAGGCATCAGCTTAAAAGAAAGCCTCACAGAAAGGTTGGATTTCTATAAAACCCTGCTTTGAAAAATAATAACAGTAAATAAACCAAGAAATATATAAAATTACTTACGATTGTTGTCTTTGGCATTAGGAACTCTCCTGGGAGTTCAACTTCTGCGGTGGCTTGTGAAAAGTTGCTCAAAAATCGGCATCGTTCTTCCAATAAGAATGACCTGATGGTAAGAAAACAGCAATCAGTCGCAGCCCTTACGCAGTCCTTCATAGCAAAACAAAATGAAAAAAATTCTTAATATCAGTTTTGTCATTTTGTGGTTTTCCGGTGTATCAGGCAATTAAATGCACTCTGTCTCTTTGATGATCAAAACGAAAACGTAGCTACGAAGCTAGACTATGATGAAAATTGAACGCAATCATTTTTATGTTACATCACAGGACTCAACAACCCTTGAAAGCTGAAAGCGACTGCTATACAAATCATTGTTTAGCAAGGGAAATCGTAGGCTAAAATAATTTAAAAACAAGTATCAAGGACTTCAACTTTAACATGAAGCAAACTAAAGTTTCGAAAGAGTTAATGCCCAGAATATTTGTAATTTCACATCGCTTATCACTTCGAATATCTTCTCCCAGAGGTGAAAATGAGAGACCAGGGGAACTAACATAGCTTTCCCTTTGGGGGCAAATCTAAAAATACTTAATTCTTAAACATAAACATTGCAAAATGCTTACCCCGGTAAAAGTTTTGTTTTTGCCTCAAGAATCCGAATCCACTTTCTCAGTTTCACAATGAGTTTATGCAGCTTAATAGATCCAGGTTTACTGAAATCAAAGTCTTCAACAAACTGTTCTTTTAATTTCAAGAAAACGGGGTCTTGAGCAGTTGCTTGAGCACGGCGTGCAAGTGATTCCGAGGCTGAAGATGAAAACGAGGAATAAACACTGGAACCTGATTCAAAACCAATTCCGAAAGTGCTCACAAGTTTCTTTACGAACGTCAGAGTGCGTGGTGTTATTTGAGCTCCATTTACTGCCAAGAGAGAAAGAAGATTATAAGATTTAAAGGATGAACACTGGTGAAACAGTAAAAATCAGGATACAAGAACCTGAATATATGTGCCCAGCCTGTTAATATTTTACCAAAAAACCACCACCCTTTATAAGAGCAACGTAGGAAAAGGTGAAATGAAATGGCTACTGTAACAAATGAAGTCTTGCGCATCCAATTCAAAGGCCTCGGTTTTCATTACGAAGAACAAGGAACTTCACCGCAGTCTTTAATGTACGAGCTTATATGTCGCTGGTTTTCCTTGCAACATATTTTTATGTCATTCCAAGCCAGGTAACAAACAAGTACCTAATTGCTATTTCGGTAAAATAATCTTTTTGACAGATTAAAACTCTAATTCAAACTCCATTCCAAGCCTCTTGTTTTTCTTTCACAGAATATCTTTTTGGTTTCTGACAGTGCTTGAGAAGTTTCAATTTGGTACAATAAAAATGGACTGAATGCGAGATCAACATTTTCATACCGTACAAAATCGAGTTCAATAATATGAAAAAGACAGAGAATAATCTCACCATCTCCTCGATGATCAAAGGCTACTTGATAACATTTTGTTAATCCTTGTCTTAACTGACGAAGAACTTCTTCATGCCAGCACTCGCGGAACCAAACCATCTAAAACAACAGATCACATACAAAGTGAGTAACAAGACAGAAGAAAGTAAAGAAGATACTCTTTCTAGACGCAAACAATTCCGGGTGTAAACTTACCACCATGCATAACAATTAAATGAAAAACTACATTATACAGGGTCACCCAAGAAAAGTGAAACTGATTGAAAAATCTTCAAAATATAATCATTTTACAGATCACGAAAATTTCTTTATTGAAATGCGTCAAGGGTCAAATCGATTTTAGCCATGCCGCAGTCTTGAAATGGCTTTGAATTTTTGGGAATTTTTGCGTTTTTTTGGGAATTTTGCGTTTACAAGCAGCATGGTTTTAAAATGATTATCAAATTGAATGTTTCATCCGGCAAAACCAATTAAACTGGTTGCTTTTATTCAATATAAAGATGATACAATATTTAGATCACTTCCTCATCTGAAATCACAGAATAAAGCTTTTTGGCTAAAAAATAAGGCATGTTCTTCAATACGGTTTTCAGATTATAGGTTTTCATACCGTTATTTCGTTGTATTTCATCCAACTGCAAAATATTGATCATCTATCCAATTGATTTGGTCCTCGATATCCAAAAAAAAGAAATTTTCAAGGTCGGTATCAATATGAAATTTTGGTGAATTTTCAAACAGCTCACTTCTATTGGGTCACCAGGTGTATTTCACAACGTTGCATTGTAATTATTCTACATTAGTTTTCCGGTGCTCTTTATCAAAGTAGTAAAAGCAATCAACATACCTGGTCGACGATTCCTTCCAAAGCAGATAACAATGTTGGATGTAAGTCTCGCATCATATGCATGATTTTACTGCATCGCATCATGGGTGCTGGGGCACGTATCATACCAGCTTCAGAACTACCTGCATTTTGGCTCGAATTTGCACTTCCTAAAATCATTAAATTCAAAGAACATCATGAAATCAAATGAATAAACGAGACTATAATATAAAAATATTATGATATAATAATATGTACCAAACAATCATACAAACAAACGAACAAACAAACAAACAAACAAACAAACAAACAAACATGTAATCAAATTGTAATCAAATAGTCATTTGAAAGATTCAAACTCATTTTCAAGCCTTCAAGATAATCACAGACATGACTTCCATTTGTTTAGAATGGAGATTCGACATTGCCATACAGAAAACTGCCGTTGGCTTCTCTGCAAACAGTACAATTTACGTGCTGTTGATCACAGCTTTAAGGCGAGATATGGTGTTTGTTTGCAGGGAAATTAGAATGCGGTATAGGCCAAAGAATGTGTATAAAGTCCAACTGACAAATAGAAACGAAGGTTTACAAAAAGCAAGCACCTTGAAAAATAGCAACACAACATAGCAAATTTTGGAAAGAGTCCTGCAAGCGACTTATATCGCTGCTGAACAAAAGAAATTAACTATCAAAGTAAATAAATAAAACATGATATCAAAGTAAATAAATACGTGCCTTTATTTTATTTGATACTTAATCTTTAATAAGTTTGACCACATTAGATGTTAGTTGAGAATTGCTACAACAAAATTGGACATCTTGAACTGTCCAGTTTTCTTTCTTTCGTGATAAATTTACCTGACATCTAATGTGAGAAGAACTTTATTTTATTGTTATATACACTTGTTGAATCATAAGCACCATATGCAATTGGGACCAGATAACTTTATCTCCTTTCCCGCTGTATATGGTGCAAATAAAGTAAGTTATGTTTTCTTTCTTAGATATGTTTTCAATGATAATGAAATAAAAAAGAAAAGAAATACCTCCACTAGCAGGTGTAGTTGTATTAGCATTCGTCGATGCGATAGATTGGCTGCTCGGGGTAGTTACATTGGGAGTAGCTTCAGATAAGCTTATGGTTGCAGATGTTGTTGCTGTTGTTGGTGTAGCTGTGGAGGAGGAACCAGCAGCATCTTGTGACGAAGATGTGGTATCGGTTTTTGAGGTAACCTATATTCGAATAAAGAAATAGCTAGATACCTAAGTATGTAAGTGCTAGAAACATCATTGAAAAATAAGCAATAAAAAGGATACAGAATTTTTGAGTTAGCAAGAATTTAGGTTCATTGTGGAAAATGTCATCTTTAAGGATAGACAGATATATAAATTTAGGTATACTCATAGCCATAAAAAGACGCAAAAAGGAATTTTTCCACGAGAGGAAAGTGCACTTACACAGCTCTACTTCTTAATTAAAATCGTGTTGCAACCAAAATAACAGATGTCGAGAACGAATGTCAACACAAAAGTACACTGAATATTTTAAAGACCCTGTATTTCCCATGATTCATTGCCGTCTCACAGTGAAGTCCATACTGTATGAAAATGATTGAGAGGCTATTGTGCACATTCGAAAGTTCTTCAAGATGTAACAAAATATCTTTCAATTCAGGTTCTTTTATAGAATAACAAAATGGTATATTGCTTACCGTCGTTAGGGTAGAAGGCGTGGATACTACAGTTGATGTTGAGCAACTTTGTTCACCTTTCTTTTCATGTTCACTTGCATTGATCCCCGGTTTATTTTCACCATTCAAACTTTGTCGTCGTTCCATTCTGTGTTTCTCTCTCTGTTCAATCTTCAAAGTTAGGTACAATGTCCTAATGGGGAAATACACCGCTTGTGGGAACACGCGGGCAACCGAGAAAATCAAGTTCAAAACACGGCTGCCTTCTTTACGCACGAAACATGTCAATAACTGTGGAATCCATGGCAACCAATGAGCAGACGGGACACCAACACAGTATTTCTCTAAAGATTCAGCCAATGAGCCTTTCTCGTCATCATATGACAACAACCATAATGTCCGTGCTAAATACTTTCTGCATTTGGATTCATTCTGACTACGGCATGCATGCATGTAGCAAATTATTGCAAATGCACCTGTCGTTATGTTTCGTTCATTCACAAATAAGTTATCCAAATAATCACCCCATAACGCCCATGCTTTGACGAGGGTATCATGCATCTGTACTGCCTCAGAAAATGCCTTATTTGCTTCTTCAGATCGATTGACCTGTGCCAGAAACATTCCTTTCAATGCGAAGAATTCTGCCGTCATTTCCTTTGAGAAATACCTCAGGTTTGTTGACTCAATCACTTCTAGGCCTTCTTGTAACTCTTGTTTGCCCATGACTCCCGCCATCTGCAAGTAACATTTCACTTGCTCTCTGATCTTATGAAAACAATCAACAATAGGCACGCTGGGTATTGTGTGTATTCTACTCAACGAATCAAGGCATACTCCTGTTAGATCATGCTTCCGTGCGACGTGCCCATAATGGATAATTGACCAGGCAGAGGCATGAACGCCTAGCATCGCATGATTGCTTGATTGTGTATCAGGCATTGTACTAGATAAGTTTTCATATGCTGCTACAATAGCTTGATAATGATGATGTCTCCACATGAACACGTCACTCCAATGAACTAAATCATCGCATTGTAATGGTAAGCGATTTCTCCATGTTTTAACAATGGCTTTCATATCGTGAAGATTGGTGACTCTGCCAATGTTTTGTGGTTGGAGTCCAACGTGCACTTGAGAAGCCTGTAAAATAAGGAAAACCATCTAGCATCTATTGTCGTTGTTGTTGATTAATCTTTTGCCCCTGAAGGGTCCAGGTATCCCGATAAAAACAAAATGACATGATGTATCTTGAGGGAGATAATACTTCAAACATCTTTATTCACAAATGGGTTTAAGTATAACATCATTTAACCAACAAACGCTAATAACTTAGGCCTAGTTTAAACATCGTATTTTTGCCGTGTCGAATCGAGCTGTATTACAAACGGCAGAATCTGCCGTGCTTAAAAATCTGATTTAAACATCGTCTTTTGCCGTGTTGGATTGAGAGTAAAATGGTAAAAATGGTCATTTATTTCCAAATGAGCAAGCGCAGTGGCTGATCACACATAGAGACCGGCGACCATAGCCTAGAATTGAAACGCAGCAGGAATACTATGTCTAAATCAAGTCATGTTTCTACCGCTTAACACGACAGAGCTGGTAAACTCCTGCCGTTTTAACAATTTAAAACGGTTGATGATTTAAACATCGTTTTCATGTCGAATTCAACTGACACTTGAACAAACTTAGCAGCATCTATTAAATTAGACACGGCCAAAAAAAAGTTTAAACCAGGCCTTATGCTCCTAAGAAAAAGGATCACTTCAGGTGCAGTGAGGTTAGACTGATTACATGAGTCTCAGTTTTCCGCATTGAATTGGATGATGGTATGGCTTCAAACTGAGTGAAGCTTGTATGAGTGAAAATAAAAACATCAGATTAAAAACGTTGAACGAATACAAGGAATCACGTCGTCAGTCTACAGTGAGGTTATGCTTCAGGCAGACTTTTTCAATTGAAATATTCAACTTGGTACGTATTTTAATAACAGTAGACTCTTCCAGCTTAGACAAGCTTCGCAAAACTTTATGCACTGAGAGGCGTCATGCTTCACAAAATTCATAGAAATCCTCGTTCAGAGAGAGGACAGGCAACGTAGCTGCTCTTTTGGTTCATGCAATGAATGATTTTGCGATTTTTATGCAATGTAAAATCACTATAACTCAAACAAATCTTAAGGAAAAACGAAAACGAATTATGAAATATAATAATCACCTCTTGTAACTCCATAATTTGTTGAGCTGTCCTCAATAAAGGTGCATGAATATCTGTTACGATAGCTGGTAATCTTCGCCATTGTCGTATTGCTTGCGCTGTCGCAGTTTCGACAAGTTTTTCGATCAAAGCTGGTTGATGTTGATGTTGTTCATCCGGATGGCAAATTGCAATGAATCCCCGGTACAATGTCAGGCGGTATGCCATCGAGTCCGGACTGCTCATTTCAACCTGCAAGAAAGAAAGAAATATATTGAGAGGATTCAGTTGGAATTATAGAATTTTACTTTCCTTGCTAAACGGGAAAAAATGTCTACCATAGTAAATAAATAGTCGGCTGCTGGGCCCTGCTAAGCCTTCGCTCCACCACAATACTTCTCCTGTTCCCTTATTTGCCTATATGTAAGTCAATCCACCTGAAAATTCTTTATTTTTCTAACTCGATATAATTGTTCTTTTTGAATATCATGCTGACAACTTTCTGTTTTCAATCTTCTTTTCTCGTGTCTGCTACGAATATGAATTTACGATTACCGTAAAAGCTCTATTAAGCCCCCCCTCTCTAATAAGCCCTTCCCCTCTGAGCCAAAATCTTAAATAAGCACCCCCTCTCCACTAAGCCCCCCCTACTTATAACAATACCGGAGGTTACCAGAGATTTTCCTTTTATTGAGCTAAATAAGTTTGCATGTTAATTTTGATATGGTTTGAGATAAAATTGTGTCGAATTTATTTATTTGACTCGCAAAATTGTATGTTGAATCCGCAAAATATGGCGTAAAAGAACTAAAAAAGCTATCATATGTAATCTTGTCATTTGTTTTTTGAACAAGTCCCCCCTCTCTAATAAGCCCCCTCTCTTTTAAGTTCCCCCTGTGGAGTGTCCGAAATTAAATAAGCCCCCCGGGGCTTAACAGAGCTTTACGGTATACCAACAACAGTAAACACCTGCATATTAAGAAGTTACTGGCTGAACAATCAAAACCCCCATTTTACAAGAACCAATCGAATCCATTGTGTTCATTGTGTACGAACGCAGGCTGACTTGCAAAATTCTAGGCTCTTATATGCGAGTGCTTACTGTACAACGAACAAGGTGTACCACAAACCTGGGTCAGAGCTTCCTTCATAGCTGTCCAATCTGGAATTCTCCATGCGCTCTCTAAAACAATCATCGGATTTTGTTGTCCTTTGCTCTTCCCAAACTCCATCAGAATATCCCATTGTCCAAGTTCCTTCGCAGCTCTAATCCAATGCTGCTCCCATAAAGCATATTCAGAGAGCATTCTGGGATCGCTTTTGCCATTGTTGTATTGCTCTCGTGCTTTGGCCATTGCTGTTTCAAAAGCTTTCTGCGCCTGTTC
Source organism: Aurelia coerulea (assembly GCA_039566865.1). Taxonomy (NCBI): domain Eukaryota; kingdom Metazoa; phylum Cnidaria; class Scyphozoa; order Semaeostomeae; family Ulmaridae; genus Aurelia; species Aurelia coerulea. The sequence goes on along the minus strand of CM076944.1, from coordinate 1,131,450 downwards.
AAATAATCCTTGTTGCTCATATGCAATAGCTGTGTAAGTCTCAGGGAAGCGTGCTTTTCGATGCATTAGGCCACTCCACATATCATCTTCTGATAGCATTGAATATATCTCAGCTAATGAATCGAAGGTTTCTTGGACTGGTAGCTCACTTACTTCTTCATCATACAAACCTTTAAATATAGAAATATGTAAAGATTTACATCTCATATAAGAACTAATACACAGCTAACAACTAGCATTTAGAAACTTTATTCACGGCTATGATGTATTTTGTAAGAAACTTTGTTTTGTTTTGAAAATATGATAAGTAATTTAACACTACGAAATTGTTTTCCAAGGTGATTTTCTTAAAATATTCCTCACCGACTTCTGGAGGTACGAAATCTTTGAGGATTGCTTTGGAAACCAAAACCATCATGAAACATACTGTAATATTTTTCGTTTGACACTCATCACAGCATGAAACATCAGATAATAGCAGACAGATGAAACGAGAGGGTTTTCTACCCAACTGTCTTTTCAAAATAAGCCAATAAGAAACAATGTCACTATTTTCTCTTTCAAATATTCAAAATTCAAATTGTCCACATCTATGATCCTTGAAGAAGGCGATGAAAAAGTTCAGTATCTTTCAAGTTATTGGGTGCAAACATGGCACATGAAATATCTCTTGCATAGCGCTATAGTCACGTTTCGTACATTTTTGACAGCGTTACTTAGTTTGATTTTTCTGGCATTTGATCGAAAACGAGCTCGTTATCCGTCAAAAATCAAGAGCAATCGGAATATACAAATAGAGATCTCGAAAATCTGTTAACATCAGTTCTTCTGTGTGATATGATAATTTAGACCACAGTAAAGATTCCCACTATTAGATATTAGCAAACTTTCTTACCATAATCTAGCCAAGGCTGCTGGATGGGTAGCTGAGGATTAACAGATATCATGTCTTCACAAGCAACGGATGCTTCTTCCAACAGCAATGCTGATCGATGCCACAAATTATGCGTCTTCCCAAGATATTTCAGTACAATTGGTCTCACTGGTATCGGAGGTGTACAGTTAGACATCCCTTCAACGAGAGTATTAACTGAGCTTTTAAAGCAATCTGATTGATGCAAGTGACTACCACTGCAAAGAAATGGCCCAAGTTCTCCTGCTATTACACCTTGATATTTCTCTTCCAGAAGATCCCAAATACGTGGGAATAAATCGACCCAGATCTTATGGGCCAGTAAAGTGCTACGATGACATAACTGTGCGATTGCTGATAAACATGGTCCAGTATTCTGTCTACGTAATTCTTCTAAAAATGCACCATGGTTGGATGCTAGCTCGTTTGTTGATGCTTCTTTCAATTCTTTCTCTTTCTCATTGGTTCCTTCAGCAAATTTGGCAAGAATTTCAGCTGCAGTTTTTGCTTTGAAGTAAAATTCAGGTGCCACAGTCTCTTTCTTCTCTTTACCATCATCATCGGTTTCCATAGGCTCATCAGGATCTACGGGTTCTTGTTTGACTGCTATTGAGTTCATTCCTCTGCTAGATACTGCTTGTTCTCTTGTAGTGTCGCCTTCTGATTCTGAAGTTTGTTCTCCAGCTTTCAAAATTGCTTGGGCCTCTGCTAGACTTGATTGACGAAGAATTGATTTCACTGAAGGTAGCTTGCTGTAAATGCTGCTACATTTTACTTGATTTTCTTGGTTCGCAACTGCAAACATGATCTAAATCAGAACAAACAAATATTACCGACCTAGTCATCTTGTTGTTGGGATTCTTTCACCGTTCAGCCATGCCTTTATTAATGAGGTTGTGGCAGGCAATAACGTCCTGAATAGGCCGAATAAGGCAGAGCAAAAAATTTCTCGCTCTTAACCTTTTTCAAATGAACGAATGTTTCGAGGAGTTCTTGACGTTTTCTCCTTCTCTTGACAACTTTTTGACAATGAAATTAAGGCACAAATCACTGCAAGATTGCAGAATTCTTTTACGTCAAGATATGGCCAACGTTTTTTCAAGAAACACAAACTCAAATACGAAGTGAATACGCTGGACTTGCTACAAGTATTTTGGTCTCGTAAAGGAGAGAAAGGGAAAGAACGAGAGGAGGACAAATGGCAAAGCATTTTCCTCATCCCATTCTTTCCTTTCTCTCCTTCACAAGGACCAAAAGAGACCTGCAGCAAGTCCGCGAATATGCTTACCTCCAAACATTGTTTAATCCAAAAGTGATTTCCCATGTGTTCCCAATTCTGCAAAAAAGAAAGTTAACAAATCAGGACATGGCTTGATTATCCAGAAACCGTTTTGGCCATTTTCGTTTAATTTTAGACAAAAAATGCGAAAATGAGTAGTTTAGCAAAAGCTAAGCAAATTGTCTGAAAGGAAAAGAAGGTCTGATTTGATTTGATATATTTTGGGAGGGTAGCCCTTCAGCAAGTGCTGGGATTTGAAAGTGTTGTTAAATGCCGTAAACTTGTTACCTGTGTAGCAATAATGAACATGAGTCGATCGTAGAGTCTCTTTTTGATTCCTCTATCAAAAACCTGAAAACAAAATTAGTTATCTTAAAATGTTCTGCGATAATCTAATGAATAAATGAAATAAAATCAATCAATCAATCAATTAATCAACCAACCAACCAACCAATCAATCAATCAATCAATCAATCAATTTACAAATCTATCATGTGTTGATGTATAACAAGGATAATCAAAGGTGGTGTCAGGGAGACGATTAGGGAAACATTCCCTCTGCAATTTCTGATAGTTGGCTTTGGTTGTAAATGAAGGATGCAGTCTACAGTTTGACTCCCCAATTTGAAAATTTTAAGGTTATCCTACTCACTATTTTAAACCTGGCACCACCATTGGGAATGATCAACAAACGAGTGAAAAATGAATAAGGAATAAGGAAGAGCGCATGCATACTGAATTCAGCTGCTAAACTCTGCGGAAAATTTATGAAGGAGATAACAGGAATCATTAGGACTATCTTAAAATATTTGGAACATTTTGTTAAATTTTCAAACAGACGTGCAAAGAAGCGAATTTTACTTACCTCCATGAATTTGATGCGAATATGTGGTTGCACACTTCGAAGTCCTGCTAAAAATGCTGGTTCTAATCTTGCTGTCAATTCACTTCCCATTAATGAAGGATCTCTGAAAGAATAGAACGAATTAACCAATCATAATAGTATAAAACTGTTATGAGTATTGTTTTCATCGATTCCTTTGTTTAGTGTATCAACAGCACACATTTGAAAAAAAACAGCTACCTTTTTTTTATCAATTAAAACGCAGAAACATACAACAATACACTTATTGTGCCACTCATTGCAGGAAAGGACGCGTAGTCAGCGAGTTCCCACAATGAGTGACACTTAAATTAACTAAGGAATTAAACGCAAAAGAAAAATTACAATTGAAAGGAAAGAAGACGAAAAGCCTGATCGCTGAGCAGAACTGAGGCTGCTTGATAAAACGGCTGACCGGAAGCCGGTCCGACATGGATCCCTTGAAATGTAGAAAAAGAATTGGCCCTATATATTCCTACAGTTATCTTCTACATTCGAATGGGTCTGAATATTCCCATATAGCTGAGGATATATGATTGCCTCTGCAAGGTAAAAACAAGCCTGAGATACAGCAAAGTTGGCACTCCTTGGGCATCATAAATTATCAAAACTATAGCCAATGACAAAAGTTTAACAACATGGGTGCAGATGATAAACAATCTAATAACACAGTTTCTTAAACAAACAATAAATTTGGAGAAAAAGAAGATAAAAGAATTAATCATAAATTTAGCAAATTATCGTTACCTGTAAATATGGTTGACAATCTCAAGGAATTGTGCATGCAATTCTAAATCGTCTGAAAATCTTTTCTCGAAGTTCAGCATCATGCGATAGAGGATAACTGACTTTTCTCTTATCGATGGGCAATGATGTTGACTATTTTGTATCTGTAAAGAGAAAGAGACACAAAATGTACAGCTTTAACACGGATCTATCTTTGTAATTTGGTAGATTTTGTAACAAAATCGAATTCTTCCAAACTATACAGCACATAATATATTCCAGTGCATCAAACGAAGCATATTAGGGTCGTGCTTAAAGGACAAGTCCAAGGTTGGTATGATTGATGATAAAATACAAGATAATACTGTTATGAATGGTGTGTTGTAGTTTTTCCCACCATTTTTCGTCTTTTCCCTGTGAAATTGCGTATTCAAATAAGCGACCTGAGCGAAATGACGTCATAAAAGTGCATTCTGCGTCTTCTGACGTCACTTTCAACGAAAACGAGGCTGTCCTATTGCTTTCTCGCCTCTTAATCGTTTCCAGCCTCTTTATCGTGTGCTCATGCAAGAAGATGGCGACACAGTGACCAGATTTGGCCTAAAATATCAGATTTCTTAAAGAATTTACAGTTGTTACGAGCATCAAGAAGTGGAACAAAGTTAAGAATTTGTGGGAGCAGTTGGTAAGTTACTTTTCTAGCATTAATCATACCAACCCCGGACTTGTCCTTTAAGCGTATCAAGACACGTTAGATGCATCTTTGAATAAAATACGTTTCAAGAGAGCAATGTCACAAGGGGGGGGGGGGCAGAATTCTTATAAAATTGTTTCTGATGTGTGAAACTATAATAGGAAGAATCATATTCGTCACAGCACAGGAAGCATGCTTCCAAATGAAATTAAAGTCCGCCTCACAATAGATGACAGGTAAAATTTGCGATAACGTAGAATTGCTTTAGCAAAACAATTGAATTGTTTTAAGTAACAGACATTTTCGCTGGACATCTAACGTGAGCAGACTTCAGATAATTTTTTGCATTCCTTACAAAACTTACCGGTTTTATTTTCATCCATTCATCAACAATTTTCGTCATTGACTTCAATAACTTTGCCTCCTAAAATAGAAAAATTAATACGGTACTTCAGACACACAATGACAAAAATTTTGTAAAGAGTTGTTGGTTATTGTACTAAATACTATAAAAAACGATCTTTGCTTTGATAGAAATAAAACACTCACAGGAGACTTTTCAATCAATGTCGTGAATGTGCTCAAAAAGATTCTTCGTAGATCTCCATGCATTGCACCCATGCGGTTTTTCACCAGCTCAAGAGACAAAATCAGCATTTCTGTCAGACCTAGAAAAATAAAATGATAAAACAACATGAAAATCTTTAATGAAATAACCGAATTTCAAAGTAAGATAATGTAAAATCTATCTTTTTGTTGCAAAAGTACAGAGTTTGATATCATAAAAAACTGAAATTTTCTGAATTTTTAAAGACTTCAACTAAAAATAATTGGGCAAGTTGGATCAGCAGTCATTTCTAACGACAGCCAGAAAAAACTTTCAACACAATTTTAGCCAAAACTTTGACATATCAATCGGCAAATTTTATGGTTTAATCGAAATTAAATGAGCCAAAAAGGAGAGAAGTTAAAATAAAGATGAAATAATCACCTCCACTTTCTCCTTGCTGACCAGCAACGTGGTCCTTTTGCATTCTATTCAGTGCTTTCATAAATTGGACCATGAATCTAAAAATATAACGAAAGATTGATTGACAGATGTCAGATAAAAGCACCTTTGTACAAAAATCAGATCTCTATAACATGCGATGGTTAGAAATATCAAAGTAACGAAAATAAATACATTTCCCAAAACCTTAAATACACAAAAGATAAGGATCGTCGTGTTGATAATTAACCGAATGTATAAAACTAAAAATTGCAGAAATGATACGAAATTAAGAAAGCTTACTTGTCAATGTAAGTTGGACTGCTACCGCAAGCTGCTTTCAATAGCATCAATGGCCCATAGATTATGTTAGTAGCTGAGTTTGCAGATCTGAAAAAAAAACATTCATAAATACGATCCAGTTATACATTACAACCCAGAAAGAGCCCCAGCAACGATCTGGGTACAGTTCTATGGCAATTTTCGAATACAGGATTAATGGATCTCACTTACCGTCAAAGCTCTATTTAGCCCCCCTCTCTATTAAGCCCCTCCCCTATGAGCCAAAATTATAAACATTTTAGCCCTCCTCTCTATTAAGCCCCCCCCCCCATTTATATCAAATTGCATGAGTTACCAAAGATTTTCCATTTATTTAGCTAAACAAGTCTGCATTTTACGTTCGATGTGGTTTGGGATAAAACTGTGTCGAATCTATGTATTTGACTTGTGAAATTGTATGTTGAATCCGCAAAATATGGGGCAAAAGAACTGAAAAGCTAAGCTTTCATGTATATCTTGTCATTTGAATTTGTGAATAAGCCCCCCTCTCTTTTAAGCCTTCCCACTTTTTAGGTATAGTTCTAAATTGTGTTGCATGAGGGTTATGCTTTCATTTACTGCCTTCCGTGTAGTGAATCCAATTCTCTGTAAGTTATTTGCAAATGACTTACCTTTCGTAACTCAATAATCCTTCATATATGCTCGAACCAATGTTGTTGTAAAGATAATCAAGATCATCTTGCTTTGGTTGTCCCGTGCCTGCAAGAAGAAAAAGTGTTTAATTTGAATTGAAATAGAGATAGATCTGTGTGCATGGTCTTGCATCAGCAAATATAGCAATTCTAACTATTACAAATCTAATTTAATGAGCACTATAGGTAATGTTGATTTCACATTTCTACACAATTGATTAAACTATTCAAGAACCATTCTTACATTCATTTTCCTCAATATAGAAATGGCGGGAGTTTTGAAACCTTAGAAAACAAACAGATCAGTTTCTAAGAAAGATTTGATCTAATCAAGGGTGCAAAATGCCTTTTAATTAATTGCCAGCAAAAGATATCATACCTTGGTCGATGGGGAAAACTGTCAAAAGGCGTAAAAGTAATCCATTCACTGATTTAACAACCTGAAAACAGAATAACACAATTTAAGAATAAAGAAGCAAAGAAAGCAGAATGCTCATTTAAAAGTCTGACATTCAAAATTAACGATCAATCATTGAATACACTATCTCAGGCTTACCTTCATATTTTGACATGCCATGCAGCTCACAATACCCCTTTGAAGCGGCTTGAAAATCGCAAGCAGATCGTCTTTGGGCTACGGAAGAATTTGAAAGATAAAAAAAGGCAAGAAAGTTCACAAAAGAATTTCTAGCTGTTCAGCAAAAGAGGCTGGATCGAGCGACATTTTTATACCAGAGGTTCGATTGAGTGGCCTGGTGTTAGAGCTTCTATCACTATTGTGCACATTCGAAAATTCTTCAAACTGTATCAACATATCGTTCCATTCAGATTCTTTTTTAGAATAGCTTAAAGAACAAGTCCGGGGTTGGTATGACTGATGGTAAAATCAAAGAATATACAGTTATGAATCTTGTATCACACTTTAATGCAACCTTTGTAGTCTTTTCTCTGCAAAATTACGTATTATACAATCTGCGACAAGTGCGTAGCGATGTCATTAAGCAACAAAGTGCATTATCTCTAAAACTCACCAGAACAGTGCAGAGATACGCCAGGATCTCCAGAGCTGTGCATACATTTCCATAATTTGCATTCGGTGTTTGATCCTATGAGAAAAATAATTTGCAAAAAAAATGATTCTTTGAAAAATTGTGATTCCTGATTCTGGCAGGTTCACCAACATATATAGTAAAATATTTTAATTTTGAAAAGTTTCTCCAAGAAGAAGTAGTTCATCGAAGACTTACCATCATATTGAACAATTTATCCAACCATGTCACTCTGAGATCAGTATCTATCGAGGAAAAATATTATGCTTAAAATTTAGAATTACAAGTAAAAATCCTTTCAACTTTGAGACCATCGTAGACTAATCCATTCTTCATTGCAGAAAAATGGTTTGAAACACAGTGAAGCGCACACATTCTAAAGCAGACAATAAGCTGAGCCAAGCAAGTTTTTGAAACTGTAAATATAGAAGAGAAATTAACTTACTAGGCCAGCAATCAGGCTGCAGAGCATTTTTCAAAATCTTGAAACATCTTCTTGACAATGCCTCGCCTGGTGAGCTCCCTGTTGATGACGCATCGTTGACCTTGGGAAGGAGAATTGCTAATTAAACGGGAAATCAAGACACAGCAGGAATATTCGTTCCATAGAAAATGGAGATGATGCAACACTTAACTATCTGCGTCTCTCATGAGTTACAATCATACGCCAACAGGCAAAACAATTTGACACGAAAATTAGTGCACAAAAAGTACAAAAACTCGAAATAGACCGACCTACATATGTTGGGCTAATCATTTGATATTGTCAATTTTTGCGTTTGTGCCTCTTTGATCAAATTTTCTAAATCCTTACACACCCAGAGACCACCGTGTAACAATGAAATGGGATATAATACATGTGCTTACGTCCACGTAAATTTTCAATATGTGCCAGCTAGCTTTAAACTTTCAAACAAATTTAGCAAAGCTTTACCTCCATAATATGTCTTGTTATTGGGCAATATACCATTTAGCTACCTACAAAAGAGTCTGGGTCGAGCGATATCTTTACGCATTTAGCAGAAATCGGTCATATTTTCGAAAATGCACGACAGTAATAGAAGATCTAGAGCCGCTCAGAGGAACCTTACGAGCAGAAATGATAAAAAATATCGCTCGATTCAGACTATTTGTGCATTAGCTAGAAGTCTATTGAGCTTCTGAGGGTCAAATGGGTTAATTTTGTCATCCCCGAATAGGTTTGTGAAAATTATTTTGAATTAGAGGAACACTGTTTGTACAAACCTGGCTTGCAATGCGGAAAAGGAAATTGCAAACAGAATCAGTGTGAGTCTTTTCAATTCTAAATGGGTATGTATTCTTCAATGCCCTCTCGGCTGCCGTTGCTTGACGAGTGTTCTGCAATGATTAAATAAAGTTAAAAGATCGAACACAGATCGCTATCGATGAATCAATAAACAAATAAATAATCAATCAATCAATCAATCAATAATCAATCAATCTATCAATCAATAATGAAAAATAGGTATCCAAGAAATACTGAATGCAATTACAAAACTTCGACAGATAGGTATAGGTTTTAACAGTAGCCAAAATTCATTAGGGATGTTGGGATGATGCAATAAAGTGCTGAATGAAAAAAAGAATTCGCTGGGAGAGCGTTTCAAGAAGTGATCATGGTTTATCAGATAATAATCAAATAATGCTCCAGGAAGGGATTTTAAAACTATTTATGATTTAAGCTGAAACAAAAATATAAAATATAAATACCTGGCCTGGTGTGCAAATTCGTTTGGGATACGGTTCTGATGTTGAATCCGAAATTGATCGCTTGGTTCCAATCTAAGAAGTAAAACATTCCAGTATTAAGTTACATAGTACATTGGACAAATGCTTTCATTGATCCCTTCGGTCGGTGTGTACCGTTAAATCATAACGGCATCTCATTTCACTTGATATGAGTATGTAAAATATGCCAAGTAATGTTGTTTGGAAATCCTTAATCTATTGCAGAATAATCCGTTGTACTTTTAAGGCCATAAATATTGATAAGAACTGTCTATTTTCTAGACTTACACAACAACACATTTTACTAACTCGTGTTTGAATTTCTGGGTAATATTTTGCATTGTCCAATGAAGAGCTCATGATACGCTCAGAACAAATAAATAAAATATCAGAATTCTTTCGACTGGTATTACTTCACCATGGGTTTAAATATGGAAAATTTGAGCTTTGAAAAGCATTCATTCTAAATCAATCAGTCATTGTTAATCACCAAAGCAGACTCGAGATTTAAGCACGCAAGACAAAATGTTGTTTACCATTCGGTTTACCACTCGGGTTACCAAAAACAATTCCACAAACCTCTGCCATTTCAGCTATCTGTTCTTTTGAGTTTCGTTTTTCCCATTCAGTGACAATTTCTGCTAAATCAACTGCTAATTTGCGTTGATCGATAGTGGCCTATGGAAATAAGAACGAAATGGTGCATTACAAATCTGGTCGCTAATAACAATTATCAGAATGGGTTGCTAAAATGGAATTTGCTTCATTTCTTGAGCCTAATTGCAAATCAGTTATTAAGCTTACAGCACTGAAATGTTGCTAAAACAGAATCATTCGAGTTACGGTCAGGATAGCTCTTGGTCAGAAATTTACTCGAAACTTAATGATCCTCAAAATGTACAAGTTATACATACATTTGAGTTAAAACCGAGTCTTTGCATTGAGTTGACCATATGAGGTACCAAATCCTTCCTCACTGGGTAATACACTTCATGGTGTCGTACTACCAAATGCCTGAAACAAAAGCAAAAATATTTAGTTCTATATAGCATGCTAGACTTATGACGATGAGTCCCTTGTATCCCTGCGGTACCTTGCTCACAGGGACTCATAATGAAACAGTTAAAAACCTGACCCTATCTTCTGCATTCGATTGATCGAATCTGGATCGAACGTCTGCTTCGGTTCTGTTCAACAGTCACTCCTCGGAAAGGAAATGCGATAGAAACCACGGTAAGCAGACATTTAATCAACAAAACTTGGTATTCATTTGAAGGAGAAAGTTCACTTTACCTGGTGAGTGCAAAATAAGTCTTTTAATGCTGCAATGTCCACGTTTTTAAGACCAAAACATAACAGAGAAATCTTCAAGTACCTGCTGCAGCAACTTCCTTCAAATTTAGTAAGCTGCGTCAATCGAATTGAAGGTTCGAAACTTATTGTTCTTCGCCAAATCTCGCAATCTGATTGGTATGCTAGGAATCCCAGCATATTAGGCCTAATAGGGTCAACTTTTTCAGAGTAATATTATGAGTCTCTGTTGACTGAAGCGCCATCAAGAAGTCAAAGAGCACAGGGAAACAAGAGACTCATCGTCATAAGTCTAATAGCATGCATGGGAGATTTCAGTTGACAAATGGCCCTTCAAAAAGTCAAAATTTTAGCACACGAGGAGCAAGGGCAAAATTTGTGGAAGAAAAGATTCAGGTTTCTGAAATGACAAAGCGATTTGCCCTTCTGAAGAATAGATTTCACACCTCTGAGTGCACTCAATCAAATCAAAATAAACAGAGAGTGCAAAGCATTATGGCTGGCTGCGCAGAAGGTGTACAATCTCTTCTTTAGGAGTTCGAAATCGCTTTGTCTTGAACAGACCTGAATCCTTTGTTTACAAAATTTGCTCTTGTTCACACGAGGACCATCACTTAGAAGGAAAAAAGCCTGAGTCCCATCCTGCATTACACAGTTACTACCTAACGCTAAGATATCTGCAGCTGATAATTTGTTGATAATGACCCACCCTCTCCTGTGTTCGTGTTCTTTCAAATCAGTAACCAAGATCAGAAACGGCTAATTTGTTGTCAGGATCTTTGACCAATTTCATGAGATTAGGTGAGCAAGAACAACTTACAACATGTGAACAAGTTGGCCAATTGTATGTCCTTCTTCAACGATAATCTTCTTGGTCCAATGCGACAGCATTTGCTATGAAAGATGAGTTATAAAAATATCTTAAAAGTCTACACAGATTGTGAACTTGTGAAAGACACTCGTGGTTATGATAGGGCATAGTATAATTGCACGTACTGTAATTGCACGAATAGACTGAATGGTGAGCATTGAAGAGAGAAATCATCACAGGGTTACAATTCAGTAATCGTAGCCCTGGGATGATATCTCTGGGTAAATTGATCAAAAAACAATATTTCATTAAAGCCTGAAATTTTTCAATGATCAAGAACTGTAAAAAGTTAAATTACATTTCCATCTTCCATTCTGTGTGGCATGACAGGAGTGAGGATGTCTAGTGCTTGTCGTACAATTGTCCTTGCTTCTTGGGCATGTGCTTTTAGAAGACCATGAAAAACCTGGAAAAGAAATGAAAGAACTATGACTGACAAAAAGTGCTTTCAAGAAAGGCATATATGGCAATTCCAATTATTCAACAATCTAAATGGAAAAAGGAGGATAAAAGTATGTAAGATGAGTAAGTTGCCAACTTATTTGCAATTAGGACATAGCTTTCCCTGGAACTTTGATTTGTTTCGTTCAATAAACACAAGTTAAGGTGCGGAAATGCACAAGATTTGATATGATATCAGTACTCGCATTGGAGACGGGTTTAGACTGAACCATAACGCGAAAATCTCAGAACTTACTTGAAGTACAAATTTCTTGTGAATTGCAAATTTCGAGATAATCTGAGCATGAAGATAATGTCCATGATATTTGGTTGCAGGATCCTGGGAAGAAGGAAATCAGAGCATTATTCAGGGCTCAAAAAAATTTGTTCCTTCCTCGTAGCAAGCTAACCACTTTTGTTTCTTCTCACGCACTTTCTTCGTCTTTCCCTATTTACCATCCGATTCTATTCTTTTTTCTTTCTCTCCTTCTTTCTTTCCCTTCCTTTCCTTTCCTTTCCTTCCCTTCCCTTCTTTTTCCTTTTTTCCCTTCTTCCTTCCTGGGAAATTTGAGCATTTCAGCTACCTTCCTGGTAGCACCGCTACTACGTTACTTCGTTTTTTGAGCCCTGGCATTATTAACCCGAGCTTGCCTGAGAATACCATGTAAATTGGAAAACTTCATAATTTCTTTGATTGCAATTCAGGAAATAATGAGGTATGCAGAACTAAGTAGTGGAGGATTTTATCGAAGTTAAGGAAACATTTGCATTACTGCAGTGACTTACAAAATATTTGATAAGTATGACACATCCAAGAATTCTGATGTGAATATCAAAGACATACTTACAACACATTGCTTAGGCAATAAACAAGGCCAAGCGTACTGAAAAAGGCGTCTGAGCTTGTTCCCCTGTTTCCTGCAAAAATAATTGCAAAGATATCAGAACTATTCCTGCGTAAACAAGGTCAATTGCGTTGCAGAACAAACTCACCGTTTTAAAAAATGGTAGAATGCTTACAAAACCAGGTAACTGTCTTAATTAATGCAATCATTAGCTGGTATTTTCATCTGCAACTTGCCATAGAAACTTGGTATCTAACTTTAGCGTGGAGCAGAATTTGAAAAGATTTATTACTTCACAAGAATGAGATTTACAGCTATTTCATTTGTTGACTAAAGAAGCATTTGTTGACTGAGGATTATAGAAGGCAAAGCATGCAATGAACCAAATAAAACTAAAACCAACATACTTGTTAGCAGCATCATGTATATGCGGTGCAGCATATTCCACTAACAAAGCAGAAAACTGTAGCAACAAAATCCTGACCGAATCCTGAAAAATGCAAGAGACAATACTGTCAGTTTAGACGAACGAGCTCAGTATCAAATTAAGAGGAAACTTCAGTATTGAGCAGCATAATAGAACAAATGCAAGTTGATCAAAGAAGGATCTGTCACAGTTACAACTACAGTAAATCCTCGCATATAAGAACATACAAAAACATAAGAACCTAGAGGCTGTCCTTCCTACATATATGCACCTTGTAATTAAGAACCTGTTTCAGTTTGATGAAAAATATGTTCTTAGCAGGGGTACAAAGTTGATTTGTATTGTCATTATTAAGTTCATTTTTGTCCCAGTGGGCTGTTAAAGTTTGAATCTCTTCCCTAGGTGTTTATAAGCTTAGAATTGGTTATTAGGTACATTATAACTTTGCCAAAACAAATAATAGAGTTGAACATCTTTGGTGATGGTTCTAAAACGGCCTACGCAAGGCACTCTTCAAATAAGAATATTTATACCTTGAAATTGGTCTTAGTACCTTCAAAATAAGAAACTTTTTCAGCCTGGCTCTCAAAACGTAGGTTCTTATATGCGGGGATTTACTGTAACCAACTGATTAATTACACACAGTCCTAAATCTCTAATGGAATCTGCTAGACCGTGACATCAAAAATTCACAATCCATATCTGAGTTTAAACGGAAACTACTTGCAATCATAAGACCACCTAAAAACCCTGTTTATGATGTGTTTGATATAGAAGGTATCAAAAAGTTGACAAAGCTGCGTGTGAACTTCAGTGCGTTAAATGAGCACAGATATCGACACAATTTTGATTGTAGGAGCCCACTTTGCGTGTGTGGGAGAGGTATCGAGGATAACAAACACTTTCTCTTGCACTGCCACCAGTTTGATTTGATGCGCAGAGATCTCTTTCGCCAGCTCACCGCCTCTGGTATAGACATAAATGATCTGGATTCAAATACACTCTGCAATTTGCTTCTGTTTGGGAACCAGGATTTAAACATAGTTGAAAACAGAATCATCATAGAAGCGACAATTTCTTTCATTGAAGCAACAGAGCGTTTTTAATTCAAAACGTAGAACGCAAACAGCAGCACCCCTCCCCCTACCTTTGTTAGATTTATCAGGGTAACTTGGTACCAAATAGTCAAATGAAATGTATATATTTTTATCCACATTGGATCCCAAATTTTGAAAATCTTAAGTTTTTCTCCATCATTTGGAATTTGGTACCAAGCTACCTTATATTGTTCCTTTTGTTTGTTGAAGTATTATAATTGTAAGTGTCATCCAAAGTAGGGACTAGATGACCTTGTGTCCTTTCCTGCTTTGGATGGCACAGTAACAAGTAATCTTTTGTGTTTTAATTGTTTTGATGATGATATATATAAAAAAAAAAAAAAAATCTATCACTACTTTGGTGGTCACTTTGACATGGTCCGTGATTAACATGAGTTAATTTCATTAACTTACAGATGTAGCAAATGGGCTTTGTGGATCGATCACTTTATTGATGAAAACACTGATGACGTTATCATTGCTATCATGATCCGGATTCGGTGGACCACCAATCAGCTGTGGAAGAGAATGAATAGATTGAATTAAAAACACACAAGAAACAAACTTGTTTTGCTCGTTACTGTACGATTACCAAAAAGAATAGAGATGTTTGAATAAACCATCAATTGTACTTCTCATTCCTTTAGATTCAGCATCAATACTTAACATTAAAACTGCATTTACAAGGAATGCAAGGGGCATTTACAACAGGTATGCTTTGTGAATACATCCTTTTGTGGTCTCTTAGTTGCCACCATTTAAGGGTCCACGAAAAGGCCGCCAACAAAGACATGGCATGCATCCAATAGTATGCTAGTTGCAAAGATCCCTTCAATGTTATTCCATCTGGAAAATATACAATACATAAGCGACAAATGTATCTATCTTAAAAAAAAAACAAGAGATTCTCTTTCAAAACACGTGTAAACCACGTAGCTACCTGATCAACTTGGCCTCCTTCGAAACTTGTCTTGAACAATGGTATGATGATATGCTGCAAAATCTAAAAGAAAACAAGTCACTATTCGTCATAGACTGAAATAATTTTCAATTTTTAAGGATTTTTGATCGACAAGTATATAAGGAAAGCATCTTGCTTCATTATCATAGTAGCAAAATGAAAATTCACAAGACAAGTTGTATTTAGATGGAAAATAAGGGCAAAACAAGACACACTAACATGAACGAAAATTAAATGCTAAACCCGTTATAAAAATGAATATTTACCATTGCTTTCAACTCTTGCGCATAATTATGATCGAGGAAGCAGTCAGCAAATTTGAAGAAGACATTACGTTTTTGCTCAATTTTGTATTCCTGCAAAGTTATTACATAAACATTAGAAGAGAATTAAAACAAAGCACAAGAGTGCGAAGGAAAGTAAGGATTCAAAACGATTTCACAATCTGGTAATTGCAATGAAAGAAATAAACTTCAAGGGTGCATGATTCAAGATATCTTTCAAGAACTGGTTTGCAACAAATCTATTTTGATGATGAACGTCTTTTTCATTTATGGATTCATACTTCAATGCTGCATTAACTGTTTGTAGAGAATGATTTAAAGCTAGATTGTCATCCAGTGTCCTTTGCAGGTACGCTGCAATTTTAGACTGTCGGAAATATTTTACTTTTAATTAATTCGTAGTATTGTAACTAGTTGGTTTGAATTAGTTTCCTACTATGTATTATACCAACTGTAAATAATTTGACAATAATAATATGTTGATGCTAAAGCAGAAAAGAACTTATTGTTCTTCATTGCGGAAGAGCTATTATATATAATAATAATAACAAAATAATAAACATTTTTTTGAGTGGAAAATATGGATTTACTTTGCAGTAGTTCAACTGATAGAAAAGTTTGGTTTTAATTGGCTTTCTATCAGTTCGATTTCTGCAGTGTGGGCCCATATTTTCTGCATAGGCCAAATTTGATATTTAGACAGCCTGGGTTTGCAGCATGCCTGCAAAGGACCCTACAATCCTCGCCATAAGTGTTGAGAATGTTTGGAAAGTCTCGAATTCTTTCATCTAGCGACCCCTAGCTACCCCAGTTCAATGTCGCTTGTTGAGAGATCCTAAACTCTGATACATGCCATGACCACTGATCGTCAAAAGCCAACATTGAGACGGAGGTGGGGGGGGGGGAAAATTGAACTTATTGACTGAACCTTGGTAACGAGGTCTAAATAATAGGGGAAAGACGCTTTTTTTTCTCAACATCTTATGCCAAGGATTATGGGGGACAGTTGGTATTTAAATAAGCTTAGAAAACGTACCTTTGTAATATCATCCAAGAATTTGCTTAAGAAATGAAAATCAGGAATCGTTCTAATGGTGAAAATCCTGAGGATTTGAAACAGCAGCTCGACTTCATTTGGTCGATGTCTGAAAGGTAAGCAGTTTCAATTTCAGATTCAATTTCATGTGATTATCAATCCAAGCACACGAACTGACTTAATGCTACATTTGCATCAACAACAACTTACACACATCTGAAATACAAAATTCAGCTAGAAATTTCGCGCACATTTATTCAGTCCCAGGCAAGAATCTAATTACCATAACAAAATTTTGTTCTGATGGCCGAATAATTTCAAAATAATTTTGTTAGGGATCAGATGCTATCAAAGTGATGCAATGAAAAATTATCTCTCGATACCAACTAACGGATTTTGTTAACATATTTGGAACCTTAAGCAACACATCAGTGATGTAACAACTACCAATAAGGTTATACTTACTTGACGTAATTGAGTAAACATTTTGCAAGCAATTTAGGTTCTCTCCATCTCCGCGAACTGATCGAGGTTTCCTGTAAACGTAATTCAACCATCAGTGAAGCAGTTTCCAAAACATTATGCTATCAATTACAAGGTTTGTCACACAAGTCTTTCTCTTATTATTTTTTTATTAATTAATATTTTTACACGACATCCCATCAGTACAAAATTAAACTACAAAACTTACAAGTGTCTCATACATTAATAATGAAAAAAAATCTTACATTTCGTATCAGCTAGGATAAGATAAGGCTCAAATCCCCATTGGCTCCCAGAATACGCGGAAACCATCCAGCCCCACGAAAACCAGCCAACGACATCACCGCCCTCTAACCCCCCGAGACAAAATCAGCCACCCGAGACGAATCCCCAGCACCCCCACGAAAAGCGAAACGGATGCCAAACTACTGCAGCCATTTAACACATTTTCCGACAAATTGGCTGCAGAGATATCCGTCCAGAGCTGTCCACATGCCCAGGCAAATATCTTACTCTTTGCAAGAAAAGTTCGACGCACATTAGCGTTCATTGCGTTGTTGTAGTAGGATACAGTTTTAAATCGAGTTCTGTTTTGCACAACAAAACTTCTGTTCATAGTGCAATTAATCATTCTGTATTTGTTTGTTTTATACCCAATTCACACTGACACAGTTAAACTAGCTTACACTCAGCATAACGATTGCGAAAGAAACTTACATTCTTCTTGCCCTTCTCGAACGATGCTTCATTCATCCAAATTCTTCTCAAATGACCAATCTAAAAAGAGAGAAAAGAGAATATTAACAGTCTGGTAACAAGTCTGATAACAATTGCGCCCCCCTTTAATGGCGCTTACGAGTACAAGAAGCAAGATGGGACTGGGGGCGAGGAAATATTACTGCCAAGTCAGAAAGACTGGGAACTAATATGACTACGCAATTGTCTTGGCGTTAAACCCAATTTACACATGAATTTTACCATAACTCCACAGACAAAAAAAAATCGTTAATCTCTCTTTCCTGAATCTTGTCAGTAGACCCTTCTATTTAGACTGATTCTCAAATTGACGCCCCTTTAATGAGAACATGCCTCTTTACTATGAGCTTTTAGTTGGCACACACCTTTCAAATGAAGGAACTCTATCAAATGGATGATGCTCTACACTATTGTTAATAAGTCACACTGCGAGCCAATAGCAAACAGATCGTCAAGATATACGTACCAGAACAGGTTGTTGTGCAAGCCAACCTCCATTATGTTCAACAAGGGTCCTGTAAAGAAAAGGGAAGTAGCGATCTTCATCTCATTTTACGAACAATTTTCCCAAGCAGAGAGTGACGATTAATTTGCATACAAAATACTTCTTTTCTTTTGGTTGTAAAGAAAGATTTGATCAAATTCTACCTTAATTCATCTCCAACTGCCTCAAGTTTTTCTTGTACAATAGTACACATGATCGTTATGATATTTAGTAAAACAGACACAACTCCATACCTTCAGGAGGAAACACGCTTAACAACATATCAATAAAATCTTCTATCACTCCAACAATACTCCAAAATTGTTTCAAAGAGATTCACACAAACCTTATAATAAGGATTCCTTGAAATTGTAGTTCCTGTCGTTTCTTGCTCACAGTAGATTGTTCATCGGCAGTCTGAGAAGAAGCAGAAGCCCTCAGATTTCATGTTATGCAAAAAAAAATCAAATCTTACAGCTACACAATGTGTTTCTTTCTCAATGCTACAATATCTTAACAGCATTGCAAGACAGACATCTGGAGTTAGAATCGAGCGAAGCCATAAGATAAAAACCAACATCTTCAATTCAAAAGCTACAGTGAATAGCAGGAAGGGACGTCAGGGACGTCCGTCCTTCGGAAGGGACATTAAACTAGAGGTCCTATGCCTGGATGCGGCATGCATAGTGGGCTTAAATGAGCTTCAATCAGTGTCAGGGAATACCCGCAGCAGCATCACCCAACAGTTACGCAGTAGATATGACCTTTGACTTGTATTGTTTTGCTTACACAATATTGCAGACTCTGTAGAAAAAAAACCAATGTTCTAGAAGGTTGCATCATAATAATTAGCAATACAATGTTGAGTTGTAAGCATATGATTGGTTTCTTAAAGTCGTATGACTCTCATATCATAAAACACGTGTAGGCGTAACCGTAGAATATTATTCGGTTGTGAGTGAAGTAAACATGCGGAGTGAATAAAAATGGAATATTGGAGAACTGAGTTGTGTTTATTTTGTGGAGTAGCCTGATAATTATATCATAAAAGAATCAGCGGAGTGAGGGTAGGATATTCTTCACAATCAGCTAGAAATCCTTCCAGCCCACTTGAAATAAATTACTTTAAAAAAGGATTGTAGCCATGATTCACTGCAGAGCAACTCAAAATCGAATAAAGAAAAGAAAATATCTGTCGATCAACTGCATTAAAGAACATGAATTAAAATACCTGTGGCTGTGCAATATTTGCACTAAAAGTACTGTTCACCAGCTTCAACGGATTTGCTTCAACTGCTACTCGAAGAGGTTTTGCATCTTCTCTGTTCAACATATACTAAAAAGACAAGTAAAGATATTTAGTAATTGTTGATAGCAAAATGCTTTCGTTTTTTAACGAAATAAACCTACATAACGTTTATTCTTTTTCACCGAAGTTTCAAAGTTGCCAGTCACATACCTTCATTTACCAGCGCGCAAATACGTTGTAATTTGGATCAATGAAACACTCAAAAGTAGAGCACAGAATCTTAACACCTAATGGGTGACTGGAAAAACGTCGTCCTGTTTGAAAAATCATTCCAGCAAAAGTATTTGTTTGAAAAATAGTACTTTTGTGGTAATTTTCAAAGTAGTAGTCCCTTGGTAATTTGAAAGAATGAAAAAAGCAGTCTTGCAGAACAGCCGGAAAATGGCCTCGACAAACGATCAAATCTTTAAGTTCTTTTAAAAGCCATTCGAAATCCTTCTGAAAATTAGCATAACTACAAGAATGATAAACTGCAACTGAGACGGAAACTGAAATTAATATTCATCGATCTGAAAAAGGATTATTGAAAATATTAAACTTGAAAAGTTATGTTTCTATTTATTTCGAGCTGCCTTTGGTTCGTGTGTTTAGGCCAATTTTTTGATGTTCTGCAATACTAATTTTTTTAACCTTCTAAATTTACCACGGGACTACAACTTGAGAATTACCAAAAAAATACAAAGAATACCTCAACCTCGTAGCTATTAGAAAATCAATTTTGATGACTATAGTGCAAGTAAATTCGCTGCAATGATTTTCGAACGGGACGACATTTTTGTCACCCAGTATAAGATATGCATCAGCAATACAACATATCAGTAAAATAGCTTACAATGAAAAATCTGTTCATCAATGGATTAGCAATGTTCATTAGGAAGAAATCTGCAGTATGGCTCGGATATCTCATCAGGAATTTTATCAATGGTTCTCTGAATGGACTTCCAACCTGTGACAAGAAAGAAAAAGGGGCTTTCAAAATTGAAAAAGAAGGATGAAGAGAAGACAAGCATAATTGAAAAATTCACATTAACCCTATTTTAACCGGGGGGGGGGGCGTTTTTCGCCCCCCCTGTCGGATTTTTTGTAATAGCTCCCAAACGATGCCACTTACAATGCTGAAACTCCTTGACTTTTCCTAAAATTTAGTTGGCAATCAGAAAATAGAAATTTTAATACCTATTGTTTGACCACGTGACCACCACATGCCCATATTTGGAGAGTGGTCACAAAGAAATTCTTTAAAATGGCCCTAATTTCTTCATTTGTCACTAAATCTCAACAATATATATACCATTCGATTCGTCTCAATGAGTACTTTCATTTGATATATAATTTATTCATATTTGCTGACATCAGCAGTTTATTATTTCTATGACGTCATCAATCTTTATGACGTCATATTCCTAATGAATGAGTAATTTTTCATGCAAAACTGATGGAATTACCTCAAATATTGATGAAGGTACTTGATTTCACCAATAATATGCGAAATTAATGGTTTTTAATCATAATTATTGAGCTAACAATTTTGCATTGAATCAAATTTTCATTATCTAATTAGTTAATTTATTAGAAACCACAAATATCCGTACGAAACTATATGAAACTACAAATTAATGATATCAAGCAGGTATTTGGATGGTTTTTTGCCAATTTTATCTAGCTATTTGCTAATAATTGGCCCTTTTCTGCTAATAGCTCGATTTTCTCAAAATTTGCATTGTTTTTGGTTGCCTAGCAACCAATCACGTGACTATTGATTGATTGATGCTATTTTTAGATTCTCCATTGTTCAATTATGACACAGTGCAAGTTTCATTGTCATAGCTGTGACCCTTGCGGAGAAAAACAGGGGGGGCGAAAAACGCCCCCCCCGGTAGAAAATCACTTTTTTTTTACCCGGTTAATATAGGGTTAAGAGGCTTTAGACTGACAGAACAATTAACTAATGAAGTATTAGGAGCAAATAAAATAATAAACTGGTAAACGTAGAAAAAACACTCTGATATGAATAGACCTTATAGCTATTCTAAAACAACGTTCGAATCGATCGATATTTTGCTACATTTTGATAAATTTTCGAATATGCACAATAGTGATAGAAGCTCTGACGCCACTCGATCGCATCTCGCGAATAAAAATGTAAAAAATAACGCTCGATCCAGGCTCTTCTGTAGAATAGCTAACAGGTCTATTGAATCAAGCACGACGTTTCTAGCATAGCCGTTTATCGAGCTTGATAACGGGCTATGCTTGAAACTCATGCTTAATTCAATTGATATCAAAGTGGTTATATTTTGCTTTATGCACTCGTTTATCGTTGTACAATTTCACTGCACACAACACGCAACAAGGGGAATCTTTTTATCACTAAACGTATATACGAACCTCTAGAATCAATGCACGTTCAATTTTCACAGTCAGTTGCACAAGTGGTTCAATCAACTTGGATGAAGCAGCTGGAACGAGCTGGAACATGTTCATGATTGCAGCACAAATTTTCACCTCCTAAAAATGAATCAGCCTTTCAAATCAAGGAGAGGAGCATCAGGGGGGGGGGGATTTCTGCTGACCTGAAGTTCCCTTGAGTCACAGAAGTTAAACACGAATTAAAACGATGTTCAACTCAAACTCTATAATTAAGATTAACATATACAGGAGGAAAATGGGTAATTGTCCATTTATATGGATACAAATTCTACTTTGCTTCGTAACAACAGGAAACAACTTTTGGGCATATGAACAAGAAGCAATTCTTTTGGCCCTGCTTAAGGACTGGTGGACAAAAAAGAACAAACTGTACCTCACTGCTCCGCAATGCAGGCTTGATTTGCTGCTGCGTTTGTGTATTGGCTGCTGCTTTTGCAGCTTCTGTCCATCTTGTTAGGTGTGCCTAAAAAGAATCGATAGTTGATCAAATAAAGGAGGCTCAACTAATGGACGAATGAGTGCTTGTCCATCTTGTTAGGTGTGCCTAAAATGAACTGATAGTTGATCAAATAAAGGAGGCTCAGCTTATGGACGAATGAGTGCTTGTCCATCTTGTTAGGTGTGCCTAAAACGAATCGATAGTTGATCAAATAAAGGAGGCTCAGCTTATGGACGAATGAGTGCTTGTCCATCTTGTTAGGTGTGCCTAAAACGAATCGATAGTTGATCAAATAAAGGAGGCTCAACTAATGGACGAATGAGTGCTTGTCCATCTTGTTAGGTGTGCCTAAAATGAACTGATAGTTGATTAAATAAAGGAGGCTCAATTTATAGAGAAATGAGTGCCAATCAGAAACGCAGTATAAATGCATGAGACAAGTATTTATGAGTTACTGATTGCACAGGGTGTCCCTAAAAAATGTGCCCCATTTGCATAGCTGCTGCGGAGGAGATGTACGTTCTATTGTTCTGTTCTTGAGACAGTTGCATAGGAAAGGCTTTAAAGTAGAATTTGAGACCTGATATCACTTGATCAATAGGGACTCATACCTTGTTTTCGCAATCGGAAAAGTGGTTGCTGGTTTAAGGAACAGGACAGGCAAAATAAGATCTTGCTTCAAAACAGCATTTTTTCTGTTATCCAAAAATGTCAAAATCATGTAAATGTTGAAAGAAACGGGCTCCAGAGTTGTATTTGTATGTTTTTCTACATTTGAAAATGGATAATGTTATTGTATCATCAGTAAACAATACAGTGGCTAAAACAAGGTCTCAAGCTCTAAGCCTATTAGTGCATGAGCTAGAGGGTTGATCGGTAGCATCTACGGTGACCAAGCATTCTATACTCTTTCAAAAACGGGACAACAGAACGAACGCGAAGCTTCTCCGCAGCAGCCACTCCGTAGGGCACGGCACAATTTTTGGGACACCCTTTATTCTCTCCTTTACAGTAACAAAAGATGTTTGTATTTTCTTTTATTCACAAAATGAAAACTTACCAAGAGCTGTTCGCATAACTTCTCATTGAAGAGGTCGGGAAACAGTTCCATAAAGCATGTTAGTTTCTGCAAAAGAAATGACCGATAAGACACAAGCAAGGGCGATTTTCGTGAAATAAAAGAATCGACAAAAACAAAGTGACTGACGGTCCTGAAGAACAGACTTCACACTTCTGAACGCAAGAAGAGAGAGCTTGACCTCATACTTGGATAAGTTGAAAGTGTGCAATCTATTCAACAGAACCGAAAATCTCTTTGACTTGTCGGAGACCTGATTCTTTTGTTTAACGAAATTTACCCTTGCTTAAGACACACTGATATGCGGAGATTAATAAAATTTTCATCAATTGTCTTCCATGTAAAAAGAACAAAGTTAATGCAAGCAAACACTCCAAATTGTTGCCTTTTAAACAGCCATGTACATCCTACAAAGCTGTTTTTGTTCAAATCTACAGCTGGTAAGCCTGAAGTAGAGCATTTAAGATCTATTTGTGAGAAACTAGAGAATCAATGATCACTTTTCACTAACCTGCAATACACTCATGTTTAAACTGCGGAAATCTCCAAGGAGAAGAAGGAGTGGACGAATATTGACTCGAACGTGATCTTTAACACTGTCCAGTGCACCACCATTAATAAACTAAAAACAACAGGGAAGTTCAGATTTATATAAAAAACCGAATAACTTGAACGATTTAATGAATTTGGTACAGTACAGATTTGAGATTGAATTCATGAACTGAGTTTAGATTGAAGAAATTTATACCACATTGACACTGGCACATTTCAACCAGCGTTATCTAAACCATGTTAAATTTTCACTAATCAAATGCATTCGATTTGTTGAAATAACCAATTAGGGGGTCCCATTTGATAACCTGGTTTAGTTTAAGCAGGTTTAACTTACAGGTGTGAATGGGGGTATTAGCGACCAACTAACTTGTTCACATGATCGTTATTTTTCAGGTTTCGGATTTTCAGCCATATGCCAAAGCTCGAGGAATTGGTACCAAGTTATGATTCAGGACATTCCTAAACACATTTTGATATCGATATTGTGATATTATAATGATTTTGAGCAATATTGTCTCACCTTTCGCATGTTTTCTTTGCCTGCTTCCATCACTTCAGGAACAGAGGAATTTATTGCCTTGAAGAAAAAGGCACAAAACCTCGTAAAAGCAAAGCTATAAATTTATCCTAAAGCTTAAAGGGCCTGTTTCATCCAGCATTCCTTGCACGTGCCGTCTCTTGGTTTTTCTTTGTTGTCGCCATTTTCATGGGCCAAGAAAATGGCGGCAACAAAGGCCAACCAAGAGATGGCACGTGCAAGGCATGCTGGATGAAACAGACCCTTTAACCTAGGGCAGGAGTACTGAGTAAAGACTGCGAAGTAGTTTGTGAATGAAATATTTCGAAATGAAAACCATTCACCCTCTGATGCTGGTTTACGAGGTAAAAACCCTATTGGAGACAATGAAATTCAAATAAGGCACCATTTGCAAGTAGTGGTTCTAATGGGAAAAATTCCTTGCAATCTAATCGCGCATATACTGAGCTCATTCAGACGTTATGTTACAGAATATTAAAAAAATGGAGAAAATGTGCAGTTCTAGAGGTCAAATTGATGCTTATCTACAAGCGGTGTGTGGCCTCATTCTTAATGATAAGAGATCTTCTTATAACAGTCCCTCATATTCGAAAAGTCAGGAGAAAATTTACTTATTAGCGTAAATAATGAAAACATTTCAAAATATGTCAACTTGCTAAAAATAGACATCTCCATTTTTCTTTATAATTGGAAAACCGCTGGAAATTATCATCCTTTCAAGGTGGATTATTCTATTTAAAATATCAGGTGATACAGAAGTATGAGTCGACAAGAATCGTGTCAGGGTGTCCTGCAAAGTCGTGAGAAGCACTTTCTCGTGACCAACTAGAATATAGGAAAGCTGTACCTTGACCAACACATTAAAAATCTTTTCTCTTGCTTGTACGATGTAGTGGCAGGAAGTTAATGCAGCTACAAAAAGTGAGTTTTAAATACATGTTAACAATTATCACTTCGCAGGATTGATGTCTGACAAGAATTTTCAACGAGAATGTAGTGAAGTTGAACCATTTTTGCATAAAAGTTAACTGAAGAACACAACAACAAGAGTAACACACACTTCTATGCAATGCATTTGTGGCGGCTTCGTTGCTTGTCAGATTGAAAAAAACTTTAAGGGGCTGTACAAACTAAACTTCCAAAAATCCTAAACTTTCTCCCCCTAATGTAGGCAAGTAGCAGCCGATATATTGCAAATGAAGATGTTATCTACATGTTTGAGCCCCATGCCATCACGAGTTTCAGATGTGTTTGGCCTAAAAACATGAAAAGCAACAGGCAGGCTAAAGAGATTGTACGCCACGTGCCAATTAGAGAGGAATTTCTCTTTGAATTTGATGGTATCAGCGAGCTGATCTTTATCTTTGTTTACAAAATTCTTGCACAGCCCCTGCAAGACAGTTAGGTCTCTCAGACTTTGCTAAATCGTCCATGCTTTTGTTACGAAAATTCTTTTTTCAACCAACTTTAGACAAGGGTGAGAACCAAGGGTGAGATCCATATATACCGTTCGTCGTTGGGCAATGAAGAGACACCAAGGATGCAGAGACATCAAAGAATGTAATCTGTCTGATTGTCTCATCCTTGCTCTGACTCACATAGCCTTTATGGCATTGAGCACCAAGAGACAAAATGAGTGATTTCAAAGGCCTAAACTACGATGAATGGCCTAAGCTACTCTCATCGTGATTTTTGACAACGTAGTTAACTCATTCTGCTGTTAATATATAATGACAACTTACTCAAGTTCTTCTTTGTCGCTTCCTAATCTCGCAATTACTGTCTGAATCGCATTTTTCAAGCCAACACAATCAGCATTACAGCTCGAGTCCTTTTTAACCGCCATTATACTGCTTCAACGGTTTCTGAATGAAACTTCGCTCCTCCGCAAGCAATCTTTCAAAATCACTTTTCGCCGCAAAGCTTGCGGAGGAACGAAAATTCATTCAAGGTGGCGGTCGGTTTTGGTTGTATAGGCTTGGAAAATAAGATTCAGACAGTAATTGCAAGATCAAAGAGCGACGAAAAAGAACTGTAGTAAGTTCCCATTATATATTAATTGCAAATTTGAATCATTATGTCTCCTGTTGCTCATTGCTGAACGTGCCATCTCTTTGTTGGCATCCATTCTCGTGAATCATGAAAGCGAAAATAACGAAACGAAAAGTCTACAAATGGATGTGTATTCACAAAGCATGCCGGTTGCAAGCACCCCTTTAAATCGACGAGGAAAAATTAATTCAATTACCTAATGCACTGATTCGTAATTGTGCAAAACTAGGCACATTCTTGTAACAAGGCAGTTTAGTTAGCTGGCTGTCATCTGCTTCACACAATGTATAAAGCTACGAAGAGAGAAATATACGAAATCAATTACGGTCACTGTTGCTGAAATCACTGTACCGTCTCAATTCGCAGTTAAATTTATAGTGTAAGTAGTAGTTCAGTTACTGCAACTGCAATGCATTACAGGTACATTATAATTAATGCGAAAACTGTCAAAAATTTGAAACCAGTATCTTTATCAAGGAGAAAACAACGTTTAAACCATAGAAATCTATTTCTATGGCTTAAATATACTGTAAGCTCTACTTACCTCGGTAAAGAAAACTTTATGTTCAATGATAGTCAAGTCCATTGTAAATAGTCTTGGGCTCAGAGATGTGCAAAATGTGTTGCCATCCTACATAAAATAAAAGGTGCACTTAAATCATAAATCTACGTTGTATGAAGCTTCTTCCTGAACGATATCATATACAATAGTGATCAATACTAATAACGATTGCTCAAAACAAATAAACTTGTCCTTTTACTCTGAACAACTTTGCTACATTCTTTCCCAAGCTATCAATACAGACTAAATAAGACTAAAATATATACATTTCTATACTCAAATTTGCCAAAGTCAGTTAGCTAATACATCTTTGTTGTCTTATTCATTTTCATCAGATTCATCCACTTAAAATCTGTAATTCAACTTAATTCTAGATCAGAATTCTGTAATGTTTCATGCTTGTAAAATACTTAACATTCATAACAATATATATGAAATAGGCCACCATCTTAATCTAACAGAAATAGAAGGATAAAAACAACACTTTTAAAAATGTTCCTTACGCTTCGATTTAAAAATCTTCTTCAGCTCACAACATTTATAACAACATTTATAACAACATTCATATCAACATTTATCTCAGTTCCTATCTCAGCAAGACAATTAGACTGGAGGGCTGTATTCACAACACATGTACAAGATTTTATATAAAATTTATGTAGATATGTAGCTAGCTTAATTTTAATCCTTTTAATTTGCATATTTCTTTAAGCACAGGACCCTAATGATAACATTTTGCTAGTCATACTGATAGGTTATTCCTTTATAAGAATTCGTGTATCACTTTTTTAATTATTAAATGTAATCATTACAAAAACATGAACGAAAACATTAGAAACATAAAAAATAAATTCATATCATACCATCAAGGCAATTTGAGTATTCGCCGGCTGATGTCGCAAAAGATGTTTCTAGAAATATAAAAAGTAGTAGAATTAGTATTCTAAAAATATTGTAATTGCACATCTCGTGTTTTCTGAACTTGGTATGTAATCAGATTTTACTAATATCCTAAATACAGACTTTTCACGAACTAAAATCTTATCTTTCGTAGTATGAGGCATACCATTCCCTTGATATAGGACAATATAACTAGCAGGATGACGAAGCTCATTTTTTTCATTTTTTCATTTTAGAATTATTTATGCACGGTAGCCCCGTCAGTCAGTATGATTGATTTTCAGGGGGCCGTGCCAAAAACTTTACAAATTAAAAAATCTACTAAAATTAATAACGGGAAAAGGAAACTAATTGCAATCATAAATAATTTATCTACAACAATTTACAATAAATTTACAACAAACCCTTTATCTTGTTCTTAAAAGAAGATAAAGAGGGAGCTTGCTTGGCCTCGCGGCTGAGATCATTCCAGATTTTTGCTCCACGAAATGCGAACGCTTTCTGTCCATTACTAGTTTTCATGAATGGCACTAGCAAGTCAGTTTCGGCATTTCTAAGGTTGATAATATTGCGATCAGAATTTCTAACAAATAAATGCGAGAGATAATCAGGCGCGAGACTATTAACAGATTTATATACAGTTGTTGCAGTCTCACTTCTGATCATATCCCTCACAGTTGGCCATTTTAACTCTGTAATCAAAGCTTCGGCAGGAGCATCGTAGCTGCTATTTGTAATAATTCTAGCGGCACGATTCTGCAATTTTTGAAGCTTAACCAGTCGAGCTCACAAGAGTTCTGTTTAATAAAGCTTGACGTGAGATATCATCATTGAGGTTTGCAAATCGTTTTGGAAGTCGATTTCGATTCAAAATTACTGTTGGGAAGGGCATATTATTCTCACTACAACCTAAAAAATTTCACAATTCAGTACCAAGCATGTACACAACAATATCAGTAATTTTAGGTCCTTCAGAAACACACAGATGTTTCACTAAATTTTCCACAAAGTTTCTATTTTATACATTCAAATATGATTAAAATTCAAAGGAAACATTCACCTTTGGGGGTATCATGTCTTCCAGGAGCTGCGAATACAAAGAACAAATTAAATGTGCACGTATGATAAGGCTAGTATTTTCATTTATGATTCCAAATAAACAAACAAAAACAGTTTTAAATTCTTTTATTACATTACTTTACTTAAAAACATCACATTACATTACTTAAAAACAATGTAAAGCCTTTCATCAGATCTTTGAAAAGTCACAAACTGTGCTACAAAAAGATACCACCAGCAATAAATTCGATACATTTAGCACAAAGAGACTGCATCAACAAACTAATGTCGTTGGAACAAACTGGTTTCAAGACATTTTCTATGGAGAAAAGTAACAAGATGTTAATCGCTCTGGTTTACGTACTGCTTTGTGTGGCTCCATAAGACTATGAACGCTTTTTCCTGTCAATTGTGATAAAACATCGAGAGCATTTCGAGCCTAGAAAGCAAGAGAAACAGGATGTTACTTTCTTCCGAACTGTAAATAGTTAACAAGTTTTAAAATGAGAGGCAACAACAAAACATCATCTGCAATACAAAATAGAATAAAATCAGACAGGCACACTAAAACCGCATTCACACTGACACGGTTAAACTAGCTTTATCCAAACCAGGTTAAATTTCAACCAATCAAATGCATTCAATTTGTTGGATTGACCAATTAGAAGGCCCCATTTGATAACCTGGTTTAATTTAAGCTGGTTTAACTTGCCAGTGTGGACATGCCCTACATTCGAACCTCGTAAACTCGAACAAATTCTCATTTCCCTTGAGGGCTCAAGATAGCGGGGCTCAATCTTATTTCAAATTTCCAATACCAAGATTTTCATTCCAACCATTGATGATTTTCAGTTTTCGTTTCTTTTTTCTAAAATTTCCATACAGGGTAGTGTTTAAATTTTACACAAAATTATTACAAAAACTGGCTGGATCAGAGGTTCCAGTTCTCATATAAGTGCCTAACTGCAATAAACAGAATAAATCAAGCTACGATTGCAAGGCAAAAGATTGAATACAAAGAGCAGCTAATTCCCTTGAATCGGCATCCCAGCTTTAGGAATAAACTGGACTTGCTACAAGTCTCTATTGTTAGCACAAGACGCAAAAGATAAACGCAGAGCAGAAAGAGGGAGAAAGTGCTGAGAAGAGAGAGAGACTCGTAGCAAATCCAGGAATAAAAAGGCAAAGGTCGTTAGTATACCTAATTCATTTGTTTCTCGTGCGCCACATATAGTCATGCTTGCATTACTTACCTGCGCTCTGACCGTGTGATTTGGTGAAACAACTTCCCTCACCATATGTTGCACAACATGAGGGAAAACTCTTGTTTGAACTTTCGTCAAATCCTCATCTTTCAAATCACAGTTGCATTTCTTTAGCAAATCAATCAAGATTGTTTTTGCTGCTTCAACCGTCCCAGAGGAAACCTATAAAATACATTTATACTATATATTTCGCCGGACACACACCGTACATCAGATTTACTACTGAATAAAAGAAGACTCATAGCGAAATCGACAAATACACAAACATAACAAGAATTTCAGAACATCTACGATTAGTTGCCCGAAAAACCATCCTGTTCTGTTTTTCTCCAAATTACGTCTGTATGATAAGCAGAAATTAATCGTTATCATCAAATGCATGAATATTGAACGATACAAGCTTCATGAGCATGGTAAACCTAAAATCTGTCTCCTTACGATCAAATTGTCCTTTTCAAAGTGACAGCTAGTTATGAGATATGCAATAGATTCCTTTTTGGCATCACTCTTTTTACAAGACCTGGGAAGAATTATGAAAGCAGTTGAATGAAAGAAGAAAGAAAAACCTCATTCGTTAAATCCATCATGACGAACATAAGAGCAGTGATAAAAGTTGGTTGATGTTCCAAAAGCCATTGTAGAGGCATAAAATCCAACAAGAATTTGACAGCCATGCACCTATAAAAAGTAACAAATTGCTGTGTTAAAATAAACAAACTCAAGGATTTTTAAAGAGCCACTGTTACCCAGGGTCCTTCGCAGGCACGCTGCGATATCAGACTGTCTGAAAATCATATTTGACCTAAACGGAAAATATGGATTCATACTACAGTAGCTAAACTAACTGAAAAGTTTCACTGCAGTTAATTTTTCGATCAGTTCAGCTTCTGTAGTGTGGATCCATTTTTGCAGCTTAGGCCAAATTTGATTTTCAGATAGTCTGAAGTTGCAGCGTGCCCGCAAAGGACCCTGGGTGACAATGACTCTTTAAGAACTCTCTGACTGGTACGAACTTCCTGTTGACTAAAAAAGTGATATTATCGCGTGCGTAAAAATAAACAATCCCCGTTTACAACAAGTCAACAAGCAACAAGTAAACAAATAAACAATCCACGTTTGAAAGGCCACTGCTCCCAGGGTACCAAGGCAATAATATTGACATGTATATTATTCAATGGTGGACATGTTCAAATAATTCAAATTTTACCTGACTGAATTCGGCCACTTCGTTCTGAAATTATGAGGGATTTTCTCAAGAAAGCACCTTCAAGATACTCATCCGGTAGTTTTAAAAACAATTAAATAGTTTCTGTAACACTCTACAAGACCTGCAACACATTAGATGTCAAGTGAAAATGCCAACGAATGAAAACAATTAAGTAGTTTTGCATGAGTATTTTTTGCACTATCGCAAATCACGGCTGAAAACTTGATGCTAAAACAGACTTGGTTAGGTTCCTTTGACTTACCCTCCAGCCTTTGCGAACCAAGCTCTCTCATAACAACATCCGCAAAGCTTTTCGATCATGTATTCAAAGAATGGAAGCTGAGATGCCTAACACAGAAGAATAAAGATAGTAATATTATCTGGTAATAAACAATTCAATTCAATGAAATGTGCAACGATTTAACTGGAAATGGAAGCATCTTTTTGCTAAGAATAATGCTTGTGTAACTCCAACTACTATGTCTTATCTTTGCAAACAGACAACCTCTATGATAAAAATCAAATTAAGGTATTTGCTACTGTTGTGCAGTGCAAAACAAAAATCCAAAATCTGCTCCTAAAAATTAAAAAATCTGCTGAAAATCACAATGAAGATCGATTCTGATTACACGATTGTCACTGTACTTAAAGCTGGTTTTCCCAATCAGTGGAAGTTTGCAAGCGAACAGAATTCTGCACAATCACAAGTGACTCGATTTAAATCTATATCCAGTTTTGAGGCGACGCATTTCCGTCCACTCAGAAAATTCAACTGCCTGCAAAATGTGCTAGCCTTTAGAGGCTCCAAAGCAAAGCGGAGTGCAAATCCTGTCTGTTGCTAATAAAACGAATTCACTATTCCTGGTGTCTTTTCACCAATCACACTCGAAAAACGAAATTGCTCTCTCAACAGCAGAGGTTCAAGCAAGTGCATTGAATATTCTTCCGTCTCCCTGAGCTGTTAGCTGAAATTCTTCCATCATTGTGACAGGAAAATATTTTAAAATGTCATCACAAATATTCACGAAAGGGAAAACAAATGTCACCTTGAGCTTATCTTGCAATACAATGGCTATTGTTTCAAAAATGATCTGAATGGCCAGTTCTCCAGTTTTACAAAGGTCTTTGTCTTCATGTGACATTATGTCTGCGATTGAGTCAATGATTATATGTACATCCATTCCAGTAATACTACAAAATAATTCTTTGTGAGAATTCATGAACAATTCTTATCATTAGAAAAGATTAACAGACTAATATCGACTAAAGTGAATGTAAAAAATTCTTCCTGACAAAAACTTTGCAAACGAGAAAGTTTCCTTAAATATGATAAATGCTAAATGTTACATGCTGATGCTAAATATGATAAATAATTCGTTGCCATTATTACATGAAAAAGGCTCTTGGCTTTCTTATCTCAATATTCTAGATCAAGTTACTTTCCATTTTCTGCTTTAATCTTCCCTTCGTTTTCTCGTACTTAGAGTCTGCCTGTTCAGTGTAATCTGGATAACTAGAGATAACGGAATTTCAAAAAGATTGAAAATATTCACTAGATTCAGCACAAAATTATGTTTTTCTTACAATTACTTTCATAAGAGTGTGAAGAATCATATCTAAATAGACAACAATACCTTGTTTGTGTTATGTATGCAAATGAACCTGCAATGGTAAAATTAAGCGTAGAAATAATGCCAATTTCTTAATACTTCAACTAAAATAGAGGGGGGGCCAAGCCTGAGCGGTAAGGAGGTTCTAAATCAGGAGTAATAACTGCAGATAAAATGACTAAACTGCACGAGCTGCAGAATATTCTAAAAACCAGCTGTCAATAAAGTTAAGTGAGTGCAGCTCAGGAGTTTTTCCAACGTAATTATCTGCAAATGCTTTGTGCAACAGATGTTCTGAGTTTGAAACGATTAACAAATGACAACTCTTTGGAAATTCATGACTTCAACACTGACCATACTCAATGAAATATTGGTGTCCATTGAAGAATCGACTATCTTCATTTCATGACACATCCAGCTTGGAGATACCAATGAAAAAGGGACAATATGAAGCATAATGAGCAAACCCAGTACCTGCTTGTTGTACAACGGTAACCAATGCAAAATGACGTAACACACCAGCCATGAACGGAAGGGAATCGTCCTGAAGCTCTGTTGTTGCAGCTGCGACTGCGGGCAAAATGAACAAGGTCAACTCATAGAAAAGATTTCAGTTACCAGAATTCTAGCAACAAAAGGGAAAGTCTATTTTGTTTGTTTTCTTTTGCTTACTTGAAAGTCTCCAATTTCAAAATCTACCACCAACTAACAGAACATTTAGCCTGATAATGGGCTGGCTATCAGGCTACATTACATTTGGACTACTGGCTTTTGGAAATCATCTGCAATCGTAAACAAAACTAGGAGACAAACGATTCAACAGTCGGTTTTTAAATGATTTTTACTATCTTTCCTTTGGATGGGAATTGCTTCGGAGAAGTGCACATATCATCACTTTACCGATTTACATTTTCATTCAACATATTTAAAATGCTTAAACTTTGAATGTGCCCGAAAAAACACTTGATGCAAATAATAGGGAGTTTATAATACTACAACGGCAATTGGAGCTGCAACGCAATATTGCTTTTGTTTAAGAACTTCGGCTTCAATAGATTCCTCGTATTTCGTGCGAATTTGTTTCACTTGATTGACTATCAAGTTTGATTTTTCAAGTCTACGACTTGGAAATCAAGTTTCTATCGTTCTGTACTTCAGATCTAAGCCTTTGAAGTTAAACTCGCTTATCTGCAATGTTAGTTTTCAAAAGGAAAACGATAGTTCTCAGGCAATTAGCTAAAGAGGCAGGCTTCATCTAATCATGTATCATGCAGGGTACAGGAAACAGCTTGGTTTGCAGGATACAAGATCACGTTTTAGCCGGCGTTGCTGTCGGGGTTTCGTAAACATTCTAGTAGCAAAGCGCCATCGCAGGAGTAACAAATGCTGTCCACTTACATAACATTCCTGACAATGCTTGTTGAAAAGTCTTTTTCGATTGCTCATCTGCGCAAGGCGCGACACACGGCTTTCCGGTCACTGGCAGATCTTTTGTTTTGAACCTGACGACGAGACGAAGAAAATAAAAAAAGGCAACGACACTAAAATAAGCCTTCAATAGATTCTAATAATAATCTAATTTCTTTTTTTAACTTCCTATGCTATATTTATTTTTAAGCACTGGGCTAGGACAATAAGACTCCTGCCCAGAATCGGAGTAGGCGTGAACGTCATACCAAATGCCTGCCGGATACACTACTGTGTTTTCTAACAAATTGGACTAATCGGAGATCATTTGAACTAAAATGAAGTCGCAGAGAAATGGAGAAACCAATTGAATTAGGCGAATGACTGACACGGGTAAGCCAAACATTTCCTTGTCTAATTGAGGGCACAAAGAGGATAAGATATTCAACATATTTTCTAAAATCATTTCCTTTTTAGGGTAAACGCCTATGCCTGAATCATTGTTTAGAGAACGGTTGGAGAAGGAAACAACTTTGAAAACGTCACGATGGCAAAGAAGCGTTGGTACGCCATTTTTTCAATTTCAACTGAATTTCTTGCATCCTATGTTAGCGTTTTGAAGCAAATGATTCATTCAAATTAGAATAAACAGTAAATCTGCAAGAAACTCTCTGTATATCAAGATTTATATGCTCTTCAAGGCAGATGACTTCAACTCGTTTTAGACAGCCTGGAGAAAAGCTAAAAGAAATCCTATTTAGATCACTATCTTTTCGTTTCTATTGTTTCCAAATTGTTGCTAATCTTTAAAATTGATGGGGTAAAAAATGTCTTCGAACCGTCCCAGACAACCTTAAGAAAAACTAAAAGTTCTTATATTTAGGTCAATATCTTTTCGTTATTGTTGCTTCTAAATATCAGCTACTTCTGAATGTTCATGTTGGGGTAGAATAGACGCATTGCATGAATAGTTTTTGTGGAATCTGGACAAAATAAATCTAGTCAAGCAAAAAGTTTACCCTTCATCTTGAGCAAGTTTTTCCAGAAATGCCGTGTTATCTTCCAAGGACATTGCAGCAACAATGAAATACTGTAAAAAGATGAATAAAAAGGTCTGCTAGCACAAAAACTTTAAGGTTACTACGAAAATCAAAACACCATCAGACACACTGGAAGCTTTTCCTCAGATGACAAAAGATTTTACTACCGAGTGAGTAAAAAAAGTTCAAACGTTTGGTGGGCAGTGGAATAACGTGTTGTGGCGCAGTGGTGTAATCCTCTAACATTGCAGCCAGAACAGTCAGGCGGACAGGGTTCAATCCCAGGTAGAACCCCACCATTTGAGCGTCATGACAGGATTCGCGGACTCGATTAGGGCTATTCTATTTCTGTGAACCCAGCGCTTGGCGCTAAAAACTGTAACTTCACCCGATATTCAAAACTAAGATGATTATCTATCTAGGTAAAAACACTCATATATATTCCAGACCCAGAAATTAAGAAAATACTGGTAAGGGTTTGTATAAGGACGAACACCCCGCGTTCGCTCCTTGTCAATGATTTACTTGCCAATGCCATTTAAAATCTATTTCTGAAACTGTATCAAATTTTAATTTCAATGGCAAGCAAAACATGGACCAGAATCGCACGTGGAATTCTCGTTCCCATACAAACCCCTTACCAGCATATTCCTAATTTCTGGGTCTAGCATATGAGTGTGTAAACAAAAGTCTTACATCTAAATTAGCCTTAAACTTATGGATTAACAATTTATTTTTGAATATCGCCTACATACCTCTCATTCCATTGCTTGATGGTGGTCAGTCGGTTGTTCGGTTGTTCGTCGAATTCGCTCGCTCTTAATTTATCATCATGAATATAGCAATGCAGACCGAATTGAAACAGAGAGCTGTTCTGGATATAATTGAAAACATAAAGAATGTGAAAAAGAAGAAACTCGACAGGAAATTAATTGCGGAAGACAGTACCGAACTACTCGGCCTAAGTGAAGATGAAACCATGCTTGCCCTTGAAGGACTCACTGAAAAGGGCATCTTGGTTGACAGTGATGGGTCACTTGGCACGGCAAACCGGGAAAAACTGCAGCTAACCATGGAGTATTCACGAATATGGAAAGAAGACTCATCTAGAGATGTTCAGGCAGCCTCGAAGGAAAATATTTCAATTTCCGTGCAAACGGCACCTTCTCCTACCCATGACCCGATTTCCCCTTCCTCGACTGGCTCACAGTCAGTAGCGCCGTCGAGCATATTTCAAAGCTTTGAGCGACTGGCAAGGTCAGTAGTCGATTTGCAAAGTATGGTGGATAAAGAAAGGGAAATAAATAGGTCTTTGCAGGAAGAAAATATCAAATTTAAGCTAAAATTAGGGCAAATAAATATGGAAGGATTGGAAGCAGTGCCAGGCAAGCTCAAAAGTCATTCAAATTCCCCTTTGTCTACGAACAAAAGGATCGAATCTGCACAAAAGACCTCTATTGTATACGAAGACATAAATTCAAAAGAAAGTAAAAACGTTTCAGATCAAAGAACAAAGAGAAAGAGAAAGAGAAAGAGAAAGCGTAAACAAGCGAGTGGTGTAAACACGATGCCTGAAAAAGCGAGCGAATCCATATCTAACCAACCTAACCAAATAGAGCCAGAGCAATCTGCTTCATCGAAAGAAAACAACGTCTATAACCATGAGAAGCAAGCCGCCTCGGCGCAAGCCTCGTCGCTGCAAGACCACGACAACAACAGACGAAAGAATACAAGAAAACACAAAATCATTGTGGCCGGAGACTCAATGGTCAAAAATATCAAGGGATGGGCTCTTAAAAAGAGGTTGAATCAAAATGAGGAGATCATGATTTATTCATTTCCTGGAGCAACCGTCAATGATATGCATAGCTACTGCAAACCACTAATTGATAAAGAACCTGATACCGTTATCTTACACTGTGGTACGAACAACTTACGATCGAACAAGTCAGATGTTGAGATCTCTACAGAAATTGTCACACTCGCCAAATCAATAGCCTCCAACGACATCAGAGTTTTCGTGTCAGGTTTGATAATGAGGGGAGATGCCTTAGAAGACAAGAGAAAGAAGACGAATTACATCCTGCGAGATATGTGCCAAGAAGAACAGATAAAGTTTTTAGAAAATGAAAATATTGATGGTCAAAAACATTTGAATAATAGTAACTTACATCTGAACAGGTATGGTGATAGTGTTCTTGCTAACAACTTTTTAAATGTTTTGCGTGTATGACAGGAAACAGACTCAAGGCACACACACAGTAGCGAGGAAGCGTATGGAGAGGATGACTCTGGAGCAGAAAATACTGCTGCTCTATCAACAATCTTTTTAAACTTAGCCAGCAGCAATGCTCCTACTTCATCCTTTCCAGACGCCGATAGTAACAATGTAGTCGACGAGGGTACTGATAATGAATCTGTCTCTGAGCAAGACGATGTAAACACAGCATTGAACAATATTCGACTGAAAAATCGTAACGGTCTCCTCATTGCATATTTGAATATCAATTCAATTAGGAATAAAATCGACTTTCTGCGTCCTATGATTTCGGATACCATCGATATTTTAGTAATAGCAGAAACTAAGATCGACAATACCTTTCCAACTAGTCAGTTCATGATTGAGGGATTTATGAAACCATTTAGATATGATCGAAATAAAAATGGAGGTGGTCTGTTGCTTTATGTGAGAGAACGAGCACCCGTCAAAGAGCTCACACAATACAAAGCTCCTAACGATATTGAGTGTGGAATAATAGAGATAAATCTCAAAAAGCAAAAATGGCTTCTGGTTGCCATCTATCGCCCCCCCTCTCAGTCACAGCAATATTTCTTTGATGAAATTGGTAAAGCACTCGATCATTATTGCAGGCAATACGACAATATCATCTTGATAGGAGACTTTAACAGCGAAATAGACGAAGACGTTATCGGTAGTTTCGTCGACAACTATAACTTAGGTAGTCTCGTTAGGAGCCCAACTTGCTTCAAGTCTGACAATCCCAGATGTATCGATTTAATTCTAACAAATAGGAACAGGAATTTCCAAAGTACTGCCGTCATAGAAACAGGATTGTCGGATTTTCACGCCATGATTGTCACCGTCTTAAAGGGTGGATATGTCAAAAGGGGGCCTAAGATAATTACCTACAGGGACTACAGCCGTTTTGGTGCCGTAGACTTCAGAGCTCATCTCTCTAATAGGCTCTCACAAGAACTAATTGAGAGTGGAGACTATGGTGCTTTTGAGGCTGTGGTCATGGGCGTGCTGAATGAACATGCACCTGTTAAGAAAAAATATATTCGTGCAAACGATGGGCCTTTTATGACGAAAGCTTTGCGTAAAGAAAACATGCATAGAACCAAGCTTCGTAATAAATATCACAACGACAGAACAGAAGGAAACCTCAAAGCTTTTAAAAAGCAGAGGAACAAATGCGTGAAATTGCTACGAAAGGCTAAATTTGATTATTATAAGAATATTAACCTCGGTGACCTCACCGATAATCACAAATTTTGGAAAACTGTAAAGCCACTATTTTCAGACAAGGTGCAGCTAAATTCATCTGTCACTTTGATTGAGGACGGGAAAATGATAAATAAGGACTCTGAAATTGCAGAGATTTTCAACAATTATTTCGCAAACATCACAGAAAGTTTAGGGATCTCTGCTAATGAATCATTATTGCTGCCAGCAAATGACATAATAGATCCAATCGATAAAGCTATAAAGAAATTTGAATCACACCCAAGCATACGCATAATCAAAGAAAGAGCTACGTTTTCCGATGAGTTTAATTTTAGAGAGGTCACTGTTGAAGATGTTGCCGTCCAAATCAGAAAACTTAATTCGAATAAGGCTTCTCCGATCAGCTGCATACCTGCAAGAATTCTTAAGGAAAATTCTGATATATTTTGTTCAGTCATTCAAAATCTGTACAACTCTGGATTATCCAAAAATACTTTTCCTGAAGAACTGAAAGCCGGAGATATAAGTTCGCTGTTTAAAAAAGAGGACGCATTTGCAAAAAAGAACTACCGACCCATCACAGTTTTGCCATCAGTATCGAAAATTTACGAAAGGTTGATGCAAGATCAAATGTTACCTTATGCCCAAAGCTTCTTGTCCCCATTTCTTTGTGGGTTTCGAGAGGGCTATGGTACACAGCATGCACTTTTGAATTTTGTGGAAACCTGCAAGAAGTCATTGGACAACGGTGGCGTTGCAGGGGCCGTCCTGACGGACCTTTCGAAAGCCTTCGATTGTCTAAATCACGAACTATTGATTGCAAAATTGAATGCATACGGTTTCAGTAGACCTGCCTTGCTGTTTATCCATAGCTATCTCACCGACAGGAAGCAGAGGGTAAAGGTCAATGGTTCATTCAGCACGTGGACAAAAACTGTCCTGGGAGTACCACAAGGTTCAGTCTTGGGACCCCTTTTGTTTAACATATACCTGAATGACCTATTCATGTTCTTGGAGGAAACCAAAATCTGTAACTATGCAGACGATACAACAATTTATGCGTGTGGTCCTAGGATTGAAACTGTCATTGCGCATTTAGAACATGATGCCCTTAAAATAACTGAGTGGTTTCCAAACAATTGTATGAAGCTAAATGAAGACAAATGCCATTTAATGATTTTTGGTGCGAAGGGAGATAATGAAATAACCATCAAAATAGGCGAGGCCTGTGTGAAAGAAAGTAGACAGGAAACTCTTCTCGGTATAACCTTTGATCGATCACTATCTTTCAAAGGACATGTGAAGACCCTATGTAGAAAGGCCGGCCAGAAACTCCATGCTCTTGCCCGTATATCCTGCTACATGGACACTGACAAATTGCAGCAGCTAATGAGAGCATTTGTGTTATCGCACTTTAGCTACTGTCCACTTGTTTGGATGTTTTATGACAGAACTTTAAACCATAGAATAAATCATGTTCACGAAAGGGCACTGCGCATTGCGTACAAGGATCACGGAAGTGATTTTGGTTCTCTCCTGGAACAGAGCAATTCGGTGCCCATCCATGTAAGAAACCTACAGTTGCTTATGACGGAAATTTTTAAAACAAAGTCTGATCTAAATCCACCTTTCATGAAAGATATTTTTATGGAGAGAGGTATTAGCTGCAACCTAAGGCATGGCAATGACGCTCAAATTCCAAAGGTGCGAACCACGTCCTTTGGAGTTGAGACCATAGCCTACCTTGGAAATAAACTTTGGCAGTTTTTACCGCACGAAATAAAACGATCAAGCACCCTTCCTATTTTCAAAAAACGAATTAGATGTTGGAATGGCGAAAAATGCAACTGTAGGCTCTGCAAAACATACATTCCAAGAGTTGGGTTTCTAACATGATAAACATTTCTTGGGCCTTCTCGCGAGGATGGGGGCGGTGCACTGCTTCCCGGTGGGATGGGGGATGTGCTGTGCGGGATGTGAGGTCCCCTTCACGATGCAGGCACTGGGCTGCGGTTGAACTGGGGAATTGCTCCCTAGCGGCGACCGCAGCTTAGGATATGCGTGTGGGGGTTCCCTCGCGCGGTGTGTCCGCCGTCTCTCTGGGAGGTGGGCGTCGCTCCGTACCTCGTAGGGAAGGCATGCTTTTATCTTGTATATAATCCACTAAATGTTTTTATTGATTAGCTTTAGGAATTAATTTGTAAATTTTGTAAATTTTTGTAAAGTAGGCCTAAATTAGCTGTAATTTAGCTATTCTTTTTATTTTACTTAGCCTACATTAAATAAATTATTGATGATGATGATGATGATGATAATCGAAAGCCTTCTAAACAACGTTCTGGTACAATACTTATTGTATGGTAATAAAGAACCTTCTGATGACGCGAATAAAAATATACTCGAACAGACTCTAAATTTCATCCACAAGACAGGTCGGCTTGGATCATTTCAAACTTTCGTTTTACGCCAAACAGCCATTATGTACCTTTCCCCGTTTTGCTTGTAAGTGTAGCATTTTGTAGTAGTTTAATTAATTTCTATCTATGTGCATGTCTTTATGTTGTGGCCATGGGGGTAGTCATTGTCTTTTGCTACCTGCGGTATCATCTCTGCAGTGTCGTATAATTGTATATTAGTTAGAAAATATACAGGGTGTCCCAAAAAAATTGTGCCCTGTTTGTCTGAAGATTGCGATAAAACGGCAAAAGATTCTCGCCAAACTTTAGCATGATGGTGCTCTTCAGATATTCAATTAAAGTTTGCCACCATCCCCATAAAAATCCGTTGAAAAATGATGGAGCTATGACCTTCAGAAGACCAAATTTGCCCGATCACTGAAACCAGCGGTCGGCCATTTTGTCTTACTATTTTGCAGCGATAAATAGCTTTATGGAATGAAAATGAAACAGCAGCCTCCAAAGTCATAGCTCTCGTGAAAATTCCTATAATCCTCGGAAAGTTCCACTATTTCTGACCTCACAGAAATTATTTTTTACCTAACGTGAAGATACTTATCACTGCAAAATATTAAGGCAAAATGGCCGACCGCTGGTTTCAGTGATCGGGCAAATTTGGTCTTCTGAAGGTCATAGCTCCATCATTTTTCAACGGATTTTTACGGGGATGGTGGCAAACTTTAATTGAACATCTGAAGAGCACCATCATGCAAAAGTTTTTGCGAGAATCTTTTGCCGTTTTGTCGCAATCTTCAGACAAACGGGGCACAATTTTTTTGGGACACCCTGTGTGAAAAAGTTGCAATAAAAGCTGATGTTGTTTATGTGTGGTCTGATGCTAAACAAACTATGCTACCTTAGGCTGTGATTAAGTCCCATTGTTAATACGCAGTTTGATTTTATCTTTCTATTTGCAATAATCTGTAAGAGGTGCACCAGTTTTCTCTGAAGATAAAGTCTTCCTGGAACGTCCCCCATGAGTCCTCTTCTCGCAACTCTCTTGCATGGCAGGGTTAAATCCAAAATTTCTATGCACCCCATGCTTTGCCATGGCTTCTATCTATATATGGCCTTTTACTTTTCAAAGCACTTCTTATCGGGCGTATCTTTCGTTTTCTTCTTCCGACTTGCGTTACCTCATGGCAATCTACCGGGTCATCAAAAAAATCCACTTTTTATTGGACTGATTTGGAAGATTTATGATTCAATCTTTAGGGAAAATCCAACACTAGATTCTAGGATGTTTTGTAAAAAAATTCGTTTCCGTTTTTCGAGCCATGAGGGAGTTTCTTACAATTTTCATTTTCGAAAACACGATCACAAAACGTCGATAAAATTTTCTAAAGACTCGACATGAATGGACAAAGAGAAAACGTTTTCCGGGTGATTTTAAAGATTTAAAGATTGATTAGTTGCAATCTTCTGCACGAGCATTCGTTCTATGTGAGAAATGAAAGATCGAAAAGTAAGTCTGAAGCAAATTTGCTTCATTTTTGCAGCCTGTGTATATGAGGAAACACACCTCACCTGCTAGTTTATCTCGCCTCTAAGGCCAGGGGCTGGGAGGTGGCCAGGGGCTGGGAGGTGGCCAGGGGCTGGGAGGTGGCCAGGGGCTGGGAGGTGGCCAGGGGCTGGGAGGTGGCCAGGGGCTGGGAGGTGAGGTATTTTTGCTCACATAAACTGGCTTTTAAATTTCATGTAAAAGTAACTGGATTCTCACCTTGACGATAAACCAAGCTTGTTGGCGATAGAAAGGCAAATTGTCATATGCGACGTTGTTTTGTTGATTGACATTCGAAACATTTGGTTTTGGCGTCTTTAGCACATTTCCAGCACGCTCAATGACCTGAAAAATAAAAATAAAAATATAAAATAATGTAAAAAGTTCTTATCGAGCTTTTATTTTCAAAAGCTTTTAATTATAGAATTGTTCCTAGATTTCTATTATCTTCCCAGTCCGTCAAAAGAAATTTCTCGAAAATAACCATGCAAGATTAGCCTACGCGTAGACCCATTATCCCAAAGGAGGAAAAGGTCTACGAAACAAAGAGCAAAGGCTTGCTACGGCCGCCCAATTAATCATTCTAATCTCCTTTTCGTATTATTTGTGAAAAGCGTTGAAACCATAGAAATAGAAATATTTCTATGGCTGAAACAAAGGCTGCATAAATTAAGTTTCCAGAAATCTAGAAACCTCAGTAGCAAGCTTTTGCTCTTTGTTTCGTAGACCCTTTCCTCCTTTGGGATAATGGGTCTACGCGTAGGCTATGCAATATTAGAACAGTAAATCTAAGAATAAAAAATTAGAGAAAGTTTTTCATTTCATGTCGCAAAAAAAAGGTTGACACTGCATCAAATTCTTTCACGCTGGATTTCGTAAAACAAAAGAATCAGTGCCCTGACAAGACAAAGCGATTTGCGGATCAGAAGAATAGATGTCACACTTTTGAACGCAATGAATGAATCAAACAAAAATAAACACAGAGGGGAATACTTCATACTTGGATGAACTGAAGATGTAAAATTTATTCTGCAGAACCGAAAATCGCTTTGTGTTGTCGGAGTCTTGTTCTACTGTCTTACAAAATCACTCAGACCCAGACTGTTTCATAAATGCACAGTCTCATTGTATCTCAAAAGATGTCAGGATAGAAAACGCAAGAATATTCATGCAAAACCCTTCAACCGTTTTAATTCGCGGATGTATTCACCTGACAACTAATGTGACACA
The DNA here is from genome assembly GCA_039566865.1 of Aurelia coerulea. NCBI lineage: Eukaryota > Metazoa > Cnidaria > Scyphozoa > Semaeostomeae > Ulmaridae > Aurelia > Aurelia coerulea. The sequence goes on along the minus strand of CM076944.1, from coordinate 1,087,092 downwards.
GACTGCAAAAATACAAATCTAACAGGCCATACTACCATGAATAAATGATCAACAAAGAAGCAATTGTGTAGTTGAAAATGCCGAGTCATTTCGGCAGAGAATACTGCTTTTTGACAGCATTAGAAATCAATACACGTTTTTTTTTTTATAAGAAACTGGTTTATAAGAAACTAGTACTACGATGACCAAAAGATTAAGAAACTCTAGTACTACGCTCAAGAACAGTTAAGAAACTCTAAAACTTTATTTCTTTGTGTCTCTCTTATTCTATGTCTTTCTAACAAAGGTACATTCGTCTTTTCTTGACTTTTAACTGCAAAATTGGTAAATTTTTGCCTTGATGTGCATGGCTTCTTCTTGATGACAATGTCAATGCAAAATGGAAGCCCTTTCTCGAGAAGAAGGCTCAACTTCCAACAATACCGCAATTTTAGGCCCAAAAAATAAGAAACTGATTAAGAAACTTTTACTACTAAAACACCGAAATGTTCATGCGAAATTAAGAAACTTTTAGTACTAAGTGCTGATCCAAGTTTCTTATAAAAAAAAAAACGTGTAAGAAAGTATTGGCTCCAACCACAGGGAAACCAGATTAAATGTTAATTTTTGTAACATTTGTTAATTGGTAATCCATTCTATTTTAATTTAATTTTGTTATTTGGTAATTTATTCTTTCGTTATTCATTGTCCGTGACTTCTATTGTGCTGCGCAGGGAAATTCCATTGGGAAGGAGTGATAGGGAAAGAAATTGCGAATCCTTCCCAGTGGAATTTCGCTGCACAGCACGATAGAAGTCAAGGACAATGAATAACGAAAGAATAAATTACAAAATAACAAAATAAAAAAAAAATAGAATGGATTACCAATTAACAAATGTTACAAAAATTAACATTTAATCTGGTTTCCCTGTGCTCAAACTTACACTAGCAACCGGAAGAGGGACATCATCTAGACTGATTACACGTTCGTATTTATTGCTATGGATAGACTGATGGACGCTATAACTCACCGGAGCGACAACAACAACATCAATTCACTTCAATGATGAGCGTATATTGAGTGTCCTTGTGTAGTGATGCTAAAGAAAATATTGGCTTAAACTTACACTAGCAACAGGAAGAGGGACATCATCTTCTGTGTCGAGAAATGAAAGCAGCAGGCACGGTCCAATGTTCTCACTTTGCTGATATGTTAACTGTAAATCAAATGAAGAGTTGATATAAAGGTTTTGTTTAAGGTTAAAAGATTCCATTCGCAAAGAGCAACAAAACCTAAAAAGATCCCGTCACAAATCGAAGCTTCACATGCGCCCAGAACAATAGATCACAAAGAAACAATGCTGTGTCTAAGTGCCTTCTTTGTTCTGTTTATAGACAAGTCTTTTTACCATTGCACGTTTCCTATAAGAACGGAATTATGTACACAAAGAAGCAAATTCTGATTTTGCAGGACTGAATGATGCATGAGACATTTAGCGCTAGTCAAACACTCTGTATTTGTCTAATTTCGCAATTTTTTTATTCAAAGGAAAAACCACCTTGTAAAAGTAAAACCTATTCCAAATCGTTCCAAATATTTCAATGTTTTCAAAATATTTTGAAATTCTGTAAATTTCGGCCCTATTCATTTCTCAAGTTTTTCTAAAGTTAGTCATTGGTTCTTCTGTCATCTCATTTTCTTCAGTGCTAAAAAAGAATTCACATTCATTCAAGAGAAAATTTTCACTGTTTGGGGTCCGAAATTTTTAAGGAAAAATTATATGGGGTCTGAAATTCAGAGGTCGAATGCAGGGGTCTAGAATTTTAGCAAAAATTTCCGATATGCTTCCATAACTTCCCAATTATCAATAATGATAGTTCTCTTGCGTGAGGAAGTTTCTCAGTTCACTTTGTTCTGGGTAGATGGATAATTCAGAAGATATTTACCTTCTGGGGCTCTTTCAACATGCGTCTACTGGCACCTCCAAATTTGCCCAGAACACGAAACGCAACATGTGCAATTGTCTCCACTGTATTTCGTAGAGTTCTCCATAATGCCTGTAAGATCAAACAACAATTATCACAACTTCATAACAGCAATTGCTCAGCAGAGAAAATCAGCGAGTTCATATGATTTGATTTTTATCTTTTTTATCCATGGAAGCTCCTCAGTTAGAATAACTGATTTAAAAGCGGCCATGCTAAAAACGTATAATCATTGACAAAAGATACAAGATATGTTGTAAGTAACTAAACTAAATTAGAAACTGTCATACGATCAACAATCAATAAAAGAAAAATGAAGATTTTTTGTGTGTTCATTTTTGCAGCTTTTTTTAAATGCTCTCAGGGTAGAAGAATTTCTTACTTTAGTGCTAAGACTGTTCCAAAGTTTGGCACCTCAGTACAAGACGCATTTCTGCCCTACTGTCGATTTTAATAAGAGCAACCTGAGGTTCACGTTGGCCTTCCTGAGAGAACGAAGTTTACGAAAAGCAATTGGAAAGAGATGAAAGGAACTCATAAATTGGCTCAAGAAATTGGAAATTACTGATCAAGATGAATGTTGCAATATTTGGCATGTTTCAGGATATTTTCACTTAACGCCGTTTACGAACTATCGATAGCCAATTTTGGTCTGCGTTTGAAAAAATACAAAAAAATTGAAAATACACAGCTTGGTATTGAATTCCAAAAACAAGAAACTCTTAAGATTAAAAAACGTTTACCGAACACCCGGTATTTTAAACAATAATGTCGTTAATGAAAAATCGACAAATAAAATAAGCAAATTAAGATCATAAAATAAACACGAAATAATATCTTCTGGTCTTAAATGTGTCTGCTTTGTTATGAAAAGAAACACTCTTTAAAATGAGATTATATTGATGTGTGAAGTTGTACAATTAAAACCCTGTTCACACGATGCTGACAATGCCAGCACGATGGATTAACCCCTCCCTTTTTCATCCCGTTTATGTGATACCATATACAAAATAATACGTTGTCGCTTTGGTAGGACCATAGAGCATAGCTTCTTAATCTTTAAATCGGTGTAAAAAGGTGGGTGTAAAATTCTATGATCTATTTCTTTTAATTGAATGGCATGAAAGAAACAACAGCTGCTCGTCTATAATTCTACGGTTGGACTTTCATAAATCATGAACATTCTTCGAAATTACAGCGTATTTTATATTTCAACTCATTTGAGGATGTGACGACATCAAGTTTTTAAGTCCTAAACCAGAAAAGTGACAGATTCTTGCTTTATACCATGTGACTATGTTTATACCATATTGTAGACATCCATAAACTATGGTTTCCTTGAAAATTATTCTGTGATTTTTCAAAAGTTTAGAAATTACGATAGATTTAAGTTTTTTGAGAACTGTTTTGAATTCTTGAAAAGGAAAAAAACGATTTTAATTCTGAAAATATTGACGATTTCAGAAAGGTCCAAGGGTTGAATGATAGTGAAATAATTGAATTGAATTGAATTAAATTGAATGAAGACAATAACAGCTTACCAAACATAAAATTTCATACCTGCATGAGGTCTGCTCTGACTGGTTGAATATGGTCATAGAGAAAATCGGGTTGTAAATTGTCCACGCATAATTCCAGAGTTCTCAAACCCTAAATAAGAAAAAAGAAAGCAATGAGTCCAATGCAACACATTTATTAAACATTGATATCAGAAGATGATAAGGGACAGTGCAAAGTTTATTTCACCAGTGGTATACAACATCTGTTGTTCATAAATAAGGGGCAGATACATTTTTTAAGGAAATGGTGATAGGACAGTTGGTTTTGGCAATAATTTCATACGGGGCGTGCAAATTTTTTGCAGGAACTTTACCTCTCCACTGGCCATGTCATATAACAAATTTTGCACTGTCCCTAATTTGAGAGATACCATTTCATACATGAATAAAAAGCAAAACGTACTACTATACATTTATAATTGACGAGCCAAAAAAGTTACAGTTCTTCGAACATCCTACCATACCGGGTGTCCCATAAAAAAGTAATCCTGTTTGAAAAATCACCAAAAATTGACTATCAAACCTTTGATAAATTTTTTTTTGAGTTGTTTTGTCAAAGACCCAAAAATATTCATAGATGATAAAATGTGTGCTTTTGATACAGCAAGGTAGAGAAATTATACGCTGAAAAACCTTATTTTGAGCTATAGTTTTGAAGCAAAATACTCAATCTTGCGTAAGAGTCAACATTTTCAGATTTTTAATCATTATTGAAGTCTCCAATGATAGTGCGCATTTCTTTCTGTAATTTATGACCAAACTGGAAGCTTTACATGCACAAAGAAATTGATCTGGCAATCATCAATGCTTTTTTGCAGTATGATTCAAAACCAGGTAGCCCTAAAAAGAGCTAAATTCGCCACTTTTGAAACAAATTACAAGAATAACTATGTATTGGATAACAAGTTGGTCCTTGATCTACTTGACAAAAACAGAAAATCGAAGATCGGCTGTGCAATCAAATTTTGGTGATTTTTCAAACGGGAGTACTTTTTTTGGGACACCCGGTAGTTGTAAACAAACGCTAAATTGAAACTTTTTTTCGAGATGCAACTCATTTCTCATATCTCCTATGATTTAGCCTACAAACTTAGATTTACAAACACCTAAAAACAGCTCTTGCTTTTTCACTAGCTTAAAAGGGGATAATAAAATGAATATTCTTTAATTCAAAAAGATTCGGCAACACAAACTCTTTGAGAAAGTTCAGCACTTCAAAATTGTTTGAAGATTGCTTTTCTTCACATCACTCGATTTTTCTCAATTCTGAGCATCTATCATGTCAAGATCATTTTCCAAGTTGCTTCGAGCAAACATAGTAAAAAAGAAACTATAGGCTGAAAACAAGGATACATCATGAAAAAATTGGGTTGGTCTCAGATATACAGCCAATGCACAACGCAAGGTTTAACAAGACATTATGAGCTATCTTATTTTAGATAACGCTGCGTTGTGCAAGAGGTCAATTTAAGAACAGTGAAACATTGTTCAACACGTTTAAGCATGGATATATTCTTAATAACCAGAAGAAATTGACTCCTTAAATAGGGATTGAGATGATTCTTAGTTAGCTTAGAAAAGCAACAGTTATTCTATGATCGGATATGGTCGTTTAAGAACCATGAATTTCCCATAAACCGTCTTTAAATCGTCAGTTGGACGGCACGAGGAGAAGGATGAACAGGACCCTAGTCAAAAATCCGGTATGATCTTGTCTTAGCGTTTTCATCTTGCCATCGTATACTCTACTCATGCTTGTAACCTTTCCTGTCAAAAGAATCTACAAAATCTTGAAATTTATAAGACCATGAACCATCTAAATCCACCACATATTTGAGAGTTCTTTGTCAAAAAAGGATATAGCGTACAATCTCCGCACAAAAAGAGCTGTGCAAGCTTCCATCAGCACAGTCTCATCGAAATGGACTAAATTCTCTTTCGTTTAGAGGTAGAATCCTGTGGAATTTCCTGGATGATAAGGTGATGCAGTAAGAGAGCTGGTAGCTTGAGAAATTTTAAAGGGGGATCGCAAGATTGGATGGCAAAGGATGTAAATTAAATAATTTTGTTATACTGTAAATAGTTGATGTTAATTACTTTTTATCAACTATGTATTTTATGAACCGCAAATAATGTTACGAATGAATGAATGAATGAATGAATGAATGAATGAATGAATGTCATACAGTAGACTCGCCGACCTCTAACCCTTTCGTGATCAATGCATCTTTGTGTGAGCTCAACTAAAACAACATTCATAGCTACATTCTATCTTGTTATCCATAATAGACTTTGGGCCTGGAGGACAGTTTAGTGAAGAGGGTTAAGCCAAAAGCCTAAAGAATATCGCCAAAAGCAAGTGAATAAAACTAACAGACAGAAGGTGTTGTGGCGGAGTGGTGTAATCCTCTAGCTTTGCAGCCAGAACAGTCAGGCGGACAGGGCTCGATAACCGGTAGAGCCCTACCACTTGAGCGTTATGACAAGAGGTCGCGGACTCGATTAGGTCTTCCCTACTTCTGCGATCCCTGCGCTTGGCGCAAAAAAACGCAACTTCACCTTCACCTTGACAACAGACAAAAAATGAGAAATCTCTTCTTGAGGCTTTCAAATCGCTTTGTCTTAAAAAGAACTGTATCCTTAATTTTACAAAATTCATCCTTGCTTTCTGTCTGGGAAAAGCTTAAAAGAGTCGGATGGATGGGGGATGTGATGGAATGGAACCATGATCATTCCACGCAGTTTTGTAGCATGCTTTCATCTCGGCTAGCTCAAACAATTTCAATAACAGGAAAACTAATCCGGTCCTTAATACAACTGTACAGAAAGTTACTATGAGTGTATCTAAACTTCGGTGATTTTCAAACACCGACATTCTTCTTGACTCGCCCGGCAGAATAATATTTGGAGAAATTACAAATTAGCGGCACGTTCTACAGTGGTGCATAAATGATCTAAATCCATTTAACACCGACAGAGGTTAAGCACCAATCTCTTAATAGAAATTGATCATAAATAGCCGTAGGTCTTTCCAGCGTGGATTTTGTCTTCATGGTAAATTGTTTTCGTATCTGAGGTAATGCAGTATCTCAAGATAGATTACGGTTTAGCCGTGGGAGCGTATCCAACGAAAGATTACGCTGAAGCTGCAAATCTTTTCCCTGACCCAGAACAAGAACATACGAGCAAATGCATGTAAATCAATATTTGTGCAAACTTAACGAAATTGAATCAACATCAGACGGCAAGGTAGACTCTATTCTGTCAGAATTTTTTTGCTAACTCATGGTTCTGGATGGCGAATCTGATTGGCAAACGTTCATGTGAAATGAAACTAATCATATGAAATCAAACTGGGGAAATAAATTGGTCTTCGATCTACTTGCCAAAGAAAGAAACTTAAAGATCGGCCATGTAATCAAATTTTGTGACTTTTCAAACAGGAGTACTTGGGTATCGGGACACCCAGTAATATATTGTTGAACACAGATAGCTACAAGATAAACCATTAATAAATAGAACTGAATATGAATTGACAATTACCTGGCTCACAAGAGTCTGTGTCCCATTCAATGTTGGGTGTAGTTACCCCCGTCCATCCGCCTTGCTTCCGTACCATTATATCCCCGTGTTTTGTTCGGTTAGGCCATTCGTTTGTAGTCTTTCAAGATATAGTCGCCATATAAGAAATCTCATTCGAGTATCTTACGGTAACATTACTACAAACGAATTAAACCAAAATGGATTCTGCACAAGGAAAATCGGCGACATTTGATGGAACAGGAGACGTTCGTTCGTTCATCGCAAAAGTAGAGCTTTACGCGTCGCTGAAGGGTTACACTGGAGAGAAGTGTGCCCAAGCTTTGGCAAGTAAATTGGAGGGCCCAGCGTTTGATGTTTATTTACGCCTTTCAAGCGATGATCGCAAGGATGCCAGCAAAATCACAACCGAGTTATTGAAAGAATTTGAGCGAGGTAGGCGTAACAGAGAAGAAGCCCTCAGTGAGCTCTCGAAACGCAAGAGAGAAATAGGTGAGTCCACACAAAATTTTGCCTACAAAATCTTAGAGCTTGTCAAATTAGCTTATCCAACATTTGAGTCGAAAATTCAAGAAACCATCGCAAGAGATTATTTTGTCAATGGATTGCATATTGACATGCAAGTAGCCCTAAAATCACTTGAGAAATTTGAGGACAAAAAGCTCAATGAAATCGCCGATGAAGCGACACGGTTAGAGCTGGCAGGTATTCAGTCATTATCAGTCAACAAAAGGTTCTCTGCAAACTCGGTTAATCCGATTAGTGATGAGAAAATAGTAGACTCGATTGCTGAAAAGGTCATTGAAAAGTTGCAGGCAACCTCTTTGTCCTCTCACGGGGGAGCACCTCACGAAGAAGTCAAATTCGCCTCTGCCAATTACAACCGCGGTCGCGGTCGCGGCTGGGGGGCACGAAACCGTGGAATGGAACGTGGCAATAATCCTCGTAGATTTCAAAGCCCAAAAGCCGCCAAATCACCAGGAAACCTTCGTTGCCGAACCTGCCAAAGTGATGAGCACCTGTATAGGGCCTGCCCAATGAGGTTTTGTCAAGCCTGTGGTAAACGAGGTCACGACGCTTGGGACTCAAGCTGTGCAAATTATCAATGACTAGATGAACGTGAAGAAACCCCGGAAAATGAGAAAAATTTAAACATTTGTGAAGATGACAGTAAAATTTCTACGGTCATTTTGAAAGCAGAATTAAATGGTCAATTAACCAATGTGCTATTAGATTCAGGCGCTGGAGTGTCTATAATTGACGAAAGATCATTAAACCGACTGAAAGGGTCAGCAGCTATAAGTAATATTGATGAAAACCTCATTGATGCATCAGGCAATAAAATGGATATTGTCGGCAAAGTACGCATAAAAGTACTTATTAAGGGATCACGTCAACCGGTCTTTCATGAATTTCGAGTTGTTAATACCAAAATGTGTACAAATATTCTATTGGGACGTGATTTCTTGAAAAGATTTGGCGCTGTGACATTTGACTTCGAAACCAATAGAGTCAAACTAGGTAACCTGTGGTTTTCTGGCCTCGAACTGACTACCCCTCAACGAGTTCGGCTCCCAGAAAAGGTCACTATTCCTGCCAGAACTGAACAGACAGTCACTGTCAAATGTAGTCCTAAAACAGCGTTTCTTGTGGGAGATTTTGAACCAACCCATATAGATGGAATTACTGGTACCTACGGAACTTATGCCCGCGTAATTCCCAATGCTGAAGGCGTTTTTAAGATAGCCATTGTAAATGTTAACAGTAATGATGTAGAGCTGCCATCTAGGAAAATACTCGGCTTTCTTAATCCTGCAGGATCAGATGTCTCAGTTGCTTCGGGTCCTGACAACCGGACATGTGCTAGTTCGTCCCCTGCTCCTCCACAGCAATACCAAACTGGAGCACAATTGTCAACTGAAGAAAGAGATAGACTGACGAACCTTATCCACAGTTATGAAGATATTTTTGCCACAAATCCTAAAAGTCCAAAGAGAAACACTGTGCTAGAGCATAAGATTATAACTGATGATTCACTGCCAGTGTACCAGAAACCGAGGCGTATCCCTACAGCCTGGGAACAAGAAGTTGATGCACAGGTCCATGAAATGCTCGATAACGAAATCATTAGACCGTCAGAATCACCGTGGAACAGTCCGATTATTCTTGTCAAAAAGAAAGACAATTCTACACGGTTTGTCTGTGATTTTCGCAAATTAAACGACACAACAAAGAAGGATACTTATCCACTTCCCCACATTAAGGATGTGCTTGACAAAATGGCCGGGGCAAAGTATTGGTCCACCCTTGACGCTGCTTCGGCGTATTGGTCGATGCCCCTGCATGAACAGGATAAGGAGAAAACTGCCTTTTCCGTACCACGTGGTAAGTTTGAATTTAACGTGACCCCATACGGACTATGTAACGCTGGCGCTTCATACCAACGGCTAATGGATATGTGTCTATCAGGTTTACCAGCAGACCATATCTTAGCGTATATGGACGACATTGCAATCTACAGTAAGACATTCAGTGAACATTTGAAGGATCTTGAAGCTGTTTTCCTGCGCCTTCGTTCAGCAGGCATTTCACTCAAAGCATCGAAGTGCATATTTGCCAGTCAAACAGTTGAGTTTCTAGGATATGAGTTGTCCACAGATGGAATAAAACCACAAGAGAGACTAACGTCAGCCATTCGCGAGTTTCCAAGGCCAAGCACAAAGAAAGATCTCACACGATTCTTAGGCTTAGCAGGTTTCTACCGTAACTTTATCGAAGGATTTGCACGCATAAGTAGGCCTTTGAACAAAATCACGAGTGACAATGTTACCTTTGAGTGGACTGACCACTGCGAAGAAGCCTTTGAAAGCCTCAAAGACAGATTATGTTCAAAACCTGTCCTCAGTTTTCCACGATGCGGTGAACCATTTGTAGTTGAAGTAGACGCAAGCGATGTCGCTGTTGGTGGTGTGCTTTCCCAACAGCAACAAGATGGCACTACCCATCCAGTGGCCTTCTTTTCTGTTACATTGAATTCTTCTCAGCAACGATGGTCTACCCACAGCAAGGAAGCGTACGCACTGCTCTTAGCAGTTAGAACCTGGCACGTTTATTTAGCGGGAACCGAATTCATACTCAATTCCGACCACAATCCACTTGTCCATATACGAAATACCAAGGACCCCCGTGGAAAGTTTGCCAGATGGATTTCAGAACTTGAGGAATACAACTACACCGTACAATATCTTCCAGGAAAATTAAACACAAAGGCAGATGCACTGTCGAGATTCACATCAAAGCTTCAAACCCAAACTTCAGACCAGTTTGAAGACCTGTTTGAAGAAAAGATATATGCTATCGATGCACAAAACCAATCGTTCAAGGCACAGTTGATGAAAGAACAAGACGACGACCCAGTAATTGGACCAGCAAAACGGCTAGTCGCAAACGGTGATACAGTTAAAGAAGGAAGACTCAAACGTGTCTCAAATCAATTACGTGTTGAAGATGACATATTGACAAAGTCTGGACGTCCTGTGTTACCAGCCCCATTGCGTCGTGTTGTGGTTACAAAGTATCATGAACAGGCTCACTTCGGAACGGAAAAAACACACGCGATGATCAGTGCAAGATACTATTGGCCTAATATGTATGCATACATTAAGCGCCACGTGGCTACCTGCTCTGTCTGCGAAAGAGCCAAATGTGATCCTCGCGAGCCCAAAGCACCACTTTTGCCATTATTCATACCGGATGCCCCGATGCAGTTCATTTCAATTGATTTAGCAACGTTGCCTCAGGATGATTCGGGATACAGATACATACTACTGATGGGAGATGTATTTTCGAAATATATTGAAGCTGAACCCCTACAAAACCAATCGGCACCAGAGGTGGTAAGTGCTTTATTTCGCTCGTGGATTTTAAAACACGGCTGTCCGTCGTATCTACTATCAGACCAAGGATCGAATGTCGATGGCCAAACCATCAAGGAACTCTGTGAAATGTTCGCAATCGAGAAGCGACGCTCCTCAGCATACCACAGCCAGGGAAATGGCTTTGCGGAGAGAAATATTCGAAATATTCGAGAAGTGTTCCGCACAACCCTCCTTGATCGAGGAATCCAACAGAAACACTGGCGATCCTTATTAAACGAAATCGTTTTTGCCCTGAATACGAGTGAGAGTTCTGCAACAAAACGTACGCCATATGAAGTTATTTTCGGCCGGAAGCCAGTTTTGCCTCAAGACCTCCTTTTTGAACAGAATGTTCATCCGACTGATACCGACGTTGTCACGCCCGCCGAATATGCCGCTGAATTAAAAACACATCTAAGCGAAGTGTATCAGAACGTTGCCCACAATCTCGGGTTAAACCGTGAGCAAATGCAAAAACAGTACAACAAGAACATCCGATTTCACGATTATCACGTAGGGGAGAAGGTGTGGCTAAAGACAAAATATTACAAGACGGGTGAAAATAAGAAACTCTCCCCACGCAGAAACGGTCCATGGACCATAGTCGAAAAGTTGCCAAATGGACTGAATTTCCGGATCGAAAATGATTCGACGAGAAATAGAAAGGTTGTTCACCATAATCGACTGACCCCTTCAAGGTCTCATGCTGCTCAGGATTCGCACGATGATGGAAATGAGAAAGCACCGACAGTACCTACAAAAACAAAGAGCAAACCAGATAGAGAACATCCGGGAAGAGAAAATGGACCGACACAAATAGTTGCGGAGGACACATTCAGCAGCTCGGACGAATCAGAACCTGAAGACAATGTACCGGAAAACAATCGCAGATATCCGCTTCGCCAACGCCGTCAAAGAGTCGTCGAGGGAGGCATCCCTTGGAACGCTATACGCGATTAACACTTTACTTACGCTGTATTCACGCTGTATTCACGCTGTATTTACGCCGTATTTAGCTTGACTTTAGACATTATTTAGTGAGGTGGGGAGGAATGTTGGGTGTAGTTACCCCCGTCCATCCGCCTTGCTTCCGTACCATTATATCCCCGTGTTTTGTTCGGTTAGGCCATTCGTTTGTAGTCTTTCAAGATATAGTCGCCATATAAGAAATCTCATTCGAGTATCTTACGGTAACAGACCCAATCCTTGTTATGACGCTCAAGTGGTGGGGGGGGGGGGGTGGACCTGGATCAAACCCTGTCTGCCTGACTGTTCTAGATGCAAAATCAGAGGATTACACCGCTGCGCCACAACACCATGACAAGGTCTCTAGAGTGACCTCGTTAAAGTCAAGGGGCATTTCACTCACTCGAAAAAGCGTACGAGATTTCTTCAGAACGAAAGAATTTTTATGGATTTTTTGATGGATTTTTCTTCAAAATAAAATGATTCCCTGGAAACACGAAAACACGACTCCCTGGAAGAACAGCATCTAGACACATTTATTTATGTATATATTCTTAAATCAATCTACTATGTATATAATTATGTATTTAGTTTGTAATTTATTCTCGTAGCTGAAGGGATTACGTGTATAAAGAATAGAAATGAAAATGAAATGAAAATTTTTGCCAGAGGTGTACGAGATTCTTTGGGAGCGAAATGTCTTCTGCATGCAAACGAAGGAGACAGGCTACAAACAGATCGAGCGAGAGCAGTTAAATTAAAAGGGGGCCTAACTTAGACTGAAACAAAATCAGCGACCTACAGTGACGCAAATAACATATTTGAAGAAACTAATAAAGAAAAATTATGTGCAGGGTCTTCTGGAGTTTAAGCAATAAAATTGGACACAAATTCACGAAGATTTGTGTGCTGAATAATCAGTCACAAAACCATCTGCATCTTTGGCTTTTAGCCTTCTGCCAACTTTTTGTGCACCTGACGATAATGGAAACCCTGCTGATGCCTTTAGAAGCGTCATTTCTATCAACAAAGCCTGCAAAAAACTGCCTAAACCTGCACAAATTTGTCTACATCTGCCTGAAGAAGCTTGTTAGGCATTTGCACATGTCAGCATTTCTCGCCTTATAAAGGCAGCTTCAATATTTAATGAAATGATTTAAAAAAAGATTGATCATGCGAATTTGCTAAAGGGGGCTTATATCATATTTTAAACTTCAAACCGCATTGCAAAAGAAAGAAATTGCATTATGCAACTTAAACACTTTTTGAATAAAAATTCTTTGCAATTCATTAGCGATACAACCACGCCTATGCAATATTTGTTGGCGCGTTCTTGATCTTTTTATGGAACAAAAATGCATTTGCAAAACAATTAAAAGTTGCACATGATTTGGCGAGACTCCAATTGATAGAAGATTCAATTTAGGTCAGTTAACATTTACTTCCAATAATAAAAGCCACGAAATGTCTTGAATCAAACAATCTTCTTGACAACAACAGCAACAAAATCAACATCAACAACAACACCGACCTTGTATAGCACGGCCTTGAACAAATATATCGAAATATGTCCAGCATTGTACATTGACACCACAAGAATTCTCAACAATTCTCACGGATTCTCATTGATGGTCAGCTCCTACGCAGCGTCTTATTTCAAAGTTCTACATGGTGTTGACAGAAGCATAGCTGCGTATGATGTGACTGTTGACAGAGGTAAGAAAGGCAGCTTAAATTGGATGGGAGAAATGGTGGCTTTTAGGGCAAAACCACATTATCAATGTTGTTTGATAACGTCGTGAATAAAGACAGCACGATGGCTATGACTATGTTTTAGCAGTCTCCACCTTTTCAGAGATACATTTGGTTTACTCTAGATTTGTTCCAAGTCTTTGCTTTTGTTGGGGAGACGAGATCGCTTTGTCCGAGGAAACTTATGTGTCCCCCGTGCAGTGGGTTAAACAATGTCAAACAATGGAATGGAGACAGTTGCAATTGTAATATCTGTAAGTAGCTGAAATTGTAAATATTGTATTTTTGTAAATAGTTGGTTTGAATTAGTTGCCCTATTTATAGAGTAAACTAAACTTTGTATCCAACTTTAAATAAATTCTTTATTATTATTATTATTATTAAAGCGCATGCGCTCGTCAGAGCTTCGACCCCAAAACGCTACTGCGCATAAGCTTTAATCTACTGCACGGGGGGAAGCATGGGTTTCCTTGGGCAAAGTGTGTCTCCTCTCCCCCAACAAGTCTCGTTTGTTATCTTATTCACAGCCGACCAAGTAGGCCCAAAAAAGATAACGAACGAGACTTAGGACAAAGTTCATTTAGAGCATTCCTCCGCAGGGCATCCTTCGCAGTGACAATTTTACTTATATGGTTCTGGTACTCCCTTTCACGCTATTGATAATACCATAGGATAATACTGAAACCTGGGACTGGCCACTGCTTCTATTATTGGGAATGCCAATGTCCACTATGGCATTAAAAAGTGATAAACAAACTATTAAGCCTGAAATTCAGCAAAAAGTGATTGGATTATGTGATTAAACGGAAAAATCAATACCATTAATCAAATTGGGCAAATATTATTATTAGCATTAGCTTGATATCAAAATCAGGCCACATACGTGGATGAAAAATAAGCTTTTTGGAAACATCTAAGGGTTCCCCAAGCAACGAAGGACTTCATGGGGAACCAGGGATTTCCAAAGAGGCAGAGGCATACATGTCTAATTTCTTATTTGCATTCCTTGTTTCCCTGTGGTAAAAACTTGATCGACAAGTTGACCCAGATGCTATCACTCAAAAAAGAAATACAGGGAATCAAGGGAACCGGGCAATAAATACTGGCTCTGGTACCCATAATAGGCTAGCTACAACAACTAAACGTAGAAGTGCCAATTCGGAACTGGACAGTACCCATGGTCTGTACGTAGACCAATAGCAAATAGCATTTTCCTGAAAAGTTTTCGTGGACGTTATTTTACGTTGAACTGTTGAGCATTTCGAACTGGCAGCAAATACACTAAGTGACGATATTAAAACATGTGAAAAAGTGGCAGCTTTCAAAAGGAAAATAAAAACATGGAAGGGGGCAAACCGCAGCTGTAAACTATGTTGTAAATAGGATATTGTATTATACTTTATATTATGTAATTATTTTTAGTTGTAGTTGGTTTAAATTAGTTGATGTATATATTATGCTGATAACTATTGTAAATAACCAACTTTAAAGAATGATAAAAAAAAAAAAAAAAAAAAAAAAAAAAAAGTCATCTACCAAAGCTAAAATTCTCAACAGCTACGGTGACATGCACGGAAATTCACCCCCTGCCCGAAACACATACAGCCCTTAATTTGTTTTTCATAAATGATATAAAAACCTTTATTGCCTCGAGAGAGAAATTTGGTTTGTATCTCGAGTCTGGTTAGGTAGTCATTAGTCAACTCCCTTTCAAGCAGAGATGACGACGCAGTGAGACTTTTATAAGAAATCAATACACATATAAACAAAAAATATAGCCCCAGTCTGAATGTTAATCATTTGTTTTCTTTAGTGGAGTTTGTTCTCTAAGATCGAAAAAAATGGAAATCTGAAAAGTCCACGAAAAAAAGGACTATTTATCGACCTCATTTTGATTGCAAAATTTCATTCCTGGGTATTTTTGTCTTTCTTAGATGTCAGGTCCAAATTAAGATTTACATTTTTTGGACAATTACAGCCTCTTTTTCTTTTTTATTGTTTGTAGCATTGTTTGTAGCATCTATGTAAAATTGTATGCAGTTTAGCATTTTTTTTTTAACAATGCCATGGGGTAGACATAGACTTTTGCTCCTCGTGGCATCGTCCTTGTAGTATTGTAAAGTAGTTTGTAGGTAAAGTAGTCTGTAACATGTATTGTAAATTTTTAATTGAATATATATAAAAGAAAAAAAATTTTGTCTATCTTGATTTGGGTATGGCTCTTAAATTTTATTGTCTTCTCACAATCAATCATATGCTCGAGAACACTATCTCTTTATTCCCAAGATGAAAAAAGAAATGTGCTCAGAAGTAAAAGATAGGTCAACATAGGGCTCAAATCTTTAAAAAGGTCGGTGTAAAATTCCATTACAGTTTTCTTTGAAATAAACTGCTTCGAAGGAACTGAAGGTCTTTTGCTGTAAATCTGCCGTGGAAATTTATCAATATCTTGATTGGTTTCAAAATGGTGTCATTTATCAAATTTAAGGCTATGACGTCATCCAATTTCTAACGCTACAGATTTCTGCTAGCCTCCATGTTGTAGACCTTCATAAACCATGGTTTTCTTGAAGATTGTATTATTTCTTCTCTATTGGTTTAGGATTTGCGATGATTGAAATTTGTTCAAATTTTTCCATGAATTTTTCAAAGATAATCAAATTGCCGCCATTTTGAAAAAAATCAAGATATCAAAAGACGTCCACGGCAGATTTACAGCAAAGTACCATAAGTTCCTTTCAAGCCATTTAATTCAAAGGAAAATGTCATACAATGTTACACCCACCTTTTCAAAGATTTGAAAGATTTGAGCCCTTTAACTAAAAGGAAAACTGCAGTACAGACCTTGCACATCATGACAACCATTTTTTAAAACATCGTGATAAGAATTCCTCAGCGTAGACAGACTGTACATTTTTCTAAACAAGAATTCTTGGCAGAAAAACCATGTTAATGAGCGCAAAGTCTGTACCACTGTATAGATTAGTTTCTATCGTATACACGTATCTTTTCATAAGGAACTGCTCATCGGAAACTTAACTCTCAGATCGCCAAAAAATTAAGAAACTCCAGTACTGGGAAAATAAAATTTAAGAAATTATTCATTTTGATAAAGGAAATGTTCAACATATTTTTATTGTCTTTTCACTTGTTTCCTTCATTAGATTTCTTGGAAAGTACTTTAGTGATGCCTAAACATTAGAAAGGCTTGGATGAAAAACCTTGTTTTAAAATGCTCACGACGAAGGAACAGGTACATAGTGAACATGAAGATTGTTATGGAGCCGTAAGGAAACTCATAAGAAACTGTGAGTACTCAAAATCTGATAATTTTAAGAAACTGTCAGTGCTGGTCAACATTCTTTGTTTCTCATAAATTTCTCATAAAAAAATAGGTGTACTTTGTGTCAACCGCAAAATCTTGTTCCTTGCGTGCAGCCTCTACGCAATGTGGATTAATTACAGTCCGAGGCAAAAATTTGCGACATTCCTGGCAGAAAGCTGTATTCTATTTCTCTGAAGAAAATGAAAATCAATGTGAAAGACGACAGATCAATATCGGTGCACGCAAATAGACTACGGTGAACTTTGCCGCGAACTCTAATACTGAACATTGTAATTATCAACAGGGGGTTGTGAACATGACTTTTTGTCAGTCGGTCGGCATAAATCAAGGCAATGTTGTAATTAATTACCCATTAATTTCGTGACAATTAAAATTATTTGAAAAACCCGAAAACGGGAAAATTAGAAATTTTAGTATATTCATGTCGAAACATTAATTCATTCAACTATGGTTACTTTTCTTCGTATCTTATCTTCGTCTCTCCCTCCATCCTTCCCTCCATTGAAATAAAGACGATCTCCTCTCCTCCTAAATCCATCTTTGGTTCCTTCCACTCGAATTGAATTTCTGGCCAATTACATCGAATGAGGAAATATAATGATGACACCCCCGTCAATACGGTTACATAAATACGGGTGAAGGCAAGTGATCATGGCAAATTGAAAGCAAAAGCAGAGAAGCAGAGCAGACGTTGCAAATTGAACCTTATTCCAGGCAGATCTTCGAAGAAATTCATCACATTTTATAAACATTGGAACAGAGACTACTCAAATCTGAGATCCAAAAAATCGTTATTTGCAGGGTTCCTTTTTCCAACTTCACAATGGCCGATCTCACAAACGAAGATATCATCCGTATCAGTGCTCTCGCCGTTTTATCTCTGATAGCAGTATCGTCAAATATGATCGTTTGCCTTGCATTCTACAAAACTGAGAAGCTGAGAACTTCATTTAGTTTCTTGATTGTATCATTGGCAGTAGCTGACATGCTAACGGGCTTCTTCGTCATCCCATCCTACTGTGTTTTCATTGTGGAGGAAGGATTTCACAAGACACAAATTGGCTTCTACGTCTATGCAGTGTACATTTGCCTCGATATTTTCTGCGGAATAGCTGCCATATACAACATGACACTTATGAGTATCGACCGAGCAATGATGCTTGTATACCCGTCACTGCATGCACGCACATTAGCGAGGAAAGAAGTCATGAATAAATTGCTGTTCATACCATGGTGTTTAGCATGTATTTTCCTCACCCCAAAATTCGTTGAGTTCACATACAAGGTTGATAGCAAAATAGTTGTGCTGTCTTTCTTTACAATGGCCTTCGCCGTACCTCTCACGATTATCGCCATTTCATACAGCTACATTTTTAGTATACACATGAAGAATATCAAACTGCAAGGCGCAAGAGTGATGAAGGATCTTCGACTCGCATACACCGTCTTGGCAATCATAATCATGTTCGTTGTTTGCTGGACCCCGTTCTTCAGCATCATGTTATACTACGTCTTCTGCAAGCCATGCGAGAAACTGTCAGGTCTTCTCGTTGTTGCCAAATGGCTACAATTCTTCCATTCATGCTGCAACCCGTTTGTGTATGGTTTATTACAGCCGATGTTTAGAAAAGCATTCAAAGAGATCCTTCAAAGCTGCCTGTGTTGTCCGCCCACCACAAATGCACATCTTGAAATTGAGCAGCAGCCGATAAGCAGTGATCAAACGAGCGTGGAGGACGTGTAAAATAAAGAACGCGAAAATGAAAATGAAAGGAGCTGATCAACACGCAATGCAATGAACACGTTTAACACGCAGGATATTCAAGTAAATGCAGTCAGGGAGCTGAGTGGTAGAGCAGACCGAAACTCAGTCAAATGAACAACCATAGTATGGAACAACTAACCCATGTATTCGAACTCAATAATGCTATATTGCTTGAAGATTTAGGGTCATGAGAAAGCGTAAATATGTGATACACTGAACTAGGAATGCCTCCATTAGCTTAGCCAATTCACTGCAACATTACTATTCCCTGCAAATTCGTTTCTACTTATGTATGATACTAATGGAGCAGTCTAAGTTTCGGCTAAATTTAAACCAGTATCCTTCGGAACCCTTCAGCCCTGCGGCATCCGTACAGGAAGGTGTTTCTACGCTTTCCAGCCCGAACTGCTGAAAATTCGTTTAAGTATAATTCCAGATTATCTTCAAGGAGTTAAATCATCTCGCTAGCGACTCAATATTGAGATATTTTAATTCTACTGAATGCTATATGTGGTAAGAACTGTAAAAATACTTGTATGTAAAAATTCTGTGAATAAAGCACTTCGGATCGTAAAATGTATGTATGAGAGACCATATTATAACCAACATCTTAGTTATGCTTATCAGATTTTTAATTAGGTTCAGGAATCGAGTTGAAATAAAATGTATGCCGTAAATAGTGGTTTGAAAATTGTCGGCTTCCCTTTAAAAATTGTGCCTAATTTTGCTTGAACGTCACTTCGAAGGAAAGTCGGTAAATTTCGATCCAAGCGCTTCGCTTTGATACTCTGATACTGCCCAAGCGCAAAACTGTCACCCTCAAAAGCACATATCGATTCAATACGTTTGTATTTTCGTGTATAAATGTGTCTTATCATTGAAAGTCAAGTATCTCTTTGAAGTACCGCTAATCAATTGTTCTTACGAATTGGTACAATATTCGATTTGACAATATAATTTCGAATTCGATATCATCGATTCTGAGGTCAGCTTGCAACCAGGTCACGGAAATGGTCCTTCCTTCATGCAAGATACTCATTTATCATGTTTTCCGAACAAGGCCCGTCTAACGATCGAGAAGTCTGCAGTAAGACTATTGTTGAAAAAATTTTGTTTTTCTTGAAAACACTAATGAAACTTGCGCACTACTATTTTCCGCTTTCTAAATTGTGCAGGAATACACGTCTTTTTTTATAAGAAACTGGTTTATAAGAAACTAGTACTACGATGACCAAAAAGTTAAGAAACTCTAGTACTACGCTCAAGAACAGTTAACAAACTCTAAAACTTTATTTCTGTATGTCTCTCTTATTCTATGTCTCTCTAACAAAGGTACATTCGTCTTTTCTTGACTTTTAACTGCAAAATTGGTAAATTTTTGCCTTGATGTGCATGGCTTCTTCTTGATGACAATGTCAATGCAAATGGAAGCCCTTTGTCGAGAAGAAGGCTCAACTTCGAACAATACCGCAATTTTAGGCCCAAAAAAATAAGAAACTAATTAAGAAACTTTTACAACTAAAAGACCGAAATTTTCATGCGAAATTACGAAACTTTTAGTACTAAGTGCTGATCCAAGTTTCTTATAAAAAAAACGTGTAAGTTAATTGTCTCTTCAAAGTCGTTTATGACTTTTGGGAATCATGTTTACCATCAGAGACCCATTTCTACGGTTCACCGTTTCCCGTCAATAGAGTATAACAGATGTAAATTTAAAATTTTAGGTATCAACGGTTTATAGTACATATATAACATTGTAATGATAGTAATACGAAAGCGTTATTGTGCAATTTTTAATCAACATGTGTATAGCATCAAATCATATACTCAAATCAAGTATTTATTGAAGTTTTCTGATGTCGAAAACCTACTGCCTTGAACACGATAACGATATATAGCTATAGTTTATTGCTGCAGTTCTGTTGGTGTTTTATATATAGATTAGTCTTTGTTGTTGTTGTTGTTTTGTTGTTGTCGTTGTTGTTGTAATTCATTTGTTGTGTTATAATAAAGTATAACGACGCTCCTAGTGTTAGTGTAGCAAGTAAGTGTAGCAAGTTATTATTATGAAATTGAAAATTGAATACAGTAAAAACCTGCGTAGGAGAACCTACAATTTTGCAAGAAGTTACCCTTGGTTCTTGCACAATTCGGAAATTTCAGCATGCAGGTTCTTAATCTATAAGGTTCTAATACAGTAAGCGAGCGTTTGCTGCAATGTCTCTTGACTGTTTCTCTAGAGAACATGATAAAGACTTTTTAGTGTGCAAAGAAAATCATGAAAATGAACACTTTTTATTGCTTCCAAGAGTCAGTTCTGCAGCAGGAAGAACAAAGTTTGCATTCCAGGGTGCAAAATATTTAACCAAGTTCCGAACCTTAAGTTTAAGACTGACGCAGGCCCTTATGGCGTTAAGGCCCTTATGGAAGTCCACGGTCAAACTTAAACAAACCCCTAACTTAAACAAACCCCTAACCTAACTCAATAACGCAAAGCGCTTTTCCGCCAGGGGACCAAAAATAATGCCGATAAGGGCCAGCGAAACACACAGGCCAACAAAATACAAGGTGGAGCTTCTATCGCGACAGGATACTGATAATTATTTGTGGAAAGAGAAACCGAAAGAAGTGGATAAATTCTACTGAGCCTTTAATCGGATGTGAGCTCTTTATGTTACTGGATATCTGCAGAAAAGGCAGATCAAGCGTTGGATGCGACGTGAGGCCAAATACTTCCAGGTGGAACTTGATAATGCGGTAAAACTTAATCTAAAACACATGATCTTATTAGGCAACATTATCAAGTAAAAATCTGAAACAGCTAATCAAAACATTGTTGGAATATCAGGTCGCTAAAAATGATCTCATTTTTCAATAAGTTTTAACTTTTGCAAGAAATTTTAACGTCACTATAATTCCATGGCTAGACTGTAGCTTCGTAAAACAGATTTATTCGACAGGCAAAACTGCTGTGTCATCTTTCCACAGTTAGGGATCTTGTAAGGTCTTTGTGGTACTTTGAAATGTCTGTTGAAACCAGCGTGCTTATCACGTGGCATCTCTTTGTTGTTGCCATTTTCATGTCCACGAAAGTGGCGACAACAAAGCCAGCGAAGAGATGGGACGTGTAAGGCATGCTGCTTGAAACACACACTTAAATGCTAGGATCAGGATTCTATATTAACCTTACACGCCACTCTCCTCCGCAGAGACTCTTTTCGAGGTGGAGGAGGAAGAGAAGGCATGAGAAAAGGGAAGGGGCCCCGCTTTTCCTCTCTTGGCAAGACAGTGCATGCACATTGAAAGGAAAGCTTTTGTCGCGCAAAATCGGCGTGAACCATACCCTGGGTACCAGAGCCAAAATTTTTTTTCATGAATCTGAATTTTTGGCTCTGGCACCCACGTGAACCAAATACAAATGATTGTTTCTGTGAAAGTACACCTATTCCAGAATAATTCAAAAACAATCCTCGTCACATGATGATGTATGTTCTCAATTCCATTTTGTCAGGAACTGGATGGAACATGCTGATCTATCCCATTCGAACATGCTGATCTATCCCATTGACAAATCTTCAAAATGTGCGACTTACGTACATGTAGTCACACCGGCACCAAATTTCGTGCCAAAGTTGACTTGGATTATCCAGGGCACAAGAGCCAACAAAAAAGATAAGAGGCAACGGTCCTTTTCTCTCCTATTTTCCCCTCCCACAAACAATCGCCTAAGGTCCTGGCAAACAGGGGAAGGGTAAACTGGGACTTCCTCAAGTTTGTTATAAATATAGACTTTAGTCATGATAAAGGGCCATTCAAAAAAGAAACGACTAACTTGAAACTACCTTCAAAGTTGCAACAAAGCAAGCCCTTGAAAGAAATTACAACAACTACTACTACCTTTTCCATATTAGTCTAATCAGCAAAGGCATCTGCCAGAAGCCTGCTATAAGTAGGCGTTGCTTGTAACATAATAATCTGGAAAATTAGTTTACAACTCGATAGGTCAGGCATTCTCGCGCGTATTCTAGCTTCTCCTGGTTCATTCATATATTCATCTATTTATCTATTCATTCATTCATTCATTCATTCATTCATTCATTCATTCATTCATTCATTCGCCCGTTCAACCTTCATATCCGTTATATAAGTATTCATAACTAACTTTATAACTGTGGCAATGAGAAGTTAGATGCCGCATGTGAATTTATTTTTTCAGTACTTTATTTAAAGTAGGCTGGAAAGATTACTAAAAGCAAATTTAAGCCCACTATGCATACCGTATCCAGGCAAGGATACCCTAGTTTAGTGTCCCTTCCGAAGGACGGCGAATTGACTTGCTTGGTCAGGCATCCGAAAGGTCACCAAACAGACTCTGACCAGCCTCACACGACCGGGCATAGCTCCCGGCATAACTTCAGTCACCTCACGGAAATTGTATAAGCCGCGAAGCCACTCATCCCACTTCATGATAAGAGTGATTCTGCATGACAGTCTTTTCCTATTTTCTATTCTTCAACCAGAGTCATTGGCTTCAACAACCGCATGTAGAGTGCAATGATGAGCTCAACTGCGTTTCAGCCGCCATTTTGAAAGTTCGTTATCAATGTGACTTCTACGGATAGTTACCTCCTCTACAGAACTATTGAAATTATTCCTCCAAAGATGCACATCAGTTGCTACGCTCCTCCATAGAAGCACACTTGCATATGGGTAATACAATACTGCGACTGGACTACACAAATTTCTGATAGCATTTAGGCCTCTATGCAAAAAGCTCTACTTCATACTGCTGAATTCTGTAAACAATTCTGATCTGTTTTTTTTTCAAATTAATAACCTTAATTAAGCCTGCAACAATTACAGTGCTAGGGGCCTTTTCGGAGAGTTTTCCTTTCCGTTAGATACTTGTTAAACACATCTGCAAAATTCTTCAAAGTGCTCCATTGGTGGTCCATTGGCTCCTGAAAATTTTGGGATGTACCGGGTGTCACAAAAAAACGCCACAGGTTTGAAAAATTCTACTGCAAACTGTCTCACATTCATTATCAAGCAATTATTTCTATTCAAATCTGCAATAATTAGATTACATTTTGACATATTTTCAAATGTTTTTGGTGACTTGGTTGTAAAGTTAAAAATCAGCAAACTTCAAAATTTCCCTATGGTCAAAACCAGAGCTGCTGCATTAACATTGATGAATTATGATGTCTAATTATAAAACATGACAATTCCTGCAATTAAAGAGCTTTGATGACAAACACACAAACACACAAGTTAGTTGAACATTAAACACTTGCTTTTTCTAAAATGACTCGGCCATTATTAGAGTTATACTTTCAATTATAAATGGACACTGAGAGCTCCCTCGAGACTGGATAATTCATGAATCAGCAAGGGATCCCTTTGTTACAGTTTCGTAATCAAGTTGTGTGCTTGTCCGTAATCCTGCGAAGTTGCAGACATTGCCATGCTTTCAATTTTGCAGTATACTTTGCATTAACGCTGTGGTAGCTCTGGTTTTGCCCTGACAGCAAATTTGAAGTTTGTTGATTTTTAACTCTGCAACCAAGTCACGAAAAATTTTGAAAAATATGTCAAAATTTAACTTAATCATTGCAAATTTAGATAAAATTATCATTGAGTATTAGTTTGAAGCAGCTTGCGTCATAGTTTTTTAAATCTGTTGCATTTTTTTGGGACACCCCATAAGTTAAGCTAAAGCTTGTTACATTTGAAAACCAATTGCTTAGTGCTTATCACACGAAGTTCATCTGGAAAAATAATTCTTAAACCTTTTTCGTATCGTTTTGAGATATCCATGATTAAACTTCAAGAAAGCAATATGTAGCCCAAAGAAACGTGATTCCGGGATTCCGGACAGCTCTTTTGAACTACTGAAATCCTTTCTGGCCTTGTAGCTAATTATAGCAAAGATGGTTCTCTTTTAAACTACTGAAATCCTTTCTGGCCTTGTAGCTAATTTTAGCAAAGATGGTTAGCTCTGTATTAAGGGTCACAAGATGAAACAGCAGCGAACAGACATTCCTGTTCACGCAAATTGGACTAGTTACCAGAAATGGGCTACCACAGTCTGGTCCATTATAAAATGGTGTTAAAAAACCTATTATTATCATCCGGTATTGGTTACTGTAAAACACTTGCTATGATAGGGTCACACGATAATACGTCACTGATTAAACCGATCAAGGTGAATGGCCTGTGGTATATGGTGCGCTCTATAGATAGGAGAAAGCAGGGATGAACCGAAAGATACAGTTTTGGTTCAGACAAAACGATTTGGTAGCCACAGGAGTAAATTTTACACCTTTTGCGCAGCCAACCATGATGGTTCTCTTTCTCTGTTCATTTTGATTTGATTGGGTGCACTCAGAGGTGTGAAATCTATTCTTCAGGAAGAGAAATCGCTTTGTCTTCTCAAAACCTGAATCTTCTGTTTTACACAATTTGCTCTCGCAATAGGACAAAGAAAAACCTAAACACACTATCGTTTTCTTTGGCGTTGGCTTCTTTAGCGTGACGCTGGATTGTTAAGTACTGGGTGAATGCACCGTTGGAAAAATCGTACAGGAACGACTAGGCAACCAATTTGTAAAATTTTAAATTCCATCATCTTACAGATCTTTCAGCTTGATTTTTAAGATTTATCTCATAATTTTGGTGCATTATTTCCTTCCAATATCAGGATTTAGCCGAAAGTCCTATTTCTCAATTGCCAAAAACGACCAAACATATCGGCTGGTCATTATCATGTAAATTTTGAGTTTTTGATGCTGTGCATTGATGAGAGAGCATTGTCACAATTCAACAATTTCCACATCATTAGACTGAGCTAAAAAACATGTTTCTATTCTCACCCAAGGGGTCACTCTGAAATCTCAAAATAACGCATGAAAACTCCATTCTTTACCCCCACGGGATCTGCTTAGCTATGTGTGTAGCCCCTTGAGGCTCAAGCAAGGTATTTAAAGCTTAGAATTGGTTTATTCCGTCTCTTAAGACCAGAAATGTTTCGACCGCTGTGCAAAGTGCTTTTGCGTCTGCACAAGCCGCCAAAAACAGAAAGGTGGGAGAGGGGTGAATTTCTGGGGACTGCACGCAGTTGCGAAGGAATCTATTGTGATCCAGGCCTCTTGAGACGCGGTTTGAGTTTGAGAACACGCCGAATGTGTCGAGAAGGGGATCAAATATGGCTGAAAAAATCATCGACCCTGGAAAGCTTCGATAAAAATGGATTATTTGGCTTTACTTTTCTTGGGCTGAAGGCGATATTTAGCAAGAAAAAATCAAACAAGAGAAAAGGATTTTGTGGAAAAACTGGTCCCTGCCGCAAGATGAACGTTTGTGGACATTATCTGCAGGATGTGAGCATCATTTTGAGACAGGTCAGTATTCTTGCAAAATTGGCTAAGTGTTTCATTTTTTGCCATAAAGTTAGGGCTGCTTTCGATGACGAAAAATATCTCTTGTTTGTTTACATGTAAACAGGCAGCTTGTAGGAAGGTCTAAACAATGAATATGCCATGGAAATTTTTATCCCAGCTTCGTTAGGATGTATAATTTCATGAATCGTATTCCGATCACCCATTCTGTCATTCTTGTCCACACAAATATTTTACTTTTTGCAGCAGGTCATTTTCTGACGGGAGCGAAGGACATTTTAGTAGCCCCAGAAAACAGAAATTTGCGCAAAATCTAGTCCCTGCCGCAAAACGAGACTATCATCACTGTGTTGGCGAGATGTTCAGCTTCAAATTTCTCAAACCCGATCTTGTCGAAAAATTGGCTAACATTGTTAATTTTCGTGTTTTAGTTTGTAAACAGCATTTGAACAACCACGGCATCCATGCCTATGCCATTCTATTGTGTTAGCATTCTTGCTGTTGTTGTCAGTGGATGGCCTTTTGTTTGTCAGTCCTGCCTTTTTGTATTCAGAGTCTCATCGTGCTCTGATGCTCTATTACCTTGTTTCATCATGTTTTTACAAGAACTATTTGCCTCTTCAATGCACAATAACAATATAATTTTGGTTGTCATTTTATGACTTACTTGTTAAGCGCTTTGAGTGCATATTTTGATATCAAAATACCAGAATTTATTTGTGATTGATTGACCTACGAATGGCAAGTTAACAGGGCAACATTTCGTTTTCAATAGACCAAGAAGTTTGTTTTGATTTGGAGATTGACCAATCAGATCACGCTATTTTCAAAGATGGCGGCTCGCTGTAAACAAACAAGCCTCCGAAAAAGGGCTAAAACCAATCTTTGTTTTTGTTCCACGGATTTGCGGTTTTCGAATATTTGCAAACTATGACAACGAATTTCTTAAATATAAATTCTGATGCACACTTCCAATGTGCATTTTCCCGATATTCGGCCAAAATCAAGAGTAACAGGGTGTCGAAACTAACGAAAATGTTGCACGGTTTTAGACCATGCCCTTGCCATTACTTGCTCAAATAGTTTGCAGGAGACTTACTTGGAAATAAAAACAAGCCTGAAAAGATTATTTTACAAGTCATACGACCTTGAAATTGACACTTTAAAATTTATTTTTTAATCCCAACTTGTGAAGGAGCCCACAAAGGTCAAGTGGCTTTTTATTGCTTATAGATACAGGGTATCTCTAGCCTATCTAACATTTTGCAAAACAAATTCTGACAAGGGGACTCGATCTTTTTGCTGTAAGAAGAAAAGTGCGTTTTTCACTCTTCACATACCCCTTCACTGTTCAGCTCAGCTCTCCCCAGGGGCAAAATTTTATAGGAATGTTTTGGCGGGAAAGTCTTGACGGGAAAATCTTTGTTCTTGTGCCGGCTAAATTTTGGCCTAATGTTGTGGGCTGAAGAATGCCTGTGTTCACGGAAAAGGTTCGCGAGATGCCTGGAGGATTTTTACAGAAATGTGGGAATCGCTTTCCCTTACATGAAGTATGAATAAAGAATGATACAGAAACGGAGATCGTTAATATCAAATGTAATGGCCTTCAAGAGCAACTGAAAGTATTCAAAAATGTGGCTAGGCCTAAAGATGGGCAAACTTCAACGAGAGCAATGACCAAGTTGGTTGAACCGGTTTGTAAAATTGCATCGTGACCACCATTGATCAGTGCACACTATGAGTGAGTACACACATTTTTTAGCCAGTTTCTTAAATTTTAGGCCATTTTACTCAAAAAGTTTGTGACGAGTCTCTTTATGTCTTATGAGTACCTCATAAAATTCCAAAGCAAGTATTAACAGAAATTGCACAAAAAAATTCAGAAATATTTCAGAACTGCACAGTATCAAAATACTTTCAGTTGACCTAGGAAAAATGTTAAAATTAAAAACCTTCGTAGCCGAGTTCGTAGCTTTTTTAATCCAAATGTGTAGTTGGTTTCATAATGTTTGAAAAAACAAACAAAGCCTGCAATTTCTCAAAAGCAGTTTCTTGCATAAAAAAGATACGTGTACACCCTTTGTCCCTTTAGATATTCTAGTTGCAAATTTTAGTTCAACCTTTTTGTTATACGAATTTATTTACGAATGTGGCCCTTGGAATGCAAAATCTCATTTTTCCACGATTTTCAATTGAGCCAAATTGGTTCAACAACTTTGATTCAACGAAATATAATTCCTATTGCGCCCTCCACACTGCTGATTTCGTGTACTTTTAACGGCAATTTTAGAATTGTTTACCATGAATGGGACAGTTTTGCCAACTATAACGAAAAAGCTTTCATCAAAGTAAATGTAAACTTTGTAATGTTTTGTAGTACAAATTGTACATTAGACTGCATGTCTGTTGTAGCTATATGGGATTATGGGAGTTGTGGAGCCAACCCTGCTCTCAAGGGCTTTCTAAACTGAAAGGATCCTACCTTGCATCTCACAGAAACTGTGACAAACGCGAATATTATGTGATGAGTCCTGCTAGTGAATCCTTCATGGTTGTGGCCACTCATTTCACACAGAATGCATGTTGCCAGGAATCAGCGAGTGCCCTATTTGTTGCTAATTCTTGAGTGGGAGATGGAAACAATGGCGATGAAGGCAAACTCGTCGATTTTTAATGTGGGTTCAAACTCACTGAAGACGATCATATCTTGATAGGAGAACGAGATGACGATAACGATGGAACAGTGCCAGATGAATTCGTTGAGTTGGAGGCAACAGACGATCAAAGGAAGCTGATGCTGGTGGACAGAATCTCGAGATGGTGCCAATCTGATATGCTAGAGCAATAGTTGTAACAATTTCCCATCTTAGTTCAGTTAAAGTTTAGCTTCGATAGTTTATTTTAATGTAACGTTGTTTTTGCAAAGCGCATGCCATTTCAGTTCGTCGCGAATGTCCAACTGATATGGTTCTATGACCCTTAACATAAAATAGCAACACGCCCCCTTCCTGGAAATCTACACTTTTGATAGACGAAGCAGTCAACCCCTTTGACATGACTTTAAGTCATTAGGACTAAAGATCTATTTTTATTTGTCAATTTCAAAGTGGAATGACTTGTAAAATAATCTTTTCGGGTATGTTTTAATTTCCAAGTAATTTTCCTGCAAATTATTTGAACAAGTAATGGCAAGAGCATGGTCTGAAATCGTGCGATTTTTTCGTTAGGTTCAACACCCTGTTACTCTTGATTTAGGCCGAATAACGGGAAAATGCACATTGGAAGTGTGCATCAGAATTCATATTTAAGAAATTCGTTGTAATTGCTTGAAAATATTCGAGAACCGCAAATCCGTGGAACAAAAACAAAGATTGGTTTTAGCCCTTTTTCGGAGGCTTGTTTGTTTACAGCGAGCCGCCATCTTTGAAAATAGCGTGATCTGATTGGTCAATCCCCAAATCAAAACAAACTTCTTGGTCTATTGAAAACGAAATGTTGCCCTGTTTGGCAAGTTTGGTTGCTGCTGAGCAAGAAAGCATATTCAGTTGTTTTACAAAGTTTAGCAATAATTCCACGATGATGTTTCAGTTATTACTGTACGTCCATCGCCCTATTCTCATTCTCTGATTTTGCAATTTGGCACTTGGTGGAAAGAACAGTTTGACAAAAAATCTCTAATTTCTCCCTTGTTTTTTTCAGATACTTTACACCCTTTACATCAAATCACATATTCCTTCAAATGTGTTTGGTCTGGATACAGCTCCTGCAAGATGCAAATTTTGGCTGGACCTTGCAAGGTTTTCAACACATTCCCACACAAGATTGGACACTGTTTGAATAGGGTGGATTCTACCAAATCCTGAGGCATTGCCATATCTCCATTTAGGCTTGCTTAAATATTGCCAAGTATGTAAAGAAGATCTAAGGAATTTCAGATTGATTCTCTCCTGTTCCTAATGTTTGAATGATTCTGAATAAGTCAGTGATGTGAAGTCTGTAAAGTCTTTAGGCATTTTTCTGTGACTACACTGATAGTTGTTGTGTCTTCTTGTTTGAATTCCTCAACTGACCATGAAATACATAGTGGGATCTTTAAAATTCAAAATTTTGTTGAAACTGCATTTTACCATTAGATGCAAAGGTCCAGAAGAGACAATTATGCTCAAGATGGAGGGGAGGAGGGGAGGAACTTTTTACCAAGATGCATTTATTGTAAATTATGCTCATCAAATTTATGTGCTTCATGAAAAAGCCAGATGAGTTTGAAGCAGAGGCGTAGGAGCCATAGGGGCACTGGGAGTGCATGCCCCCCAACATTTTTCAATTATGATAGCAAAGTGTCCTTTTGTTTCAGGAGGTGTTTGTCCTTGAAGTGTCAAACCCCCCCCCCCCCCGCTCCCTAACTGCTTCCTACGTCTCTGGTTTGAAGGAGTACTGTATTGCAGCGTATTGGCTCCTAAAAACAATGGTATCCTATTGTTGTACAAACAGGCACAATGTTGTGCCTCACAAGAAAATTGTGACTTCTACAACAAAAGGGTGTCATTGCTTTTAGGAGCCATTCAGCTGGGTGACATACTTTTAATACCAACCAATTGTAACATTTTAAGTCTGAATCATTTGCTGGGATTTTAGGGGTGGGATTGTCCTCCCTCCTCCCCCCCCCCCCCCCTTCAAGATGAGAATTCTGCTTGGTGCTCAAATTTTGGCAAGAAATACACTTAGAACTGTGATAGTAACCTCTTTTAACCTGCTTCAGACAAAATGAAAGAAAATGCAATACAATGATCATTTAGAAAAAAAGCTAATTATTTTTGTTAAATCGAGTAAAAATTTTCATGCTGGATTGCAACGCTGTCATTCAATGTTGTGGCTCTTCGAGTTTGGTCTGTATCATCCATCACACTGGCCTAGATGTTTCTGGTCTAGTTTGAAAGGGGCCTAGGATTGAAACTAAAACTGATTGATATCAATCTTTTGCTGGAAATTGTGAAATAAGCTACAAATAGTCACTTCAGTAAGTTCTTAATTTCGATCGTCCACTGCTGGCTGTGGCATCAGCTGATTTGATTTCTTCTTTCCATCGTTGTGATTATCACGTGATCAGTTCGCCTCGTATTCAGGAGCCATGCATGACGATTCTGCGCGCGCATAAGAAACATTTCTGGTCTTTGCTCTCTTTCTACGCAACAAGCAGTCACACGTGTAAAAGCTCTCGCTTCAGTTATGTCGTGAAAGAACCGTCGCCGACATAGCCCAAGCCCTTTGGAGCAGGTACCTGATATCGAAGTCGAAATATACTAGGCATTTATGAAGATGAAATACAACAGCCAGCTAGCCAGGTAGCTGAAGTTTCTTTACAACGAGTTCGGCAAGCAGTGGAAAGCCAGCAGACCGAGCCAGTAGCAAGTGCTGTAAGCTAATATCAATATTCATTCTATCATTTAGGCCCATTTTTCAATCAATAATTTGCGTCTCGTTCGTTGTCTCGAACATCGTAGGATATCCCGCTCTTTACCTTACTATAGGTTTTATTATGCTTGCTTGGGCTTTATATGCGTTTCTTTGTGCGGGTTGCTCCATTTATTTTGCAATGGAAAGCTCTCTCGGTATTTTTGCATAAAAACACAACACCACGTGCTGTTTTTTCAATGTGCCAGTAGGTCCCAGCTGCAAAAATATTTCTTGTATAATTTTACAGAGACATCATTTAGCGACATTTTCGTAACAGTTGTAAAAAGGACTTTTTGATTACGAAGGGAGTTTTGTCTTACGTACATCTTTTTTAAAATTTCATCTTTTTGCCAAAATTTCATTTATAAGTTGAAGGGCACCGCTTATTAGCATAAATCTTCCTTACTGTTTACAACCAAAGAGAATTTTAGTTGTCAATTTGAAGAGCACCGTCTAGCGTACATCTTGGTTACGGTAGCCAAATAGAATTTTATTTATGGATTTGAAAGAGCACTGTCTTGGGTAAATCTTCGTTACGGTAGCCAAAAAGACTTTTATTTATGAATTTGAAAGAGCACCGTCTAGCGTATATCTTCGTTACGGTAGCCATAATGTGTGTGTGATTTGGTTGTTATATAATTTTATGTGGCCAGTGTCCGATGGAATTTTTAGTAAACATTTCTCGTTCCTTAAGTAATCTCTGTGTAACTCCCTAAAACCTAGTTGTTAATTTTGATTTATTTCTCTCCTTAGTTAATAAGTCGCTCCTAGCCACTTGGGGGTTTATCTAAAAACCTTTACACTCGGTCTGTGGCTGGGTTCCTTGTGGCTGGGCTGCGTGACCCCCTACCCTATTGCTAAGTTAATAAAACCTATTTATGAAATTAAATTTATTAAATATTGTTCTCTAATATTGCAAGATGTCATTCTTTATCAACATTAAGCAGTAGGAGGGCGCTCAGCCCAGTCTCAAGGAACATCAGCAATGCAAATATCAAACGACCCTTGTGGGGATTCACTGACCTTTTGCAAGTCTTTCACATATTTAATGTTTTCCGCCAAATAATTTTTAAAGAGCACCGTTTAGCGTACATCTTCGTTACGGTAGCCGAAGAGAATTTGATTTACGAATTTGAAAGAGCACCGTCTAGCGTACATCTTCGTTACGGTAGCCAAAGAGAATTTGATTTATGAATTTGAAAGAGCACCGTTTAGCGTACATCTTCGTTACGGTAGCCAAAGAGAATTTGATTTATGGATTTGAAAGAGCACCGTTTAGCGTACATCTTCGTTACGGTAGCCAAAGAGAATTTGATTTATGAATTTGCAAGAGCACCGTCTAGCGTAAATCTTCGTTACGGTAGCCAAAGAGAATTTGATTTATGAATTTGAAAGAGCACCGTCTAGCGTATATCTTCGTTACGGTAGCCAAAGAGAATTTGATTTATGAATTTGAAAGAGCACCGTCTAGCGTATATCTTCGTTACGGTAGCCAAAGAGAATTTGATTTATGAATTTGAAAGAGCTCCGTCTAGCGTATATCTTCGTTACGGTAGCCAAAGAGAATTTGATTTATGAATTTGAAAAAGCACCGTCTAGCGTATATCTTCGTTACGGTAGCCAAAGAGAATTTGATTTATGAATTTGAAAGAGCACCGTCTAGCGTATATCTTTGTTACAGTAGCCAAAGAGAATTTGATTTATGAATTTGAAAGAGCACCGTCTAGCGTATATCTTCGTTACGGTAGCCAAAGAGAATTTGATTTATGAATTTGAAAGAGCTCCGTCTAGCGTATATCTTCGTTACGGTAGCCAAAGAGAATTTGATTTATGAATTTGAAAGAGCTCCGTCTAGCGTATATCTTCGTTACGGTAGCCAAAGAGAATTTGATTTATGAATTTGAAAGAGCACCGTTTAGCGTACATCTTCGTTACGGTAGCCAAAGAGAATTTGATTTATGAATTTGAAAGAGCACCGTTTTAGCGTACATCTTCGTTACGGTAGCCAAAGAGAATTTGATTTATGAATTTGAAAGAGCACCGTCTAGCGTATATCTTCGTTACGGTAGCCAAAGAGAATTTGATTTATGAATTTGAAAGAGCACCGTTTTAGCGTACATCTTCGTTACGGTAGCCAAAGAGAATTTGATTTATGAATTTGAAAGAGCACCGTCTAGCGTATATCTTCGTTACGGTAGCCAAAGAGAATTTGATTTATGAATTTGAAAGAGCACCGTTTTAGCGTACATCTTCGTTACGGTAGCCAAAGAGAATTTGATTTATGAATTTGAAAGAGCACCGTTTAGCGTACATCTTCGTTACGGTAGCCAAAGAGAATTTGATTTATGAATTTGAAAGAGCACCGTCTAGCGTATATCTTCGTTACGGTAGCCAAAGAGAATTTGATTTATGAATTTGAAAGAGCACCGTTTAGCGTACATCTTCGTTACGGTAGCCAAAGAGAATTTGATTTATGAATTTGCAAGAGCACCGTCTAGCGTACATCTTCGTTACGGTAGCCAAAGAGAATTTGATTTATGAATTTGAAAGAGCACCGTCTAGCGTATATCTTCGTTACGGTAGCCAAAGAGAATTTGATTTATGAATTTGAAAGAGCACCGTTTTAGCGTACATCTTCGTTACGGTAGCCAAAGAGAATTTGATTTATGAATTTGAAAGAGCACCGTTTAGCGTACATCTTCGTTACGGTAGCCAAAGAGAATTTGATTTATGAATTTGAAAGAGCTCCGTCTAGCGTATATCTTCGTTACGGTAGCCAAAGAGAATTTGATTTATGAATTTGCAAGAGCACCATCTAGCGTAAATCTTCGTTACGGTAGCCAAAGAGAATTTGATTTATGAATTTGAAAGAGCACCGTTTAGCGTACATCTTCGTTACGGTAGCCAAAGAGAATTTGATTTATGAATTTGCAAGAGCACCGTCTAGCGTAAATCTTCGTTACGGTAGCCAAAGAGAATTTGATTTATGAATTTGAAAGAGCACCGTTTTAGCGTACATCTTCGTTACGGTAGCCAAAGAGAATTTGATTTATGGATTTGAAAGAGCACCGTTTAGCGTACATCTTCGTTACGGTAGCCAAAGAGAATTTGATTTATGAATTTGAAAGGGCACCGTCTAGCGTATACCTTCGTTACGGTAGCCAAAGAGAATTTGATTTATGAATTTGAAAGAGCACCGTTTTAGCGTACATCTTCGTTACGGTAGCCAAAGAGAATTTGATTTATGAATTTGCAAGAGCACCGTCTAGCGTAAATCTTCGTTACGGTAGCCAAAGAGAATTTGATTTATGAATTTGAAAGAGCACCGTTTAGCGTACATCTTCGTTACGGTAGCCAAAGAGAATTTGATTTATGAATTTGAAAGAGCACCGTTTAGCGTACATCTTCGTTACGGTAGCCAAAGAGAATTTGATTTATGAATTTGAAAGAGCACCGTCTAGCGTATATCTTCGTTACGGTAGCCAAAGAGAATTTGATTTATGAATTTGAAAGAGCACTGTCTAGCGTATATATTCGTTACGGCAGCCAAAGAGAATTTGATTTATGAATTTGCAAGAGCACCGTCTAGCGTATATATTCGTTACGGTAGCCAAAGAGAATGTGATTTATGAATTTGCAAGAGTACCGTCTAGCGTAAATCTTCGTTACGGTAGCCAAAGAGAATTTGATTTATGAATTTGAAAGAGCACCGTTTTTGCGTATTACGGTAGCCAAAGAGAATTTGATTTATGAATTTGAAAGAGCACCGTTTTTGCGTATTACGATAGCCAAAGAGAATTTGATTTATGAATTTGAAAGAGCACCGTCTAGCGCATATATTCTTATACATCTTTGTTACGGTAGCCAAAGGGAATTTGATTGATGAATTTGAAAGAGCACCGTCTAGCGTAAGTCTTCGTTTCGGTAGCCAAAAAGAACTTGATTGATGAATTTTAAAGAGCACTGTTTAGCGTTAATTTACATTTTATGCAGACTTTGTCCACAAGAGATTTGCTAAACCTATTGTTACACCCTTTTTTTTTGTCACTTCTTTTGACCCAAAAGCTCCTGTTTACGCTGTTTCGTGCAATGATGAAAGTCACTCGAATCAATGCTTGCATTTGAGCTTTAATTTCGTATGTCTTATGACGTATGACATTGTTCGTCGATGGTGGTTTCACATAGTTGCAGTGCTTCATATCGACTCCAGCTTGGCTCAAACATTCCTAAAGTTATGACTTATAAGACGAAATAATGCCATGCTCGATAAGGCCCCCCCTTGACGTATAAAATCGGTAGCTTATGGTGGCCCTTGATTGTTCTAAGGATTTTATCTGTTGCAGTTGTTTTTTTCTATGCAACCCAAGCACAATTACAGTCAATGCAAAATTGGAAAAAAAAATAGATAAAACTACTGCACTACACACGGGAGACACGAAATGTGCCTCTGTCTCATAGACTCCTGTGAGCTTTAGTCAGTCCCATTCTGATGATAACACAAATTTCAAAGGCCTTTGTTTGCCAAGAATGTTTCCGTTTTTCGCATCTGATTTTTTCTAGTATCTATCTTTAAGTGCAACTTTCTTTTACCAGTATCCATCAAATGGTTTCAATATTTTTGCACAATGATTCGGAGATTCTAAACTGCAATGTTTTTTCCTGCCGTCTTCTTTTTGGATCATTGCTTGTTTATGATCTACAAGTTACCCTTGTTATCTCCGATTTCCCCTAGCACATATTTCGCCCAGTGGTATCCTTCTTAGCAGTTTATAACCTTGTTTTTGTCTCAGTAGAAAAACAAAATCATGAGGTGATATCCTTTATATCCTCCTAGCAATATACTTGGATGGCATACAAAACCTTTTGCAATGGGATTTGCTTGCATTCAGACTGTTCTTTTAACTGTTGCAGGCCGCACTTACAATTGCTAGAATGCGGGAATCGGCCGTTAGCTACAGGCGATGCTGTTGACAGAATAATTCTGGTTTCCACTTCTGTAATAAATGTAACAGTCAGTAAGGTCCTCCTCACGCTAACATTCAACCTACAACTTGTTGAGGTAGATGAACAATGTATCGTGGATAGACGAAATATATTCATTTTGGTGCATGTGCAGCCAGCAGCCTTGGCCAGTTTTCCATCACAAAAGCTCTTTAAAGGCTTCATTGCATTGTTTATCTTAATGTACTACATATGTAATTCTCGATCAAAAACTTCAAAATTTCAACTTTACACTTTCTTGGGTAAAATATATTGTAGATTCCAGCTCTGTAAACGAAAATCTCCCTGGGTCACTAATTTCTGAATTATGGACCAACATTCTAACAGTTGGTCAACAAATCATTCCCTGACAAGGCCCTAGCAACGGCTATTTTGTTAACTGTTAACCATTTGGAGGCCGAATTTCGAATTTTGGGCTTGAGGTCTGCAATACTTCTCTGCCTTCCATTCCACCATTCCATTTTCAAAGTGAATAGGAGGCTCTAGCATAATGGTTGAGTGGTTGAGAGTTCAAAATATTTGTATAAACAAATAATTAGAGTAGAATATATTTATATTTATACGCACTTTTATGCGATTTGAAATAAGCACGACGTTCGAGCCAGGCCCGATACCAGCC
The DNA here is from genome assembly GCA_039566865.1 of Aurelia coerulea. Lineage (NCBI taxonomy): Eukaryota > Metazoa > Cnidaria > Scyphozoa > Semaeostomeae > Ulmaridae > Aurelia > Aurelia coerulea. The sequence continues at coordinate 1,049,808 of CM076944.1, read as the reverse complement.
TTAATTCTTAGAGGGGCAAAGAACCAAAATTTTCCGACGCTCTAAAGTCAACAACAACAACAGCAACAACCCCAATTTTAGGAACATACGTTAAAACATGCACGAAAAGACTGATGTGCTCCTTTAATGACTAGATTTTGGAACTATTTTGTAGTTTCAACGTTGCAGCCTTCAACATTGGTCAATATGAAGGAAAAAATGCTGTAGATTCAAAATCCATGTTAAATTTTATCCTCGAAAGACAGTAAATTCATGTTCTATGCATCATTGTCCCAGTAAAATCTTCTAAATGTGGGCCTGTAACAGCAACAAAATCCGACAAGTGGAGTAAAATTTCCGACAAATGGCCTTGCTCCGCCCCCCACTGGCTTCGGCCATGGTTCGAGCATAGCCCGTTATCAAGCCTCAATATTTATCAAAATATTTGTAGCAGACAAGAAGTAAAGTTGAGTTATGATATTCATCGGCAACGATCGTAATATCAGCCAAGAATGGGAAATAAAGATATTGATGAAGGGGGGAAAAAACTCACAAGCAACTTTATCATGAAAATTGATTTTTCAGAGGCCGTGAACGATCCGAAGAGCAAGGCAAAAAGCACCTTTCAACCTCCTCAAAATCTGCCTAGTTAGGCGCACAAAATGAAGTTGAAAATGGCATTCTGGCCTACTTTGAAATTGGTCACGCAAAGAGAAACCATTTTTGAAACCAATTGAAACCATTTTTCCGAACTTCTTGACCTTACATTTTCAAAGATACACATTTAGGTCTTCCGAATTCAGGTTAAGTTAAATAATTTATCCATTTCTTGCTTGCTGTGATGAAATTTTTTAATATGAGGTCTAACTTTGCTGCATGCTTGACTAAAAAAAAGAATTTTCTCTAATTTCGAATTAGTTGACTTAAGATTTGTTGTTTGCCTTTCATGGTAGTCTCCATAGTTCATATAACTGACATACAAAATTTGGCAATTACGGGCAATTATTTGTAATTCCACGCAGAGTTGGGAACAAAACATCTTGGTAATTGTCCGTCCGACAGAAAAAAGAGAGGATTTACTTTTCCCAAAACATATGGTAGTGATAAGCCACGGAATTTTGTTGGAGCTATCTCCCAACTTGCTAATTTGTTTGGAGGAATCACCTTTGCACGAAAAAAAGTATCTACAGCCTTTAAATTTTGACTAAGGAGTGTGTCCGTCCGACAGTTGCTGGTGTGTACTTTTCACAGTACTCTTCAATTATGCAACAGTGCATACAGCAATTGGAGTTGCTCACAATGGGAACAGCAGGAATTGTTCGCAATACGTTTTGAAGATTAATTCAGCATTGTTTTGTTTCAAACATATTTTTTATAAAACCTGTCGGACGGACTTTCGTTATATTTTTTATCCGCAATAGAAGTGAATAATGTGTCCCAATGTTAAAAAGTGGACATTACTGTGTCATGAATAGGTAGAAAGTATGCATCAAAAATAGATTTATGCGTATTTTGGCACCAAACTCTCCATTCTGAAAATCTGTCGGACGGACATTCCAATAAGATAATGCTTATCTTGTGCCTGGGCCAACGATAACACCAACGAGTATGTGGAACCTACGCAGCGCCATGTTGTTATTAATTTAGAATTACTTCTGTTTGTGTTTTCAGAAGTTCAATTTTGCAGTACGTTTTTGTCCATCCGACATGTCCATCTGACACGTTTGTTATCCTTTTTTGACGAACAAGTTGTTATTTTTCTAAGTGTTACATGAGTTACATTGTCAGCGATAGACAATACCATAGAACAGTTACAGTCTTTTGTGAGTTATGCTTAATGCTGAGATAGAATTGAGGTTGAAGTAACTATTTTTGCACATGTGCATTTTCTATCTAGTCCATCCGACATGTCGATGTTCTTCGTTATTCCCAGAGCAACATTCGTTTTGAAAACAAATCAGTTTCTTGTTTTCATTACCCTTTGGATGCTTTATATCATGCAAGGTTACATTATGGTCTTACATCAAAGCTAAGAATTTGGTAGGCTTCCAAAGTATCTAATGTCCATCCGACAGATTTTTGAATTAAAAAATAGGCCCTTCTTTCTGCAAGTGCAAAGAAACTAAAATTATGCACTACTCTACTTCTGGCCCCTTTCCACAAAAGCAAGGAAAGGAAATCATGGAGAAACAAACTAAGATCAACAAAAAAGGTTATGAAGACCAAGGGAAAAGAGTAAGAGAGGGAGACATTCAAATATCAAGTCACGAAATACTGATCTTTCATTTCAGTTTTTACAAGATTGCACTTTTTGCATTTTTGGGAAATTATATAACAATAATCAATAGAAGATTTCAGACTCAAATTTGGTGTGTGGCTTTGTCAACCTATGCTGCATCTACCGAACCAAAACATTTTTCAACGGAAGCATATACCCAGTGGCATCATATCCATAAAATTTCAGCTTTGTATCATTTGCAATTAATTTCTAAGAATTTAGAAAAATCTAAACATTATGCATACGGCATTCAAACAGGAATGTATCAAGGATGAAACTTCATTTTTTGACGGAGTTAGAGCTGATCAAAAGTAATACATATGTGGTACCTAATTTCTGTTTTTGCAGGGGTTGGTTTTTTCTGAGTTATGGAGTAGATAGCTTTGAGGTTTTATGGTATAGCTATATTTTGCTACTAATGTTTCATCTTTCTTTGTATTCTCTGCATGGTACATTACCGAAATTGTGACTTCCGAAGCTCCCTCTCATATCTTAGTTGATTTGAGAGGGAGAGTGACTAATTGGATGGGAATAGGTTACTATTCTCACCCAAGGGGTCACTCTGAAATCTCAAAATAACGCATGAAAACTATATTCTTTACCCCCACGGGATCTGCTTAGCTATGTGTGTAGCCCCTTGAGGCTCAAGCAAGGTATTTAAAGCTTAGAATTGGTTTATTCCGTCTCTTTCTACGCAACAAGCAGTCACACGTGTAAAAGCGACCCACCTCTCCTCCCTCGGCGACGGTTCTTTCCGCCAACAGTGGCCATTTCCACCTCACTTTTCAACTATTACAGTATTTGCAGTTTTCCTATTTTTTCTTTTGTTTGTCATGGGCTTAAAGGCAAAAAGGGGCATTAACTGGGGACAATAGGCCTTTAAGCCTAGAAAAGTGAAGTGAAAATTGTCCATTAGTCACAATTCCTCTCAAATAGCGATCTTCCTTCGCACTCGGGTATCTTAGTTGATTTGAGAGGGAGAGTGACTAATTGGATGGGAATAGGTTTCTATTTTACCATTCCAATATGGTTGAAACCATGGTTGTAAAGTGGACTAAACTGAGCCATTCCCTTTAAACCAAGCCAGTTTACATCAATTCTTATGAAAAAAAAAAAAAAATTGAGTCATGATCAATAGACCTGCTTTGTCCAGTTTCATTTCATATGAACGTTAGCCAATCAGACGCGCCATCCAGAACCATGAGTCAGCAAATTCATGATCAATAGACCTGCTTTGTCCAGTTTCATTTCATATGAACGTTAGCCAATCAGACGCGCCATCCAGAACCCTGAGTCAGCAAATTCTGACAGATAGGGGTATACCTTGCCGCCATGTACAATAGGCTATTTATAAACTTATAAAATCTCATCTTTTAACTTACGTTGTTCACTTCAAAACTTGAAAAAGTCAGCGAAGCAACCATCCTATTAGATCTTGACACGATTTAAACGAGACAAAGTAGAATTAATGAGACAGAGAGCTTTACTACAGGTCAAAGCAGGTCAAACGGAGGAGGTCAAATTCTACCATTTATCAAGTGGAGTGACGGCACCATTTGATAAATATCTTCCTATGACACTGGTCACAGCAAATATTCAGATAAAACGATCGTTAAATATACCTAATCGGCTAAGGTTTGTTTTACCCATTTCAAGTCATGTGACCATACGCTTGGGAAGTTTTAGTACTATGCTATATTTTGCACTCATGGCACAACTTTGCATGGCAAGAAATATGGATCCCATGACTTGAAATGGGTGTAAACAAACCTTTGCCGATTTGGTCGATTTAGTAGGAATAGGAAAAAAATGAGAAATGTAGTAATGTTGTCCGAAATTTTGCCATTTTGCTCAATGTAGTCCGAAGTTTGTTGTTCAAAAATTATTGCCCAAATTTCGTTGTGAATGTATTCGAACTTCGAAACATGAATCATAGGTCTATTCTAAACCCATCATGAGAACTTCTTACAATGCTACCTTGGCAGACAGAGTAGAAACTGCACGCAAATGCACGAAAATTCGTAACTTTGAGCCTCCCTGGCTCCCTGCAACAGATCAGTACAGAGCAGAAACTGTAAAATGACGTCATTGAGCAATCTATATATATATCAGATAGCTCGATGACGTCATTATACACAGTTTCTGCTCTGTCATTTTGGCACCATAAACTGTTTTTACTTGGACACTAGTTACAATGATAGGAAGAAAACAGTGGGACTGGGAAGGAATACAGGACTGAGGGATATATAAAAGAAACAGGCTTATGCATGACCCAGATTTTATGAGGTCAACCACAGGACACGAAGACTGCTTCTCGGTAAGTTGCTTGGGACAACGGGTTTGCCAATTCAATGTTTGAAAGTGGAACAAAGAAGCATCATAGAGCCTGTTGGAATGTTACCTGAATACTAATCTCTTAGCTTTTTGATAGGATTGAAAACAGTAGTTACACACTTCGAAGTAGGAACTGAATTAAAGGCAAAATCACACGAAGTGTAAGCTACTTACTGTAACCTAGACCATGAGCATCAGGAGACAAAATGAGTGATTTGAATGGTCTAAGCTACGATGAATGGCCTAAGCTACTCTCATCGTGATTTGACTACGTAGTTAACTCATTCCGCTGTTCAGATATAATGACAACTTTCTCAAGTTCTTCTTTGTCGCTTCCTAATTTCGCAATTACTGCCTGAATCGCATTTTCCAAGCCAACACAATCAGCATCACAGCTCGAGTCCTTTTTAACCGCCATTGTTATGCATCAACTGTTTCTGAACGAAGCTTCGCTCCTCCGCAAGCAATCTTCCAAAAACATGTATTAATTGCAAATTCACAGCATTATGTCTGCTGTTGCTCATGCCAGCAATCTGAGTTCCCTCGACACAAACCTGTTAGATCTCTAACCTCATCAAAGGCAGAAAGGCGAAACTTTCGGAGACCTGTACACCAAGGCAGATCATGAGAAAATCGATGAGAAAGTTATTAAACACCTGATGTAAAGCCAGGAAGGAATTCATGTGAAACCTCAAAGGTGAAATGATTCTCAAGGTTTTGCTATTTAGACAGAAAGTCGATAACCTCTTGGAATAGTTTGAACTCAGTAAAAAGACAAGAGAGAAAAGCAAAGAGATGTCCTGCAGAAAAAAGCCGCAAATAACAAACGAGTTTCTGGGATCAGCCTGTCCAGCATATTTTTGGTTATCTCATTTTTGCAAGGAAGGGTATTTATTCTGCTTGAAAAATGCATCTTGTAACCAGCATTTGAAAATAGAGCCTTTCAACTAAATGGTCATCAACAGTTTCTGGGTTCCGACTGTGCAGATGTCCCAAGAAGTGGACAATTTTGCAAGGCAGCTTTTTCGTGTCTCTATCTTCGATATGTTTCCTGCCAGCCACAAAAAATGGTATTCCGACAATAAAAGTACATATACTAAAGGCTTATTTTTTACAATTTTTCACAAATCATTTTTCCTTGAAACTGGTCTTTTTGTGCTCATAATTGCTGGAAGAATTTGACTTATCGTACTACTTTCAACAAAAATACGAAGATGAAAAACCAATATCTCCCCATGTCTGGACGTTTCCAGAAATCTGACAGCATCGCTGCTGCTGAATTAATGGAGAAAAGAATTTGGCTGTTGAAGAAAACCTTCGTTAAGGAAAGGTTAAAAATGTGGTGGCAAGCACAAGTTTGTCGCATTTATGGTTTACGATTAAGCAATTTGATGACGTCACAACTTGGGATACAAAAAGGGATCTTATTTTGTAAATAATAATGATATCAAATATGCTCGTGGTAGAAATACGGTAAATTATCTCAAGTTGCTTTCAAGCGATTCATTGAGAAACGAAATAAACATTTGAAGAATAAATTTCAAAGATTTGAGGCCTATGCTTAAGACTGACTCACTGGGAAACGAGTGAAATAATAGAAAACGTCAGAAACATAGAAGAAAGAATCTTTGCATCGTTCAAAAACTCTGACGTTCGGTACATGATTTAATTGAGGCTGTAGGGGAGGTCGTTACCAAGGCCTTAATTCACAAGTTACGCAAGATTTTAACCATGAAAACCAAACGTAGGAAGTTGCAGAAACGTCACAATAAACAATAATATTCAGTCTTGAAAACCTCACGGGGTGCTAGCATAGTTAAATAAAGAGAACTTTCAATTAGAATCTATTCTTATTACAATTTGTAATGATTCAAGATATATCAAATCAAATCTATCATAGATATATCAAATGATATCATAGTGAAGGAGGAGGATTAGTGTAGCATAGCAACGAGGTCACCAATGGCAACGCGCAGAAAGATCAGGCATTGAAACTAATCTCAAGAGGGTCTTCTGGGATAATCGAGAGGTCACATCTGTGGCACTATCGTACCATAAGGGAAATCAGAGATACAACAGTTTGTTTTCACAGCATTCTGTGATGTCTTCATCTTTTAATGTTCGAACATAATTAGCAGTAGTTGGTGATCGCCTTAATTCCAGGGCATGTCATTAACAAACAGCATGTAAAACACTGTGTATGAAAGTGCATTTTAGACATCCTGGGCATTAATCTATAAATAAGACTTGGGGAGCCGACAATTTTCAACCACTAAGACTTATCCAGCAGGGAAGCCCGTATATATTATTATAGGAAACTAAAGCTGCTAGAAATTAACAAACAATAAATTTACGCAAAGCGAATTAACGCAAATCGGAGGGGTAAAAATTCTTAAAAGTTTGAAGACAAAAAATAAAAGACTTGGATCAACGAGGATTTTCATGATCGCGAATCTCCTGCACGGTAGTCTGAAGCTGATCATGAAATTTAGAATAAAATCCATCCATAGCACACTTTTACAGCCACCAAGTGGTCCAGTAAACAGTTCAATACAACTTGGTGAATTTCATGAAAATTTCTGAAGGTAATCGTCTGCTTTGAAGGCGAAGAGGGCATAATCTACCGTAGCATCCCAAGCATTTACCACCAACTCGAGGCTGGCATCGATCTCGAGGCTGGTATTTGATTTCAAGGCTGGGCATTTTTTAAACTTGTACGATAGCGTGGGAATAAGGCCCCTCCTTTATGCCTTTCAACAGGCCTAAGTTTATATTTGAAAGTCGCTCAGTAGAAATATAACCTTTGCATTTAGCATGTTGACCCTTGCCATTGGCCAACTCTCTCGTAGCCTTCAAACACTCAGCATACTACCAGGATGTAAAACTCTCAAATAACTCTAGGTAGCATAGTTGAAATTCAAATTGGATCTACAACTGACACTGGTATTAAGTTTTCTTGAGGTGATATTTCAAACAATCATCATAGGTGATCTATGGATTTCTTTCATGAATTGTAGATTCATCATTTTTACATGCGTCATACATCAGCTGCATTCCTTACAACAATAATATAAACTATGTCTGTTTAAGCAAGGCACAGTTAACTATGCTCTATTCTTGCAAGAAAGTTTAACTTAATAACATGTACAGGAATTTTTCAAAGTATGCATAATTACACTGGATACAACATCAACGTCTAAGCTTAGCTGCTTTTTGAAAAATATGTGAGATTGAAAAACTTTCCGTAAGAGTCTTATCTGTTTTCTGCAAGAAAGAGCAGCACACTAAATGAGATGTTATGAGATGAATGAGATGAGTTACAGCTGTTCTTCACAAGAAGTGCTAGAATGAGCTGTTCTTTGCAAAATGTGCGAGACTGAACTGCTCTCTACAAAGGTCTGTTTTCTGCAAGGAGTGTTAGAATGAGCAGCATACCAAATGAAGTGTAAGGTAAAGCTGCTATTCTGAAAGAGGTGCCAGAATGAGTTGCTCTCTGCAGGGAATGCTAGATCTCAGTGCCGCATGTAAGACGTGTAAAATAAACCTGCTCTCCGCAAAAACTACAAGAATGAGCTGCCTGCTGCAAGATTTGCAAGGTTTAGCGAATGTCTGCAAAGAGGTGAGTGGAAGCTACCCTCTCCATAAGCTGCACCGATGCTGAAATGGGCTACAAACAACAATGAGGTGTACGCTTTTTGAGGCTCTATACAACAGGAGAGCAGTTGAGTTGAGCTGCTCTCTGCAAAGAAATTGGAGTCTAAGCTGGTCGCTCCAAAAAAGCTGTAAGATTTAGCTACTCTCTACAAAAGTGCTAGAATGTGCCATGGTGCCACACACGGCAAGAAGGTGTAATCTTTCTGAGGCTTTTTGCAACAGGGGAACAGCTGAGCTGCCGTTCACAAAAATCATGATCATGAACCTGATTGCTGAAAGCCTGGGTTATCATGATCCCTGCTTTGAATATTTTCAATCTAAACAGATCTACACATAAAAGAAATGACTTCAAAGGCAACTATCTTATCTCGAGCAATTGCAAACGTGGTTAACAGCGATTGACTACATAAGCTACGTCCAGGCAAGCTGAAGCTGCAACCAAAGAATCTAGCACGATTGCCCAATGTGCATTACTCTCAATTAAGCAAAATATTTCTCGCACATACCAGTCATTCCTTAGCATTTTATTTCAGAATGACATTAATCCTGTGTACAGAAAATATTTGAGTTGACGTAAACAGAAGATTTTCTTTTCGATTTTCAAAGTAAACATCGGAGAGTTCCCTCACACAGGAACGAAGATTTCTCAGGATTTGCACTCGAGTGATAGAGCAGAAACTGCGAGAAATCGTAACTTTGAGCCCCCCCCCCCCCCCTTAGCTCCCTGCAACGCCTCCTGAAATGAGGCAAAGCTTGATATTTTCTTGATTTATCGTTTCCAAACGCTTATGTAGCCAAATACTTCCTTAAGTCAGAAATCACGATGACGTCATTTTAGGCAGTTTCTGCTAGCTGGGGAACTCAGCTTGGCAAATGAAACTTGATAAATAAAATATGACAATTTTTCGGTTTACTAATTCATTCAATACTTTGTTTCCCTGTGGTCTATCCCTATCTTTTTAGTTTAGGAATATTCAAAGGAAAAATAAAGCAGTTTTCCATTCCTTGCACTTGTTAGCTTTGTTCCCTTTATTTTTGGTATTTATTAGCTGATCCTTATTTACGTCATAGTCTTACATATATATACTTAGCTACCTTATTTACCAACGTCCAATGAAGTATGGGGAAAAGCAACCAAGGGTAGAGGCAATTTGACATGACAAATGCCGGCCAGCAAATTCTACCTGCCTGAAGTTTGTTTCAACAAGCGCACCATTCCAATGATCAAAGCCATTTCCAAATACATTTGAACATCAAAGAGAGCAACAACAACAAACACACAATCAAAGTGGTACCACCGACCATGCACAGTAGAACAGTGTGACCCTAAGTGTGACCTGGGCCATTGCAATGAAATATGCAGTTGAGTAACTGTAAAGCACAGTAGTTCCAAGGAAATAAGATCGACAGAATTAGAATGGCATGTGTACGTTAATTAGTTCGAATTTTGCATCCCATCAGCCAATTTCAAAGATAGCCTAGAGGCAAACCGTTATGTTTAAGCGGCTTGTTTGAAAACAAATTTAATCTGGGAATGCCAAAGAATACGTGACACCCACCATAAGCAAGACATTCAACTCTATCTCAAGGAATATCTAACCAAATCAAATTTTCCAGTAATGGCATGGGACCAATCAGATCAAGCAAACTAGATTTGTGGCGTCATGCTGGCCGCAGGCTGATAACTAATTTGAACTCTTTAATTGTAAAATGTATAACGGTCGGGAGAATACAACAAGCCTAGCTCGTTTTGATTCATGGATTCAATGTGATAAGTTCAAATCACATCATGTCACAAGATGCAAGTAAAGATTTGAAATCGGTGAACTTGTTCAAACGTATTTGCTGCCTATGATCCCCTCCTCTATGAGAAACCCTTAGATCTTCACCAGTAAATCAAACTCAATTAAATTTTCCTTTACTATCAAGCAACTTAAGAGTACGACCATTTACGGCCACCAAAAACTGTCAGGTTCCCGTCCGACAAAGAAAGATCGAAAAGTCACACATTTCATATCAACGAAAGGTAACCTAATGCGTGAACAACAGTAGCAAAAAGGTTTCAGAAGCCTTGTTTCGCATGATTTATTTCCAGAGGATTTGACAGTGGTCCTGCAGATCTCTTCTCGCCACAATCTAATATCACAGAATAGCTGTTTGGGAACATGAAGGCATAAGTTTTCAAATTTGATGCAACAGTACATCAACCAAATGTTTCAGATCAGAGCAACCTTTACAAGGCCTCTTAACAAAACTTTATCTCTCTACTCTTTAACCCCCCTGAAAATAAGTTTGTGGCCTTCTTTCGATATATCTACCTGTACAACAATTTCACAGCATCAACCCAGGTGATCACTGGTTCCTGGAAATTTTGACAGAACACTTTTTGCAAGAATTATGCAAACCATTTCTATAAAACATCCTTTCAATATTTCAAAACTAGGGGAGGAACATTTTTCAAAATCTCTTATACTCTGTATCGGAATTAAATTTTGAACAAGACGTTAAGCAACGGAATCACGTTTCAAGTTAAAAGCAACGTTTCGTCACAGTACGAAATGCCTTAGATATCAAAGTCTTTGAAAGTTTTAGGGCGTGTTTCTTGAATCAGCTTGAGCTTAAAGCGAACTTCATTCATCACTGTCATGTGAAAGATGTTTCTCATGTTCTCATGACTTGGCAGAAAGTAACATGGGGTAACATCGTGATCCGTTCATTAAAATTTAGCAACCTGTGGACCGTTATTAACAACCCCCTACCAAGGAATTAGACGGATTAAATATAAATAGCTACCTTAAGGGAGGCCAGACTCAACCGCTTTGTAAAAAACCACATCGAATAGTGAAAAACGGAAAAAGTTGCCATGCCACTTTCTGAAAAGTTGCTATGATACGAAATTTTCACTTCTAATTTTCATTACGTAAGATTAAGGTAGTCTAGGATTCGTTAAGCCAGTAGACCAAGTGATAAGATTGTGTGCGGTCTTGTTTTGTCTTGTTGGCAGTAAAAATAGGGTTGCTGTGGGACTCATGGAAATGTAGTTTCCCGCCATTTTAGCCTTTGCAATGTCAGCAACGTAATCACATTTTCGAAAATTAGATCATAGAATCGATCAAAGAAATTAAGAAAGAAAATAATTAATTTACGAATATCAGTTAACCTTGCACATGTCGGAGGGAGATTTTGAGGTACAAATTATGAATAGGATGGAAAAGAAAATAAGCTATTTCTCTTGGGAAGCTTTACATGTAGGCAATGGCAAATTTCTGTTTCATCTTATTATCGATTCCTGATCGGTGCAAAGTGTGTATTCACAATTGATATCCTACCAGACTGATTTCAAGTTCGTAGTAATCGCTATCGATAGACTGATGGACGCTCAAACTAAACCAGTTTGAGGGGAAAAATTGTTGTTGTTGTTGTTGTTGTTGTTGCGATAACTGGGGCGATCTCGTGAGTCTAACCTTTTACCTATCCTACGAAAGAGTCTGGATTGAGCGATATTTCTATACATTTTCGTACTAAAGGTTCGATTGAGTGGCGTTAGACATTCTATTACTGTCGTTCACATTCGAGAATTCCACAAAATGTTTCAACATATTGTCTGATTCAGACTCTTTTCAGCATAGCTCTAAAAGGCCTATTAATGAAACTTTTCAATGAAAACGACTTCCACAAAGTTTGAAGACGTCATTTCAATCTAGTTTTCCTTTCCATGAAGCAATTGTGTAGATTTTCAGGAGGTGATAACGAAATATGAAAGATCCCAGAATTTTCAACATTTGTTAACTTGGAAACTTTACATCCTTATCAAGAAAATCTGATAGTTACTATGTATATTACCCCCATCTTAACAACATATGTATCTCTCTGGTTTGATAAATCACTTGGCAGTAAGTTATCTTAACCCTCTGACTTTGCAGCCAGAACAATCAGGTGTGGACGGGGTTCAATCCCAGGTAGAGCTCCACCACTAGATCGTTATGATAATGGGTCGCGGACTCGAGTAGGTAGTCTCACTTCTGCGATCCCAGCGCTTGGCGCTAAAAACCAAAACTTCACCTTCATCATCGATCAATCAATGTGAATCATAATGTGCCTCACAGCATATATTCGCAGATCAACCCTTTGTGATTTTACCTGACGAGCTGCTGTGACTGAAGTCGTACGGAAGTATTCAGCGAACAGATCAACTGCGTAGGAGAATGTTGACGTTATCATGTGAAAGTAACAGCACTTACCTCAGTCGAACTGGGACCGTCAAACATAATTCCACGAACAAGTCTTTCATGTATTGCTTATGAATACCACTTTGCAAATTATTCAGGCCTGCAAGAAAAGTAGCAATGATGCAAAATCCCCGAGAATTGAAAATACTAGGATACCGTGGGGTCATAAAGAGTTGAAGTGGGGCAAAACGGACAACTGACAAACAGCATGGATTTCAACTTTATTGTCTTTTTGCTGCAGAAAATGTTGTGAATGTTTAGCTTACAATTTCAGCTACAGAATGATATTATTCATTGGCAATATCTTTCTGCTGTAAACTATTTGCAAGATATTTGTTCCACAAAAGAAAAGGCAAACACGACAAAACACATGAAGGAACATCTGATAAATCTCATGGTTCAACCATCAAACTGCTCGTTCCCACTACCTTATATTGCAGATGATAACCAGCAAAGCATACAAAAGCAACTCGTTACCTTGCAACAGATTTGGCAGCAGCGGCAAGAATTCTTGATACAGCAAATCATGGCTTCCTGCAAGAATAAGAATATTTTGCAAATTAGTAAAAACCGTACTCTTTCGATTTCAAGAAATAATCCTATCGCTGTTTATACAAATTATAGAGTCCTACTACTGGGCACTTGCATTTTTCATTGTGGAGAGTTTAGAGTGTACTGTGCAGGATGTTAGGGCACCGACTGAAACGTAGATTCGAGAAACCTTTGCATGAAAAGGGTAGGGTAGGGTGGGGTAAAGTGGGTCTATGGGGTAAAGTGGGTCCATTAAGCTTTTTTCTAAAAAATCTTTCCTCGTCAGATCAATGAAAGGTTGGCTACTTCATTTGTAACGTCAACATAATCAGCTGCCTTTTCATATAAAACATTCGTCTTTGATTTGTCTCAATTCATGTAAAAAAATTCTTACTGACCGGCGGCCTATTATGGAAGAATTTCAGGGCCTAGAACATTTTCTCCTGCCACTACCATTTAGCATTTCTGGTTCATTAAATCAACATGAGGTGAAAATTTGTTTATCTACGAATGAAATAGCGTTTATTTCAAAGTCATTGAAGAGCTAATTCTTTTTCTGTATCTTTTTTACGAAATGGGGTAAGGTGGGCCGTTAATTGTTTAAAATTTCAGACTTGCACAAATCCTACCGAATTTTCGTCGCGGGAACAGGGTTGCTTGCGACATAAAGCAAAAATTAGCATTTTATCGAACAGAAATTAGTTGGGAAATATGATTCCATCAATTAGTTTCGAGAATAGACATGCTGTTCTCACTGGTCGGGAAAAGTGTGCCTAATTTAGTTGCCTGAAAAGATAGTTTTTATTAAATATGTAACTGCGTCTATCAGAGCTGAGACTTTTTGGCAGGGAACAAGAAGCATTGAATGTCAATCAAACAAACAATTGAGTGTGTTTGTACTTTGCTGTCGTTTTACCAGCTACGTATTCTGAGCTTTTGCTCTATGTAGACCCAAAGTACCCCCAGCCTACCCTACTAAAGAACATGGCGATCATCAGAGATTAAACAGTGAATTTATTGACAAGGAGATTGGTTGCAGAAATACAGACCAGGCCATTCCAAAATCAAGATAAATTCATTAAAGTAGAGCAAGTGAACTTCAGTGGACGTGACCATCCAGCTCCATCCTTTAACGTTGTCCCTGGTTGATAGAAAGGTTATTTCAACCTGACCCCTAGGTCACTGCAGAGGTCAGATCCCATGCCTGAGGCAAAATCAACCAAAAGCCTGTTTTCTTTAGAAAGTCTGCTAAACATCCTACGCAGGGATTTTGGTGTAAATTCCTGGTGACGAAGCTTATTGTGTTAACGAGCATGACGTTCTGTTATGGTCTTGTGGCCCGAAGAGAAGTTGAAAAACAAGTAATAAAGCTGAGGATGGATTTTCATATCTTCTGCAAACAAGATTAATTCTTTAAATCAAGTATGTCTCTTCTTAATGGCTCCGTTAAGGACCTCGTGAAGGGCCTACGCATTGTATTAGCAATGCCCATCTAGGAGTAATCCGGAATTAAGGCTGAAGTGGGTTTGTTTAATAGAGAATCTAAATGCCTATCTTCTGCCCACTATATCTGTTCCGCTTCTTTTCCGCCAGGTAAGCCTATTCATAAAATCAAACTCTACAAAAACGACAAAAATGATTAAAGAAATCGATACTTGAAAGAGATCATGCTAAGCCCGAGACTATAAACTAACTTAAAAGACCCACGTACCTGGCTCGAGAGAAAAGAAAAAAATCTATGATCTGATTTGTAGGTTAGATGCACAGCTCTTTTGAAATTTGTCTTATTTGTGCTGTGTGTGATTTTGAAATTGCTCTTAAATTTAAAGTAAACCGTTTTACGTTCCACCTGTAACGATCTGAAGTTTTTTGTAAACTCGTTTTTGCAACTTTTATATGCAACATTCGACCTGACTTCATAGGCCAAGTGGTGTGATTTTGAAATTGCTTGCACTTGCAAAGCAACATTTTTGAGTTCTAAAATAGAAGACCATGAATGATATTTTGTAAACTTTCGAGAAATCTACGCATTCATTATTCAATCCACTTTTCTGATCAGTAAGTAACAGAAACCACGATACAGGCAGGCCTCGTATTAGTGGTATTTTAGTGAAATTTTTTCCAGTTCAGAACTTTAAAGTTGAGATTTTTAGAGATTGTGAAATTGCTTCTATGTGTAAAGAAAAGTTTCTGAATTCTAAAAAAAGAAATTAGAATATTTTAAAAACTTTCAAGAAAGCTGTAGATTCATTCTTCAATTCACTTTGCAAATGAGCTAGCAAAAGATACTACGACAAAAGTGACCCATATCAGTGGTATTTTAACGAAGTTTCTTCTACGGTATGTCTCAAATTAGATGTCACCTGCAAATGCACACGAATAACAACAATAGAAGTGCTTTTCAAAGGAATTTTGCGTTATCGCAAATATTAGTGACATCTAATTTGAGAAAGAATCTCAATTGGTGGTTCGAGTTTCCACCCTACCGAACCTGCAACAAAGTGTGATGAGAGAGAGTCGCCAACTCTCTGTAATTCCAGGCTAAAGGAATCATGAGGTGGGTTCACATCGAGAGGAAGGACCAAGACACTGCCTCTATGAACTTATTGTCAATGTCCTGAAACTACCTTCAGATGCCAGGTAGAAATACTGAGAATAGAGAATACAGTAGATATCCGCGAATAAGAAGCACTGTTCTCAATCCAAGCCTATTGTTTAAAAACAATGAAGCATTGTTTTCATATTGTCACCTCAAAAATTGAGCATCTAAGTTTGTTATGTGTGCGTGTCATATTCATGGGTCCCTACTGTAAATGATAAGAAAACTAACCTCCGCCAATGGAACGGAATAAGGCTCTTAACAACAAGAAGTAGTTGTATGGCTCCTTCGCAGACATTGCCAGTTCCATTGATCGATTGACAATCTCGTGCAAATGAGGCTATAATAAAAGATAGGGTAAAGTATTAGTGATCAAGAAACATTCATCATTTCCCATAAATGAAATGATGGAAAGCATAAGGTTTTTAAATAAGATTTAAGTGATAATTTCTTCATTATTATCATCAACTCATTTGCCAGTTCCATTGATATCGATAGGGTAAAGTATTAGTGATCAAGAAACATCGAATGACAAATTTTAGAAGTATCTAACTGACAGATACAAAAAGCAATAGTGAAAAGAAAGTTAGTGAACTACATATTGGTTCCTGCAGTGAAGGGTTGCAAAAAATTCTTTCAACAGGGAAATAGTTCCATAAAACGCTTTCGATGGCAATAAAATGATTCCATGTGCCATAAATGAAAACAAAATGTTCTTATAATAATTAATGAAACTTCGTAGGTTTCAACTTACAGGATGCTTACATATTTAGGAGAAATGTCAATGGTAAATCAAAACTGTTGAAACTATTATGTACTGAATTGAAACGCCGTTCCTTAAAGAAAAGCGTTCAAACTTCCTTAGAATTGAAACGCCGTTCCTTAAAGAAAAAGCGTTCAGGCTTCCTTAGAACTGTTAAGCCCAATGAAAAGAAACAGCAAAGAAAGTTCTAATATTACCTTGAGCATTTGTTCATTTTCCTGGGCAAAAAGTGACACTGAGCCAAACACAAGCTTGAACAGTTTCAGGTACAGATTTGACTTTTCTGATTTTGCTAAAATGACAAATCATGGTCACAAATATGCAATGAATAGAAAAATGAACCATTTGATAACATATAATATATATGATTTCCAATTTGACAACGAAGCAAACGAGGAAGAGTCAGACTTTATATTAAAATCAAGAGGATTTGGGAGTCTTGTAGTAGGTTGTATTAGTGTATTGTTCATTCGTACATTGATTGTTTTGTTTACCTTAGGGTTATTGTTAATGTATTGTACATTCTTCGATGTATTTAGATGTGCTTGTTGACAATGAAATTGAAACTGGCTTTAGGTCACATTAAACTGGATTTCGACACTGCCCAAGAAACGTGATAGAGTGCCCGAGAAACGTGATAGAGTGCCCGAGAAATGTAATCCCTCTCGCTAATCTCAACGTAAAGACCTGATAAGAGTCGAAAATTGATGAAAAGATAATGAAACTTTCATCCAGCTTATCATCTGGTCACTGAACTTAATTCCATTCGATTTATCCGCCAGGAGATATTTGTTCTGAGATAGAAATAACAAATGAATGTAACACCATAAATCTTTTTGGAAAAGGTGAGAATGTGCAAATATTGCTATCATTTTCCTTCACTTGCGGAATGTCAGCTGACGAGTTTCCTCGATAAATGTGGGCAGAAGTATCTCGCTAATCGATCTGACAGTCTGCATATTTTGTAGCACTCCAAGACGGGAACTAACTTCAAGAGTATTGGGTTTCAGAGGATTAAAAAACCGTAAACAACATCGGTCAACTTACTTCCCATATTCTCTAGTTTATTGAGAAGGAAACGGACAAGGATTGTCGCAAATGTTGCTGATGTATGAGGGTTAGCCAAGAATGAATTCGGAATGATCTAGAACAAAAAGTCAACAATTATTTTTTTTCAAACATTTCCAATCATTGGAACGTGCAAGGCACAGAAACCTGAAGAGCTTTCCTCCAGAAAAAGCAATAGAAAGTTATCAAGGCTTGTACGTTATAATACGAAGGAAGACTGAAGATGGGTGGGCGTCCATTCCAGAGGAGAAAAGTTCTAAATATCATTATTGAACAAATATTGTCATATGACCAGCCGTTATCGACCAACTGTGACTTGCTTTAGAGTCAGAAAATTTATCTAAAATAGCTGCACTATTGTGAGACTCTTACCTGCAAAGCATAGTTGCTATGAATTCTGTCAACCAAATACTGAAAAAAAAATTCAAGCGCACACTTAAAAATGTGTACATGAACATGAAGCTATTGAAGTATCTCCTTGACATTGGCCAATGTACATTCATAAATCAACATCCGAACATCAGTAAATCATGCAATAGTTTTCCCACAATGTTTTCCACAAGTACCCTGAGAATTATTTGAAATAGGAAGCAAGCTGAAGAGATAAGAAATTAATCATCACTACTACCACTAAATGTCGAATTTAAACATGATTTAAAACACCAAGAGGTATTTGAAATTTGCTATTGACAAGATGTCATCAAATTAGTTCGTTCTCTGAAGATTACCAGCGTAAATGGAAAGCGCTTCCCAGATAACATATCTAACAGCAGTTGGCATGCCAAGTTTTCGCTCTGGCTATAACAACATTGTAAAACATTCGATAAATTCCCGAACTGTTTCATCTGGCATCTATTTTTTCAGACATGCTTCAAGTTAATTGTTAAATGCTACAGGGTTCTTATGTAATTCTATACCCCCCCCCCCGTGGTATCGCTGCGCAGTATTTACTTTTTTTGTAATTCTTTTGAGCAAAAAAAAGGTACGTAGAATGACCAGTACTCTTTAAGGACAAGTCCAGGGTTGGAATAATCGTTGATAAAATGAAAGATTACAATGTTGTGAATAGTGTGTAGTACAACCTTCTCTCTCTTTTCTCTGCGAAATTGCGCATTTCAATCTGCGAAATGAGCGAAATGACGTCATTATTCATGACGTCATCTCGCTTACTTCGCCTTCGACCTGAACGAGGCTGTTTTCCCGCGAAACTCTCAAGTAATTTCCGACGTCACAATCGATCCTCCAAACCGAGGCTAGCCTTGTCGCGTACTTTTACAAAATGGCGACGACATTGGGCCTAACTTACGAAATGTTGTACGAATTTGCAACAGAAAGAGATCTCAAAACTTGAAAAGAACTCACAATTGGTGTTCGGCAGTTGGTAAGTTTGCTTTTTGACATTATTTGTAGAAACCCCGGACTTGTCCTTTAAAGCTGAAGCCTAAAATCTCCAAAACAGTAGCAATAACCTTGGTAAAAGATTCAAAAGTTTACATGAAAATACCTCAATTGTTGCAGTAAAAACTTCTTTGAACGTTGCAGTATTCAGCATTGTGAACTGAAAAAATCAAAATCAATCAAGCAGGAAAGAAGAATGTGTCAGGTGTTTTCGTCTTGATAAGATCATTTATTCTTTTAACAAAAAAATCAAAACCAAGAATGAAAGCTGATTCAACTGTTGTCTCAATTTTCTGCGATGTTGATTGCAATTTTTGTGAAAATGAAAGGTTAATTTTTATGAATAGCTGAAAAGTACATAGTTTATGATTGACATAGAAATAATGTTTGATAATATCAACGTAATCACAGAATGAAATTTGGCTATTAGATGAGGGAACATTGGGAATAGGAAAGAAATGTCAGCCTATTAAGACATCACCTTCCGCCATTAGTGAAGAGAATAAAGTGTCCTATATAACTGATACAAATAACAAAAAATTAGTTACTTACAACTCCAGCAAAATGCTCCAGTATCTCTTTTTCTTCTTTCATTCGTATTTGTTGAGGTGAGCTAAAATAAGTCCAAAAAGCAAATGACTTAAGCGTTACATGATAACTAATTAATCGATGGTTAAATTCCTAGAAGATTTATAGCCGTCTACCTTTCACTACTAATCTACATGAACAACAACTGAACTTTTAAATTGACTTATTCTCTACAGCATGAGCAGCTACGCAAGCTGAATAGGGAAAAGTCAATTGCAAGCTAAAGTTGCAGTTTACATGCCCATAAGTGGTAAGACAAAATCTTCATTTACTTTATTCAATTTCAACTAAACTTTTGTGTGTACTTGAAATTTCAAGACATACTTCGCCATTTTGATGAATCCATTTCCAGTTGGGTTTACAGAAATTTGATACACATCCAATGCTTCCAGTGCTGAAAGAAACAAAGCAAAATGTATCATCGAATGCGAGAGAAATTTTCTATCTAGATTACATTTCCTATGTCAAAATTTCTAATAATTTCTGTCAGCGTATTCTAAGTTTAGTAGCAAGTGCCTATAGCATACGGTTAAAAATCATTCGAAAAGGATATGCTATGTATGTCTGGTTTGAAAATCTATTACAGTTTGCCTCAAATAAAAGGCCACGTTAAATTCCTGCAAATAATAACGATTGCAGGGTTTTTCATGAGTGACTTTGCGTTATCGCAAACCTTTGTGTGACACCTAATTTGAGACAGAAATAAGAAGAGAAAACTTACCATATTTGAGCAATCTGATGAAAATCTTTGTTTCGCTTGGTAAAAAGACTTTATTTCCTTGAGGATATACTGGTATCTGTACATCTGAAATTTAATATAACAAGTTAAAGCAATATTAAAGGCAGAATCAATGTGCGATAGACACCTAATGAGGTTTGCAATTAAAGGATATGGCAAATCTGGAAGGAAAAATTTGCAAAAATTTCTCCAACACTTTCCAAAAGATCCTGATAATAATAGATAGCAAACGTTAATGGCAACACATAGAGCAAGGCAACTCTTTGGAAATCTGACAACAATTTTAAGAGAAATCTACAAAGCAACGTTACATATTGCAATTTCTCTAGATCGGCAAGAGTTCAAAAATACTGCCATTTTCAGTAGCAATGCAAACTTCACTTAACTAAAATTTTACAAAAGAATTAGAAGAACTTCATCAATAATTTTACCTCCAGTTGTGAGCTTGCATGATCCTGCACCCCAAGTGATAGTTTTAACACCACAAACCAATGTTTTCACCATTTCACGGTAATCTGCTACAGACAAATTATCTTTGCTTCCAGAACCTAACAACAACATAGAACACCAAACTTAGCAAAAAAATGAAGTAAAAGTAAAGATGCAAAAAATAATTTCTTGAGAAAGAAAATAACACAACGCAAACACTCGGTATTTTGACCTGATCAACTTTTGGATATTTTCAAAACCTTGCATGAGTTCTTTTTTTCTATACATATATAAATATATATACATATAAAATATTTCAAACACAATTTTACAATACACATTACGAGCTACACTACTTACAAAATTACTCTACAATACTACTAGGACGATCAACCCCAGGGAGCAAAAGGCTGTGTCTACCCCGAGGCCATTAAATACAGATAAGAAAAGAAACTACTTTAACGACAATTCCTACAAACAAGTTACAAAATCGGGTGGCTTATGAAGGGATAGGGTAAGTGAAAACAGAAATTCACTCGAATCGACCAATTTCATGGATAAAATGTAGTGTAAGCTCAAGAATATGTCTGTTCAGTGAATTGAGAAAATCTTTATCGCCATACAATAAAGTTGTAATAAAGCTTCATTTGCAAGATTTACATATCCAAGTGGTCGTACTAATGCAAAGATGCCAGCGAGGAGGTCTTGCCTTTGTACATCAAAACAAGGGTGTATTTTGTATTCAAGCATGTATTCAAGCATGTATTTTGGCTCACACAGTACATAGAAAATGCAATGTCACATGTTGGTGATTTATATAGAATGGACTTACCTCGCCACGAGACAGTCTGTAGAAAAATAAAGACGAAGGATTAGAAAGAAGCTTGAAAAATAAGAGAAAGAAATCAGACAAAAGAGCAAAATTGATGTATGTCCTCCATTAACAATCCTCTCATCTCAGGCAAGTAAATTACTTGAAAACTATCAAATGACACATTTTGACTATAAAGAGCTTGAATATTTCGAAGTTTTTGCAAGATTTTTCAGACATAAATATTTATCGAATTTGAAAGCTGTTTGCACATTCGCACGAAAAATAAAGAATTTATTGAAGCCGATGTTCTGAGACAAAAACAACATTGCATTGTAGTTGCTGTTGGTGTTTCCAAATTTCTCTTATTTGCAGTGCGTTCAACGCAATCAAAAACGTAGATGAGAGTCCTACCTTCTCTTTCGTGCTCTCCAATAACAAGCTCGATGGTTTCTCGTCAGTTTTAGTTGAGGCAACTGTGACACTGTCTGAAGGTTGACTGCAAATCAATTTACAAAGTTATCAGAAAGTTCTAAAACATTGTGGCTAATCAAAGGTAACTTTTAGACTAATTTTAAATTTCGTTTTTCTTTCAAAGTAAAGAATACCCGTCACATATATTTCATATATGGGCTGCTGCACAAAGTTTTTGCAAATATCGAGAATCCTGACAAAAAGATCCCCACGGTTTTATCAATCCTTTTGGCAAAGTGCAAAGATGAGGAAAATCATTGATCCACATTTTCAGAGCCTAACTGAGGTCTTGAAACCTTTGCCATAGGTGAAAGACTGGAGATACAATTTTAAATCGTATAACCCAAATACACAAGAGTTGTGTAAAAAGCTGCGCTTACCATTTTTCGAGAATAGCAGGTATATGATGTTTTGCTGTTGTTTTGAACTTCCTTACAAAGACTTCAAGCATCTTCATTAATATTTCTCTCCCCTGTAACAAAGATAACAGCAATTCTACTTGATACAAAGTGCCAACAAAATAAAAAACAGAATCTATATTCTACTTTCAGCTTGGCTCTATAAACATGCAAACATTTATCCATCTTTGATACTGCTATCGGGTAACACTGACCCATGTCATCAAACTGTGCCTCATAACTATTTGGTAACTACGTCTTCATAAGTTTCCTTGGAATCTTTGTCTTCCTAGGTCTTCCATTTAGAATTCTGAATGAAACAATGAAAATGGTAACCAAGTAACGCCACGAATTAGACCTCAAAAACATTCTCTCTGCATGGCATCAGTTCCAAATCTTAAAGAAGCTTGGTATAAAATTGTATGATCTATTTCTTTGAATCGAATGGCTTGCACGAAATTTTAACTCCCTTGCTACAATTCTACCTGGACTTTTCAGAAATCTAAATCAATTTTTGAAAATGCAGCGTATTTCATATTTCAACTGATCTAAAAATGTGACGTTGTCAGTTTTCTAATTCGTAAACCAGGAGAGTGAAAGATTTTCGCTTGATACCATATTTTAGACTTTCATAAAGTATGTTTTTCTTAATCATTCTATGTTTCCTCAAAGATTTTAGAAATTAGGATGGTTTCAAGATTTTCTCGAAACTTTTCTTGAATTCTTAAAAATAAAGAAAAACCCTCTAATTCTGAAAATATCAAATATTTCACAAAAATCCAACCGTAGAGTTAAAACAATGTAGGCAAAGTGTTATTCAAGCCATTCATTTCAAAGAAATAGGTCATCGAATTTTACATCAACCTTTTTTTTAATTTGGAACCTATGGTCCTCTGCACGGGGCAAATATCCAATGATCCCAGAGAAGAACAAATTCAAACTAAAAACTAGAGCTTTTAAGTCACTTCCTATAGGGCTTTCCACAAGAACAGATCTCCACCACGCTTTGCAATGATAAATCAATATAGTTGTAAAAAGTATACACACCACTCCTTGTTCGTCACTCTTTTGTCGTATACAATCAACCAGATTCAACAGCAACTAAAAAGAAGAGAAAGACTTAGATAAAGGGACCGAAGTTGATGCTCAATATATCCTTTCGAATCAAGTCTGAAGCCCTGATTCTGAAAAGCTAAAAAACATTTGAGTCGCCTAGGTTCTTGATTGTTTGCATTGAAAAATCCCTTCATTTAGCCTAGAATTTCATCCATTGCAAACTTTTTGCTACATCGTTCAATGGTCTACCAACTTCTTTTGGAAGTGGATGCACACATATCCGCAGCATGCAAGATGGTAGAAACAAATCATTTTCTATAAACTCAGTAGACTTATCAAAGAGCAATTGTCACCCAGAGTCCCTTGCATGCATGCTGCCATTTCGGACAGACTAAAAAATCAAATTTGGCCTAAGCGGAAAATACAGATACAAAGAAGGACCGTGGGTGACAAAAACTCTTTACATCCTACAGCTCCATCATTGTGGCTGTAATCCCAAAATACCAATGATAATCAAAACATCCAATAAACAAGTTTTAATCTTAAAAGGACAATTAATTTGACAAACAATTGAAAAATGTACCTTGCAAGACATTCTTTGAATACTTATAAGCAATGATTCATCATGAACATTCTTCGAAAAGAGATGCACAGCAAGTGCTAAGTTTGGTAAGGATAGCAAGGATCTGACATGATGTACAAAATCAGCCAACGTGCTGTAAGCCAAAGGACGCAGTCCTTCATTAACAGTCCATCCACTGCCTATCAAAACTTCTTCATCAAATAGCTGCTCAATGTGAGGAACAAATTCTAAAAGGGAAGAGATAATACTTCTTTTATACAGCTCCGTTGCTCTTTATTGCAGCTATTAACTTATTTTCTTTCCTTTCAGGGTATCAGAATAATTTGTTTCTCTTGCAGAATTTACTAGTTTTCTTCATTATTACAGGTTAATTTGGCCATTATTCTTTCACAGGTGTAAAAAGTTTTCTTTCACAGATTGCAATGTCTGATGTTGCGTTTTTGGGTGTATAACGATGAGTCCCTTATTTTCTAAGGCCATTTTCAAGTAATCCTCTTCAGTTAAGACTGCAATTTTGGGGATTGTTTAAATAACTTAACTTCAATTGGAAATTTCGGAGCCCGAATTCGGATTTAATTCCCAGAGAGTTTATTTGATTGGCACCGATTCTGAATAACGGTAGACTTGGTAGACTCGGAGTAGGTTTAGAAAGCCCTCTGAACCTTCAGCTCCAAAATGTAGAAGGTTTGACAGACTTTAGAAAGTTTCTCATTTCAACAGGTAAAATCGCACCGACCGCCTTTAACAGTTTTGCGCTTGACAGGAAACCATTTTTCCGTCTCTCCGGAGTCTACCGTTTTCAGAATTTTGAAGGTCTGGAATTACCAATCAGAGACACCCTGTGTTTATTCTACGTTGTCACAACCTACCCGGTGTCCCAAAATGATGATTATTGTTTGATTGCTTACATGTCCATAACCAATGAACCGATTTTCAAAATCTTTGTTTTAATTGATTGCCCGAAGGCTAAATTGTATTGTAAGATGTTGGTTGTGGTTTTACCAGTTTTTGAAAATGTGTTCATCGGTTGTGGACATATAAGCAATCAAACGATAATACATCATTTTGGGATACCCGGTAGTTCGTTGTATTCATTTTCATGACGATAATAAATTTTTCAAATTTCATAAGGTACATGACAGTGAAATATTTTTTTTCATATTCAATCAAAAATTTTACAATACAAGATTCCATTTAACGCTACTTAAAAGCAAGTTTACGATACTACAAAGACGATACCTTGGATAGCAAAAGTCTCTGGCAAGATCAAATAGAGCATTATATACGGTAGTAGGCTTGATAATCGAGCTTTAGTGATCTTTTAAACGGAAGTATTTTCTTTGGAACGCCCGGTACAACTTTAGAAAAAAGTCTGCATCACTAGAACTTATGTAGCTTAGAAATTTAGATAAATTGGCATCACCTTACGTCACTCATTCCCATTAGCGTTCCACAAGCAGGTGCATCTTATCATTTCAAAATTCTATTTGAAAAATTAATTAAAAGACAGCTTACTTGCTCTTAACTCTGTTCCCAGGATGTGCTTTGCAGCGATTAAAAGTTCTTTCCGCAGATGAGCGACTTCCTACGTAGAAATGAATTGAAATCAGATTAGTTCGCGTAAAATAAGGATGTTCATTAAGACAACCAAAAGCTTAGCCCTGCGATATATTTGGCAAAAAGACGTCTTCAAGAAAGAGACTCTTAAATTGTCCTCAGCATTCCTGAGAGAGCGAGAAGAGGGACCCATTACTGTATTACCCCGCCACTAACTTACAAGAAACTGACTTATAAGAAACTGCAGCCTGCCAGATGGCACCATACTCATTGTCCAACATTTGGTTAGTATAACATTTATATAACATTTATAAGAAACCAAGCAACCTGGTTTTACAAAATAAGCTTCTTAGTGGCGGGGTAATACTGTAACTCTCGTAAAAATGTCATTCATATAGGATGGCGCATCATTGTCTGGAGATCTAAAAACCGACCTTTTTACTAAGATGCATTGCGTTCGAATTAAAGAACGTAATGCATCTTGTTAAAAAGTTCCTCACCGATATCTTCAGCGTTACCATCGTCTATTCCAAGAAACTTTTACCACTTTCACCACAAAATACAAATACCAAAGAGAAATCTACCTGTGGACAATAACGGAAAAGACCAAGCATCCCTCCAACCAAATTCTGTGATGCTTGTGCAACGAGTTCCTGTGAGGGAAATAAAGTTTACAAATTGGGCCATTTTTAAAAATAAGACTGCAATGCATGACGGTTGCGCAAGAGCCTTTACGCAGTTCATTACAGACTGATGTTAAGTACAAGACTTATGTTAAGAAGCTAAACAAGAAATTTTAAAGGGTTTTTGGCTTTTTTTTTTCATTTTTCTTTTGATTAAATTCGAGACACTTCTATTCATATTTATTGTCAGATTAACTGTAAATTAGGTTTTTAATTCGTAAAATTTTTGCACGGCCCCCTGCAAAGTAGTCTCTGCAGGCTGATGGGGCTACCGCGGTTAAAGAATAAAAAATGAAAATGTCGTTTCTATTCTTATGTGCAGTCGTCATCATCGTCATAATCATCAACAGAACTGAAGAACACTGCCTACCGTACAAAATAGGCGCACTGATAGTACCATTGAAGCTTTGTAAAATGTTGGCTTTCATGTCAGTTTCATAAATAAAAGAATACATTGCATAACGAAACGGAAAATGTCTGGCCAAATCCAGGAATGCATGCTCCTCGTTTATATAAAATAAGTACAATAGAATGTCTAACGTAAACATTCACCTGGAATATTTTGACAAAATAAGCCAGTATAGACAATGTCTTGATTTGAGCTGCTGTGAAATCTACATACACTTCTTTGTTGAAGTTTGGCAGTTTCCTTCAAAAAAGAGAAATTAATGACAACCAATATTGTAAGCTTCGTTTTCAACAGGTCATAAAAATTGATGCAAGTGCATGTATTGGCAAGTGAAAAAAGTTAACACGATTAGCGAGCTGTGGTATAAAAAGTATGTGACCGATATTCAAAAACTAACATTTCAATCTATCAGCTAAAGACTAACTTAGATGTGAAAATTTCAGTTGGTAAAAGCACTCATCTTTTGGACCGAGGAATTGGAAAAATGCTGGTGAGGGGTTTGTATTAGAATTCGAAGTTGGATTCCGGTCTAATTTTATCGTCGTCCTTGCTCTGAGAATTATCATAACGTTGCGTTTCCAAATCACGTTTTTTTACTGAAATAAAACACCTAGCAATTTGAGATTCTGTGTGACCTTAAATAAAACGAGAAAGAAAAGGATAAAAACCTTGCAGCCATAGTTGGTTGCAGTGTAATAGTATTCATAACCAACGCAATGAAATCACTGATCACTCCATGTACATTCTGTTTGTAAAGCTATACAAAGGAAAAAAAGGCATGGTAAAATCTTGCACGTTTGTCATCCAATAAATTCTATGAACTCAACGATATGCACATGGCATTTTGACTTTTCATAGAAATTTGATAAAAGTTCTGTTTTAACACAACTGATGACCGTATGGTTTATCAGGTAATTGGACGACAATTAGCTAAGATATATATAGCCACGAAACATTATGCCAGGAAGTTGTACCTGGGAGTTGATTGTATCAGGGGTCTGTTGTATTGGAATTCGACTGTTATAAACCTTTTGGCTATTCTGCAAAAGAGTCTGGATGGAGCAATATTTTTATACAATTTATACAACAGGTTCGATTGAATAGTGTTAGAGCTTCTATTGCTATCGTGCACATTCGAAAATTCTACAAAATGCACAAAGATTATCGTTCGATTCAGATTCTTTCGTGGAATAGCTGAATGCTCTATTGTTTATAGATAGAATAGAAGACAAAAGACAAACCTGATACATGAGAACAACAATAATTGGCAGTTCTGAGAGCACTTTCAATGATGATGTCGCTTTCGGGATGCAATTGGACTACAAGAGGAAACAGGCATCATTAATGTAAAGAACAGAATCTCAATGCTGCAGCTGTATGCAGTTTTAAGAATGATAGCCCAGATCTTATTTGCAGGATTCTGCTGTACAGTAATAATATAATTATAATAACTTCTTTATTTTAGGTTGGCTTATGGTCTAGCTAAAGTAAATTAATGCCAACCAAAACTTAGATACAGGTTGATAATATTGTTAAAACTACGTTACAAGGATATCAATCAGCCTACAACCATGCTACAACTACAGAAACCCTAGATTCTCAACATATCGTTTACACAATCAGCAGTTGCAAGAAACCTCATGGCTTTTGATGATTCTTTTGTAACTGTTCAAAGTCTGGGACTCTTTTAAGGAAGATGGCATTGCATGTCATTAGATCCAAGGAAACGTGCTTTTTCAATACCATACCCCATCGTGTTTGGTTTTGGTGCCAAAATATTTCTGCAACTACGAAGGGTGTATCTATCATCTTTCTCTTCAAAGATTTGATTCATGAAACTTGGATTGAGATTCCTCTGAGCTTTAAAGATTTCAGTAGCAAGCAATTGTAAATTTTTGTGGTGAACGGACACTGATACCAATAACAAAGACATGATTCTTTGTGAAAACTTTGGATGGGAGAAAGTAAATGGTTCTCATTCCTGCAACGAAAGATGAATAAGTTAACATCAAATTTACCTGTGATTTTCCCCCAACATCACTTGCTGATGGTGATTCTGGGACTTTCCCTCCACTGTTTACGTTTCCAATGACACCCTGAACTGAGTCTAAATTCTCTGCAGGCAACAAACCATCTGGGCCAACTGATACAACGACAAAATGAACTTTCTAAAATAAAATATTGAATATATAGTCATTCCGTAAAGAACGAAAACTGTGCCGTGTCACTAAATAACTCCGACTTTGCTGTGTATATTGTAATTCAAACAACAAGCTAGGCGATTTGATGAAGATTTCTTGCATCTCGAAATACTCCATTGAATATACTCAACCTATCAAAGAGTTTGGTTAGCCTCGATATTCAGTGAAAGATCTGTCGATTATTTCTCACAAGTCATATCACTTTTATCATCAGTTTCTTCTCTTATGAGACTAATAATCATATGGATACATTTTATCATTCAAGTTAGTAAAAATTTTGGACTACAAAGATATCAATCAATCAACTTAAAACACTGTTAATCACCACCATCAACCAAATGCTTAAATTCTTACTCGCTGATGTCGTTGCCTGACATCTAATGTGAGACAGACATTAACTTTTTCCTTTAGTTGTTTTCTTTCTAGAGTATTGAAATTTTTGAATTGTAAGTGCCTTTCATGGTGGGAACTCCGATCGCCTAGCGTCTATTCCTGCCATGATAGGCACTGCAACAGTAGATGTACTTTATGAGTTCTTATTTCAATGGATTCTTTATAAAAAAAATGCTTAAATTACGAAACTTTCAATTGGTGTTAAGATACTTACTGCATTGTTTGGTAACTCCTTATACATTCCCTTCACGAATGACAGAAACGTCTGTATCTGCGGATAAAAGAGAAAGAAGTCCAATAAAAAATAAAATATCTTCAAAAGTGAGTTTAATTATGTCTCTGCCAATGATATACAATAAACCTGAAAGTGTAAGTAAGATTTGCTTCATTACTATTTTGAAAACATGCACAAGAGGCTTACAAAGGACATAGAATAGCACTGCTTTATAAAATAATCATATGAGTAGTGATATAAATTTTACAAGAGAAGGCATTCATGTTTGCACTGTAATTGATAATGCAATTAAAAAGATGACAGTATTGGATTTGGTGATATTGCTAAAGACAGTAAAGAGAAGTTTTAACCAAGATCCTTACAGTCTGAAGGATCTTGATGGTTAGAATGGACTTCAATATGCTATTTCAGAAAGAACATCCTTTCATGATGATGTTGTGGTGGATATATTGTAGAATGAAAGTCATGGTCTTTGAAGAGATCATGATTTTCAAGAATCAGTAAAGGTTTATGAAAGTCATGGTGTTGTTGTTCTTAGTGATTAAATTCAGCTTCCATACAGAGCGCTGTGTTAGAGGTTCAAAGATATCAGGCAATTGAAATCAATGAAAACAAGTACCTCAGGCTGCATCTGTGGTCGATATTGCTTATGTAGCTCTATGATGACTCGAAGGGCCACAAGGACGTTCTCTTCATTTTCAATCTGTTCAAAACAAATATAATTAAAAAATAGAGACCCTTCCTGCTGTCTTTGCCCTCCAGAATTCATTATTTTCTTCAGATCATTCCATAAAACACAATATCATCCTTGCATGTTGTTGTCAATAAATCAATATTCTTTTTCGCAAGCAAAATATGCACACACATAAAAAACATCACCAAGAATATATCATACCTCAAGAAGCTCAAACATCAATGTCAGAATTGGCTAGAAAAGGAAACAATACAGGATAAAAGTTACTGACACATTTCATCATAATATACGCAGACCACATGGCAAAAGGTGTACAATTACTGTACAAATTACAATATTTCAAAAGAAAACAATAATGAATGTAAATGTGATAGGATATTTCAACATGAGATTCTGAGATTAAGGAATTTGAAATGATTGCAAATTTTGATGCTCCATGTCAACAAGCATACTGTATCTAAACTGCCTTCAAAGAGAAAATGAAGATCAATGATGGTAAATATCAGTCTTGACACAAAAATCAGAAGGAGCATTCTACATACCTTGACAAAAGGCTTTAGTTGTTCATTTGTGGGGATTCTGTGAATGATCTCCAGAAGCAATTTCCTGAACTCCTGCAAAACCAATCAGATTTATAAAAAACAGCAGCACAAGAAGAATGTTGTCCCAATCATCTATGTTAACACCATACAGGAGGGCAAGCATGACCAAAGTTTAAAGGAAAGTCGAAAAACCATAACAATTTAAACATTTGGTGACATCAAGAAATTATACGTTTCATGCCAATCATAAAAAAGTATAAAAAACTGCAAACCTTTATGATTTTCCAGTTGTTTCCTACTTATATCCTGTGATTATTATTTGAAATCAAACATTTCTCCCTATATTAAGAATGAAATAAATAGAAGAAGATCATGGATTGCCCCTTGATGACATACCTGCTCTGTTGTCTCTGACACAAATTGGGGCTCCCCTGAAATAAACATAAAAAGCCACTTTTAAATGAAACTTTAAGAAGCTACTGGCTTTTAAGCATATGATATAACTAAAAACTTGACCAATCAGAAAAACAAACGCACACAGAAACAAAAACAAATGCAGATCAGTCTTGCAGCTTGTTTAAAGAGATTTTCCACTTCAATAATGAGCCTCAAGATAAATCCTAAAATTCATATGCATGGTGAAAATAAAAGAACAAACAAAATTCTTTCTTGCTAAGCTATCTAAAATGCTTCAACAATCTAAAGTGTTCTGTAAATTCTCTTACCATCTCTCAAAGTCTGTATAAACTTTGGAATTCCATATTCAAGAAACGCAGAATAATGTGGAGATGCAATAATGTTCTAGGAAGACAAAAATATATAACAGTTTTTACTGGTTTATCATTGGTAATTAGTTTCCAATGAGGAAACAGTAGTGATTAGATTAATTTCCCTGGTTGGAAAGGAGCACTACTGTTGTAATTCATTTTTAAGGAAATGCTCAAATTAAGTTTCCCTTTTGCATTTGGTTTGTGCTTATGACAGTACAAGCCTTGCACACATTAACATGGTTTTCCTCCTAAGAATTCTTGTTTGAAAAAAATTACTGTGTTTAATATGGCTAAAGAATTCTTATCACAATGTGACCCTTAAGAAAAGTTCAGCTTGCAACAAGCTTGTGCAAGCTTGATAGAAGCATGATTTTGGCTTGAAGGAGTTTGGATGAGTATGTTAACACAAGTTTTGCTAGTTTGCACGTATGAGAGCTTGATCAAGCTTGACAATAATCTGATGTTAGAATTATTCTCAAACATACCACAATCAAGTTTAATTGAGTTTGCCTTCCATTTAGAAGATGCATGCTGCAAGCTAGCGCAAGTGGTGCACAATTCTTACTTGAATCAAGCTCTCCAACATATTAAAATCATACTCAAAACAACTTGGTATCAGGCTTGAAGCATGCTGCAAATATACTAAATATTTTGCTGAGGGGAAGCATTCTTTTCATGCTGATGTGCACAAGGCCTCTACTCAAGTTTGAAACAGAGATTGTTACAAGTGAATTATGAACATTGAAATAAAGAGTTGATACATATTCTACATCTCCATGGAAAACATTCAGTTGTACAAACATAGGTTGTGAACAAATGCAATTTATATAGCTAGGGTAATACAAGTAATACAAGTAATCAATAAATATGGAAACGAGTCTCTTTCGTATAGGGGTAGCATGGTTTGGAATCTGCTTCCAGACCAATATAAAGCTGTGAAAAGCGATGATGAATTCAAAATTAAAATCAGAAGTTGGAAGGGATCCGGATGTAACTGCCGCATTTGTATAATATAGCTTAATTTCAGACATTGTAAATAGGGTAGAGTTGGCCTTTATTAGCATCAGCTATCTCTCTAGCCAACTGTAAATAAATTGTATTATTATATTATCATTATTATTATTATTTCATAAAAAGTTTAAATGAAATAGAAAAAAATGTACCTCAAATCCTTCACTTATGTCTTGGGCAGCAATCAATCTGTTTTTTATTACTGAAAATAAAAAAGATTGGGATACTTCTTATGAAAATCTGATGGATTATCTGCAATCAGAGTGTATAACTGCTCATTTTCACAAGCCATTAAATTTTCGGTTAAAAACGGTAATGGTGGAACACAAAAAATTGAACAAGAGCCTATAAAATATGAAAAAATAGCCAACTGTACAAAATCGTTTTTCTCTTCAACATCTATTCCAGGAAAAATTTTATGTTTTCTAAAAAAAGATAAACTGAGCGGGAAATCACGTCAAAAAATAGAGTGCACAAGATTTTGCGGTCTAAACAACATCTCAGCTTTTTCAAAGATTTTTCAGACCTTATCTGAGATTTTCACAGATTTCAACATTTTGAAGAAATCCAAGACACCTCAAGACTTTGAGATTTTGCAAGATCTTTGAGGATCTAAAGAGTTTGTGAGATTTTTCAAAGAATTGTTAGATGATATTTTGCGATTTTGTATCATATGTTGGGGAGATTTCTGCGATTTCTTTAGAGTTTCTCTTAGAGATTTTAGGATTTCTTTGGGATTTGTAAGACTTCGTGAGGATTTTTCAATTTCCATGATTTTTCAAGAATTCGATTGCAAGATTTCAAGATTTTTTACATTACAGTAGCATACAAGATTTTTGGAGTGATATTCCCCTGAAGATAAACCTGCCAGAACTCACATTGTGTCTGATCTGCCAATACATTGGTATATTGATGAAAAGTATTGAAAAGATTGATGCTGTCTTGTGTTGACATCTTGCTTCGTTTAATCACCTACAATAAACAAAAATTATATTTATCTCTGTTCTTATCTCAGCTTTCAGTAAGAGCATCATTAAGCATTGTCATGCTTTGCATATTTTGCCAGAGTGAAATCCTTTCAGTGTGTGTTTCTTGATATTGGTACAAATATATACTTTTAAACATTATGCATGTTGGAAAGGATCAAACTATAGATGACTAGATATTAAATCTGTTCATCAGTTTGCAAAAACAACAGAAACAATTCAACTGTCTGCCTCATATAACTCTTCCACGTGTGCACAATGCAAGATGCACGCTGGCTTGAAGCAATCATGGGGCCACTATTCTCCTGCATGAAAATCCCTTAATTTGCAATGTTTAGCTTAGTATCATTGCTACCAGACTGAGAAGTTTGCAAAATGCACGCTTGGCTATTGTTTTAAAAACAACGATATGATTCTATTTCTTTTCTTTTGCACAAGAACAAAATAAACATGAAAGATCATCAGCGTGCAAAATAAAAAGCGGACTGGCATTGCTGTCAGTTGTATTAATCCTAGTTTTTAAATTTTCTTTTATTATGTTTGTATTATTCATATTCATTTATTCGTTTTGTTTGTCTCATCGTTTGTAGAACAATTTATATGAACTGAACTGGAAGCTGCTACACTGTCACTACTTACAAAAGTTATGCAACTTCAAGTCAACAACTTTAGGCCCCTTTTCCACTAGTTTTACCTGTGTGATGTGAGAGTTGCTTTATAAAATTCAGCCTTCCCTTGATTCGGAAGACAACTGTAGTTTATTCTACGCCTGCCTTAGGAGAACAAACCATTGCAAGTGGTTTGGCTTTATATCAAGGTATCAAGCCATTGTTTTCATTATTTTGGCCTAATTTGCAACTCGCGCATTTTAGGCCTCGATATTTTAAGCATATCGGATTTATTTGACGACCCAATACATTACCAAATGTTGCAACAAGTCTTTTACCTTCCTTCGAAATCAATTTGCCATTTCCTGCTCATCTTCAGTGAAAGAAATCATGTTTCTTGTGACGGACATCGGAGCCATGATGCTTGGCGCTTGTCTGGTTCAGCTTCAATCCAATTCAATTTTTCAAAGAAGACACTCGCAAAACACGCATACTACCCGCGGATACAATAGACCCTTAGAAATGAGGGTTAAAATCAAGCAATCAAAATCCAACCAATCACAATCCACGAATCAGAACGACCACGAGAGAATGCTACTCCTTCGGCGCTTCCTCGGTGGCGTCCTCATAACATGGATGCAAAGCTGCAAAAAACTCATCATGGGAGCACACAAATTAAGAACTGCTTTTACAAAATGGTGACCATTATAAAATACACCAATATCACCAATCAGAACCACGTATACTGGGCGTTGACCAATCAGAGGCGAGGCAAGGGTTACACAATGAGGCATGAGCAACCACAGGGCCCACACTCAGAGGGTTTACTCAAAGAAATTGTCGGGACGATGGAATTTTTTCCTCAAGTTCTAAAATTTTGCAATTTTCAAAGGGTCCGGTTTTTTGTACAGTTACTTTTTCTGGGTAGCAAATGAGATTAATGCTTTAAGCTAAAGAATTGCTTTGAGGATTTCAAACCAGGACAAAAGAAAAGAAAGTTGATTAAAGTCTCTCTCAAATTAGAAATCACTTAAGATTTGCGACAACGCAAAATTGAGGATCCACAACACTTCAATTGTTTTAATTAGCGCACATTTTCACGTGACATCTAATTTGAGACAGATCTTAGTTTCTTTGAAAAATCTCGTTTTTTGGCAGATGAAACACAGCTTCCATGCGGAATGGTAAAAAAAGGAACACGCAATGTAATGAACGACACATCTTTTATGTTTCCACTGTACATGAAATATAAAATGGTAAACTAAAAGAATACTAAATAATCAAATATCACTGCGTGGCTTGCCAAAAATTTATTGCCTCGTTCTGTCGTCAATTATTTTTAAACGATTGCAGTCCTTGTTCATGATTACCGACAGGCCAACCGAGATCGTGCCGAGATCGCTGCAGAAAGGTAGACTTCCCAAGGTCCTTACTTAGATCTGTCCTAAGAAATTTTCGATTCGATAGACAGAAGGATGATAAAAGCGTTTCATCCTTTGCTTTCCGAGAATGTACAAGGTTTAGTTGAAGAAAATGTTCTTACAGTTTTCGTTTTTCCGTGTCGGTATTTCCAGGCACAGCTAATCGGAGCCAAAACCAGCTCCAACAGCATGCATTAATCATTCGGAATAAGCTTACATACACGAAGAATAATATCACTAAAATCAAACGATTAATTATCAATAATATTAACCATGAATAATCTTAACTGCATGATTGTTCTTTCTATATTCTCTTTACAAATCACAAAAAACATTTTCTAACAGTACATAGAAAATATACATTAGATTATAACGAGTAGGACTTTACTGCAGGCAGTGCTCTATAATTAATATAGAATCTGTCCTATTATACGCTTGCCCCTTGACCATAGGCCTTGAAGTGTCTTGATAGTAAGTAGACTGTTACTATCTATCCACCATATCCCCATTACATCCCCACTACATCCCCACTACATCTAATATAATGTATCCTAATACTTAAACGGATCTACAGGGTGTCCCAAAAAAATTGTGTCCCGTTTGTCTGAAGATTGCGACAAAACGGCAAAAGATTCTCGCCAAACTTTTGCGTGATGGTGCTCTTCAGATGTTCAATTAAAGTTTGCAACCATCCCCGTAAAAATCCGTTGAAAAATTATGGAGCTACGACCTTCAGAAGACCAAATTTGCCTGACGACTGAAACCAGCAGTCGGCCATTTTGCCTTACTATTTTGCAGTGATAAGTATCTTCACGTGAGGTAAGAAATAATTTCTGTGAGGTCAGAAATAGTGGAACTCTCCGGACTTTTTCAACGGACTTTTATGGGGATGGTTGCAAACGTTAATTGAACATCTGAAGAGCACCATCATGCAAAAGTTTGGCGGGAATCTTTTGCCGTTTTGTCGCAATCTTCAGACAAACGGGGCACAATTTTTTGGGACGCCCTGTAGATGTGGCACTCACCTTTGAAACTATAGTCAAAACGATCTCCGAACAAAACATGCTGCTTTAATGATACTTTTGTCACCAAAAATCACCCAGAATGTTGCAATACCTTGGCAATCAAATTTATATTGTGCTATGTTAGTGGATGTTTGGGCTAAGTCTGCAACGAGTAACTATCTTCGAAAGATAGCCGGTTTTGAAACGCAGTAGACCGAAATCTAATGATTGAAACATCGTTTATGCATCAATCTATGAAACTCAAAACTCAAATCCGTATTTCAAAATTCCCGTTCGCAAACAGTAAAATGGTCTGTGACACTTCAGCAAATTCAATAGATGTTACATTCGTATAAGATTTTTTAGATTTAGAAATTCTGAAAACGGTAAAGGTTAATCACGAATCCAAATTTACAGAATTCTAAACAACTAAACAAGAGGGTGAATAAGATCCAATCAAATTTAGGTTTGTTGACATTTGAACTTGACCTTTGACCTAGATAATTTGGAGTGACCTTTGAGTTTGATGATCTATGACCCACAGAAGTCCGAATGGACTTGGAACTTGATTTATGACCTATTGAGAAACAAACTCTGGATAAGTGTTTGGAAAACTTTCACAAATGACGAGGCGATGCTATTTTCAAAATCAGCCAGACCATCTCACAGGTATTAAGATGTTGCCGACTAACGAATCCGATGTTTTTCTCTTTGCAGTGCGCACAGAATTTCTGCAGAAAACAGCAGTACGTCGTAAATGTCTGTTCACCATGTTGTTCGTGCGTTGTGTAGATATTTCGAACAAATTGTTACGTCATTCTCTTGTCAGTTATATAATCTAATCTATTAGTCATCGTAAGGATGTTTAAAAGCGTAAGGTAGATGATGATAATAATAATAATATGGTTTCAATATGAGGCTACGTTTGTAATATTGTCCTTGTTCGGACCCAGTGTCCATATTCTCTCGCATCATTCCTTGATTTAGAAAAGAAGGAATATCTTGGCGATCATACCCATTTCTATCTTGAGACATCATTGCCTCGCTGCCCTCGTTGTAACTCTGTCCACCACCACGCTCATCTGAGAATTGATTATTCTGCACATAATTCTGTTCCTCTCTTTGAGCTTCTGAATCGAGGTTTTGTATCGAGTTGAATTCCGGCCACTGAGAACTTTGCTGTTGACGGCTGTAGCTTGCTTGTTGAGGGACTTCAGTTTCTTGTACTTGAGGGGCTTCTTGAGGACCTTGAGAGACTTGAGGCTGTGACTCGTAGCCACTATCTGCAAGTGCTGGTGGCTCTTCGCCCTCAATACTTGCACCAAGTGCTGCCCCATAACCTCCACCACCGGATAGTCTGTCACTCAATTCCTTGCTAAGCTCTGTTTTCATACTGCCATGTGTGTATTCAGCAGACTTCAGCTTCTCGATGGCTTTAAGGCCTGTTGACTCCCAGCCTTTGGCCGTCTCTAATGCATCATGATCATACTGGCTGAGTTGATCGGTTATGGATTTTGCTTCTGTGGGTGGTAACGGGTTTTCAGGTGCTACGCCCCCTATAAAACGAAAAAAAACATTGCTTAGCCATTCAGACTTAGTGTGGCATCCGCAGAGGCTCTTAATCGAGGTGGAGGAGGGTAAAAATGGGGCTCCCTTCCTTTTCTCTTTCCTTAATCCTTCCTGTCCTCCTCCGGTGCAAGTAAAGAGCATCTGCGGAGGAGAGCGTAAGAAAATCATTTGCTTTACAATTTCACATTACGCGGAAGGCAACCATACGTTCCCTGAACTGACCGCGAACTAAACCATCCGTTAAGCCCTGAAAAAGATAGAGAACAGTGAAACGTAATTCAGCTA
Source organism: Aurelia coerulea (assembly GCA_039566865.1). Taxonomy (NCBI): domain Eukaryota; kingdom Metazoa; phylum Cnidaria; class Scyphozoa; order Semaeostomeae; family Ulmaridae; genus Aurelia; species Aurelia coerulea. The sequence goes on along the minus strand of CM076944.1, from coordinate 1,011,529 downwards.
ATTATGGCTCCGTTGGTCCCCGCTCTTGGAAATTAAAGAAATAAAAATGAAATGATATGAAATGAAATCTTGAATGTACCAGATGACAGTAACAATTAATCGATATCCCTTTGACTCTGTTGTTTCTTACCTGGCAATTTCAATGTTTCCAGTCAAAATAGCCAAATGCAAAGTGTGTCAATTATTTCATTAACCCTAATTTATTGTATAGTTTTGATACACTGGCGTACTCCCACAATTACCGTAAACTCTGATAATGGAGTGAAAGATCGAAGACTCGTCTAAGTCTGTCAATAATTTTACTTACCTTTGTTTAACTTGTCAGTGATTTGATCGAGTATTCCTCCAACATCTTGCGGTCCAGGTCGGCCTCCCGATGAGCTAACTGGAGCTGCTGCTGGTTCCCTAACCTCTTGCGGTTCTCCTTTATCGAATGAAACCGGTTCTGGTGTTGCATTCTCGCCACCTACTTTCATCACAGGTAAGCCAGCTTTGTCGCTGCCTGTTTTCAAGTCAGGAACCTTTGGCGAATCCGGTCCACTTGCTATTTCAGCATAAGGATCTGCAGGTCTTGGGGCTGCATGAACAGGGGCCGGGGCCGCAGCTGCTTGTTTGGAACCAGTAGCAGACCCTTTGGCAGGGGCTGCAGAAGACCCCTTAGCGGGGGCAGCAGACGATGAAGCAGATCTTGCAGTTGACGTCACATCCGGTGATGTCATATTTGATGGGATGGGGGCAGTTATCGCTGCTGACTTATCTCCTGTTTTGACTGATGTTGCTGAAGCCCCATTCTTCGATGTTGCGGCCATACCAAGCAATTTAGTCGCAGAATCCAATGATTTTATTGCTGAATTCAAAGGAGACAAAATATTTGATGTTGATTTGGTGGTTGCTTTTTCTTGTTTTTCAGATTCCTTGCTAAGTGATCCTTTTTGCATGGAAGGAGCGTCATCAGGTACGCTCGATGCATGTAATGATCTGTGAGTGGCTGTCACCGTCGCATGTGATTTCTTTGCTGCGTTCTTATTCTTAGCTACCTTGGCAGCCATTTTGTTTTTATGCTGCAAAGCCCCAGACCTCTTGTTGGCATTTACATCAACAATTCCTTTCGATATAAAGGTCTTTGCTGCTGTTCCTTGCACAGGCTCTTGGACAGGCTCTTGGACAGTTGCAGCAACACTAGCTGTTGTGTTCCCTTGCTTTTGCTCCTCTGGTTTCAAATCACTGTTATTCTTTTCGATATTAATTGATGAATTTCCTTCTGTTGAATTCGTTTGTGGTGCTGTAAGATTTCCAGTTTGGGTCGCATTACCAGAGGCATTCATAACAATTTCTGATCTAATAGCAGCTTTCCCAGTCTCTATTATTGGCATTTTACCAATATCATCCTCGTTTACTATCGTTGTTTCTTTTATGATTCTCACAGTTTGTATTTTATCTTTAGGAATGCTTCCCACAGAAAGTTCTTTGACTTGATTAGTCTCTGACTTCTTATCAGGGGTGTCATTGCAGCCCCTTTCGATATCAGATCGCTTTACTCCATTTGCCAGAGCGTCAAGATCGGCCAGCAAATGGACTTGCTTGTCCGTGTTGTCTGTTTCAACGGATGATCGGATAGCACCTTTAGCTTGGTTACATCCTGAAATAAAAAATCATTCATTCCATAAGAGATTTACAAAACTCCTGACACAACACTAAAATACTACAAAGATGACACCACGGGAAACAAAATGTTATCACAATCCTTTGGCTATTTATGTCTAAATAAGCTAATCAATGAATTCAAAGACATTTTAGCAAGGATATCATCCACATATCTGATAGTCTTGCAAAAATAGAAACAAACTTCCTTTCGAGCTTATCACAACAAGTTTCTGCCCATAAACTCCAGCCAAACCAATAAAACAAAGATACACTGCCAAACAGGGCCCCCTTGAGTGAAGAGCGAGAGCTGAACCGATTCCTACAGCGCCGATATGCTTATACAAAACATCTATAAACTATTTAAACACTGATTTGCTGTTGTTGTTTCGAGTTTTGTGCCCATGCGTTCACTTTTTAGGCATGTATACTTTATAAAAGTTCTACTCAAATTCAGCTCATACAGATTTTTGAAACGACTAAAAGTTCTTTAACGATAAACACTACATTTTATATCTATCGATAAAGTCAGCCCTATCCAAAATGTTCTATTTTCATTTTCATTTGAACTTTTAAAGAGGCACTAACGCATACAAATCGACATTATCAAATGATTGTCCGAATCTATTCAGGTCGGTCCATGTGGAGGTTGTGCACTTTTCGTGTAAAAATTTCTGTGTCAAATGAGACGGGGGCAGAATATGGGGGTACGATATTGGTGACAACGATGGTGCGAGAAATGATGCCGACTCGATCATGACACCGTAACGAGATTGGCTCGTATATTCCGACGACAAAAACCGAAGGCCGACAATTTTCATTTATCAACAAACATGTCGCGGAGAGGAAGATTTGGGATACCAGACAAGTTAACACCAGAAAAGGTTAGTGAATTCACTTTTGTCGCTTTAAATGTTGCTGTTTTACTCCTTCATTCAAATTTCTTTGTCTTGCCTGTGTATTTAGCGGCTGTTGGGATCGCGAATTCAATCCATCTTCATGCGGATGCATAAACAGGCGCCTTCTTTTAGGCCCTTCCTGTCTGCTTAGTCTGGTAACCTAACTATCCTAAAGTTCAAGAAACATTTAAAATGTGTTAAAATGTATCATTTAATCCCGTATTCTCACTTTTAAATCCATAGGACCAGGATGAATACCCGCCAACGAAGGTTTTCAACGATTATTTGGAAGAAAAGAAAAGCGCAAGACCAACCTTTTAGGTCAAAAAATACTACAACGAGTACACCAACAAAGACTCTCGACGGAATAAAACCATGGTCACCGTCAAAATCCAATTTTAGAAGGAGCAGACGTAGCTTGAAAGGTAGTCTTGCTGATGAAGCAGCTAAAGAAAGTAATGGAAGTAAAAAAAGGAAGGCTTATCAGGAGAAAGAGGTACCAAAAATAAAAGCAAAAAAGAAAGACCCACCTGCAAAGAAACCTGCAAAGACTGGCACCAGAAAAAACCAGACAGCTGCAAAGGCCAGATTAGCAGAAGAACAAAAATCAAACATTGAAAGGAAAAAGCTAGAAAGAGAAACAAATCTTCAGGTTCGATTCTACTCCTGAATATTACATGCTCAACACAAAATAGAATTCCTTTATCAAAATGAATAGTTTCTTAACTTAATATCCCCAGTACTGGAGTTTCCTAATTTTTTGGCAATCTGAGTTTTCTTATGGGCAGTTTCTTATAAAAAATATGTGTATATTGGGACATTTCTCAAACTTTGTTGCAATCTGCCTTTTAGAACCTTTTTTACTATCAATTTTTTAGAAGGGTCTGCAGATTGCTGCATGGTTTGAAAAACTTATTCATGCTACAAGTGGTACTCTTGCTTGTTATAACTTTATTGGTTCTCTTCATTTATAGATGAAGATCACTGAAATGACTGATAGTCAACGACAAGATTTGTTGATAAAGCTTGGGAAGAGATACCCTGTTTTGTTATTCAGTTTGCTTGAACAACCTGCAGGTGGAGGAGGACAAGGGTACCATCCACCTGCCAGCTCAAATACGCCACAGTGGTGTATCTGCACAAGATGCAGGGAAATGCCTAAAGCCGAAGAAAGAAAGTGTTGCAGGCAGAGGCCAGAAGATTGCATCTCACAACAACCCGTAAGCTTGTATGGTATTTTGTGGAGCAAAATACTTTTTAGGAGCGAGGGCGTTTCAATAAATGGGCTGTTTTTATAAACATGGGAAAGAGCTGGAGGATTTCCTTTTTTTTCACTTACTGTATTTGAATTTGCTTTACTGAAACTGTGCCAACAAAAGTCAATCTAAAATTTTTTAATTCTTGAAAAGTATGTGAAATTTCACAATGAGACACAAGCCATGTAGAAATTGGACATATCTGAAGCAAAACATTTGGGTATCTCATTTTTTATGAGTACACTCATTTTTTTTATGAGTAACCGCTTACAGTATAAGAAACGGTAGGCTCAATTTTTCGAAAGTTAAGAAACAACCCTACCTGGGTTTAAAAAGCTAAGGAACTTTTTTGTAATTTACAGTTTTAATTTTCCTGTCGCAATCAAATATTTTTTGACTCTGTACAGTTATTATAGCAACTGTTTGGACATTATTTTGAGTGCGAATTATGTTATTGACTTGTTTTGAGATCTTACTGAGTAATTTGGGAACCCTTCAGACAAAACAAGATTAAATCTACACTTCTGGCATTAAAAATATAAGAAACACGTAAGAAACTTTTGGTAGCAAAATGGCACAAAAATTTAAGAAACTGCCTACCAGCCCCGGACCTTAGTTTCATATATAAAAATTAGTGTATGCTGGTAAATGAAGTATCTCAGTAGAAAACAGTACATTGTACGTAACTCATTCTCTGAAAAATGGAAAGGAACTTGACAGCTTGCATTCTTATTTCAGGAGATGGACATCTTGATACTGGAACCTTTGGTGCTCAGACTCCAAAGGAATTACAGAGATGATATCTTTGCACTTGGAGAACCGGATGATGAGAATAAAGCCAACCGGCATGCAGCGTACAGACAATTTGTGTTGTGGCAACATGGATATCTTGGACTAGGAAATAGACGCATAATTTATAGCTGCTGTATTTGGCGTATACGTGATCGTTATCCTGACCCATTTGGTCAGTATTACAGGTTTCAAGGTTGGGTCACTGGGGTAAATTCATCAGCTAACATAAGGTGTATTCTGTTTATCATGACTAAAAAGAATTGGTTGATCCAGACTAATGTGGTGGAGAATTGTTCAGTAATAGTTATAAATTTGATCAATTTAATCTTACCTGCCAGTTAATTGTTTCGCACTACGCTTGTGTCTTCTCTCTATTGGTCCCATTGCAATTCATATTTGTCAAAGGGAATCTGAATGATCCTTTGATAAAAATACAGTAGTTTGTGAGGAAAATTGACTCCCTTGGCAACTGATCAAGTTGAAAGAAATACTGATATTGATAGGCTAGAATTTGACCGCAAGTGGCTTGAGCCACTTTTATATGTTCACTGTACATTCCCTTTAGCAATGGTGGGTGTTGTTGAGTTCTATGCGAACAAATATGAATTGCAGTGGAACAGATAGAAAAAGATAATGTGGCAATATGTAACACAATTCGCTGGCAGATGCAAACAGTAACTACAGTAACAAGTCCTAGCACTTTGCACAAAAAGTCTCAAAACAGCAATTTATTTTTGAAAAGAAATTCAAACTGTGCTGGCTTTACGAAGACCACGAGATTTATGTTCGAGGACTATTTTGCTAGTATCTTCAGGAGCAACTGGTGCAATTGTTGTCGCAATTCTGCGTGGATCACTAGGAGAAAGGGTTGCTCTTCTCATGACTGGCTCTTCATCATTTAGGCGTCTTTCAACAACAGCAGCTTGCAAGTCATTGATGTAGTGATATTGCTTCATTTCCTTCACCTTGCTTACTGTCCATCTGTTACTTTTTTTGTTAAATTTTCGATGAAATCTATGGAAAATGTGATTGAATCATTTATCCTTGTTTCAAAGTTTCAAAATGAAACAGATTTAAAAACCTTCTATTCCTGCCAGAATGGGAACATGGAAAAATACAGTATCCTTACTGTACAAGCTAAGAGAAATTACTGATGAGACATTTACTGTAGAGCTACATACAGTAGATGTGCTTTCCATTGTTGCACAAATGTTCCTCACTATGTGTTGTGTGGATCGTTTTAATGGATAGGCAGGCTTATTTTTGTGATCACTAATTACCATATAATTTGATATTGTTTTATGAAATCACAGTGTCACTTAAATCACAATCATGAAACGTTTCCATGTAAGGCATCCCTTCATAACTATTGGAAGCTTTTCCTTAAAACTGGAAGAGGGGGTATATAAAATGAATGAAAAATAAAATTTGCAAAATGAAGCAACCTGTACGAAAATACAAGGCCATGTAATAGCCATGTACAGGCCTTGTAGTTATGGCCTTGTAACCTTGTAATAGCCTGGAATAGCCTTGCTGTAACCTTGTAAATGGCTTGAAAAATGCTAATTAGCCTTGTAGAAGCCTTGTGGAAACCTTGTGGAAACCTGGTTGCAGCTTGGAATCTTACTGATAGCCTTGTAATTTTCTTCCAAGGTTAGTACAAGGTCATAACAAGGTCATAATCCCCTCTACAAGGCTAAAACTTGGCCTCTACAAGGCCAAGTTTAGCCTTGTATTTTTGTACAGGAAAAGACAATACATCTTTTGTGAAAAAAATAAATTCTACAGAAAATTGTAAAAATGAAATCACAAAGAAATAAAGAATTATGCAAAAATAAGTCATAATAGAAAAGTTGAAATAAATCTGAAAGATTTTGAATAAATACACTGTAAATAAACTATTTAACATGTTGCATGTATTTACCGTAGTGCTCCTTTTTTAGTGACAGCTTGTTTACGATCTTTATGTTTGCAATAATCAATTGCTGCTAACACATTTCTGGCTTTGTCGGCTGGATACTGGTATGCAAACCGTTTGGAGCAGTATGCTAGTATGAGTTCATGAAAGTTTTCAAGCTCTGCAGTAGACCTAGAAGGGCAAATAGTTAACATTTAGTATTTTGTATGAATAAAAAGTTAAATCACTGAATGTGATTTCAATGATTGCAAATAATATTTCACATTGCTTTCATTAATGGAAGTCCATTTTTATTTTTATTTCTCACAGTTACAGTACAGCACCCGGAGAAGATGTAAATCCACACAAACATTTCCCTGCAATAGACGTCCTGGGTCTTCTTTTAAATGTTATGAAACTAAGAAAAAAACATTGACATAGTCCAGCATTGATGCAGTGGTGGACGCTTTGCCAAATATTGGGGGGGAAGCTATTGTTTCAGTTAAAAAAGCATTTTTTATTTCTATTGTTTTTTAACAAAAGATATTTGTTCTAGCCAACATTGGGGGTGATTGCACCCTTTGCCCCCGAAGTGCCCACCACTGTTTTGATGGCCAATTTTGTGGTTGCCTTTTGTTTACGGTGCATTTGTTTCAATATACTATAAAGTTGCAGTAAATCTTTATGTAACAGATAGTCTTTCCAACAATGTACTGTATGACTGTATACAGTATTTTACAATCATGTCAACAGACGATTACGCTAAAGATGGCGGCAAGGAGCTTTTTACCAAGATGCATTGTGTTCTTTAATTGAATTCCTACAGAATTGTCAAAGATTCGTAATTAGAACGCATTGCATCTTGGTAAAAAGTTCCTCATCGCCATCTTTAGCGTAATAGTATATTCAATTAGCAACATGTATACTGTACCTGAATGTCAAAAATTTTGGTACAGTTTTCAGGAATCTCTTGTCAAACAAGGCTTTTCTCAAATCTGTGTGTGGTTTTGAGCCTTGAACTAAGTATTCCTTATCATTTCGAACCGTTGGCAGGTCTTCGTGCTCACATTTGCTAATGCTCCCTTCAGGGATTTCCCATTCATGGCTATCAACTACATGATGAAGAATTCCTCTCCATCTTCCCTGTTGAAATGAAATAGCCCATTGCAGCAAATCGGAGAAGGAAAGCCTTTCCACTTACACAAAGCTTTATCTACATGACTAAGATCCTTTCTTCTCATTCCTTGCTCTTTCTTGTGCTTGATACAGTACAAACGGCAGATGTATTGATTGGTTTCTTGTGATATGAGCCAAGAGTAGTCTTTCAACAGCAATTATAGCATTCACAAAATACACTCCCAAACAATAGTTGGATACTTTTGGTATGGAAAATCAATTTGGTCTATCAAATGCTCAATCTGGACAAAGCAATATTCTAAGTTGTTGAATGCTATCATTTCTTATATTCAATAAAAAAGCACACACTGTAGTTGTACTACATCAACAATTCATACACAGACTTACTGTATCTGCAAATATTTTTCTCACATCTGAAAATTTCAGACTCTAAAAATGTCAACTAATATTTCTACTCTTGTTGGATTGGATACATAAATTATTTACAGAAAAATAGCAATTCCTCAAGGTGAAGTTTAAGCTCTGGTATTTACCATAAACTCTTCATAAGTATTAGACTCTCTGCAACAGAACCAGAAGTGGTTGACAATATCCTTCACCCAAGGAAGGAGTGCAGCATTCCCTTTAGTCTTTGCAATTTTAGATAGCCTTTTGCTTAAGTTCTTTGCCCCATGCCACACATCATAAGAATGTACTATTTTAGGATGTCTTTCCCCTGCAGAAAATTTAACGTTCTGAATAGTATGCACAGGCAGGAAGCAGTCAGAACAAACATTAAACAGGTATTCAGCACAATTTATGTCAGTGATTGTAAAATGATAATTAGAAGACTTGAGAGATGAAAATAGATATATTATTGGCAATGCACATCATCCAATGCTGATGTCACAAAGAGCTGAAATACACAAATGGCGTTTCATAACTGCCAAGCACACAATGCCATCACAAAATGTTTCTTCAAAAGGTTTTGTAATGAACTTTGGAAACATTCCCAGACTAATGAAAATTAGAAGATTTATTTGTAAATTACAGTACATCTTATAGCTTGAAAGATGTTTTATGCTTCAAAATGCCTAGTCTATCTCCTTCAAAACCTAGAAATGAGAACTGACAATCTAAACACTGTATTACAACTCACGTAGCCATTTGGTTACTGATGAGTGTGCATCAGTTACAACTTCTACAACATTTAATTTTTCCTCCATGAGAAAATTTAACACCCTCTTGAATGCATCCACCTCCATATTTACAGAAACCAACTTTGTTTCACGTTTGTCCACAACTATACAAGCTAAAATCTCCATTGAATTTAGTTCTACAACTGTGTAGGTACAATATTTTGCACAGTGACCAGGGCTATCATTTCTGCCATCACCTGTAAGTGAAGAATGTAACAGAAAATTGTTGTGATCCTTGTCGTAACTCTCTAAGGCATTTTTTTCAATTACCCCAAGGTCGGCAACCCAGGGGAAGGGGCTCCTCCAGCAATGATTCAATAATTTGTTGCTGCTAAAACTGACCTGCATTGCATGCTTACAAAAATTCTCTCACATTTTTGCGTGAATATCTACTGTAGCCTGCATCACAGATGGTATGAAAATGAAATTAAACGAAAATGACGCACTTTATATTATATAACTTGTAAATAATTGTAAATATTGTGGCAAAATGATACATACATGCACAATTTTCATATGGCATGGACTGATGCAGGCTAATGACTATCCAGTCTTTCACTATCATAACTTGTGCATAATTGCAGTAACGATTTGATTAGGCTCCAAGGGCCATTGTGCCCTCCTAAACATTTTGAAACAAAATTTGTCAAACACTAACTGCAATTTATAGAGATTACAGCACCTTTCAAGTGATGTGATAAAAGGAAACATGTGAAAAAGAGTAGAAATATGCCACAAGGATTTCCTTTATCAAAATAAAAAGTTTCCTTGGTAATATTCTCCCAACTGGAGTTTATTAATTTTTTTGCCGCCTGAAAGTTGAGTTTCTTTTGAGCAGTTTCTTTATCGAAAATACATGTATTGAGGAAACTCACCAAGAAGTATGACTGGCTTCTGAGCTAATCGCTTGCGATTTGACTTTACTAAATCCTCCCAATATTCTAACACAGCAGGGAAGACATAAAGTCTTTGGTACCGATAAAATGTTGGTTCTGTAATCATGGAGAGATTCATGTGTTTGGCCAGTAACTTGATTTTACCATAATTATTTCCTGACAAAACTATTGATGAACTCAGCATGAGATCACCAAGGGGCTTTCCTTTTTTGATAATGGGTTGTGACATCCATTGCTGTACTTTGTGGTTTGATGGGCATACCTGTACAATATAAAAATATATTGTACACAGTTGACTCTGGCTAGTCTACACTTTGTCTAATGAAAGAAGGTGCGAAGGGGGTTTTACTAAATGGAGTGACTAGAAAATTAACAATAAGTAATGTTGCAGATAATCCTGACAAAAAACATTGAGAGATCTACTGTGCAGTTTGATGGCAATTTTTGTGATCTGGCACAGGAAAAAAAACAAAAAATGAATGACCAGATGAACTGTAGCTTTGCTGATACAAATTGCAGGTAAATTTCACTGCATCAACAAATACTTTGGATTGCTATTTGCATCTGAAATGCATCTTCAACAAAAGCATGTAAAAAGTTGCTTGTTGATTTCTTTCTAAAATGATGCTATACAATCTTACATATTCAAATACAGAACACTTGATAGGAAAGGGAAATATATAATTTTTACTTTACCCATTCAATAAGAAGCGCTGTGCCACGGTTTTCCATTTTTACATCTGTGATACTCCTTCCACAATTATTACAATGCTTTGGTGGTATAGAGAGTGCCAGGTCTCGCAAGTTGCTCTTATATGCTATAACAGCTTCTTCCTTCACTCCCCCTGTGCCTGATTCGATGCATGTTGATAATTGTGAAGGCTTATTGCTACAGTCAGCACTAAAATTGCTTATCACACTTTCATCATAATTACTTGCAATATCAAGATCCACTGGCATAGATGCTTGTTCGGATTGTCTGAAAAGGAATATGAAAATTTATGTCCATGTCCCTAATCAATCAACATGTTCAGGAATTCCTAAAGGAATTCCAAACAAATAAGAAAACCATTTCCAAAAACAGCCTGACTGCTTTCTTATTCAGTAAAGACACCACATATAAATATCACTAAATGTCAATGAATATCATATTACCTGAATTTAGAGGGGGTTGAAGTGAGAAATGATCCTTCTTGTTCTGGACCAGATTGCAACAGAAGTACACCACCTGAGTCATGATAGTTTCCTTCTCCACTTTTTTCAATTTGCTCTTGTCTTTTCTCAACTACAATAGTCTGCTTCCTAGTGACAACAGGTTCCAAATCTGGGATTGTAAGATCAACATCACAGCTAAAACAGAAATAAAGAATCATCAGACGACAGATGAAGAAATAAAAATTGGCATTGTTGCCCCCAAATTGCCTGAACTTGACGAGTATGGCATATCTGTCAACTTGAAGAATCCACTTTCTTATCGAGCAGAAAATATCATAATAGCAGATAAAATTCAAAAAGGACTGTTTGGGCAATAATCCTTCACGGTATTGTGTTGTTGCTCGAAATTCTTGAGGACAAATAGCAAAATTAATGGTCTAGGCCTACCTGTCCATCAGAAATTCGGCCAACTCATAATCGGTTTGAAACTTGTACTTCTGCTTCAGTTTGTTCCATCTCTCCTTTGCCCTTCCCAAATAAATGCGACTTTGATTCCATTTCTCTGATCTTTTCTTGAGTAACTGACTCCGCTTTTGTGGTGAATACGCCTTGCGCCCTTTTCTTTTACTTCTACGACCACTGGCACTGCAAGGGTCGATCGAGTCCTCCATTTTGAATTTCTATCCACGCGAAAGTAAACAAAAGAAACGAAAGCCACCGATCGACCCGACTCGACACAACATACGCTGGCCGAGAACTGCGAAGTGACGTCAAGCCTTTGTTTCCGCGCAGCCGACCACAAAAAAAGTAGGATATCAAAAATATTCTGTCCACTTTTCAAACTGTTCTAACTTTTCGTTGACAGGGAGTACAGACGAACGAAAGATATTTTCGGATAGTACGAGGCTCCAAGTTGTACGAAAGAAATTCTCGTTGCAATTTTCGGGAGCCAAAATTTGCGTTAGTGCCTCTTTAAGAGAATTTCTTAACTTCTGCAAGAAATGAAAAATGACCTTCTGTCAAAGTTTTGTGCCTTGAAACCATGTTTCTCATCTCTAACATAGTCAAAAGATCGTGAGAAGATCATCAAGATATTTGCTACAAAATCAGCAAAAAAAACAGTAACTCATTCGCACTGCCGACGGTTGATGGTTGATGGGGGGTTGATGGTTGATGGTTGACGGTTGATAGCACTAGCTACAAGTCTATCTTTTGGTCCTAAAGAACAAGAGGACTCTTTCACAATTCAGAGAGAATTGTAGCAAGTCCAGGTTGATGGTACGTGCTGTTGAGAAGATAAAATCAAATCTAGTTGCTTCAAAATAACGGATATTATAACGTACCTGGAGAATTTTTGCTGCTCTGAATGGGTGCTACAAAGGAAGAATAAAACTGTTAGCGACAGAGCAATAGATTAGTTTTCATTATTCGAGCAGACATTGTGAGCACATTCTCAGAAATGAAAAGTGCGATGGAAAAGACGATTCACGTCTTTAAAGAAAGCATACTTTTGCAACCATCAACAGAAAAATTATCCTGGCCCAGTGCCTTCACGGAGCTTTAACCTGTCGATTTGCAGCAAGAAACATTGAAGGAAGCTATTGACAATATGACTTAGTTGATTGAATTTATCATTTTTATCGATAAGTTGCCAATTTATCAATGAACAATTATAATGGCCTGGTCTAATATCAACTGCTAAAGTCTTAAAATCAACAAAAAATTATGAAATATTTACCAACTGGAAGATGTCTCCTCGAATTTGGAACTTAAAAGATCATCTTTTATCGACATCTGCTGGTCTAGTGCTGTAACAAGATTTTCATCGCATTCTCACTTATTAAATTCATGGTAAGGGACAGTGCAAAATTTATTATATTACATGGCCGGTGGAGAACAAAAATTCTTGCAAAAAAATCTGCTCGCCCTGTATGAAATTATTGCAAAAAAACCAACTGCCCCGTCAACCATTCCGTAAAAAATGTGTCTCCCGTATTCATGAACAACAGATGTTGTAAAATACCACCGATAAATTAGCCAAAGACCATAACAAAATCAATTCTTGCCCTTGCGAGTCTTTGTCAACGAAGAAATCGACTTTGAGGATGGAGAGAAATTAGTGATGAATCGTTCTTGCAAACGACTGACAAGGACATTTCGCGTCATTTTTATACATATCCTTCCAAGCATTTCTCAACCTGCATGATTCACAATTTTGCCCTCAAAATGAGCCATCTCATACTTCAAACTTCATCTTGATCTTATAAAAAGTTACTGCCCTATTCATATTGCTTTGTAAAAAGTGTTGACCCAGTTCTGTACAAGCTCAAAAAAAGTAGTTGCCCCGTTACGTTTTGCACCGGCCATGTTATAAAATAAACTTTGCACTGTCCCTAAAGCAGTGTTTCCCGAATGAGCGAATGAGGTTTCAATCTCAACTATTGAACAAGATTTGAAAACATAACTCACCAGTGAGGAACAACGGTAAACATGCTATCAATAGTAACAGCTCCATTTTGAAGTAAGATACCTTCATCGTCAATTTTCAATTTTGGCGCTACGGAGGGAAATAAAGAAATTCATTCTCGGCAATGAATAGAGCAATACTCGGATAGCATCTGCAGGAAACTCTTCATCGGGGGCGTAATTCTCAAATCAGATCCCCAAAATCGAGAACCTTGAACGCAGGCTAGAATGATAATGGAAAAAATGATTTTCAACAAACTTGTAGAGAATTAAGCTTGGTGGAGTTTCCTTGAAGGAATGGCGTGCCATGTCCCACAACTCAACGCATATTTGGAAAAGACACATTAAAAGTCGGCGAGGAATCTAGCAAACAAATTGACCTAGCAGAGTGCATTTAAGTTTCAACCCCTATTCATTTTGTAAGTCCCGAGACACTTCTGGATTCTTTGCTGAGATTTATTGCCTGGAATGAAATCGAAAATAAAAGTATACGGATTATCTATGTTACTTTTGGTTTAAGATCGTATCAGAAACTGTTCTTGTCGTTGGAAAGAATAATCTTAGCTAAGATCATGTTGGAATGAAAAAGAAAGAGTTTCAAAAGCACGAAGCTCATACTTCAGTTGTGCGATGCTCAAAAAGGGCGTGACAGGTCTGCTAAGTAAATGTTATCAGAAGAAATGATCAATCTGTCCTTTGTAATTAATTTAAAAGATCCAATCATCTTAGCGATTTTCGATATATTTTCTGGAATGATATCTTCTTAGACGCGGCCTGGTAGATTAAAGTTATATTTGTTTCATTATTCATTCAACAGCTTGCATTGCAAAATAGCCTTTACAACTCGATAAGAAGCAAGCTATCTATCATGTGGCTAGGATCACACGCCTACATTCATTTCACCTGGGTTTGTCATTCTACAATATACATCAAACATCCACGAATAAGGACTCAGTGGATTAATAACCGACAAGCTGAAATTGCCAAATCAAACCCCCATTATAAGAACCAATCCATTGTATTAATTGTTTAAGAATCCAGGCTGGCTTGAAAATTGTAGCTTCTTATACGGGGATGTTTGCTGTATCTTCATCGTCCAGAAACCAAAGCTTTTCACTTAGCGCTCATACTTCTACCCTGGGTGCCAGAGCCAAAAATTTAGATTTCTAAAAAATATCATACTTCATGGTTTCGTAAAGGCGTAGCACAGTGATATTAGATAAGGTGCAGTTTCCGAATGATCACTACAGCTCGCATCTTTAAGAAAGTATCGTAAAAATTTGATATGTATATTCTTAATGCAAGACGCCTGATTCAAGGGAACGTAGGTGTAACATTTTAGGCAATTGAGCTACAATTTGTTTATTCAAGTAGCGGTTTATCAATGGCATAGGTCCGGAAGGCTTGAAGCATAGGTCTTGAAGTATTTACGGTTAAAGTTAGGCCGAGGTTAATAACAACAGAAGCCGCGAATCCTAAGCTCAAATTGTTGAACGGTAAAGCTTTGAACAACTCTTCCTCGCACTTTGTTAAAACTATCAGAAGATGGAAGAGTTATGCAAGCGATGTCTAAAACACTGCAAAGAAATTGATACAGTTATCGATATACCAAAATTGAAAGAGCTCTACGTCTATAGCTTAGAGATATTTAAAAAGGATTTTAAGTAAATATTTGCTTTACCTCGGCAGGAGCAGCCAGCAGTATTGGAGCAACAAGTTCAGACAAAGTTTATAAATACATCCACAAATGTTGATCTTGTTCAGTAACAACCTTTCCGGTTCACCAAACCTTCGCAATTTTCTTTTAACCAGCAGAAAACAGCAAGATTTATCACTTCCAAAACTTCCAAACTCTATCAGAAAAATTTCATCCGGTGTCTTTTATATTTTTGCTGAAAATCTGATAAAAATCATGCATAATATTTCAATTTTACATCAAGATCGCGAAGTAATTTTGAAGGAAATTGCAGGCTCGCAAGCGTGGGTGACGTAAGATTCTCCAACCACGCAAATTCAGTGAAGCGTGTAATTCCAATTGCTCATTTGCATAACATATCATTAACCTTCATGACTTGTATGGACTTCGGTCGACTGTTCATGCGTTTAACTTCTTGCACAAATTACAAACATAGTGAGCGATGAACAATAATTGCAATTAAAATCAACAAAATCTAAAATACCGACTGGAAGGTTAACTAGGGGTAGCTCGCTGTAGTTGTCTTTGAGAACAGAAAAAGACTGGTACGAGTGATACAACCTGATAGACAGAATTAAAGTTAAAACAACTGAAAACGAAGTTGAAATTTCATTAACAATCATTCACTTTTTTTTCTATCTGTGTCTTGATGGCAAAGCTTCGCACAGTAGCTTACCCACGGGGGGGGGGGGGGGTCTTCCATAGTAAAGGTACCTGGGGATGTGCCGCGAGCAAGGGTATACTTTTTCGGACTTCTAGTCTAGCCAAGGGTATACTTTTTTGCAATTTTGGCCTACAACGGTCTAGCCAAGGGTATCATTTTTGACAATATTGGTCTAGCGAACGGTCATGATCTCATATTTGGTACAAATTTGACAATATTGGTCCAGGAAATGGTCAAAATTGCGCAAAATTGGTCTAGCCAAGGGTACCATTTTCGTAAAAATTGGTCAAAGAATGGTCAAATTGGTCTAGCCAAGGGTACCATTTTCGTAAAGATTAGTCTAGCCTACGGTACCATTTTGAATATGCTCGCGGCACACCCCTACCCAAAATTTGGCCAAGGACCCCCCTCCCCCCGTGAGCTTACCACATAAAAGAAAACCCATATACGAAAGAAAGAAATAATTAAAAGTATAGCACAGTCAAAATATGCTTCGCTTTTGCATCATCAGAAATCATACAAAGACGTATGTTCCTATTCCTAGAGGAGCTGATTGGAAAAACTGCTCCTAAATGATAGGTTTCTCATACATTTAGAAATATCGAACCTGAATGGAATTTCTAAGTCGTGACAACTGTCGAAATTGGCTCAAATTCTGTCCCAAATATAACAGAAGAGGAAATTCAGGGGTATGTTGTAGTTGTACCGTGATGTCATGTGATGCAATATTGTCAAACAGGTGCGTACATGTAACAAGAATTTCCCCGCCCTTTGTCTGCACAAACGTTACGTTATGTCTCTCTAGTAGTTTGTCATATTAAGTCTGGCTAGAGCAAGATTTTTATACATTTCTATACGAAAGATTTGATTGAGTGGCGTTAGAACTGCTATCACTTTTGTGCACATTCTAAAATCTAGAAAATACATCAAAATATCGTTCGATTCAGATTCTTTTCAAGCTAAAAGGTCTATTCCATTCAACCTCGTTGTCATGGAAGATAGAAAAGGAAAGGGAAATAAAATGAGACCTTTTAGAATAAATTACAGGTCTGATAATGCAGCCAGTGGGAAAAGCTATGTCACGTGATGTTTCCAATATTCATGGTGTACCCCTGCTGCATCGAAATACCCTCTTTATTTATTGAAAGACAACCAAAAGAAGGTTCTAACTTAGTAGCATGACATGAACGGCATTATACAATCCTCAACTGAACTTGTAATAATATCTACTACTGCACGTACAAAATGTCATGACTATACGGAGATACCCATTTGATTTAGTTGATTAAATAGGGCTGCTCCTTAGGATCTGATCCCACTTTAAAGCATGACATGAACAGCAATATACAATCCTCAACTGAACTTGCAATAATATCTACTACTGCACGTACAAAATGTCATGACTATACGGAGATACCCATTTGATTTTGTTGATTAAATAGGGCTGCTCCTTAGGATCTGATCCCACTTTAAAGCATGACATGAACAGCAATATGCAATCCTCAACTCAACTTGCAATAATATCTACTACTGCACGTAGAAAATGTCATGACTATACGGAGATACCTATTTGATCTAAGGGCTGCTCCTTAGGATTTGATCCCACTTTAAAGCATGACATGAACAGCAATATACAGTATACAGCAGACAGTATACCATCGTAGCCTGAGCTTATGAATCGTGTTTGTAGGGGTTTAATACTTTGAAGATTCTCTTTAATTACCCTAAGCACTTTCTGCTCTTCGACTGGTGCTCAAATACACCTGGTAATGCTTCATTGACCTTCATTTAGGCATTAGTCTTTTTCAAGACTTTAATTAATTTCCTAAATGAAAACTCTAATCAAGATACATCAAGATCCTGGAAATTTTGCTTCATTAACTTAGCAACAGACAAAATAAGACAGGATTTTTTCTTCGTGCGACCATACGTTGCAATCGAAGCTTCGGACTACGAAGCGTCTAGAGAGCAGAAATCGAACCGTGATCTAACAACGACCAACTTAAAGCTCATGAATAATTAATTACGAAGTTTGCGACTTTTGCAACTAGGCCTCCAGGAATTGAGGTAAACTTTAAGGACGATAAATTGGAAACTATAGCAAAATTACTTCGTTTATAGAAACAACAAATGGATTGAGCTGTGTAAGAGCTTTTTAGGATCACAGCACAGAAATTTGCAGCTTCAAAGTCGCCTGGAGGGCAAGGAACAGGGCCAATTGCTCTGCAAAATATTACCGGCTGTGAAAAGCAAAATCTGTGCTTAGCTGAAAGAGATGCCTTGATTTATTGGTGCAAAAAAAGGAACTATGGAATGGAAAAAAGGTCATATAATTGGGATTATAATTTCAGGTAATTTTTCATTGACATCTAATTAGTAAACAGTAAATTGATCTTTAACCCTTGGTGACTGACATTTTGCTCTTCTCGTAAACTGCCAAAATTGATGGATCTGCAGCATTATCTGAAGTCTCTTCCATCTGATCACAGCCGTTTTGAATTAGTTTTTAAGGCTGAGCATTTCATGCAGATGTTATGCATAAACACTGAAGATTATAGGGTAAAATTTAAGAGCCTTGGTTATCTCCATATTGCTCATCTTATAAGCTCATGAAAGTGTGTATTGCCCCAATAAATAACTTTTTGGCCATCTCTCTAATTCAAAAACTTGGTACTGTAGTTTGTACTAAATAATAGGTACTAGAAGAAAAACGGACGCAAAAAACAGACAGATTTTTCAGCACACTGAGGCCTTTCAAACTTACGTTATCATCAGAGTGTGGCTAACTGTAGAGCTAGAGCATTTTTACGATTAATGATTTATGATTTAAATTACTTTCACTTCACACATTGTAATAGGTAGGCAGCTCCCTCTTTAGGAAATCTACCTCGTTCTAGAAACATGTTGCTGTGTAAACGTGTAACGCATGTTACGTGTTGTGTTACCTCGATTTACTCGTTTACCTCATGTTACCTCGTGTCGTGGCAGTATACCGTCGTGAAATAGGTCTACAGGTCGGTAGGCCCTAAATTTTTGTAAGAGTTGTTCTATAGAACGATCACAAGTTGCAACGTCTAACAAATTCTACTGGTGAATTCTTGAGACTAAATTTAGCTAGTTCTAAAACTTTAATTCCAAGTCACGTTAAGTCACTTGCAGTAAAGGCCTTGTACACATTAACTTGACAAGAATTCTTTACGTTATGATAAGAATTCTTGAGCCACATGACATTTTCTAAACAAGAAGCTTTAAGCAGGAAAACCATGTTTATGTGCGCAAGGCCTGTACTTCAGTATGGAAGCAGTATACGACACCCAAATATCTTTATTGACCTTGGTACTAATCGAAATTCACACGGGATCTCATCAAATCATTGGCTCAAAACACCAGTGACCGAAAACATGATTTATACATCACTGCATTGAAAGCAGACATTTCGCAATCTAAACGAAGCAGGGATCTCATAGCCTGCATGCAGACTCTACAGTCAGTCAGTGCGGAGGAGGGAAAAGGAGAAGGAAGCTCCCTCTACAGGGAGCTTCCTTCTCCTTTTCCCTTTTCCGCACTGACTGACTGTAGAGTCTGCACGTAGGCTAGGATCTCACAACTTATGCAAATGATCATGTTGGATTATCAAAGCTCAACGACACTCATAGCAATTCTTCCCACCATGTTCCCACTCAAAAGTTTCTCAAATAACGTTATTTCCCATGGTCAATGAAGACTCTCCTTGCCAGCAAAGAAACGGTTTCAGCTTTAGAATATATATGCAGGCCCACATGCAGGTTAAAATTTAGAAATATGTGTTAAAAGCTCTCTACGAATACAGCAAACTTCGAATCTACAGTAGTCTCTAAGTAAAATCATAGGATCTGTTTGTTGTGGGAAGTTGTCACAACAAAAGCAAAAATACTTTGCCCAAAAAATAATTTGTGAACAATATTCGCATAGCAGAATACTTTTGACTCAGCTCAGTATCTACATTTTCGTCGGCTGTTTTGTTACATGGGATGGATTTTCAGCGAAGAGAAGAAGTCCAGTATACATAATACAGCTTCAATTTGTTCTTGAGTGTTGACAACCTAATTTGCATGCTAATTTGCAACTAACGCAGTTCCAGCTAGAGAATAATTTGTGAATCAAGACTTTCACCACATACATTCAAATTTTTCTAACCCATTTTACGCTAACCTTATCCACTGCCCCTTTGTAGACCCCCTTTCACTTCTGGTACAACACAATTGCAACTTTAATCAAAGAACAGATAATTTTTCTTGCACTCCAGACTTAACTTTCAAAGTAATTCTTGTATTGTATTTTAGCACTGCTCCTCTGCGTGTTGGCACAAGACTCATCTCAAAATGAGGTAATAGAAAATACAGAAAGATCATCAGTGTCGAAAAGACTTCAAAAACAATTAAATAAAATAGCAAATAATGAAACTGTGAATGACTATACGAATAGAAGAACGTATCTCAAAAGATTCGCTCAATCATGGAAGTTTTACGCCAAAGCTAATGACATCGCAAAACGAGAAAAATTGCGAAAAGCCTTACTCGATGCATTAAAATCTATGAACACGAAGAAAAAGAGCACAATGACGTCATTAACACATGACACCGTAGAAAGAATACAACATGCAGCTCATATGCTAAAGGAATTCAAAAGAATGTATCATTTATCGCAAGATGTCATGGACTCCTGGAAGGATTATAATGAGGCAAGAAAAGGGCTAGTTGACATTGGTAAGACCAAGGAAGGTAGCAGCATTCTCAAGAAATATGTCATTTTACGAGATAAAGTTTCTGAAAATATCAAACGAAGTCAAATTGAGAAGCCAAGTATAGTTAATGATGAAGATGTGGAGGATGAAAAGAATATTGCGAAGGATGAAATAGCAAGGCATCAAGAAGCATTTAAATCTGGTGATGTTGTAGTCCAGAGAGCCATGACACCTGGCACGCTACAGATAATCAGGACGAAACCAGGCCATGCACACCGACAGCACAATCCGAATTCAGCTGCCACCAAACGAATGGAGCTCTTATCAGACGCCAAGGAGGCAGCAAGGGCTGCCTATACCAAGGCAAAGGCTGCTATACTAGCATTGAAGGAGAAGCTTAAAGGAGCATCATCAGCTGTGGAGGGAAAAGATGAGAAAAATAGCAGCAAAGAAACAAACGACAAAGGGACAAATAAGAAATCGTTGTTGGCACAAGGGGAGAATCAAGTTAAAGAAGAAGGACTTGGACATGTGAATAATGAAATGGCAATATCAAGTTTGTTAAAGAAAGCTGAAAAAGAGGACCTTGCAAAAATCACAAAAGGGTTCGAGCAACACCAAGCAGCATCACAGGAAAATGTAAACAAAGAGCCTAGTCATGTGGCTGTGCAGGCAAACAGCACTCAACAAAGTGGCCTAAAGGAAACTCCTGCCCCAGAGAATCACACAACAGCCACTGCTAATCAAACAATTGCAGCCTCAAACACGTCTTCTATCAAAACATCCCCAACGACGTCATTGACTTCACTTATGGACTCCTTGGGTGGTGGTGACGAACCACAGGCAGCCCCAACAAAGAGTCAATCAAAAGCCATTGAAGCTTCTCCAAAGCCTATTGCAACTAGCGTTCAAAAGGGGACAGAGTTTAATCCAGCAGGCAATCAACAGAATCCATTGTACGTTGCACCAGGCAAAAGCGAGACAGCGGCTCCTCAAAAGGAAGCTGTGGGGGCGATTTTAACGCAGAATCAAACAGCAGTAGAAAATAACGTAAGTGAACATGGCCAAAACAAGACTAGTTTGACAAATGGCACTTCAGGACCTCAACCGGCAGAATCATCATCTCCAGCACAAGTAACAAAGGTCCTACTTTTGTCAAGTGAAACATTACATCATAAAGAAGCTCATGTAAACACATTTGCATTGCCAAACAGTCCAGCTAATGCCTCCACAGCTACAGCGCCTGAGAACAGTACTGTATCAACAAGCCAGCAAAATAATACTGCCACTGTTGCAGCATCGAAGCGATTCCGCCTTAATGAATTAACAATCCAAGCACAAGTTGCCAAAACGATTGATCGCCAGCTGGAGACGTTGCAGAGACTGCAAGATGCGAAGAAGGCAAGAAGAAAATTTGATCTTGCCAAACGTGAATTACAAACAAAGATTAAGAAATTGTATGATATGGCATTATCTTTTGAGAAACCTGACGGTAGTAAACAAGAAATGTCGACAAAAACATTTATAGACCCAAGTCCTACTAAAGATGAACACCCTGGGGCAGCACTGGCTGGAATCAGTGACAAGCCAGTGAACACTGTTCGTACCCCTAGTGATGATGGGGAACACCATGGGTTTACATTGGGGGCAATGGATAGTAAGAGTTCTAACAAAGCCCATATTGTGGATATCAACGAGCAAAATAAAGAGAATGCGGTCGAAAAAGTTTATCAAGTAGGCTTGCCAGGGGTTAGTGAAGTAGAAGCAAATCCTAGCAGGAAGAGTGAAGACGGGGGTAATGATCAAGCCTTAAAGTCATTGACAGATGCAATAAAAGATGATTTGAGGCGAATTGAAGAAAATCAAAAGAGACAAGAGAAAGAGAAGAGACAAGGTGCAGATATCAAGAAAGTGATTGGACCATTAGTTTCAGAATTCACCAAAGCAAATGATGTTATTGATGAACTTAAAACTAAACCAACCGCAAAAATAGAGGCAAAACCAGCAATTGCTGTAACTGCACCTGCAAAGAAGAAAGATACACAGGATGCTGAAAAGACGAAGGATGACCCTGGGGTGAAAGCGCAAGATGCGTTTAAAGAAGTGGAAGATTATCTGTCAAAGGCATTGAAACATGTTGCTAAAGAGGCCATTAGTGAGGAGAATAGTTCAGGGAAGGAAAGCGAATTGAAAGAAGCCAGTGAGATAATTGATGATGAAGTACAGGATACAGCAAAGACAAAGTCACAGTCACCAACAGCGAAAGCAAAAGCGAGGGCAAAGGCCAAAGATGAGAAGGCAAAGGCCAAAGATGAGAAGGCAAAGGCCACAGATGAGGGGGCAAAGGAGAAGGGGTCAAAGAAAGATGAAGAAAAACAAAGCGATAAAGAGGATAAGACAACGGCCACAAAAAGCACAGATGAAGGCAAGGATGAAGCCAAGAGTGCTGGTAAAGACCTCAACAAAGACGAAAGATTACGTAAAATTGTAGAGGATGCGATGAAAGAGCATGCAAAAGACCCAAGCAATCCACATCCCGTTGATGCGTCGTTGTTTAAACCAACTCCAAAGCTTCAAAAGGATGACACTACAGCTAAGGTCAATGAAGATCAGAAAAAGAAGGACCAGAATGCAACTGATCAGAAAGACGCAGGGAATAAATCAGTTGAGTCCGCAAGCCCAGAAGCAACTGTTAGCAGAAGTAATAATGACGCAATTGGAAAAGCAGAGCATTTAGAAGAACAAGTTGCGCAATTACAAGATAAGTTATATAGCCAAGCACCATCAGGAGGCTCAGTTACACAGGGAGCATCAGCACATGATGCTTATAAGACGATAGAGCAAGTAGATCAAAAACCAATGTTTGCACAAGCAGCAGACCAAGAAGAGAGCCCTGGGGAGCAACCTGGTGATCAACCAACATACAAAGAACCTGAATACCATCATTCACATAGAAGACATCACAAACATTATGATGATGACGATGCTGATGATGATCGATCTGATGATGATGATTCGGATGATGCAGAGGACGATGAGGAGGAGGAGCCACGTGACCGAAGTGAAAATGATGATTATGATGATGACGACGATGAAGAAGATCGTAAGCGTAAGAAGTCATATTTGCAGGAATTTTCATGGCAACAACCTTATCACAAACTATGGCGCCAACCATTTCGCAATTACCAAAGGGATATAATTACAAATCAGAAACAGCAGCAACAACAAGTGAGCAAGCCCGAGCTGATGAATAATGGCATGATGAATGAGAATGAGGCTAGAGAAGAATTAGAAGATACAAAGAAGTCACGTGTTCCGACAGCAAAAAGGACTGGTGTTGTGAATGAATTTGCGTCATCACAAGAAGGTGATGGAAAGATGTATACATTATAACGTTTTAACGATCTAGAAACTTCTGGAAATTTCTAGAAACTTCTTTAATCTGCAGAACAGTAGACTTATCTCAGGTGATCAGTCTTCTCCAGACATTTGAATCCAGTCATGAATTCCACATTTTATATCATGCACAGCCCCCCCCCCCCCCCACCCACAGTACAATGTGATAATCTAAGGTAAAAGACCCTGAGAATTTCCACAATGACCAAACCAACTGTTCGTTGATGAAATGATAAAAAATTGACAAGATTAATTCTGTCTTTGAGGTTTTTTGGAGGCTTCTGCACGCAAGAAATGAAATAGATAGAAACTGCTCACGCAGCAAGAGAAATAAAATGACAAGAACGACCTCTAGCATTGAAAAACGAGAATTTGGGATGTTCATGATTCCATATCAGGGTCCATTAGCACAAAGGTACTTCTGCATATACCGATAGCTTCTGGCAATAGATACCTCTATGTCAAACTTCAGGTTTAAGTGTTGACAAACCATTGCTGCTCTACATACTTTGCGACTGGCAAAATCTAAATTTTGAAGAATTTCTTTGCCTGCAAGAGATTTTGTTTAAGAAATAAAAATTGCAATACTTCATTTATGAATTTAATATCTAGGAAATGATTCAAACATTGCTAAGCTAAATTTATTATGTACATAATGATTTTGTATTACTTGTAACCTTTATATTAATTAATCAGATCATTTGTCAAAATTAATCATCAATTTATTGATTCGAGAACATTTACATCAAACTCAAATTTGGAACAACATCAGCAAAAATGCTGATCGATAGAAAGTACCAAATACAAGGACTGATGGACAGTTGTCATATTCAACCATGACTGTGATAGTTATTGTAAATTTTCACTCTTTAAAGTATGGCTTAAATCAAAGTAAATTGTAAATATATTAAAAAAAAGGTGCGTTTCCTTGCTGCCCTTCTTATCGATTTTGGACAATAGGACGCTCTTCAAATTGTCTCCGAAAACAGTTATTATGGTTTCAAACAACTTAGTTTACGGGTAGTTTTGTTCTGCTTTTGCTAAACATTTCAGCAAAACCATAGCAAATCAAAAGAACTTTGAACTCAACGAGGAAAATGAAGAAACAATGTTGAAATATGTCAGGATTGACAATGAAGAAGACATCTGTTGCAAAACGTATGATGATACTCATGATGACTGACAAAAGGTTTGAAAGTTCTTACATTTTCTGCCTACATCCCGGGTCTACATGAAGCCAAGTTGTAGTACACTGGCTTCCAGATTAGGTCTCTATGTATGTCCTTTGCGTTGGCCACAACGCTAACGCTCGAGTGTTGATTTATTGAGGCATAATCAGCTCAACAGTTACCATACTGTTACCAACAGTTACCACACTGATTCTTTCGGTATTCTGTCTTTGTTGATAGCTTTCGAAAATAGCTGACTACACAAGGAATCAACTGAATTTTCTACAACCTGAGTTTTGTAGTACACAATTGTCAACGTTCCCAATTCTGCATCAGCTGAGTTCTTCTTGAGCAGCCGCGTTTACTGCAGATGCTAGATCTTCATTGCCTTCTGAAAGACGCTCACCTGCAGATATAACGTGTATCCCATTTAGCAAGTGAGTGGTAGTTACAAGAAAATTAGAGAAAAAGCAAAAGTATATACTACCTTCATTTTGAACACAGGAAATTTCAATGTAAGTAAAATTATAGGTTTTCAGTCCATCCTGGTAAGCACAAATTTTCTTCTGACGTATTTGAGTCCCCTTGAGCTGTAATTCCTTGAGCCTTTTCTATAAATAGTTTAAGAAGTAGCAGAGAACAACATGAAATCAAATTAATAATAATAACAGTTCAACATCTGTTAAATTTCCGCTGTTTGAATCGATTCTGTCAGACCTCCAAACTCACTAGAGTGTTGGGTCATCATTTCCAATCATATCGAGAGTTATTTAGATCACTTGCCTTCTACAAAACCTGATTGATGTTTACCTCAATGTCCTGTTTTAAAAATGCCTATGCTTTATTACAACATGTAAACAACATCTCAGTACAAATGAACTTCTTCGAATGAGGAAAGCAAACAGAAAGAAGAAAATTTACTTACGAATTAACTCAACAATTGCTCGCTGGGTTCTTCTTTGGAGTTTCTCAAGCTTTTTGGAGACATCTCTTTTCAGATCCCTAAATCAAACAAAAATAAAACAGGATGTTCATTTTTCATCATTGAACTTTTCTGAAATACATCAGCATGTATCAAATGATTTACAGATTAAGATTGTAACCGATAGATTGAAATAGGGTGTTCCAAAAAAATTGTGCCCCATTTGCCTGAAGATGGTAACAAAATGGCAAAAGATTCTCGCTAAAATTTTACATGATGTTGCTCTTCAGATAATAAATTGAAGTTTGCTACCATCCCCGCAAAAATGTGTTGAAAGATGATGGAGCTATGAACTTCAGGAGACCAAGTTTGCCTGGTGACTGAAACCAGCGGTCGGCCATTTTGTCTTACTATTTTGCAGCCATAAATAGCTCCATCGATGAAATGAAACAGTAGCTTCCAATGTCATAGCTCTCGTGAGAATTCTGATAATCATCAGAAAATTTTCAACTATTTTTTACCTCACAGAAACTATTTCTTACCTCACATGAAGCTATTATCACTGCAAAATAGTAAGACAAAATGGCCGACCGCTGGTTTCAGTCATCAGGAAAATTTGGTCTTCTGAAGGTCATAGCTCGATCATTTTTCAACAGATTTTTACGGGGATGGCAGCCAACTTTATTTGAACATCTGAAGATCAACATCATATGAAAGTTTGGTGAGAATCTTCTGCCGTTTTGGTGCAATCGTCAGGCAAACGGCAGGGCACAATTCTTTTTGGGACATCCTGTATTAAATGTAATTGTAATGGAAAAGAAATGAAATACATAAAGGCTTACCAATCAGGCTTTCTTGGAGCAAGGTTTGTTAAATCCTGAAAGAAAATTCTTTATGATTCAACTTCATCCTGAAAAGTGTTTACTGGACTGATTAACAGAGTAGAGTCCCTTATATACCTGTAGTAAACCTTGCCCAACAAGGATTCACAATGCAACAAAATGAAAAAGGGCCTTATTTATTATGAAAGATATTAATTACGAAAGAAGCACATTGAATGAAAGAAGAAAATATCATTTCCTTAAAAAATATAAGGCTCAAATCTTTAAAAAGGTTGGTGTAAAATTTAATTGCAATTTTCTTTGAAATAAAGAGCTTGGAAGGAACTTAGGATTTTTTGCTGTAAATCTGCTCAGGAAATTTATTGATATCTTGATTTTTGAAAGGAGTTTTAAAACTAAAGCAGAGATCAAGGTGTCAATACCAATAAGATGATCTATACATCAGTATTCTTGACTCAATCATCCATTTTGTAACCTGACTAGAGACTTTGCATAATGAATTATAAAGGCGCCATTTGCTGGCAATGTGCTATGAGTCGGACAACAAAATTCAGCACTCACCACTTCATCAATCGTTGTTTCAGGTTTTGATTTCTCTAGTAGTTCCTTCACATTTTCTTGCACTGTGAGAAAACAGATAGCTAGCATGTAATCATGTTCAAATATAATTGATGCTAAGAGACATGTTCAAATAACATTGTTTACATCTACTTCTGATCACATGATTCTCCAAGGAATGATAATATACCTTCCAGACCAAATCTCATGAACAAAGAAAAATGATTCATGAAAATAAAAACTATATATTCACCTGACTCAGGTTTAGTGTCTTCAAATTTCTTTTCTTTCAAGGTATCATCTTTTGGAACATAACTTCTAAACTTTATTGGCTTCTTTGCTGGTGGAGGGGCATCACTAAACAAAAGAAGATAGCAAGTTGCAAATTTAAACAAAAATATATCTTGCAGTTGAATGAAAAACAAATTCTAAACAGAATTTATTTCAAAGCAAAGTTTTCTCTGTGAACAATTATAATAACATTAGGTTTTGTTCTATTGTAGGTTATGCAGGGGGGTTTACATTATATTGAGCTTTAAGTAAAGAACAAGAGACATATTCGTATATTTAACATTCTCATTCTTCTGTAAACTCAATGAAAGTTTCAAGAAACAAAATAGCGTTGGCGATGTTGATGAATTGATAAAGCAACTTACAAGTCATCTTCATTGCTGGCATCATTATTCTCTTTTGCCTCTTCTTGGGCGTCCTTCTGAAATCAAGAGAAAAGGTAAATATGATTCAATTTCATGATGCTTCAATTTTGTGCTGGAATAGATTGAATGTTTCCCAGATTGGAAAGTTTGCATTTGGCGCATGCAAGTTGAGATGGCCTCACGCCTCAGTAAGATTTCCATGGAAATTTTGCAGTTTCCACAGTTGAGAACAATAGGTTGATTGATCTTTTTGTTTATTGCTAACTGTGTGTGCTATACAAACTTTTCAGTCTTGAATGTTCCTTTGCCAATATATTTAATGATTGATAATCGAGACAAGAGCCAATACTCCTTAGAACATAAAATATCTAAGAGAGTTCTAAAATATCCCAGAACCAGTATGGAAAGTAGGGCAATTTTTCGCCGAGACCTCGGGAGTGCAAGAAGGGTCCTCTTTTGTTTATCTATTGTCTGTTTTGAATACCCTATTGTCTTTCTTGGGTGTGCAAGTGCCACACTTCCATACAGGTCCCAGAACAGAAGAGAATTTCAGACGTTTTGATTTCCTTCTTCATCAGCAAACTGAAGATGAGTTGCTCAAGACGAGGGCTGGATTACCAGGGTGGAAAGTTTGTTTTTCTGCCCATGGTTTACATGACACCAATTGTCTGAACACAATAGACCTATTGTTTTACCATTGTTCTGGATTTTTCATGAGTTGGTGACAAAGAAAAATTCGAAACGTCTGAAATGATGTGGTATATTTTTGAATTCTGTTTATTGTCTTTATTTTTCTGAACTTCTAGTCTGGCTAGGCCTAGCCCTAGGGTAAACGTTTTGTTTTGATGAATTTTTGGGCCTAAAAGAATTTCTGATCGAAGTTTAATATAGCAAATCACGTCTTTCTTCGTCCAACAATCTCTTTATGATAGTTCTTCACCTTTAAATAAGTTGGCAAACGATATTAATCTTACAGCTTTCTTTCTTAATTCCGCTATCTTTTCTTTTCTTTTTCTCTCTGCTTCTTCACGAGCACTTGCTATTTGGTCCGCCATTTTCTTCAACCTCGACTCCAAACTGAGGTCAATGCATTTGCAGAACAAAATGGCGACGATTTCAGCTGGATTGCAATTTGGAAGAGCATTCCCACGTGGTATTAGCAGACTTTTACTGACAAACTTTCACCCATTTAGAGCAGAGATCTGCAGAGAAAGCAACAAGCATGTTTATTTACCAATTGTGGTTCCCTTTCTGAAGAAAATGAGAGATGTTCTATGGCCTACATTGACTTGGTTCAAAGATTCTGGAATACTTCTTGCAGTGCCTAAAAAGAGAACAAGTCACAGTAGAAAAAGGATCAGAAATAATCCAAAGTTCCCAAAAAACAGAACAGACATTGAGACATGTGTTGTTTGTGGAAATCATAAAATTCAAGGTCACTTATGTGGCCATTGTTTTGAAAAAGTAATGGAAGAGACGAAAGAAGTGCAAGCAAAGATGCCCACGTGGGATCATCCGCAACCTCTGTTTAGAAATTCATGAAACAGCAAAGTAGACTCAGTATTTTAGAATTTGATAGCAGTTAGCATTTGGAATGTTTTCTTTGAATGATTGGTAGCAACAAGTATCATACCACACCAATATGCTTTTCATTTTTCTTCATTTATTCCCTGAGATATGGTATTAAAATGGCAGATGCAACGAATATAGATGTTACTTTTCTGACTGATCAAAGAAACCCACCATTGCTGACCATAGGGAATCAGTGTCTGAAGAAACCGTTTTCAGTATCTTTAATATACGGTGTTCTTTGATGTTTATTTATTTTTGGGAGCATGCATTTAACCATAGTGCATTCCATTTTTCCTCTCCGCTGGATATTCCGCCAGGGATATGAGCGTAGCAGGATTCCACGCCAATGCCTTTTTGGGGCTGAGCACTTCAGGGGAAATCTACGCCGCACCGCCTACTTAACCTGTGTTTTGAAAAAGTTAAGTTTTTAATAAAGATTTTCCATTAAAAGCCACAATTTGATCATACTTTCTGAAATTCATTTCTTCTACCTTTTCACTTTTGGAGTGAACAATTCACAAATTCTCTATTTCATTATTTTTGATCATTTTTATCTTTTTAGTTGAGCTTTACTGTGTTACTCAGGCCCGTCGGAACGAAATTCATATTGGGGGGGCTGAAACTTCATGCGAATGGAGTGATGATAAATGGGGGTCCGGGGGACTTGCCCCCGGGAAATTTTTCATGGCCACGCCCTTTAGATCGTTGGAAAACGGCCCATTTTTGGAGAATTGGCAATTTAAAAGAGCAAAGAATGAAGTCTGATGGGGGTCTTTCCGAGAAAATTCTGAAAAATGGGACTTCAATTTCACGAGGATATAGATTATATTTGAATTCCATAATATTAAGTATGATAGCTTGATAAATTCTAGTAACTTCCTCGAATATAGATAAGTTTGAATCTTCATTTCCACAAGATGGGCTTCACAGCCTTTTTTACTTACAAAAGTGAACGAAATGCAGCAAATTATTGGGGGAGCTGAAGCCTCCCCAGCCCCCCCCCCCCCCCCGGTTCCGACGGGCCTGGTTACTTGGGTTCTGCTCACATGTTTGTGTGTGTTTGATCGAAACAGTTCATAAATCATAAACCTAGTGTTTTCATGCATGGACTTGAGTTGAAGAGTGAAGCATAGCAATCCAGTACAGACAACAGTAGTTGTAAGTCAGGTAGATATTGTAACTTCAGCCTTTTCGAAGCAGTCATTAAACAAAGCCTTAAAATCTGGTCTGAAAGAGACTACATTTGCAAAAATGTCCATTGAGCAAAACATAACTTCTAAGAATCTGAAAAAATCTTGATCATATACAGTTTGAGCATAACTAGACTATCTTTCAAAATCAAATGTCTTGCACAATGACCAAGATGTCAATATAGAATTCCTGTCTGAACTGACCGTTTTCTTAAAGTATTGACAATAGTATATTTCTTTGCTTTCAAAAAAACATAACCTAGGGAGTTTGTAACAGAGCAGAGATTGCCTTGTATTTTTGCATTCTTGCTGCAGTGTTGACCAAAGTTACAAAGAACACAGACAACGAAAAAGACTATTATACTGGTTTGTATAATAACCATTGCCACCATACCACGCCAGTTTTTTGAATTCATGATCGAGATATTGCGCCACGCCAATTCTGCCCGCCAGACCATAAATCCAACGAAATCTCCGCCAAAAACCTTGGCGTGAAAAAATCGGAAGATAGCTCTCTGCCGGATTTCTCCGGCGGAAGGGCATGCATTAATGTTCTGCAATTACAATACGAAATTTCAAACCTTTAATGGAGATCCTTTGATTGTCTGCCTGGAATTTTTTTAAATTTGATCCATCCCTTGTATAGCCAAAAACAAATAATCATCTTGTACTTGGATCCACTGGATATGCCATTGTCATGCTTCCCTCAAGGATCTGTCCTTGGTCTTTTGCTTGTTAATGATAACAGCAATCATTTTGTACTGTACAAATACCAGCCAGTGGCAAGTTTTGGACAATAAGTCAGTGAACTATCAAGATGAGGCTTTTTTCATGTCAAAGAATAGACCTTTGAGCTATTCTACAAGCGCTAAATTTTCACAAATTTAAGTATAATTTTAGGGATACTTTCAACCCTTTGTGCCCAAAAAATGATGGTGTTGAGGATACGGAACACTATTTGCAGCTATTTATAAGAACTTTTTGCAGAGAAAACTCTTTCAAATTTAACTCCAATGTGTAAGTTCAGCAGATGGGTTGCGGATCATCATCACCATTACTAAAATATGTTTTTTCTTTGCTTGTCATTCTCTGTGATGAAAATCAATCGGCAGTCGTACTATCATATGGATGTTATGTTTCTAAAAGGTGATAAAAGTGTTTTTTCTTAGCCGCTATGATTTCAGCCAAAAACGTTCTACCTTTGTGAGTAATTGCCGGTAAAAACAAGCCAGCAACAAATCGAAACTGCACCTGTGAAAATCAATTTATACCAGATTACTAAAGCTTAACTTGATTACATTCACTAATGCATTTTTGATAGACTATCGCATTGATGACATAAATGTGTCTCAAAGATTGGATAACAAATCCCCAACAAATCATATTACGCTAAAAGCATATCTCGTCCGTGTACCATTTGTAGCTTGGCGACGCATAAACTGATTGTTTCCTAAGAAACTTCTGATCTTCGTAAGAACTTTGATTCGAAAGGGAAACAGAAAAATTCAACTGAATGAAACTTAGTTTTCAAATGTGATGGATTATAAGAATGAATACAACCAGTTTGTAAAATTTAACGACAGCTTTAAATGACAAATACATAACTAACAACATCGTTTGAGGTTTTTCATTCTAGAATTTAATCTCTTCTGTCCAGAAAGCTATTCCAAGGGTTCTAAATCCTACCTATATTTTAAGTTAACCTTGAAAGGTAATTTTTAGGGTTTTTCTTCCAACATTTTCGAAAGCAAGCGGTCTCCTCGTGAAACTTGCCGTTGCAAAGAAACGACCTTATGGTAATCGACACTGGTAAGACACGCGAGTTAAAAATAAGAGACGATACGCCATTTAATTGGACCTCACTATCAAATGCCATCTAATTGGACCTCGCTATCAAAATGCCATCTAATCGGACCTCGCTATCAAAACGCCATCTAACTGGACCAACATAGATGTGGCTCAAAACAAATCTAACCTTACCGATTCCCTTTAATTAAAAATCCACCAGACAACGTAAAGAAGATTGAGTATTGGGAAAATTTTATCTGAGATTTATTTTATCTGAAAGGCCGGGTCTGAAAGTAACTCGGTTTGGTTAACTGGGGGCACTCGAACAACTGGTTGTAGTCATACTAGGAATCAGGAAAAGATTACGTTGCTGCACGCCAACTGACCATAAGAAAGGCTTCTAAAGACAAAGAAACGTCTGTGTCTGTCACGCGCTAAACACATCCAGTTTCAATTCAAAAGTGAGGAAGGTTTGGTAAAAACATCTTTTTGTCTGGAGGAAGGTTCTGGGGAGGTTGAGCACTTTTCTGGACTCTTCTCTGGTCCTATTTTCTGATAACTAAGATCTGTTCTCGTCAGTAGATGTCCTCGACACAAGCAGGGAGAATTTTCCAAATTATGTGACCTGAACTGGCGGACTAGATGACTGGACAGAGTTCACCTGAACCGGCGGAATAGATGACTGGACAGAGCTCACCTCAAAACTGCAGTTAAAAATTCAATATTACAGGTGAATCTTAAGGCGCCTCATATGTAATTATTTTCATTTGAGTTTCTGCAGGTGCATTGAGATGTAGCCAAATGAAACTTTGTAAAGTTGCTTTCAATGATTTATCAAAAATAAAAATCACATCATATTATAAAAAATTAGCATAACTTTGGGCGTGGCAATCCGTCAAATTTGAATTTTTGAAAAATTCTCAGAAAATCCATGGTTGTCCTAGAAGTGTGAAATTTGGTATGGAGAACACTTGCCTCAATGTCCATGGGCCCTAGTAAAATATTTGACATAGCTTTTGTTTTTACCAAGATATACGGATAAATGTTATTTCAATAGTTACGCGTCATTGATCTCATCAGCCTCATTCTATTTTTAGTCATCAGATTGAATTTTTTTTACTAGGGCCCATGGAGTATGGCATACTAAAAATGATTATGAAATTTGGAGTTGATCAGCATTATAGTTCAATTTTCAGAATTTCTCAAAGTTTCCCAATGCCGTATTTTCAACTCTTTGAGTAAATCACCGTTAAAGTTCAAGCAGTGTCCATCACAATGTTTTGGCTCATATAGGCAGGCACCAGAAAGATATATGGCACCCTCTTGTTCTTTCTCCTCATTAACCTTTTCTGGCAGATCTTATAACTGCTTTCTCCTCATTTTCCCAGTCTCACTTGACTTTCTCGAGCTGTTGTTCAATCTTTTCTTGTCTCAATCTTTTGCTGCCCTTGTACTTGTAGGCCCTTCATCTGGCCTAAGGACTTGACATGATGGTGGAGAAAATATCCCGACTCCTCTACTGTTCTGTTGATGTTTCAATTCCAACACTGTCAACTGCAACTAATGGATTTATTGCCACCAAGTTTCCTTTTCCCAGTAGCTTTTGCTCTTGTTGTGTTTATTTCCCATTTCAGAACTAGCAACTATCATACAAACATCAAAGATCGCAAAATAATTTCGAAACTGCACTGCAG
This sequence comes from Aurelia coerulea, assembly GCA_039566865.1. Classification (NCBI taxonomy): domain Eukaryota; kingdom Metazoa; phylum Cnidaria; class Scyphozoa; order Semaeostomeae; family Ulmaridae; genus Aurelia; species Aurelia coerulea. The sequence goes on along the minus strand of CM076944.1, from coordinate 977,342 downwards.
TAAGCCAATTTTTAGTTCAATGGCTTCACTGTAGATGTACCATGTATAAACAGCCTCGTTTTAGCATTGACAACCTCATGTTGTCTTGGAAAAGGGGAAACGAGGACAAGAAGAAGACATGGATCAAATACAGGGATTGAAAAGAATTTGTATTGCAGTAAAACAAATTTTTCTGGTTGCTAAGTGGTTGCTAAGCAGAAATTTAACAACTCCATTGCACAAATTTTTAATTTTTATCAAAAAGGGCCACAAGGCAAATTTTTCGAGTGAGAAATCAGATTCTATATTAAATTTAGAATTAGAAAGCATGAAGTTAAAAATTCGAAAATTTTGGCCATGAATTAGCTATGAGGCACCTTAAGTTATACTGGCTAGGGAAGGGAGCTACAGAGACGTAGGAACCGGGGGGCACTGCACTGGAGCACGTGCCCCCCCCAAGATTTTGCAATAAACAGAGAAGTGCCCTTTTTATTTTCAGGAAGTGCCCCTTTAGCTTAATGAAAAAAGTGCCCTTGAAGTGTCGTGCCCCCCCCCCATTTTTGAGATGCTTCCTACGTCCATGGGGAGCTACACATTATCAAAATAGTAAATATGCATTCAAATAAACTTTTTGGCACATACATGAATCTAACTGTTCATTTGCTTATTAAAAACAAGTTGGAGGGCAATAAGTTCCTGCTAACAGAAGTCTTTTTTCGTAGTCACTTGCATAATTAACAGAACTATTCCGTTTCAGATGCCATAGAATCTAAAATAGGCTACATCATAATACGATCTGCAAACATTTTGGTAAAAATGTCTGGGCTCAATGCGCCATTTGAAAACTGGGAATACCGCAACACAACAAAAATCTTCTAAAGCAATAAGGATTTTAAAACCCTAATTACAAAGTTTACGTTTCTAAGCTCGCTTCATAGAGTATCAAAACCATTTCCAACGATTTCTAATCTAGCACTAAAATCAAAAACATTTTGCAATTTAACAATAAGAAACGATTATGTTTACAACCACATTGCTTTCCTGTTCCTATCTATATATAAAATCTAAAAGTCACAGCCCTGTCTTTAAGTTTAAACATACGAAAAATTAACGAAAAATTAAAAGAAAGATCGTGCTCCCAGTGGCTCTTTATTTCGAGTAAGGCACAGCTAAGTGAGCGTAAGAATTGTGTTACGGAACAGAATATAACAGAACAGAAAAATAGCTCAAAAAGCAGCTCAAATTTCAGTTAAATTCTAGAAATTTCCATCTCTGTTGTTGTTAGAAAATATATGTAAGTTCAGTCTGATATTTTTAGACAAGGGACATCAACGTTCACAAACTTTCACGCAAACTTCAATCCATGTGTTCATAAATCTTATGTGGAAAAATCTGTATGCTGGATTCCTCGACCTCTCCACTCTCTGAGATTTATACTGAGACTTGTAGCAAGTCAAGGTTCCTGACAGAGACGACTAATGCAAAGAAAATTGAGCTTCTATCTTCAATCGTAAAAATAACACCTCATTGGTATATCATTAAGACTTTTAACTGGGCGATTTTCAGCATCGTTGGTTAAATATGCAACTTCAACGCTGATACGCTACATTGCATGTCAAAACCTTTACCTACGCAGAACCTTAGCACTAGTCTGGTAAAACTTGATAAGTATTAGGACTGGGGATTAGGGATCCTTTGGCACTATTTGAATCATGAAAATCACTCGTTTTTGGGATCAAACTTTCTGTTTATTTTAATTTTCTGATCAAAGTTTCTTGCCACCAGATATGTTGATTAAGGCCTAGCCCTCTAGTTGTTACCACAGGCAGCCTTGTTTCGGAATTCCAAAAGGAGTCTGCAGTATCTATCGTCATCAGGTTTCAGTTCATATTTTAAATTCCACTACATACAATTTCATAATTAACAATACCAACAATTAACTAAACTACAAAGAAATAAGACAATATTACAAAGAATTAATACATTGATACGGAAAATTAATACAATATACAAATACAGAGAGACGAGATAAATTGTATGGAGGGAATTACTTAAAGGAGGAGTTCTCTCAATAGGTAAACTAATCGAGGAGAGAGCCCCCCCTATCCTATAATAATTTCAAATAAATTTGGTTGGACTTGAATGATTCCAAGAAATACACGCATTTGCTTTTCATACTATAAAATAGAAGTTGTGCAATTATCAAAAACTAGCCTTGTTAAATAAGTAAATTTTCAGTTGCTTTTTGAAGGATATTTTTGATGAAGCGTTTCGGAGTTCCACGGGTAATGTATTCCAGAGTTTAGCTCCAAGATAACGAATCGACTTTAGACCATATTGAAGACTGTTTTTTCGTGTTAAGTATAGATCCCCATGACTGGCCTGTCTAGTGGAATATTGATGAACAGATGAACTGAATAAGAAGAAGTTATGAAAGCAACTAGGTGAAGTTTTATTAACAGAATCAAAAACAAAAGTTAAAAGTCGGAGTTCAAAAACGTCATCGACTGGGCATTTGGAAAAAACGGTTATTTTTGCTCAATTTAGCTGCACCTTACCCAATAACAGAGCCTATTTTATCTTGATGTCCTCTTCAAAAAGAGCGAGACAAACCATAATTGCAAATCCAAGGAACAAACCCGCATTCTGCAGCATGATTGTCTTGACCGGAGAATGACGCAGGTCAGGGCTGTGGATTAATTCTGGCAACTAGAAAGAAACAGATCAAGATATTGATTAATTCTTCCATCTGCGAAGGTCTCTACAATATCCTTGTGGAACATGCCATGCACTGTTTTCAAACATACAATTGGAGACCAAAATTCTATTTCTTGTGTTTTTTTGTATTTTTCTGTCTGTCAATGTATACTCGCTTCCTCTGGACGACTCCTTTCCATATAAAGTTTAAGGGTTTCGTGCTATCCTTTGTGACCTTGTTTATCTACATATGCTGCTTGATTCATCGGCCGTAGAAATTCGTCTGTTTTTGTCATCGCGTCAATTGGAAAATAACGGAATATGTATATAAACATGCATGCAACAGCCAAATCTTTCAAGAACATTTAAGCTGAACCTTAGAAGGATAATTTCCTAAACTTTGTAAACGTTGAATTAAAACCGAAAAGAAAGATATTTGAAAGTGCTAGATGCGCAAAGTATGTCATTTATACATGGTTTTTTTAAATACTGGGTGAGCCATAACTTATGCACGGTTTGAAAATTTTACAGGAAAAGCCTATGTGGCAAATTTGTAATATTTCAATTCCATCATCTTACGGAGGCTTCAACCTCATTTTTGAGACTTTTCTCATAATTTCATGTGCATTATCTCCTTCTGAAATAAGGACCTAGCCAAAAGTCCTATTTCTAAATTTGCCAAAAAGGCAGCCAAAAATGGGCTGTTCATTTTCATGAATATTTTGAATTGTTGATGCTCAGCATTGATGAAAGAGATGAGAGGGCACAATTACAATTCAAAACTCTCCATATCATTAGAAGGCAGTGACTCAGCTTAGGAAAACTATCTTTCAACTTTAATGATTGAAAAGTGGACTGAATTGAGCAAAGCCCATGGAAGCTTTGAGACCCTCTGCTACACAATGGAGCTGTCATTTTTCTGATCGAGTTTTTGTCGCACAATTTTTTAAACAGTGTATGAATTTGTTGACTCACAAGGTGGTACATGCCTACTTGATTGTATTCTTCTTTAATTTATACCTCATGATTAAGAGCCTTTGCTAGGCTGAGCTAAAAATGGATGGTTCTTATACGCAGAATTTAATGTTTTGTTACAACATCTGCCTTTGTTTACTTATATCAAATTCCAGAGGTTTTCAAAGATTCTCCATATATAAGCTGAATAAGTTTGCATGTTAATTTTGATGTGTTTTGAGATAAATTTTTTTTTTTTTTTTTTTTTTTTATATTCAATATAAAAATTTACAACAAAATTACCTAAACAATACCTACAATCTACTATACCACACTACAAGGACGGGGACCAGGAGGAGCAAAATGTCATGTCTACCCCCTGGAATTAATATAAACTAAAATACAACTACTACAAACTACTACACATACGCTACAACTAATACAAATAGAAACGCTAATTATAAAACATTTTACAAATAAATATTTGAGCCGGTCTCACATTAGATGTCAGGCCAAATATAATAGTGAACAATCGGAACGCCGGCCGAGGAAACAACAACGACAACAACCGTCCCCGTCACTGCTCCCCACCCAAGGTCCCCATGGCTCGAGACACCGCTATCGGGTCTGGATTTCTAATATAAGCCTAACATCCAATGTGAAACAGGCTTGCAAAGGAAAATATGGACAGGACTCTACGACAAGAAACTTTACGAAAATGGACTTAGTGGTTTGGCGACGTTTAACTAGATTTACGGTGATCTCAACTGAAGCGACCAGATAAATTTTTGTCCAATTCATGTATTTAACTCGTAAAATATTATGTTTAAACCGCAAAATGTGGTGCAAAATGGACTAAAAAGTGTCCAAAATTAAACAAGTCCCCGGGGGCTTAATAGACCTTTTACGGTATGCATGTCAAGGTCAAAAAGTGTGTATCAAAACTGTTTACTTACCATATCGGTTAATGCAATGTAAACAAACAGTCCAGCTGTGAGTGCAAATATCCAATTACTAGCATCCATCGCTTGACCAAGAGAGACACCAATCAAAGCTCCCACTACTGAAGTTAAAGATGACAGGAAATTGAGGAGAAGCGCCATTTTGATCGGCATGCCGGATTGGATTAAGATCGCAAAATCACCTGAAGGATAGTAAATAAGAAATATGGACATCAGATGCAAATTCACCACCTGGCAAAAACCTTTAAATAAAATACAGCGATTAAACACAGTGGCGTACACTTTGCGAAATATCAGGGGCGAAGCTATTGTTTCAGTCGAAGAGCATTGTTCATCACCACTGTTTTCAAACAAAAGATTTTTGTTCGAGGCATCATTGGGGGCTGACCGCACCCGCATTCGTCCCCCTCCACCACTGATCATTGCAAAATAATGTTAACAATATACAGCGATTAAACCTAAACATTGCAAACAACGAAAATTAACAATAAACTGAGTGCAAACTGTGCAGAAAGAAAATAATGATATAGTAAAATTCAGACAAATAATTAAGAATCAAAGCTACTTTAAAGTTTCATTATTGCAATAAGTAACAGGTCCCTTCAATATGATACTGTATATCTGTTCTTGTCGTATGAGAGTGAATGGCTCTGGCTTTCATGTTCATTTGAAATTGACGTTATGAAGGTCGTAGATCAGCAATTTCTAAACTGTTTTCACAAGCCCATAGATTCGTAGTTTCTGAATGGTTTTCATTGGAATTGTACCAAAAATGTTCTTCAAGATTCAAGGGATGAAGCTGACAAAACTAGGCAGTTCTCATTGTGTCAAATGTCGGCAAATGTTTCTTTGGGACACCCTGGAGCAGCTTCTGAAGAGGTAATCACCATGTGCAAAAGATGGTTCTAGTTAAATGGAAGCATTAAGTACTGACGAGCAACCGAGAGATATAGTCACTATTAAGCTTACCTCACGACTTCAGAGAAATCGAGAAAAAGCGTCCAATACCTCATTTACACTTGTTTAAATAAGACAATTACTTCCCTCCAGAGTGTCTGAAGTCTCTATATTACGCATTTATCCAGGCTAAAATTGATTACAGCTTGAAATTCTACGAAAGTACAACACAGCAAAACTTCAACCTTTAGAATTATCCAAAAGTAATATTATACATATCCTAAAACTTTAATTCTAAAACTTTAAACTTTAACTTTAAACTTTAAAATTTTAAGATAGAAAAAAACTCCACCCAAAATTGTGCAAAATTATGATAATTTTAAGATGGTTCAAAGCTTTGAAAAAGTCTATCCAAAGACAGCTGAAACTGTGAGCCGGCAAGTGCAAGAAAAGGCAGAATGTCGCAAAAATTGGAATGACACAAAATCGTAATTTTTATCAATTTTCCAATTATGCTAAAGATGGCAGAGAGGAACTTTTAACCAAGATTCACTGCATTCTTTAATCGAATTCCTATAGAATCGTTAAAGATTCGTAATTCGAACGCAATGCAACTTGGTAAAAAGTTCCTCACCGCCATCTTTAGCGTAATCGTCTATTGCGACAGAAACTGAATTGTGAAGGATAGAAAACATACAAGCATTGCAACAATACCGGGTGTCCCAAAAGGAGTACTCCAGTTTAAAAAATCATCAAAAATCAATTATCAAACCTTTGATAAAATTTTCTTTTTGACTTGTTTTGTCAAAAACCCAAAAATATTTATAAGGACCCAAAAACATTTATAGATGATAGCCTCACTATACAAGGACCCTCAACTTACGCTCATCTAATTGAAGTGAATTAATGTTGTTGTGGACATATCATCAGTCTGATAGATGATACAATGTTTGCTTTTGATACAACAAGGTAGACAAATTACACGTTGAAAAACTTTATTTTGAGCTTTAGTTTCAAGCAAAATACTTAATCTTACTTAATACTCAAAATTTTTAGATTTTTTGTCATCATTGAGGTCTCCAATGACAGTGCGCATTTCATTCTGTAATTTATGACCAAATTAGAAGCTTTACATGCACAAAGAAATTGATCTGCCAATCATCAGTGCTTTTTGCAGTGTGATTCACAGCCAGGTAGCCCTAAAAAGAGCTAAATTTGCTAATTTTTAAACCAATTATAGGATCAGCCATATCTTGGAAAATAATTTGGTCTTTGATCTTCTTGAAAAAAGAAACTTGAAGATCGGCAGTGTAATCAAATGTTGGGGATTTTTCAAATGGGAGTACTTTTTTGGGACACCAAGCATATAAACATCTACTATTCAGCATTAGAATGTCAGGCGTCGCCTTTCAAAACAATTCTGAAGTAGTAAAATAGGATGGATGTACGAATTTCAAATTACCAAGTTCATGAGGCAGCTCGTGGCATAAAATAGCAATTGAAGTGCTGATACCACCAAAGAAACCACCAGGGAATTTATCAGTGAAAGCCACACCAATGGCGATACCGTCCAGGAAATTATGAATTGCATCACCCATCAAAACCATCCATGCAACACTCTTATATTTGCTACGTCCTTTGACAACAACATGAGATTGTCCATTTGAGTCAATTCCGTTGTGTGTATGTTTCCCATTTCCGTTCGACTCTGATTTTTTCCCATTTAAAGCTCCATTAGCACTCTTTTCATTGACGTATATCTCCTGCAAGAAATTGCAATTCATTTTCAGTAAAAATCGTGATCTATTCAGGTCGCCAAGCGGTCTAGACTGATTACCTGATTACCCACACTACCCATTCCGCTTCAACGAAGGACTCATAATCAAACATACATTATTTTGAGACTAATTCCTGCAAGCCAGCTGCTCCACGCGAAAAGGTGGAATCTAGAATGGCATAAGTGAAAAGCCGGACTACCGGAATACGACAATGGATATGAAGCAGTGCACTTACTACATTTGTTGTACTTTCATTCATTGCCAGAGTGACTCGAGAATCGACTTCAACTTTAATTCAATTCAATAAATGGAGTGGAGACCGGGACTAAAGTAGTTAATATACTGAACTTTTTGGCTTTGGCTTTTCAAGTTTCAAGTGAGAATATCAGAACGATCACACAACACAGCAAGCTTTGCTCTACCCAAGACACTCAACTGTTGCTTTGGTCTTTGGTTACCATCGTTAATTAATTGTCAGGTAAGTGTCATGGGATCCTTTAGGATCTCATTCACTGCGTTTTTCCTTCGTGACTCGTCTATGACTGCGAATGGAGCTGCTAACAGTCTGTTAGGCCTAAATTCACTCAAAGAAAATAAGAAGGCACCACACCACACTGACTGACTTGAAACTACGTGTGAACCAGGGCCGACCTTGAGGGGGGAGTTGATTTTTGGACTTTTTTTTAAAGTGTGTGTGGGTTTACAGAGTGTTTTCAGGGGCACTTCTTGCCAGACAGTGTGCTACTTGTACTTCAAAAGTTCCAGCTGCAGTGACAGGATGACTGTTGCCAATGTTGTGAAATAGTGAAATTTTGCTTTCATGCAGGCTGTTGAATTAACGTTTGAGGGTCGACTTTAGTTAGCAGCTTCTTATGAAAGAAACACATCCTATCACACAATTTTTGATTTGCCAACAGGTGTATTACAATTACAGTATATACCTGAAGTGAAGGAGGTGGAAGACTATAGGATCACAGTACAGTAATGCAGATGCAAAAAGAAAGAATACAGAGAAGATGCTTTTTATAAAAAAAATTTAATGGAGCCAAGTGGAGGTAATCTGTAAATAGAACAAATCATATGCACTGTAGTGGACAGCATCAAATATGTAAATAGTTAATAGTTGATAATTTCAGGTTTATTTTCGAAAGTTTCACTGTAAGAATGTTTGTCATGTTGTCGATTGTACATAATTGTGATAAAAGCTCTCCCCCAATACCCCAATAGACCTTTTAGCTATTCTGAAAAGAATCAGAATCGAACACTATTTTGCTACATTTTGTAGAATTTTCGAATGTGCACAATAGCGATAGAAGCTCTATCGCCGCTCGATCGAACGTCGCATATAAAAATGTATAAAAATAACGTTCGATCCAGGCTCTTTTATAGAATAGCTAAAAGGTCTATTACTCGAACCGAACCTTACGAATCAAATTTATAAAAATGATGCTGGATACAGACTCCTTTAAAGAATAGCTAAAAGTATGTTGTTCTGAATGATAGAATTTTGATTTATTGGTTGGTTGATTGGTTGTTTGATTGGTTGAATGAATGAATGAATGAATGAATGATAGATAACCTGACGCATTAGCAAAATAAGAAGATCACAGGTTGATGGAATGTTTATTGATTGCTTTTTTGATGGCTTCCCTTTCCTTACTTCCAGAAATCCTTACTGCAAGTGCATTCACTCCCCAATTTTGAGCACGTTTACACGCTACAAGTGTCAGGCTGTTCCCGTCTTGCTGCTGTTGAGTCGCAGCTGGTGAGTCATTCCTATTTCATTTGTTGCTTTTTTTCATAAGTTTTAGCGGAATGACTATAACAGTAAAAAATAATTCAATTCAATGGAGCAAAACTTAGACGAATATCATCAGTCTACCCTAACCCTAGGTTCACCGCAGGGATACAAGGGACTCGTGAAATCATTCTAGTCGTGGCCCAGTGGCATTTTCGGTGCCGCTCTCACGTACTGTGCAGGCGGTCGTTCCTTCGGGGGCTTCGGGGCCCATGTATGTCACCTTGAAATAACTCATCATTTACCTATAAGTTCTGTATAATAAAATTTTTCTTAATTGCAAGAGCAGAGGTGAATTTTGTAAAACAAATAATGCAGTTCTGAAAAAGAAACGATTTGGCAACCTCAAGAATAGATTTCACACCTTCGACGCAGCCGACCACAATGTTTTGCTTTCTCTGTTTATTTTGATTTGGTTGAGTGCACTCAAAGGTATGAAACCTACTTTTTAGAAAGGCATATCGCTTTGTCTTTTCGGAAACCTGATCTTGTGTTTAACAAAATTAGGCCTTCCTTCTTGTAACGTAATATAAAATAACAAAACAAATTTTGATGCTGTAAAAACAACATAATGAACGTACGCTTACCGAACGTTCGGTGTGTTTTTCAGCCTTTTCTTCCAATTCGAGGCAGACAGTTTCATCACATTTATGAATCCCAGAAACAGATGTGATCAAGCCACTTTCCTTTCTCTAAAAAATTATTTTTCATTGATCTAAGAATGATGCCAACAAACATGACACATATGAAGTATCTTGGTTTAAATCCAATAAAAACCCTTTACAATTCTTTGTACTATATGAAGTACTGTCACGCAGCTGATTGGCTAACACAAAACAATATGATCCTATTGTTGTACACTCTGCTGCTATCACCTGAGGTACACACTGATGCCTGTTTAAGGATCTCATTGTTTTCAGAAGCCAATCAGATCAAAAACCGTACCGTGTGCAAAAGGCACAATAAGATACACTGAAACCACTTCTGCACACGGTACACTGAACTTTTGTTGTTGATACAACCATACTTGTAGATTTTAGATTAATCAACGAGATTCATTGGGCATCTTATAAGCAGCGGTTGCATCATGAATGTTAATTTTAAAGTGGTTTATTATCAGTTTCCTTTGGCATTGTCCGCATGCAGGCCGCAATAAATTCTACTTTATTGACCATGGGAGAAACAAATCCCTTCACTTGTTAGAAATATAATATAGCCCAGTAGACTAGAGATTTAGGTTTTCATCTTTCTCTCTTGATGGTATATGTGGTAAGCATAGAGACGTAACCTGATTGACGTATCATTATGCAACATTTCCTTTCAGTTTTAAAGAACCTCTGCTAACCACGATGCCTTGCGCGCTGTTTTTGTCCCATACTGCACTGCGAAGGACTTGCAGATTATCTGAAAATCTGTGAAGCAAGGCCTTGGTTTGTTTTCAGATTGTTCCTTTCACAATGAGTGAAGTTAAAATGGATACAACAAGGAGATGGGTCGTCCAAGACGCCCAACGGAAGACAGAGTGGTCTACTTTGCAGAATCGACGTTCAAAGTGTGGAACGAAAAAAGGAACTTTCACCAGACAAAAAATCATTTGATTACAAGCAACGAATGTGCAGTCTTTCTTCTTATCTCAATCAAAAGTCTTTTTTCTCCAGAATGGTGTATAAAGCCTCGAGGTTACCAGAGGGTCTTTCATCATTTTCGACTTTTTTTGGTGAAAATGATCAAGGAACTTTGATCAAACAATATCAAAAGTGACTTTTGGGTGCATCGATTATCAATCAGTGTCAGCCGATATCAATCAATCAATCAATCAATCAATCAATCAATCAATCAATCAACAATCGCAAGTAAGAAACAAACATGAAGCAAACTTACGCGTTCAATGTCCTTTCGCTCATGAATAATTTCTGCTGGACCACTAACCATGCTGTGTGAACGTGCTTTTCCAACATGCTGATGAGTTTCCTCCTGAAAGATAACATGAACACAGGTTAGTTATAAAAGCGAAAGAAGATTATCGACTATAATGCAGCACTCACCCCGAGTACTTCAAAGGGTTCGTTTGAACCAGCATGCCTTGCAAATGACATCTCTTGGTTGGCTTAAGGCATGGCACGTGCAAGGCATGATGATTGATGCAGACGCTATATTTGCTTATTTCGTTGTCTTTTGGTTGAATGATAAATAAAAAATGATTAAAATAATGAAGAAAATACCAAAGGAGGCAACAACAAAAACATGGTTAAGATGTCAACTCACTAAAGTTAAAAATTAACAATATGGTCTCTGTTCAATATGATGATGATGATGATGATGATGATGATGATGATGATGATGGTGATGATGATGATGATGACGACTTAAAAGCTTCAGATGTTTCTAATCAAAGCGAAAACCTTTTCAAATTAGATATCATGTGAGATGCGATGATAGGGGACGCTTCGCGTTCTTTGGTGGCAAAACTCTGGATTTTCACAGTTTATGTCCAAACAAACCAGATCTGGAGCAGGTCTAAAGATCTTGAAGCTTGCTCTCAAAAACGAACAATGAAACATCAGCATGTCTTTCTATCTGATTTGTGATGATGCCTTTCGAAATGTCCTTGTTAAAGGCACACTGTCGTGGCTGTGATTGGCTAATCGTGACATTGAAATCACTAACAAAGACCTGGCCTCTAAATGATTAACAAGCCTTTATGACCTTAGACCATACCCTGTTTCGAGAATAAAGGGAGTGAGATCATTATCGTCTTCATGAATTTCAGTGTACAGCGAAATTACTGAAGCTGGCCTAAATTCTATTATTTTGTATTGTTTTATTCATCCAATCAGTGCCATGACAGTGTGCCTTTAAAGCAATCTTTTCAGTCTTGTTCCAAAAACGGCCTTTCGATTGCATTAAAGACACTCACTGGGTCCACTGGTATTCTCCCGTGTATTCTAGCACATAAAAATATTGTGAGGTAAGATCAATGGATAAAACCATTCAGCTGCCTCAGCCCAACACACAACAAAACAATATAAAAACAAAATATAAGCAAACAACAAATATCTCTTTCTCAAGATTTGGATTGAAGGGAGAGTTATTTACTGGCCCTTCAATCTGGAAAATAGAGCGGCCGCGGCTGTGTAAATGTTACGTTGTAAAGTATACATTGTAATGCATCATGAAAAACAAGTGTTTACAATGAAATGCTTAATTAAGATTATCGAGCTTCAAGAGATTATTAACGATGCGTCTTTCGTTTGCTTTGATTCGTTTGGGCTACTTAGTATATTTTGCTGACGCGATGTGCACTCCTTTCCGGGTATCGTTTTCGCCTCTTTTTTCTAACGCCGGGTATCAAAAGAAGGCAATTTTTCTAAATCGGGTTGTCCAAAGTTGCATTTTATTGTTTTTAGACGAATTTTTACGTTTTAGGGTATGCTTTTCGACGATTTTTTCTAAAACCGGCTATCGTTTCGAGGGAAAATTTCTAAAGCCGGGTGAAATTTTTTTTCTTGGAGTGCACACCCCTGTACAATTGAAAGTCAAGTACACCCCCTGGGTTTGATGGTTAAAAGGAACTTCGGGTATTTAGTTATGAGTGTTCATTTGTAATCTTTCATATCTTGATTCTCTTCATAATCACAGCCTTGATTTCAAACAGTTTTCTGGCTATGACGTCATCAAACTGCTGATCATAAACCACAAAAGCAACAGATTTCTGCTTATCGCCTATCATACACCTTCATAAACTATTGTTTTCTTGAAGACTGTACTGTTTTTCCTCAATTTATTCAGGATTCACGACGACTTTCCATCTTTTCAAGCTTTCGTGAATTCTTTCAATACAATCAAAAATGCAATAATTCCAAAAACGATCAAGGTATCAAAGATTGCTAAAGACTACTTGTAACGAAGTAGCTTAAATTCACAAACTCAAATATAAGTTTTCCGATGGAGCTTTCCAATCGTCGCTCAATTCATTCACACAGAGTCCTGTTGCCCCTGCTTTTCCAAGACCAATGCAATGCATCAACATTCACGTGTACAGTCACGTGCAATATCACGTGTACAATCACATGAACACCGAAGAGGCAGCTGATCAAGAAAATAACAAACTTACAAGTCCATGGCTGTGTTTGTGCTTGGTCAATGAATGCAAGAACAGCTCAAAGAGATAAAACAGGTACACGCCAGCAAGAAATGTCAAACTCTTCCAAACAAAACTGTTTGCACTTGTAATTGATTGATGGGCGGCTCCTTCGTCATGCTTATGCAAATTCAAAGACTGAAAGGAAAATAATGAACAATCAACAGGTGGAGAAACAAAAGTGATATTTCCTCGAAGAAAATGTACCTGGTGAATGAAATAAGAACATGCCACTGCTTCCTGGATATCAAGAGGATGATAATGGCAAAAACATCATTTAATAGCGGACATGCTCAAATCCATTTTAAAATTTACCTGACTGAAATTGGCCACTCTGTTGTCAAATCATGAGGGATTTTCTCGAGAAAGCCCCCTCAAGCCTCCAAAACAGGCCTAAAATAGCGACCAAATTTTCCTAGTATTTCTGCCTTACAGCAATGACTTCGATGCGTTTTAGCACGCGCTGTCCTCTTGGGGGGATGAAATCACGTAGAGTGTTATTATGCTCCAAGAGATAATACTTTCATAACACGTGCTAAAGCATGCAAAAGCCATGGCTTTGAGGCAGATATGTTAGGAAATATGGTCGTGGGTTTAAGTCTCTTTTGAGGGTTTCTTGAGGGAGCTTTCTTGAGAAATTTCCTCAGTATTAGAACGGAGTGGCCGATTTCTGTCAGGTAAATTTCAAAATATATTTGAAGAGTCTCCAAATCCCTAAAATTTGAGATCTTTACAGTCCCAAAACGTCGTATAGTATTTCTGAAGTAGGTTAACCTCCCCCTTGTTCGTTAAAGAAGTGGGATGAAGGGTGCTTATTCGGACTGAGGGGTATTCGAGGGGGGGGGATACGGTTGGATCAGGTTCTTTGATATTCTTTTAAAACTGTACACGAAATAACAAATACAGAAAGATGCCACAGGACAGCAGGGAGAATGAAAGGCTTACAGAGCACGAAGAAGATACAGAGGCCAATCACTCCAAAAATAGCGCATCAGACTTTGGGATTTTAAAAAGCTCTCAGATTGCTCGCAGGTTGTTGAGCTTGTTTCTGATATTTTAAAAGATTTTCTAGGACTTTTAAGGCTTTTTGAGATTTTAAAAGATTTTCGAGATTTTGCGAGATTTTAGAGGATTTAAACGATTTTGAGATTTTCATAGAATCGTCGAAAGATCTTTTGATTTTTTACATCATTTGTTGCGTGAGATTTTATGGGATTTTTGTCGTTTTTCAAGAATTTAGGATTTTCATTGAGATTTTTGTCGAGTTTTTAGGATTATTAACGAAAGTGTACGACAGGGGCGGATCCAGACGTTCGCACTGTGCTTGCGTAAGCATGTCTCTTTTGCTAGTTCAAGTTTGAAGAAAGAAACTCTATGAGAACTTTATAAATGGCGGCGAACCTTTTTCTTTCAGTTTAATGAAATCCTCAGCAAATTCTCAGAACATTTATGCTCGATATTTCTATTTCGCCAACTCAATCCTTCAGTCGGTCGAGTCCCTCAAGTTCCAAACACGAATTGCTTCATGGAGGATATTGAACGGTACTGCGGTGGAGAGCCACACCTCCACAAACCTCGTTTCTGAAACTTTGTCTGCATAAATTCGTAGGGAGCATCAAGTTCCGAATAAATTACTTCAACAAAGGCGAATCTGTGCATAAATTGTGTGCGACCTCGGATGAATTAAGAAACTGCGCTGACATATGAGATGAATGGAAAAGCAGTACCAACTTTTCAGGGATGATTTTTGTAAGCATATGAGGCGACCGATGCTTTTTAGCAACGCAATAGAAATGTATAGGAAAAGCTTGACGGCGAAAATGTGGAAGCACGTCCTGGGAATGGCCAATATTATATGAAGTCCCTGTCACACGACCACCCACTAAAGGGCTAACCTCGTTCTAGGAGAAAGTTTCTTTCATGTCTCGTGCATGGCCTAAATGACGAATTTGATCATGAAGATATAAACAATGATAATCCTGTCTGGTGAAAAAGAAGTGTTGTTGTTTTAATCGCATGATGATGGAAACCAAGTTGGAAACCAAGGAGAGGAGGTTGTTCTTTATTTGCAAGAGCGCTCAAAACTGCTCATCTTGACTGCACAAGGCATTTTAATATGATTTGCAAATTGCAAGCAAGAACCGGTGATGATATGTTCCGTCTCCTCTGCTCTTTTGACTGAATGAGAATCCCATCAAAAAGTTCAACAGGATGAATTTCTTGTTTTTGGTAAGCAGTTATTTTGTTTAAACATTTCCATGTTGTTTTAAGGCTACTTATTATCACCAGTAATTTAATTCATTCAATTTCAAACAAAATAAAAGACCTTGTGTTGCAGACATAATAGGCCCATTTCAAAGAAGTTATGTATGGGAGACAAAAGTTTGTTGTAGTCTATGATGTTGTTTTGAGCTTACTTGATAATAGGATTTACGAGACAAGGAATTTAGAAAAGTAGCTCCCGTCTGTGTGTAAGAAACTCCCTTTTTATATGATAGGGCGTTTCCGTGGAAAATTGAAAAAGGGGCGTTGTCAGAGAGTCTGAAGGGCGTGGCCCCAAAAAATTTTCCGGGGGCTCCGCCCCCGGACCCCCGTTTTGCTCGCGCTTCGCGCTCGTCAGTGCGTACATCTGATTTTGGGCTGGATCCGCCCCTGTACGAGATTTTCGGGATGATTTGCCCTGCAGAGAAGATCAGGTAGCAGGTTAAAAAATGTTATTACATCTTCCAAATGAAAGTAAACAACGAAATACTTACATGGGGAAATAAATGCAGGACGGCATCACCAAGGAGAGTTGCAACAGCGATTCCAATAAGAAACGTTAAGACCATAGAGAAGCCTTTTTCATCACTGAACGGTGCAACAAAAATACCCACCAATGAACCGACACTGATCACAAGGACCGAGACAATTGCACTCAGCCATGCTGAAATATGATAAAAATTCATTAATTTGATTGTGGTCATCATTTCACGAAGGCGATATTAAAAAATAATAAGATTACAGCCATTTTAGGCCTACTTTAGTTGTAATTTCCTGCCTTCAAAGTCCCTAGAACAATTACATTACCAGTAACGTTTCCTTGAACAATTACATTACCAGTAACGTTTCCTTGTCCTAAATCAACAACCTCGTCCCCAGGGCCTTTGTAATATTGTTCGAAGATCACGAAAGGACCTGGGGACGAGGTTATCAAATCAAGCCAAGAAAAGTATCCACAGGCAAAAAAGTTCTCCACGAACAACATTTTCGGGGAATAAAGTTGATCCAGAAGATAAAAGACGATGAGGTCGAAGAGAGTAACATTTAATGCAAGTTTTATCGATGGGCAAAGATGAACTCCAAAAACATCAAGACCCTAACCGGCCTATAAGTATCAATATTCTGAACCAGCTTCAGCTGAGTCTTATCAAGTTTATTTCATTTGGTTCAAAGTATAGCTGCAAGGAAACTTGCTTACCAATCTTAATTTCAGAAAAGAAAAATGTTCGGTCCATCGTTAAAGGAAACGGACAATGGGTGCCTAAAACATCAACGAAATGCTTGTGCTTCAACCTCCATGAAACACAGCAATCATTCGCCTCTAAAAGCATCCCCTTTGAAGAATTAAGGACCCATGGCCATCAACCATTGCAGCCACAACGTCGAATTTTGCATGACATGAAAGTAGTTTTTTGTTACTGTTTGCTTTTCTTTTTATTAGGTGTGCCAGCTCATAGTTATCAAGGTGTATTTAAAATGCGTCATTCATAACATTAACCTATAAAAATGTATCTGGGAAGTAATAAATCCTTATCATCCAAAGGAAGACATCTGCTTAGATAACGTAAGTACTAAAACCAGCTGTAAATCTGTACGAAAGGCAGGAATGTATCACCACGAAATGAAATTGATATCTGGAGACAAAATTATTTGTCGGTACCATGAAAAAGAAGTGGAGTCAATAGGGGGTCGACGGGGGTTAACCTTACGCAGCTATGTGCCATAGCAAGGACTTGCAAGTCGCAACATGAAAACGCCACCTACTGCGCTAAGAGACAACTACCCTGGGTACCAAACCAGAAAAGAGTGCAATGTGTTTGGCTTAAACAGCCACTGTCACACACGGTCCTTGTGGGTACACTGAAATTTCAGACTGCGAAAATCTTAGAGGCCCTTTACATGAGAAATTTCAACCCGAGTTGAGTTGAACACGGGTTGAGTTTCAACTCGGCTGACGGTGCAAGCCTTCATCGCGTTTACATGAAGGAGGCTGAGTTGAAACTCAACACGGGTTGAAATTCATCATGTAAAGGGCCTCTTATTTGGCCTAAGTGGAAACCGTGGATCAACACTGCGGTACTTGAACTCATATGATAGAAAAGTTTCACGTAAGTTGAACGCTTCTAAGTTCAGCTACTGTACTGTGGATCTCTCATCTCCGTTTCGACCAAATTCGATTTTCAGACAGTCTGAAATTATAGCGTGCCCGCAAAGGACCTTGGGGGATAATGGCTCCTTAAACGGAGCACACGACACAAAACCACGGGTTTGTCGTAAAATGTGAAATCGACTTTTTTCTCTGGATTTTCAGTACATTGTATTTGAATTTCAAGCGCTAGGACGCAAGACATCACATTTTAGACCCAAGTTGGCTTGCAGATGTTAGATTAAAATGAAATAGAAGGTGCGATGAAATCGTCTGTTTTGCGCACGCGCCAATATGAAAACAAAAGGAAACCTAATCGCTGCTGGTACCAAACACCAAATACAATTGGTATTGTCTGAAATCTGAAATCGTGAGCTGGAACGAAAATGCTGGAAGGTGAGATGAAATTTTATAAATAAACACACGCAGTTTTTATTCCACCTGACAGCTGATAGCCTGGGAGGTGGGATGATTGTCCTCGTATAAACAGTCCAAGTGTCATCCTTGACGCATTCCAGAAAACAATGAGGCGTGGCAATGTGACAGGTATATAGGTATATATATATTCCATCTGTAAGGGCCTGAAAAATTGATAACTTGGTATCTACCTTGGTATCGTACATTAATAACATGTCACACCAAATACGGTCACATGATGAATCTTTTATCTCACATTACTGGATGGCTCTGTGGCAGTGTGATGGCCTATTTATCAAAGGTTTAAAGAGCAACTGTCACCCAGAGCCCTTTGCAGGTAAGCTGCGGTTTCAGGCTGTTTGCAAATCAAATTTGGCCAAAGCAGAAACCATTTTTGCAGTAGCTGAACTGATAAAAAGGTCTTTCTAAATAGTTGCCTTTTCTATCACTTTAGCCACTGCAGTGCGAGAGTTGCAAATTCTCCAACCCCCAGCACCCCCAGCCCACGCCCTTTTCAAGGAAGTAGGCTGGGGGCTGAAGAATATGCAACTTCATCTTCCACTTCAGAGTCTAAGAATAAGTTTGTGCATTTTGTGGTAAAGTTCTCTCGTATTTGATCGTATCGAATGGTATTTTAATCGTATTTGATCTGATTGAAGTTGCTGCGGAAGTTGTCTGAATATTTCTCTCGCAACTTTTAGTCTTAAAAATTGTTGTATAAAAAGACTTTTTTGCACTCAACAGAAATAAGCAAAACTTACGTTTCCATCCTTGTTCCTTGGTTTTTGCTGCTTTCTTCACTACGGGCTTTTTACATGTGCCACCTTCGATTTGTTGGATCAACGAGGGACAAAGATCTTTGAACTGAGTTTGGTTCATACCAGTTTTCTGATTTATCGAGTGAATGCTAAGCAAGTTCTCTGGCGTGAAACACTGAAACATGAAAGAGTTTGTCTTAATTTTGGAATTCATTTCAGGCTGAATGATAGCACTTAAAATCTATCTACAATTCTATTTACAATTAATGTAATTGAGGGGGGCCATCTTTAGCAAATAACGATGCATAGATATTCTTGATATTCTTGATATTAGTTTATCTTGAATTTTAAGTTGATTTTAGCTCTTATGTTGTAAAAAATTAACTTGACTTACCCAATTATTATAAACAGATTTTTATTGCCTTCATATATTGCCAAAATTGTATTATATTTCAGATAGAGGGCTCGTTGAAAATCAGCATTTGCTGAAAAGCTACCCTCCTTAGATATCAAGAAAATCAAATCAAATCAAATACCTTTCCTGCTAGCAGTCCAGATGCAGCACTTCGCCTTTGTCTACGATGTTCATTCTGCTCATCATTAACCAATGAGGATGCTTCATTCTTTTCATCATCAACCAATGAATAAGCTTCAATTGATCTTCTCTTTCGGTGGTCATGTCCAGCATGGCTTCCACCAGTTGTTGTTGTTGTTGTATGTGCCTCGTTTCCAATGCCAAGCTTCTTGAGTAATGCCTCGAACTTATCCAAGGAAATGGTTCCATTGGTCCCATACTCTTTGAAAAGTGAGTCAATGAATTCTTTGGACTTTGGTAAGGTGCTGGCTTTGTGTGCATGTTCCGCAATGCAATGTCCTTCTATCAACTGAAGAATTAAGTATGAACTGAGGTATTCTAGTTCTCGCTCATTCTTTACTTCTTCTGAAACACCAGAGCCAGTCAATGCATCATCCACATCAAAACACTGCAAAACAATAAAAGTTAGTTTAGTTTAGCACAAGCCGCAAAATCTCGTTCAAATGGCAAAAATCCTTTTGCTTTCGAGAAAAATCCTTGAAAATCTCTGGAGTCCTTTTAAAAATAGCCTTCAAGGATTTAACGGACTCATTGTAATAAACCCACAAATGCAAGTTTAGTTAAATGCTGTAATCTTTGGAAAGAAACTACTGTAGTAACTTCTGTGAAAGAATAACAACAAAATTAACCTGTATATGGGGAGAAAACTGTTAAATCCAATCCTGCAAGGGAAACAACGAATTAACCCGAAACTTTTAACACTCACCCTGACAAAAAACCTTTCGCTCTCATTAAATCTCGTCCACTTCACAGACAGGTGATTTGCCCTTGTACAATTTTAACACAGTAGTGGTGGATTTGGATGGACATGAGAGAGCAAGTCCAACCCTTGTTGAAGAGATGAGCACCCCCAAGTACCGGGTGTCCCAAAAAATGTATACAACTGGTTTGCAAGTGGATGCACATTCGAGCTTTCAAGATTGATATCTCTGCTCTCAAAGCACCAATACCAAAAAAACGAGGTATCTACGTTCAAGTTAACTATCGAGGAACATTTTGAGAGTGCTTAGCCATTGATTAAAGCTAAATTCACATCACTGGAGTCAACAAAATCTGTATACATTTTTTGGGACACCCGGTACTTGGGGGTGCTCATCTCTTCAACAAGGGTTGCATTTGCCCTCTCGTGTCATCGAAGAACATTTTGAGAGTGATTAGCCATTTATTAAAGCTAAATTCACAGCGCTAGAGTCAACCAAATCCGTATACATTTTTTGGGACACCCGATATCTCCCTACAACAAGCAATCGCTAAAGAAAGAAGGGGATTTGCAAAATCGTTCTAACAGCCAGTTAGATAGACTGCGCGCAGACTTTGGTTACTGGGGAGGAGAGGAAAGAAATAACAACAAAGTCTGCGCAACCCCGTGCATTTTCTTGTTTTAAAATCTTAAATGTGATTGCGCAAGCGAGAAGCCTTTTGTTTTCTCTTGTTATGAAAGCCAATCAGTATCAAGTCCTAGAAACCCCGGACCCAATAGATTTAGCGGAAGACAGCCGATATTGTCTTTTTTATAAAGCAAGTAAAAGTTGATTGTAATCAAAATACACAGTCGTTGTCTCGTTGAACTTCTTTCCTCTCCTCCCCAGTAACCAAAGTCTGCGCAAAGGCTACCAGTTCGAAAGCACTATTTACTTTATTAGTCAGTGGTTCAATGGGTAGAGAAAATGGTTCAACGGGTAGAGAAATAATCAAAGTGAAATCATTAAGTGTCTTTTACAGAGTATTCTTCCGCAAAACGTTAAACTTTAAGTATTACTTAACCCAACCGTCCAAAACGTTCTGATAAATCCCATTTTAACTGAAGTAGTATTTGCCCAGCTGAGATACACTGTTTAATCATTCAATGTTGAATCAAATTTTAAAAAGCAGGGTCTTATGGGAAGAATTCAAGTTGTAGTTTTCCGGAAAGCAATACCGTACACCTCGGGCATCCGCTACTCACGCATGTACTCTATGCATGCGCATGCGTGAGTGTACCCTGGGTACCAGACTCTCTAACATGAAGAGTCTGGTACCCAGGGTAGCAACCGAGGAACGACGTCCACTTTTGGTGTGATCAGGGAGATAATTTCGGACCCGAAAAGAAAGCAAGGGTAAAGGTGAAGGTGACTTCGTGGGAATTAAATCCACCTGACTGTCCCTGGCTGCAAAGTCAGAGGATAACCAACACCTTTTAAATGCATTACCAAAGACCAACCTCAATGTATTCTCTGCGGGGAAGGGGTAAAGAAAGGCTGCATTCCTGACTGAGGGCCATTGAGTTGCTCATCAATAAACGTCTATTCTGAGATACTATCATCTATTTGAAACTTATGGCGTACGGTCAGCTGTTTTCTTATCAACGCAGTTTATTGGTGTGAATTAGAAAGATCATTCATTGGTTTAACCCTGAAGACAATGGCGTGGCCATGGGGGATATGGGGGAAATTGACCCTCACATTTGTCGAAAGATGGTCCTGGAGATTCCGGGAAAGCCGAAGAGAAAATGGCAGGGTATAGGTTGGGTAAGAATTTTTGCGAGAAATGCTTAAAGCAGTTATTGTCTGCGTTGGAAAGAAATGAGAAAACGGCAGAGGCTCATATTAGCTCATGTATAAGATAACTGTTACCAATTGTCAAAGCTTCAATTTTAGCACAGATAAATATGGAATCAGGGGATGCCTTCTAAGTCACAGTAAAGGGATGTTTCTTGAAAACATTTTCATCGCCTCTGATTTATAGAACAACTGTCACAAAAAATTATCAAAAGTTCCCTTACCGCTAATGACAAAAAACGTGGCCCCAAAAAATTTCAGATTACATATGCGATGCAGTATTAATATCCTTGGCCTTCAGCGGGTTACAAATTAGTTGCAAAATAAATAGGAGACATGCTCTTAATGACTTCAAAAGCAGCAAGAAAACACTGGTTACTTTTTTGCAGATGAGAATCGAAGCAAGAATGCAGAGGGGTGGATGGCACTCATGGCACCTTGTTACATCACAGGAAATCAAGGCAAGGGTGCAATAAAATGGGAAGTGGCTTTTGACTTTGCTGAAATCTTTTCTCAGTCAGGCAAACAAATATTAGTAACCAATGGACTTTTTATGTGGCAGCCCCCTTGATTTTATATTCCAGTACACCTACGGCCAGGCCCGATATTAGCCTTAATTCTTAGGGGGGCCGAGGGGGGCAAAGAACCAAAATTTTACGACGGTCTAAAATCAACAACAACAACAACAACAACAACCCCAATTTTAGGAACATACGTTAAAACATGCACCAAAGGAATGATGTGCTCCTTTAATTACTAGATTTTGGAATCATTTTCTAGTTTCAACGTTGGAGCCTCCAAAATTGTCATTATGGAGGAAAAACTGCTGTAGATTCAAAATTCATGTCAAAATTTATCCTTGAAAGTCAATAAATTGATGTTCTATGCATCATTTTCCAAGTAAAATCTTCTAAATGTGGGCCTGTAACAAAAAAAATCCGACAGGTGGAGTCAAATTTCCGACAAATGGCCTTCTGGGGGGTGCTCTGCCCCCAGCCCCCCACTGGCTTCGGCCCTGCCTACGGCCTGAGTATACAATCGTTTTATTTGATAAGAAGCTTAAGTTTTGGTGCTTAAATTGGAAATCTGCCCTGGGTATGAGAGCCTAAAATTTTCGCCTTTGGTACCCAGGGTATTGGAAATGTTTTCTCCCTAAAGTTCTTGAGTTTAAATATTGAGTTCATCTATTTGTTGAAGGGTTTCCAAAGTATCTAATAAACATATATCAACAACAAATTACATTCAAGAAAATGTTGAAACATTCGTCAATACTGCACAGTCTAAAGAAATATTTGGATGACCTGGAAAAGTAAAAGCTGCAATTTTCGAAAGTTTCTATTGTTGTTCTGGTGTTAAATCAGCTGGTCTGTAACCTTAGTTTGTTTTTAGCACGAACTGATGAGTGTGTGACCAAACGCATTTTGGTTATTCAATGTTGCTCTTTATTGCAGCTATCAATTTATTTTCTTTCCCTTCAGAGTTTTCACATTAATTCAGTGTTTTTTCTCACAGGATTTAACAGTTTTCTCCCTTGATACAGATAAATTTGGTTGTTATCCTGAACAGGAGTTTAATAGTCTTCTTTCCACAGAAAACATTGTCAAATATTACCTTAATGTGGGTTTATTACGATGAGTCTACTTAAAGGAATGGAGTCAGCACAATGTCTGGTTTACTCCCTACACTGACCAAATCCCTCCAAGGCAGCCTGGGGGTCAACAAAAAATCCTTGCATAAATGCCTGGGGGCTGGGCAAATTTTATGCATTTAAAGAGTGGCAATTTGAGCCCTACCCACATAGGGGACCATAGATTCAACCACAGGAAGCCCATATTAAAGTTAATTCAAAAAACGTTTCAAAAAATATTCAATTCAAAACAAATGTTCCCTTTTGCCACTATATTGTGTGTTGTTTTCTTAGGCCTTTCCAATTTGTTATTTGTGAAATGAACACTTTTTTGAGAGAGTACAACAAAACAAGGGAGCCAATTTTTACTTTTGACCCCTTTGCTTGCTTGTGCTCTCCCTCACAAGTAACGCATTGGAAGGCACAAGAAAACAACACATGAAATAATGACTAAAGGGAAAACATTTTTTTGAATAAACAATTTTTAGAAACATTTTTCGAATTAACAGACACATGGGTTTTGTGTGATTCAACTGGCAATTTGGCTATCCTATGTCTCAGAACTCCTGGCTAAAAAACTCAAAATCACACAGATCGCCTTCAGCAAATTCACTACTGTGCTCCAATTCCGGAGTGGCACCAGCCCTGAAAAAGTGGGGTGGACGCTTTGCTATGGAATAAATAGCAGACCTGAGGAAAATGGGGTGGACACATCCACTCCAGTCTCCCTGGGGGCACTGCCCTTGCTCCAATCCATCTCCCCAACTTAAATTTGGATTCCAAATAAATTTTCATTATTTTATTTCATCAAATTATCTCTTAAAGACAAAAATTGTTGTTTTGGGGTTAGTTTTGGAAGTTTTTCTAATTTTCATTCAATAATTCAAAAGAAATATTATTGAATATTCAAAATATTACCAATTGCAACATATGGCTCTGAATGCTGGGCAATGAAAAAGAGTGATAGAGCTAGAATACAGTCATTTGAGCTATGGGCATACAGGAGACTGTTATGAATCAGCTGGACGGAAAAGAGATCAAACAAAAGTGTTCTTGACGAGATTGGGGAAACTAAAGGACTTGTTAACGAGATAGAGCAACAGAAACTTCAATTCATGGGACACACTATGAGACATAGATGCATAGAAAATGACTTACTGACAGGAATGGTATTTGGAAAAAGATCAAGAGGACGGCAGAAAACCAGAATGACAACTACAAGCAAAGAGAAGCTAGGACTGACTATGACTGAGGCCATTACAACAGCCCAGGACAGAGAGAAATGGAGGAACATTGTGTATGCCGCCACAGCCATTTGGGAAGCCGAATGTTCTGAATGATAGTAGTAGTAGTAATTCAAAAGACCTAGAGCTTAGGGCTTTCACCTTGTTGTTATTAGATTGGTTTGAAAAGGGGAAAATGAATACTGAATGATGGACTGAATGAGTGTAATTGAATGGAAAATAACATGTTCTGCGATATGTGTATCAACAGGTATCACACACCGCATCTGCAAATAGTTTCTATCATGTGTTCTGTACACCCACCATAATGCTAAGGATATGAACATTCAATAGACTCAACTTTTCTAGCAGGTCCAATTTGAACTCATCAAAAATCTAAAGCATGCAATTGGCATTAAAGACATTTTCATTTCATTTAAACATAAAAAGACTTGCTACACAATATACTGCAGCCCTAACAAGAATGCAAACTAATCTAAATACTTTCAATTACAGCAGAACTAACAGCAATGATGCAAACAAACTATTGCTGAAGGACAAACACAAAAACAACAACAATTAAATGAACAAAGCAAATGACTAAGAGATAGGGATAAAGGTTGCCTCTGGTTTAAAAATAGAATGCCTTCATTTGTCCCATTGATTTGATAAATAATGAGTTTTAAAAGCAGTCTGTTGTTCTGTTACTGCCTTCACTGGAGCTAAATTCGTGTCACTGCGTCTCTACGTCTCTATGACCCACTGCCATGACCCTAATTTGCATTGCACGATGGGTTTGCAACCACGACGGGCTGGCTGCTGCAAAATAAGAACCACAGTGAGTGATCCAAATATTTCCCCAGCGAGGGGCAATTTCACTCTTTCCAAAAGGATACAAGATTTTCCAGAACAAAGGGATTTTTACAGATTTTTGGTGGATTTTCTTGCAAACAAAAGGATCTTTGCCAAAGGTGTACGAGATTTTTTATGAGTGGAATGTGGTGAAATGCTCCTCATTCCGAACATGTTCCGAACAACCTCGAAACATGCTCGACTCGAAAGTTTTCCTCATGTTCCTAGCTGTCATCAGCTCCTCAACACAAACTGAAACAGCAAGTTCAAAGATAATAAATAGCGCCTTTGCAATAAAATCTGACCAAAATGCTCGATTCGCAGCAATTTATTTTAATCCGTGGCTGACCAAAGCCCAACGGACGATGCATAGGACACACGAGGGCCTAAATAAAGCAACTTTGAAAATATTGTCGAAGGTCCTCCAACATTTGTTGAGCAAATTTATTCGGAGCATTTGAGTGTTTCCCATAGAAATAATCTCAAAAATGATATTTGTATATAGCCGTTATCTTTAGGTTGAAAAAGAGAATCCAAACATGGGTGATGATTCATTCTGGTCTTGAAAGCAAATTATAAAGCACGCCGCCGCCATTCCAGAGACAAAAGCTTCAAAAAGTTTCGGGGAGCGAGCAGCGAATAAAATTGATAAAAATATATTTATAAACTTACAGGCTTCTTGGTTAGTCTTGCTTTAAGTGTGCCATTAATATGATCAAGTATTTTATCGATCTGTGTTTCAGGAAGGGTCTTTCCTTTGCCATATTGATGTAGAAAAGAGTTGTATGCATTTTGCGTCAAGTTTTTTGATCGATTTGTTGATTTGTTGCACACGGCACCAACTCTTCCTGGTTCAAGCGGTGTCAGAAAAAATAAAACGCTCGGGAGAAGGCTTTGAAATTGCGATCTGTTGAAAGATGTGTTGCTTGAATAGTTATGCCATTTCAACAAGTCTTCAACACCAAGACACTGAAAGAAATGAAGTAATATTTGTGTGAGGACAAAATAAACATACGATCGAATATTCGGGAAGGAAGGCATAAACAACTGGCCTAGAAGAACATGTGTGAATATTCACAGCTTTGTTTGAAACATCAAACACAGCCATAAATACTCCTTGTGAAAGATCCAAATTGAATAAGAACTAAAGAACATTACTTACAAGTTGGCAATGAGTTTTAATGCTTTCTTTTGAACAATTCTTGAAGCCAAGTAGCGAGAAAATCTTTTTAATATCTGTAACAGAAAACGTGTTCGTATCATTCTTCCCAGTGATCTCCTTGCTGATACTTCCCAAAAGTTTCTCTCTTTTGACAACCGATGCAAAACAACAAGCAATAAGCGTGTATATGAGAAAAGACTTCATATTTGTTGAATGTGATCGACTATCTTGGTTGTGCCACAAGTCGTACTGCATCGATTTCACATTCAAGACTCTCGACCAGGACGGATCCTTAGTCTTTTATGATTGATGTTATGCTCATTACAAGCAGCCAATCAAATGTCCGCTTTCATTGACAGCATGCATGTACGGTTTATGTTTTGTGTGACGTACCGCCGGGCATTGCAAAATACCCTCAGGGCAGGAGTAGAAGGCGGGGGGGGGGGGGGGGCTTGGGTGACTACAGCCCCCAATATTGGAAACGTTTGGAATCGTTAGAGTAGGCTCATTCCATTAACTGTAAATTGCACATGAGTACTACCCCTTTCCCATTCCTACGCCAATGACTGAAGAGAGTTAGCACCATGCACAGTCGAAATTAGTTTTATTCATTTATATTTATATTTAACTTCTTGCTGTATTTCTGTTACTACATATTTGGATTAGTTCTTTCGTTGCTGTTGTTGCTGTTGCTGTTATAATTAGCTTCTTTTATTTTATGTTATTGTATAACGACGCTCCTGTAAAAGTGTAGCAAGTTATTATCATGAAAATTGAAATTGAATTGTAAATTAATGAAATAGGTGTGCATCATAAGTTTCGAAAAATAAGTGCGAGATTTTTGGAACAAAACGATTTTTAAGGAATTTTTCTTGAAAGAAGAAGGATTTTTGCAAAATTCGTACGATATTTTTATGGAGTAATATGCACCTCCACAGACTGTATTGAACTGAATTGTATTTAAAGACCCATTGTCAACCATGATCCTTTGTGCGCAGAATGAAAACAACACAAAGAGAATTTAGGCCCAAAACGACTTTTAGATAACACGAAAGTCGACTTTGGGTTAACACGGAAATCTAAATATTACAATTTCGTTTCGTCAAAAATTTGGAGCTGGCACACGACAATATGATAAAAGATTGTCTTCCATAAGCAATCAACTTTTGTCTCCTTCTACTAAAAAATCTTATTGACGCACAGGTGAGGCTCTGATAGGTGAGGTTCTAATACATTCTCCAGAAATTCATGTGCTCCCAAGCTCCCGCATGTTCTAGTCATGCTCCCTTGCTCCCAAAAACCCCCATCAGAGCCTCATAGGTTAATTTGGTAACTAAAACATTTCTCCGAAAAGAGTAACGGCCCGGTAACGTGTTTGGTAAAGTACACGTAGAAAGTTGTATGATAATATAATAAATAACTGATTTTAGTACCAAAAATAGCTGAAGTGTTTAAAACACGACGTTTCGAGCGTATACATGTTACTTGTAAGACACTTGTACTCCTTATCAAGACACTTGACTTGATAACGAGTATACACTCGAAACGTCGTGTTTTTAACATCTCAACTACTTTTGGTACTAAAATCATTTATTTATTATACCGGGTGTCTCAAAAAAAAGTACCCCCTTTTGACTCAACAAGGCAGCAAAACGATAATGTTTCGGGACTTTTTGAATTCATGGCTACATTTGTTAGTTTTCAACTTAAATGCACATACCTTGCATTTGGAAATCCGCCACCAAACACCGGAGATATGAGTTCACAAGGTCAAAATTTGGAGTGCACCTGAAACCAGAGGTTTTGAGAAATGGCCTAGCCATAGTTTGACATTTTGCATTAACGAATTTTCGACTTTGACCTTTACTTTTTATTTTTGAAAAGATTTATACATTGAATTACTTCAATTGTGCTTGCAGTGACTTTTCTTTTGAGGAAACGGTCCTTGCATTATTGTATTCGATCCCAAGTGTTTTATATTAAAGAAGAGGAAAAAGAGCACATGCACGCTTATTTTGGAGATGTGGCACGATTTTATGGCTCTTACCACATTTTTACTAAATTTGTTTAATGAGCGCCATGTCCATGTATCTTTTATTCTTTTCAAAAGGAAAACACGGAAACATAAAGTCTACAGGTACTTTGGAAACTGTCCACGATACAAATCATGACTAGGCCCTTTTTCAAAACCTCTGGTTTTGGGTGCACTGTAAATTTTGACTTTGCGAGCCTGTATCTCCGGTGTTTGGTGGACGATTTCTAAATGCAAGGTACGTGCATCTAAGTTGAACATTGATAAATTTAGCTGTGAAGTCGGGGAGCAATGATATTTTATTGCTTGGTTCCTATTTCCAGTCAAAAGGGGGTACTTTTTTCTGAGACACCCGGTATTTTCGTTCAATTGCTGTAGTACCACATGCAACGAACACATTTTTCTAGAAAGTTGTATGGTAACGATAAATGATTTTGAATGATTTCGCAACGCAATTTCAAATCCAACCGGTGGTGGTTTCAAAGTTGTCACGCAAAAGTGAGCAAAAAACATTTTGTCTCCAAAGGCTTTGAAATTCTGTTAGAAATTGCTTGACAGAAAAAAAGAGAACAATGCTTATAGACTTGTAGAAGTATACATATGAGCAAAGCTAAAAAGCACACAAGATTTTGCGAAATTTTGCGTGTATAAATCTTTTTTCACATACATATTGTTATGTTTTTGCCAAAGATCTTTTCCATTACGTTGCGCGTTGCACGTAGTTTTTATTCTTACCAATTTCGCAATCTGATTGGCCGAAATGATATGATCCGAGCCAAAGCAATCGGATATTTCTCATTTTGACTCATCTCAAGGCCAATCGACATATCTTCAAAGATGTTTTTCGGCAATTTCTCAATTCTTTGAAACTACTCAAAGGAAATATGCGAATGGTAAATAGGGTGGCATATAAATAGTACAAAGAAAATACACAGACACAGCACTGTTTCTTTGGCTCTTGGCCAATAAGTCCGATTTCAGGGAGACATTTTCAAAATTTTTTCTCCTTTCATCACAAAAACTTGAAATATTCGGAATTTTGTTGACTTCGAAACAAATGGAAGCAGGCAAAGTGTCATATTCCATATTTGGTAACATCAATCAATCCGTATTTGGTGTTACTGGGTATATGATATATAATACCTTACTTGGTATCAGTATATCTTCTTGCGTTTAATTCTTATTACAAAGTTGCTTGGTAAGTTAGTAATAGGAAGCAGGAAAACTGTAGTAGGAAGTAGGAAGATGGAAAACCGTAAACATAAACAACGTCTGTTTGTCTGCAGATGCAAAGGTATAATCTGTAAGAAACATGATATCTTGTTTGGCTTTTCAATGTCTGCTTTGCGTCAACAAGGGCTTTTTGTTAAACTGACTTTGACGTACAAGCAGCTTATCCAGGAAAATTTCAATAAATGTGTGTTTATTGTTTACCTGGCAGAATGTTTACCCGGTTTGTTGAAGACTTCTGGAATATATTACAATCGATTCATTAAAATGACATGAACTTTGAATGGCTCATGACATGATAAAAGATATAAAACACGAGACAAATTGGTGATGAAGTAGTAAATCTTAAATTTTGCACAAGTGCTGTTTTCGTGGCATGGTACCAACAGAGAGAGTAATTGCCGTCTTTCAAGATGACGTAAGAATAATTTTGTGGTTTCAAATGCCGGCGTTGATGTAATACGAGATCATCTGTTACACAAGATGACCACAGGGAACCTGACAGCCTGATTTTGATTGGTCAGCACTAACAGACGTTAGAATTTGAAAGTCGCTGTAACAAAAGAAACATAATTTTTTAATGTTACGCACGGATTAACACGATAGCAATTACTCTGTGTATTATGTCACAAAAACAGTACTGGGGATAAAAACAGTTCCTACAAGGTAGGCACCCTTGCTCGTCTAAAGTCAGCTGCTGAGCTGATCCTAGCCTCACTACATAAGGACCCTCTAGTTACGCTCATCTAATTGAGTTGCATTGTTGCTGTTGTTGTCGCTGCCCTGAGCTTCTCTGTTGACCGAAGCGCCATCATCAAGTCAAAGAGCACAGGGAAACGAGAGACTCCAGTAATAAGTCTAAGCTGATCCGTCATTACCATGTCAAAATCGATACAACTTCACTGTAACGATCCACAGGTTAAACTGATCACAAGTCCGTAGTTATAGCTAAAATGCTTTTGTTGTCGTTGTTGTTGTTGCTATAACTGGGACTATCTCATGAGTCTATCCCACTATATCCCACTAGACTCCCGAAATAGTCCCAGTTATCGCAGAAACAACAACAACAATGACAACAACAACAACAACAACATATTTTTTGCTCAAACTGGGACTTATGGACTTTCACATAAAGAATTGGGACGAAAAGAACAAGGACAGATTTTTGTAACACAATAGCACGAGTTGCTTTTCTTGACACCTGAATTCAAAGCGATTAGCGACTGCAGACAAAAGAAATTCTCTCAACCATAAATTCAAAACATACCGCAAAAGTTGCTCTGAAACCCAGGTAGCTAGCGCGCTCGTTGTGCATTCCAAACATTGTTTTTAAGTGCAAACATGAGCATGTATCGAAAGAAGAAGGATATATCTACACATCTACCTTGGGCATTTTATTTCTTTGGTTCAGAAGCTGAGCAGTAAGCGTTTTAATTACACCAAAAAAAGAAGAGCATTGAATCGCCTCCCGATCGGATTTCAAACCAATCAAATCAAATGCCCGAGGCAGATGTGTAAATATAGCCTTCTTCTGTCGATCTATGCTCATGTTTGCTCTGAAAAACGATTTCTAGAATGCACGACAAGCAAGAAGAGAAACTTTTGCGACTTTGCTTGTTTTGATTTTCTGGTTGAAAGAAATTCCTTTGTCTGCGATCGCTAATCGCTTTGAATTTCAACTCATTCTATTGTCTTACAAAATCTGTCCTTGTCGACGAAGAGAAAAAAAGATGGCACCGATTTTTCTATTCGCATTGAAACGAGGTTAATTCGTAGTTATGGCAACCTTCGCCAGTTGGAAGCTTTATTGCTGTCATGAAATGTGATGAAGCTCACGGTAGCTAAGTGGCCTTCAAAATGAGGAAATTCTGATTGAAAGTGAAAGGTTTGTTGATTCTTGGATTGAGGAAACATTCATCTGGATACTTCTGGCATTAGTTCATTGCTAACGTCACTTAAAACGTGAATTTTGAGGCGTTTTACCCAAGCTCGTCCCCAAGTCCCTCGTCCTCGGCTTTTCGTACAGTATTGCTATGGTTTCCATATCGGACATGAAATTGAGGGAAACGTTTCGTCCCAATTTTCAATGTGAAATTTCATGAGTCGTAGTAGCAATAACTACGAACTTGTTATCAGTCTGCCCATGATCCACAGGTAGCAGGAAAAATTAGTACAAATTGATAAATATTTCTCGCTTTTACTTTTGTGTTTGCCAAATCTCGTTTGGATTAGGCCAACCACGATGTCTTGATAAAAACAGTACCGGTACTGTATATATCAAAACATCGTGGTTGGCCTAATCTTAAGAAGATTTGGCAAACACAAAAGAAACAACGAGAACTATTTATCAATTTTGTGAAGTATGCAGTTAGACTACAATCTTAGCCAAAATACTTGGGACAAGTCCCTTAATTTCACTTTTGTTGTTGTTGCCGATGGCGTAGCCAGTCTAACTTGCAGTTAAATCCACCTGCTCAGGGCTCCCTGTGAAACAGTCACGTGCCCACGAAGACCATGAGCCTGATTGGTTCAACACAAAAGTTTGAGCAAAGTTTGAACACTTGTTGACTAATCAGCTTCCTCGATTTACATCGACTAACCATAATCCTCTGCGGTCTCCAAATCGATTTCGAAAGACCAAAAGGTTGTTTCTGGCCTGTGTTCTAGTTGTTTACTCTTTCTTCGGCGTACAAAGAATCGTGGCTAGTAATGGGCAATTAACAAAGATGGAAACGAAAATAGACTACACTGTAAATTCGGTAAATATGAAACATTATTCCCAAATGCTAAGATTTACAACCACATAGCCATGATGGCAAAATCGATCCGAAATTTAATCATTCAAAACTTTATTCAAGATAACCCTTGCAAAAACGGCAAACTTTACAACGTACAAGTGGGCAACTATTTTCCTAATATCTTACAACAAATTGACTAAAATGAAAACAATGATTTTTTCATGCTCGAATGAAACAACATTTACTACGAGGATAAGAATAATATTAAACCTGAACAATCCTCAATCGGTTTTGAATACAGAATTAAAATCAGAATATATACAACTATAGATAGCACTGTGATTTAGACCCGTTCACACTGACCGATACAACTGCAGACCCGTAGCAAAAGTGCCACGGAGCAGCCTCCCGTTTATCCTGCTCTTGCTAATCCGTAAAACTTTTGTTCCATCTAGCTATCTATAGAAAATACAGTGTAAACATGGTCTTAAAGCAACTCTGACAAATAACAACGATAAAGAGCGACAAGGAACGATAAAGAGCGACAAAGAGCGATAAGGAATGATAAAGGGCGATGAAACAAGAGATAGATCAGTATCGCTAGAGTCGTGTCGCCCATTATGCCCATGTCGTCGCGAAGTTCTGAGTTAGATCCAAAAAGAGCAATTAATGAAAAAACCAAATAGCCAGATTATATCATCAACTAATGGAGAAAAAGATCACAGAGTATTGACTTTTTATGTAAACTCTTTATACTGATTTTAGAAGATTTTAAAGGAGGGGGTAAAAACGTCGTTTTCTTCGAGCGTCGCCCATTATGGCCGCAGGAGAAACAATGAACACTACTCTCCGGTAAAAAGTTCTAATAAGAAAAGCAGTTTTAATTATTGTTATTTGTTTATCAATTGATACTTTGAACACACAAATATCAATAAGAATTAACCTAAACTTCGAGTTTTGGCAATTGAAATACATGCTTCGAGCTGTTCTAAATCCTGCCTTATCTCTTGTTATTGGATGGATGAGTTTTGGCATATTTTCTAAAATGAAAATAGAATTAATATAGTGTTGCGTTTTTTTGAGTTTCGATGATTTTCCAAGTCAGAAAGTAAAATTTTAACCCAAATTGGTGTTTTTTTAAATAAATTTTGCATTTTGATATTTTGAAACGATTGGAAACTTCTCTGGTAAACTGATGGGCATAATAGGCGACGAAAATAGCTATTAGCAGCACTGAGACTTCATAACCTTAAATCTCAACCAGAAGCCACTTTGCTTTGGTTTCATTGTAGATTTCTTCTCTAGAGACAGGACGTCTGAAAAATCTATGCATATTTCAAAAATTTCAAACCGCAAGGTGCTCAGCGAACAAAAAAGAAGGAAGGAATGTAAATAGAATCATGAAATTTGCAATACTTGAAAGAATCAATTAGAGATATGCAGAAACCATCTTGTCGGGTTTCAATGCAAATGAACTGAAACTTTAGTGAAGGTAAAATCATGATAAAACAGATGTCAGCGAAGATTTTCCGCGCAATTGCAATTTTATTACTAGTCGTCAGTCCCCTGAAATTTAATTTCTCTTGCTAGCCGGTCACAATGGGCGAGCGGCCATAATGGGCGACGCTACTCTAGGTGAGAATAGAAAAATAAATTTTTGCTGCTTGGACGAAAATACACAATCATTATAAAGTATGCAAGGTAAAAGAATCATGCAAATCAAGTATTTTCGATTCCAGCCATCGAATTAACTAATGCCATCATCTTTATCGCTGGCTGTCGCTCATCAACGTATCGCTGAATATCGTTGAGCCCCTGCGCATTAAAGAAGCAGGCTTTGCAATGACTACAACAATTTTCACAAATGTTAGATCGTTGGAGCCTGGAGCCCATTGGATTGTCGGTCACTCTCTGAGCTAAGAATGCAACCTAAGAGCCACGGCTCCCTTTAATTTTCAAAAAGATTGTTCAAGCAACCTTTCACCGTGTGTGGGATAATGCAAAGATCTCAATTGACTGCTAGCAGACTCTTTCCCATGTGCTGCCTATAGAAACAAAGATTCACGCTGTAAGTCTAGGGTTGGGAAAGAAAGAACAGCGTCGGTGAAAGAGGCCACGAAATCGAATCAGTCCAATGTACTCAAGTTGTCCATCCCACACAATGAAATAACTTGTTTTCTCAACTGTTTTGTAATAAAGCTCTTTCACGGCAATGCTTGAACACTACAATTGTCTTTATCCGCAGTTAAGCTATCAGGAAAATCCATTAAAGCTTCGTTGATACAGGAGTAAAAACGCGTTCATACTAGAGTAAAAACACATTAAAAATGCATCAGAAAAGTGCTAGGGAACAAGCGCCGAAATCAATTTTACGTCAATTTGAGTCTTTCGGCGCCTTTGAAAATGTTCCAACGGATTTGAATTGTCATTCCGTTTGGAAATGTTCATTTTAAACCTTGACGATTTTGACTGAACCTCCTAAAGGCCCTTAACAACGTTGAAACAATGACATAGGCTTTTATCTTTTGAGAATCTATCAGCATTTTACGACACTACGATGTCCATATGAGGCTACAAGCGTCTTAACACATAGCGGGAAGTGCTGTTATGTAATATGATACGACCATAGAAATAGGATACGGCCAATTGCAGAAAGGTATAAAACTTTTCATGGGAATTGTTTCATTTGTATAATGCTTTTCAAAATTTTAACAATATGAAGCAGTTGTTGGCCAGTTGTGTGCAAGGTTATATAAGCTTGCATTTGCAAAGTGCAAAAAACGTCTAAAATAGCCTAGTCAAATCGATGTCCCACACGTGCTGTGAACAGTTGATAGGCAAATTTGAATGTTGTTCTATTATAGAGAATCCTATATATTTTTTTTTTTTTTTTTTTTTATATCCATTAAAAAGTTACAATACATAAATACAAGCTACGCTACTTACAAAATTACTTTACAATACTACTCGGACGATACCCCGAGAAGCAAAAGACTATGACTACCCCGGGGCCATAGACACAGAGGTTAAAAATAAACTACTATAGTCTGTCTCAAATTACATGCCACGAGAAATGTCTGCGATCAATTCGAATTTAAGAAGGGTGGTTTCGGTATCATCGCAACTACTGCGTGGCATCTAATTTGAGGTAGACTTTAAAAATACACGACTAAAAATAAAAGAAAGGGAAAAAGGAACATGTGACATGGGAGATGGTGGCTGTGGTTTTATGACTTATAAGGGAGTTTGACATTTTCTAATCAAATCGACCAGATTTGTGGATGAATTTAAGCGTTAGCAGGAGTATATCTTTATTAACTTCATCTGGGAACCTATATATCATTGTACACTCTCTTTGATTCAACAAAAGAACACACAAAATTGCTGAGATGCACATTCTTTGCTTGCTAAACTGTAATCCATGAATGTTATGACACTGTTATGACTGACTTGCTTCTCGGAGTTATTGCTAAAACCATAGTTACAATGCTTAAACCGATTGTCAAAGGACAATGGGCGTTCTACTTTTGGTAGTCTGCCGCTGTTCCAAACAATCTGCGGTCATAAAAGATCAATAGAGGGTGTCCCTTTTGAGCGGCTTTCGGCGAAACTGCTGCTTCGATTGTCTCGTTCTTTATACAGCTGCACTAGAAAGTCTTCTTGAGAGTTTGAGATTTTGTTAGAGTTAAGGGCACACTGTCATGGCCGCTATTGGCTACTTGTGCTCGCTGTTGAAATCTCTATCAAAAGACCTGACCCTTTAATAATTACCAAGCCTTTATGCTGCTGGATCATACTTTGTTTTGAGAATAAAGGGAGTCAGATCGTTATCACCTTCACGAATTTCAGTGTACAGCGAAATTACTGAAGCCTGCTTAATTCTATTCTTTTATATTGTCTCATTCATCCAATCAGCGCCACGACAGTGTGCCTTTAATCTGAGAAGTAGTTACTGATGTATGGTACACGAACAGCAGGTCCTTTGTTTGTGAGCAATACCAAAATCAGTTAGATATTGCAAGATTGCAAGAGAAGGCTGTAACATTGTATATAAATTTCTTAAATGATTGAAAAGTGATTCATAATAACGTAAACAACACTTCTGACCCTTTTTTCAAAGGTTCAAAAATCAGTTAACAGCTTTCTCCCATCTGCTGCATGCAATATCTTCTTGATTTTGGTATCGTTGATAAACCAAGGACCGTCCTTGAAGGAAACCACTCCTTTGACGTTCTTGTGCCAAAAATCAGTAACCACATTTGTCTAATTGACTCAAACAATGGCTCAAAACAATGGCTCAAACAATGGCTCAAACAATAGTTCAAACAATGGATCAAACAATAGTTCAAACAATGGTTCAAACTTCTAGTTGAAGCCTATCCTATGCAACTGTATACAAAACAAGAGAATTGAAGATATAGCTCCTTCGCAGGAGCCACACAAACAGGGTACAAAGTTTCTCAGACACCCTCTGCTTCTGAGTCAAATCCTAATTCAAATCCTTGACATGCTTGTTATAACTCACTTACAAACTTACTGACATTTTCCCATCGTTGGCTGAATGCTCCTTCAGTGACCAAATCACAGTTTAGGTAGCAATTCACAAAGCATAATAATAAGCCAACATACTATACCTTAGCTGCATGAGATATGGTAATATTTCCTACATTACTATTTACGCTCGGCTGTTGTTGGTTACGGCGTTGCGCTGAGTTTCGACTACTACTACGTGCTTCGAACTCTTCTTGGCTCGGATGAGCCCTTCTAAACATTTCAGTTTGTTCTTCCATACTATAAACTGGTGCTTTTGTCTCTCCTACACTTTTCTTTTTTGGATTATTGATTGTAAACTTTCTTGGCAGGGAACTATGTCCATAATAAAACAATTGCGAGCTTTGTAGATATCTTTGTTTTGTGGGATCTTCTTGAGCTATTTTTGAATCATTTTCAGGTGTGATTTCAGGCCTAGATTCTGGCTGACTTCTCTGCTTCATATCGATCCTCGGAAGTTTTCTTCGATCCACGATTGGGCTTCTTTTTCTTTCCTGTTTTGTTGCCTTGTTATCTTGGCTTCCCAGATTTGTTTCAGGCCTTTGTGCAGTTCTAGTTTCATGTCTCGAATTTGTATCCGGTCTAGTGCTTGTGTTACCTTCCGGACTTTGATTTCTAATCGGTCTCGCTGCATTGTTGTTTTCGTGCTTCGAATTCACATCTGGTCTTTGTACAGTATTACTTTCCGGTCCTACATCTGCATCCAGCCTTGCTGTGCTGTCATTCTCTGTTTTCGAAATTGGTTTACCTGTTTGAAATAGAATGGCTGTCTGGTGTTGCATTTCTCTCTTTTCTCGCTGCCTTTGCTGGCCTCTTTGTAATAACGACTTATGCTGACTGCCTTGATCGGTTCCATTGCTGTCAATCTTTCGGTCTGTTGGTCTGTAAGGCTCTATTTTCACGTCCAAGCTTTGTTGTGTTTTCTTCCCATCCCTCCGGACATTTTTCTTTTGTTGAGGAGTACTAACAATTTTACTGATTTCAATTTCAGTTGCTTGTACACTTCGAAGTTCCCTTTGCAATACCGCAAGCTTCTCTTCTTTATCTCGTTTAGCACGCTCTATTTCACGCACGCTATTCGTGTCAATGCGCTGAACACGAATCGTTTCTTCGTGTAGGCTATGAGGACGTCTTCTTGGGGGGAAGTCAATCAACTTTTCAATTTCTGGTTTCATGTCTTTAGATCTACTATCTCTCGTTTCTTCTTTTGTTTCCGACTTGCGTTGCTTTCCTTTTCTACGATAAGAAATAAAAAAATTCACAAATACTCAATACTGTCAATTTATATCTAGGATTTTGACAAATTACCAAAGTTGAGTTACAAGATATAAAAAGTAGGAAAGAACAGGTAAAAGGAAGGAAGTGTCAAGTAACATTGTTATGTCAACAAACGCAGTAGAAATGACAGAAATCTTCAAGGAGTCTGAAATACGCAGGGACTTGCAAAAATGTTTCATAACGAGATGGTGCAAACATAAGTAAACATTCCCTTTAATTGAGCAAACATGCCAGACACCTTCGAACAAGTCTGAAACAAGTTCGTTAAGCAGGTTAGACAAGAAACTGACATTGTATTTGCCTAAATAACGCTAAAACTTTAGGCGAAGCAAATACAGCTTAGTCAATTTGCTAACATATCTGCCGTGGGAAGTTTGTTAGAAGGTTACCGAATTTGAATTTCATCTAATTTACCACCCACATCGAACAACAGGCAAGTTTATTAGAAGACTGCCTAATTTCACTTCATTTACCACCCACAGCGAACAACAGATCGTAATCTTTCCAATTGTCAACATTTGTTCTCTAGGCTTTGCAACAGTTGCTGAGTCTCTCACAAAACTTAATGTCTTACTATTGTCACAATTAATGGGCAAATGAATAGCAATATGGTTTAGGCCAAGTAATAGAATGCGATGAACCTCAAGTTAAAGGTTTTGAATCTCAAAAGAAAGATTTGTTACAGTCATAGCTTAAAAGGAAAAAGAAAGGCAACAACATATCTAATGACTAGACCCATATTTTATATATTTTTTCATATTCAATTCTTTCAAGGAGGGTTACTCTTCAACAGAAGCCGGAAGCCAAGGGGCCCCTAAGTAACGGGATTTGGGGACGGACAAATGTAAATGACTGTAAATTGAGGAGCTGCGCAAGGATCTCATGGTAGCATAAATTT
Source organism: Aurelia coerulea (assembly GCA_039566865.1). NCBI lineage: Eukaryota > Metazoa > Cnidaria > Scyphozoa > Semaeostomeae > Ulmaridae > Aurelia > Aurelia coerulea. The sequence goes on along the minus strand of CM076944.1, from coordinate 937,830 downwards.
CGGAAACTTACGATAACATCTCTAATCATGAGACCAAAGCAAAAGAATTTGTGAACGGACAGATATCTAGTACAACGATATTAAATTGCAGAGTTCCACAAGGATCTTGCCTGGGGTCACTCCTGCTTATGTCAAGGAAAAGCCTTGTTAAAGTGGTAGTTAACATGAAGAGAACTTATGATAACATCTTTAACAAAAGGACCTAAGTAAAATGACACTGTATGTGTGGTTCAGGACAGCCGACAGACAGGTGTACAAATAGTACCAGAAACGAGAGGTATTTGTCTGTTAAGTACAGAAACCTGTCGTAATTGTTTGACTAAAAGACTTGCATAATTAGGTAACTATCTATGTTTGTACAGGCTTGCTTCACCTTTCAAAAAACCAGCATAGGATTACACAGTTGTGTCATTAATGAAACCAGTAGAGAAAGTAAAAGTTAAATGTCAATTATCTATAAATAAAGAATCTTCCGTGGGACTAACTAAACACTTTCATTTGTTGACTACGAAAGAAAAATCAGCGAAAGTATGTTTGAAAATAAGAATTTGAGTCGTTTTTAATGATAAACAAAAAATTATCTGCTTTAAAACGTCAAATTTTCATAAAAATGTGTTTCCTATTAATGGCTATTTAAAAATGGCAAAATACAATCTAGATATTCATCAAAAATATATGAAACAAATGAAAGTAAAATAAATAAAAGGGGAACTTACAGTCAACTCACACACAATTAAGTATGGGATGACGAGAGACTTTTATACAAGCTGCACGAGGAAATCCTAGTTGCGATGCAAAAGCTGGGAGACGAATTGCGAAGAGGATTCAATTTCTCAGCGATTATCAACGAAAGCAAAGCGGATACTGAGTAAAGTTTAAAAAGCTTGACAGAATTCTTACCCCTGGCCTGAAGCAAGGGGGCTGTAGTTGCAACAAAGGTGATTGTTGTCATTAACGTAGCTGCCCTGTTTTGCAAGAAGACTCAATTTGAGGTGAAATAAGATAAAGAGCTATGACTTACTTTAATAAATTTCCAATTCCTTTGAAGATCCCTGATTTCTTTCTAGCTTGTTGATTTGCATCATAATTTGCGTTGCTGGTTAATGTTATTGGCACTGTAGAATCTCCATTTTTCTCTCCCTGTTTCTTCGCTGCACCTAAAACAGCAAGAACGATATTTTCGAGCGCCGCCTCTTCTTTCAAGAACATTTTAAAGTATTGTAATGATTAATTTCTTTCTATAAATTTGATAGTAGATGTATGGAAGTTTTTGGCAAGGTACCTTGTTGGAATTCAGTCTAGCTGACTGACAGAACTACCGTGGATAAAGAATTTCTTCCTCGAAGAAACGCCTCTGGGCCTCGACAACAGAACTTTTTCGCAGCAACAAGAAGTAAATAGCAAAATGGATGCCACAATAGCAAGATTAGTTGTCTGTTAATGTAATGTTTACCAGAGTCGTAAAGGAATTATTGCAAAACTAAATCAGTTTTGGCAGATTTCAAATTTTATTCGTTTGTGCTCTCTTTGTCAAAGTGAAGGTATTACAAATTTAAACACCTTTTAGCTGGACCTCTTAGCTGTTCTACAAAAGAGTCTGGATCGAGCAATATTTTTATATATTTTTATATGCAATGTTCGATCGAGTGGCGTTTCGAAAATTCTACAAAATGTATAAAAATATCGTTCGATTCAAATTCCTGTTCAGAACAGCTGAAAGGTCTGTTGGGAATCCTTGCACCTTAACTTCAACATTCGTTTTCGTTTGACTTTTTTAATGAGGAAATTATCATCCTAATAACAAATGCTATTCAGTTACAACAACAACTTTCTAGCCTTGTTTCGTATCGATAATATCAAGAGAAGATGTAATGAGTAAGAATAAAAAATACCGTTAGCTGTCTCCTTTGAGTAAAAGATCTGAGTTCTATCCACTGCAGAACGGAAGCTATCATTCCATGCAGTGCTGCGAGATCTAGGGAAGAATAATAATAATAATAATAATAATAATAATAAATCATCATCATCATCATCATCATCATCATCATCATCATCATCATCATCATCATCATCATCATCATTTATCATCCCCGACATAAAAATGACCCCGACATGACCCCGACCCCGACATGACCCCGACATAAAAATCACTGCCAGTCCATGAATATAGCTGTGCACTTGCTTTTGTAATTCTACAAAGGGCTGTATGAAATATGTAGATTAGGGCCAAGTTAGAACGGCACCTGTCCTTGCAGGGACAATCAGTCATATCTTACTTTCCATGCTCTTCAAACATCCCTGGTATTCTAATCTTCTCGGTTACTGTTAATAAATGTTCAATTGCGCAAATTGAAGGAGCTATCAAGCAACCATACTGATCTCAATTGCCTATCAAGTAACACGTCCATCATGTTTTGCAGACACACTAAAGTCTGTCTCAAATAAGATATCAGGTGAGATTTGCTACGATGCAAAACTATTCTTGCAAAACTTTTTAAATGTTGCTACTCGCAGGCATTTTCATGTGCCATCTAATTTGAGAAACATCGATGAAACTCATGTGAACTTACCGTAACTTGACAGCAGTAGGAGAAGTGGCTCTTTGGGCATACCAAGGTGTACTTTTGCTAAATGCCGTGTTCCTTTGGAAACGCTCCTCTTCATGTACTGAAAAGAAAAACAACAAATTTACTCAAGGAAGAAAGCTTGTGGCGCCACAGGTGTAATCCTCTGACTTTGCAGCCAGAGCAGTCAGGCGGACAGCGTTCGACTCCAGATAGAGCCCCACCACTTGAGCGTCACGACAATGTGTCGCGGACTCGATTAGGTCTTCTCTATTTCTGCGATCCCAACGCTTGGCTCACAGAAAGTTTTTAAATTGGGCCGGTAGATCAAGGTTCTTCTACGTTATAATCTACAGTAACTAAAATGCATGTACCTTCTATTGGTGCGTCATACGAATTGCTGAGCACAGTGTCCAGTGACTCAGATCGTCTCACTGCTTCATGAAATGGGACAATGTCTAGATTGAAAGACAAGAATTCTTCAGGATAGACCACTGGTGAATTTGATAGTCAATCGAAATCACCTATACCTTTTTAAGGGTCTATCTAAGAAAAAGATCCTGTGAACTTTGCTAAGAAACACAGAAAACTCCAAAATTATCTAGAATAGGAATGTTACTCATAGAGAAAATTGAAAAAATGCGAGAACGTGTTGCTGATAACCTTATCGGTCACTGCCAGACGAGAGCCAGTCAAAAATGGCACAACCTAATGCAATCAAAGAACTGAAATGGACATTCAACAGCCAACATCCTTTTAATGTTACTGTTTAGTTTGCAGTTATTGTTGTTATTGTTATTATTGTTATGAAAAACAAAACTGTTAAAAGCAATACGTTTCGATTATAAAATCTTCATCAGTTGTTTACAACCACAGGACAGCCAAGTATTTATAGGAAAAATTAACATAAAATCGTGATAAAATCCCCCCGAGGCCCCCCTTATAAACAATGCCAAACAACACACCTAGACTATTAAGTTTTCTTAGCCAGCCAAAACTTCCAATTCAAATAAAAGTTCATGGTAAATTCCCCAATCCTTTATTATTGTTATTATTGTTGTTATTGTTATTATTGTTATTATTGTTGTTATTGTTATTTTACCTGTGTTCTATGCTATTATCGTCATTGTTATAATTTTTGCTAGACCATGTACCAGATATGGTATAGTGTTGTATGGTTGTATATATTGAAAAGACTCTTTAAAGATTATGAAAAATAGCCGATCAATAATCGAGAGTGCCATATCAAAGAAACTTGGCCCACATGCAGAACATCCCGATTTTGGTCAAAACTACAATTACTTCCTTGGACATCTCTCAGAAAAAGTATGCACTGTTTAAAAAGTTGCAGAGGAAAAGCAATACCACCAATTTGTAATATTTTAATTCCATCCTCTTACTGAGGCTTCAAATTAATTTTGAGACTGTTCTCATTATTTTTGGTGCATTATTTCTAAATTTGCCAAAAAGCAGTCACAAATGTGTTCACTGTCAAGTATATTTTGAATTCTTGATGCTCAGCATTGACAAGAGGGCATAATCACAACTCAAACATTTCCGTATCATTAAAAGGCAAAGAAATATTATTCTTCACTTGAATGGTTGAAAAGTAGATCCAACTGAGCAACGCACTTTAGTTTACGGCAATTCTTGATGAGAAATTAAAATTGTGCGTTGTAAATTGTGAGTAGATTATCGAAATGGAGCTAAACCGTTAGCCAGACAAGAGGTTGTAATTTCTCAAATCATTTTTATTATTTTTGTTGTACGTTATTCAACAGTGTATACACTTTTCTGACTTATTCGGCATAGTTCCCTGCAAGACGATGATTCACATCCTTAGTTCCTTTTCCTTTTCAATTCATTTCAAAATTAAAAAACAAAACAATGCAACATACCTGTATCATCGTCAGTATTCGCATGTCCATTTCCAAGAAATTTTTCCGGAAGTAAAAAACTTCCTTTTTTAACTGCAAGGAAAACAACATCAGTTAGAGACATTTCGAAGACTAGGATAATAAAAATTACTCAAAATACGGAATGTTATGAAACATAGAAAACTATGGAGAAGGGTGATATCAACCATCAACCAGAACACGCAATTGAAACAGGAGAACAAAAGCCAAAAGTTAATCCGCTAAGATATGTGATGACATGTAGGCATTAGAAAGTTTCATGAAAATTATACTGAAACTTGATTTGAGAGCTAAACCATAATGAACAATACCAAAGGTTTTTCGTCATCAATAACTCAATTTACTAAGTTTGTGCCACCACAAGACGTTTCGTAAATGATTGCAAAATGAACGAAATATTGCAGGGGTTGAAGTGGATTTCTGGCGAGGTTTCTGTCTTCGAATTCTGCTGATTTTAAATTCTGCTGTTTTCAAATTCTGGGCGCAAGACAGGTACCGTTTTCGTGTGAAAGGAAGGCCTATCCATAGCATTTCTATCCAGTTTTTTTCTAAACTGTGCCGGCAACCTGTGAACGTAGTCTTAGAGTCTTTCGCATACTGCATGATTGTAATGATCGTCAAAAATAATTTGACCATTTTGAAATGATTGCAAAAGATCAACTTTACAGATTACTACCAAGAACAACTTTTGCATACATTTCAAACTTCAAAATTTTTTTCTGATTCATCCAGAACATTCTTTATTTGTCGGCCATCTGAGAGTTTGGTTTACCATACAGGGTGTGTCCCAGAAAAATTGCTCGACGTTTGATTAAATGTTAAAAAATAACGATAAAATGTACAGGCTCCTGCTTAGGTAACCCTGTTCCTAAGATTTTGAATTAATTTTAGACGCCAGAATCTTGCGAATCCGCTAAGAATTCACGGAGTTACAAGCTTTTGAAGTTCAAATTTGTGCGAAAGCTGAAACCAGACGCCCCCAACTGACTTGTTTTCCAAAAAGACGTCCTAAAATCGAGGTAAAAGGAGACTGTCCAATGTTTTACCTCTCGTCGATATCAGAGCAAACCTAATAGGACTTCCAAAGTTGTTTAATTCTTGTAACCGCTGCCAAAATTTACTTAAGAATGCAAGTATCTAAAAACATGGAATGAAAACTTAATCAATGGGAGACGGGGCAATTACAAATTGTGCTGAACAGGATTCCTCCAAGCATCCATATCCTTGATTAAATGTTATAAAAACCTAGCTTATGAAAAGTGCTTTTGAAATTCCATTTAATTTGCTTTGAATAAACAAGATTCTATTTTCACAAAATATCAACCTCGTTCCCAGGGTGTTCTGACGTCATACGCTGGTCACGAAGCCGAAAGAACACCCTGGTACACTTGGCATCAATCTTGCCAATATATGGCAAGATGTGCCCCATTATGGATTTGCAGTTTGCTAGGCAACGATATTTGACGAAAAATGGTCGTTGCTCTAGCGCTAATTCTGAAGTATATGAATTGAGAAATTAAAAACAAATACTTTGAGGACCCTATTTTAGCCCTTTTCAAGGTATTTAATCATTAATCCGGGGTTAGCAAGTGCATTTAGTAGGAAAACGAGCACGATCCATTTGGGTGGAAAAAGGGCCTAAGTTGAAATTTTCGAGAATTTCCCCCACAGCTTTGAAAATAGAATGGCTCGTTATTCGGCGAATTTTAGAGATAAATTGGAGATTAAAAGTGTTTTAGTGAAAGAATACAGTTTTCCGTTGATTTTTGACATGCCGCGGCCGTTTACTCCTCGCAAAACGGAGTTACGGTGTAAAATGGGGTAGGCCGAAATTATTCCCCATTTTTGGGGGGCGCGCGCTCCGCTTCTGGGGGCAATATTGAACCCCAAATTACGTTATTAGACTTGCAGACGAAAGGTCTCTTGAAAACTTTTTTCTGTTTTGAAATCGGGCTTGTAACCATGGAGCATCGACTCCAAACGTAACCTCAGGTCGGAAAATCGCAACATTTATTTTTCAACCCCCTGTTATGACGTCATAATGACCCCAAAATTTCTTGAAACCCAAAAATTCGGATGCGCCGTGGTCCATTACCCCTCTTAAACTCCTCACTTGCCCCATACACCCCATTGATTTTGTGAAATTACCGATTCAATAAAGGCCATTTTTGAATGGGAGCCAGTTATAATCTGATTTTGCTATTGTTTCCGAATAGCCAATCAAATTGCCGAACGGCCTCTTGTATCCCAGAGTAGAGGTAGAGCAACGAACTCACTCTGGGGACGAGATTGACAAAATATGCAATTTAGGGGCGTCTGGTTTCAGCTTTCGCACAAACTTGAACTTTGAAAGCTCATAACTAAGTGAATATTCAGACGATTTGCTAGCTTCTGGTGTCTAAAAATAATTTAAAATCTCTGCAATATTGTTGTTTTACCATGGAGCCCGTTCAGTATCTCGTTATTTTTTAACATTTAATCAAACGTCGAACAATTTTTTTGGGACACCCTGTACATATATTCTTATGAAAAAATAAGCGTACTCATTGCCAACGTTCCAAATGATCAGATACACCAGATGTTTTATCGTTCAGACATCAAACAATCACACAATCACACAATCACAGGATGCTTCCAGCACCGCACTGTATGGTTCAAACAATTACAGGATGCTTCCAACACCGCACTGTATGGAGTTATCATTGATTCTATTAATAACCTGCCTGATTTGAATTTAAATTAAAAGCTTAAGAGCGCTACCTTTTGAAAAAAGAGACTATTTTCAACAAACACATCTGCATTTTGTAGGTCACAAATTCCGACAATATCTTTCAGCTGTAAATGAGTTGCAAAAATGATAACATGCAGCGCGTGATCAATAAGAAATGAAACGTTTTGAAAGTTCACCAAAACTTGATACACTTACCGATTTAACAATTTTCTTTTTTGGAATTGTGTCAATGAATAAATAAATTACGATCATTATTCATTCTTCAGGTAGAAAGATGACGAAATTACGGTATAAAAAAGCATCTTTTGAACAAAGTATTTTCTACAAAAAAATTGTTTATGCATAAATAATTCCACATTCATTTTCTATGAGAACAAAGAAAGGACATTTCCGGTTCTCCGGTTTTTTGGTGCTGCACACTGCACACTGCACTCTGCACTCTACACTCTGTACTCTGCACACTGCACTCTGTATTATGCATCATACAGTCTGCAATCTGTATGTTTCCGCCCCTCTAGACATTTCCTCTCAACGGATCTATTTTGGATGGCAAGCAAATATCGTGATATAACTATTGATATCCGTTCCTGATAACAGGTGCAAGAAATTCTACCCTTTTGGAAAATTTCAACGAATGTCTTACAGTTGACAAATTTGGACGTTCGAATAATAGAAACTATTCGAACGTCCAAATTTGTCAACTGTAAGACATTCGTTGAAATTTTCCAAAAGGGTAGAATTTCTTGCACCTGTTATCAGGGGCGGATCCAGTCTAAAGTTGAAGGGGACAACCTGAAGAGAGGGCAAACAGAAGGAAAGTATGCCAAAGACACGTGAAATTTTTGGATGCATGGTTGAGGCCAATCTTTGCCTGTGCATCTCACCACCACAGAAATTCTCTATTTTTTCACCAGGGGCGCACTTCTCGCCAGAAAGTGAAGGGGTCAGTTGCCCTCATTTGCCCCTTAAATCGTCCACTACCCATGATGAGTTATCAGCACAACAGAGTAAAAAACGAAATAAACATACTTGAATGAACATTTTCCAAGCTTTTACTCTTCTTCAGTTTTGAATAAAAGTCACTTTTCGTTGCATCCAAATGAGCTCTTCCTTTTCTCTCTGACATTGAAGTTCTTCCAAAAGCATCTCGTGCAAAAGGCATTGAATCTGGGCTGATCACCAAAGAATCCAATGAAAACCTTGAGCTTGTTGACATTGTACGTAACAATTCAGTGTCACTTAATGGATCTTCGTTTTTATATTGCGAAGGAGCTTGAATGCTCGATGTCATGGTTCGTTGGGAGCTCCTATTTGATCCTGTGTCAGATGAAGATGTGGAGCGGCGTTTCAGGGTTTCTGCATACGAGGGTGGGGAGAGGGATTCTTCTGAAGGGGGGATGGTATGTATTTCCTCCTGTTTGGGTGTGCTCGGTATATGAGCTGGTTGTGCTTGGTAAAATAGTTCTTTCTCTTTTGGAAAAACTGCAGATTTCACTTCTACTAACTTTCTTGTTTTCATTTCAAGACTTGGAGATCTTTGTATAATGACGGTTTTTGAAGGTTGAGTGACGGGAATTTCACTCGAACTGACTGACACGAATTTTCCACTTTCAGACAAGGATGATCTTGATCTTTCATGTTTATCACTTGAGATTGAGCGTGGTTTTCTTTCGATTTCTACTTTGCTGGTATCAGTGTGGTTGATTTCCGAAACTTTTGAGTATGACTTGTTTTTGGGTGGTGATGATGACCAAGGTACTCCATCAGTTTCGTGTTGAATGCTTTTCAAATCTTGATGGCTTTTAACATCTTGAAGATGAAGGAAATAAATCAATAAAAAGGACTCCCGTCAACTTCCAAGCAAACGAACACAGCAGATTTGGACATAAAATAATTCATTTCACGGACTGAACCACAGGGGAACCAGTATTCTGCTTTCAGTTTATTGCTTTTTATATTTTGGACGCTGCGTAGCTTCTGCGGCACTGCGGAGGTGGAATTTTACATGCGTCGCGAAATGCGAAGGAAAGATGCCACCACCGCAGTGCCGCAGAAACTATGCAGCGTCCAAAAGATAAAAAGCAATGAACTGAAAGCAGAATACTGGTTCCCCTGTGACTGAACACGAGGAAAGAATAGCTTTCTTCACAAGGAAGAAGAACGAGAGGCTAACCTTCATTTTTAAATTTCACGAAATTCTTAATGGACGAAACATGTAAATATCTTAAACAAACAAAGTCTAAATTTAGTTTTGATTTGTGAAGCTAAATATTTGTCCAAAGTGAAATAATTGAAATAGTTAAGAAGTCTTTGGCTTTCACGCTGTGCACAACTGGACAAAGTAGAACAAAATTCGATAGATACATTACAGAAAAACAAAGAACACAAGCTCACAAATCTAAAGAGGGCTTCGTAACCAGCATACTTTGAGAATACATCATTTTGTGGTCTTGTTTCTGTCACCTGGTCCATGAAAATGGCCGCCAACAAAGAGATGGCACATGCAATGTATACTAGTTGAAAAGACCCCTTTAAACTCAGTCAAGCTGCGGTGATAGAAATCATTTCTGCCGAATCAAAACAGCTATTCGCTAGGCTCTATACATGCAAGACCACGATCAAAATCAAGTTTCTTCTTGAAATTAAAGGGGCTCCGTCGTCAAACAGTAAACAAATCCGTAAACTCGCACGTGTCGGGGATTATCCATAGTTCATCCATTGTTCTCTGCAGTTTGTTTGGTGGCTTCACCCAAGCCACAAAAAAGTGACCGTTAAAAATCCACTTATATCCGAGCAATCGTAGAAGAAATGAATGTTCGGTTTGTTCCTTAGTAAAGTACAAGGATTAATGCCCAAACAGCAACTTTCATTTTGAAAAAATACGAAAATCCTGTGTGATATCACCTTTTAAAAAACTGCAAAAATCATCGTTTTGTTTACATTTTGACGACGGAGCCCCTTTAACAGGATTGCAGTAAGACGTACCATTTAAGTTGATGTTTGGGGGTGGTGATTTCTCATTTTTGATGTCTGCTCTTTCATTAATCATATGAATAGGAGCTGGTTCACCTTTAGCTTTCCTTGATACAATGACTTTGATGGTTCCTTTTTCAATAGATTCTTTCATTGCTACACGCATTGCATTCATAGCCTTTTCATTTGAGATACCATCGAGAGAAATGTCATTGATCTGGAGCAGACGATCTTCAACCTTTAATCTACCATCCTGTGAATGAAAGCAACGAAAAATGACACACAGGCTTAAAGGCACACTGTCGTGGGGCTGATTGGGTAAATAGGACAATAAAGAAGAATAGAATCAGGCAAGCTTCAGTAATTTCGCTGTACACTGAAATTCGTGAAGGTGATAACGATCTGACTCCCTTTATTCTCGAAACAACGTATGATCCAGCAGCATAAAGGCTTGGTAATTATCAAAGGGTCAGGTCTTTTGATAGAGATTTCAACAGCACAACTAGCCAATCATTGCCACGACAGTGTGCCTTTATGCAGCAGCTTTTGTAGATTTTCGGATAACTTGAGAGGGCTATATAAGCATGATATCAACAATAAGAAATAGCTGGATGAAGTAAGTGACAAAAATCGTCTTTGTATGCTGAAGCACAGTTCACCAATTCTTACTTCAGCACAATCTGGTTGTGATTTTGAAAAGCTGTAATCAAGATTATTCAAAGCAATCAAGAATGACGAAGAAAGCTTGCGATGCTGTCTTTATGTACAAACCAACGGCAGATAATCAAAGGCATACTTCAACAAAGATGCCTTTTAAAATTCATTTTCACCTGATTGTAAATGGTCTCGTTTTGTTTCTACCTAGTATCGGAGAAGGTACCGGGTGTCCCAAAAAAAGTACTCCTGTTTCAAAAATCACCAAAAATTGATTATCAAACCTTTGATAACATTTTCTTGATAAAATGTTTGCTTTTGATGCAACAAGGTAGAACAATTACACGTCGAAAAACCTTATTTTGAGCTATAGTTTTTAAGCAAAATAGTCAATCTTGCCTAAGAGTCAACATTTTTTCAAAGTCTTTATCATCATTGAGGTCTGCCATGATTTTGCGCATTTCTTTCTGTCATTTATGACTAAACTAAATGCTTTACATGCACAAAGAAATTGATCTGGCAATCATCAGTGCTTTTTTGTAGTATGGTTCAAAACCAGGTAGCCCTAAAAAGAGCTAAATTTGCTACTTTTTAAGCCAATAGACCTTTTAGCTATTCTACAAAAGAGCCTGGATCGAGCGTTATTTTTATACGCGAGGCTCGATAGAGTGGTGTTAAGAGCTTTTATCACTATTGTGCAAATTCGAAAATTCTACAAAGTGCACTTTGTAGAATTTTCGATTATGTGCAAATTCGAAAATTCTACAAAGTGCACTTTGTAGAATTTTCGAATATGCACAATATTGATATAAGCTCTAACATGCTCTAACGCCACTCTATCGAACCTCGTGTATAAAAATAACGCTCGATCCAGGCTCTTTTGTAGAATAGCTAAAAGGTCTATTAAAAGATCAGCTATATATTGAAAAATAACTTGGTCCTTGATATACTTGACAAAAAAAGAAAATTGAAGATCGGCCGTGAAATCAATTTTTGATGATTTTTCAAACGGGAGTACTTTTTTGGGACACCCGGTAGCTTGTAGCAGCATAGGTTCCAAATCTTTAACTCAGCGTGAAAAGGTGGGAGTAAAATTCTACCACCTGTTTATTCTGATTGAATGGCTTGAAAGAAAATTTAGGTACCTATCGATAACTATACCGTTGAACTTTTCAGAAGTTTCGAGTATTTTTCGAAATCACAGCGTATCTTACATTTCAATTCATTTGAGAATGTGACGTCGCCAAATTTTTAAATCATAAATCAGAAGAGTGACACACTTTTGCTTGATACCATATTGTAGACATCCATAAACTATGGTTTTGTTCGAAATTATTTCATGTTGCGTAAAACAGTTTAGAAACTACGATGGTTTTAAGTTTTTTATATTTGTCTTGAATTCTTGAGAAATAAGAAAAACACTCTAATTCTGAAAATATTGAAGATTTCAGAAAAGTCCAGCGATAGAATTATAAATAAATAGCTAAAAAGTTTCTTTGGAGTAATTCGGTTTGAAGAAATATGTCATTGAATTTTAAAAATAAAAAGCTAAAAAGTTATAAATAGCTAAAAAGTTTCTTTGGAGTAATTCGGTTTGAAGAAATATGTCATTGAATTTTACACCAGCCTTTTTAAAGTGCTTATGCAACCAAATAATCGATCTTTTGTTTTGTTGTTAAAGTTGAAGACCATATCGTCCACATCAATATTCAAAAAACTAAATTCAAATATCTTACTCCAAAATATTTCTATAAGCAGCATTTGCGTGCGACAAAAATTTCTTCACGAAACACACAGCGAACATTTAAAGATTTGGAAAATAGGACCTATTTCTTAGCTGCTTACTGTAGCAATTTAAACTTTGTTATTTTTACTCTTACTGGGTAAACCAATCTTAAACTTAAAAAATCCGGGTCCTTCCAATTTGGTGAGCGAAACAATGTGCTGGTCGTTTCTTTCCAATTTCAGATTGGTACGTCAACGCCTCTACCATTGAACCAGTCCCGCTCCCGCACCTAGACTCCACATCAAACCTGCCCGGGTTATGGGTTATTCTGCAATAATTTGCCAGGGTTATGGTACGTAGTGTAATCTTGTCACAATTCTTGTGGTAATTGTACCCCTGTTTACGAGGCTATATTTTAAAGAAATTGCACTGGTTATCGATCCCCCTCTCTGGATTATCAGAGGCATGTACATATAAAATACCGTACAGGAGTTACCATCCCCCGCAATCCACATCCAGAAACAACTGCTAAGTGATGAGAATCCAGCTCAACTGACCTTAAAAGCCGCACCTCCCTTGATGATCGATTTCACATAAATACCAAGATCACAATTTTCATGCGTCGATGTTTTCCCTTTCACACTTATTCCAAGGGAAGCAGAACCAAGTTCATTCAAGGATATCTTCATGGATAATATTTCGTCTTTTAATGTCGTTATTCCTGAATCATTCGATATCGTTTCCTGAAAAGAATCCAAGAGATAGAATAAACAAAATAAAATATAGAAACCAGGAACAATTAATAAACTATAGAAATTATTGAACATAGAAATAATCTCCGACAAGCCCTTGAAATATTGCTGTTAATTTCACTTTTAAAATGCCAAAATAACTGATGAAATTACAGCAAAACGAAACTGAATAAAAAACTGGCAACGAGTCGTTTTTGTCTGCTTACATTACAAAAAGAATAGTTCTGTTCTTGATATAGTTGCACAGGATAATATAGGCCTCAACTTGGAGTTTGAGACTTTGTTTCAGCCTATTTAACACGTGGCTACTGATTTATGGCAAAAAAAGGTAAAACAGTGATTGTTTCAAAAACAGCATGTTGTTTGTTCTCCAAAAATGCCCATGACCCATGACATGGCCCATGACAATGGTGACAACAAAGACCAACCACAAGACAGCACATGCAAGGCATGCTGGATAAAACAGACCCTTTAAATTCCCACAATCTCAAGACTCTCACAATCTAAAATCTCAAAGCTGTGAGGATTGCGCCTGACATCTTTGAATCCATTATTCATTACACCTCTGTAATTATTAAGAATACAAAACGTACCACTAATTCTTCATTTTCTTCAAAGTCGGCTGATTCCTCCACTTCTCTGTTAACCAGTAATTGGATGACACCAGATGCTTTCTTTAAAATGTTTACAACCTCACTTTGACTTTTATCGCTCACATCGATACAGTTTACCTGCAAAAAGAAATCAATTTATTGTAGTTTTGTACACAAGAAAATCAATTCAATTAACTGCCTTTCTACGAACTTTACGGATTACATGAGCAAGAACTTAACAGATTTACAGACGAGAACAAAGTTCATTTGTAATTTTGCTCTCAATACTACCTGGTGGGGTGAGTCACAATAATGCACGGCGTTTTAAAAAGATTGTTCTCTGAATATCAAAGCAATAAAACTGAAAACTGTCTTGTTTCATAGCAGATATATTCAATTAGATTGGATAATTTACCCAGCATTAATTGGTCATTCCTTCCTGTGGAGAGGAGAGATTTTATAGAATCCCCCTGAATAAGTTTTTAATACCAGGGAGGAAGACTTGCTAAAGTGTGTCCAAGTCATTGTTGCGAGGTAGAAATGTTAAGAAAATTTGATCATGATTTAGGACGATTTTGAAGATTTCTCGAAGCGACTTTCTCGAGAAAAAATCCCTGTAAAATCTGAACGGAATGACCGATTTCAGCCAGGAAAAATTCTAAAGATAATTTACCATGTTGGCTACTCAATCACAAATTGCAAAATATTGTTGCTTTGATGTTTTTTATGAAGAAAATATACAATTTGATGATGATGCAATGAACTTATATACCTCAACAATTTGATCACCAACTCTAAGTCTACCATCTTGAATTGCTGCACCACGTGGCAGGATATTCTTGACATAAACAGGATTCTTTCCGGTAGTTACAACATCCCTGCTTGTAAGACTGAAACCAAGACCAGTGTTACCTTTAAAGAGAACGATCAAATTTACAACAGAGTACCAATTAGAGAAGAAATACGTTTAACTGATGGCTTGGACTCTGTCAAGATATTCTTTGATTACTAAAAATTACAAATTAATTACATAACATAGCACAGGTTGTTATATTTATCTTCAAATGTGCTTTACAGTTCCTGGAAGTCCCTAAAAACCTATACAATGTCCACTTATAACTTATCGAAGAATAATGTCATTAACTGTTTCTTGAATGTTTCGATGTCAGTGCATTGTCCTATATCGTAAAGAATTTCATTCCACAGCCGAGGTCCCACTACCCTGAATCATCTGTTGGCGAATGATTCTCCCTTTACTTTCGGAATATCTGGCTTCATGTATATATTGTTTGATCTCAATGGTTTTACATTCTTACTTATAAATGGTTTTAGACTCTTACTTAGCTTCAGCATGTCCGTTAATGGACTTCTATTTCATCCAAGAACTCTTAAGAAGTGACGAAATCTGTAGGACAGGACATGAGCCTTAAGGCCACGATCTCCAAAACTTTCTTTGAAATATGTCTATTCTACAGGTATTCCCTGTCACTTCCAGTTTCCTATTGAAACAGTTCGAAACACAGAGTAAAAAAAAGTCACGGCTCCACGGCTGAGAGCCGGAGAAAGGTCTTACTTGCAAATTACATGATTGAGGAAGGTTATCAATTGTTATAGGAAACCTAAGGCAACAGCAACTGGTTTATAAGTTTTAGGGTTATAACTAAAGCAAGGAGTTCCAAAAATCTGGTTATTTTGACTTGATAAACAAGAATTGCTTAACCAACGAAATTAGCATCCGGAGGAAAATTTGACCTCTTTCTGCAGTCTGTAGGTAAAGTAATAAAAACAAAAGATAGGTGGGACAAATTAAAGATAAAATAACAACTAGTAATGTTTACCTTTCTTTAGTTCGATAAGAATTCTTTTCCCACGTACAACTTTTTGGGAAGGAGCGGCATTCTTTGGGTCTGGATAGGAAAAACAAATATAGTTAACATTTCCGTTCAGTTCATTTCATTTTAAAATTCAACCACATACAAATGCCATTAAAATAATAACAACATATTATATCAAAGCAACAAATTACAATAATGAAATACAAACTAACAAAATAACAAATTTATAAGGGAATTTGTATGCAGGGAATTTCTTAAAGGAGGAGCTCTCTCAATAGGTAAACTAATCGAGGAGAGAGCACCCCCTTGGTTAAACACAACATTTTGGAGTTTAGTTGATAGATAAATAAAGATTCCATTAATTCAACAGTTTCATATTTTAAGTATGACTGCTAATATAGGCTGGTTGTTTGAAGTTCTAGGACTGGTAGTTGATGGTGAAGAAATGAAGCTTAAGTTGTCAGTAGCTTACAAATAAGGACATGAGAATAAATATCAATGAATCATATAATAATGAATAAAGTATTCTCAGTCTTCCAGAATTCTTTAAACCGAGAGTAGAACTCCAGTATTCAGCAAGCTATTTTCATTATCAGTTCCATCATCTTGCATTTAATGAAAATATTTCCTGTTTTCTTTCAACTAGATTCTTTTTTAAGCAGTTTGAGATTATGCATCAAAACCAGATAGCTCTCAAATGCAGGAATTGCAATAGATTCTGCAATATCTTTTGAATTAACTTGAACGGTGACAGAAATGCATCAAAAAATGTTTAAGATAGGCAACACAACCAAATTTTGGTGGTCTTTCATAAAGTTTCGTTCTTTTGGGTCACGTCACATGTGTACTTTTAAACTGAAAAAAACGGGAAATTTTACTAAGAATACGTACCCTCTATCGGAGCTTCGTGAATTTGCTCAGCGGTTTTTTTCACTCTTGGTGCTTCTCTACTATCAAGCAGAACAGATTCAGCTATTTTTGGCAAATTACTTTGTTTATCATAGGGTGAAAGATCTTTTCTCAAACTGGCTCTTAAGAAATGATGTGATCTAGTTCTTTTCAATTTGATTGTCCCATCTGACAAAGCGTCTTTCAAAATGGCTTCTGCTTCTGCGTTCGTTTTATCTCTTAAATTCACCCCATTTACTTCAGTTATTCGATCAGCAACATTTAAAGAACCATTTTTACCAGTTACAATATCGTTTTTAATTTCATGGACTATCAAACCTAGTTCTTTGCCATCAGCATTTTTATATCCCTGGACTTTAAGGCCAAAATCTTCCCTTAGTCTCGATTCAAGCTCAATTTCTTCGCTTGTTGTCGATGATAGATCATCAATGTCGTCAAAATCACCGATTGAAGGAGCTGAGAAACTGTCATGACCTGGTGATAATAATTTGCCATTTGCATCTTGACGGGTCAAAGTTGAATCAGTATCCTGAGAAAAGAAGAATTTGAAACAAAATTAGGGCTCGCCTTGGCCAAGAAAAGAAGCATCGTGGATTCTCCATGATTTTTCTTATAGCGGAAGGAAAATCTCATAAGCTCAGTAGCCAGTTAACAAGTAGACTTGCTCCAAGTCTGTTTTGTCAACTGTAATAAGTCTACCGGAAAGTATATTACTTTTCCCTTCAATTTTCTTTGACGAAATTTTTTTTTGACGAAATAGACTTGGGGCAAGTCTAGTTAACAAGCTGACAACTTGCTTTTTCATGTAAGAAACCACTTGCAAGAAACGGTTGAGTCACTTTGTCTACAGTTAAGGCCATGCTACCTGGAGGGCTAAGAAACTGTTGTAATGTTCAGCTTAATTTTCCAAGGTCACTCACAATTCTTTGAGACTGTACGGTACTAGCGAATGTTTTGACGTTGTCTTGAGTTCTATGTCTGTTATCACTTGTTTTGATATCTTAAACGGGTATTTTAGAAGCCTTTTTACCAAAAATAGTCGTTCTACATTCAGAATATAAAATTTTTAAGAAACTATAAGAAACCTTTGGTGGCAAAAATGTCTTAAGATTAAAGAACCAGCTACCATATAAGGTTACGGATAGTAACAGATTTTGTCACATGGGATAAGAACCGAGTAAAATGGGTACTTACTACATATGGGCTACTCTGGGTAATCTTCTCCTGCGCATCAATCCAACTATACAGCATAGGGTGCCCAACTGATAATGATTTACGATTATAATTACGATCAAATCCATTGAATCCCAGAGTATCCCTTGTGGCTGCTTCTGGACTGGAAAGTGGTGTTGATGATGCAGATGACGAATTGCGCGATACATTAGATGATGATGCTTTGGATCCCTCTCCTGATCGCCAAGGTGGGTCCCTTCTCCAGTCTCTTCGATTACTTCTCCCTGATCCATTTTTAGGCACTACATCTGTATGTTGCACGGGTGATAGGTTACTGCTGAATTCAGGTGGAGGAGCTACAGGTTGCTCTCTGTCCATTTGATATGTAATGTAGGCATGGTCTCGTTCTGATGTAGCGCCCGATGAACTGGATATACTTGGAAATGATCGGACACCGGACGAAGCAGTTGATATTTGGCTGTGTCCTCTTGGATGTTCGATGATCCTTTCTTCATAAATTGCAATGAGCTGCAGAATATTTGAAAGAATGCTATAACAGTGGTTATTCAATTATTTCACACGAATTGTTTGTTTGTTCTTTGTAACTATTTACCGAAATGATAAAAGCTTATTATTTCTTCAATTGCTTGGTTCATTCATTCGTGATTCGTGTGTTGTCAAAAATTAACCAAGTGTACTAAGGATTCGTGTGTTATCAAAAATTTAACTCCTCTAAGAGTACTAAGACAATCCCCTGAAAGAACGCAAGTTTTGACCAAACAGTGTAATTGTACGTTCATATTCGCAGAACAGCAAGAATTGCTTAGTCCTTTCATAAAAATTGTGTCTTGATTGTCACGACAACAACTTTGACAATTTTGTTTCATTTAGACGGTACAGTACAATGCGCACGAAATACCGGGTGTCCCAGAAAGAGTACCCCTGTTTCAAAAATTATCAAAATTTGATGACATGGCCAAGCTCCGAATCGTTTTTTTTTTTGGCAAGTAGATCAAAGACCAAATCATTTTCCCACGTACAGCTGATCTGTTGATTGGTTTTAGAATTAGCAAGTTTAGCTCTTTCTATGGCTGCCGTATTAAATTCTTTTGTGTGTGTTAACTTTCTAGATCATGGCTCTTAGGTGACATTTACGACGTTTTTAATGAGGGGCGTATCACTCTCTAAAATCTCGTACACCTTTGGCAAGAATCCTTTTGTTTTCAAGAAAAATCCGTAAAAAATCCCTGAAAATCCTATCGCTTTAAAAAATCTCGTGCAATTTTTCGGAAGAGTGATACACTCCTCGATTTTTAACGTTTCAATTTATGTTATGCCCTTTAAGTTATGAAAACAAAAATGTTTCCATCTTTTAATTCATTTGTATTTATTGGCTACAAAGACTTAAATAAACAAAGCTCAAATTGTCTGATTAAACCGGTTTATAAGTGGTGTGCATCCACTTCACTTTAAAAATTCACTGCCTACGATTGCAGCAATCCTACAATATGTTGTTTAGACCAACATGAAAAGCAACAGAGAAGTCAAAGATGTAAGTGATTTTGCTTGAAATGATTCATTCATGAAACATAGCAATGAAACAATTATCAAAGTGATTAAACAGCTCATTAAATCACCATTGGAGGAAACCAAATGATTTGCTTATAATCGCATTGACACATCATAAAATCATGACTCAGTTTAATCGATGTGGCTATGAGGTCATTCTCACATGCCTTTGCTAACTAACATTTTCCATCCAACATTACTGTTGAAAGTGGAGGGCATGTCATACCAGGGTGATGCTTGATATGCGATTGCAGTAATTCTGCGTCATTTTATAAGCTTCATTAATGTCCATTGCTAGATTAAGTCTGAGCAAGTACTGAAAGTTTCTTACACTTATCTGATTTTGAGTACTCAGAGTTTCTTGCCAGTACCAGTTTCTTAAAGGTTCCATAGCAATCTTCATGTCCTTATACCTGTTTAGTGAACATGTCAAAACAAAGTTTATGAAGCCTTTCTGATGTTAGACATTATTCAAGTACCTTCTGAGTAATATGATACAGGAAACAATTGATAATACGGCTAAGGATTCCCTTCATAAAAATAAATACTTTCCAAAGTTATATTTTCCCAGTCCTGAGGCAAAAGAAAAGTTAGAAATACTAAAGAGAAAAGTACTTTGCTTGGAATCAAGATGAAAACCTAGGCTTCAAATGAAAATGGAAGATCATAAAATCGAGACAATAATAAGAGAACTTGAGAAGTAGGGCAATGCAGAGATGCACCTGACACTAAATATTGTAACATTTCTTAGGACCTCTCTTCATAGTGGTTGCAAAAGTCACAGTGTTTTTATGGGTTCCTCCTCCTTAGATATGATTTCCACAAAATCAAATTATTGGTTTCCTCTTGGGATGTTCACCTCTTTAACTTCAAAGTTGCCTGAGCACATTAAAAATTCTTGATTGTTTTCATAAACAAAACTCAGCTCATAAACTTGGGAAAAGATCATATCAGAAAAGGATCTTCACATCCTGTGTTGGAGACATTTAGCAGAGCAGGCATATATAAATCACTTTCAGAGGTTAGCGACTGTTATGTGCTTTTTTCATGGAATGCCGCATATTTCACATCCAGCAACCATGCAAGATGCACACTGCCAATGTGAATTTCATATAGGATAGCTTCATTTTAACTAAATTGAATCAATAGATAGATACAATGGATAGAATGGGTATGAAAAGCAGAACTGAAAACATGACTTGAAGAACAATAATTCAAAAAAATGTCAACTAAATGCAGAAAAGAACTCTTCAGAATGGGTTCAAAACATTCTGCATGATCATCAATGGTGGAGCCACAGGGGGGGGGCATGGAAGGGGACAAGTCCCTACTATTCCCAAAGATCAGTCGTCCAAGTCATCTGAATCCATTGAGAAAACTTCTAAGGAGGGGTAAGGTATTATCTTTAGAATTAGACAGGCACAAAGAAGGATGAAAACAGGCATGGTCCTAAAAAAATTTTCCTAGAGCCTACGCCCTTGTCCCCTCCCCTTTTTGGTGGCTGGCACCACCACTGACTATCTTAACTTTTAGTTTTAACAGTTAGTGAAAGCCTTGCATTGTTTGGCCTCAGGCCTTAATGTAACACTGATTATGTTGTGACAAAAATGGATTTGCTTGATGAAATGAAAATGCCACAACATGTTTGTTTCTTTAAACCCATTCTTCAGCCTGTACTGCATTCAAAACAATGTGACCTAGACTAGCTATGACACAATATACAAGCAACTGTGAAGCACTAGGGTGTATAACTCAGACTGCAAATATAACAGACAGACTCTAATCCTGGACTGCTGTGTGGGTATTCAATAATTTGAATGAGTAGGAAGAATGTAGGATATTTGAGAACTATTACATAACAAGAAGCTGCAAGTTGGCTTGACTACACTTTAAAATACACAGCAATTTTTTGGAAACAGAAGGAGTTCGACATTTAAGAATTGGTAC
Source organism: Aurelia coerulea (assembly GCA_039566865.1). NCBI lineage: Eukaryota > Metazoa > Cnidaria > Scyphozoa > Semaeostomeae > Ulmaridae > Aurelia > Aurelia coerulea. The sequence goes on along the minus strand of CM076944.1, from coordinate 916,488 downwards.
CAATGCAATCTGGGTATATCTGAATTGGTTCTTTTGGAAAAAGGACCTATTGGTAGATGTCTTTATTCTCAAAGTTGCATAAAAATCCAAAACTTCCACAAATTAACATCAATAGGATCCTGAAATCAGTAAGATCAGTGAGATCTTGTACGTTAAACTTGATTTTAAAAGAGTAAATCTCTAGATAGCATGGCTTCATAAATTTGCCAGTGATTCATTGCCTTGCTCAATAAAAAATTGAATAAACTTTCAAGACACTCTTTTGAATCTTTCAATACCCAAGCCAGTCTGCAGATCAGGAAGCAATGGCATGCTCGCATGCAAGGTCTTTGATTCCTTTCTTCCCAAAGCAGTGTGCAAAAGATCTCGTTCAAAATCGGCGTGCATACATTATTTTTTTTTAAATCTCATGCGTTCAGCTGCCACACTCTGCAGACTGGTGGCCACGGAAATGAAAAATTGTCAGTACTTGGTCAAACTCTTAGTCAAAACTTATTTATACATATTATTGCGAATAATTTTTTTAACATTCACAAAATGAAGTGTGAACGAAAGAAAAATACCTTATCTTTATCGTCGCAGACATCAGCAATGACATCATCATGATCCAAGATGGCATCTTCTTCTGTCTGCAAATATTTTACAAATACTTCATCCAAGCTTTCCTGCAATGAGAAGAAAATGTTAAAGTTTTGTGATAATTTCTTTATGAAAGTGTATTTGAGACAATCTGTTCATGAATAATTTTAAAGGAATGATTAATCTGAAATAACATTAGAAACAATATGTTTTCTGTATTGTATTTGAAGTAGTCTTCCGGGTTTAACTGTACTTTTAATTGATAAATTTAACGATATTATTGTCTACCATTTATAACATTATTTCCATTCTTTTAGACTTTGCCTATATCATCTGTAATTAGTATCTTTGGATTCATAAAATTTATAAGAAAAAAAGAAATAATATGCTAAGCTGAAAGTCAGTGTCATCAAAGTGTGGATTGGTATGGCAAAACCCTAAAAATTGTTGTAAAAAACAAAATTACTTGCTCAAAATTTCCACTGGTCACAATATATTGAAGATAAGACATAAGATACAAGAATTCAAACAGTGCATAATATTGAAATTAGCTAATCAGGGAGCCAGGCTAGGTCTCAAAAATAGCACAATGATTGCCATTTGACTGAATCATGATCCATATTAGATGCAATTAATGTTGATGGATGTATAATTCCTTCAAAACTGTGGATGAACATTTTAGAAAACAAAGTGATTTGTTCAGTGGGGACTTTTGAGGATTTTCCTCGAGAACATAAGTATTTTTGCAAAAAGTATATACAACTTTTTAGAGTGATCTTTTGGAAGGAAACCTCATTTTGTATTACATGAAATGGTTTTGGGACTTACCACACTTTTTGACACAAGAAATGACTGTTCAGCGTTGGGTGTGTTACTCATGTCTCCCAACAAACTATTATGTATGTGAACAACTTTGATAATAGACCTTTCAGGTTTTGCTATAAAGGAGTCTGGATCTAGCAACAAATGTCTATATTTTGATCTGAAGGCTTGATTGATCTATGGGAGACCAATTATCACTATTGTCTACACCTGAATTTCTGATTCTTTAACAAACAGCATTATCCTTCAATGTCATCATAAAATATTTCATTGGCACAGTCCATAAAACAGACTTCTCTCATTAACAAAACCTTTATTGTCTGGTTTCCAATAAACTTGAAATATGAGGCTTTCGCTCTTCAAACCATCAAATGACCTAGCTTTTAAAGGCTGTTTGCTGAAAGTAAATTGATTTAACAGTAATAAATGAAAAACCTTTTAGCAATTAAAATTCAAATTTTACTTGTAAACATGGTAAGCTGTGCATATTGAATCTATTGGGTCAAAGACAAAGGGACAGATGCAAACTGAATGACTGATGAAATAGCCAGAACAATACACATTGTTTTTCAATATTTCTGTACAGTGACCATCTCCAAGGGCTCATCACTCCAAAAGCTCTTGGCAATAATCCTCTTGTTTTCTAGAAAAATCCCTATAAAATCCTATTGTTTCCAACAAGCACCTGTTCAAAAGCTTGTTTGAATAACTGATACCCCTTTGTCATCTCCAACTGTATGTAGAGTGGATGTGGTTGGTCTTCCTGGCAAGATATGCAATCTCTGTGTGAATTGAAACGCAGCCTTTTATGTGGAAAAGACATCATTTGCACCTTTTGTGCAACTTCGCTGATTCTTTCACATGAAAAATATATATCTGCAAAATTCTTCTCAATTTGGGATCCCTTCAAAATGCACTTTTACTGGCTGTGTTTACAGTTTGAAATTCACATGGAAATGCCTTCATCAGGTGGTGCCAAAATCAGCATACAAGTTCACAGAAAAATCACAGCTCAAGGAACAACACCTTGCCTCCTTTTGTACATACTAATTTCTAAAGGCCAATTTTCTTTCAATCCAAGACAAATTGTATGTGAACAAATTGTAAACACTTCCAAATATTCCAAATGTAATAGTAGGAAATTAGAACTAAAAGCAGCACCAGGCCTATATATTTGAATATTGCATGATCATCTAACATTGAACTATTTTCCATGACTTGAAAGGAAACGAAATTGACAACTTTGTTCTTTTTCTTCTTCCGCTTTTACAAGCCGCCGTCTGATATATTGATATATTTAGTCGAAAAGGATATTCATGCTAGGAGCTAATGATTTCGTGTATCCTTGCCCTGCCATGCCCACTGATAGCTGGCTAACATCCAACGTCTACAAGTCACAAACAACACAATACAGATACCTCGCGGTCAAACTTTTTGTCTGTGTGCTCATGATAGACAAGGGCAGTGGTTCTGTATGGCTGTGTAATTTTAGGCCAGGTCCAAGGCTCCATCACGACTTGATCGATCAAACTCTTTTCAAACCGAATATAGGGATATTCAAAATAAAAATTAGTTAAACAGTTTCAAAGAGCATTTGCTGAAGCTCCTACAATATTAAAAATCACTATTAAAACAAACCTTGTTGGAAGCTTTTCGGTATCTTGATGTGGATTTCTCGATAAGGTCTTTGACAGTGAGTTGTCCTTCGCCACAAGGAACTATCACTTTGACATGACCAAAACACACCGTTAGCTTCATCTTCACTGCCAAAAAGGATTCCAACAAAATCCAACAAGACTACGCGACGTGTGTTGACATATTATGATGCCATGGAGAGATTATAAGCAGTGAAATCCTTCGGTTTTAGGTGATTATCTCACACCGGTGCTTGCATCCGTCCTCCATGTTTGTGTTTTTGAGATGAGTAACGATGCGTGATTAACAAGTCACATGATACGCCTATCAACCAATCATATCATTGGAATGTCAAGAATCTTTAACTATGTTCTTTGTACCTCACGTTCGGGATTTCTCATCTTTTGGATGCTTCAAAGCCCAAACTCAAAACCTGATTTTCTCTTTACCCCAGGCCCGTAGGAAGCGGGGGGCAGGGGGACTCAAGCCCCCCAATAATTTTGAAAAAAAATGGTGCTACATCACAAGCATTAGTTAGATGTATTGTCCTCTATTGTTTTTAAGAACTATTGCCCCCCCCCATCAGAAGCCCTCAGAAGCTGCTTTCTACGGCTCTATTCTTCCTCATGCAGGTCGCAGCAAAGGGAAAAGGGGGCAAGGAAAGCATGTATGGACAATAGAATTAGTATTCAATGCTTAGTCAGCATATAATTGATATCTGCTGCTTGCTACCTATTGTCGTCCGTTGTTTCTCTCTTCCCGCTTCCCGCCGCTTCGCTTCATAGCACTTTTTGAGCTTTGAAGCTTTTTTGAGATATTTTGAGAGGTCTTTTCTTTCTTTAGATGCGTTCTTGAAAGACAATTCTTCACTTTACAGTATTTCCTATCTTAGTTCAACTGAGAATAATTGTCAAAAACTGGAAATTATACGTTTCTGTGAGTTTCTCTCTGCTTGATAAGAATCTGAAATTGCAATACGCGCCCTTGAAGGACTACTGGAGCACCCGGGGGGTTACTTGACCAGGTTTTGGTCGGGGACGTGCCATCGAAGCTTCAAAAACATACCCGTTCCTTATACCAATTGTCCGAAAAAGCATACCCGACTTTACTTTATACCAATTTTCCGTAAAAGTGCACCTGACACACAGTTTAGCAGCTCCATCGCCTCCTCGCCAAACTCAAAGGAAATAACTGAAGTGGAGAAATAAAGAATTGTTACGTGGAAACCAAAGATGCTTTGATTCATACTAAAGAAAGATAAAAAGGCAAAAGCTAACAAGAACAAAGAGGACATTATAAAGAAATTCTTAAAAGTGTAACCGCTGTGAAATTTTAAGTCCAAAGTCGGAAGGATGTACTGTATTTGAGTCGTTGTCCGCGTTTGCCTTTCTACTTTCAGTACTTTAGCTTGAACAACATCGGTATTCATTTTTGATCTGTAACCAAGTCAATAGAAAAATCTCTTGACTACGCTATAACGGGAACATGTCCTGCCCTCCAGTTTTCATACTTTATGACCGCATGCTATGACGTTGTACTCGCGTAACCAGAGGGCACTGACGTTCTTTTTTTGACCAAAACTATGCGAAAAATTCCGCCCAAGCAAAAGGTTTTTTACGTTGTTAACTGTTTTCCAAGTTTTCAAAATATAGATAAGCTAAACTGGATTGTTCTGTTACGTTTTGCTGTATCTATGGTTTGAATTTAGCAAAGATTAAGTGCAAGTGCGTGACAGACCAAATTAGAATCCACGTAACTTCACCTGTATGAAAAACGTTTCACGCAGGTAAGTTAAGAATAGATTCAGCGATAGACATGCAATCTTGAAAATCCATCATGGTGATCGTGCCGAGAATGGTAAAAATAACAATTTTGCTTCAGGGAATGCTCACTAAACGATGGGGTTCTTGACTTCGGTTGTTGAGGGCCAAAGGGCCAAATTCGTAATTCGAAAACGTTGAATCCCTTGGAATCCTCAGAATCTGTCTCTTATTTACGCTGAGAAACAAGGCTTTCGATCACTAATACACTTCAAGAAATTAGCTATTTATGCATGGATTGGAATTTCTGCATTTGAATGAAGAGTTGAGAAGTTGCAACATCTCACAAGACGAATTGTTTTTACGCGAATATTTTCATTTTAGAGTCTCAACTCTCAGATCACTAAAAAGCTACTAAAGTTAAGTTGCTAAAGTTAAGAAACTGCAGTATTGAGACAAGATCAGTTAATTATACTTTTCAAATCAATGTTTTTGTTTATCATGTTCTTGTTTTCATGTTTGAATCAGAGACGTAGGAACCGGGGGGGCACTGGGGGCACGTGCCCCCCCAAGATTTTGCAATAAACAAAGAAGTGCCCTTTTTATTTTCAGGAAATGCCCCTTTAGCTTAATGAAAAAAGTGCCCTTGAAGTGTCGTGCCCTCCCAAGTTTGAGATGCTTGCTACGTCCCTGGTTTGAATCATGTATCAATAAACAGGTACACTTAAAGAATTGAGTGCACTTCAGCTTCATTCAAACTAAAATCTCTCTACTCATTTATTCTTTACTCTGCAATCCGTCCAAGAGTTTTTCGCGGAAATATTCAGAGGAAAAATAACGACAGACTTGTTCACTGGCTTATTTCTAAAATACCCGGACGTTCCTCTCTCTCAATAGGCATTAGAGGGGGCATTAATATCATTAATACCCAGTGTATTGCACCCATCTATCTATCCGTAACCTTTAAGCGCTTACTGTAGCATTTAAGCGTGAGAATAAAAGGCTATTACCATGCGCGAGAATCTCTTTGTTTCTTTGCTAATCCTTGTTTGGGTTGTGGTTAGGGTCTCCGCCCACATTCTTTTCACAAACCAAACATGCTTTCTGCGCATGATCACAGGTTTCCTTTTTGGGAGATCACCGCTGCTTGGAACTTTGATGATTCATATCCCCAACAATGTCTTTGAGCTCAAAATACAGAACGATGGGATCATCGTCAGTACAAATAATTTTGTTTGATGTTTACATGGCTAAAGAAGAACATCAAACATCTACAGGTCTGCTATGTTGAGCTTTTAGCGTCAAAATCAAACAGTTTATTCTCATAACCATGTCAACGTATGCTCATTCCGATTTCCGAACTCTGTCTTTGTCCAGCAAACATTTCTTTTCCGTTGAAAACTTGAACAAATATCGGTCATTTACTCTTCTTGCAGGAGCTAAATCCCTTAGGGGTTTCTACAAATGTTGTTCTTATGCCGGATACGTTTAGTGTATTCTAATCTTGTGGAAACTTATGTTTGTTTCCTGTTATTCTGACGTATTTACTAGGAGCCAATACAGTAGCCCTTCAGGCTTACCGTCATGCTAACATAAACTTTGCTCTACATTAGCCTAAAGTAGCCTAAAGGCTTAAAAATGCCCGGTGATACCTGAACGAGATTTATGCTTACGGGATAAAAGAGTGGATAAGGTAATAAAAAATATATTTCTGCCATGGTAAAGAGCCATTCTCAGCCAAGGTCCTTTGCAGGCACGCTTCAATTTCAAACTACCTGAGAATCAGTTGACTTTGTTAACAGTTCAACAACTGCAGTGTGCATCCATATTTTCTGCTTAGGCCAAATTTCATTTTCGGTACAGTCTGAAATTGCAGCATTCCCGCAAAGGACCCTGGGTGATAATGGCTCTTTAAGAAAAGAAACCTTGTGCATTCGTCACAATCTCACAACTGTCGCTGTTAAAATTTCATGCATAAATGTTCTATAGCTACCAGTAGTTATCAAAACTTGAAGAAAGAATGCATTTTTAATCAACTTGAAGACAAACCAACATTCAATTTCAACTTCTAGAAATATATAACAACAGTAGAAATATATCTATATACATTATAAATCAAATCAAATAATATCCATGCAAAAATTCATTAAACTACAAAACATATAAGCTATGAAGCACTGGAAGCATGTTGGAAGTATAGAGCAGCTGGTTGGCTAATGGTCTAATTTTCCCTGCACAAAATAATCAGGCTCAAGCAGCGTAGACTTGCCCCTAGCCTATCTCTTCAATCCATCTTACCCTTCCCTTGGATCTGCCATTCCAACATTCCGACAGCGGATCCAGGAATTACTAGGAATTACCGAAAAGGGACAGGTAAGACGGACTGAAGAGATAGACTTAAGCAAGTCTACAGTCAACGTAGCTGCCTTCTGAAAATTCAAAGCCAACTGATGGACTGAGTCTCTTTAAAGTGGAGAAATTAAAAATCTTACCGGTTGTTCAAAAAAGTACTCCTGTTTGAAACATCACTAAAGACTAATCCATGATGACATGACCGACCTTCAAATTTTCTTTTGCAAGTGTTTCAAAGACAAAATTAGTTCCCTATAGTTAATTTGTGATTGGTTTGAAATTGAAGCATAATCCAAAAAGTATTGATGATTACCAGATTAATATCTTTATGTATAATAAGCTTCTAGTTTTGACCATAAATGTCAGAAAAAAACTATAATTGTAGACTTGAAGAATAACGAAAAATCTCGAAGTAATGGCAAGATTACGATGCGGTTTAACGAGTACTGCTCAGACAGAAGAAGGTTCTTCAACCTGTAATTATATACCCTATAAGCAACGAAAATAAATATTTTATCATCTTTGAACATATTTGGATCATTGAAAAATGAGATCAGAAGATGAATTTATAACAGGTCGGATGATCCACTTTTTGTGATGATCTAAATAAGGGTACATTTTTGGGACATGCAGTATATGTGCCACAGGTGGGGTTCCTAACAAGATAGATTTTGATATTTTTACCCTGTAGTTAATACTACAAATATCTTTCGAAAAATTGTAAATTATGTAAAGAAGGTTATTGCAAATAAATTAATGATGATGATGATGTTGATGATGATGATTACTGAAGATGATGATGATAAACTGAATGTCAAATGCATTTCCTACGCAAACCGTTCCTTGAAAACCGAGCAACGGTATCTACCTCATCAAACATCTAAAATGACTACATACAATCAAGATAAGTTATCATTACAGTCAATTCATAATTCTACCTGTATTTCTCTCTCGATTCTAGCTTATCTTTATAACTCGTAAGATATTTGTGACAAATGTCAGCAACAAATTTTTGATTGGCTTGTTCGGCTTCTTTCAATATTCTTTCGATATCGTGAACTCTGTCTTCCTTTATCGCTTCCACATACGCATCTTTTAGTCTGCCACAAATTACCAGTGCTTCAACCTGTTAAATTTGATTTGACCTGTTAAAAGGGTATGTTTAACCATCATGCTTCACGCGTGTCATTTCTCTGTTTTTGTTATCACCATCTTCATGGGCTATGAAAATGGTGACAACATCGACCAACCAATAAATAGCATGTGTTGATTGAAACAGACCCTTTACAGGGTTTGTACAAGGTTAAAAGCTTTCAGTTGCAGAGAGCAGATAAATCTAAAAATAACTCATTCAAATCTAAGTAGCGGATGAACAATGGATGGCAAAAAGAACGATATCGTGTCTGAATGTTGTCTTTATTCCATTTATAGACAAGCCTATTTATCATTGCGCATTCCCTTTAAGGTGGTGTTCACACGATATCGGATTCACTTCGTATCGGATTACTTTTCATACCAGATAGGCGTTTTGTTCACACGGCAACAACCCAATCAGATACGCGACGTGCCGTTTTTGCGGAGCGAAATCACTCCGCTCTGAAGGTGGTACGAAACGTATCGGATCACTTTTGTGCTCGTGTGAACGCATGAATCCGATACGCTTTTCGCTCCGCAAACTCAAGTTAAGATTTGTGTATTGTTTTCTGAAACAATAGCCACCTGGAGGCTTTTGTAGCCTGAGAGCCTTTTGTCATGAACAATTATGCCAAAGAATAGCAAAAACAATAGATGTTATTGCCACGCAGAAGAACAATTGTTTAGGCCACGCAGTGCGGAGCGGAGCGCATCCGTGTGAACAGGATGTAAACGGTATGAAAACCAATCCGATATCATGTGAACAAAACAAATTTTCATATCGGATTGGGTGAGGGAATCCGATACGAAATGAATCCGGTATCGTGTGAACGGAGCCTAAGATTGATGTCATCACCGAGGGAATCGAAATCATTATAGAAGGTGAATAAAAGAAAAGTTTTTTGACGTTTAAAAAATTCGAGTTCTATGTTTGGTACTAACCCTTTTAAAGTCATTTTGTCCCACTGCATCAAATAGCAAGTTATTTTTGCAATATTCATCTTTTGACCAACCGAATTATTATTTTATTATTATTTATTTATCTAAAGTATGCATACATGTATTAAATAGCTATAAGGTAGGAGCCAATTTAATCCTACTATCTAAGAAAGTAAAATTTGTAAAAAAGGAAAGAAAATACAGAATGATTAGCTACAAGTACATAAATTTACAGATTTTTACAATGTTTCCAATATTTACAATTTTTTGTCGGCATTTACACAGGTATTTACGGAGCCATCCTACAACCATTGTCGTCAAAATAACCTCACAATATGAAACTGTGAACACAAAAAGACTTCCATCAAGATTTCACAGAAATACAAAACGATGTTGCGAGCATATTCATAAAAAAATCTGACCTTCTTGGAAATGCTTTTAATCCCTTTGATAAATGGACTTGCTTGTCGTGCATTCTGCAATGTAAAATTTTGTAAAAAAATTTAAGAAGTGATTAAAGATATATTTATTGAATAATAGCAAGGAGCCTGTTGAAAACGACTTTATTAGATTTGAGTGGACAAGTACCCAGGTATTCATAGTCAAAACAGTGGCTGTATTTCAAAATATGCTAGGTGTAGTTTACAAAAACGTCTTAAGAACACATACCTGCCCCTGCGCAATGAGTTTTTTGACGACCTGGAGGAGTAAATGGTCTCGTCCCTTCTCTGGAAGCATGCCCATTGATTCAGATGTTTTTATCAAACTAAAGATTTTGTCGAATTCTCTTTGGTCTGCTAACTGCTCCACACAATCTCCAAACACAGCAATAACCGGTAATCGATAATCCTGTAGCGATAAATAGATCTTTATATTACTGATATGATAATATTTTCTGTTATATTCCTATTTTTTTCTACTATCGTAAACTGAATCTTTACGAAGAAAACATCTAACGAAATGCTGAACGTTTTAAGAGATATTTTTTCATTGCAAATACTTCTATATTAAAGTTCATGAATGCTATGAAATGTGCAAAACATTGTGCTTCTTGCAAAATGGCCTATGAACGGTAGTAAAAATAAGTTCAGCTGAATTGAAATCCTTCTGCAAACTATGTATAGGAGCCAACAAGGACAGATTCATAATACAACAGCTGCTTTTGATTGACACCGAAATTAAAAGCAATTAGCGACTGCAGACATAGGAAATTCTCTCAACCAGTAATTCAAAACAAACCAAGCCGCAAAAATTGCCCTGAAACCAGTACGGCAAACTGTCGCCATGTGCGCGTGAAAGGTTGTTTTTAAGAGAGGCCATGAGTCTATAACGAAAGCAGAAGGATAAATCTAGACATCTGCCTGGCGGACTTTGCTCATTCGATTGGAGCTGAGTAGTAATTGCTTTATCTAAGCCTTAAATTTGAGAGAATTGCAATTAATTCTTCTCCGCTACTCAATCAAATACAATATCGTTCGTAAAAATATCGTTTGATTCAGACTCATTCGTAACCCCCTGAGTATAACAATGAATCCTAAAATATAAGAACAAATAGTGTTCGAATTTAGAACATTAAATTGTTGAGCATGACGGGGGGTTAGAAACAGACAATCACTGACCTGGATGATTCTTGAAACAAGAGGAAATGAATTATCCACCGATTCAATCAATAACTGTGAGAAAAAATGAATAAATTGTTTATCAAACCATTGTTTATCAAAGGAATAAATAATGCATAAATGTGAACTGGTATGAATAGAAATACAAGACAAATGATGAAAGTCATATTTCAAAAAAGACCACCACAGATGTGCTATAAAAAGATTTTCATGTTTTGTTTTATGTTCTCACTTACATTTAGATGATGAAATTTGTATGACCTTGACTCAAGAACTTTGAATGCTTTTTTAGTTTTCATACGAAATTTGATAGACCTGACAATCATCCGACAATTTCACTGTACTACAAAACACAGAATCAGTAAAGTAGGTGGCCTGTTTGAAGTTACAATAACCAGGTAGCTCAAAGATAACATATTTTTATACCCATAAACAGGGCATGAAAAAATATTTCCCTTCCTGCGACCAGACAAAGATCATGCCTAAATTTCCTGCAAAACCACAAAAGTGAAAATATTGGGCTTTCTTAAAGAGAGGTCATGTTCCAATGATAGGCAACCGCAATAAACGGCCAACTGGTTTATCTGTAAATGCGAATGAAACTTGGTGGACAGTAAATTCAAGGAAGTTTGGAGCCGATTAAGTTGGAAAACCATGAACGACATCATCTATGATTTCTAAAAGGCAGAAGTAAAAATCAAGTTCTACACCTCTCTTATATTTGTCGTATACAATATTCATAAAAACTGTGCATGAGATACAATCTATGTTAAGCAACTTGCTTGATTTTATAAGCTATTTTCATTTTGAGAAATGAGAAAACAGAGCTCGATACACGAAGCAAGATTGATTTTGAGAAATTTCCTGCAGGACATTATGATTGAAAATTTCCTGCGACCGCCCGGCCGCATGGTCGGGTGGGTTTTCATGCCCTGCCTTTCATACTCCTCTCCAACAAGCGCCCCCTTTGAGGTCGAATATTGAATGCACTCATAAGGAAGACTTATGGGGGGGGATTAATTAGGGAGAAAGATAAGCTTAAATGGAAATCAATTTAAAACTAACCAATGACACGAGATCAGCACGTTCTTTTCCATTTCCAAAGAGAGTTGGGACTTTTCCTTTTAATTCTGTGTTAAAGACTTTATCTTTTTCTTTGAAGAAGCGAAGCACTTTGATTTGCAATGCAATAGTGCTCAGATGATTTTTCAACTCAGCGACGGAGACGTCCTGGACAAGAGGAGGATTTGCTGGGTCATCAACACGTAGTGATCCAATATGGCTGACGAATGATGATTTAACTAAGGCCTTTTCTTTCATCAATAATTCCAAATGTTGTTTAGCTTTATCAAGATGGTATTCTCGGTTGTATAAATCTCTAAGACATCTTGCTGGGTTTCCAGATGTGCCCAAGAAGAAACGAATGCAAGTGGTTGCTGCTCTGAAGAAATCCTGACAATAAACAAGGATAAATCTGAAGAACTTTTTTCAAAAGATAAACTTCAAATACTGTATTCGTAAAATGATTAGAATATAGTAAGAAACATGCAAACGAGGACCACAACTTTTGAGAACTTCAGGCAAAATCTCGAAGGAACAATTTCTGAACGTAGTGAGAATTGCATTAAAACTGGAAGCAAGTCAACTAAAAGTTTTTTGAATAGTACATCAACCATTTGTAAACTTTATACTCCATGATCAAGAACTTTTATTCTTACCCTGAAAACCTTTGCGAATCGAAGCTCAAAACAGTGATGGTACTAATACACGGGTTTTACTGTAAGAAAAGCAGAAAAGCTGAAAATATGACAATATCTTGTGAGTCCAGGATGAATAAGATCTTATAAGAAAAACCCCGAAGATAAGCGTATCCCAACGTCAAACAGAAGGTAAAATGGATACATAATTGAGTCACAAAATTTAAGTTGTGATGCTCAAAAAATTTTTGATGTCGAAGGTTGCATTAAGCAAAGACTATAGCTGCAAAGTCTGTCACATGTTACTTCAATCAAAGCAACAAATCATCGCGTTGCCATAAACAGTTTTTCCCAACTTGGCAACTGAATTATTGGTTACTTCATGCCTCCCTTGCAAGACTTTACAAATAACAATTACAAAAATTATGTACCTTCATGAAGAGTTGCATTTCATAAAGACAATTGAAAAGTCCTTTTCGACTCAGATATCGACATGATTTTGTCAAATATTCTTTCCACCCATTTAATGAGGCATCGATGTCTTCCATTTCTCGTGCAAGGTTTTCAAAAGAACCATCATGAAATGATCGCATGAGGAGATCTTCAATAAAGATTTCTTCTGAACATTTCTGAAAAATAAATAAAAAGTTCTCATTCATCTTGAAACAAAATAAGGACAAGGCGGAGTTCGGAGTATCTTGGATCTTGGTGCATTTTTTCCCAGCAAGATAGGCATCTTGACGAATTGCAGAATATGAAGATATCAAAACGGATGATTGAAGTTTGGGTAAAAATAAAAAATATGCTGATCAATCAGAAGTCTATCTCAAATTAGGTATCACACGAAATTTGCGACAACGCCAAACTGAAACATGCAAAATTGTGTCTATTCGCGAACATTTCCATGTGGCATCTAATTTGAAACTCTATTCATAAGGGTCATTACGTAGCTCAATTACAAAACTGAAAAGAAGGTTAAAAGTGCCGTGACACCTTAAATAAATCATACTTTTTTCAGTTTCATTTTCAGTTTCGATTATTTCAAATTCCGCTACATACAATTTCAAAATGTCAACAAAAACTAAACTACAAAGAAACAAGAGAATATTACACAAAATTAATACATTGATACAGAAAATTAATACATTGATACAGAAAATTAATACAATATACAAATACAAACAGAGAAACAAGATAAATTGTATGGAGGGAACTATTTAAAAGAGGAGCTCTCTCAATAGGTAAACTAATTGAGGAGAAAGCCCCCCCCGCCCCTCATCCATACTGTAACAAAGACAGAAAACAATCCAGCTAGCCGAAACATAACAGACACAATAAATCGAATAGACTTTTACTAGCATTGAAACAACGAACAAAAATAAACAAAATCGCAAAAGCCTGAGTTACGAGAAGTATAAACCAGACGTATTACGTTGAGTCTTAGTAATCGCTACCACCCACCCACCCTACTCGCTCAGAGGCGATTAGATTATGAGCGAGTAGAGTGGGTTGGTGGTAGCGAGTACTAGAACTCAAAGTAATAAGTCTAAATATGAACCACTCACCCTATCTCTGATATAAACTGCTGCATTTTTAAGAAGTCCTTGGCGAGCATAAAATCTGACTATCTGTGCATGAGACGCATATTTCTTCAAGTAATACATAATTTCATCATATCTGCTTCGGTCAAGGATACAGTTCGTTCCTGAAGACTAAATACAAGGGAAAATTGAGACATTTATTACAGCTAATTACTTTTATACTGAAAGAGTAACAACAACAAGGCTTCATCATTTGTGAGCCAGATGAAGGTTTTGCATGCTAATGTCATTTGAGGAGGGTTTGGAAATTTTGTAAGAAATCGATGAATATTTTGCGTTTTTCTGGCGACAGCAACTAATTCATAAATTTCAGGGTTATAAACAATGCGATGAGTTGAAAAAAATCTGGTTATTGTGACTTGACAAAACGAGGGGAAGGTTTAACGAAGGAATTCGAGTCAGTAGCAAAGTTTGCCTTTTTTCTGGACTCTGAATTCTAATCCAACAAACAAGCCTTTCCAAGAATAAAAGAAACTCTTTCATGAAAATATTTCGTCACCAAGAACAACCATCGCTCTAAAATGAATTAATCAAATTGCTTATTGAAAATAGCACTATATCTTAGTGAAAAGGCAACAATGTAAAAACGATATTATCAAAACGTGAAATAGAAATAGAAAGAGTTTCTATGTATGGATGTGTGCATTTGCCACAAACAAATAAATAAAATTTATAAGTTTAAAAAGCTAAAAATAGATAAAATAGATGTCAATGCACATTAAATAAATACCTGTAAAAAACACCCCTAATTGTAGTGGCAGGGATAGCATTAAAAGGTCATATTGACCCTATTTCCATAATGGTCCCCTTAGAGGTGGTTGTAAACAATAAACAATATATTTTTATGTGCTTTTGGATAAAGCATTATTTGGTAAGGCCGAATCATGAATGTGAGAGAGGACGTGCGGTTTTAGTAGAACACACATACGTCGCTTTCTTCTCTCTGTATATTTTGGCACATGCTTGTAGCAAGACAACTAAAAGTGGTAGCTCATTAGTATATTCGACAAATAATACGTTTGTGTGGTTATAAAAACTTGGTACTGTAGTATATGCTAAATAATAGGTACTAGGAGAAAACGCATGCAAAAAACAGACAGATTTTTCAGCACACTGAGGCCTTTCAAACTTACGTTATCATCAGAGTGTGACTAACTGTGACAGTTAGTAACAGTTAGTCACATTCTGTAACAGTTAGTCACACTCTGATGATAACGTAAGTTTGAAAGGCCTCAGTGTGCTGAAAGATCTGTCTGTTTTTTGCGTCCGTTCTTCTCCTAGTACCTATTATTGTGTGGTTATAAATACTTACCCTAGACTGTTCTTGTAGTGCATGCAGTGGTGAAAGTAAGACATCATCCTAAAGGAACGAAAGAACATTATTATTTTATGACACATAAAATTGCAGCCCTCAAGCAAAGCCTGCTCGGCCAGCAACAAAAAACATTGAGTTTATTCTTATAACGATCATCATAGATCAAGGGCATTTACTTAAGTTTAGTTAAATTCTCTAGAACTCAAAATGTTCAAATATACAAAAAATAAAAGCAACTGATGATTTACTTTAAATCGCATATTTCATTGAACGAAATCAATATCAATGTAAGGAGAAACTCAGCTCACCAGAGAATAAGACAGTAATGGCGTTGTCTCAATTATTTCCACTATTTGAGTCACATAAAGAGTATTTTGTTGCAATGCCTTTTCTTCCACACTCCTCAATGGCTGCAATACGATCACAGTTATGTTAGTATTGAAATAATACAATAATAGTTTGGTTAAGCAAAGCACATTTTGTAAAACAAAAGATTCAGACTTCTGAAAAGAAAAAGCAATTTGCCGTTCTGAAGAATTGATTTCACACCCTTGGGTGCACTCTATCAAATCAAAATAAACAGAGAAATGAAGACATATGGTTGGCTGCGTTGAAGGTGTGAAGTCTATTGTTGAGGCTGTCACATCGCTTTGTCTTAACAAACTGTATCCTTTGTTTCACAAAATTCACCCTTGTTTGGTTATGAACTATTGATAGTGATACGGAAGAGAGGAGAATAATAAACAAAGGAGGCACTGCAGCGCGGTCTACGAGATAACTAGGCACTGAAAATATAGGTAAATTCGACTTTACAAAAATTTCTTGGTTGCAAAATTTCTGAAAAAGTGTCTACAAACAGTTGATCAAATTGTAAGGAATCTCCAAACACAGCACAACACGCAAGGGCATTTCACCTCCCTCAAAATGTATACAAAATAGATTTTCAAACAAATGGTGAAGATTTTCAATCCCATAGCAATAAATGTGCAGACGATATCTCTTCCAAGAGAAAATTGTACTTTCTTATTGTTATGTGTGAGGAGTTTATTTATGATACATACCGTTAAACATTTGGAGAAGTTATCTCTTGCAGCAGGAAAATTGCCACTTTTAAGCTGTGAAATCCCCCATGCGAACCAAACAGTGCTAGGATCAAGACCACATTTTCCAGTGACGTCAATTGCCAGAGAAAACCTTTCTGAATCAACCAATCGGTCTCTTAGCCGTCTACGATGAAAATTCATGAAAATGTGCAATTATCATATTTCGTTTCTCCGTTTTATATGATACATAGAAAACACAAACTTTGCCATCGTTCTCTGTCCATTACAATAGCATTTATAGAGGAAATGAAAATAGTTTTTGAAAAAGAAGTAAATTCCAACTCCCATCAAAGTTTGTCCTTTTGCAATTCAACAAAATACTCTGTTCTAATGTGGTAGAGTCAGCGAAAATAAAATACATCCACAGCTCAAAGCGTCCAAGTAATATATGGAAGTTCACCTACGCTTAAATTAATTATTCGTGAAGTAAACATTTTCAACTCCTCGCTTTCTGCAACGCTCTCATTTGCTCAGATTTAATTTCATTACGTACCTACCAGTACTTGACTAAAATACATCTGGCAAACTTCTTGTTAAATATCTTTTCTTTGTTTCTAATGTCAAAGAAAGTTAGATAATAAACAATACCTGATAACTTCTGGGTGTGAAAGTTCTTGCATAGTAGGAATATCTTTCCAATCTGAATTCAGAAGAAGCTGGAGAACTTCAACATGAGCCATGTACCTGAAATAGATGATAGATTTTCAAAAAACTATAAAAACAGTCAAACTTTCTAAACGGTAGATTTAAATGAAAAGAGATTGTCCATTTATTATAAATAGTTATTAAATGATTATTATCCATTCAGCACGATATCGGGTAGAAATTAACTAATCATGGTATTAAAGTTCTTTTTCGTGCATTCTAGCTATTAGTATCCAGGTAAACCTTTTGAATAATAGCTTGCAATATTCTAATGAAAAAGTATCCCTAAAATTTCTTGCGAATCCTGTGCGAGCCAGGAATTATTTTCTCTCCCTTCAAAATCAGATTGATCACTATGAGGAGTCAAAAACGTGTTAAGCAACTCACGAATCACAGATTTCAACACCCCTGACATCACCAGCTTTCATGAACTTCACCTTGGCGTTGAATAGCAAGAATTCCATCATCCTGCAGAAGTCATAAAATTATTTCTTAAAATCATTCTTCACTAGGTATGGTAATGGCAAGAATATTTCCAAAAAGCACCAAGAACGCGTCTCATCTTTCATATCTGGCCTAAGACTCCTTAAAGGACAAGTCCGGGGTTGGTATGATTGATGATAAAATACAAGATAATACTGCTATGAATGATGTATGATACTTTATTCCACTATTTTTGCCCTCTCCTTGTGAAATTACGTATTCAAATAAGCAATTTGAACGAAGTGACGTCATATCACGCAATCGAAAACGAGGCTGTGCGATTGTTTTCGCCTTTTAGTCGCTTATAACCTCTTTATCGTGTACTCATGCATTGAGAATGGCCTGAGACCACGATAAAGAGGCTAGCTACGATAAAGAGGTGAAAAACAATCACACAGCCTCCTTTTCATTTGCGCGATATGACGTCACTTCGCTCAAATTGCTTATTTGAATACGTAATTTCACAAGGAGAAGGCGAAAAATAGTGGAACAAAGTATCATACATCATTCATAGGAGTATTATCTTGTATTTTATCATCAATCATACCAACCCCGGACACTTCAAAAATACTATCTATAATAGGTTACAGGTCATTCTCTCTGGCTTATAGATGCATTGCTAAACAATTAGAACGACGAAAGGTGCAATTCTTTCAATTTACCTGGTGTCCCAAAATGATGTATTATTGTTTGATTGCTTACATTTCCATAACCAATGAACCGATTTTCAAAAACTTTGTTTTAATTGATTGCCTAAAGGCTAAATTGTATTTTTAAGATGTTTGTTGTGGTTTTACCACGGTGTTTTCATGTGGAAAAGAAGATCGATAAACTTGCTCAAATCAAAACCTTAGATGGCATGACAAAGAAATGGCCTATTTTTTCAGTCAACATGTTAGATGTGATACAAAAGGCTGAACTCGTTTTCGTATTTTCAGAACTCAGTATTAACTGAATTCATATTCACTGAACACCATATATTCTATGAATGACATATAAGTTCAGCCTTTTGCATTACATCTAAAATGTTGACTGGCAAAGAAGGCCGTTTCTTTTTCATGCTATCTAAGTCTTGAATTTGAGCAGCTTTATCGATCTTCTTTACGACATGAAGAAATCGGCATAACCCACAGCCAACATACTCAAATACAATTTAGCCTTTCGGCAATCGGATAAAATAAAGTTTTTGAAAATCGGTTCATTGGTTATGGAGATATAAGCAATCAAACGATAATACATCATTTTGGGACACCCGGTAGACACACTGGTTTAAACTGAAAAGAACTCTCTATGTATTTGTATCAAAATGAAAATTCGTTAAAGAAATGAAAATGACATGAGACTGCAGCCCTGGCTTTCCAGCTTACACCGTCGCCAAATTGTTTTGTTACAGTAAGCATCCCATACATTGCCGTCAAAAATGCTAGCTAATGACTTTTAAAAATCTTGGAGCAAACTAAAAAATTAAAATAAATTACCCAACGAGCATGTGGAGATCCATATCATGGTATTTCAACGAATTCTTTGCATTTAAACGTTTGGAAAGATCATTAGCAAATTTTGAGAGCATTCCGCCAATTTTCTTCGTATCACTGTATTGTTCAATTATAGCAACACAAAGTGAAGCACTGGGTGCCTGTCAAAAATGAAAATGTAACAAAGTTTAAACAATCGAGGAAAAGTTAAAAAATGTAAAAAGTATTTTATCGTTAGAAGCAAGGCACACTATTTTCATCTTCACATCTTCGAAAAAAAATGGGTAATGTTGCAAACAGCAGTAAGAAGTAAAATACCTATATATTTCAGATGATCAAACAAGAAATAACAAAACTACTGTTTTTAAAAGCAAATCTTGAAGGTTACTTTAAAACTTATGTTCACAAAGTAGGCCAGGTATTTACAGGAAAACTTGCTTGGATCAATGAAACACCTAATGGCACTTTACAGGGAGACCCAAAAAGTATTCGCGTTTGCCAAGATATATGATTAAGGACTATGCATCAAATTATGTGAATGACAAGTCTTTCTACGCTGATAAATCTAAATTAGATGTGAGAATGTATTTAATCAAAATCGGTCATACCATGCTAGATTCGAGGGCAATATTACTTGGAAGCTGTTTCAATAAAAACTATAAACAACAGAGAGTCATCAAATTTAAACAAAACTTCAGGAAGATAGATAAACTGAAAAACATTGATAATCATTCGTTATACCTGATCAAAACAGAATTCTTCCCTGATATCTTCATTTTGCAAAAGATCAGTAGTTAATTGCCAGTCAACATCCCCTTCTTGAGTATGTCCATCTGTTTCAGTTTCTGTATTCACAGGAGTGCTGCCTAATGGTATGCTCGATGCCATGTCTTTTGTTGCGCCAAGTAAGTCTGAAAGAACACATGGAACAATTGTAATGCTAAATTTCGTACGAAGACTCAGATAGAATCTTTCGACGACCTTCAACCTAACACAATTGCTGCCTAGCTAACATCTATTGATAGAACCGTATTTGTGGGATTTTGGTGCCTTCAAAATAATTGACAGAGAAATGATGAAAAATTAACTTTAACGGCAATTGCAGATATAAAAACTGCTATGAAAATTCGAAGGGGTAGAATTTAAGGATTTACTTCTAGCATTGCATGATCTTTTAATTCAAGTGGCATAGTTTCAACCTAAGGAATTAAATTTAGGTATTATGACTTTGGGCTTTGTTAAATACAGAATTTATACGATTGATACAGAGCTTTAATGAGTAAAATACAAACTTAAAGAATAAAATATATTGACCTGGAGCTGGTTCTTGCTCTTTCGAACTGACGCTAAATTGGAAGGAAAATAATTCACTTTAAATATGAAATAACTGTGATGTGAAATAAAAATAGATCATTGATTGAATGGTAATAATGCATCTACAACAACGTGTTCGAAAGACAAGGAAATGAAAATTTAAAAAAGCAAAAAGGCACAAATGTCAAATGCAAACCTTCGCTCGGGGTTGTATATTTGGTTGAAACAATCCTTACAAACACGAACTTTACTCGGCTGTCCTGGCACTTTGCAACGACGATTTGAACAATCAGAGCACGAAACTCTTCCACAGTGCCTGCAATGATGCCGTCGATTAAACTAAAAGAAGAACAAAAAGAGCTGCAAATGATTATATTTGGAATTTCAACATAAAACATAGGCTGCTTTTCCTCCATAAATAATTCACCATTACTTGCAAGATATCTGAAAAAATCTTTTTGATGTCTCCTTTTTGCCAAGTGAACGAAATTTAAAACTTCGTTGCCTAATGAACAAATCTTAATGTATGCAAATCAAGGATCCCATTCTAAATACACCCCTCCCCCAATCTAAGTCCTTTGCTATTCCTCGATGAGAGATGATTGCCAAATTCTCCCAGTATCAAAGTACAGTAAAAACCGCAAAATAGAAACCTGTTTTTTCAAAACAGCCTGTTTAGTTTCTTTTTAAAAGGTCATTAATTTGGAAACAGGCTGAAAGGTTTCTTATCACATGGTTAAGAAACCTTCAGTGATTTCAACGTCAATATTTAAACAAACCCAGAGCAAACACTATCAAACGGTATGTTCTTGTTACCTCTAAAATTACTCAGCAATATCATACATACCAAGTATAAAGATAGAGATGCTTTTGGATAAAATCTCTAAAAAATGTTTGGCACCTGATTTTAACAAAGATCATTAGATACGAATTCATTTGGGTTCCTCCTATAAGAAACCTTCCTAAAATCAGGCTGAGAAGTTTCTTATATGAAGGCACCATTTCCCAAAAAAATCAGCCTGAGGTTTCTTATAAAGTGGTTTCTATTTTGCGGGTTCTTACTGTAAGTCTCTCCACAAAATCAACAAACTCCAACAAAGCAGTGATGTCATTCAAATCCAAAAAGCTTTGACATTTCTGACAATTAAGTTTAATTGCCAACAAAGGCAATTCAGTCTCGCAGGGTCAGGAGACACTAAAAACATTGCACTTACGGTGCTAAAAATTTGGACATTGCAGACCATACAACTTGACACAGACTGATCCGATGTCCAATTCTTGCGATTGACTGGTTCTTCAGGAACCTTGAAAGAAATCTTTCTCTCTAGAAATTCAGCTATTTCTTTGGGTGTATTTCCTTGCTCTTTTGTACCTTCTTCGTCCATTGTTCCATGTAATATTTGGGACGGTGTGTTACTGTTATTTCGTACGTGTTTCTTGCTTGACTTTTTTCTTTCTATTGCTGAAAAAGAAAGTTAAAAAGTTTTTGAAAATGGCCATAACTTCTTTTTGACAGTGCAATGTAGCTGAATATCTACGCTTTAAATCTTTCAAATGATTTCCATTTTGGCGAGTTCGTTTGAAGAAGCGAGACATGTATCAACCACTCTCCTCCGTAGAGGCTTAGGAAGGAGGGGACTTGGGAGGGGATCAGTTGCTGCACCGAAGGCGCAATGAACATTCAATTTCATCAATCAAGCCTCTGCGGAGGAGAGTGTGTATCAACAGCATTTCAATGGAATGAAAATTTTACTTCTCTAAATATTTTTACCCAAGCTGCATCAAATAAGATGACTAAAAAAAATTCCCTTTTGGTTAACGAGGAAAGGTTTTCGTCCAATTACACAATTAAAGCACGTTATTTCTCTCCAAAACGTATCATGATTCTTGTCTCTTGCCTGTGAAATCTTGGACATGTAATAGACCTTTTAGCTATTCTGGAAAGAATCAGAATCGAACGATATTTTGTAGAATTTTCGAATGCGCACAATAGTGACAGAAGCTCTGACGCCACTCGATCGAATGTCGCGTATGAAAATGTATAAAAATAACGGTCGATCCACGCTCTTTTGTAGAATAGCTAAAAGTTCTATGGTAGATAGGATCAATGGAGATGCAAAGAAATTTCCCCACAGCAAAATAAAGTAGAAGTGAGAAAGGAACTCACATTTTCTCTTACTTTTCAGTTTATTTTTTCATTCTAACTTGCAAGCAACGCAACAGTTGGCAAAATTAAACAATACAGAAAAAATTGTCTTAAAGAATAAGCTCTGTAGGTATTTGTATCGAAATGGATTGTGTGTTTGTTCGTAAAAACTAAAAAAAATGATTTAAACTTTATTCTCAAAATCAACTTACTTCCAGCCTTTGCCTCCTGTGCAACCATTTCAATAACAGGAATATCCAACGCTTTCTCAGCATATGTAGCAACGACTTGATCTATCTCTAACAAGATCGGTAATAGCGGTCCTTCATCTTGTACTCTGCTTCGATAAACATCTGTCACAATCTTCGCTAACTCCACTTTCATGTTCATTATCAACTGTTCTAGCAATAACACCGGCTTTGATGCTAGGTGTCGATATGAGGTCTTCAATGATTCCGGAAAATGATCCAAAGCTTGGAAGCCTAACTCGGAATTTAACAATACGTTGTGTTCTTCATCCGGCATCACAGCGGTAAGATTTTCAATCATGAAGCGTAAAAGAAGCAAAGAATGGCGGGTTGAAATTTCTGGGTTTTGTAAAACATCTTGGCAAAGTTCTAATGTGATGTGTTTGTTTTCAATTTTGTCGAGTTCTGAATGCAATCTTGCATAATCAGTGTCTGTTTTCTTCAACAAATCGTACAGCTTCGCATGTAAACAAATCTATATCAAGAGGATAAAGCTCTGTGAAGTCAACTTAATTTGCTCTCCTCTTACGCTGTTTTCGTATTTCCATAAAAAGACATCACTTGCCATTTTTACAATCCGATACCATGACAAGTGTGTAAATATACAACCCCATCATGCCAATCCTAAACATGAAACTTGAGATAAAAAATAAAGAGCAAAATAATTTCAAAATATCCCATTCAAATCGATATTGCACACGCACCGTCAACAATAGACCTTTTAGCTATTCTACAAAAGAGCCTGGATCGAGCATTATTTTTATACATTTTTATACGCGGCATTCGATTGAGTGGCGTTAGAACTTCTATCACTATTGTGCACATTCGAAAATTCTACAAAATGTAGCAAAGTATCGTTCGATTCTGATTCTTTTCAGAATAGCTAAAAGGTCTATGGATAGCCAAAGAAACAATGCTGTATCTGAGTGCTTTCTTTGTTCTGTTTATAGAGAAGCCTATTTACCATTGCACAATTATTATTTACTATATACCATTGCTCACTCCCTTTAAGAATTCTCGAGAATGCTTGTCAAATACCAAGGCCTGTACCGCAAATATATCTGAATTTACTAACGATAAATCATGAGCCTCTCCGATAACTATATACAATTAATAAAGATTTCTCAAAACTAAAGTATTTTCATTAACGTTTCGCTTTTGCGTTGTTAGGTTGTTGCTGCCACCCCATTGTAGTTTAGGTTTATAGGTAGGCCTCAATTATTGTATGGCTAGTTTTGATGAAGCGAAAGCGAAACGTCAATGAAAGCATCATGTTTTTGAGAAATCTGAAATTAATAATATATTTGATCTCAATTTGCATTCCTGATTCTTTTTCAAGAACTGTACTAGGTACGGGGAAAGGATAGCAGTGAAGGTCAAGAGCTCTCTGGAAAGAACTATGGATCTTCAAATATGCTTGTCAAACCCTTGGCCTTCCAGGCCCTCCAGTTCGGCCCAAATATTAGTCTAAGACTGCGTTCACACGATGCTGGCACATTTTGAAAACGGTGCAAAATGTGACGGATAGGCCTCCCGTTCACACGAAAACCGGCAGATTTTGAAAACGGTAGATTTTGAAAACGGAACTCTAACCGGCACATTTTAAAAACGGAATTTTACCGGTATCGTGTGAATGCTAGCTCAAATTTTGCTACCGTCACATTTTTCACCGTTTTCAAAATGTGCCGGCATACGTGTGAACGCAGTCTAAGATTAAATTATGATTCAATTTCTTACCTTACTCAAATGATGTGGCACTGAAAACTGTGTAATCCAGAAATCAACCAAATCAAACGCTTCACAAGCAAGAAGTAAAATTGAAACATATTCTGGATGAAGATGAGTAAATTCTATGACGTCTTGCCATCTCGTGAGCTGGATCTGTTGGGTTACGAATGTTTGTTGACCAGTACACTGGTTTGCTGTTAGCTTTTGAAACTGAAATTAAATAATTACAGATGTCATTACATGTGGGATATAACTTTACAATAAAATTGGTAATTTACGTTCAGTGTTTTCTAAAAATGTCAAAATAGAAATCTTTCGCTCTCTGATAGGATTGTTGATAAAATTTCCATGGACTTATTCGGAACAATTATACTTTTCGCATAATACAGTTGAAGTTGGATGACTTGCAGTTTCCATGGAAACAAAAACCGTTCAACTTACTAATACTGCTATCACACTGACACAATCAAACCAGCTTTATCTAAACCAGGTTAAATTTCAACCAATCAAATGCATTCAATTTGCGAATTGACCAATTAGAAGGCCCCATTCGACAACCTAGTTTAATTCAAGCTGGTTTAAATTGAAAGAGGGAATGGGGTAGAAGAAGTTCAAATTGTCTGAACAGATTTATAACTTACCTTAAGCTGCAAAAACGGTTAAGCTATAGGACATTGGAAAAAAGAGATATCGAGAAGCATGAATTAATCCGTGTTCAACAATATTCAATGGTAAAATGTCTACTTTCTCCTATTACTGTCCTAGTAATGAGGCCATCTGTTTGGATTTTAGCAATCTTTCAAAATATATCACGCTTTTTTTTCATCGTCTCGCTGCAAAGTAGCAGGATGCATCTTTACTATAATGAAAACATTTGAAAATAAATGGAAGCATATCGATTAAAGAGCCAAGCATTACAGAGCAATTAGCCCATTCTGTAGCTTCTTTCACAACAGAAAAAAATTGTTTAGCTTTTACTTACATTATCATACCATCTAATCTTATTTTCCTCCAATTTCAACTTCACAACCAACTCCTTCGACGAAGCACATTCTTCTGAACAGATCTCAAGCAAATCCAGTGCTTCTTCAGCATCAAAATAAATAACATTGTCTAATGTTGTGCTACACTTTGAGAATGGATCGTGAATCAGTAGCAAACATCGTTTCAGCTCACTTCTTAGGACTGCAATTCGGTCTAAATCAATATTCAGGGCTCCTTCACTTGATGCGAGACTGGAGTCGAATAAATCACTCAGTTGATCATGGATTTCAAAAACGTTTTCAACGAGAAGCCGATCTCTCATCAAAGTTTGAAAAGCCTTTGGAAATGATTCGATTATTGCTGGGATTTGAACACCACCATGAAGAATTGAGACGTTGACGAGCTCCACAAGGAAATCGGTTGATTCCATGTCTATTGAGCCACAAATATTCAGCATGGACACCACAATTTTGATCAAAGATTGAAAATGTTGCATGTATGTCCCAGATGCCATTGGTTGATCAACTTGAAGGCTTTTCAAAAGTTTCAGAATCATTGTCGATCGTGTTTTCGTGAATTCTTTCAAGGTTGAATTATTTTCCATGGATTGTTGCAAATTCATGATACCTTTCTCGATGAAGTTTGTCAATGAAAATATTTGCTGTGTTCCAATTTTCTTTCCCGCGTGTTTTGAATCAAAGATCATCTCATCCATTTGATTTAGAAGTTGTTTCTTTTCTAACGCAATACTGATAACTGATGCAGCCACGGGAGATGCTTCATGTAAATATTTCTTCATAGGCTCACTCAAAACAAAAGTGCGTTGCTTCTTGGGACTGCTTGGTTTCTGCGAAAATCTCTTAGATCCTTTTGTTGTCATTTTTGTAAACGGATTCAAATTCATTTTCCAGTCGTGTTCAGCATAAACAACTGTCACGTGTTCCATATTCGTGTGTTCCAACTTTTCTGCAAGTCTCGTTGATGATTTATCGATAAATTTCAAGCGAAGGAGATCTCGATCCTTGTAGTCAAGTGTGGAAGCTGTTTGCAGACATGGACGCAATGGCTGTCTTTCCAAAAACAAGTCTCGATGCCAATGCAGTAATTTTGGCAATGTTATCTACGATAAAGGAGTTTAATACTTGTTACAACATCATAACTATCACTCACTTCAGTAGTTTACTGAAGCAGAAATGCAGAGGCTACGAGTTTGTCATTATGAACGTAAAGAATTTGACTATGAGAGCAAACTCTTTTCGTGGCAAGTCCAGCATCTCACTTTCTGCCATTAACTTTTGGAAACGAAAAAATAGATTACAAGAAATTTTCAAACTGTCTCAGAGTAAGGAATCGACAGCAAACTATCATGGAAACCACAAATTGAAGATAGCTGCAAGCGATTTTTAACAAAAAGATCAAAATATTGATCCATTCAAGATTCGTACCTAAGGAAGCCCTAGAAACCATCTACTTTAAGACTGCTGTCTGAAGATCATGCTCCTCTTCACTGTTAGACAAGTTGGAAACAATTCACATGAGAACTGCTCGAGTGATCCACAATATTCCGAAAAGAGTGAAAATATTTGACATTCTCAGTTATGTTGGTTGGCAATCATTGAAAAATTTTTATACAAAAAGACTACTGATTCTGTCCTATATTTTATAGCCTGCGTGCAGACTCTACTGATTCCCTGAAGAGAACTGAGGTTCCTCCTCAACCTCACTTCTCTTCAGGGAATCAGTAGAGTCTGCACGCAGGCTAATATTTTACAGTCCGGGGATCCCCCAAATAAACAGTCTTATTGGAAAGGAAAAGCCTAAATACAATCTGAGAAACTCCTTCCGGCTAGAGTTAGGGTCATAACTTCTCAAAGAAATGGATTCACGGTGAAGAGCAACTCTTGAAAATTGTTAGAAATTAACACTTCGTCACAAGGCTTGATTAATAACACTTTTCAAAAAGAAGATGGAAATAACAGAAAGCAAAGACAAAGGCAAAGATGGAGTTACCTTGTGGCCTTTCTGATCGACATCAACATATTTCTCGAGATAATTCTTTGTTGCTTGATCCAGGTCAGTAGAAAGCGTATCAGGCTTTAAGGTCTGCAAATTGAATAATACTGTTAATCTCATAGTTCCAGCTTGGTAAAAGTTTCAAATAATAAACAAGTAAACGACAAATCTGCCAAAGTAATTAAAGTGATTTGGTTCATCATTTATAGTTAAAGCTTGCACAGTAAGTTTTCTAAGACAACATAGAATTCTGCTTGGAGCTCATCTTCAAGCATGAAAACTGTTAGCATGGAACACTAAAACTGATTATCGTAGGCCCTTGTTTCCCTATGATCTTTGACTTGATGTATGTCACTTCGGTCAACAGAGCAAGATTCACCACAGGGATACAAAGGACATAGGTAATCAGTATAACGACACTTACTTTGAAGGGAGGGCAACTAGCACTTCCATGAGTTAATGCAAATATGCATCTTCTGTCGTGTTCGCTGGGTGCATAAGCAAGTCGGTCAGTTGTCCATTCAAATACTGAAAGGGAAAAAATAAGGTATAATCAATTGTGGTAATTGTGGGCTTATCAAGCAAAGTTCATATTTGAATTTACACGACTATATCTAACCCTTTGTGTCAATCAATCAATCAATCAATCAATCAATCGATCGACCAATCAAAACATCCAGTCCCTTAATGCATTCAATTTTGTGTTGAGATGACCTTGAAAACAATTATGAACTTTTAAAATAGATCCAAGTCTTGAAATACAGCTGGGGGATGCTCCCTCCTCGACCAGTTTACCTAGTGAGGGAGATCCTCCTGAAAAAATCTTCTTCTACAAGTTGATTTTTATGTTGTGTACCTTTATATAGTCTTGTCTTTTGTATTTATGATTAGTCTCTTTGTAATTCATGTTTATGTCTTTGCAGTAAAGGAATTTCAAAATGATAATGGACTGAACTGATCGATCGATCGATCAATCAATCAATCAATCGATCAATCAATTGTCAATCAATCAATCAATCAATCAATCAATCAATCAATCAATAACAGTTCGCAAGACTACGACTCGAAGTACGTCGTTAAATTAACGCATTAAAATTCATGGAGGGAAATTCGTTTAACAGGCACAGCATAGACAAAGCTGGGAGCAAGTGCTGATACATTGAGGATTGTTACTGTGTAGGTATGAATTTAATTTTTTTACTCACATTCTTGTCTTGTCCTTAAGGCATCTCCATAATATGCTGTTGATGTTCCCCCAAGAAGGATGTGCCGATACAAGTCGAAAATGCTGCAAAGAATATATTTCTAATCAATGTCATTGCAGCTGGCAAAGGTAGACTAGCCAAACATACTTGGAAAACATACCATTAAGAATATTTTTGCAAGTCAGGAACATCTTTCAACATTATAAACGTCATTCGCACGGCCACTTTCCGTTTACAAGACGGCCTTAGTTTCTTAAAGGGGCTCCGTCGTCAAAATGTAAACAAAACGATGATTTTTGCAGTTTTTTGAAAGGTGATATCACACAGGATTTTCGTATCTTTTTCAAAATGAAAGTTACTGTTTGGGTATTAATCATTGTACTTCACTAAGAAACAAACCAAACATTCATATCTTCTACGATTGCTCGGATATAAGTGGATTTTTAACGGTCGCTCTTTGGTGGCTTGGGTGAAGCCACCAAACAAACTGCAGAGAACAATGGATGAACAATGGATAATTGGTGACATGTGCGAGTTTACAGATTTGTTTACTGTTTGGCGACGGAGCCCCTTTAACTCCGGCTCTAACAAATAAAAAATGCAGTCAGGAAAAAGGGTAAATTGTATCATTTTCAGACTCTGGAAAGTTTTAAATCAAACAAATAAAGTTTAATCAATACGTAATCAAATATAGGGCCCCTTGAAAACTCGGAGGGCCCCTTGAAAACCAGCTCCTGCTGAAGGGCAACCCGCCTTAGAATAATTAAATACATAAAAATATGAAAATATAAAAATATAAATACATATGTACTAACTTATGTTTAGTTTTATGAAGACATTTTTACCCGTTGTAGAAAATACTGTTTGGAAACATTAAAATAAACTTTTCTTAAACAGCATGGTTTTTGTATAAGACTATTTACTGTTTTATATAGGTATGTGTTAGGTCTAAGCGCTATGTTCTTTGTAAGCATGACTCTTGAAATTGCAATCGACCATTTTGCCATTCAGAAAAGGGTCTGTGAGTGTGAACAGCAATATTTTCTGGTAAATGGTGGACACAAATCTGGTAAAAGGCTGCCACGGGACTTTGAGCTTTACGAATCTGTTGATTTTAAATTCAAGGTAAAAAATAAATAGAGAGGTTAAAAAGTCATCCAAAACGATGTCCTATGGCCCATATGCCTCGAACAAAAGGGAGACTGTCTCTCCAACCCAGGCCTGCACGGGGACAATAGAAATATCGGAGGTACAGAGAAAATAGTACAAACCTTAATACTCCAAGCTGACCAACATGATAAGCGAGGTATTGATCAACTGCAAGTCGACCAGCCGGATGTTTCATAAGCGATTCATAGGTCCATTTGTGGATATCTGATTGGTCAATACTTGGAACTGATTCTATTGTTCCACTAACAATAACAAGAATTCCATGAAGAAACATGAGATTATGCAGGTTGATCATAAATGATAACTTCTGACTGTCATTTTCAAGTCGAGAAAGGTCAACATATTTCAGTCGTTTTGTTGATTGAGAAAACTCTTGGAAGGCATCTGATGAGACGAGCTGTTTGATTTGCTTTGAGCCAACATGGGTTTCGTATGATGGTGCAAGACCTGAAATGAAGAAATGTTATCATTCAATAACGGAGACTGGCTGAATTACTAGAGTAACGACCCAGCAACGACTAAGTTCGGAAAGAAATTCATTTGTAGATCAGAAAAAAGCTCGTCCTCTATAAAACCAGCCTTTACCTATCATAACATGGCCCTCAGCTGTATCAATGAGCGTTGGGGATAGAATTCGCGACTCGCACTGAAGGAGGCAAAACAATTTGATAACTTAAGTGATAAAATTTCTTTCATAGAGTTCTTCAAC
The DNA here is from genome assembly GCA_039566865.1 of Aurelia coerulea. Classification (NCBI taxonomy): domain Eukaryota; kingdom Metazoa; phylum Cnidaria; class Scyphozoa; order Semaeostomeae; family Ulmaridae; genus Aurelia; species Aurelia coerulea. Next base: position 885,812 of record CM076944.1, on the reverse strand, counting down.
ATCTTCTGCACAAGATACAAAAATGCCTTTCTTGAAACAACAAGAGCTTCAAACGACTATAATTATCTTCTTCTCTATTTCTCTAGTTTTAACCTCCTATAAGCTTTCATATTTACAACAACAAAACAACAAATTTGTAATTATGAAAAGGAGAAATAAGATCTACCTGAAAGAATCTTCTGAAATTTTGTAAGAATATCTTCAATCAATTCTGTTGGATCCTCCGCTTCTAAAGCTTTTTCACTCTTGTTTAAAACATTTCTTGGTTGAGTGAGTATAAATGTTGTCAGATCTACGAGAAAAATAAAGTAAAATCATTGTGTATTATGGTTGAGATTAGAAAGTACTTTATTCATGGTTCTCACGGCATTGTCTTTTTAATCATCGGGGAATATCAAGCTTGCATTGGGATTTTTACAGCATAGGCTCAAAATCTTCATAAAATGTGGCATAAACGGATCTACCATCTTCCATTGGATGAAATGGCTTGGACAGGAACTTTTGCCACTCAGCTATAATTCTCCTGTGAGCTTGTGTGATATCTTGAACATTTTGCCTTTTTCTTTTTATTGATGGTAACCCCTCGGTTAGGATAGCTGATTTACAGGGCATTTTAAAACAACGTTTTGTGAAAACATTATAACCATCCAATAACATTACAGCAGAAAACTGGCGGAATTTTCACGAAAACTCTTGTTTATAACGGTCCACGATATAATGGTAATCACAAGTTTATAATGGAGACATTTGATGTCACAACCCCACTAGATGAAATATTGAAACAGCTCTAATTTTGAAAAAATCAAGAGATCGAAATAGTTCAAGGTAGAATTGCAGTAGACTGATAAAAATCCGTTGTAAATTTCGCCCTTTTTAATAATTTTAATCTGAACCTTTTCACTCAATCTGTTTGAGCGAGCAATTCAATTCAATAAATAAGCAGATAAAGCAATTCAGTTTGATAGATAAGTAGCTAAAAATGTTTTCGTAATTGCGAGCGAAATTTGGGACGAATGGTAATAAGTCTAGAATTGCAGCAAAGCATGTAAAGTTCCTTTCAAGTCATTCAATCAAGGGCGCCTACCTTGTAGGAAGTGTGTTTATTCCCAGTACTGTAGAGTAATTGGTGTCCTGTGACCCAGTACAAAGAGTCAGTCCTCTCAAGGTCGCATGAATAACTTTGTGGTTTCAAATTCAGGTGTTGATGTAATACGAGATCAACTGTTGTACGAGTTGGCCACAGGGAATCAGACAGCGTGATTCTTGATTGGTTAACACTAACAGACGCTAGAATTTGAAATCCTAACACAGATTAACAGGACTGGGTCACAGGACACCAATTACTCTGTGAACTGGGTCACGGGTACAGTACTGGGAATAAACACACTTCCTACAAGGTAGGCGCCCTTGATTCAATGGAAAGAAAAATGCAATAACCCCTTACATCAGCTTTTTAAGGATTTTTAGTCTACAGTAAACAGCCTATAAGAACCTAGTGGATTAATAACCTACAGGCTGAAATTGTCAAATCAAATGCCCATTTTATAAGAACCAATCCACTGTATTCATCGTACAAGAACCCAGGCTGACTTGACTTGCAAAATTGTAGGCTCTTATGTGCAGGTGTTTACTGCATGCTACATTTTACCCAAGAAATCTTAGTTTCACTCACCTGGGCATTTATGTCCACTTTTCACTGGAATGGCTAATTCAAAATTTCTTGCAACAACTTTTACCAAATTCAAATTCACTTGTCTCGCAATTGATTCCAGCCTGAAAAAGTATTGATCAATCAATCAATCAATCAATCAATCAATCAATCAATCAATCAATCAATCAATCAATCAATCAATCAATCATCCATCCACGAAAAAAACAAATTAGCAAACAAACGTGACTTTCATGACAACAAACATACATGACATATGCTACGGGGAAAGGGTTTCTTCAAGGGGGTCTCAAGTGTCAGAGAAAAATGTAAACGCAGCGATATAGGCACTTTTCAGTATTCCTGCGCTTTATATAATGAGCTATACTAATATAGTACACTGCCACCTTTCAGAAACCCACATTTTTTCTCAGCCTATTGTTCTCCAATTATTACCCTATTGCTTTTTACCGTTCCTTCAAAAATTCAGGGTCTGCATTTCTTAGAAAGTGGTTTCTTTAAGGCCTGACTTTATTGTACTATTATCAACAAGTTAGGCAACTCCGTACAATTCAACAGCGCCATTTAAGGAAAATACTGAAGATAAAATGGACTGATCATATTAGCAACGAAGAAGTTCTCGCAATAGCATGCGTGGAAGATATAGAAATATTGTTGGTAAGGAGTCGACTACGTTGGCTAGGGCATGTGTCCAGAATGGAGAATGATCGTCCAGTGAAGTATTTATTATATGGAGAGTTAGCTGAAGGAAAACGTCCTGTTGGTCGTCCAAAGCTCAGATATAAAGACACGTGTAAAAGCGCGTTGAGATGTGGTGATGTTCTGGACCATTGGAATACAAAAGTAGAGGACCGAGCTGAATGGAGAAAAGTCATTCATCAAACCTGTGGCAAAGTCAACGAGAAAAGAGTTCAGGCATACGAAAAACAGAGGGACAAGAGGAGAAGGAAAGGAACTGAATTAGATTGATTTACTGTATCTTTAGTTAATTGTGTTTTACCCGTTTCTCGGGATTAGGCGTATTTATTGTACTATTCGACTAGTAGGTAATCCAAAACTACATATTTTGGCATAGTCTCCCAAAGAACAAATCAAGACGATCATTAAGATAAAATAAACACATTGTAAGCATGTTACCTTTTAGGAGGCATGCCCCATTCGAAAAGCAATCTTCCAAAAATATCAGAAATATCATCGTTCAGGACGATAAACGGATTAACTGCTTTGATATTTCCCATTGAAGTATGCTGCTCCAGCCTCGCCATTCCGCCTTGCACACCACTATGTTTTGTTTTGAAAAACAATTGCAGTCTTGCAAGCGTGTCTATATGTCTGAAAAGGGTTTTGATGTAGTCCCTGTGAGGCATTGATTCTGGAATGAGGACAAGCTTGTCTGTGGAAAAAGCTGATAGGGTATCGTTGATACTTTTGCGGCACAAACTCGGTTCATTACTTTTATCTTCTGACAGAACAGTGTTTGAATCAGCATCATCAATGAGATCAATAAAGCCAATGATATCCCGAAGGCAATCTTTCTGCTTTGAGAGCTTCATAAAATCATTTCCTAATTCCTCGCCATTTAGTTTGCGATAACTTCGAGTCAGTAAAAGACTGACTGATGATGGCTTATCATTCATTTCATTTGTGATTGCATCTGCTTCTATCTGGCTGAATAATTGTATATTTGATTTTAGAAAGGTGAGAAGCTCAGCCAGATGTGATCCCTCTTGTGATTGCTCCTCTGCTGCTGAAAAACCAAAGACAGTAAAATTTTGTTACTAGAACAAAAAAAGTACAGTTCGGCGGAATGCGCAGTTTGATAATAAAACAGGGAATGAGGCAAGCGGCGACAATCATTTTAAGCTTCATTTTATTGACATTCCATGTTGTTGTAGATATACAAGTTGACAATTGCAGGGGACCTAAGCAGTTAAGACATTCCAGTAGACGTAAACGATCAAAAATTTATTGATTAATACAAAAAAATTCTATTGATTGGAAATCACGTTTAAGGGACATAAGATTTGTTCCAAATAAATAAAGAAGCATAGTCCATAAAAACTTTTAAGAAATGTGATTCTTTGCTGTAACAAATAAGTCCGAAGTTTCAAAATTCCCCAAATTTCACCAAAGAAGAAAACAAATTGCCCTAAATTTTTACTTGCAAAAATTTTTAATGAAAAGGTATACAAATTTACAGGTGAAAAAACTCACTTGATTTCTTCATAAGCTCGTCTGTTATATCAAGAACAGCCTTTGAAACGGTAGTATTCAATTCTCCAGATATGACTAAATCTGCACAAACTGCAATTGATGCAAATTGAAATGGCTGAGTACTCCCTTTAGTTGAATCACTTCTCGGGCTTTCCATCAAACTAGCACGTTCATTACTCAGCAAGCCATTAACAATGCTTCGCACACTGGTTGAGAGCACCCCTGCTGCAGCTGCCGACTTAATGCTTGAAAGTGCCGATTGTTTTGTTCCTTGATTGTTTGTCGATGCTAACGGTTCAATTGGCTGAATTTGTTTCAAATCATGACGACATTTGTCAAATCTCTCGGCAAATTCAGCTTTCAAACCACAAGAGGATTCTACAAAAGACAAATATAATTGCAATTATGATGACGCACAGAAGCATTCTCAATACTTGAAGCGTTCCAACTGATGTTCGTGCAATCAATACTTGTAAACTCGGGAGCATGAAAAATATTTGAAATAAGTATCAAAATTTGTTGTCTTGTTATCACTAGTGTCCGAATATTTTTCGAAGATGCTTCGAAAGCAACTCTGCTGACTTTTTTACTATAGAAATGAACTACTTTGAAAATCCAAGCTAGCTGTTGTCGGTAATAAGGCAAAAATTCCCAAACTGCCTAGCAGTTGTGAGCACGATCGTTGAAGTTGTGAAAACGATCACGTGAACTCCTGTACAAAATTTCGCGATCAAAAGCAAGTCATTTTTGTGGGAGGGATAAATTACTGACAAATGTCTGGATTTTTCGTTTGAATGCCAGAAAGACAATCTCAGAAACAATTTCCCTCAGATAGTTCAACAAGTCCATACTCAACTTTAAGATCGACCAACTAGCGGAAAGTATAGTTAAAAACTGTTGGAAAAATTTCTTTCGTGAAAGTTTGCTGTCACAATAGCTTTTCATATAAAAAAGAATAAACATCTCTGCTAAATATATTACCTACCCTCAAGCTGGAACATTTTGATAACCTGTTGTGCCTGCACCATGCTTCCTTTACGCAAACACAAATGTACGAGTGATTCAGGCGACGACAGCAGTTGTGGTAAAAGCTGCTTCTCTTTACGAATTGCTTGCATCTTATCACTATCGTCTCTAGTGGCAGGGGACTGCTGACTATCTGAGGATTCTTCAGCTTCAATAAAACTTTGTCTTGAACGCTTTTCGTCATCTTGTAAACAATGATTGAAGCCTGAGACAAGCTGTAGTCTCCAAAGAGCGTCGTTTACATTTTTTTGTAGCTGTGCAATTCCATCGTCTAGTTCAGTACTCACTGTGTTTTCTTTCGGCTGTAAATCATCTACGAGGGAGAAAAGTAATTGATTTGAATTTTGTAAGTTTCATATTCATCAATATCTTTTATGATTCAAGAAAGGCGACCTTATTTTCGGAATAATTAAGACCAAGGAAAGTTTTGAAGACAACTGTTAAATTTCAATGAAAAATGACAACGTTCAGAAAAGACTTCTGTCAGAACGTAACAGTATAAGTAGGGAATGCCGACAATACAAAAGCTTTCTGGTATGCATTACCAAAAAAATATTGCACACTTTTCTGCGACAGGGGCATATGCCGTATTCTAGATTTGAGATTACGACTTAGAATAACTTTGCAACTTGAATTGAACAAAGTATAATAGAATAAAGCATCACGTCCTTTCTGAAACTGTTTCTTATCTCTTTTCAATGTTGAAGATGAATATATAACTCTATTAAGTGCTGTAATTTGAGCAAGAAATCACAACATTCAGTACGTATTCCATTCAAGCATGTATTTCAAAACTGAAGTTGAGATACCTTTTGACTTTTTGTCTCTCTGACTGAAATTTTCTGCAATAAGCTCCCCAATACATTCCTTCAGAAGATCCAAAAATTCTTTCACTGAAGATTCTCGAAATAGAAATTTATCTCTGAAATCAAGGCATTGTGCATCATTCGTTGAAAGTAAAGAATTGTTATCCGACGTATTTGATCCACCTTGATTCTTGCATTGTGGGTCATCCTGAGTCGCCGTTGTTGTTAAGTGGTCGGGTGTGATGTCCGATTCCCTATTGTCTTTTCTTTGAGACATTAAATGTCTTTGTTGTATAAAAACGAAAGAGAAGAGATTCTCCAAAGTTTCTAGTCGTAATTTCAATGGATGTATAGTTTGTATCATGGTTCGCAAATAATTCGTTGCATTTTGGAGATGATCTTCGTTTATCTTTGAATACGGTCCAACGAAAGTCCGGAGAGCAATTTCCAGAATGCGAAAACATTGATAAATCGTTATTTCTGAAATCTGTAAATCAGTTTCTTCATCTGAAACTCTTTCAGGAAATCGTATAGTCTTAGGTTGCTGCTCTAAAATTGTAGTGACATCTTGAGAAGAAAGACATTGCAATAATCTTTTCTTGTTCAGAACATAAAGCATTGAGTGGAAATCCATTTCATGAAACATGTCCTTTTCTGGTTGGTCTCCATTCTCTCTCTCTGCTTTTGAACTGAGATCTCTAAATAAAAACAAACATCAACTGTTACTAAAATGTTACATACATCATCATCATCAGCATCATCATAGCAATAAAAATCTCTATGTAATATAGGCATGGCAGCTACACTTCCAAACCAACACAATAACATTAATACAAACATGATAATTCAATAGCCAATTCACCTAAGCATATAAAATATTTTAAAGATAATTCAGAAATATACTACGACTTTTTAAACGTTTCGATTTTCATCTTCTTCAGTAACTGTTCGTACAATGATTTGGGGAGCTACCTATAAACGTAGATTACAATAGGGTAACAAAAGAAACCACAGTTATTTCTTTTGTTACCCTATTGTAATCTACGTTTATAGGTAGCTCCCCAAATCATTGTACGAACAGTTACTGAAGAAGATGAAAATCGAAACGTTTAAAAAGTCGTAGTATATTTCTGAATTATCCTTAATACAAACACAATAACGATAACACTTAACTAAAGATAATGAACTAAAAAAGGAGGCAAAACATTGATGGAAGGATGTTCGTGTAAAATAAAGGTTTGCTAGGGAGCTCTAAGGTCTGTCTAAAATTAGATATCAGGCAAAAATGTCCACGAATAACAACAATTGAAGAGTTTTGCATGAGAAATTTTGCGTTATCGCAAATCTCAGGTGACATCTGATCCAAAGGACAAGTCCAGGGTTGGTATGACTGATGGTAAAACACAAGATTATACTGTTATGAATGGTGTGTCGAACTTTTTGAACAATCTTTCGTCTTTTTTCTTCGAAATTATGCATTCAAGTAAGCGATTTGTGCATAATGATGTCACCACGTACAAAGGTTTCTCCCAGATCTTTGCGCATGATGACGTCACTATGCACAAGTCAGCCTCCTCCATAGAGGCAGTTCATATGATTGATAAAGGACTTAAAGTGAAAGAAATAATACCTTTGTATATTGCTACACGATTTACTAATCTTGAGATTGTATTCAAGACGTTGACATGCTGCACCAAAGGTAGGTTCGGCTTCGTAATCCTGAAATTAGTAGATCAAAACATAATTAAAAAACTTCAACAGTCTGTCAAATGATTATTCTTTTCGATTCTTTTCTGATTTAAGTATATTTCAGTTTATAGGAATATCTTGCTATTCTTGATCATCGGCGTAGGGGGAGATAAAATTTGGGAGGGGGCTGCCCGACAAAAAATGCATTGTTTGAGAAAATTTTGCCCGATTTGAGGCGGATTTCTGCCCGATTATGGCTGATTTTTGCAAATTTTTCTGACGTTAGCCCCCCCAACCACCCTGTCTCCTACGCCTATGTTCTAGATTATTTCGTCAACTTATGGATAAAGTCTAGCAAAATTCGCTGTGTACTCCAAACGGCGACAAAGTATCTGGCCAAACAGAGTCGCTTTAAAGGTGCTCTGTTGCCAAATTGTAAACGAATGTGTGAACACAATTGTTTTAGGCACGTGTCCATTTTTTCTGCAGTTTGTTTGATGGCTTCACTTATATCTGAGCAATCGTTAAAAAAGATATGCATGTTTGCTTTGTTCCCCTACGAAGTGCAAAGATTTATCTACAAAAAAAACTTCCATTTTGAAAAAAGAGAAAAAAGACAAAAAGTCTGGGTGACATTGCCTTTCAAAAAATTACAAAATCATCTCTTCAACAATAATTTGGAGACGGAGTTACTTCAAAGCATTATTATACTGTATCAGCGGACAAGATCCAAATAAGTATAAACAAACCAAAACATGCAGCTTCAATCAGAGCGGAGAGGTTGAGTGTAGCAAGGCTTTGAGTGCTTAAAGTCGAACAGTTCTGAGAGACGTGAAAATGACTTTGGCCATGCGTTCTAGAAGTGGGTAAGATACAATCTCGTCCCCAGAGTGAGTTCGTTGCTCTACGTGTTTTTGTTTATTCGGCTTCGTGATCAGGGTATGAATGAAGTAGGGTAAGATACACAATAATGCCTTGCGTATGGATACGATTGGAGAAAGGATACAATCAAAACTAATAGCTCACCTTGTCGGTCCAAAGTGTATCAAGTAATTCTTTTGCATTTTGATATGATGTGCATTTAGGCCATGCCAATAACAGAACCAGGGGCTTCAGTGGTCGAAAAGGTTCAGGGTCGAGTAATTCAAAAGCAAACTTGTACTTCATTTGTGCAATCAAATCAAGACTAGCATTCTGGAAAAAATTAAAGCTTGAATAATCATGGGTAGCTAGACACTGCTGGTGTGCTGCTATGGAGGAGCACTGCAATGCAACTAATATGTACCTGTGGAGGAATAATTTCTAAAGTTCTTTGGAGCCCTCAATATCTTACACTAGCTCCTCGATAGTAGTAAATAATGTTTTCCTCCACAAAAAAGCTGTGGGAATCGAGCACAACTGTGGCGTCCAACTACCCATGGAATAATGGAGTCCAACTACCCATGGAATAATGAATTGAGCACTTGCAACATGATCAACAAAAATGCTTCATTTATGAGCTGAGAAAAATCTACCAGTTATCGAAAGTTTCAGATTCTTTCAACTTGATATAAACAACAATCAAAGTCTGAAAATTACGGGATGAAGTGCGTTGCTGACTGAGGGGTGTGTCATTATTTCGAATAAAGGTGCTCTCGAGTACCGAATAAACGGGGGGGGGTGAGAATAATCAGGGGGGTTGGAAATGGTTCCATAAAACAATAATCGGGGGTTGGAACAATGGTTTGGAAAAATTGAAAACAGTTGTTTATATAAGTTAAAGGCGTATTTTTTTATATTCATGTAAAACTTATTAAAAAATAATGTTCAGTATCACTTCAGTATTTCAAGAATTGATAAAAGGGGGTTGTAATAAACGTGGGGGGGGGGGGTTGGAAAATTTTCAAAAATGAATAAGCGGAGGGGGGATGATTATTCAGTACTCCCGAGTACGAGAAATTCCATTGGTCAGTTTTTTATTGCTCAGTTCTCTGGTTTGCATGTTTGCAGATATTTAGATGATTTTGGGTGAGGAAACGCTGATGTATCTTGAGTTTGTTATATACAAATGTAGCAAAAATGAAATAATTTCCTACTCACCACAATACAGTCCAATAAATGTACTTTGTAGTAATTGCATATCTTATATGATGTCATCAAATTAGTCTGGTCCATTTCCCTGAAACTGTCTGACAACAACTTTGCTAATTTGATTCTCTGCCCAACTTCATCGGCTATTTCCACCTCTAAGACATCATCTAAACTGAGCCTTTCTAGCCTTAATTTCCAAGCTGTTTCAAGAACCAATATCAAAACAGGTTTAGAACGCTCGTCAATCAATGCACTATACAACATTTTCATGTAACCAGGATCTGTATCCATGATAATTTTTACAAGTGATGTGACAGCATTACGAAAGATTGCACTTCCTGTATCATAAAAATCTTTGGTAGCGTTGATTATCTGAACGCATTCTTCAAGTAACATGGTTTGCACACGAGATTCAAATAGTTTCAATCTGCCAATGTATGACAACAATACACGCATGTAACATTCAGCGATCATTTCTTTTCTTTCTTGTAAAATCTCACCCTGTTTCATTGGACTCACAAGGAAGTCTGTTAGTGTTTTGCATTTGTCAAGGTTTTGGATTGCAAATTCTGAGATGAAGCTACGGAATTCTTTTGACAAGCTGAGAGATGCTTGAAGATGTGTCAACTCCTTGTGACCAATGATGCCAAGCTTGAACATGCAGTAGCAGTCCTATAATGTCAAGTAAAATGAGACAATGTTCAAATGTAAAATCCAAACTGTGTGTTAGGTGCCATCTCCTCTTTAATTCCCATGACTTCCTACTTCTCCCTTCAATTTTCCCACCCAATATTTTGTTGACAAAGGCCTTAAGGATGTTGAAAATAAGAAGGACAAGAACAATGTCATCAAATATTTACAGTAAACCATATGGTCAATAAACTGCCATTGGAAATTTCCCTGTTCTAAATCAAACCACCCTCGCGAAATCTCGTACTGTAGACCAAGCCTGTTTAGGGAAGGCATTCTTTATAGCACCAGTGTCATGCACATTATCATGATAAGAATCCTTAAGAATTCTTGATAATTTTCAAGAATACTGCACATTCTAACAAGAATTCTTGAGTCATCTGAAAGACAGTAATTTTTTTCAAACAAGAATTCTTTAGAAGCTAAGCAGAAAACCACATTAATGTGTGCAATGCATGACTGTCAATAAATTAATCAAAATTTTCAGATCTCAGAGCACTTGTTTATTTTGAAAATATACCTCAAACCTCTTTTAATTTTTCTTGTGGCCTACATGCTACTGGATAGTAAATAACTTATCTGTATCTTTTGTTTTAAGCCTACAGCAAACATGGTGATTTTATACTTATCGTCCTACAATCTCATAAAAACTCAAAATCACTTTCAAAATTTTAGCTTGGCTTCTGTTTCATCAATCATATCTGCTATAAAAAGAAAGTGTTATATGAGTAAATTATATTGAAGACCAAAATCACCTGTTGTTGTTCCTCTGTAAGGTCATCATGGAGACTAACAAGGAATATCTTGAATTCCAACAATCTCCTTGCGGCCAATGGTAGCAATTTCTATCAAAACATAAGAGATCTCAAAATTCTGAATCTGCCACCAATAAACATTTTACTTACTCAGAAATAAGGATGTCATTTACCCATTGTGTTGCCTATCCTCCAAATAATGGGTAAATTAAATGGTCAAAATCCTTATTTCTGAGTAAAATAAAATTTTTGGTGAAGTCTAGAAAAGAATTTGAGCTGAAATCATTCTAAAAAAGCTCAATCATGAATGATGTCATAAAAATTTTGCTAATTTCTTCAAAAACAAAACATTATAGGTCATTTGAAAGCTCTGATCAAATGCAGTCTAACTGCCAATTGAATGACATACAACTTACCTGCAAACAGTTACGCGCATATAAATTATAAAAAATGTCGTTGTTGACATCTTCAAAATGGACACTTCTGATGAAATTCAAAAATGTTTCCAAATCTTGTTTGAATCTCCATGGTTTATTTAGTAGAAATCAAACATCAAAGGTTAGGGAGATCTTTAGATCGCTTAAGAAATTTCTTCCTATACCTGTATATTGTATTGCAACAGAAGTTTTACATCTCATTGTTTGCTTCCCAAAAATGCATGAGCATACATATAAGATTGTCAATGTACAAATATTGTTTTTGCAGAACTGTGAACTGGTGTGTAGAACAAGAACAAGAAACTGGAACAAGAAACTAGGTGCTGGAACAAGAAACTAGATTTCTAAACATGTTTAGGTCATCCTAGTTTGATCCAAGAAACTTTAATCTTACAATTTCTGATGTTCAATATTTCATACATACCTCTCCATCTTTGCCATAAATTTCCATAAAGAGAAGAAGAGCCAACCATGAGAGATGGAAGGGTGTTGGTATCGTCTCTGATCCATGGCTGTAAACAAAAAAACTTCATGAGAATGCCAGTCACCTACAAGCAGTTGCATCTCATACTGTAAAATGAGGCTTTAACCAAATGACTCTTTTCTATTTTTGTAGGGTGGCATATAATAATAACATAGAATACTAGAAATACTATTCTTCTCCTGTTATGTTGTTTAATTTAATTGATTAGTTTGTTTTAAGTTTTGATGTTTATTGCTGCCATACATGATGGTTTTATGTAGAGCTCTTAGTGTTTTGGTGATGATATGATAAAAAATAGAATATTTAATTTTTACAAACAAGAACCAAAATTTTTCAGGTGACATCAAATTTTATAAGCTCTGGATCTTCAAACAAACCATATACAAATTTAATAAAATCCTGTATTCAATCAATATTTTGGAAATTTTCTATTTTTAGGAAGTTTGGAGCAGCTAGGCTTGCCTTTACCCTGACGGAATATGTGGATGCATCCACCAAAGACTTGCCAAAGACTTACACTTTTTTGATTACAAAGTCCTTTGTAATCTAAGAAGGGGCTCCGATGTCAGTCAGAAAGTAAGAAATAAAGAAAGAAAGAAAGTAAGTAAGTCAGTCACGCCCGTTAAAGCAATTAATTAACGTTTTATCTCTGCTAATTGGCACTGAAATAAAGAAAGCGCACAGAAAGCGCATACAAGACAGAAGTTTCCTGCGATCCTATAGCAACATTTGACGTCGGCTTATTTCATGTTGGACAGATTTGACACCGCAAGATGGATAAATCACCATGATGTTTACCCTGGCACAACAACAAATTGGCACGTTCTTGACTTCATTAGCAGCTTAATGATGTTAAAACAATCGCTTTCTAGAACGAACGCATCATTAGCCACTTATTGATAGTACTCATTATGCAAATAAGTCAACCTTGGAGGATGATGTAACCGGTGGCCTGCACAGAGGCTAGCATTCGCAGTATCACCGAAGGTAGAAGGACCGCCCTCCTACACAGCTACGGATGCAAACGTCGCAGGTGAAGTTGAGAGAAAAGGTGCAGAATTCCAGCAAACAATGGCCCCATTGACTGGGGGAAGGCACGTGATCACACTGAACCAAAACATCTTCATGCATGTGAATCTGCACAGAGGTTATTTTCGTGACTGCTTGTCTCAAACTAGATGCTCGCGAATAGAAACGTTCTGCAGGGTTCTGCATAAACATAAGTAATTTTGCATTATCGTAAATCTCACATTACATCTAATTTGAGACATACAAGGCGCTTGATTTTCTATTGAAGGCGACTTTAGCAGCAACACTCATCTCTCTGACTGTAGCTAAAAACAGCATCAACGATCATTTGGGGTTATGAAGAAATCAATTTTCAGATTTTCTTATGCTTGCTTAGCTCAGGACGGACTTTGTAATCATCCAAAAGGATCTTATGTTTTCTTCTTCTTATCCTCTGAGCCGAAACCAGCGGGGGAGCCAGATTCTGCATTATTTGTGAATTTGTTTTTCCACATTTTTCAAAAAATTTCCTCAGGAGATTTCCATATGATTTTTCATTTTCTTAACAGCTGAAATAAGAACCTCCAATCGACCTTCACGTCGTCAAAATGATTTGCAGCACTATAGGCCCAACCAAACAACGTTCCGTTCAAATAGTCTCAGGTCGTTTGGGCCGCAGATCTGGAATCGTCTGCCAGATGATATAAAATCAGCAGAAAATCTGGTCCAATTCAAAAGGCTAATCAAGAGCTGGGATGGGGCCACCTGCAGATGCAATGTATGCCTTCGAAATTAATCCTGCATATAATTTATCTTAAATATTTATTAATTTGTAGTTATTTAATTGAATCGAATTAGACTAGTTGCTTTGGTAGCTAAAAATGTTTTCGATTTAAAATAAAAGACACACACACACACACACACACACACAGCTGAGGGTTACACCCCCCTCCCCCCATAAAGGCCAAATGCTGTTAAAAACATGAAAATAAAAAGTTGATGGTCCCTTAGCTCAATCATGGAATGCATACATATATTTAACATATGTTCCTGCAACTGTTGTTATTGATGATTTACCATCAGAAAAGTTTGGTTCTTTGCCCCGTAGCGTAGGCAGTCATGGCTGGCATCAGCCCTACTGCTTTGGTTGAGTCTGTCCACCAAATATCTTTGGCATAAAGGGGCGTGATTACAGACACTGGTGGTGGGCCTTTTATTATTTTGGGTTGTTTTCAAATTTGTTTGAAAACTTTTCACATTTTGATGTGGTACAGGAACTTGCTAGGCCTTTGCATAATACCTGAATTTTCTTGGATGTCTGATGACTTCTAATATCAGATTTTGTAGATCTTTACAGTTTGAAGGAGCATTCTTGTGATATATTCTTGCAGATGATTTTGCTAGCTCCCATTGTCCAAGTGAAATGGCGTTCTGGATGAGCTGCAGCAACTTTTGTTGGTTGTGTTCTGTTGTCTCCCGAAAGGGTAAAGCTTCATCCATAGCTAACTGTCTATAAGAAACACACTATCAATGATCTGCATTTCTTGAAAATCATTCATTTCTCCTTTTTCTTCAACTTTTCTTTGCATCTTTTTGAAGAGATCTTTGTTTTACCCTCACACCAAAAAATAGTCACAGGACCAACAGCTTCGTTATCATATCGAGGCAAAACAGGGGTTCGTTATTATTCATTTCAATTCAATTATGAATTCAATTCAATTCAGTTCCGAACTCGATGTATCGGAGAACGAATTTCTTTCAATCTGATTTCTCTCTGAATGAATTTTTTCCGGAACGAATTTTTCTTAGGATAAATGTTTTAATTTTTTTTCGGAAAGAATTTTTGTGTAGGATTATAACTAGGACTAGGAAGCAGGGGGCTACAGCCCCCAAGAATGGAAATGCAAAATCTGAAGAAATGGGAGCTAAAAACAAGATAAAATAAGTCTTGTTTTATCTTGCTAAATATCAGCGGGATTTATCGAAAAAGTTGAATATCTCTGCAACTACAACAGTTACAGCAGTCTAAGTAATTTTTTTGAACTCAGCATTCAATTCTGCATCGAAACATTGCTATTCTCACCTCAATAGAATAGATGTTTTTCTGGGGTAGTAATTCTCTATCAAATTCTCACATCTATTGCAATCTATCGCAAAAGTTGAATATCTTTGTAACTACAACAGTTACAGCAGTCTAAGTAACTTTTTTGAACTCAGCATTCAATTCTGTATCGAAACATTGCTATAAGAAATCAGTTAATGATTCTATATAAATTTCTCACCTCAATAGAATAGATGTTTTTCTGGGGTAGTAATTCTCTATCAAATTCGCACATCTATTGCAATCTATCGCAAAAGTTGAATATATTTGTAACTGCAACAGTTACAGCAGTCTAGGTAACTTCTTTGAACACAGCATTAAATTTTGCATTGAAATATTGCCATAAAAAGTCAATTAATGGAGAATCTGAAGGATGTATTTCAAATTCAAACGGGAGATTGTCATTGTCACTCGAATTCTTCCTCCTCTCTTCCTTTTCTAAGTGTTCCTATCCTTTTATCTTTGAAGCTCTGGTACCCAGGGTACGTGCGTCTCAATTTACTACTAGCAAAGATTGGATCGAGAGAAGCGTAGGTGTTCTAAGGCAAAGTGTATTCCTTTTTCTTGAAAAATTTCCAAGGTTGCTGATTTATTAGGAACTTACTAAAAGTGTCTAAAATTATATTTCAACACCTGCAAAGCAAACATGGGATCTGAAGAGGTATTCTGATTTCTGAACCAAACAAAAAAGAGTATTTCCGTTTGAAAAATCACCAATGTTCTTTTATCAAACCTATCATAAAATTGTCATTTCGGTCTCTTTTGACAATGATCTACATATTTTGAAGATGATAGAACGTTAGCCTCCATTACTTAAAGGGTATTTAAAGGTATGAAAAATCTTTTTGAACGATAAATTTTAAGCAACATCATACTTCTTGCCTGAGAGTCTGCAATGATGATGTTTCTTTCTGAAATTTATGTCCAAAGTAGAAGCTCAGCATGGAAAGAGAAAGAAATCTGAAAACCATGCGTGCTTTTGCAGTATGATTCTATGCTTCAAAGCCAAGCAGCCCAAGAAAGACCCAAAGCAAGAGCAAGGTCGTCGGAACGAAATTCATATTGGGGGCTGAAACTTGATGTGAGCGTAGCAAGTATAAACGGGGGTTCGGGGGATTGCCCCTGGGAAAATTTTTCATATCCACGCCCTTTAAATCGTTGGAAAACGCCCCATTTTTGAAGAATTTGCCTTTTAAAGAAGCAAAAGATCATGACTGATATGATGGGGGTCTTTCCAGGAAAATTTTGAAAATAGAACTTCAATTTCTCGAGGATATAGATTATTTTTGAATTGCATAATAATATGAAAGTGATAGCTTGATACATTCTGGTAACTTCTTCGAATACAGATGAGTTTGAATCTTTTTCCAAGAGCTTGACTTTGACAACCTCTAAAGTCATTAATTACAACAATAATCAAAAGATCAGCTATGCCTGGGAAGATGATTTAGCCACGTAATCAAATTTTGGTGATTTTTCAAACAGGAGTACTTTTTGGGACACCCGGTAGATGAGGTGTCCTCAATAATTCCTGATGCTTCCAGTCAATTAGCCTGTGTTCCAGACCACTTGAGAAGGAAACTTTCCTTTCCAAGTGGTCGAACACAGGCTACCGGTCAATTTGACCGGGCACCGGCGCTGATACCAACTATGTTTTTCTCTGCAGGAAGGAGGGTGTTTCCATAAAATGATAAAAGTATCACGAGGTTGCGTTGAAAAACTGATTGTTTCTCATCCAAAGTTTTTCAGGCCGGCTTGACTGTCCACTTTCCGGTATCCTTTCGAGTCCTTTTCCCAGGACGTTAACTAGCAGCCAGTCCGCCACTGACTGTCCACAAACTTGCATCCCAAATGTTGACGAAATCTTATTTATTATTTACTGGACAATTTAGGGATGTGTCACCTGACTTTCGTATATTTTTAATCGAGTTTTCAGTTTGGTCGTCAGTTCAATTTCACATCGTGAAAAGAGAAGTTGGAAGAGTTAATGAAGTGAAATATTGAAAAGGATTTACGTGTCGAAAAATCTGGAAAATTTGGAAAGAGAAGGGGCGGCTGTTGAATATCGTGTCATCATCTAAAAACAGCTCTCATAAATTGAATCAAGTGTATTTGCAGATCAATGTGTCTTTGGTCAATCAAGGAATAGCCTCTAATCAAAAAGAAAAGGTCCAAGAAGAGAGAACTTTTTACTTGAACTTGACCCCCTTTGCGAACTTGTCCCGTCCCAAATATCAAGACCTTCTTACACGAAGTAACGATTTACAGTGACGCATGCGTAATAGTTGAGTCGGTATCAGACCCCAGCACGCGGCTCCTTTCTCTCTTCTCGCAAATTGGCTTCCATTTGGCAGAGCAGTCAGACTTCATCGCTGTTTCAAGCACTCAAACACGCTTCTAACGCCCAAATACAACAGCCATGTATTCAGCATCACGTCTCGGCTTACCTCTCGTTAGAGCTGCAGTAAGTATTCTCAAAGCTTTCTTAGTTTTTGCATCAGCTGAAACATGCCACCTCAAGTGACGCCCGGCCTAAAACCGAATTTCGCCATTGCGGATTTTGCCCTCCACATGATTCGCAAAGCGTGGATGTCTGTGCCTTTGTTGTTGTTCTAAACGGCACAAAGAATGCAACGGTAGATGCTTGAAACGGAAAAGGGATGTTTAAAATATTTTAGGGTGCCGAAAATATTGAACAGTATGTGCTTTTTTCTCCAAATGGTTGGCCAGGTCACCATATGTTTGTGGGAGCTGGAAAGCCAGAAACGCTGGGAAGGCGCGAGTAGCGATGCTGTTACGTTATTTTGACGTCGCGATCTAGACGAAAAAGTCGCGGTAGGCTTATCGGCCCCAACCGAACACACATATAGGCTTATAATGAGAAGTGGCGATAGAAATAGCTGAGGGACTTTTCAAAATCTATATATAGGGAAAGTTGAAGTCTAAAAATCTGAAGAGTTCTGTGTCACAAGTCCAGGGTGGAAAGTTCGTTTTTGGTACGCCAAAGGTTTACGCCACGCCAATTGTCTGAAGACAATAGGCCTATTGTTTTGCCTTTGTTCTTGATGTCGCTATACGCCAAAGATATTTGGCATAACATACATGTTTTCCAGCGTGGTCACAAGTTTACCCAAAAAATTGGGATTAGTGTGCTATATGTGAAAAGATCAACAGAGCAATGTAAGAATTAAGGCAAATGCATTTTGTTGGAAGATTTTTAGATTTACAGATTTACTGTATAGAGTCTGCAAAAGATTTTGGATGCAACCCCCCACACTGAAAAATAAGTGGAAACTTTTTTACAACTTTGATGCACTAGATTTGGACTGAACCAAATAGTTTTTCATCAGTTCTTGGTCCACAATTGTAAAGGAATACTTGGTGCCGCTTCATTCTTTCCAACCCATAACTTTCTTGAAATAACTTTCCTTACATTCTGCTTTTTCAGGGTTGTGCAGGAAGAGTAGCAGCAAGGTGTGTAATATTTTGTATCAACCAAAATTCTTGCCAAAAATTGTTTGTACCAGATCTGGCTGGGCAGAAATTTTCTGTCAAATTTTTGGATTTTGTTATTTCTTTTCTATTGGGATGTAAAAAGTTTGGGCCAGAAAAACAGAGCCTGAATTCTTCAAATGGCAATAAAAATTGCACCTATAATTATTTGAAAAACCACTTGCAGTAAATTTCATTCTAGGTTTAGCTTATATTGTCAAAATTATTGCCTGAATAGAAAAAACATTTTGACGTAACATGCAAAAAGTGTGAGCTGACTTTAGCTGTTTGCAAAGTTTGAGATATTTCGTGAAAATGTGCAATAAAATGAAGCCAAATATTTTATTCACATAATTTTGTTTGAAAATTTATTCATTGAAGCTTATTTGCCAAAGTTTTATCCTGCAAATTCTTTGTTCATGAGGTATAGCTTCTGTATCATTAATTGAACTCAAATAAGGTTTTTGATTTTTACAGACCCCAGAGTCAAACATTGATGACACTGTCCAAGGCTGCAACAGCTGGTAAGTCTTACAACACTTTTAGTCTAAATGGAACCCTATACGTACACTCCCATGACAAAAGTATCCATACAGCCAAAACAAAGCAAAATGGCATCAAATTTGGCTGTTGTATGTGCACATAAGAACAGCTCAGTATTCATCCTTGATTAGAATTACTTCAACTTTGGTACAAGGTCTGTAAAATTTAACTGTCTTTGTTATTAAATTTTGATGAGAATTTCAATACAACACTACTTTATTTCTTTTCACAGGAACAATGTCAAGCAAAGTTGAGACCTCATCGGTAAGTGTCATTTGAATTGTCCCAATTTTGTTCATAATTCTTGTAAATAGAAATTTTTCTCTGCAGGATTAGCATCCAGGTGGCTTTGTATTTTGTCTGAGATACAACTCTGTTGCAGTACATACATTTTTTATTTAAATGTAACTCTTCAGGACAAAACTTTCTTAGCACTGATATTGATACAAAAAATGAGTTTATTCCCTGCAAAGGTGCTTGATTATCTTCCAGACTTGGGTGATGTCCCTCTTTGTAATATTTGATAATCCCTCTGAAATATTTTTCCTTAATTTTTAGGTTGGCATGCAACTCGCTCCAGTAACAAACCCATTTTTATCAAGAGACTTCAGCACAAGCATTGCCACTCGTGATATTGAATCTGCTGCTAAATTCATTGGTGCAGGAGCTGCCACAGTAGGAGCTGCAGGTATGATCGTTTTCATTTGTAAATTGTGCAAGAATCTTTCAACTGGTGTGTTTTTTGGTGGAAATCAATCACAATTTATTTCTTATTTGATCAAAATTTTATTGCAGGCAGTACATCCCCATGAAGGGTGAAAATTAAATTGATAAATGTACTGTATATCTCTACTGGATGTGCAACATTTCTTGTTACGTTTGCTTTATTGAGTATATGTTCATTGAATTTGTATGGCCATGAAAATCATGAATGAATAGACTTGGTTTTTTTAAAGAATGCAAGTCACCAAAGAGACAAACTGTCTATGAGTTTGTAGCTATGCACAACGTGGATATGGAAAGGAAGAGAACAATTCATAAATAGAATAGCATAATGCAAGAAGCTCAAGAAGAAATTTGCTTCATTTTTGAGAAATCTCTAAAATTTGAAATAACATAATTGCCTGTTTTACATATTTCCTAGCTTCTTTATAAAAAAGTATGAAAATTTTGAAATATGCTTTCCAAGTTGATAATTTTAACCCCCGTTCTTTCTTTGCAGGTAGTGGAGCTGGAATCGGAACAGTTTTTGGAAGTTTGATCATTGGGTATGCAAGGAATCCATCATTGAAACAACAGCTTTTCTCATATGCTATCTTGGGATTTGCCTTGTCAGAAGCTATGGGACTCTTCTGTCTTATGATGTCATTTTTGATCCTATTCGCTCTATAGACAATGTTCAATTGTTGGGAGAAACGTACTGTGTGTTTTGATTATTTGAATTGGAATAGACCATCGTAAGCAAATTTCCATAAAACTCAGGACCCTTTCCTTTTTACAAAGCTGTTCAACAAACTTGATGAAATGGTGTAATGTACGTTCAGAATTGCATAGAATTTTAATGTGAAATCGTGTGTGTCAACTTTATTTCCAGTTTGTCTTCATTTCTTTGATCAACTTGCACCATGTAGTAAATTTTTAATGTTTCGAATTAGTTTGAGCACAATCACGAATGACAGCAGCAATACAACACAAGTTTATAGTTTTATGAAATGAAAATGATGGTGATCATTTGAGCTGTTGTATCTGCAGACATTTTTTGAAGAAAAGGATGCAAACAGATGTTACAACTGGCGCGGTGTGTTGCTTTATGTTTTCTGCTGACTCTCATCATGCAAAGTAGCTTGGAAAGATGGAGACAGAACCTGCTGTTATTTGGATTTGAAAAATCTTTGTGTGGTACCAAACTGTTAAAGGCACAGTGACAGAATCATAGGTTTTTTTGTCAATGGCATATTGTTAGAAAAGATCAGCACAAGAAGAATCTTGTACAAATCGTTATCCCTTGACAGTTCAGCATGATTTAATAATATAATAATAATGTGTAGTGTATAATAGTAGGCTAGTAGCCTGTAACACATCTAAACACCAGACTGGAAACTTTGCTGCATGCACTAGAGAAAACTTATGCATGCGATTGGTGAAAAAACCAAAAGGATTGTAAAATTTTCAGGTATGTTTTACACAAATGGCAGATTATGCGCATTCAGCAAAGTATCCACTCTGGTCTACACAAAACACAACGGATTAAACTGTACTGCGTGAGACAATTTTAGGTGGTATTGGAAATTCGATAGAGTATTTACTATCCTCATATAATTTGTCAATCCTGTTTTTGAAAATGTTTAACGACTTTGATGTAATGATGTCATCAGAGAGACCATTCCAGTAGTCTGTTACCCTCAAGCTGAAAAACTGCTTCCTAATGGTAGTATTGAATCTCTGCTTCTTCAATTTTTGGCTGTTCCCCCTAGTACGTGACTCTTTTTCTAATGGTAACAGAGTATCACTGTTCACTGCATACATGTGATTCTTGAACTTGAAGGTTTCAAATAGGTCACCTCTTAATCTCCTGTATACTAAACTTGGAAGCTTAAGTGCCTCAAGTCTGTCTGCATATTCCATATCCTTCATGCCTGGCACTAACTTTGTTGCTCTCCTCTGAACTCCCTCTAACAACTGCACATCTTTCTTATAAACTGGTGACCACACACTGTTACAGTACTCCAGATGTGGCCTAACCACACTCTTGTACAACTGGATCAGCATATCCCCATCAAGATGCTCAAATGATCTGCGAATCATTCCAAGTTTACTATTAGCTTTGCTTACTGCTGCCTCTATTTGTTTGTTAAACTTTAACTGATTATCAATAAGTACCCCAAGATCCTTTTCACAACACGATTCTTCAACTTGTACTTGTTGATCAGTCTCATTCATAAGATACTGGTGGCAAGGATTTTGTCTTCCAAAATGCATGACTTTGCATTTGCTGGCATTGAATCTTAACTGCCAAGTTCTGGACCATTCTTCTAAATTTGATAAATCTATTTGTAGTTTCTCATTATCACCCTTTGCTTCAATCTTTGAAAAAATCTTTGTATCATCTGCATACATTGCCACCATATTATGAACACAATCTGGAATGTCATTGACATAACAAACAAACAGGACTGGTCCAAGAACACTACCTTGTGGAACCCCACTTAGTACAGGAGCCCATGAAGAGAAAGACCCTTTTACAACAACTCTTTGCCTCCTGTTGGTCAAGAAATCAGCAATCCAGTTAAGGATATCACCCTTTATACCATATGACTCTAATTTACTAAGTAGCCTTGCATGTGGCACACTGTCAAATGCCTTGGCAAAGTCCAAATAGATAACATCTAATGCATAGCCATCATCTAGAATACTTGTCCAGTAGTCTAAGACCTCTAACAACTGTGTTGCACATGACCTTTTCTTAATAAATCCATGCTGACAACCATGAAGTATTTCTTTCATATGATCTAACACAGCTTCTCTCACAAATTATTCAAGGATTTTGCATACAACTGATGTTAGTGACACTGGCCTGTAATTACCAGTTTCAGACTTTTTACCTTTTTTGTGTATAGGAGTTATCTGTGCATCTTTCCACTCAACTGGGAGTTTATTTTCATGCAATGATTTATTAAATAATAGTGTAAGAGGTGTAGCCAATTCTTCACTCAACTCTTTCAGCACACGTGGGTGCATCCTATCTGGACCAGGTGATTTCGATGGCTTTAGTTTCTGTAGTTTGGTTTTGACTGCTTCTTCTTTAACAACAATTGAATCAATTATAGTGGCCGTTGCATGGGAATTAATTGATGGTACATTTTCTGTGTTTTCTCGTGTAAAGACGCTTGAGAAAAAATTGTTCAGTTCTTCAGCTTTTTCTTTATCAGACTGTGCAATTTTACCATCAGTCTTATGTAAATTTCCAATTCCTGGCTTTGTCTTCATTTTTGAGTTCAGGTATCTGTAAAAAGATTTTGGATTTGCTTTAGATTCTTTTGCAATTGCCTTCTCAAAGCAAATTTTTGCCTTTCTTACTTCCCATTTAGCTTGATTCCTAGCTTTGGCATACTCATTGTAGTCTTTTCCTTCCTTTGTTTGTAGATACCTTGTGTAAGCAAATTTCTTCTTCTTCAGCTTATTAATAACTGACTCATTTAGCCATAAAGGCTTATGCTTGACATTTGTAACACTCTGAGTCTTTCTTGGAATATACTTCTTCATGACATCATCAAGCCTTGATCTGATAAAAACCCAAGCATCTTCTGTTGACTTATCTTCAAGTTCAGCTTCCCAGTCCACACCTTGCAACTCCCTCCTCATGGAATCATAGTCCCCTTTATCAAATTTTAACTTTTCTGCTGATGAGTATTGTCCTGGCTGGTAACATTTGAACAAAAACTGAAGACAGCTGTGGTGACTTTTTCCTACTGGAGGAAGGTAAGTAATATGATCAATCATATTTTCTTCATTTGTCATAATCAAGTCCAATGTGTTTGCTCTTTGTTGAGCCCTCTGATGTGTGGGCTCTGTAACATGCTGGGTCAAAAAACACTCTCTTACACACTCCATAAAAACTGATGCAGGATGATTTATATCTGATGGTGTTGTATGGTGCTTCCAATCAATTTCTGGGTGATTAAAATCCCCCATAACAAGCATGTGGCTGTGTTTTAATTCCACAGCATGTTTCATGGTTTTCGTTAGCTTCAGATTATTTTCCTCTGAGCTATTTGGTGATCTGTAGACACATCCTACTAAAAGTTTGTCATTCTCTCTAAGTTTTACCTCAATCCACACAGATTCTTCTGCTTCAAAATCACCAATATCAATTTCAGCAAAACCAATTGAATTTCTAACATATATACAAACTCCTCTTCTATAATTTTTATCTAGGTTTGAAACAAGGCTATATCCCTGTAAATTCAACTCAGATAAATGATTTAATTTGAATTTAGCAAGAAAATTCTTTTGTTGGCAGAGAACTGGTTTTTGGTATTGATGTGCAACTATCAGAGCCCTGAGGCAAAGAGCAAAATGTGTTCTGTAAAGGATTTAGAATTTTATGACTTTGGTGCTAAATGCAATATTTTCCCTGAGTGTCAAGCGGTGAGGATTTATCAATCAATAGAGCTTTGTGGTGCCTTTAGTGGACAATATTTTAAGAATAGATGTACTTGGTGTCAGATGCAAATAACAAGGGGGAATTTCGTTTTCGACCAATCAGCGCATTTGTTGACATTTGGGGCCTCGACCAATCAGAATGCACCATGACGTCACGTCAATGGCGGAAGCTGTGGGAAGCTGCGAGGAAAACATCTCCCCCAATATCGCTCGAGCTGACAACGGTTATCCAACTTTTGACCGATTTTATTGGTTTACATCAAAGTTTGGTAAATTTTGGAACTTTCTGCCACTGCAATTTTCGATCAATCGTTTTCTTCAAGAGAAATCGTTTTTTAAATAACACTAAAATTCGAGGCTTTGATGAGAATACCATCCCCTTAGGCCCTTTTTCAAACCTGCGATCTTTCGCCTTCTCTTCCAAGAAAAGTCGAAGATTTCCTTAACTTTTCGTAGCCACGTCCCACAAATGAAAATTTTTCACAAAAATAATAGTCACCCGAGTCCCCTGGGATGGCGCGATTCTTTGTTTTGGCCAAAGTAAATCTCATTCATCAGTTTCCTCGGCAGCGTTCTTTTGATTCTCTTACTTGATTGGCTCTTTTGAGAGATTTGGCGGGAAAAAAGCTCGGTGACTGGAAGAAGGAAATGTCAGGTGCTAAGTTTATTCAGTAAACAAATATGCCGAAGTTTAAGAAAACTTGTGGAAATCCCTTCCGCACAGAGTGGGTCAAACAATACAGAACATTCTATGCTTGTGAAATTGAAAGCTGAGGGATTGATTGTTGGTTTGTTTCCTTGTTTTAATTCGATCTTTGATTGAGGAGGGAGGAAGGAAAAAGTGGAGATAAGTTGTACAGAGAAGTAGAGAATGTTTGCACATCATGCCCGAAGAAAGTTTCAAACCCGACTGGCTCGATATATACGTGCATCGCATAGATTGAGAATGATAAAACAGGTAGATATAATCTAAGAAACCTTCTTATGGAATGGAGTTCATGTATTTATCTTTTAATAAGAAACTGCCTATAAGAAACTCAGCTATCGGATCACGAAAAGATAGAGGAACTCCAGTACTGGGAAAAAATAACTAGAGAAACCATTCATTTTAATAAAGGAAATCCTCGTCACATTTTTAGTTCATTCTCACTTGTTTCCTGTTCTACTCGCGAAGTACTTTTCGGTAATATGTAAACATTGGAAAAGCTTCAAGAAACGTTCTGAAAAATTCACGAAGGCACAGGTAGTGAACGTGAAAATTGTTATGGAACAATTCTGAGAACTAAAAAAGCTAAGGAAGCATGTCAAATTTTGAACTAATCAAAAGTTGTTGCTAAGTCTTTGCTTAGTCTCATTACAAAAGTCTCAGCTTCCCTACAGATCAGTTTCACATGAGTGAAGTGATAGCAGCAACAACAACGAATGGACACCAGAGAATCAAGTAGTGAATCTACTTGGACGAAAATTTCGAAAACTGGGATCGAGGTTTTCTCTAATGGCGGTTGATGAAAAATGTGCAGGCTAGGCCAGTTGAATAAAAGTGATTTAATGATGAAAATATGCTGCAATCTTTGAAGCAAAGTGTTTCAGAAAAGTTGTCAAGTGTTCTTGAGAAGTTGAGTCCATCTTTCCAGCAGGAAAGAAGAGCAGAAGTGGCGTCTAAACGTCCTTTGAAAAGATCCAAAGACAGGTAAACACATATACAGGAGACACAGCAAAGGGCCTACATTTTGAGCTGTCTTTTCCTATCATAGTATAGAAGTACGTAAGTATTTGCAAAAGGCTGACCCACTATGGAAACATTGAAGTGGGCCTCAAGAACATCAAAATCCACATGCCTAAATCTGAAATATTTGTACTGTAAATAAAGAAGAATCATCATCAATCAAGCATGAAATTAGCATATTTTGATTGATGTAACCAGTAGCTACCCAAAGGCAAATTTGTCCTGTGTAGAGAAGTATCATTAAAAATCAGTTTTGAAATGTATTTGTAATAAAAATAGTAGCTCAACCAAAAGCAAGGGGACATACTTGCATTGTTTTATTTTCAGGCAAATGATGGGACAAACTACAGCAGATGGCAAGTTTTGCATTTTTGCAGACACTTTTAACATTTCTCCATGCTTGAACTTTGTACCAATTTTGGATCCATGGAAAACGCTTCAGTACTAGATCGATTACAATTACTGAGTTAGCAGGGGTTTTTCCTACTGCAGATTTAAGTCATGTTGTCGCTCAGTTAGTACAAATTAGTTGGATCAAATGCTAGGATTTATATCGTTATTGTTTAGAAAGCCAATTAGGAATGGTTCTAACAATACCATTCAATACAATCTCTGTTTTCCTTCAAAGCTATGTCCACCAAAGTGCATTTGTCCCAACTAGATCACAATATCTTACCCACAATGCTCCCTTTTCTAACCCTCCTTTTGAGCCAATCCAAATTAATCAATTTAGACATTATTGAAACTTCTTGATTGATGAAAAAGTGCTACAACGCTTATATTAGAACAAAATTTAATATATCAAGGCTGTTGTTAATGATCTATCTTAATTTGTAGCAAAACATTTTTGAAAAGTGAGGTGGAACTTGATATGCTTTTGGTATGTTAATATTTTATGTATTATTTTATGTAGATTTTTATCATTATTCAAGCTCAATTTGGTATCAGGTAATTTTTCATTAGACTTGAGGTCTGAGAAACAGTGTATGCTGCTTTTTACGCTCTTTAAATTTATCTGCAAACTGAGTAGAATAAAGAATGTGGAATGCTGAGATGCTGAGTTGCTGAGATGCCAGACTGTATGATTTGCTATGCAGAGGAAAAGTCTCTGCTCCAAAGCTTTTGGGAAAAACAAGAGAACTGGTTATGATTCCAACCACACTCTTTTCATGCAAGAAAATGATTTAATCTTGTTGTGAAGCAAGAATCCAAAACCTGCGCTGTGCATTGGATACTTTTTCCAATATTGATCATTGATGATAAAAATTTACTTCAGTTCAGTTCTAATATAAACATGAAAAATAAAACTTTATTCTCTGTTTCAGACACCACCAGAAAAAAGACTGAAGAGAATTCATGAAGGTTTGGAAGTTTTGAATTTTTAGCCAATTTTTATGGAAATCTTTTATTCAGAAAAGTCAATAGTACAGCTGTGCAGATACTGGAATGGATGACTGCAACAATGTACTCTGTTTGAGAGGCTGCTGTTTTCTGAATATCATAGCAATAATGGATTTAGATATTTTATTCAGAAGTAGACACATTCAGTTAATTTTAGAATTTTTCCTGGCTGAAATTGGTCTCTTTGTTCCGATTTTACGAGGGATTTTCTTGAGAAAGTCCCTTTGATAAACCTTGAAAAACAGCCTAAATCATGATCAAATTTCCCTAATATTTCTGCTAAGTTGCAGCCATGACTAGAACATGTTAGAATAGAAAAAATCATCTCCACTGGTGCAACAAATTTATTCATGGAGATCCCATCCACCTAAGAGGATCAAACAATGCTAAAACTTGTTCAGGTCATTGTTATCAGGCAGGAAAACCAACACAATTTGATCATCATTTGTGAGCCTGGTTTTTTCATAGAGTTTTTGAATGATACTTCTTTGAAAGATCCCTCATAAATTCAGAATGGAGTGGCTAATTTCAGTCAGGTAAATTTTAATTTCTAATTAAACACATCTCAGCTATTCAGCAAGACATTTTAAATACTACTGCTTTGATATTCATGGGGCTGTAGTCTTCAAAATGCTGGGCATTCCTTTAAATCAATCACAATGAATCACAATCAATCAATAACAATCATTTTGTGCCTGCCTCAAAATCAAAGATTTCTTTTGATAGAACCTCTTTTTCTTTCTTTGGTTGAAAATAATGTTTCGGTACCAAATTATTCTTATTCGAGTGGCTAAATTTTCTTTCAGAGACTGGACAGCCCTCTTCAGGGATATTTTCAACTTTCAAAGATTTCAAGGAAAGAGGCAAAGAGATCAAGAATACTTTTCTATGGCGATATGTTGTGGAAGGAAAGAGTAAAGTGAGCTCAGAGAAGCCATTGTATGTAGATAAACCATCAGGGACAATGAGCAGCAAAGAAGAAACTTGCATTAAAGAGGTACTGTATGTCACATCGTAGTTGTATGTTCTGCAAACTCTTTCTAGACCCTTCTCTTATTTGCCCCACCCTCCTATAAAGTCCCCTCTCTTTGGACATACCCTCACAGTGATCCAGAGCAGTACAGAAATACCAAAAAACAAATTTTGAAAAATGATTTTGGCTCTATTTTTACTCCAAAGATAACACATGGATTAGTTTAACACAAAAAACCTCATTCTAATCGGAGTTATACTCGTAGAGCTAAAAATTCACAAAGTTAACGTAAACGAATAGAATGCAACATTTGGTCAATTTCACGATGAAATCCACTATTGCCTGCAATAAAGTAAATTTTCAAATGTCTGTAGAATCACTTTGCCATATTGGATCTTTACAAACTTTTTTTACTTGAATGAGAAACACTTTGACTATATTGTGACTTAAAAAATAAATTTTCGCGTTTTTCGTTCCTTTCAATTTTTGCGAATGCTGAGATGTACTTTTTGTGAATGCTTAGGCCTGAAAATTGTTCATATTTTGAAATTTGAGTTAAAAACATGAAATACATGTCAAAACATGTCTTCACAACATACTTTGTTGCTAAATTTGAAGCATTGGCTGCACTTTTACCGAAGGTTTCGTACATATTCGTACCCAAAAATTTTTCATGCAATTTTCTTCTTTCCTGGTATTTCCGGGGAAATTGGCAACTTTCTGCAACAATTGTGATATTATATGAAATGTGTTTCTGAAGTTGTGATATACGTAAAACCGTGGATGAACCAAATGAAGATATACTTTCAGACAATCTAAATGCCCTTTTATGCTACTTTTATCAGCATATTGTACTCATTTTGTTAGTGAGCAGCGTTCAAAAATCCAAAATTATGAATGGAGATATGGAAACTAACAAGAAAAGAACAGATATATTTTTGAACGTATACTGTAACCGTTTCAGTCAGCAAATATACATGGAGTTTTAATCATTTAATTCTCGGTTAAAGTATCGAGAATTTACGTTTTAAAACTTTCTGATGTCCTTTGGCTATATCTCTACAATAGTACCCATTAACTATTTGTATACAGTTTCAGCCTTATTAAATTTTGAGCTATTTCTTTGTCCAATTATATATCATTTCATGTAAATCAAATTTTTGTCCTTTCATCCCGCAAATCGTGTTCGTAAGTTACAAAGCACGCAGTAAATGAGGCAGCGCTGAATAAAGCAAACCTTCATTAGAAACTGTCTCACATAAATGGAAATGTTTTACTTCGACAACTTCTTTCGAAAAAAACATGGTGCAGCTAAAGCTACTCGAAAATTTTTTATTCTTGAGAAGTTTCAACCAACAACTGCTTGGCTTTGGTCCAAAATAATTTAATGATTAATAGATGTTACTATGAAAGCTTCTTTGCTGATTGCAGAAATCGAACACAAAAAGATAAGTCACTTCATATTGACCAATTTTTATATTTCTCTCCTTATGAATTCCATAGAGACATATTTTGCAAAACTTACAAATCATATGAAACCATACAAATTGAGCTTTCAGAGCATCATTATTCAATTTATTTCCGCTCAGAGCTTTTGTTCCGGAGAGTGTCAGTCTTGAAGTAACCCTTTGTTTTGATGCACCCTTTGTTTTGATGTATCACCATTGCATGTTACGATTTTAAAACACTGCCTCGCGAACAAAATGAGTATAATAGGCTGATAAAAGTAGCATAAAAGGGCATTTAGATTGTCTGCAAGTATATCTTCATTTGGTTCATCCACGGTTTTACGTATATCACAACTTCAGAAACATATTTCATCTCATATGACAATTGTTGCAGAAAGTTGCCAATTTCCCCAAAAATACCAGAAAAGAAGAAAATTGCATGAACAATTTTTGCGTACGAATATGTACGAAACCTTCGGTAAAAGTGCAGCCAATGCTTCAAATTTAGCGACAAAGTATGTTGTGAAGACATGTTTTGACATGTATTTCATGTTTTTAACTCAAATTTCAAAATATGAACAATTTTCAGGCCTAAGCATTCACAAAAAGTACATCTCAGCATTCGCAAAAATTGAAAGGAACGAAAAACGCGAAAATTTATTTTTTAAGTCACAATATAGTCAAAGTGTTTCTCATTCAAGTAAAAAAAGTTTGTAAAGATCCGATATGGCAAAGTGATTCTACAGACATTTGAAAATTTACTTTATTGCAGGCAATAGTGGATTTCATCCTGAAATTGACTAAATTTTGCATTTTCATTTGTTTACGTTAACTTTGTGAATTTTTAGCTCTACGAGTACAACTTCGATTAGAATGAGGTTTTTTGTGTTAAACTAATCCATGTGTTATCTTTGGAGTAAAAATAGAGCAAAAATCATTTTTCAAAATTTGTTTTTTGGTATTTCTGGACTATTTTCTCATTTCTGGATCACTGTGCCCTGCTTTCATGTAAAACATTTTGATAAGCTACATGCCACTCATATGGGCGGGGTTATTCATTTGAAATTCCCTACATATGGATCTGGTATTAACTTTAATTCTGGTAGATAGGTAGTTGTTTCAGAATGTTCTTGTTTATGGGTCCCATAATGATTATCCGCACTAAACAACTGAACATCTCCTCATAATGTATTTTGCTTGAGAAACGATAAAATCAAGAAGGATGATGTTTTTGCGGGAACAACAACAGTAACAAAGTCAAGCCAGTCAAAGCTGAAGAAATTTGAGTAGAACCTTGCATATCTTCAAATCAACAAAATTCATGCACATGGGTTAGAAACTCCCTGATATTTATGAAAAGGGGTTCTGAAAAAATGGGTCCTTTTGGCAAAGTCCAGATGCAGGTCAAATCATGGTCATAATGAAGTACTCCCTTGGAGTGCTATTGTATTTGATCCATTGTATCCAGATTTACCCGTAACTGATGTTATTTCTAACTGGTTTTATTAATTCTAAGATGATACAGTACGAATAACTCCATTTCCAAAATCCCAAGTTTGGTAGATACTGTGTATGATGTCAAATTATTTGTCAGAGCAGTGTTTGCTTTCAACCTAATTTCAGCAAAACAAGTAACTAATTATTTTCTTTTGTAGGCTCCCAGTGACATCCTTCTGCTATCACCAATTCATTTTAAGAAAACAGAAGAACCAAAAGTGAAAGTTCATCACCATGCTCTGCAAGCTATCACAAAACGCAAGCGTAAGTTCTCCTTTTTCATCTAAGCAGAATTAAGCCTCTGGTGAATTGCCCAAAATCCTTATTTTCAGGTCAATCATTTTGGACTTCCATTCGAATTCTTTCAAAGGGGTTGATTATGGCACAAAGAAACAATTCCGAAAATGTTGTCTTTTACAGTTTAATGTTTGTATGAAAATACATTTTAAATTTTTTAGCAAATCAAAACTTTGCTCATTCTTCAAACATCAGACTCCTTCATATTTCACAAAAATTTTCCTGCACTATTTTGGTAATTTATGGACTTGCTACAAGTCTTCAATTTTGTCATATTTTGTCTTGTTGCGCCTTCAGCATTGTTGGTTGCTTTTCTTTCTTCAGAAGGAAGATGAAAATTGAAAAATACAAAGACTTGTTGCAAATCTTTGTAATTCTTGCCGTTGAGTGACTGATAAGCCGTTCTACAAAGAGTGTGGACCGAGCGATGTTTTTATACATTTTTATTTGAGAAGCTCGACGGAGTGACCTTATATCTTGTATCACTATCGTGCACTTTCAGTTTCAGTTTCATATTTTAAAATTCCTCTACATACAATAACATTTAATACAAAATAGCTACAATACAATACAGTAATTTTATTATCAAAACAAAACAAATTAAAAGAATTATATGCAGGGGGATTTCTTGAGGAGGAACTCTCTCAGTAGCTGGGCTAATCGAGGAGAGAGCACCCCCTGTTTTTAAAGATGACTAATGAACTTGGAAAGACTTATTTTCGACATTAAGTTCATTTCATAATCACTGGTGAATTTTAAATGGCTATAAAATTAGTACTTCAATGACTGGTAATTGTTTTCAAAAAGAAAGGCTTTGAGTTTTCGACGAAAGCAACGAGAAGTTGGTGAACTTTTTATATCAACGGGAATGTCATTCCAACACTTTGCTCCAAAATAGCGCACAGACCTGAGTCCATACTGCAGGGTATTTTTACGAGTTAAAAATATTTTGTTCTTTCGAAGATGCTTCAAAATGTATGTATGAAAATACCGTTCGATTCAGATTCTTTTTTAGAGTAGCTAAAAGATCTATTCTCTAAATGAAATTTAATAACATGGATAGCCAGCTGTCGACCAACTTTCGCCTTTCCAAATATGTTTAATGCCTTAAACAATAAATGACCTTGCAAATTCGGAACTGAAATTTTTCTATTTTGCGATTTTACTATTTCATTTATAGCATTGCATTCACAAAGCAATCGGGACTTGCAAGAAACATATCAACGAAGAACTGTAGTGAAACAACCTCCGTGCTTCTTGACCGAAACTTCCCAAGTTAAACCGGACAAATTGAGAATAGCCGTTCCTCCGGACGAACCGAGAATAACCGTTCCTCCAACAAGTGTTTCTACGACAATGGTCAAACCCTATTCAACCAAACTACGTGCTGATGCGGGGATGGAATCACTGTACCCGAAACTGAACCGAAACAGCAGAGTACAAACTGCTGATACGGTAAGAGCCGTTTGATTTTATCGTGAACTTGTGAAACCATTAAATATTATATTGTTAGGTTTCCTTTCCATCTCAAATCTATTTTCGTGTATTCTTGATCAGTTTGCTTCTTGGTCGATATTTCACTCTTATCCTAGTCTGCGTGATAAATAGAGTTTGTTTGGACAACCACATTTGGACAACGAAGTTCTTGTTTAGCAATCCTTTGAAGGCCTGTATCTGCATAGTGTTTGAACTGTCACACGCTCACAGGGCAGAGGCTCAAATCTGACGCCATTTGCTTTAACTTTATTCGAATATGCTTTTCGTTTGGGTAAATGCTTGGATATCAAATTCGATTTTCATTCTGTAAAGCTCGATTATTCGACATTTACTAGATGGAATTCCTCATTCCAAGCCTGTTTTAAGGTCCTGTGAGAAATGTCGTATGGAATGATGCTCTTCCTTGTTGTTTAATGATTAATGTAATATCATAATGCTTTCGATTTTAGGTGGTCCGGCTGGAAGAACGCGAAAGATACCGAAAACTTTTGGCAGAATACACAAGCACTCCATCTTTCTTCAATAAAAGTGTTCTCGATGGCTCATACATTTCAAGACCGGACAAGAGAGAAGA
This sequence comes from Aurelia coerulea, assembly GCA_039566865.1. Taxonomy (NCBI): domain Eukaryota; kingdom Metazoa; phylum Cnidaria; class Scyphozoa; order Semaeostomeae; family Ulmaridae; genus Aurelia; species Aurelia coerulea. Next base: position 852,252 of record CM076944.1, on the reverse strand, counting down.
TCCTATCACTCTGGAAGATGATCGTTTTCCAAGGTAAGCCCCAGTTCTTTAATCCATTATGTCTTGCGTTTTACGGTTTGAACAGCTTGTAGATTAGGAGAGCAGCTTTTTATAATGTTTCTCTGGCAAATTTTTGACCATGTACTTTTGGAAGGCCCATTAACATTCTTCACCATGCTCTAGCCAACCGTAACTTACCCTTGCAATGGGATCCGTTAAACTTCAATTTGGTCCGGTAATACTGTTGTTGATATTATTGTTTTGCTGCTTCGTTCTAAACAACAATTTATTTATTCCAAACGAATTCCTTTGCATTGATTCTCAGAGCATAATCAAATCTTCATTTAAGAGTAAAGAACTTCGACTCAATCATGAACAAATTCAGCGCAGCTGTGGGTGGTGACGTCACATCGAATACATTGTTATCATCCACAAGAATATCAACATCAGACATGCTCGTTGTACAAGAAGCGCAACCTTCTGTGAGGCATTATCAGAAAACTGAATCTGTGTCTTCAAAGGACGGTCATGGTGAGTGAGTTTTTAATGCCTTTGAGAGCTGAAACTGTGAGCCTATCAAGCAAGCGAGGTTTGAGTGTGCCAGAGTCTGAAGAATGTTTCAATTTCATGAAAATTCTCAGCTAAGCTTATATGCTAGTCTAATTTGAAAGATGTTACAATTTATACGAAAGAACGTTAACAAGTATAGCTATATGAAAACATCTATCTAACTAAAGGTGCTGAGGAGGACAAGTGAAAATAACTCATAACGAGCTATTTTAATATTCTTATAATGAGCTTTAAGAATATGCTCCTGTCCTAGCCTATGCCACAAAATCTTTGATGTATTTATGAACGAGAATGCTTAGTCTTTCAATGGCTGTTAAGTGGCCCAGCGAAATTTCGTTAAGTGTCCCAAAGTGTTTCTTAATCTTCTAATATTCTTGTAGCTGGTTCCAAGTCCTTTTGCAACGTTTCTAGAGCAGTGATATTGCTAAACTATCACGAGAATCCAAAAAATATTCTAAAGCATTTCAATTATTTGAATTTATTTTAACATCGATAATTTTTTTCCAACAGACAAGGAAAGAATGTTCTCTGGTTCTGACATGAGGAACATTTCCAGGTGATTTAGCTCATTTTTTTTCTCTCCTTTGGTTGCCAAAGATTGATATTTAAGACACTGCTCTCGTAATCTTTGTGAAATCACTGAGTTGTATTCACATGGGAACTTTATTATTTCTGCCTCGGAATAAAGATAACGTCGGTCCAAGTAAAACGTATTCATCATAAGAACTTTTGGTGTCAAAATAATTTCAATAATTTCTATGCTTTTAACTGAGTTTTACGATTGGTCACTTAGTGAGCAAAAGTTGAAGGTATCGTTGAAAACTAGAAACCATAATGAAGCAAACGGGACATTTTTTCAGACACAGATCACAGTGGTTATTTACTATTATTGCATTTAATTGTCACCCAATTGTTTTTTGAAAAACATGGAATTGTTTATAAAAAGGATATTTAACAGGAATTGTTCATTCTTCACAGGAAAGTAAAACAGCCAACAGCTACAGACTCATTCCCATTAGATAATGACTGGACATCGAAATGGTATATATTTGATTTTATATCTTTCATTGACTCGACGAGGATATAAAGGATTTCCTTCATTTTTATCAGGGACAAATCATCTAACTGTTTAGAGATAGGTTGCACTGATGGGGGAAAAATTTATTCCAGTTGTCAGCTTTGTAGTAATGACAGTCGCATATACTGGTCTCAAGGAAGCTGAAATAAGCTCTCCTCATAAGATTGAGGGGGGGGGGTATCATTTCTTTTTCCATCGGATGTTTTGTCATGCACATGTGTCAAAATTAATTTGTTTTGAAAATCGATTGAATTCTCTTCTATTATTGGCAAGACACAAACTACATATTCTTAATTGTTGTGCAGGAGAGCCATTTTATCGGAAGAGGAGCTTGATCGAAAGAAGAAAATTGCCAAAGAGGAGAGGAAACTGAAAGATTTGGGAACAAAGGTATAATTACAGTTTTACATGATCAATGAAATGGATAATTTCTTCTTTAAAATGTAGAGAAAACCTGCATATTTGGGGTTTCCAGCTTTGAGGACGTACTTCTTGAAATTTTGGCATACTACAGGAGAACTTTTCCACTTTGATATAAACATAGGTTCTTGTCTTGAAAGTTTCGGTCCGATTAAAGAGAAAAAACCTAACAATGTTTGCAAACCTCCTAAAAGTTGTTTACTCCGAGGGTTTAGGCCCCCTAATGACAACATTTTATGACTTTGCTGTCAGTTACCCAACTGTGGAAGTTTTGGCGCAATTTCTAATTCTAAGTCCTTCATTCCTCCGTTTTTTAAGCCATCCGGACTGATTTCTCAGCAATGTAACCGTATACAGAACATCGTAGAGAAAATGCGTGTTTTGGTTGTGATCCTGTGATGTTAGATTTTTTCAGTGCTAACTCTTTCTTGTTGATTCCAATCAAATTTGAAGAAATTTCAGAGAATGAAGACCATGAAGATAGAAAAATCTTCGTTTGGTTCAAAATCTGCCGATTGCATTGCTTAACAAAGACATCGTAATGCTTATTTAGTATCGAGGAGATTTTATCAAAGAAAGGTCTTCTTTTACTTTCACAGAGGAAAGAGAGGGAGGATGTCTTGTTAAAAAAGGTACGTCCGTTCTTCTTTGGAATAATTATGTACGATGCACTCTTTAATAAAAGTGCAACATTCAATCCTTTTCAAAATTCATTTTGCCCTATTTATTCCTTAATTTCGCTGATCTAGAACACTGCATGTAGTTATCAAGAATTTGTGATTCTCTGGTGCCATAATTTAGACTAGCATTGTCTTTTCTATATAGCAATTTTTTGAAATAAACGAAGATCACATCCCAATTTTCTTGTTTAATGATTTTGATAAAGGAAGATTTTTTATAATTTCTTAGACAATACGATTTTCTCAGCAAGTGTTACATCATAGGCGGTCCAGTACTGTCGGCTTGATGTAATTTTACTCTTTACTTTGTACGATTAGTTTCAAGGTTCGTTCTAGTGATTTCATGTAGTTGCTTTTGCAGATTGAAGCCCGAAAAGATCTTGACAGGAAAAAGGTTACCTTTGATTTACTTTCATTATACAATTGTTTTTATTTTTCAAAATTACATTTAAAGTCTGTCTTGAATTTGATGCGACATGAGATTTTAGATAACGCACAGCAATGAAGCAAGCACTTCAGTTGCTTTTATCCACGAACTTTTTCGGGTGATATCCAATTTTAGACAAACTTAAACTCATATACTTAACATTTTTCTAACTTCACTGATATTTCTCATATTTTATTTCATCTGAAAGTAATACTGCATGGTTTTCCTGCTATTTTTGGATTGGTCTTTTCTTGTGTTTCTATGAGTGAAAGACATTCATAAACAATATCTCCGTCGAACTCTTACCCTCTCTATCCTTTACATTCAAAAGTTCCTGAAGACTTTGGTCCAGAAATGTGCTATGGCACACACTTTGATGAATATTGGAGGCTGGGGCAATTGTTTTGATTGAATGAAATGTATTGTTTGACACTATTGTTTAAGTCATTGATTTGGGCAATACCAAGGATAAACTGCATCTCCTTGCCCCCTGGTATCTGCCTTTGAAATTTAGCTTGATGCTTGTAGATGATTTTACGTTGAGTGTGATTTATATTTACTTCACATTTCTAGGTTGAACCGAAACTTCCTGCATTAACAGATGAAATGCTACGGATGGTAGGCTCATCTCTGATTTAACTTTTGATTATCAGTTAGTTTGGAATTTAGGATTTCTTTAATGTTTGTTTATATTAGCCCTATCTGTACTTTTATCAAGATGACTGACAAATAGCGCTTTCCACAAATCACCTTTCTCCCATTTAGAAAAAGAATTTGAAAACAAATGATTTGTGGTACAAAATTTGAAAACGAAGCACGGTAATCTGTAGAAAGAAGACTGTTAACTCCTGTAAAAGAACAACAACTAAAAGAAACCTGTAACTAGAGATAAACTGTTGAATCCTGCAAGAGAAAAGCGAGTCAATCTTAAAACCTGAAAGGAAAGAAATACATTAGTAACTCACCAGTACCTGCAATAAACAACAACGTTGAATAGCCAAAAAAGTGTTTCCAAAGAGAGTTTGACTTTGACCGTTAAGATTATAAGCGTACGAGCCAGTTGGGCTGGGAGGGCGGCAGCCCCTTAACATTGGAAAACTTGACAGAAATGAGCCTTTTTCGGGCAACAATCCGCTGCAGGTCGGCCAAAAACTTTGGTAAACAATGAACTTATTATCGGGCAGCCCCCACAGATTTGATCTTTCCCTATGCTTGTAATTAAAATTATGCTGCATTGTTTTGGCTGGTAGGGTTAAAGTACGCAAGACAATGGAAGAGCATTTGATTTTCTATTGTGATTTTAAAGGTAAAGAAGGCTTGGGGACCAGGAAATCCGTCTGAATGCTTGGTGGATGGATTCAACATACCAATTACAAGACATGATTTAACTACACTGGCCGACCTTAATTGGCTAAATGATGAGGTTAGTAATTAGGGAAGTAGTCATCAAAATTAGATTCTTTCCTTTGAAAATTTGCAGTTGTATGTGTCAAGAGCCAAGCACATGTAAAGGATGTGTCTCGAATTTAAAAAGTTCTTGCTTTTCAAATTTAAGGAGCCACTGTCACCCAGGATCCTTTGCGGGCAAAAGTTTTACTTCAGTTGAACCGTTCTACCATTTCAGCTACTGTACTGTGGATCTTTTGTTTCCGTTTAGGCCAAATTTGATCTTTAGACAGTCTGAAATTGTAGTGTGCCCGCAAAGGACCCTGGGTGGCAATGGTTCTTCGAGTGAGATCTTGGAAACAATTACTGTTTTCAAAGCAACAACAGCCCACCCATTCACATATTTTTGTGTTTTCGTAGCATAAAATTGATGGTCTATTTCATATTGAATAATATTTATTTTGGTAAATTTTCGACAAATGGAAAAATGAAAAAAGTGTGAGGAGAGAGTGAGTTTCGGACTAGCAACTTCCTGCTATCTAGGCAGATGCTCTACCGACTAGTGAATGAGATGTACGAAATTGTTCGTAGAAAGTTTCGTTCGAAGCAATTTTTTTTTTATTTTGTATCACTGGTAAAAGAATGTGAATTTGCCCTTGTTTTTAATTTCCAGTTTACCTCAAGTATTCGATTGAAGTAATGACATCCTGCCTGTGTAGTAAACTTTTTGACTTAATTTACTGTTTTACTGTTATTTTTCATTTTGGTAAAATATTTTTTTACAGGTCGTGAATTTTTACTTTAATCTTCTCCAAGAAAGAAGTAAGGAACCGGTAAGGATGACTTTTGTTTTTTAAAATAATATGTATTTTAGAGATATTCTTCATTAAGATATTTAGGGTTTTGGCATTCTGATACTCGTCGTTTTGTTGTTGTTTTGTTGTTGTTTTGTTGTTGTTTTGTTGTTGTTCTGTTTGATTAGGCATATTGGCTGGTAATCGATGCTAGGTACTGTACACAGCTCTGAATAAAAGTAGCATTCTGAAAAGTCTTTTCTTCTTTGTTCAGTATCTTTACTTTCGACTTTTATCTCAAGATGTACTGCTATCAGTCAGCCAATAAGACACAGCAAATAGACCCAATCGACTAAGGCTCGGTTACACCCAATTCAAGTCCAGTGATCAATCTCTTGATAAAAGATCTTTCGATGAATTCATTAGCATATTTCGTGCTATGAACACTTGTCCCATTACCGCAAAAAGTACTTTAGTGTGTCTCAAATTAGATGTCACCTGCAAATGCAAATGCCCGCGAATAACAACAATAGAAGTGTTTTGCAAAGGAATTTTGCGTTATCGCAAATCCCAGATACTAAAACTTCCCAAGAAAAATGGTCATATGACTTGAGAAATGGGTAAAACAAACCTTAGCCGATAAGGTCTATTTTTTGCTAATTAGGCATGTTTGTTGTTAATCGATGTCAGATACTGTACACAGCTCTCAACAAAAGGAAATTTAAAAAGTCTTCCTTATCTTCTGTTTTTATACTTATGTTAAGATTTGCTGCTATCAATGCCAGTCAGTAATGCTCAGCAAATGATTCAGTTAACCAGACATATTTTCAAAATATAAATTTTTGCTTGTACATATAGTGTTTGGTCTGGAAATATTTATGAGAATTCTTCATTGAGGCTTGGATAGAGTTTCCTAATAGAAGTTAAACTTTGTTTGAACACATCAGGAAATGTCTTGTCTCCAAAACTAACAGGTAAAAATGTCATATTTTTCCTGACATGTTCTCCAACAACATTGGTCATGTACAAAGTGCAGCAAAAACGACTCCTTAATATTTCTCCTTAATACCTCGTAGGGAAGGCATGATTTTTATCTTGTAAATAATCCACTAAGTGTTTTTATTGATTAGATTTAGGAATTAATTTGTAAATTTTGTAAAGTAGACCTAAATTAGCTGTAATTTAGCTATTCTTTTTATCTTATGTAGCCTACGTTAAATAAATTAATGATGATGATGATGATGATGATTCACCTCATTGAATTTCAATTTTATTCATTTCTTTCAGGGAAAATTAAAAATGCACTTCTTCAATTCTTTCTTCTACCCAAAACTTCTGAGAACAGGATACTCTGGTGTCCGAAGGTGGACTAAGAAGGTTTGCACTGTTGAGATATTTCAGATAATTTATGTGTTTAGGAGATTTAAGATTATGTAAAAGTATAAACTGTTCTATGCAGATTTTATGTATTTTACTTGACGAGATAAGAAGCTGTACGTCGAGTTCATGATACACACATGATTCAAGCAATATGTTATAGTATTCATTTCTTCATCTAGCTTTTGGCAATACAGTGCCCATTTGTGGGTGAGTGGCCGAGCGGCTTAATACAGTTTCCGTCAGGTGACTGAAGTTAAGCTCGGTCGAGTGAGGTCAAACTCCGGATGGGTGACCTAAGAGGCTTGACCTCTCAACTCACCTCGCCGTACTTCGGAAGGGACGTTAAACTAGGGGTCCCATGCTTGGATGCGGCATGCATAGTGGGCTTAAATTAGCTTTAAGTAGCTAGAAATGCTTCCTGCCCACTCAAAATAAATTACTGAAAGAAAATGTAGCATAACTAGCCATAAATCTTGAAGACCATGTAAATGTAAACATGTCTATTTTAGTCCTATAAGCGTTCATTAGTAATATAGGATAAAGACTTACGTCAGGCGTATTAGTTTCACTTTGAAACGATATCCTTAATGTCTAAAGGTAGATGTGGTATTTTCTTTCAGGTTGACATATTTGCAATGGATATTGTTGTTTTGCCTGTTCATCTTGGTATGCATTGGTGTCTCGCAGTAAGTATTTCCCCTCACTTTGCTAAAATCTTTAGAATTTTTAACACTGCAAAGGCTATTTTGTTGCACTTGAGGTCATGTACGTCATTTATTGCCGTTGTGCCAAAATTGACATCAGTAAGTTGGTAGCATATGTGAAAATTATTACTTCGATTTGTTGTTCTTGCAAAGTACATAAGCTTTTTATGTACCTCGAACTTCAACGAATGCAACTAGAACCAATAAATAGAAAGAATAACGATACAACGTATGTGAGTAAAGATTTGTACCAGTCATAACAAGACTGATACCAGGATGTACTGAAATGTCTGCACGAGCACATCTGACCTTGTCCTTGGGACTAATTCTTGCATTATTCCTATATTGGATATACAATGATAATGAAGCTCTCTTTTGTAGGCAATAGACATAAAAAGGAAACAAATAACATATTACGACTCTTTGAAGGGTAACAATACCCAATGCGTCGCTGCTTTAAAGTAAGTATTCCACCGACTAAGATATTTTAAGCGAAATGTTTTTACCTAAACAGTTGTGATTTTATATTTTATTTTCTGTTTATTCTGGATGATGGTTTTAATTGATATATTCTTAAGATCGTTAACACAACTGAATGATTCTTTTTAAAGGGGCTCCGTCGTCAAACAGTAAACAAATCCGTAAACTCGCACGTGTCGGGGATTATCCATTGTTCATCCATTGTTCTCTGCAGTTTGTTTGGTGGCTTCACCCAAGCCACCAAAAAGCGACCGTTAAAAATCCACTTATATCCGAGTAATCGTAGAAGATATGAATGTTTGGTTTGTTCCTTAGTGAAGTACAAGGATTAATGCCCAAACAGCAACTTTCATTTTGAAAAAATATGAAAATCCTGTGTGATATCACCTTTCAAAAAACTTCAAAGATCATCGTTTTGTTTACATTTTGACGACGGAGCCCCTTTAAGAGAAGAACGAGAACAAAAGTTTCTCAAGCACGTGTTTGCGCTTGATGAAATTGTTTTTATCTGATCACACTCATCTTTTGCACTGCATTTCTTTCATAGAAATTACATTATAGAAGAATATAAAGACAAGAAGAAATCAGTACTTAATATTCATGAATGGTCAGAATCAATGCCAAAGGTTTGTTGATTTAATTCTTGACGATTTTGTATTAGTTTCTATTTCTAGAAAACATACAGCACCGTAGGAATAGATATAGAAATCAAATAATTTCAAAATCAAAGGATAATATTTTTGGAGTTACCTTTTTATTCCCGCATGCAAGAAGTTTTTGTTTCTCGACTTTGTTTTCCAATTGAGAAAAATGATTTCCGAATCTAATGTTTCCTATTTATCCCGTGCACAAAATCAATGATTGACAGCGAGACGCATGCTTCCCAGCTTCACAATCCACCTTAACAAGGAAGGATGCTAGAAGCGGCTATAACGTTTTTGATACTTGCTTATTCTCATATGTTGTTTTATTTCCAACCGTGAAGCGAGCTTTGAAATCAATTTCAGCCGTCAATCACGCTGAACCTCCATTTACTATGTATTGCCCGCAAGGAGCGTGTGACAGCGCGTTCCTGAAGGGCTTATAGTCTGCCTCGAACGTGCGTGGGTACATGATTCTCATTACCAGAACAAATCTCATCTGGCGAAGTTGTGTCAGCAATTTGTCAGCAGATTTTTCGCCACTATGAAAACGAGGGCACCTAATGCGAGGCTCGGAATGTCCTTCAGGGATGTCCAATGTAATATGAGGGCTACGATTGTGTTTACTATTTATTTGCTATTGACCGTTAAATCTAGTGGTTCGCATTGTTAATATTTCATATTCGCAGCACGCCTGAACCTTCAGATTACATTGAGCAGGGTCATATTTTTGTTTCAGAATATTCCTGAGCAGTTGAATGGGTGTGACTGTGGAGTGTTCACGTGCAAGGTTTGTTGTTTATTCAGTACTCATCGTGCTTTGTTCTTTGTTATTTATTCTAATATTAGTTTCCTTTGTTCTGATCTTTTTCATTTTTGTCACGATTCAAATTAATCTTTCCAATCACTATTTTTCAGTATGCTGAATGCCTCACAAGGGATGCTTCGTTGAATTTCAGCCAGGTATGTATCTTGAATATTGCTCGAATGAATATTACGAATGAATATTACGAATGAATATTACTGGATCTCTTGGGCTGGCTAATTGTTGATAAGATTTTTCATTGAGGGTAATCATCCCAAAAGATAATTGCTTCTAAAAGGAAAACACTGTAGGCACAATAGGATTAATTATGGACAGGCCACATTAATGCACGCGAGCACACGAGCGCCGCTCGCGGGCACAAATTATAATTACATATCAGTTGCTGGCACCTTTTCTGTACCCAAAGTGCTTTGTTCCAAGCCAATTGCTCACAGACACCGAATATTTGTAATGAGGCATGATTATGGGAAACTACTTCCTTTTTATGATATTTCAAAATTATACAGTTTTTGCTTACAGACACACAGTTTATTACTTCATTCTCAAAATGCTCACAAATGCTTTCAGTTAAATATATTTTTGCAAAGGGATTTCATGGGCTAACAAAGATTTCATCACGAAATATAGACATTTTTGTTACTTTTATGCAACATCATTCTTACGAAGACGGATAATTTCCTCCTTCTTTACAAATAGTCATTGAAAGAATCTTTCTTGACTTTTGGTATTATTTATAAAAGAATTGCTCTTACTTTGTAGAACAATATGCCTTACTTTCGAAAAAGAATGGTTTATGAAATTCTCTCAAAGAAGCTGTTGTAAGTTGTGTACCAACCAATTTACGACGACAATTGTTGCATATGCACCGGCTTGTTGTGGCACTGGAAAAGAATGCCCTTATTATCAACAATGCTGGCTCAATCTATCGCAGCAAACTATATGGAAAGGGAATAAAGTAGCTGACTTGGCTACAAAAACGAGAGCCTAATTGGATGAAAGGTTTGGTATTTGACCATTTATGGTTTGGGTTATCAATGTTGTTAAACGGCGAGGATACGATGAAAAATCGACCCATGTGTTTAAGAAAGCGGTAGATTTATGAGTCTAACTTCGAAATAATGAGTAGTTGAGAAAAAGCCAATACTTTTAACGAAATGAGACTAGTAATATTCATAATGAACTGTTGACAAGAAGTGGACAAAGTTAAACAGTTTATTGCAACCGGTTAGATCCTGGACTGGATAGGAATTGTATTTAAACTGACTTTGTATTCATAGTCTGGCGATTTTTGTGCCTATCTTAAAGAACCATGGTCTCCGAGATTCCTTTGTGGGCATGCTGCAGTTTCAGTCTGAAAATCACATTTGGCTCAAATGAAAAATATGGCTCCACATTGTAGTAGTTGAAACTGATGAGACAAGTTTGAGCATATTAATTGTCCTATTGATTGACTGACTGACTGACTGACTGACTGACTGATTGATTGATTGATTGATTGATTGATTGATTGATTGATTGATTGATTATTAACTGCAATGTGGATCCTTATTTCCGCCTGGACCAAATTTGAATTTCAGACAGTTTAAAATTGTAGCATGCTGCAATGGACCCTGGGTGACAATAACTCTTTAACACACTACAGTAAAGTTGCGTGTAAGCTACATGATCTTGGCAGTTGATGGAAGCACATACAGTAGATTGCTTCCGATCTTTATTCCGAAAATGAAATTCTTTTTGTTGGGAACTTTCGTTAAATTTGTAGATTTCAATCTAAATATAAAAGATAAACAGTTTCCTGATGCTGCGAGCTATGAACAATAGGAAAAGAATAAAGAAATGTGCTAATTGCTTTCGACAATTATAGGAAAAGAATAAAGAAATGTGCTAATTGCTTGTTGACAACAACTAATTAGTCCTGTTCAAAGTTCTTTGTACATATTGACGTCAACACATTCTAATACCAATATACCAATACGCTACAGATCTGACCGCTCTTGTAAATCATTAACGCTTCCTTGTTTAGCCATGAGCCTGCTCTATGTAAAGTTTTTCATAACACTCCACAGTCAGGCATTACTTTCAGATTTTATTTGTCTCAAAGCAGCTATCATATTTGTACCTAAATAATTGGGAAAATATTTAAAAAGATGAGCAGTTTGTTTACATGAGTTTTGTTTATTGAAAAAACTTTATTCTTTAAATCTAGCCTGCGGTCAGCTTCAGCAAATCTGCTTCAGTGGAGTGATAAAGCTGCTTGTAGGCTGCATAAACTTGATAGTACACATAAAGTACTTCATCAGAGCTATGATTATTTGAATTTTGCCCTCACTTTGGCCAACTTGTCTCAGTTAGCCAATCAGAACACGCTTATCGGTAAATGCTGCTCTCTAATTGGTAAGCCAAAATTGTGATGCAGTTGGCTGCCTCATCCTACAATCAAATTATGGATATTTTGTTTGGGGAAGAATAGGCCTTTTAGCTATTCTAAAAAAAGTGTCTGAATCGAACGATATTTTGATATAAATTTAAGAAATCTTTGAATAGGATAGAAGCTCTCACGCTTCTCAATCGAACCTATCATTTGAAAATGTACAAAAGTATCACTCGATTCATGGTCGTTTGTAGAACATCTGAAAGTCTGTGGTCTAATGTCGCTGTTGCCTGAGTCACGTTATACATTATAAGTGTTTAAGAGCACGTAGCATTTACAGTCTATAGATAAATCGCCAGGTACCTTTTCTAAATCTACCGTAACACTGTTCTTAATACCTATTTTACGTCCAGCATTTCCCCCTCCAGTCCCGCCCCTTGGTGACTTTCCTGTCAACCGTGTGTGCAATAAAAGTTGACAAATATGACAGGGAATTCTGAACTGAAATGGATTCCTGCAAACATATTCATGGTATGAAAACTTGTGATCATTGTTTAATTAATTACATTTTTTCTGGTTGTTATTTAGAATTGCTCATCTTATTTTTGAAACAGTGGGTCAGTTTCGCTGTTCATATATGCATTTAAGTAAACCAGAAAGTCAGCTATTTCAGGATACACTGCGAATATTTTATTGCAATTTTTTAGAATTTTTCTTTACGATATAAAACATGACGTGCTTCCACAGTTCATATTACGCAGAGATCTCAATGTTATCTTTTATACAACGAAAGAAAGTATAAGAAATTAAAAAGGTTATTAATTAATTTTGCGATGCGATTGCTGGTGTGCGCTCTTGCAAGTATAGTTCTATTGAGTATACACCTGCAGACCATCAACTTCAGGTTGTATATGAATGATCAAAAAAGAATCTTTTACGTTGAAAGCGCAACGGGTCTGGTGTCAGATGCAATTTGTATGGCAGTAATCGTAGTACAAAGAACTGTTTGCTACATATATTAGCTATATGCGATCATGGGATTATCAAAAAATAATATTTTTTCATTTATTTGAGTGTAAATACCTGCTAACTTCTAGCAGATTTGTTTAGAGATTCTGAATTGAATTGACGAAGGAGATAGATGCCGTTTATCGAGGCAAAGCTTTCATCCTTCTTTGCGTAGGAACTTTAAGGCCTTTAAAGGATTTATTTTCGAATGATATTAGATATGCATGAAGGTTTACAGAGGACACAGAGTATAAGTTATCAAGTAGAATCATTTGTTTTCGAAAGATATTCATGAGCATTTGCAGAAGACACAAAGCAAGTTATCCAGCAGAGTCATCAATTATTTGAAAGGGAGTTATGAATATCTTAAATTGTAATGTCGTATCTGCAGTCGCTTTGACTTTCCGAAGAGATGTTTGAATAAAACATTTGAATCAAGGTTAAAGTTGATCGATATGTTCGCGAATTCACATAGAAGAATCGAAAGATAATTACGAAGTTTATTTCATACTGCTAATTTGAAAAGTTTACATTTTAATGCTGCTTGTTTTTGTAAATAAATGCTGTGTGAAATTATTGTATTGCGAAACGGGATTGAATATGAAATGAGATGCATGTAGGAGGTATGATGTGATAAGGAAATAAAGAAGAGGCAAGATAAAGAAGTGTAAGGTTACAGCGAGGCGAGTATATGTCCTCTGGAAAGATTAGATTTGAAACCAAGTGAACTGATGTTATTTCTGATGCAAGAACAGTCTATTTGCGAGAAAGAGGTCTTCTGCATGGTTTAGAGTTGTTACGGATACAAACTACCCCCTTGTTACGGATACAATCTGGCTAAACTGGCTAGCACTACTGTTAGGAAAGACCCTTACAAGTAACTGTAATTAAATGGTTGAATGAAATGAATGAGAAAATAATGGTAATTATTATACCAAAGAACGTGGAACTCATGTCCAGTTTGACGAAAGGGAGAGAAATTCTGATGTTTTCATTATGGTACAGGTGCCATTGTTAGGCATTCTTTAGAGATCGAAATTTGATCAAATTGACGATGAAAGTGATTGGCTGTTGGACCACTATTTTGATTCAACGGAATGAGGAATAGTCGAGAAATGCACTTTGAAGAATGCACAGACGTAACAACAATTAACGATGCTTTTAGTATTATATTTTGGACTAGCTGTTTTCAATGCGTAATATCAACAGCTGTGGTATCTTGTGCGATTCTTTGGCAGCCAGCTCATCGAAAAAACCTGAAAATTATGCCAGAAAAAGCATTATGGTGCAAAGTTTTGCATCAAAATAACTCCACTTTGCTGAATATGATTAATACGAAGACTTAGAAGATTTATAAATACAGGAAGATATTGAACATGTTGAAGTTGGTTGGTTTCAAAGGAATAGCAACCCCGTTTGCTTTACTGTTGGCAGTTCTGTTTCATTTCGCTTTATCATTGCAATACAATATCAATACTTTTATATCAGAAGAAAATATGATTGGAAAAAAAGAAACGTTTAATTCATCTGAAGTCAAGTTACACAATTTAACAATCAAAACACAATTTATTACTTTAAAGAAGGATCTTGGATTGTCAGGAATCATACAGAAAGTGGATTCACTTGGAAAGAAAGTTAATGGTCAAATATATACATCGTATGTAGGACGAGGAGCAGAAATTATTAATGAAATTTATTCAATCAGGGGGGAAGACCTTTATTCATTTCATGCAAGCAGTTGTTCAATGGTAAGGCTTTAATCTCTTTAATTATGAAGTAAGTTATGATGTTAAATCAAAATTTGAGGTTTTCCCGATGGAAATTTATCAACAGATCATCCTGCCGTATGTTCTGAAAAGATGTACCTAAAGTTAATGGTTTTGCCGTATGGTTTAACAACCAGCAGGTTACAAATGAGAAACAGGAAAATTCATTTATAGGAACGATAAATTAGATAAACCACTGTAAACAGCAAAGAATCCATACGATGGATATTATTGGAGAGGGCGACTGATTGATAGGAAAAAGTATGACGCTCGAAAATACTTCTTCCTGAATACCAAAGCTATTATATTGAAAACTGTCTTGTTTAATTGGCGACATGTTCAATTAGATTCAATAATTTTGAGAATGTAAGGCTACCGTGGCTGATTTGGAAAATATGCCGCTATTTTCGAAAAACGCGGCAAAAATTACGGTGAAATGTGCGGCCGCATGTTATAAAACGCGGCCCCATATTGTAACATGTGGCCGCATGTTTTACCGTGATTTTAGCCGCGTTTTTGTAAAAATGCGGCCGCACTTTTCAACGAAGAATTTGTCCCTCGTGGTCTGCAAAGTACCTCAGAGAAGGTATTTCCTTGTGTTGTGCAGTCAGTAATTTATAGAATGCGTTCTATGGAGCTGTGTCTTTTTAAAGGAATATATAAAGCCTGAGAGCAGACAAAGCATTTGTGAAAGGGAGGGAACCCCTGCCTGATGTTTGATAAGACATAATTTTGATGTCATTGCCTTGCTAAATTAACCGAGTACGTTTGTTCATTGTTTCCATAGAAGGGGGACATATGCATATTTCTGCCTGGAAATCTTAAAGACGTCTGACAGAAATCATGGCGTTGTTTGCAAGCAATCTCTTAAGTCCTGCAGAAGTAATTTTCTGCTCATAGAAATTTTGTATCATACTGATCACTGAAGGTCCCATTCGGCTACACCCGTCAGCTTTTATCTATGCATTTGATTGGGATTGTGAAGTTTAGTACATTTCAAAATTTGGCCAAAGAACTGCGTGTAGCATTTCTGCAAGCAGTTTAAGATTCCCGGCGGGTAACTGAAAATTGGATCGACAAAACTCGGCAAAATTGGCGGTAAAGTATGCGGCCACACATTGTAAAATGTGGCCGCACATTATATGATGCGGCCGCACTTTATGATATGTTGCCGCACATTTCACCGCCATTTTTGCCGTATCTTATATGCCCCAACTTGATGAAATACCGACCACATGTATAAACTGCGGACTAAAACTACAAACTATTAAGATTATATATGCGGCCGCATCTTGCAACGTGCGGCCGCATGTTACAATGTGCGTCTGCGTTTTATAACGTGCGGCCGCACATTTCACCGCAATTTTTTGCCGCGTTTTTCGAAAATAGCGGCATATTTTCCAAATCAGCCACGGTAGAAGGCCCCTAAATATCTTTTTTATACCAGGGGGAAGACTTTGCATCATCTTCAATTCTCAAGAGGATAGCACGTGCTAAAATGTGTTGAAGTCATTGCCGTAAGGTAGGATGTTAGGGAAATTTGGTCGCAATGTTGGGACGCTTTTAAGGATTCTCGCAGGGAGTTTCTCCGGAAAAGCCATTTTTTAGGTTATAATGAACTTATTTTCATTTCAGGTTTTTGATAAAAGCATTCTATTACACAAAGGTTGTGAGAAGTATATGCTAGTGTACGCAGAAGCCATTAAAGCATTGATGTACATCGTGCTCGACGATCCTATCCTTATAGTAACTGACAAAGATCCTTGTTCCATTCAATTCTCCAAAATATTACGCAGAACCTTGAAAGGAAATGTTGCAAAAGATGGAAAAATCTATGAAATTGCAGTTGATCAACATACACAGCTTACATCAGATTTTTATGAAATTTTATATACAGTTACAACGAAATTTGCAAAGACAATCATATTATTGTGCAATGAAGTAGTTCGGGAACTTTTGTTCAGATATGCATATAATGTTGCATTCTTGCGATCAAGCAAAATTTGGATTACTATAGGCTCACCACCTCAAATTGATGACGTCATTGCGCCTTCGCAGCTACTGAATTTGAAGTATCAAGGCAAGATTGATGAAAATTTGATGCCAGCAATAAGTTTGAAAGTTGCAAGAGATGTCAATACGAGACTGGTTGCTTCTCTTGAAAAAGATGACAAGATTCTTTCACAACTGTAAGTAAAAGTATCTGTCGTCTCTCAGCTTCTTTGAGTTGCCTGCATTTGCAATTTTCATAGAATTGTGATTAAAGGGGCTGGGTTACAAAATGGCGAACAAACCTGCAGTCTCGATTGCTTGCTTCATTTATCTTGGTTGAAAGTTGATGCAGAGAGGTTGGACGAAAAGTACTAGGGTACATTTGAACACACGCTTCTAGTTATTACTTTACGAAAGTTTTTCAGTAGCCTATGTACCAGACCCCATTATGACAAAGTAAGTGTATTAACATTTTTTATTTTTCTTGACTCTGGTACATAAGCTATTATTTCTGTGGATGGGTTGAATGCACTAGATCTGTTTATACTCGTACAGTACACTTCATAAGGTATCATTCTTTCAAAGTCAGAAAAATCAAAGAACAAAACGCTGACCGCTTTCCTCGTTATTTTTCAAATGCATGGATGTATTTTTGACTAGACTAGCTACCTCAGTCCCAGGTTCCGCATCGTTCATTAAATTGGATGACAGCACTACACTTATCAGTTTATCAAGGAGTGCAACTACGACATGTAATCAGTCATTGAAATATAGCAATGAAATCCCTGACTTCTGTCTAATGTCCGGTCCAACATTTTTATCTTCAGCTAACAGTCGTTATTTCTTTCAGGGATGCCACCAGTTTTATTGGGCAAAGTTCGAACGCATTGAAAGAGGTCAGTTGCAAAACTCGCGATCTGAAGTCACGGACAGTTGTTGTTTCAAAAAGGAAAACCAAATTTAATTGGACACCTTCATATTATTGGACGCAAGAAAACAAAATGATTGTATTATCTGAAAAAGAGAACAAATTATGGTTCTCTAGATCTGTGACACACAAGGCAAGCGTAAAAGCGACAACAATTTTAGAAGAACCATTTGTTTCATTGGCACATGATAATTACGATGAAACATTAGAGAGTTGCTGCAAAGGGATCAAATGTAAGGTACCAAATAATATTCAAAATCATACACATTGGACTTATTCTTGCTGTGTTGGATATTCCATGGATATTTTAGAGAAACTGCAGACTGATCTTCGACTTAAAGTTGATCTGCACGTAGTGAAGGATGGATTTTATGGAAGTCTATTCAATGGCACGTGGAATGGAATGATTGGAGAGCTGATAAAAGGAGAGGCAGACCTCCTTATGGCTCCAATTACAACGACAACGAAAAGATCTTACTTCGTTGAGTTTGGTGAAATATACATGGAAATAACTCTTGTCATCGTACTACCTACAAAACAATCAAACAATCTGCAGTTTTTGAATTTCGGATTCATTCAAAGCGTTTCAAGTGATCTTTTACTTGGTTTGTTAGGTGCATTTATTTTTGGCACCATTTGGCTTTACTGCCTTGAGAACAGATTGATGATCAATAAACATGACAACTATAATTATCGCTTCAAAGAATGCTTTACATATTTCTCTGGTATAACTTTTCAAAGAGATTTAGGTGGCAAGAATCCGACACGTAGTGCCGCAAGGATCACGGCTATCATCTTTGCTTTTGCCATGGTTTGTATCATGACGTCATACAGTGCGAAACTGACAGCTGAAAAAGTCACAAATGAGGAACATGAGTCATTTTTGGGGATGACAGACAGAAGAGTATTTGTTTTCGCTTTTTATAGTTTCTTTCCACTTGGAAATAATTTCGTATAACGCTCTTTAGTAAATTTGTTAAAAGCCACTAAAGTCTGACGATGCTACTATCCCCTATCATTTCTGATTTGGAATTGATCAAGCAAATTTCGGAGATTATTGTTGTGTCATTCCTACAGGAAAGTAATTACAAAATTAAAGAGCCATTGTTACCCAGGATCCTTTGCAGGCACGCTGCAGTTTCAGACTGTCTGAAATCAAATTTGGCCTAAGCAGAAAATATGAATCTTCACTGCACTCGTTGAACTGATAGGAATAGTCAAATGCAAGCAAAACAAAGAAAGCAAAATTTCAATCAGTATTCAAATGGTTGAATACTCTCGAGATCATCAAATACAATGGAATACAATAGGCTATATTTAGATTGCCCAGGCCCGTAACTTAAATCGCCTTATATCCCCGTCATCTTGGCATATAAAAGCCTTTGCTAAAATAGCTGTGCAAAGATAATGGGCAGTGACACGTGCCGCACCATATTTGGGTAACTCATCGAAGTCAACAGGAAATACCGATATGTGATTGGCTAGAGTTTGACCACAAGTGGCTTACATTCCCTGTAAGGCTTCAAATTATATTGTGTAGGAAAACAGGAAGCAAAGAAGCAAGAAGGAATACTGTTTTGTAAAATGCTATCATTTTTATTTCAGATGACTCATCCAACAAATGATTTTAAATTTGCAACAGTCAAGAGCTCAAGCATGGAAGATTATTTTCGATTTTCAGAAGATCCCACTGTACGAAATATGCACTTTTTCATGAAAGATTTTAATGTGAAGAGCAGCGATATTGGAATTAAAAAGCTGTTGAACGGGTAAGTGAAAGATTTATTAATTTTTTCATTTAAAACAAATGCAGACTTCTTCATCCCTTAATTACAATGTTGTTATCTGTCTCGATCAGATAAAAAGTGCATCAGAAATGTTACTTGTCTTTGCATATGGAAGGAAGGCAGATTAAAAAGGTGCGGTGTTTATGATATTGATTGAAAGAATAATGGTTAAGGCATTGTGAGAATGGAATCAATTATTCAAGACATGAAATTATAGAGCTTGAGATGAAACAGAAACGATCACTGTAAATTTTGTTGCTGCTTAGAAAATATTCCCAAGACGACTGATTTAATATAAACATTCTTCGTACAGCTGCCATTCATATTTGCAAATAAGGAGGGCTGGGTTTTGTTCATTCACCGCTAATGGATCCTTTATTTCTATTGGACAAAATGCTAGGATTAAAATTGCCCCAGGGGGCTAGAGTTGCTCATTACACCAATATAGATTTTATGTTTGATATTATTATTTTTAGTTGGAAGTATTTTTTTCCTGATATTTCTTCAGGTACTTGTGCTCCCATGTACATTTTTCATAGGAATGGAACTCCCTGTATGAGACCAAGTGAGACCTGACGGTGTATATTTCATTTAAATTACTACCGGGTGAGTCATAAAAAAGTTTACCCGTTTGGCGAGCTGTGGAATAATATGTATGCGGCTGATATTCAAGACTATGCGGTTATTAAACGATTACGAGGTCCATGCTGGAAAATATTTGGATCGCAGTTTGACGTACGGACCGAACGCAGTGAGGTCCGTACAATGAACTAAGGTCCAAATATTTTCCAGCATGGATCGAGTAATCGTTTAATAAAGGCTTTATTATATTGCAGAACCTTTTGAGAACGTTGTTTATAGTATCGTACTTTTCTGTTTTGTCCTTGATCTTGTGCATCACTGTAGTTGCTCGTTGCGACGTTAACTACATTGGCATTTTCTTCGTGTATAATTGCAAGCTCGTCTTCAAAGTTTGCAGAAAAGAAATCTTTGATGGATAAGCTAAACGTTGGCTGACACTTCTTGCGGCCTAAGCCTACACAAGAAGCTCCTCCCTTGTTGTTGATTTTTAAGGCAACGCCCGGTCCAATACGACTTCGAACGAAAAAAAGGCTTTTACGGACCGATCAAGAACCAATCAAATTGCTGCGTTGCCGGTCCGAGGAGCCGTATTTTCGAACACCATATAATAATGAAACGTTAAGCTATCATGCAAAGACTAACTTAGATCAGAAAATTTTGTTTGGTAAAATTACTCCTCTCTAAGACCCAAAAATTAGAAAAATGTCTGTAAAGGGCATGTATGGGAACGAGAATTCCACGTTCCATTCTGGTCCTTGATTTACTTGCCATTGAAATAAAAATTCTATTTCTGAAACTGACAATTGTAGTGAACTTAAATTTCCATGCCAAATAGATCATGGACCAGAATGGAACGTAGAATTCTCGATTCTCATACAAATCCCTTTCAGGCATTTTTCCAATTTTTGTTCTTGAAGATGAGTAATTTTACCAAAGAAAATTTGTTCATCTAAGTTGGCCTTTGAATGGTAGATTAACATTTTAGTTTTTAATATCGGCCACTTCCTTTTTATTTCACAGCCCGCCAAACTGGTAAATTTTTTTTGACTCACTTGGTATAGTCGTATTTTTTAAAGAATCGTTTGCATTGATTTAATTTAGACCAATTGTTTACAAGCTGGGGTAGCTGGGAATATAAACAACAGAGTTAAGGCCACAGTGACAGCTATGCTTGATCGTTTTAAAAAATAACTGAAAATGCATTTAAAGAGCTAGACACAACTCCCTGGAAAAACAGCAATTATTAAAGGACAAGTCCGGGGTTGATATGATTGATGATAAAATACAAGATAATACTGCTATGAATGATGTAGGATACCTTTTTCCATTATTTTCACCTTCTCCTTGTGAAATTACGTATTCAAATAAGCAATTTAAGCGAAGTGACATCATATCGCGCAAACGAAAATGAGGCTGTGCGATTGTTTTTCGCCTCTTAATCGCTGCTAGCCTCTTTAAGTGCTCTTTATCCATTACTCATGCATTGAAAATGGCACGACAACACGATAAAGAGGCTTGCAACGATAAAGAGTCACACAGCCTCGCTTTCTTTTGCGCAATATGACGTCACTTCGCTCAAATTGCTTATTTGAATACGAAATTTCACAATGAGGAGGCAAGAAATAGTGGAAAAAGTATCATACATCATTCATAGCAGTATTATCTTGTATTTTATCATCAAGCATACCAACCCCGGACTTGTCCTTTAAGTTTAATAGGGTTGTGAATTTCTATTCTTAAGGGTTTCATTATTGTGAATAGATGTTATATATTTTGATTTGGTGAAGGGTTAACTTGTGTATAAATAATATAAAACATGAAAATGAAAAAATTGAAGATTCCTTAAAGTCATTGTCGCTCTTAGTTTTTGTTTGTTGCTGTTTCCATGAATACAAAATTGCCAAGATAGTCTCCCCCAGTCTCCCCACGTTCTTGGCTAACGTTGTGTTGCTACCATTATCAACTGATCTTTCATCAGGTTTCTACCAGGTCAGGGGGCAGCCCTGGAGGGTCTACGTTCGAGGAAAGCAACAGGGGTGTGCCTGCCATGAGAAAAATGTCGGATTCTGTCCTGGAACAAAATATTGGGGAGCACAATACTGGTGCTGGAATAAGATACATCAGAATGGCTATTTTCGTTGTTTTCTAGTGTCTTCCTGAAATGTTTGACCTTTCCTGAAAAATTTTTTTAATTGACATACCTGTCCTGGAAGCTAGATGCGAAGATATAATGATCCTGCCTTTGGAATTTTGGTCACTGAAGTCTATATCCCACAGATATACCCCATCGGCAGGCTTATCCCCGGATGCTTGATCTATTAAATAGACCGCCGGGGGGTTGTAGACTTGATAAGGTAGCTTTGATTACCATGTACTTCTTTCAGGGAGCTACAAGCATTCATCTCTGAACATCCTTTAGCCGAATACTACGTTTCAAAAGAAAGAAACTGCAGACTTCGAATTGTTAAAACAAAAGGGAAAGCAAGTTGGAGTGTGGTATTTCCAAAAGGATCTCCATGGAACCATTTAGTATCAAACAAAATCATGCAATATAAAGAACAAGGCTTTATTGGTCAGCTGAATGCAAGATGGCTAAGGAGTTCTTGCTTAATAGCTAAATCTGAAACACCAACGATAGAAGCATTTAAGATTGAGAATTTTGGTGGATTGATAATAATCTTACTGGGAACGTTTGCAGTTTCATCCGTTATTTTGCTATTAGAAACTGTTCTTTGCAAGTATTGGACTCACAGTTACTCGATAAATGATTCAAATGCTGAAAAGAATGAGAATGAGAACGAAGTTTATGGTCAGACGGAACACAATGGAGGCATGGGACATAATGGACACACAGAACATAATGGAAATATCTGTGGAAAAGACGTTATTCGACATGAAAATATTTGACTAACGTAGAGAGCACGAAGAGAATCAAGATTTTTGACAAAACTTGTTTTAACTAACAACAATCTCTTACAGTACTGTATAGTATCCAAGTGCCATACACAAAGAACTGTCAGAAAAAAACATGAGTTAGTGCGTTTATTTCTGACTAATTTGATAGTGTCTCCAGTAACTAATTTCAATTCTAACCATTTATGTATATGACTGGAATGGCTTAACTGTTTACATCTCTTGGTTTTTTCAGCTGTTTTATACAACAACATGGAATATGAATATCAGTTGAATCGAGTTGAATGAATATGTTTCACTTATTCTCATCACTTGCCTCGTTATCCGTTTGTTCGCTGGTGCTAAAATGTTAACTCACCTTTTAACAGTTAATTTAAATTTGATTTTTAAATATTTATAAAGGTAACAATATTTCAGTTAGAAATAACTGTTTACAAATTAACCTATTAAAAACCCTAATTAAAAATAATCCTACATATGCAATATTTAGTAATAACGTAAGCGAGTTAGCATAACAAAAACGCAAAAGAAAATTAAAATGTAGCTATCGAATAGATCTTTTAAAAGTTGTCAAGGAGGGTTCCAATTTAGTTTCCCTGCTAAGTTCATTCCATAATTTTGCTTCATGATAAGAAAAAGCTTTTTTTTGACCTGTAGATGTTCTTAACAGAGGTATTTGCAAATTTGTTTTGGTAGAGCAATGGTTAAGATAACTACCCTTTGAGCACTTCGTAAAAAGTTCTCTTAAGTAATGAGGAGCAAGTTTCAGTTTGTCAACACTTCATGAATAAACTTATTCCGCAAAGAATTGGCTTGTAGAAATGGCTCGTCTATCTCTGAAGTCTGTCTCTAGATGTCATCTGAGATTTGCAATAACGCAAAATTACTCCTTCCAATTTCCAAACCCTTTAGTTATCATTATTCGCAGGCATTTTCATGTGGGATCTAATTTGAGACCGACTGTAGGTTTTATCTTCATTTTCGTTTTTTTATTAGCTATTTAACCACGGTAGCTCCGTCAGTCTGTAGAGACTGCTTTACATGCAGGTGCAAAATGATTATACAGTAAAAACCCAATTTACAGATGAACTTATCTAAATTAGCTAACAATGAATAAGCCAAAAAGAAAAAGAAAAAAGAAAGGTATGCTCACTATGACAAGATAGACTTTGTGGCTATGTTCATCATAAAGACCTCAGGTTGCGCCGAAGTTGCTGCGAAGTAGTGGAATCTTTATATGTGACGTCATCGCAGGTAGTATCGCACCAGACAGAGGCCATTCCAAGGTGTTTCAAATTTAGGCCCATTTCATGTGCACGTTGCAAAGAATGCCAGAGAAAGGAAAATTTACGATTCTTTACGGCTCTCAAACTGGCCAAGCCAAAGCAATTGCTGAAGAGATTCATCAAAGATGTACAGATCATAATTTAACAGCATCAATATTCTGTCTAAGCCTCACTGAGAAGAAGGTAAGCAAGGGAAAGAAAGAATGAATTGTGTGTGGTGTGGTGGTATGGTTGGTGGTCTGGATCAAGCAAGGGCAGGGGAACTAGCCTGCGTGCAGACTCTGTTAGAAAAATTGAAAAGAGGGAAAAAAGCTCCCGTTCCTGTCCTGTCCTGTCCAAGAGTCTGCACGCAGGCTACAGGGGATGAAACAAAGAAACATCTTATTATGCAACAACAACCCCGAATGGGCTAATAGATATCAGTGTATATTGGCTAGGGCAAAATAGGCAGGCATTGATCGTTCAATAGATTAGATTTCCTTTTCATGAGGCTAAAAATGTATAACATCAACAAACAAAAAGCTTGTTAAATCTCAGTTGCAATTATGAACTCAGAATTCGAAAATAGCATGAAGCATGAAATGAATAAGTTGTTTCCAAAACAAACAGGAAGATAGTCAAGGTGAAGGTGAAGTTGCGTTTTTCAGCGCCAAGCGCTGGGATCGCAGAAATAGAGCAGATCTAATCGAGTCCGCGACCCCTTGTCATGACGCTCAAGTGGTGGGGTCCTACCGGGTATCGAACCCACTCCGCCTGACTGTTCTGGCTGCAAAGTCAGAGGATTGCACCACTGCGCCACAACACCTTCAATCACTTTCTCACAAGTCACTTTCTCTTTCTCACTTTCTTAGACCCCCCTAGCCCCCCCCTGAGGTAGTACTCTATGCTATAGTTGTTAGGTTAAAAAATCTTTCAAGAAATCAAATATGTGGGGTCCGTGAATAACATCATATAACCATAATTCAACATTTTGGATGAAGTCGTGGTTTTTAGCACCAATCGCTCTGATTACAGAAGTAGAGAAGACCTGATCGAGTCTGTGACCCCTTGTCATGATGCTCAAGTGGTAGGGCTCTATCTGGGATTGAGCCATGTTCACCTGACTGTTCTGGCTGCATAATCAAAGGATTACACCACTGATCCTCTACAATGAAGTTCCTTTCCATACATAGTTTTTAAGAAGATGGACTTACTTTCTGCCATTGTTTCAGAAATTCTATGAAAATTTATGAAAATTCTTTGATGTATAAAACAAAATCTAATGTTCTTTTTTTCATTGGCAGTTTTGTATAAATGAAGAAAGCTGTGTTGTTTTTGTTGTTTCAACAACTGGTGATGGTGAACCACCTGATACTGTGAGAAAATTTTACAGAAGGATAAACAAGAAAACACTTCAAAATGATTATCTGAAAAAGCTAAACTTTGGATTCCTTGGTATGTTTAACTCATGTAGATTGAATTATATACATAACGATCAAAAGATGCTTGTATAGACTTTGAGCTGTCCTATCCAGGGGGGGGGGGGGTACTTAGTTTTTTTGTCCTACTGTGATGTGCCTTTTTAAGGGTATCGTTTTCGCCAATTTTTTCTACCACATGGTATCAAAATAAGGCAATTTTTCTAGAGCAGGTTGTCGAAACATGTCAAAAGGGGATATTTTGTTAGATTGGGTCATTTTTCAGTCAAATTTCCATGTTTTGGAGTATGCTTTTCACCAATTTTTTCTAGAATCAGGTATCCTTATGAGCAAAAACATTTGTAGCGAGGTAAAAAAAGATTTTCGTGAGCACACCCCATACAAATTTAATTCAAGTACCCCTGTGCTCTTGGGGCAAGACTAGTATCATACAAACTGTTTTTGCATTTAATGCTATCTTCACTTTTCTATAATGCCAAGATTTTAGTAACTTCTAATTCCTTGTTTCTAATATCTAGCACTTGGAGACAGCAACTATACGAATTTCTGCAATTGTGGTAAAAGTATTGAAAAACGATTGCTTGAACTTGGAGCAAAACCATTTTATGGCAGTGGATACGCTGATGATGCAGTTGGGTAAGTATTTGCAATTTCATCCAAAAGTACCAAAATTTCTTTCCCAAGAGTCTTTCTGAGCTGTTAGAGTCTGTCTGATATTGGATGTCATCTGAAAATACCAGTGAATAACAAATTGAAGAGTGTTGCATGAGTAATGTTGAGTTATTGCAAATATCGCAAGACATCAAATTTGAGGCAGACTTTAGTAAGTTATATGATTTTAAATTCAATTGAAATAAAAATCTCACACAGTGCTCTTTTGGAGGAACTGAGTTGATTTTACCTTCATATATTCCTCAAATTTCAGATCAATTAACTTCTCTTCACATGAAAAAAGGATTTGTAGAAAGAGTTGCTCTGCAATCAGGATTATATCTCAGTTAATAATTGATTTTATGATTTGTTTTCTAAAATCAATGCATTTTGACTGAATGATGGGATCTTCAAAACTTTATTATTCATCAAGTAATACTTGGTTTTACATTTGTCTGCTTATCATTCATTCCCCCAAAACTTAAAATCATGCTACACTTTTGAAATTATTTGATTACAAAGTTTATTAGCTAAATTTTCATCTGCAGGCTTGAAGTGGTTGTAGAGCCTTGGATTGATGGATTATGGCCAATGATCTGGAAACATCTTGGAATTTCACCAGCACATAAAGGATCTGAAATTGACAAAGAAAATAGCAAAGAAAACATTGGTCAAGAGAACGCAGTCTGTCTCATAATGGAAAACAGAAGTCTAAGTGATGATACTGAGAATACTCTAGTGAAGAATATTGTGAATGTATCTTCACCAGACGAAAGTGAGGCTACCTCTGAAAAGAAGACTATATGGAGTATCCCCTCTCAAGAACTTGATGGGAAAGGTAGAGAATTATCAGAAAAATATTTTTATATATTAATTGTTGACGATAGCAACTATATGCCATAATATCTGCAGGCTTTCCTGCTCAAACCAACCATAATGAATCATAAATTATATAGATCTTTCACATTTACAGTCCTTTTCGGGAATCAAACAACACGCGTGCGGCAAAACACACAGGCAAATTCATTTGTGCGTGTGGTTCGCACACGGGAGAACATCTATCTGTTATCACGGTCCTCTTACCTGGAACAATCTACCTGAATCAGTTAAAACATTAAGTACTCCAGAATTAAAGAAAAGATTAAAATTTTGTGAACTAGAGAAAATTCACTGTGGAAAGGAAGCATCAATTGGAACTAACAAGAAAGAGGATTTTATTTATTTTTAGGAACTTATTTTAACAATTGTAATTAGCTCGTTTTTACTTTAATTATTTAGAAAACTTTAATTTGCAGGTCCACATCAGCACTTCTGTGCTGCTAACTATCACCTGCTTTAACAAATAAAGCTATGTATGTATGTATGTATGTATGTATGTATGTATGTATGTATGTATGTATGTACACGTGTTTATTCAAGACGGTAATTAAGAAGTGACACAAAAATAGGTCTTCGAGTTTCCCTCTACTGATAACGATAATCACACTACCTATAAAATGAATATCATCGTTCATATGTTTATGTGTCAATGAACTTTTTGTTTGTAAAGGACTACTCCGCAGTTTCTTTGTCGGTAAACTCAGACTTGTCAGTGTCTGATTCATCCGAACTAACAATGTCAACAGGACAAATCTTTGTATCGATAATAACAATTACCTTTGCTCTATAAGCAGTAGGTGTCGCAATTATTTCATATTGTTGGAATTGCCACTTGGGATTTTGTTCAATGGGTTATGGGATTTGTCAGTAATCATGGTTTATTGAAGCACATGCTTTGACATTGCATGTATCAAACATCAAAGTACCACCTTACTTAGTAAGCAAAATAACACTTTGCCCGTGTAATGAAAAGCACTCCTGACGCCATTTGCGTGTGTACCTACGTGTGCATATGCGACCGCACGCGTCAAACGAAAAGGCCTGCACTTACCATAGCAACTTACTCAGTTCCTGGGGTTGATTTTTGGGATTTTTTGATGGAAGAATTTTGTTATGTATATGCTTACTTGTCAACTGCAGTGACAAGATTTATCATGGGAATTGAATGTTGAAGACTCCATGATATAAGCAATTAGATGTTGTATTTTCTGCATTCATTAGTTAGTTATAAATATCTCATTTAAGATTCCAGCTTAAGACTAAGAAGCTATTTGTGGTTTTATTGCTGTTTCACTCATTTTGCAGCTTTAAAGATTCCACTTTGCCCACCTCCATTCCTGGAAATTCAATTCAACAAAAAACTTGAGATTGTAAGTAACATACAGTACTAATTTTTTCATGAAAGAATACACAAATTCATAAGAATTATTTCTAATTTATAACAAATCTTGATGATTTATAAGAATTCTTTATGATTAATAAGAATATGTAGAGATGAAGTATGTGGTAAAAATATTGTGCAAAACATACAGCAAAGATTCTTGAAAATATTGACCAAGCAACCTTTAAGCAGTTTTACTCCAGTGAAGCCCTGGGGATGCATTAAAAATTTAATGAGCTATTATCATAATGTTTATTGATTTATCATTTTAGAATTTGGAAGATGAACCTTTACACAACAATGCCCCTTTCCAAGCTGCCATATCTGATATAAAGATGGCAAGAATAATCAAGGCAGAGAAATTAACAAGAGATGATGCTATAAAAACTGCCCTGGAGTTAGAAATAGACATCAGGGTACGTTTCACTTGCTAGATATCAAGCTATTTGTACTGTGACTGATTTAGGTTACGCATTTTGATTTATCAGAGATGAATTTTCAGGATGACAATGCACCGTTTATTGAACGAATCAAACTCATTACCCCCAATCCCAATCTTCTTGCCAACGGTATTTTAGACTTGACTTCATATTGTTTGTTTTCAAAGTTCCCAATTTTCGTGTTTAGACTTTGGACATTCGATTTGCTTACTTCTTGCTTTTTGTTATCCTTTTTGTTTTGTTATCCTTGTTATACTTCTTGCTTTTTGTTATCTTTTTGTTTTGTTATTTTTGTTATCGTAGTGAATGGAAAAAATCTTATAATTACAATCTTACATCTCTTATATTTTCAGTATTATATATTTTCTTGGTTAAGTTTTACTTGTTTTATTCATCTCGAGTTAGCTTAAAAGGGCTCTGTTGCCAAAATGTAAAACAATTGTAAGAAAGAGACCTGAGTGTTTGGTTTGTTCCTCTGTGAATTAAAAAGATTTATATTCAAAGTAATGCTTTCATCTTTGAAAAACAGATGAAAAGGCTGCGTAGTATTGCCAATCAAAAAGCTGCAAAATCAATCTTTTCGACCAAAATTTGGAGACAGTGCTCTTTGACTTGCTTCGCAATAAGATAAACTTGTCGTTTGATAATTCGATTTTGTTTCCATAGGATTTGAAAGTTGAGTATGAGCCAGGAGATTCCTTTGGAATTGTTTGTCCAAATGAAAAGCAGCGAGTGGAAGAGTTACTGATAAGGTGATTATACTCAAGTTTTGATTACTTTATTTCCTTGGACTTAAAACCACAGAAAAAATCATCCTTAAAAGTTCTTGCATCTTGAACAAGATTTCACGGCTTCTTTTCTAGGGAATTTAGCTGTGTTTGATAAAATGTAATCTAGTGATCTAATTTAATCTAATCTAACTTGATCAAATCTAATTTAATCTAACCTAATTACCTACAGTGACGACTTACACCTTGAAGTATTCGCAACTATTGATTTTTGTTTCTCTCAGACTTGGTGTCATGGAGAAAGCTGATGTTCCATTTACATTAGAAATCCTGGAAAATTCTTCGAAAAAGGGTTAGTA
Source organism: Aurelia coerulea (assembly GCA_039566865.1). Lineage (NCBI taxonomy): Eukaryota > Metazoa > Cnidaria > Scyphozoa > Semaeostomeae > Ulmaridae > Aurelia > Aurelia coerulea. The sequence goes on along the minus strand of CM076944.1, from coordinate 822,377 downwards.
GCAAATTTATTATGAAAATCTACGAAAATAACGCCATCATCATTATCATCATCATCATCATCATCATCATTGATATATTCATAAAGTAGGCTAAGCAAAAGCATTAGCTAAAATTACTGCTAATTCAGGCCTGCGTCAGGGAATACTGCCTCCACCTCATCCTTTGCTAACTCAAATATTATTCCAATTTTTGAGGGTCACAATTATCATTCCTTCGTGAAGTGTAGAGTAGCCCTTGTAGGAAAGCTTCAAGAATGGTGTCAGAGTTAACTTGTAATTAAAGCAATAATCATAAATTCTGCAAGATGACATAAAATGCTGTTTTCGTTATTGGAATTTATTGGTTAAACATCTCGACCCTATTAAAATGTTCTACTTGTAATCCAGGGACCATTTTCTCAATGCAGAAAACACTTAGATATATAGGTAATGATAGGCACAAATTAGAAAATGCAAAGAATCGTTTCACCTTGCTAAAAACTACTTTTAAAGGCGGTAATATCGTTTGTTATAGATCCTGCTTTGCCCTGTTATATAGCGAAGACATCAACACTTCGGCATATATTTACAACATGCATTGACATCAAAGCAGTGCCCAAAAAGGTATTTATTTCTTTATATATCACTTTCTTGTTTAGGACGCTCAGGGTGGTCATCCTCGATGGGAGCATTTTAAAGAGAAGTTCTCAGTACATTTAGATATGGTTCTTCTATATTAAGTTGAAAAGTTAGTTGAAAACGATAGCAGATTTCGCTTGTTGTCCTTCATTACTTTAACAGAATAAATTGTCTACTGGTATTTACTTTTGTTTTGTAGGCGCTACTTCGTATGCTGGTTGATCACACTACAGATTCACAAGAGAAGCGACGACTGCAGGAACTATGTAGTGGTCAAGGTAATAGTTGTCTTAGCGTTTAATAAAGACTTTAGTGAATGATATGTTTGTAAATGAATTGAATGCTACCGGGTGCCCCTAAAAGTACTCCTGTTTAAAAAATCACCAAAAATTGATTATCAAACCTTTGATAAAATTTTCTTTTTGACGTGTTTTGTCAAAGATCCAAAAGTATTCATAGATAATAAAATGTTTGCTTTTGATTCAGTAAGGTAGAAAAATTACAAGTTGAGAAACCTTATTTTGAGCTATAGTTTTTAAGCAAAATACTCAATCTTGCCTAACTAAGAGTCCAAATTTTCAGATTTTTTATCATGATTTAAGTCTCTAATGAAAGTACGCATTTCGTTCTGTAATTTATGATCAAACTAGAAGCTTTACGCGCGCCACAAAGAAATTGATCTGGCAATCATCAGTGCTTTTTTGCAGTATGATTCAAAACCAGGTAGCCCTAAAAAGAGCTAAATTTGCTAATTTTAAAACCAATTATAAGATCAGCTATATCTTGGAAAATGATTTGGTCTTTGATCTACTTGACAAGAAAAGAAAATTGAAGATCGGCCGTGTAATCAAATTTGGTGATTTTTCAAACGGGAGTACTTTTTTGGGACATCCCGTATTTCATAGAATCCTACCGTTTGTGAGTTATTTTAAGAACGAGAGCCAACGACCTTCTATCTGCCATATTTCTCTATTCGTACTGCGTCGTACAAAATAATTTTGTTGACTGAGGCATACAACAGACAGCTTGAACTGCTAAGAGTTTATAAGTCGCTCTTTTCAAGAGATGTGCAAACACAGTTGTCAGCAAAATTCCGCTTACGATTTCCTGTTTAGATGCCAGCATCGGTCTTGATAATTTACAAATGTCTTGATCCATTGACTTGGAGAGGTTTTTGGGTGAAAAGTATAAAGAAAAGACTTAGAATCTTAGATTGCTGACGTACATTAACAATGTTAAATTTTATTGATTTTAAAATCACTTAAGGATCAATATTGTTGGCGTATGCTTGGTCATAGTTTGAGAAGTGATGCAAATACAGCAGCTAAATTTGCAATTACATTCGCTGTTGAGTCTGATAAGCGTTTAATTGGACGCATTGGAAGACCAAGGAGTAACTTGTTCACACTAATAAAGAATTATTTGAATCAGCGAAATCTAAAAATAAATAGCATTGCAGAACTCAATGAAGTCAGAGATATAGTCAGATGTAGAGAGCGCTGGAAGAACCTGTTATAACTACAGATTACATTTTTAAGGTATCTGTAAAGATCATTCTAAATGTGTGCTCCTGTATATAATAAGGATCAACTTTTTACGAATTTCAATGCAGTGCTGCAACCAAAGACATGCAGCTAATTTATGACATCGATATTGTTCAAATTAAGCCAATTTTAAAAACTGTCTCTACGTATTTTTCTGAACTTCATTTTCAGGGGCTAAAGAATATTCAAAGTTCATTCGTGAGCCGTATACTGGTGTAATGGATGTTCTAAAAGCATTCCCATCTTGTCAGCCACCAGTTGAAAGGTTTATAGGTATGTCTATAATCCGTTATATGTCATCGTTCTTTGCATTCTAATGCTAAGCCACTTGGCATTTTTAAGACCACCACATTTAAGTTACTTTGGTTTGCAATGCAATTCGATAAACTTGAGAATGACTGATGTGGGGACATAGAAACTCATATGTGTTTGTCCGTCAAATCTCCAGTCTACTTACGAAAATCTTTACTGTGTTCAGATTCTTTGCTAAGTAGCTCCAAATATTATGTAAGGCATGTTTTTGATAGCTCAGGAATGTTTTGTAACTTTGTTTGTTTCTTTTTTAATTCATGCATTGTATGTCAACTTTTTTCCTTTTTCGATGGAACTTTTCTTGCCTCAAGCTTGAAATGACAAAAATTTGGCGATTTATGAAGCAGATTTTTATATATATTTAAGTCTCATCAGACCGAAACCTAGCCATACAAGTCACCGATCCCCTATTACTATTATTACTAATATTATTAGTGATAACACTACTGTTCTAATGCAGGCGTTTCGATACAAAATCTTCATCAGTTACAAACCCAGACAGCTAAGTATTCATACGGTGAACCTATCATTTTTATTATTGTTTTCAATAAAGTAGAATGCTTCAGTGCACTTCCTGAAGTAAACAGTTTCATTTTATCTTGACTCTTAGAACTCCTTCCAAGGCTGCAACCAAGAGCGTATTCAGTCTCAAGGTATGAGATAAACCCTTTCGATTTTGGTGTTTTGAAATATTTGCAACTCTTGTTAGAATAAGCTTATCTCTTAAATTTACTTATTTTCTTGACCATTTCATGATCTTTCAAATTGTCCTTGATCCCTACCACATATATCTCTCAACGAAAGGAGGCCATTGCTTTTCTCTGCACTAAGAATCATTCACTATTGTGGAAGAACGCAATGGAAAGGTGTAAACTTCAGACAGATCCTGATAGGTGACTCCCCCGTTTAATATTGTTTGTAAAAGTTTGATGAAAATTTCCTTCATTTTCAGTTCACCCTTACAAAACAAACATAGAGCAAGATTCGTGTTCAATATAACAATAATAAAAGGTCTTGAAGGTGTAACTGAAGACAGGTATAGTTAGCCTTTTGACAAGTTCAGTATATTTGTTTAGGCATTTTTATTTTGCCATGTGCCTTGGGCAATATCTTCTAGAAAACCAAAACTGTGGCAAAGCTTGTGTTGACGACAAGTTTTAGGACATTGGCAGAGCACAGTCGTTAGTTATTTTGTTGTTGGAATCGATCCACATAGAAGCCAGGTTGATTTTAGACAACGAGAGCTTGTTTTCTGACTGTAACTCTTGGAGTTCTCGTTCTTCTTGAATCGCATAGATTTTGCTGGGTGTCGATTGACACAGTATGTGTCGTATGTCTTGAAGATAGGATATCAAGGATATCATGACCGTTTAAAGCCTCTCAAATTAGACTGACCGAGATTTGCGATAACGCAAAATCAATCATGGAAAGTGCTGCAATTTTTTTATTCGCAGACATTTTCACTTGAAATTTAAATTGAGACAAGTTTGACTTCACAGATTTTAAAAGTGACTTTTATTTTGCTGCAGGACCGGATTGTGCACAGGCTGGCTTGATCGCCTTACTTCTGCTATTCGATGTAAAAAATGCGGTGATTGTGATGGATGCAAACCAGTTGAATTTGAAGATCTTGGAAAAGAACTGGAGAAACTTAAAATTGGTGGTGACATGATACAGGTATTAACAATAATTTGTCTTTTTCTTTGTCCCAAGTATTTGTTATGGTGTCATTCTTCTCTATTTACTTTTAGAATATATTTGCAAATTCAAAGAAGAAACTACAATGATGTTATAAATGCAAATTCCTTGTTCCTAAAATTGCTCTGACCGTTCTGAATAGTTTTGCTGGAAAGCTCAACGTTTTTCATCTGTTGATTCATTTGTGATCTTACCAAACAATGTTGGGTTGAGGTATCGAGAGAGAAAATCATTTTGCGATTAGTTATCTACTTAAACATAGGTGAAATAGAGTAACATTTTGCGAATATGTTCTCAATCGGTTGCCATCTTATTTCTTTTATTTCAGGTTCCAGTGTACTGGCGTCGTAGGACAAATTTCAGATTGCCAGAAGATGACAATGTGCCAATTATTATGATTGGTCCTGGGACGGGGGTCGCTCCTTTCATTAGCTTTCTCTCTCATAGGTATGTCACTCTCTCCTATTGTTGTTTTTTTTTATCTGCAGGGATTTATTTTACGTTAACTTAAAAAATATAAGAATGTGTTCATTTTGTATGAAGTGACATGAAAATCCAACATAGTGCAAGTTGGTAAGGTTGTAGCCATACATTTTAAACAAGTGAAAAGACCATGTTCTTGGCTAATATTTGATACCTTGTTTTTAACACATAAATGGTAAATGGAGCCTCTGACAGATGAACAGTAACATGAACGGTAACAAGTTGAGTGAAAAATGTGATACTGTAAACATAAAAGAAAACTTTGGTAATGATTTCGATGAATGGAGAATTTTGGGAAAATGAAATGAAACTAAATAACTAAGTTTATTGTTCAAAAATTAGGATCCATGGAAAAGAATTATTTTCAAAGATATTAATTACTAATTACTAGTTATTTAAAGAGCTAAGTTGAAATAGTTTATCCTTCCTTTTTGTAGAGAGATGCAAAAGAGGTTAGACAATAGTCAGGAATTCGGTCCAACCGTCCTATTCTATGGTTGTAGGCATAAAGAGAGAGATTTCTTATACAGGTAAGAAACCTTTTTTTGCTAATTGTTGGCTCTGATAAAAGAATTTATCCATTTACTTTATTTTATTAATTTGTTTTTGAGAAAATACTCTGTCAGCGTTCACAATTATTGATGGATTGTAGAAAATCAATACTGAAGTGGAGCGGTGGAATTCTTCTGGAAAATCAATGTAAAAGAATCATCCGTTTTATTTTCGTTGAAGTTATCAAGAACGATCTTCAAATCTGTTGAACAAAGGTTAATAAGCCGACAACGTTAAGTTCATTTCGAAAGTAGATGCAGATTCATGATGGACTTATCTTCGTAACTTTCGATTGCATTTGGTTGGTTTGATTGCGTTTGATTGCATTCGATTGCATCAGAAAATGTTTAAGAAGCTTTAAAATGTTTCTCAAAGGTGGTAATTTGCTGATTACTTGATGATGTTTGGGCGGTTTTTATTCTATGGAGATGAATTTTACAGCAGGATAGGCGCGTAGAAAGTCCAGGGCAAAATCTGAATTTGGTATTGTGCAGGGAAAAGCTCACCTGTTTGGTAATGAAAATCTCCACCTTCCATCTGCAGTAAAAGCTTGCATAAAAGAACAGATGTTTTCTGTAACAGTCTGAAATGTCCCAAGTGTCCCAAAAACAACAACGTACTTCTTTCTAGGACACCTGGTAGAAGGTGTTTGATTGCCCAAAAATCAGCATAGAGGTTCTTAATCCTCTGTTTCTTTCCTGCGAGTTTTTACTGCACTACAAGGAGTAGGGAACAATGAGCAAAGATATTTGAATTTGTAGACACTTTCTCCCCCCCCCCCCCTACAAAAGCAGGTGCAGAAATAATGATTTGTAGATTTCTTTCTTTCTGTTGTTTTTACATTCCTGCTTCAAAAATGATATGCCAAAGGATGTATATCCCAAAGATCCCAAGAAGACAAGAAAAGGATCATAAATATCTAGAAGTGAACTTTCCCAACAATGAAACTTTGAGATAAACATCTAGTTTTTTCATATTCAATTAGAAAGTTACGATGAACATTAATAATTACTATACCGACAACTACACTACTATATTACAAAGAGGATACGCGGGGGAGCAGAACATTATGTAGACCCTGAGGCCATTACATGAATAAGATAGTTATAAGAGAACGACAACATCTAGTTGCTGTGAAAGCATTGATGGGGATATCAAAGTTAAATTTAGTTGCAATCTTTTAGTTGGTATCTTCCCTTGTTTGAAATCCGTGTTGATTGTTCCTTTTGATATTTCAGGGAGAAGATGGAGAATTTTGTAGAAAAATCAGTCCTAACGAAACTCTTGGTATCATTTTCAAGAGATGAAGGACAAGAGGAATCAGCACCACGTTATGTGCAAGATAATATTAAGCTCCATCAAGATTACATAATACCCTTAATTGTTGAGAAAGGGGCCATTGTTTACATCTGTGGGTAAGTTTTTTTCTTGACACTTGGTTCCTTGAAGATTCCTTTAAGGATTATGACTTGCTAATGATAAAACATAAGCTCTTGTCTTGGGCTGGAATGTCTCTCTGGGAGTTTTGATTCTTGATTGCCCACAATTTGCTATTAAATAGCCATTGACACCCAAGGTTCTCTAGGGGCACGCTGCAACTTCAGACTGTCTGAAATCAAATTTGACCTGAGCGGAAATTATGGATCCACACTGCAGTATTTGAACTGATAAAAGAGCTTCACGTTAATTGAATTTTCTTACCGCTTAGGCCAAATTTGAATTTTAGACAATCAGGAAGTACAGCGTGCCCGCAAGGGACCCCGGGTGACAACGGCTCTTTCAAATATCTCGTTTTCATGTTTGTGCCTGAGTACAAATAGATTAGCAATAATTATATAAATTTAGCTCCTGCACAAAATTATTTGCACATTTGCCAGTGACATGTTCTTGAGAGGAGCTTTTCTTTCGAAACTTTGAGATCGAGATAAGATCGAATATGGCAAATATTGCTTTAGTAAGTAATATTTTCTGGCCCCCTGATTTCCTTCAAATCGTATTTATGTTAATGTTTTTCTTTCAGGGATGCGAAGAATATGGCTCGAAATGTTCATCAGACATTTATTGACTTGCTTCAAAGCAACCAGAACATGTCACAGATGGAGGCGATGGCCTACTTGAAGAAACTGAGGGACGAAAAGAGGTATTTAGAAGATATTTGGACGTAGAAACATAAAAGCATCTTGATGGGGGTTGTTTTTACCAAGATACCAATATTTTTCGATAAGCGTGCTTGTTTAAGTTGTTATTTCTAACAGATGCTGGTATCGTCATTGAGTTAAAAGCTTAGTTCTCAAATTAAAACCACAGAAAATTCCTTGGATACTAAATTTTTGTCATATGCGGTATGATAAAAGATTGTTTGGAATTCTTCCTCCAAGAACTGGACATTTTTCTTCCTGCCCGGAGAAAAGTTCTTTTTGGACTGAATTATCAAGATCTTTAGCAGGGATCATAGTCCCTGATGAATTTGGAAAATTTTGAAACTCCATGGCTCTTCCAGCGAAATATGCAAACGAACAGAATAATAAATTTGATGAAGGATGAACTTTCTAAGGAGGAAGTTCCTGGAGGATAGGGACAAGTGACACATGATTGTAAGCTTTGAGAAATAGTGCTGTTAATCTCTTTAAGATATTTTGTTGACGCAGTTTTTGCAGAGATACCAGGACTTCATTTGACGACGAACTGTGACGAGTTCATAGCGTTTTATGAAAAGTGAAAAAGCTAATGTCATAATCTTGACAATTTCGAGTGGGCATGTGGTTTAGCCACGTCAGAGAAAGTCACGTGATGAGTGACCTCGTAAGAAGGCCAAAGAAAGGCAATGCGAGCTGTTTAAAACTTGCAAACATGTTTTATTCATATTGTTCCTGCGATAGCACGAATTTCAACAATAAAAACACCTAACCATATTCTCAACAAATATGAAGGTAATGTCAAACAATCGTTTGATAACTGTCAGCCATTGAAAAGAATTAGAATCGAACGATCTTTTGCTACGTTTAGTAGAATTTTCGAATGTGCACAATACCGATAGAAGCTCTAACGCCACTCGATCGAACCACGCTTACAAAAATGTATAAAAATAACGTTCGATCCAGGCTCTTTTGCAGAATAGCTAAAAGGTCTATTATGTAAACGAAAAGGCCATCAAATGCAATTAATTATGGCCCCTAACCCTCCCTGGATTTGATCGTACCTTTTGTTAGTAGTTCATCGAGGAATATGAACTGTACTGCAAATGTTTCGTTCGTCTAGCAGGAATTTTTCTTGGGTTCGTTTTAGTCCTTACATTATAACAATTGCTTTTTATATTCATATAACGTCAGCAGAAATTCTTGCAGTATAGTTGAAGAGATAAGAGAGGCAACACATTTTTCGAAGTTTAAGTATGATTAAGCTCAACCTGTAATTGCAGAAATTCACTTCCGTAATTGTTGAAATTAACACTTTGCCTGCAGATGGCGTGCGAACAAGATGATGGTTTATTGTTGTTTAATTTCACAGCTGACACACAACAAATCTTTTTTATTGACTTTCAATATCACAATAATGTTAAAGACCCATAGTTAACCATGATCCCTTGCAACCTCAAATTCAACTTTCGCATAATATGAAAGTTGTGTCTGGCCAATGTTTTGTTTGTTTTGCTTTTTATTCGGCACGCAAAGGATCACGGGTAACGATGAGTTTTTAAAGCTAAAATTTTGCTCAATGAAGTTACTTCATGCTCCCATGCTTTGTTGGGATCATTTTTCTGATGACTTTGTCGCCGTCCTGCCCATTTGGGATTTGAATCAGCCTTATGCTGCAAGGCAAATCTCAAAAACTGTCTTCCAAATTGAAATAGACCAAATTTTGATCGTTTTCGACCTTTAGAAAGAGAAAGGGTAATGGAAGATTTAGCAAGTGTGTTTAAGTGCTTTGAAGTAGAAAGAGATCAATTTTTGTTAGCAAGTCATCTTCATCAGTTTCACTTCGACATGGAGAATTGAAGTTGTTGTCAACATCAAAAGGTGCCTCTCTATCTGTTTCCTTTTAGGTTTTCTCTAAATTAGTTTCATGATAGCAGTTGATATTTAGCTTGATGGATTAATATGTATTTTGTTTTAGTTTCATATAAACCTTAAAATGTAGTATATTTGATAATTAATATGTTCAGTTGTGTATATGAGGCATTTTGTTCTTTCGTCCTACTTACAACTGTTGTACACTTCTAGTTTTGCATAGTTCTCTACGTTCAAGCATAGATGGTTCAAGCAAGTCTACGGAATACTTCATATTTACATGTGAAGCCAAGCAATGTTTTTCAACTTCTTCCCGTTCTCAAGCAGCACGTAGCAAGAAGCATTTATTGGAAAACTTTATTCAGGTCGCCTACAATTTCTATTAGTAACAATTGTAAAACCTGTTTTTGTAAGACCGTAAGGAAATGTTATTTGTGTTGTGGCCAAGAATTGTGTTTGTAGATCTACAGTGGGGCCTATGTTTTGATTTCGTTTCGAGAATCTTGATCAATAGACCTTCATTCTTTTGGACTTTTGCAATACAGCCATTTGCACTTGTATTTGCCTTGGTAAAGTGTGGAGCATCGATGGTTTTGTTTGCATATTATTTGCATCAAAATAGGCCCGGTGAAGATTTCTGGTTGTGATGGGATTCGCAGCCTTTTTGCCTCAAATTGAAAATAGTTTCCGTCAAGGTCTACTGCATGTTTAAAAGTGAAATTGAAAGATGAAACCAAAGTGCATTCATTTCATGTTCTTTCGTGTTGTAATTTTGCACTGTTGTATAACAGTGAATCTGGTTTGCATCATCGTTACTTCATTGTCAACTACACAAAAAAATGTATCGATCGCAGACTTTGTTATCGTTTGGATTCATCCAAATATTTATGATAGAAATAAAGAAGGGACGCAAATCCATATAATGTCAGTTGTTGGATAAATATGTGTGCTTTGAAAACCTTTTCCACAAAAAGCCTTCTTTCGCCTGGTTTTGCACTTTGATCACAAGAGATGTTAGCTTGTGTTCACACTCTTTCTTTGAACTTCCTAAATTTTTCATGCCGGACAGCAGGGTGAATTTTGCAACTAAAATGATCAGCTCTCGGAGAAGACAAAGCGATTTACCTTTCTGATAAATAGATTTCACACCTCTGTGCGTACTCAACCAAATCAAAATAAACAGAGGTTGCAAAGGTTTTTAATTGGGTGTACCAGGGGCTGGCAAGTACTATAAAATATTTGACCCCATGTTTGTCCAAAGAAATTGGAAAAAGTAACCGGTTATTTTATAACACAGCACCACTTTCCTGCCCAAAAAAACCGGTTTTTGGGACAAAGGTGAAATTTGAATATCAATCTTCCAATTCCATCAGTTTGTCACAAAAATCAAGTTTTCTAGCCTCCTATCTAACCAGAATCATAAAATTTACCTGTATGCTGGTTCTACCTTTGTCCGCCAAATTTAAGCACAAAAGACCAGTATCTCAAATTTTGCAAAAGCGGTTCAACCTTTGTCCACCAAATTTATGGGAAAAAGACCAGAAATTCCAATTTTTCACCAAATCGGTTCTACCTTTGTTCGGCAAATTTCCGAAAAAGGACCAGGATTTAAATTTTTTTACCAAAGTGGTCCTACCTTTGTCCGGCAACCGGTTTTGGGACACCGGACACTTGTCCTTTCATGGCTACAATTACCACTTGCTTTTGAAAACAGTAGTTGGTCGAAACTACCAGTTTTTGGGACAAACATCATCAGAGATACATCATGTTAGAATTGTCCGCCAAATTGAAGAAACATAAGCAGCGAAAATTTGCCATAAAAAACAACCAGTTTTTGGGACAAAGGTGGTGCAAATTATTGTTGTGAACAACTGGTTTTCGGACAAAGGTAGGACCATGTTCCAAGTGTGACGTGCCCGCCCTTGGGTGTACTGAAGGTGTGAAATCTATTCCTCTCAGAACCAAAAATGGTTTATCTTTGCCTGATTATTGTGTTTAATGAAATTTACCCTTGTTATAACAGAAACTGCAAAGCGATAACTTCAATGATTGCAAACCTGTTAATTTTTTGAAAATCCCCTTTCCAAACTGACGAATATCAGACGAAAATAATTAGCACATTGTCTGTTACTAATTGGCAGAAAGATGCAAAAGTTGTTTTCGATCGAGGAGCACTCACGTATGCTTTCAACGCCATGTGATTATGTGATTTGGGAGGCCCAACAGATCAGTACCATTTAAATTGAAGTCTTTCTGCAGTGCTTCTGGCATTTGAAGGGAGTGCACATATTTCCGCCCCTCTGAAAATTTTATTTGAAATGTACCCTTTCCCTTTTTCGTGAAATTGCAGGTACCCCATGGGGACCCCATGCGCATGCTGAGACTTCGTCAAATGAAACCGAAAAATGTTCTATGCGCAAAGGACCATGGGCGTTTGCGACCGACGAACAAGATCCAAGTAAATGTCATGTTCCTCAGTGAGAATCTAAGGAGCTCAAAAAGGGCACTTCCTTGATCTTATCGCCTTTCGCCTAACGTCAAGAAGGGCACGTGATTGTTACAAGAACGTTTTCGGCGTTATATCATACCTCTTGGTACTAAAAGTATCTGAATTTTGAATGAACGCTTCCAAGCATAACTACTAAAAGTTTCTTGATTTGTTTCTTGTTCTCAGGTACAAAAATGATGATGTTGTTTCTAAGACAACGACATACTGAGCATTTCTTGGCTTACTTTAATAAGCAACAGTTACTGAGAGAAAAGGCTCCATTTCGCTCAAGCCATAGAAGTGCAGTGAATATATTTCGAGAATAAAGATTCTATGACATATTTTTTTACCTAAAAGCTTTGAATTTGGCTTTTAAAAGTTCGTTGGCGCTGTGCTTCTCAAACAAAGCAAAGAGTTTTTTTAAATTTTGACCATCTTAGTAAATTTCTTACAAATTTGTTGCTTATATCCTCCTTATACGTGTCGTTTCAAGGTTGAGGAAATATTACTGAGCTAAAACATACGCTTAAACTTTAAGTTTGCCAATGCGAACCTTCATCCTCAGCAAACCAGGAAAGGAGTGGTGGTGGACAATGTTGGTACTTTTTTAATCCAAGGATTTAGGATGGAATGGTTTGACTTTAAATTTTTTATGGATAAGGATTTTATCAGCCTCGGTGCGATGTAGCTCATCATCTCTATCATGCAAATTACGTCAGCAGGATTTTCCAATAGCTTTAGTGAAAGGCTTTTCACAACGATAACTTTGCAATTGCACGTATTTTTCATAAGGAACTGCATATAAGAAACTCAACTCTCAGAACGCCAAAAAATTAAGAAACTCTAATACTGGAAAATGTAGCTTAAGAGATATTTTTACTTGATTTTCACTTGTTATTACTCGGAAGGTACTTGACTAAAGTCTAAACATTTGAAAGACTTGAAAAACCCCCAAAACCTTGTTTTGAAATGTTCATGAGGGCAATGGTAGTGAACATGAAGATTATTATGGAACTTTTAAATAACTCGTAAGAAACTCTGAGTACTCAAAGTCTGAGAAGTTTAAGAAGTTTTCAGTACTGGCCCAAATTCTTCGTTTCTTACAAAAATTACGCGTGCGGAGAAAATGTAGTATACACAACAAATGCAACAAACTTAAATAAAATCTGTACGTCTATTCCAAAAACTGGCGCAAAATTTGCAGTACACTCTTTTTTTATAAGAAACCTAGGTCCGAGGCTGGTATATAGTTCCTTAAAGTTTAAGACACATTTGCTACTAAAAGTTTCTTATGAGTTTCTTTGCCGGGAGTATTGAGTTAATCTATTTTTGCTAGAAGAGCTCCCAATTTTCGTATTTAATAAGGTCTCAAGTAAGGTCTCAAGTAATAACATAATTCGCACTAAAAACAATGCCAAAATGTAGTTGCGAATACGGTACAGTGTCAAAACATGATTCCAAATATTCTTTCAAGTTTCGAAAAAAATTGAGCTTACCCTTTCTTATAAGCTGTTTCTTGTGAAAAATGAGTATGAGTCTATGAGTTTGCAACCAGTGCTTAACCTCCCCATGTACCTATATGATTGTAGCACGTTGTAGATGTTGTACTATGCAGGCAACCAAAGAATGATAAAAACCACGAACTTGAGAGCAGCAAGTCCGCAACAATGTTCTTTTGTAGTCGTTGAGAATGTTCTAAAAATTAAGGTCAAATACTTGCCACAGTGGATAGATATTGAAAATAGTCTACTTTGAGTTGACATGAAAGTTAATTTCTGAGTTTTCTTGAAAGTCAGGTGTCCAGAGTGAGGAGATCCAACCATTTAAATTTCTACTGCAATAGCTGACGCCTTTTTTCAGTGAAATCGTCTTGTCCACCACCACTGCAGTGGAAAATTTTTCAAAGGAAAAACTAGAGTCTGCTTATGACAGTGTCCAGGACACGAAAAGCTGATTTTATGTTGCAAAAATGATTTTCAGTTTCGAGAGCAATCAATTACTAAATAATGTAATCATGCTTCCAGATGTTTTTTTGACAAGTTTTGAAATAAACCAGCTTGAAAAATGACTTTTCATTTTGATGAATGCAGGAAATGGCCCTTTTATGTCATCAATGACGTAGCAAGATACTCGACAACCATGACACGTAATATTTATCAAGCAGAGACTGGGAAGATGAAGTGAGAAGAGACCCGGAAAGTTGATGTACCTTTATAGAATTGTATTATGCTCACTCAAGACCAAGTTAATACAGAAAAGAAAGACAAATTCAACAAAGCAAGCAGTTAGAGATCGTATTAATGGTAAGTTGGTTGCAATTGCAAAATGTCTTCATGGAATTTGGATGTTGTGAATTTATGTTGTCGGATTAGGCCCAACAAGGTTTGGCCTAAGAGATATATCGCTTCAAGTAGATGTCAACAAGCCAACTAACGGCGCTTGTTAAATAAATTCAATTACAATGCATGTGATCAAAAGATGTTAAAATTTAGAATAAAATCCGAGGCTTTGGATTTTCGTCGTGATATCATGAGATTTTAGCATTGTTTATTTCCAACGGCTTGGGAGGCTTCCCGATATGTAAACGACGGTCGTGACAAAATGAGATCACTTCTTCATGCCCTACCCATCTATTGTACCCAAATACCTTTACAGTGGTATCCCAAGGTCTCAAATTCTCCAATCAGCCAACACAAATATCTAAACTTCGACCAATGAATAATGCAGGCCCAGCTTGTCTGGTACCAACACGATGAATTAAGGAAGGAAGTGAGGGTTTCATCTACATCTCCAAGCCAAGCTGAAACTACGAAACCGATATGAATTTGTTGTTAGGTCGTTCCAAGGCTAAATTTAATTTGATCAGCTTCACAATAATTTCTACATTTAGACATTGAAATATCTTGTGGTTATTTTCCATGAATTTAATCGAAGCAGTTTCTTTTGCCACCAGAAAAAGTTTGTGCCATGTATGCCTGATTAGTCACCTGATTGGCTGGGATATCTTGTGTCCCTTGACCCTTGATTACATAGGATAGTCTTGCCAAGCCATATCTCTCATATTTTGCAAAACAAAATTGGTCATTGAAAGCTTGACATTTGCAAAATTGTTGGCGAAATACCTTCTGTTTTTTCCACATTTTCGTTCACAACTTAGTGGCCCAGAAATTGCGTTTTTTTTGCATATTGTTACTCTTAGGTTCTCTTTCACTGGCATGGTGAAAAGAGTATTTAAGACCTGGCATAACATCTTCCACTTGCATAGAACAAACTTGTGCAAAGTTTAGCTGAGGCCTGATATAGAGTCGCAAAATTGTTGGCGATTAAATTCAAATGCCTTGAAAGAAATATTTAAGACCTGGCAAAGCCACTTTTTTGCAAAGTTTAGCTGAGGCCTGAAGGTCCCTGGCAAATTTAAGTAGGCAATTTACATTTTGCAGCACTATATACAGTACAAGCCTTGCACACATGAAAATGGTTTTCCAGGCTAAGAATTCTTGTTTAGAAAAATTTACTGTTTTTCATATGGCTTTGGAATTCTTATCATAATGTAAAGAATTCTTGTCATGTTAATGTGCACACACCCTGTACTGTAGATTTTTCAGCTTGCTATAGAGAATCATTCCAGCATTTTCATCTGGTTTTCCAGGTGTCTGTTGTTTGTTGCTGCAAAAAGCCAACTATTGGGAGAAGATTGATAGATCAATATCCTTTCTTCTAAAAAACGAGCCAGTGACCTGGATTTTTCTTGTTATTTTTCATAATCCAAAGTTCTCATATCTGAAGGAAGTACATTTTTATTCAAGAATGATACTGACAAGGTGCAAAATGTTTTGTAGAGCATATGACTGCTGTATGACTTTTCAATGTTAACCTACAATTCATAAGCATATGAGCGAGGGGGCTGGAAGAGTGGCAGCCCCCAAGGTCAGCAAACTTTACAAGAGTCGCCCTCTTAGCCCAAGGGTCAGTGCAAAGTCAGACAACAATGTTGGCAAACAAAGGATTTTTATCAGGCAACCCCCCACATTTTCTTCCTTTATTTTTTACAGCAGTTTGAGTGACTTTTTAAGTTTGCATATTTTCTAGGCAGCTCGTTTAGTTTAGAAGAATTTGTGTAGTTGAAGCCAAAAGAGTGTAGTTCAAGCCGTTGTACTGTAGCTAGAGAAAATCTGTTAGTCATGCATTTATCAAAGTTTATTCACATTTTCCCTCTTACCCATTTAACCCTAAGCTTACCCATTTTACCCCTGTAGACCCCACTAATATTTTTGCACACCCCTCAGGTGCACAAAATGAAAGCTGAGTGAAAACAGTCTGTGCAATCTATGTATACAAAATGGTCAGAACAGTAGATGTTGACAAAACTAAGAGGTGTTGCTCTTTTATTTCAAATGAAATATAACTGCAACATTAGCTGAAAAGATCACTTGCATTCTACTTCAAGCACTTAATCAACTGTACTTCAATAAGAAATTCTTCCATTTTATCAAAATTTTGCTGTTTGTATTCCTTTGCAATCTCAAAGCACAACTGGTATTCCTAATGCAGGTGGGGGAAGAAGACAATCAGAATGTACTTGCTTCTAATGCTGTTTTGTTTTATCCCATCTCATTCATTGGTACAGAATTCTAAGCTAAACAAATATATAACCTCTCAATGTGCAAATTTAAGACATGAAAAATAAAGACTGACAAAGAAATAGTTCAGCCCAAATCCTAATGTTAGTAAAGGTAACTGCCTTAAAAAACGTAAAAATTATATCTTATCTTTTGTGATTTATTTTAGAACTGCAAATGTGACTGCAATGTTTGAAAGAGGAAGTTTCTGTATCACATAATTCAGATTTGAAACAAAAGCAAAATGCCACCACCACCACCACCAGCACCACCCGGCCCGCCCCCACCCCCAGCCCCAAGCTCTTCTGGTCCTGTCAAGCCACCATCTGGAGGGAAGAGCAGGGGAGCATTGCTAGGTGATATCCACAAGGGTATGAAGTTGAAGAAAGCTGTCACTAATGATCGTAGTGTACCTCTTGTTGGCAGTAAGTACAGTTTATTTCTTTGAAAAATTTATGGTTATATTTTTTAATTTGATAATGTCATTTGAACTCCGTAATTCACTTTTGTTGTTGTAATCTAATATCTTAAGGTAACTCTGCTTTCCGCTCCAGTGAGCAGCAAGTTGCTGTTTTGCAGAACCACTCTCCTCGGAAAACAGTTAATTTCTCCAATACAATTCGGTCTATCAAAAATGGTAAATCAGGGCATCATTCTGCATAGCCTTGGCATTCTAAAGATATATAAATCGCATTGTTTCCGTTAACCATGTAATAGCCATGTACAAGCCTTGTAGTTATGGCCTTTTAACCTTGTTCTAGCCATGAAAAGCCTTGCTGTAACCTTGATAGCTTGAAAAATGCTAAATTAGCCTTGTGGAAACCTTGTGCTAGACTGGTTGTAACTTAGAATCTTACTGATAGCCTTGTAATTTTCTTCAAAGGTTAGTACAAGGTCATAATCCCCATTACAAGGCTGAAACTTGGCCTGTACAAGGCCAAGTTTAGCCTTGTATTTTTGTACAGGTACTTGTGAGCTGTGTGAAATGAAAAAGACATACGCAAGAGCTCATAATAGATTTGAATTAGAGGACTCCTCATTAGGAGTAACAAGGTTATCTTTGTGCAACTTTGAAATTGAAAGTGTTAGCTTTACAATAGGATCCGATCAGTGTTCAGCACTGGCCAGCAGCTTTGACTGGCACCCCCATTTTAATTTGGCCTGCCTGAAGCAAACAAGACAAAATTTGATCCAATGGTTACCAGGGGCAGATGCTTGGGGAAAGGGGTGTGATCAACCCCAATGTTGGTTAGAATATAGATACTTTATTTGAAAACAATGGAGGTAAACAATGCTTTTTAATTGAAACAATAACTTATTTGGCAAAGTGTCCATCATATCACTGATTGTCGCTTTTACTATCAAATTGAATGACTAAGAAACTACAAAATCATCAACTCAAAGGTTTTTTCTTCATTCACAGATTCCAAACCAGCAGCAAATGGCCCAAGTAGTGGTGGAGGAGGGGGCGGAGGTGGTGGAGGAGGTGGAGGGGGAGGTCCTCCAATGGGAGGAGGTGGTCTTGGTGGATTATTTGCAGGGGGAATGCCAAAGCTAAAGAAAGCTGGTGAAAGGAGACCAGCAGGGGGTAAGTGGACTGCTAATACTGTAATTTTAATTTGGGCATTGCATAAAAAATATTGCATTAAAGAGTTGTATACAGAGTACAGATTTTGTGCACATTACCATGATTGTGGACATGAAACAAATGATGCACCTTTAAGTTCTGGAAGAAAAGCAAGATATGATGGCCCAAAGAAGGATGATTGAAATTTCAATTTGTTTTGAAAAGAGCTATGCTTGTACCATGTTCTTTTCATTATCTGAGGGAGATATTTAGCACATCTTTGATCTTTCAACTGCGCCTCCCGATTTATTGTGTGGATGGGAGATGTTACAGAGTTTCTGAATTCTTAATATATTTCCACATCAAAGTTACCCTGGGTAATAGAGCCTCGAAAAAATTATCAAAAAATTGAATATAAAATGAAGAAATAATACAAACAAGATGGAGAAGAAAAAACGAGGTAGCCCAAAGCCTCGTTTTCTCTTCTCTCTTTTTCTTTGTTTCGTTTTATGTTTTGATGTCCTCTCATAACTTGTTTAAGGCTCTGGCACTCAGGGTACATCAAAATCAACGTTTCCAGTGGCAGAGTTTAGAAGGCCTAATAACACGGAAGTGACAATAAACTTCTTAAAAGATTATAAAAGCAGACGTCAATAGATTTCGAAATTGACCTTTTAGCTATTCTAAATTAGAATCTGAATTGAGCGATATCTTGATACATTTGTAGAATTTTCGAATCTGCACAAAGCGATAGAATCTCCAACGCCTAGCCTGCGTGCAGCCTCAACACTGCACTGAGGCTGCACTGGGCTGTATGCAGGCTACCAACGCCACTCTATCGAACCTCTCCTATAAAAATGTATAAAAATACCGATCTATTCAGGCTCCTTTGTAGAATAGCTAAAAGGTCTATTTTGAAAATTTTCAAATGCAACAATAGTGATAGAAGCTCTATGCCACTTGATCGAACGTTGCGTATAAAAATGTATAAAAATATCGCTCGATCCAGGCTCTTTTGTAGAATAGGTAAAGATCTATTGACCTTTTAGCTATTTTAAAAACGAATCTGAATGGAGCGATGTCTTGATACATTTGTAGAATTTTCGAACAGAAATATAGCTTGAGCTTGATCCAGACTTTCTGTTCATTGTGGTTGTTATGTTTTGAGACTATCTGAGAATCACACGATGAGTAACGACTGCATGTTTAAGAACCGAACATAACTGAATATAATGCAGCGTGACAAGTACATGAATAATCTCTTACTGAGTCCTTAGCGTCTCTCTTTGTGCTATGTGCTCCGTCGCATCATCAGAACATAACAGTGGTCAGGAGGTCAATTACGTACGGCATGGGCATTCTGCTTGCATATTCAGTTAACGAAAGCCTTTGTTGATTTCATTGTACGAGATTGATGAGTTCTAGCTTAGTTCCTTTCAGAAGGTGTCATGTCAGAATGTGTCGGCCAGTTAATATAACCTTTTAACTTGGGAATATTGACAGACAGACTCATCCTGACACTATACTTTGGCAGGTAGCTCTTCAAGCCATGTTGAATTCGTTCCAACAGTAAATTCACCATTCGTCAAACAATAGAAAAATATTTGTGGTCATGATAGCTGAAACCTTTCACAGTAGTATCTGGCCCAAAGGAAAAATTCATCGAGTTTAAGCTTGGCTTCCTGGGTAGCTCACTTAGCCGAGCAGCTCGGTTGCACATCAATGGACCAAGACAATTTAGTTTGGCACAAAAAACTCTCCAATGCTATGAAGGAAATCCTCAATTTTTGATGAATGTTATTTTTGTAGGTGCAGGTGGACCGGCTCTTTTGCCACCAGGTGCTAGAGGACCAAAACCAAATGCGTCAAATTCCATGCAAAATGGCCGGACAGGGCCTCCTCCTCCCCAAAACCGTGCTGACGCACCAAAACCTGGATTTCCACCGCCAAATGCGCGACCATCAAATGAGTCACCAAAACCAAGTTTCGCTGGCAGACCAGGGGCACCTTCTCAGAGGCCGACAAATTCTTCTCCAAAACCAGCTCCACCAAGACGGGTTTCTTCCGCATCCGATGTTAAGGCTCAACAAATTGAATCACAAGCCCCACCACCCCCAGGGCGAGGAGCACTTCCGGCTCCTCCCCCATCACGAGGAGGGCTACCAGCCCCGCCCCCAGCACGAGGAGGGCTGCCTGCTCCGCCTCCTGGACGAGGAGGGCTGCCTGCTCCGCCTCCTGGACGAGGAGGGCTACCAGCTCCTCCATCAAGAGGTGGTCCTCCACCACCTCCCCCTGGAAGGGACTTACCACCACCGCCCCCTGGGAGAGAAAGCAGCAACGCATCGGCGCAACCTCCACCGCCTCAGACGAGAAATTTGCCACCACCACCGGGTGGACCTGCAAGACCATCATCGACACCAGAGGTATCCAATGAACAAAGCAGATCATCGCAACCACCACCGCCAAGATCCAGAGGTCTTCCTCCACCACCACCACCAGGTACAGGTGGGCCACCGCCTCCTCCATCAAGATCAGGACCGTCACCGGTACCACCAGGGACTGCACCAGCGCCACCATCAAGGGGAGCTCTACCTCCTCCACCTGGGAGTAATTCAAGTTCGAAGCCTCCACCGCCATCTAACCGTGGTGGTTTACCTCGACCTCCATCTTCAAGCTCTGGCCCTCCACCAACGCCTCCTAACAGGCTAAGCAGTGCAAATTTGGACAGAGATATGCCACCTCCTCCACCCCCAACACGTGGTTCTGGGCTGCCAAAGCCTCCAGCGCCACCATCTAGCAGAGACTTGCCACCACCACCAGGATCGCGAGGCCATGCACCACCGCCACCTCCAATGAATTCAAGGAATAGTGACAGAGATCTGCCGCCACCACCAAGTCAAGATTTCCCGCCACCACCTCCTAGTAGATTTTCATTACCGCCACCGCCTGATGATATGATGGATGGAGATTCAGTTAATTCAGGTATTACCTTTCTCCTTTTCGTTTCATACCGGGTGTTCGAATGGAAGAAGATTTGATTCATTGATTTTATTTTGATTTTATAAAGGCTAATTTCCAGTCAGTGGAATTTTCCGAGCGGGCGGAATTTTAGACAATAAAAGGTCGCTCAGCCGTAACTTTCTATTCAATGCCAGAGCGACATTTGCCCTCAAATACAATAGAAATTCCGCCCGCTCGGAAAATTTCACTGACTGGAAATCAGCCTTAATAATTATAAGTATTCAACGGATACCGGGTGTGCCAGAATAAACTATGCACTTTTGGCAGGCCACAATTAAATCGTAGATTGAACCGATTTTGAGGCTCTGTGACTTAATCTTCATCATAAAGCCTGAATTAGATTCTAGGCATTTTTGCAAATATTTTTTTTTCAGTTTTTAGAGCAAGAAGCGAGTTTCTGAACATTTTCGTTTTAGAAAACACTGAAAACAATAAAAAAAAACGTCGATCAACTTTCTAAAGAATCGACACGAATGGACAAAGAGAAAACTTGTTTGTTTATTTGGGATTTAGAAATCGATTAATTGTAATCTGCTGTATGAGAATTGGTTCATCTGGCGAGGAAAGTAAAATTGTTTTCAATGATATAAGGAAATGTCTTTCCTTTTGTAATTTCATTGTATTTCGGCTTTAGTGCAGGTTGCGTTTCTGTGTCAAGGAGTTAAATAGACAACAGGGAAGTGTCATGAGGCTAGCAAGTATGGGGTCTTTTTGTTTGCTGAATTTTTGATTTTGTGACGGCTTGGGGTGGCACTTTATTGCAACTACTACAGAATTTAGCAACAGAGGCCAATCTTTGAATAGCACTCATGCAGAAGTTTACACTAATTAATTTCTAAATCCCCAAATCACCCCGAAAACGTGTTCTCTTTCTCCATTCATGTTAAGCCTTTATAAAATTTGATCAACGTTTTTTGATCGTTTTCAGTGTTTTCAAAAACGAAAATTTTAAGAAACTCGCTTCTAGCTCTGAAAATTGAAAACGTAAATATGTGCAAAAAATCCTAGAATCTAATTCAGGCTTTTGCTAAAGATTAAGTCATAAATCTTCAAAATTGTACGATTTATCGTGGCTGCCAAAAGTGCATAGTTTCTTGTTGCGCATCCGGTACACATAATTGATTTACAAACTGCCCTGTTAAATAAAGAAAAACCACAAAATTACAATATTTTGAAGTAAAATCTAGGTATAATACATATGTATTAAGATAAAAAGAAAAGTAAGACAATGCTCAAGATCTGGCAAATTTCAGTGATGATTTGAAACGGGTGAAAGTATTTGCTATCTTACTTTCTTTGTCTAGATTTGCTCCAATGAGATGTCTAGATTTGCTATGATAAATGATTTGCTTATAGATTGCTATAAGAAGAGATATAACCAAAGTTATATCTAGATATAACCAAATGTTTCTCCAAAGATTTGCTCCTCTATAGGAGAAGCATTTGGTAATATACGTATTATACGGTTGTACGGATTTGGTTGGGTCTTGTTGTGCAGTGCAGCACCCTTATGTACTTATATCAAATCCAAAGTTGTTTTCGAAGAAATTTCCGACTGAACTCGAGACAAAAGCATTTCAGACGAGATTTTATTCGAAACTGTAAACGTCCAAAACTTTAAAATTTTTTCTTCAAGTCGCTGCTCGTGCGGTCTGATGACAAGATAGCACCGTTGTGACGGTTTTAGTAGTTGCAATTTTGCTCGTTTGGACTCTCCTTGTCATCAGAAATCTATACTGTATCCCTTCCGCTACGAGCAGCCATATTAGTTTCTGAACATCAGAAACTCAAAACCACAAGGTAACGAGGGTGAGCTATGCGCGCAAAGCATCGATATTACCAGGGCCTTTTAATTTATGGCACTTGATCAAACTGATTGATTGATTGATTCATTGATTGATTGATTCGACTGGCAGTAAAGAGTAGACTTGTGACTTTTCGTCCCTTGTTTCCCTGCGTTCTTTGATTTGCTTACATCACTTGCTGAATAGGGAAGCATACCATTACTCTTATAAAGTGGGCCCCCTGTTTCAAAATGGCTTTAACTAGCGGGAGTTCTCGTACACTCAACAAAATCGCTTCAAAGTCTGGTTTAAAGAGCTTAAACATTGAAAAGCAAGCTTATAGTACAAAGAAAAAATTTTCCTGACCTACTAGTCACAAAATATATACCTTTCAAGCAGTAATTTTCCTATGTAGAAATAAAATAGATCCATCGCAGCTACGAAAACTCAAGGCCATATCAACCGGTTTTTGTATGACTGTCCAAACAACAACTGTCTAAATAGCGCCTCCTTGTCGGTTGAAAACTAATTCTAGCAATTTGATTGGTAAATACGGAAGCACTCCATATGGGCCTAAAGGGGGCTCACATTATAAGAGTAATGGTATCAGTCCCTGTTACCAAGTGATATCAGTGAATCAAAGAATACAGGGAAATAAGGGACGAAAAGTCATATGCATAAGTAAGGAGCACAGATGATAGAAATTCCGCTAAACATCGAAGACAATGGTCTGTCCGAATATTTATCGAGACTTAAGCTTTCTAAAAATTCCTTCCAAATTCGTTAAATGTTGTTTCTTTTCTTTTCAGAGTTTGAATCAAGATTCAATTTCAGTATGGATTTCCCCCAACCTGAGCCATACAGAGATACCCCGAAGAATTACCCCAGTAGATCATCTAGAGCAACCACGAGAAGTAAGTAATATTTATTTATTTGATGAATTTCGATTTATTTTAAGTCTTCTTGTGGTAAATGAATTGAAAACTCACCATCATCGTCATCATCATCATCATCATCGTCTTCATCATCAGCATCGTCATCATTAATTTATTAAGTTATTTATTTATTTATTTATTTTATAGTTAGGTCGAAACAAAGATAGCTAATAAACTTTGAGAAGATGTCTTTGAGACCACTGAAAATCAGAGAGTGTTTGATCAATGTCAGAAGAACAAGGGCGTCAGTTTATTTTACGATGATTTTTCGTTTCAAGCAACCTTTCAATAAGGCTTCCTTTTTGTTCACACTTGTATCTATCCTTTATGCATTTGAAGCTATGCCAAGAAACACAGAATGGTTTAAAACCAATGAATGCCTGTTTGAATTCGAAAGAAGGTGGTTTGTGCCCTGCCATTACCAAATTTATTCAAACGAGTCTTAAATTTAATTAGCCGTGATACCTTGCAACCAAAGAAAGGCTCCAGTTCTTGCAGGCTTAAGTAATGCCACGTTCACACTGAAACGATCAAACCTGCTTTATCTAAACCAAGTAAAATCTCCGCCAATCAAATGAATTCGATTTATTGGATGGACCAATTAGAAACAAAGTTTGATAACTTGATTTAACTTGACAATGTGAATTGGGTACAAGATACTTTGAACCAGACTGAAATGCAGCGTGGAGTCTAATACTTGGCAGGGTTATGCTGTAATGTTTAGATTGTCACTATATGTTTCAAATTGAATGTTATTTCTATTTCGTAGGACCGGGACCAAGTCGAGATGCCCCACCGCCACCTCCTCCTCCCTCAAGAGGAGCTCCTCCCCCACCACCCCCATCAAGACGATGATCAAGGCACAATTTTGTAAAGTACATTTAGTATTTTTCAATTCAACCTTTAGTAACCAAATTCTTTGAAATTTTGGCATCTCAGATCGAGTTCATATTTTTAAATCTATTTCAGAATGAATGGGTTGGCCATGAGATGGGTCTTTTACAATTTCCTTGGCCAAATAGTTGGTATGGAAGTCTTAAGCAGCTTATTATGATGAGAGGAAACGTTTGGGCAGCTTACAGGATGTTAGTTGTTTTTAAACCCAGTTTTCATAGCATGCAATGTAACACAGACCAAGCTGTTCATACTACTATGAAACAGAGCTTTTCGCTGTAAACCCTTGATGAATCCTGTAGGAAGGGAAGAGGGCGAGAAAGCTCGAGGATAAGGCTTAGGGTATTGCCAGCTCAATTGAAGCTTAATTTATATTTTGTTGAAAATTCAAAGTTTTGAAATTATCTGTGGTTGAACTTAGGTTGTACTTTATAGGAAAAAGCAACACGCAATTCATTTAGCCCATTTTTTTGTGAATGTTGTTCCAAACGAGATCGTTGTATTTTGATTTTGAGAATCCCAACAAAGAAGAAAGAGTTGGAGCTGAAAGTTCGCAACAAGAAAGATCGTATCTTATGGTGGTTGTTTGGAACATAGCTTGTCAATTTGCCTGAATTTACAATCTGTCTTAATCTTTGAACGTTTTACGATCCTAAGAGGACTTAGTTCTCATTAAGAATAAGAGAAATGCTGGATGCATTTAGATCAACCTGCCGGCGAGGCCTCAACGAAATTGCCTCTTCCCCAAACAACACTTACTGGCCTTGACTGTTGAAGTTTTTACCCTGCCTCTCTGCAGAGACCGTCTGCAAGTGTACTGATTTACTTGACGAATGTTAGTGTATTCGCCCTGATAGACCAGTCTGCAAGGCCTTAGCGTAGCGTTTTGGCTTCCTACGCATTATTCACGAACAACGGTTTGTATGGAGTTCAACAAAGACTGTGTTGAGGTGTCGAAAGTCATGATAAGCGTAATAAGATATATTTTATATATCAGTTCTGCGATCAGTTTGGCACACGATGTATTTCGTTTCACAATTATATCATTGAAATAAATGTTGTAAATTATGTGTTTAGTCTTCTGGTGATTAGATTTAATAATTATTAAGGGGTATTACCGCCATGAGATTTTTGGCTTTAGTTTTTTATTACGTAATGAAGTTTCTGGACGCTACAGTCTTACTGTGTCGTCTTCATATTTGGAAACTTTTTCCTAAAATGAGCACATTGCAAGAAATGTGGAAATACATTTGTCAAGCATCCAAATGCTTAGGAGTTTCGGACAAAGCTTTTTGCGAAAGTTTTGCTTTCAGGAACCTTTGGAGTCTCTATCCAAAATATGCGGATTTTTTAAAGATTCTTCTGCAAAGAAGAGCCTGAATTAGGGAAACGTTAAATTTTCATTGCACTATTATACGAATTCTAAGATGTGTAACTTTTGCTACTGTAGCAAGAGAGGAGACGTTTATTTTTCTGACAGCAATTCTGCTTCAGCTAAAATTCATTAAAAGCTAATATACCTCTTCAAATTCGCAAATTTCGCTCAAAAAAATTTCAGAAAATCAACTTGAAAAGTTGAATGAAATGAATCATTACGATTTTTTCTCTTATGTGGGGTACAAATGACGTTTCAGCAAGATTCTTACATTAAGACAGTGAAGAGAAATACAATTCCTTGCGAAGATAAATAAAATTCCTTGCGTGGACCTTTGAAACGTTCACCAAGAAATCAATCAATTATTTCACCTGTCGCACTAGACTTTGATGTAATGTAGTACGCGGGAGACGACCAGATTCAAACGAATTTTTTAAGTAATTCTGCAAAGCATCGTATTGCTGTGCATAAATCCCTTGCTCACCCAAAGTTCAGGATTCGCATAGTGCTACAAAGGTGTAGGAGCTGAGGTATTTTTAGTCCTTGGTAAGAACTAAATGAAAGGAAATTTACTGGAAGATTTAAAGTGGCTCCGCGTTCCCTGCCAAAATGATGGTTTAGAAGTAACTCGACTTAAACCTGAATAGTAATTCGCTGATGTATACTTTACTATTTGTTTGATTGTAACTTTGATTGTTGAATGCTAAAAGTATTTTAGGAATCATATCACTTCATTATATTAGAAGCTGTAAATCACGCCTTTTTCAGTTCCATTTTGTTGATGCACTATCTCTTCGTTGCACGAGGGGATTGCTTGCACTCGGGGACGCCAATAAGTTTGGAAGGATTGTGCGGTAGAGGGGAATGTGTGCGCTTGGGTTGTGAAGCTGATCTTGAAAACAATGGTTATGCACAAGATTAGGATACCTTTATCATCAGAAAAAGAGCTATTCAGTATGATATTCTCTGGCAAAAATAAGAATATTGAGAATGGAGAGTTTCGTTGTCGGAACTTTTTATTTGGTCCAGAGATTTCAGTTACGAGTTCTACACGTTGCACTGTTTGTAGTTTGTGAAACTTAGCACAATTTATAATTCTTTAACAAGCTGTGTTTGTTCTGAAATTGTCGCTTTCCAGGATTTCAAGTCTTCTTACTCCGTTCTCCTCATTTTATGGAATCAATGTTAAGGGTTTCTAATATTCATATGTATCATTTATTAATGCTTAATTTGTGAAACTTAGATTGTGAAAATGTTGATGGTGAAATAGCCGTAATTACTCATTAATTCTTTAATCATTTTTATTAAAATTTCTTAATACAGTCGTCATCAAACCTCTCATTTCTTATGTTTATGCAGCTTTTGATTGTTTGCGAATAAGTAATTTTATTTCAATTTCACAGAAGTTGTTCGACGCATTATACGGAAAGATAAACTTTGGTATTATCTAACGAATGGAAAATTTGACTTGTCGTTTCTGTAGTACTAATTTAAGAAACCACGCACACATCCATTATTTCCATCTGTGATGATTTTAAAGGGAATGTAAGCATATATAAGTGGCTCAAGCCACTTGCGATCAACTTCTAACCAATCAGATATCACTATTTCCTGTTGACAAAGCGGCGTATGTCACAGCCTATTGTCTTTGCACGGCTATTTTTGTCAAAGGCTCATATATGCTTAGATTTCCTTTGAAGATATGTAACAATTGCTAAAACCATCTGTTACAATTGCCCCGTGCACGGGAGTGTTTACCGGGGCAATTGTAACACTTGTCTACTGTTTTTGAAACTATCACAGCGTCACAAAATTTTTTTTTTTTTATCAATCTAAAACTTAAAAACAACAAGTTAATGCAAGTTACTGTGGCATTTGCAGCGAGGAAAGACGCATGGTCACCGGGTCCTCACTACAAATGCCACTTACAATTTTCTAAGTAATATCAACAATAAATTAATAATAGAACACAAAAAAAAAACAAAAACAAAAAAATAAGATACATATGCACACTAAATCGGGACAAAGTAAAGGCCAAGGCAAAAACTGAAGTACCCCCAAAACCCGCACAAACAGCCCACCACCCACCAAACCACAACCACGAGCAGGGAGAATGAAACAATGGTTCAGGGATCCAACCCCGAGGGGAAAAAGACTTTCCAATTTATCATAGACTCCCCCCAACCGGCACCCGCGGCAGCAGTGCGATGAGCAGAGACAGCCCACGCAAATTCCGGGAGCACTTCCAGTCAAAAAGAAAAAAAGGGTCGATGTGATGGAAACTAATGTCTATTTTATTCCAAGGGATGAAACTGCAATATCATTTACCTTCAAGAGCGCAATTAATCATTGTTCAGACAATATGGCTGATTTTCCAAAAAGTGCTGCAATTGACCTTTACAGCATACAAAGTAACAACAAAGTCCTCTTCGTTTACCACCATTTACATGCTCTCACTATTGGGTCTGGTACCCAGGGTATCACTATTGCTGATGTAATTCGAAAAGAATTCATATCTAAATGGCCAAAATTGATGATGCTATCAAAACGACACAGAACAAGAAGACCCTTTTGCAGATTAAAAGTGACAACCAACTACAATTTAAAGCAAGTATACAAAAAATTGACGAATACGAATAAACAAGAAAATCGTTGAATTTTTTGCTATTCTATTTTAGAAAATTTTATGTTAGAAGGGACTTTAGGACATGCTACGGCTCTATTCCAAACTTTATGAAGGTGTTTTGTTTCAATAAATTTAAAAGCTGCTGTGATATTGCATAAATGATCCAAAGACTAGTCAAAAATGTTGTCCGAAAATTTATTTGTCCGAAATACCAAAAATGTGTCCGAAAATATTTTCGCCGAAGTTTATTGTCCGAAATTTTATCCGCCGAAAATTTCACCTGAAAGTTACAACTTGAGATCGTGACGTCGGGAACATTTTTGATTCTTGTCCCCCTGTGATGTTTTTGATTACTTTGAAGCCGCGTTTTGAACAAGAGACAGCAACAAGATGCTGCATTGCACATGGGAAATTCTTTTCGATTTGAGCTCAACTTGTTGTCAAAATGGCTCAAAACAGATTCAAGTTCCAGAGTTTCGCTCAAAGAATAGCGAAAATCAAAATTGATGTTGTTCGTCAAATCGGCGAAGAAAGAAAGCAAATTCCTGATGAAGAACAAGACACATTCTTTCGTGAAGCACTTGCAAAGTGGACAGAACTGAACTGCACACAAGACTTTGTTAATTTTAATCGAGAAGTCAAAGGACTTGTTCAAAACTTGAAGCAATTGTTGTTTCACAAAGATGAGGTCCTAAATATCATATCCAAACATATCAAAATTCTAAAATCAAACTGCCTTGATGCTTTGTTAGATTTGCTGGCTCAGCTTGCTCGAGATCTTCAATACGAGATATATCCACATTTTGAAGTCATTTTCAAGATTTTGACAAAATTGTTATACAGCCATGATGCGGCAATTATTGAAAACACTTTTGTTTGTTTGGCATATATCTTCAAATATTTATGGAGATACATGCTAGATGATGCACCAAAGATTTATGGGTATGTCTACTATTTCCAGCAGGGTAATATATAAAAGATATTCCACACGCAACAGATCACATTATTAACCTATTGTTTTCAACAGCAGTCTGCCAGAAACCATGAAGTTCCCATGTAAATTGTTGTAATTACACCATCTCAACTTGCACTTACAACATGCCAACTTTTTAGCCTGAGTGTAAAGTTCAAATTATAAGGATTGGATTAAGAAGGACTTTAATGTGTGAAGAGAAAAGGTGTTATCATCATGCATACAAGTCTCTTCATGGCCAACCTCCGCTGTGTTTGCTGATCAAAACTATTGCAATGGAAGTTAGCCTTTACAGATGATCTGCATGAAATTCAGTCTGAGCCAGGCTGTAGATTGTTGTTGCTGAATGCATTATTCTTTAATGGTATTCCCATAGTGTTATCATTGAGGACATGATATGAATGATATCTTTCAATACAATTGTTTCTTAGCCTTTTGTTTTTGTGCCCTTTAATTCTGGAAAAATTTTTCTTTGGAATTTTCAATTCTTCTGCCCACTAAATGTCTCCATAATTTCCCAAACATTCCAAACTTTTTTTGGTCATAAAGGACAACATGCAATTTTCACATGCTAATGATCATGAATGTTTTCCTTTGCAGATATTACAAATCTTTATTGACAGCATCACAAAAGCCACACATACGTCAATTTGCCGCAGAAAGTATTTCATTCTTAATCAGAAAACTAAAAAGCAAATCTTCCTTCTTGGATGTTGTATTTCAATCGTGCGTGATGGATCCACAGCTGACAGATGGAGTTGGGATTCTTCTCTTTGAAACAATCAAAGGAGTAAATCATATGTTCCACTCATGTTTGATTAATGTTTTACCATTGGCTCTTGGCAAACTCACAACTCAACAAGCAGCATCTGCTCATGAGTTTTCAAATGAGGTAATTTGTACAATTAGTCAAAGAAAAATATATCATAGAGAAAGCTGACTAGATTTATTTCAAGCAAGGAGTATTTAAAGCCTGACACTTAAAATATCATGCAGGAATGTATGCAGTAAAACCCATATAAAAGAATTTGAGATTTTCTGTAATAGGCTGCAATGGCTCTATGCATTTATACTGTATCGTGCTTCTTATATTGAAGGTATTTATTTGGCAAAAGATCAGCCTAGAGGTTGTTGCTCCAAGGTTTCTTTTAGGCAGGTCTTACTTTAGTTTGTATAATGGGTCAAAGGAAAATATATCATGGAGAAAGCTGAATAGAGTTCTTTAGAGCGAGAAATATTTAAAGCCTATGACTTGAAAATCATTCTAGAACGCCTGACTGTTGCAAAACACTTCCAAAGTTAGCAATCTCACAAATATATGATATCAAACATTTTAGCTTAAGATAACAACTTTCGTCAGCCTTAAACCTTTAGAGTCGTTAATATTTGATGTGGAGAAAGTTTTCAAATAGTATACCAAGCTGCACTAAAACATTTCAATCTCAGATCTTTGTCAATTCATTGAGCTCTTTGCTGTTGTATACTCATAATTTTTGCATTGTTCTTGTGAAGGTATTTGACTGTCTTTTGGTTGTGATGAAAGCAGCAAGAAAATATACAACTAAAGATAACTGTGATGTTCTCTGCGACTGTTTGATTTCACAAATTGAATCAAGTATCACCAACAAAGAAGACGAGGATGCTGAAGGAAACACTTTGTCACATGGGGTTGATGGCTTGAAGATATCATACTTAATTAAACTGGTAACATGTTTAGTTGAATGGAAATCAGGGCTTCTTGTTGGAAAATGTGGCACCAATATTTGGAAGGTAATTAATTGCATAGTTTTTCATCATTCTATTTCAAAATAATTATTGGAAATTACAGCTGATATGATTCCCAATATTCTTTCTCAATTCTAACTCAGCTGAAAAATTAAACTATGATAACTAGTCAGATATTTCTGCAGGCTATTGTTTATGATTTTCAAGAGGGTATGTTTTAAAGTCAGAATTTAGTTTTGCGGTCATGGAAAGATTTCTTCAAAAGTCAATATCAATAAAAAGGGCTCACTGATGTGATAATTTCTAGAATATTTTTTCCATACTTTTGTATTTGTTGAAGTTCTTTCAGAAATGCTTTATTTTATCTTTAACTATTGGTCAATTTAGATTTTATGATTTGAATAAATGTTTTCCTTATACAGGTGTTGAACAGGTTACTCAAAATTGAGAACTCATCTTTATACCATGGTGCATTGCTAGAACTCTTTGCTGTACTTGTACAAACAGAAACTTTCAATATTCCAGCTAAGGACATCTATGGGATGCTGGAATTGATTTTTGCAAAAACTGAAGGTTTCTCCAAGTTATCCAACTTTATTCAACACTGCAAATCCTGGAGTTCATTTGAGGAGTTTGTGATGCCATGTTTTGTAAGTTTTGTTGAGAAAAGTCTCCTTGCTGAGAAAAATTTTGCATCAGAAAAGTCTCACAAATTGATCAGGTTGCTAACAGGACAGATAGCAAGTAGAGAAGATTATTTTATTGGTTCTTTTCAATGTGATGGTGCCACCGACAAAACTCTGTACATGCCAAGAATTACGAAAGCAGATGAAAGGAAAGATGGCTGCAGGACAGTTGCTGATGTTCTTATTACTACAATCAACAAATTGGTTGGTCAACAGGAATCAAAAGAAGTTTCATCAGACAGTATTTCCTTAATATGGTGTTGTGTTGTCTGTTTACCAAACATAAGGTAATTTCTTATAAGGGGATATTTATCTTTACTACCAGGTGGGTCAAAAAGAAAAAAACCCTGTTTGAAAGGCCACTGCTCTCTCGATATTAAGGCAATGATATTTGAAAGTACATCATTCAATAGTGAAGATGCATAAAATATATTTGGAAATTTACTTGACTGAAATGAAAATCCGCCACCGCCAGACAGAACTTGAAATTTACGCTTCTTCTTTCATTACAAGCACATAACTCTTAAAAACCACCTTTCGCTTGCACAAGGCGAGAATGCTCTACTTTTTTCAGGGAAACTTTTCCGGCTTTGTTCGTTTTTAATTACTGGTTGAGAGAATTTCCTTTACCTGCAGTCGCTAATTGCTTTGAATTGAGGTTACAATCAAACATAACTGTTGCTATTGTATTACAAAATCTGCCCTTGTTTATTATACAAGAAAACAAGATCAAGAAAACAGTCCCTATATATATTATTAAATTTCTAAAAACTGCATAAATAACAAGCCCAACAGGCTGTTACACTTTCTTATGAACGTCTCTTTTTTTTTTCATGAAAACTTTTCTTTTCTATAATACCCCTGGAGGGACCATTATGGAAACAAGGTTGCACTGACCTTTTAATGCTATCCCTGCCATTTTAAACTAGGGGTATTTTTATACTAGATCTTTAGTTTTTATTACCATTTTATACATGTAAATAGCCTTTCTTTCCTTTATTACATTTTCAATTTTTACTTTGTATGGCAAAATTTTACATACATACACATACATACCAGAAGTAACATAAATTCTAACTTTGCCTGATTTATAATCAGTTGAGTGACTTTACTTGTTTTGTAGACCATTGGACGGTGACAAAGCTATGCAGAGCCTACATCAACTCCTTCAGCAGTTACTTATTCAACAAGGAGGAGAAAATCAAAATGGAAGTGCCGTTCTCTTTCTTATTTCTCAAGCTGTTCGATCATTCCTGACCGTCAAATCAACCTCAACAGGCCAACCATGTGTCGACTTAAATTCAGAGGAGATGCTGTCATTGATAAGGTATTTGTCATATCAGATTCAGGATCGTTAACTGAATGTGTTCGTGTTTGAAACGAGAATCTTTCTCATTTTTTTTTTTTTTTTTCTATAACAACAAAACCTAATTCTAAATAAAAGGAAATACTATTTAATTTACATGTGCCATTCATGGCGGGGAAAGACACTGGGTCATCTGGTCCCCACCATGGATGACACTTACAATTCAACTGTCAATTTCATAAACAAAAATGAATGAAGAAAAAAAAAATAAAAAAATTCATACAACACATCAACGATACAACACAGATAAACGTGACAGACAAAAGCCGAGAAAAGGATGCTACACAGGGTGGATATTAGCATGCTGAGATTTTTTTCAATGGAGCCGCTTAGTTTTCTCTATGAACGAAATTGTAGCTTCCAAAATCATTCTGTTTGAGACAATGTTTAATTTCTCAGCACCAAACAACAAGAGGTTACCAAGTGCCTCGTTATCCAAAACTGTAACGTCCAATAGCGGGATGTCTCCAAGCTGGCCAAAGAGATCTCTGCGAGCATTTTCAAAAAGAGGGCAGTGCAGGAGGTAATGTTCATTATCCTCATTTGCAACACCGCATATACACAAGGGACTTAAACAATCAAAGTTGTGCCTAAATCGATGCTCATTTAGGGGACTAAAACCGACTCTAAGTCTTGTTAGATTTCTTATACCGGTAATATTATGCACATTATAAACGGATCTACATGAGGACGTATTTGAGCAAGCAATTTGCGTTTGAACTCCCCAATCGAAACAGAATTTCTGGTATCTTCATCTAGCAGGTTCCATTCGCAGGGAGTACTTTGGAAGTATGCATTGGAAAAACGAACTGTTCTGCTTACAGGCTGCGCGTATGAACGACTTGACCTTAAATGATGTGGCACTTCTCGCTCTGAAGGGATTTCATTGAACAAGTAAGCCGGGGACATACTTTTACGCAGGTTGAAAAAATGACACAGTCGTCGATACCATCTTCTTTGGTAAAGATTTTCCCAACCAAGTTCATTGAGAATCCTTTGCCCACTTGTACCTTTCCACGCTCCTGATACCGCTAACGCAGCAGAGTATTGCACTTGCTCTAGCTTTTTAGTGAAGCTTTGCCTCATTTTAGACTGATTATATGGCCGTAGTTATCGCTATTAAAAGGCTGCCGGACGCTCCTAACTACGACTCATAATCAAACGCCATTATTTTGAAATTACTAGTACTGCCTCGTTTCCATAAGGGCCTAGGCAGAAAAACACAAACATTTGTGGTTCTCAATTGAAACACATTGATTTCAAAACTTCACAATAAATCAGTTAATGCTTAACGAAAGCAACAAAATAGTACCTACGTACAAAGATAGACGTTGTCGCCAACTGTTCTCATGGTATTCTTGTTCGTAAGACCTTGTTCTGTCAGGCCAAGCTCCTGGAAACTCTGCTTTGAGCTTCGGGTTTCCGTTGGTCAATATCAATCAATCGAATTTACGATTCGAATTCGCACAAATTCTTATGGTGTTGTATTTTTTGGTATACTTTGTACATGACTGTGTATAGCAGCCTCGTTCCCAAGGGCGTTCAAAAGTGAAAAAAGTCAGTCCAAAAATATTGCCATAATATTATGAGTCCCAGTATTAGCGGTCTCGGTTTGGTGTAGTAGTCTCGTTTTGAATAGCGATTACTGGGACTCATTGTAATCAGTCTAGCCTCATTTCAGGATCGTACTTATGATACAAAATGTCACCATAGTCAAGGTGAGGTCTGACGTGAAGCTTATAAACTTGATCGAGTACTTCCCTTTTGACGTACCTGGATAAGTATTTAATGATACCAATACCTTTACGAGCCTTAGCAATAGCTTCCTTGATATGGCTTTGGAAATTTAGTTTGTCATCAAGAATAATACCGAGATGCTTATGTTCGTTCTTCCTTGACACTTCGTCATTTCCTAATATTAGCACAGGATGATTTGGTTTATTTCTTTTTGTTGAAAAAATAACCTCTTCGGTTTTATCTGCATTGAATTGCATTTTCCATTGCCATGCCCATAGTCTAACTCTCTCCAGATCCCTATTTAGACCCTCAGCTGTTTCTCCTTCACCGTTCACAACAGAAAAAAGCGATGTGTCATCTGCAAACAGTTTGATATCACTGTGGACATTTTCAATAAGATCGTTTATATAAACAAGGAAAAAGAGAGGACCCAGGACTGAGCCTTGTGGAACACCTGAAGAAACCACCTTCCATTCAGAGCTTTTACCATTTAGCAAGACACGCTGGCTACGATTTGACAAAAAGCTGCGCAAAAGAACAAGAAGCTTTCCAGATATTCCGGATATTTCAAGTTTGTAAAGTAACCCATCATGCCAAACTCTGTCAAATGCTTTCGACAGATCAAGGAATACAGCTCGAGTTTCTTTGCTAGGCACCTCTTCAAAAGCAACATATATTTTATGCGTAATCAGTAAAAGTTGGTTGATGGTAGAATCCCCAGGACGAAAACCAGATTGATGAGGTGTCAACATTTGATTGGTAGATAAATATTGATAGATTTCGTCAAAGATGATTTTTTCCAGAATCTTTCCACAGATAGGGAAGAGTGATATGGGGCGATAGTTCTTTTTATTTTGTCTGCTGCCCTTTTTGTGGACTGGGATGATATTTGCTCTTTTCCAGCTGGAGGGGTAGACCCCAGTTTCAACGCACTGTTTGAAAATCAAAGACAATGGCTCAACAAGGCAGTCATCGCAGATTTTTAACATTGCAATAGAGATACCATCGCATCCATGAGCTTTATTACTATCCAAAGAGCGAATTAACCGCAATATTTTCTCTTTATCTATGGGTATTTCTGTCAGAGAGCAGGTGCCCTGCCTTCGAAAATTTCTCATTTGTCATTTCTCATTTGAGATCTTATCTAATGTCTTTCTGTAATCGTTACCATATTCTGAAGAGTATTTAAGTCTTTCAACAGGATCATACAGATTTGAACCATTGGAAGACTTTTCTTAATATTGATAGCTCATGTTCCTTATGATAGGAATAAAAATACTTTTTGCAACGAAACAAATCATAAGCTCCCTTCGCAGAGTTTTATGAATATGATGAAGAATTCAAAAAATACACTAGACTTGTTGACGTTTCACTTTCAGTTTCCTATAAAAGTCTGTTTTATGAAGAAGCGACAATGAGACATCAACAAATCTACTAAATTTTGGATTGTTTCGTTACTAAGATGTCGAATCAAATGTCTGGTCGTAATTTTGTTGTTTCTTTGTTTTCATCATCCATAATAGCCAGTTTTTTGACAGCTTCAAAGATGCTAATCATGGCCTTTTATAACTGCTGTCAAATTCTTCCCCCCTGCAATGCTACGATCTATTTTCTATTTTAGGCACCATCCAACAAATATTCACATACTTCAAGCGTTTGAATGCTTTCTAAACTCACGAAAAACGGAGAACAGCACATCTAGCTCTGATAAATTTGAGGAAGTTTTTGTCATCTTGAAAGATAACCTATCATCAAACTTATCATCAGTTCGTCATCTGACTTTGCTCATATTTTCAAGCTTATTCTCCAGCTCAAAGGTAAGTGAAGCTTATTTTGCAACTCGAAGAAAAATAGACCTAATCGGCTAAGGTTTGTTTTACCCAATTCAAATCATGTGACCATACTCTTGGGAATTGTTAGTATTGTGCTACGTTTTGCACTCATGGCAAAACTTTTGCATGGCACGAAATATGATAGAGAAATCAAAAGATGTTTTATCAAGAGATTGATCACATGACTTGAAATGGGTATAAACAAACCTAAGCCGATTTTGTCTATTGATTCTGAATCAACATGAATCAACAAATTATTTTATTTACCAGTCATAAGCCACTTTAGGACAGAAAATCGCGAAAACAATCGAGTTGATTGCAATCAGAAATAGGTATTAAAGTGCTGTAAGAAAGTTCCTGTTGTTTGGACTGTTAGCCATTTATCGATATTTGAAGCTTTTGCAGTTTTGTGTGAAAATATCTAATTTCTGGAATGGTCGACAAAATAGAATTTGTAATTAAGATTGCATCACAATTTCGTTCATGCCATATTTTCTATAAACGTTTTTCATGCCATATAGAACAGATCAGTAGATTTTCTTTACAAAAATTATTGTTTATTTTTCCGGTCACTAATATTTTGAGACAATGATTTTCATGAGATCCTGTTTTTGTTGTTGAAAAATTGTATGATAGCTTTTGCTTAAGTTTGAAATACCCAGACCTTTTAGCTCTGAAAAGAACGAGAATCGAGCAGCACTTTGCTACATTTTGCAGAATTTTCGAATGTGCACAATAGTGATAGAAGCTCTAACGCCGCTCGATCGAACATCGTGTATAAAAATGTATAGCAATAACGCTCGATCCAGGCCCTTTTGCAGCATTGCTAAAAGTTCTATTGAAAACACACTTAGACTGTAAAGGTATGGTTCTCAACCATCCGACAGGAAATACCTCTTTAGCTTTAGAGACTATTTTGAACATTAGAAATAGATACTGATACTCATTTTAATATAAGTTGCAGTAAAATCACTTGACAGGATTGAGAGAAAGAATGGCTTTTAATTGCAAAAGAACTGAGTTGCTCAATTATGTGGAAGATGCCTTTACAATGTAACTGTGTTTACAATTATGGTTTCTTTAAAGTTTAATTTAAAGGGGCTCCGTCTCAAAATTTCGCTCGAAACGGTGATTTTGAAGTTTTTTGACAGGCAACATCACACAGACGTTTACCTGTTTTTTCAAAAATGAAAGCGTTATTTTAAAGATAAATCTTTGACTTCAGAGAGGAAAATACCAAATATTTATATCCTTTACGATTGCCTCGATATAAGTGGATTTTTAACGAGCATTTTTTGATGGCTTGGATGAAACGACCAAACAAACTGCAGTAAACAATGGAGAACAATGGCCACGTGACGTATTTATAGATTTGTTTACAGTTTGGCGACGGAGCCCCTTTCAATATAGGTGTGAAGCTACCTAAATATGATTTACTGTTTAATTTCGTCATTTTTCAGGAACTTGATTTGAAGAGACTAACTATTGAAAGCTGTTTGAACGCAGAGCAAATTCCAGCTACCTTTGACCGTTACATGGAAAGATTGCTACATTTACGGAAGCTTGTTTTCAAATCGTTCGAAAATTTGGAAGATCAGAAAGTTGTGAATGACGTCATTGTGAGATATCTTGTTGGAAACTTGCGTATCAATTTACGACCAATGTGGTCTCCTGTAATGGATATTATTAAGACCCATGCTAATGAGAAGAATGGCAAAGAATTTTGGTCTGTTTTTAAAGATTCGTTCTTCGCTGCATTTGAGACAACAGGTAACATATATTCATTATGACTATATAGACTGCTATACCGGGTGCGCCAAAATAAACTATGCACGTTTGGCAGGCCACAATGAATTGAACACTGGAACGATTTTGAAGATTTATGACTTAATACTTAGCAGAAAGCCTGAATTAGATTCTAGGACTTTTTGCAAATTTTTCTGTTTCAGTTTTTAGAGCTAGAAGCGAGTTTCTTAAATGTTCGTTTTTGAAAATATTGAAAACGATAAAAAAACGTCGATCAAATTTTAAAAAATCCAACATGAATAAACAAAGAGAAAACGTTTCAGGGGGGATTTGGGGGTTCAGTACGAACTCTCGTACAGCAGATTACAATTGGTCGATTTTTAGATCGCAATTCACCACGAACAAGTTCTCTCTTTGTCCATTCATGTCGATTCTTTAGAACATTTGATCGATGTTTTTTGATCTTTGTCGGTGTTTTCGAAAACTAAAATCTTAGGAAACTCGCTTCCAACTCTAAAAACTGAAAATGGAAAAAATTGCAAAAAATCCCAGTATCTAATTCAGGCTTTCTGCTAACGAATATGTCATAAGTCTTCAAAATTGGTCCAGTTTACGATTTATTGTGGCCTGCCAAACGTGCATAGTTTATTTTGGCGCACCCGGTATATGCTATATAGACTGTTTTGCACAATGGAAGTAGTTGTTAAAATTAGCTAGTATACTTAAAATTTCACTCGTAATTATTCGTTCTTCATTTATTAGGTAATTTATCAATGCAGAGATAAAACAATTGGTTGATCTGTGATATTTTTTGTTTGTTTGTTTGTTTGTTTATTGGCATTGAGCAAATTGTTCAAGCATATTTCTATATGTGTCAATCTGATGCTTTAATAATTTAGTGTCTTCGTCGTCATTTTCAAGTCTTGCCTTCAGCAACTTAGGGCTCAAATCTTTAAAAAGGTCGGTGTAAAATTCTATTACAGTTTTCTTTGAAATAGATGGCTTGAAAGGAACTTAGGGTTTTTTGCCGTAAATCTACCGTGGAAATTTATTGATATCTTGATTAGTTTCAAAATGGCGGCATTTATTAATTTTGAGGCTATGACGTCATCACATTTCTAAATCCTCAACCAGAAAAGCTACAGATTTCTGCTTGCCACAATATTGTAAACCTTCATAAACTATGATTTTCTTGAAGGTTATAGGATTTGTCCTTTATTGGTTTAGGATTTACAATGATTTAAATTTTTTCAAAATTTTCCATGAACTTTTTCAAAAATAATCAAATTGCCGCCATTTTGACAAAAAATCAAGATATCAAAAAAATTCCACGGCAGATTTACAGCAAAGTACCATAACTTCCTTTCAAGCCATTCAATTCAAAGAAAAATGTCATAGAATTTTACAGCCGCCTTTTTAAAGATTTGAAAGATTTGAGCCCTATGCTGCCTTCAGTCGTCTTTCAATGCAGGTAGTAGTAGTGCAAGATGCATCCTGTGGAAAGAGACAGATCGACCTGCTTGTAAAGACAACAGCGTAAGATGATAGCCATAGCTTCCTGGCCTATCGTAGGGTAGTCCTTGCAGGCACTTGGATAATAGCCTCACTACACAAGGACCCTCAACTTACGCTCATCTAATTGAAGTGAATTGTTGCTGTTGTTGTCGCTTCAGTGAGAGTCGCATCGCTTTAGTTGTCGCTTCACTTTAGTCTATCAATAGCGATAACCTACGAACATATAATCAGTCTACTTGGATAACCTTCCTCCTATAAAACAGGGTCTTAATGTGATTTTATTCGCTCTCTAGGGACTGATGTCGATGAAGACAAAGTTTTGTCAGCAGATCATCTTGTGTTTCGTTACATCTCAGCCGCATATGAAAGAAACAGTTTGAATCGACCAGATAACAATAATTTTCGTTTGCTGTTGTGTCAAGCAATGGAGAAGTTTCCTGATGTGGCAGAATCGAGATCTAGGGATATCATTCCCGTCTTTTTCAATTTCTTAAGGTAACGTGGTTTCAGATTTATTCAAAACTGCTAGATTTAAAGGTTGTTTTAGTAGCCTGGTCAGCCTGCCTTCCTGGGATTACGTGTGAGACTGGCCAATCGACCTACATGCGTTAAGCTTCCTTTGTCAAAAGATTATGTAGCCATTTCAGTGCATCTTAATTTTAAAATGAAACAACATACAAAATCCTTTACAAAATAACAACGATTTACTTAGACTACAATGACAATTTGCAGAAGGTGACAAAGGTGAACAACAAGTTACAACATTAATACATTTAATATTCCAATATAACATTAATACATTTAATATTAACATTTAATATATTAATGTTATTAATATTCCAAAATATACAGAAAGAGGAAGATGACATATATGTCTTTACTAAGGACCATATAAAAGACATACATGCAGCTCTGCATTTCCTTTTTTCTATGCATTTCCGTTACACCAGCACCTCTAAGGGGACCATTATGGAAATAAGGTCGGCTTGACCTTTTAGTGCTATCCCTGTCACTGTAATTTGGGGTGTTTATCTTTACGTTTTTAACATTCAATATTGTGTTGTATCTATTTTTTATTATAAAACTCGTAAATATTCATTGTGACAAATTGATACATACATGCATGCATAAGATTACAGAAACGTTAGAAATTTTTATGAAGAAGGATTTTTTAAAGGAAGAGCTGTCGCTGTAGAGAAACTAATGGAGGAGAGGCATTTAAACCTAACGCAACTCTAACTTTATTATAGAAGGCCATGTTGATCGATTTTTGATCTCATCTTTATTTTGTATTTTGAAGATTCTTTCGTAAACTCTTGCATTAGCAGTATTGATTAAATTTTCAGAAACTTGTCTCTTTATCCGACTATCGAGGAACAATTTGTGGCGAACATGATAACAAGCAGTTTGAAAAATCTCGATGTAACTGGTATTTTAAAGTTAAAACATTTTATTTTTCAGCAAGGAATATGGAAGATTTGATGATACATTTTCACCATCTCAAGACATAACGGTATCAAAAGTAGATGACGCAGCAGAAATCTTAGTTGAAAAGGACAACGAAGAGCAACCGGAAACGGAACTTGAACCTGAAAGCAAGAAAAGGAACAACCGGAAGCATGAATCGAACCGGAAAATGAAAATACTGGGAGCTTTCTTGAAATTATTCAGTCAATTCAAGAATCCAAAGGCTTTATTCAAAGAGCAACAGTTGTATGAAACTTACTTGGAGTTGCTGAGTCATCGTGAAAATGAGATCCAACAATTGGCCTATTATTGTTTGAAGACTTACAAATTTGCATACTTGAAACCATATGAAGAACATTTCGAGAAACTGTTTCAGGATAATACTTTTAGAGATGAATTGACCTTGTTTGCCGCTGGGGAGGAGAATCAACTGATCAAAGCTGAGCATCGAATCGATGTTATGAGGATCCTTATCAGGTTAGTAACTTTGTTAAAAGATTGTCAGTCGTCTTTGAGTTTGCATGAGATTTTTAAGAAGGAGGTTGATGAACTAGAATACTTCTTAGAATAATCCAGAAAACGTTTTGTTTAGCCTGAAATAAAGTTTTTTTTATGTTTGGGTATGCAAGCTGTTTAACATTAATGATAGAATTTTGTGATCGAAATGTGTCATGCTGATACGGAAACAAATATGAGTTCTTGGTAGACTTCTTGTCGAATTGTTCAAATTTCTTGATGATGTTACATAGCGTATTGATATTTACAGCATTTTCATAATGATAAAACTTGTGTTACATGAAGAAGAACTTTCAAATAAGCACACAAACTCGGCTTTGTAGTTAATTCATTCATTCATTCATTCATTCATTCATTAATTCATTAACTCATTAATTCATTCATTCATTAATTCATTCATTCATTCATTCATTCATTCATTCATTCATTCATATATTCATTTAAAGTTGGTATTTACATAGTAAAGCTAATTTACACCAACTGTAGTCCAGTTCATATGTGTTCACAGATCTTTCACTAAAAGTACCTCTATCTCAATTCAAAAATATTACTTCTATCTGTGATAATTTGCCCTTTCGTAAAAGCCGCATCCTGTAAGTTTTTGTTATTAACAGGGAAGTATAATAAGCTACTATCTTTGATCCTTTTCCCAATTTTCAGCAAGAATGAACACAGGCTGTTTTCTTTGTAGATTGCTTTATGGTAAACTACAGCGTCGATCTGGGTTGGGTGTCAGTGGAAAGAGTAGTCAATCAGCGAGAAGAAATATCATTATCAATTTCATTGGAAGCTGCCCAGCAGAGGATATTTCAACTTTTGTTCAATTGATCACGGATCCGTTTACAGGGAAAGGAGAAGGTAGGTAGTATTTTTAGAACCACTTTAAGGGTATGTTTCAACCGGTATGCGTAGCATGTGCCACCTTCATGGGCCATGAAAATGGTGACAACAAGGACCAACCAGAAGATGGCACATGCATGCAGGCATGCTAGTTGAAACGGACCGTTAAAGTCGAGTTGGGAAAGAGACCGTTCTTGATAATGTGAAATATGCCTGAAGAAATTTGAAATTTAGTCTCAAATGTTCATTGGAATGACAGATTGCTCCAAACTAATCCTGATTCATTGCTAACGAAAGGAGTTTTGAATTAAACACGATATCTGAGTACTCCATTTATACTTTTTCAAAATCAGATCTACTGCTAGACTTATGACGATGAGTCCCTTGTATCCCTGCGGTAAACCGTGCTCAACAGGGACTCGTAATGAAACATTGAAAAAGCTGACCCTGTAATATGCATACATCAGTCGAATTATGATGGATCTTGCAATCACAAATCTCGCAATCTGATTGGTACTCTAGGAAGCCGAGAGTTTGGGCCTAAATAGGGTCAGGTTTTTCAGAGCACAGTGTTCCAGGGCATGTAATTAATGTGAAAAATGAAAGTATCAGAATTGTACCAAACTGATTTTTCTATTGTTCACCGTAGCCTGAGGAATGTCAAAACCCAAAAAACTTTCAAATCGGACAATCTAGTGCTGAGAAAACATTATTTCAAGTTAGGCCTAAAACGTGTACTTCAGGCTTCTTTCTAAGCACAGAAAGGCCACAAAATAGCACTAAGTTTCAAATTCAAATTTCTTGGCTTGCACTCTCCCGATTTTCATGATCTTTGCTTTATTCAACAGATTAAACCTTGCAGAGTATGTAGTGAAAAAGTGGATTGAAAATTTTATCTTGGGATGCGGAAATTTTGAGAGTTCATAGGTGGTAACTAAACGTTAAAAAAACTAAAACTGAATCACGAAGCGCTTCTTCAACATTAAAAACAAAAAATCTATGTTTCAGAATTGTCGGAAAGTCAATTGCAGAATCAAGTTTAAGCTATTTGCAACAAGTTTGCAAAAGGGCTTAGTAGAATAAGCTCTCAAATAATTTTGGCGAATTTTTCACGAAGACCAGTTTTGCACCTTTTCAGAGTAAAAAATCGCATTTTTATGACGAAAAACTATTAGCAAAGGCAATATTTCATAATATCTCCACAATTTCAAATACATGCTTTTTAGCAATAGGAGCATAAAGTATTTTCACACAATTTAACTAATTTTTAAGGTTTTGAAAACATGCAGCCAACTCTACAATGATTTGTTATATCCCAAGGTGAAAAATGCGCCTAGTAACATCTGAAAACAGAACAAACACCAAAATAGATACCTAATATGATTAGGGAGTTGATCTCTAACCTCCTTTTGACTATAAGAGGGAAATATTTGTTTCATTGAACATCTAGTTCAGTCTATAGTACAGTGGTACAGACAGAATTTGCTAAAAAAAGACTTCTTCTTCACTGGCCTTCGTGAAAAATTCACCAAAATTAGTTGAGATCTTATTCTACTTAGCCCTTTTGCAAAAATGTTCCCAATAGGCCAAACTTGATTCTGCAATAGGCTTTACGAGAGTTCTGAAACATAGATGTTTTGTGTTCAATGTTGAAGGAGCGTTTCGTGATTCAGTTTTAGTTT
The DNA here is from genome assembly GCA_039566865.1 of Aurelia coerulea. NCBI lineage: Eukaryota > Metazoa > Cnidaria > Scyphozoa > Semaeostomeae > Ulmaridae > Aurelia > Aurelia coerulea. The sequence goes on along the minus strand of CM076944.1, from coordinate 777,769 downwards.
TATGAACGATTGGTTACCATTATGGATTTGAAAAATTTGCACATCCCAGATGAAATTTTCAATCAACCTTTTCACTGCATATTCTACAGGGTTCAATCTGTCAAACAAAACAAAGATCATGAAAATCGATTAAGTGCAAGCCAAGAAATTTGAATTTAAAAGTTAGTCCTATTTTGTGGCCTTGCTGTGCTACAAAAGAATCCTGCAGTACACTTTTTAGGCCTAACTTGAAATGATATTTTCTCAGCACTAAGTTGTCCGATTTGAAAATTTTTTGCGTCTTGATATACCTCAGGCTACGGTTAAATATAGAAAAATCAGTTTTGTACAATTCTGAAATTTTCATTTTTTGGCATTAATTACACTGAAACGGAAATCTGGATCACAGTGCAGAGTAATGTTATGAGTCTCTGTTGACCGAAGCGCCATCATCAAGTCAAAGAGCACAGGGAAACAAGAGACTCCAGGTCATAAGTCTAATCTATTGCAAGCTGTAAGTCTCAAGCAAATGCAGATAACACAAATAGGGCCTTTTGGTATGATCTGTTCTTCATTTTACTGAAAAATGCGTGCAGATATTTGACACTACAGTTTGTGTTTTTGTCAGCTTACTTCGATGTTTTGTGCGTTAAGACCTTTAAATGCAAGATATAGGGAAGTGAAAACAATTCAGTCGTAAAACTCAACCAATAATACCATGCTTCTTCGACAAATTTGTTTGTAAAGAGTTACACTTTGCAAATAGATATCACATGTTTTTCATATTTATTTATTTATTTATTTATTTATTTATTTATTTATTTATTATCTATTTATTTATTTATTTATTTATTTGTTTATTTATTTATCTATTTATTTATTTATTTATTTGTTTATTTATTTATTTATCTATTTATTTATTTATTTATTTGTTTGTTTATTTATTTATCTATTTATTTATTTATTTGTTTATTTATTTATTTATTTATTTATTTATTTATTTATTTATTTATTTATTTATTTATTATCTTGCAGATTCTTCAGAAAGCGTTGCTATCGATTTACATCACGTGATTCCGTTACGAAAGCAGATTGGTTTCCTGAACATGTTGCAGACAATACTAACGCGCCTGAGCAGTTCCATTCAGCCACATGTTGATTTCCTGTTGAATACACTGCTAGATGTTCTCAGTACATGTCAAGAATGCTTAAAGGAGCGAAGTGAGGTATGTCTAATTAAGGTTCTTGAAGGATAAGGAAATAATAAGGAAGGATAAGAAACTTATAAGGAAGGATAAGAAACTTATAAGGAAGGATAAGAAACTTAGATATATCATTTTGACATCTGTTTAAAAGGCCCATTGCAAACAATATGCCTTGCACATGCCATCTCTTTCATGGCGGCCATTTTTGTGGATCATGAAATGGCGGCAACAAAGAGACCACAAAAGGATGTATTCACAAAACATGCCAGTTGCAAATGCCCTTCTTAAAGGTATTTTTTTTTTAATTTATTTTAAGTGGGCTGAAAGGATTTCTAGCTATTTAATGCTTATTTAGGTCTACTATGCATACCGCATCCAGGCATGGGACCCCTAGTTTAATGTCCCGTCCGAAGGACGGCGAGGTGAGATGTGAGGTCAGGCCTCCGAGAGGTAACCCATCCGGAGTTTGACCTCACTCGACCGAGCTTAACTTCAGTCACCTGACGGAAACTGTATAAGTCGATCGGCCACTCACCCCACAGAAATCACTAAGGTATGAGATCACTAAAGAAGTGGCTAAAGCAATTATTTTCTGATGCCTGTAAAATTTGGCCTATAGACTCGAGTGGTGCGTTTGTGGCTTATCGTGCGTTTTTGTGTTAATCGTATTCCACTTTCAAACATCTCACACTTGGTGTGCTTTAGAAGCTTCCAGATTGAACTGATTTTGGAATACTGGAAGCTTATATTTTTCCGTGTTCCCATAGGCTCATCGATACATTTTGCGACGGTGTAACTGTCAATGGGTCTATGATGATCTCAAAACACATAATTGAAATTTGTATCATTCTTGTCCTAACAAGTTTTGTTTCAAATTTCATTGAGGTAATGATATTATCTTTGGTAATAATACGATTTCCTTTTATAATCAAGCCTTTGCTAACAGTTTTCTCTGTTTTCTGTGTTTTTGATGAAAGCATCTCTTTTTGTAGATAACTTCATCCTTTGTTGGACAACTGAAGTCAATTCGGCAACTGTGTTTAGCAAGAATTGTGGATTTCTTTGAGATCTTGCAAGATATTGACTACGTGCAATACATTGAAAGGATCTTTGAACATGCTGTAACCCCTCAGGTATTGTTTTCAGAGATATCTTTTGTACATTTATGGCTGATTTTGGATAGCAGATTACATTTAAATTACGCAACCAAGTAAAGTCTTTTCAAGACCAAAATAGTTATTCTCCAAGAAAATGCGACAAATCTAGTATCATCTTCACTTGCAAAGAATGCAGCTTCTTTGTAATTTTAGCTTCCAGGCGATAGCCAACGATATAAATTTTATCAATTCACACGACAGCTCTTTCAATATGTAAAAATCGAAAAATTACCTGTATTTATGCATGCGTGTTTTTATCTTTCCAATGGCAAGAGGCAGTTTCTTAGAGTAAGATTACTAATGCTCTAGCAATGCACCTTTAAGTGACAAATAATCTTATCTTTTTGCAGGTTTCTCGTTTGAAACAAGAATCACAACAGCATCCATCACCATTGCTCAAACTTCTTCATTGTTGGAGCAAATCCCGAAAGTACTTCAATCTTCTTGGAAAAGTGGTTGACTATGAACCTGCTGAAAGCTCAACCACAAAGGTACAAGAGATAACTGCTGAGAACGATGCAAAAGTTGACGAGACTATGGGGCAGCAAGAGGTTATTATGACGGATAAAGTGAATGGAGAAGAAATCGAAGAGGGAGGCAGCAAACAACAGACACCGTTGTATCATATCTTTTCAATCCTGAGTGTAAAAGACAAATCGGCAGCTGTTGTAAAAATTGTGATGACGATTGCAGAAAATCTTCTTCAGATGAAGAATGATGATGAAGGAAAAATGATGGAAACGTGAGTTGTGATTTTATTGTGTGTTATTTATTCAACTTGAGTTTGTTTTGGTAAAAGAGGTATTGCTTAGAAACATGAACGAAGGCTTTCATCTGACAAGTGTCATATCCAATCTTCCGACTTTCAAATTCATCCAGCCTTTTCTTTGTTATTCTCAAAAAGACTCTGTCTCATTGGAAACTTTACTCCTGTACCTTCAACAGTGCAATTCGCATAGAAGAGAGGTTTGTGGAACGTGGAACCTTTGAAATTCCCCCGAACAACATTTCTTTCAGTAGTCTTTACATTCTTTCGACTGAAGGATCCCTTCAGGTATTTGGAAATTTGCTGACATACATTAAAGGTAAATGAATCATCAGATACAATTTTCTGCAGATTTATCTTGCAAAGGTTTTTATTTTACCTTGATTATTATATGCTAGAACTGATCAAAATTTCTCTTTCAGGGATGATGACTCCAATTACAAAAAAATTGCACTTGAAATGATTACCCAACATATTGACTTGCTCCTTGCACATTTAAGTGACTCAATAAGATGCAAGAAATCAACAGACTCAGAGAAACGACAAAAAGACGAGGCCTTCCAAACAGAATTGAGTGTCCTTGCTCATATCAGCTCCTTCGCAAAAGACCCTACTCAGTGCCAGACGATCGTTTCAATCTTGTTTCCTACCTTGAAATCAGCAATGAGTGAAAAAGACCAAACAAACACGTTACTTACAATCAAGAATCTCATTCATAATTGCAACAGCACGAAGAATTTCGCAGCTGAAATGATAAGTTTATTCATGAAATTGAAAAGTCGAAGTGCAAGGAATTTACTGTGTGATATATTCCAAATTTTGGTTGAAAATGATGCAACTTTAGGCTCTACTAGTGAAATAATTCGTGATTTGAATTCCTGGGATGTAAAGTGGCTTGATGAACCAAACTTTGAGAAACGTTTGAAAGCGTTCAGCAGCTTCACAGTGATGCTTAAAAGTTCAGAATTAACTGTGAAACAAATTAGGCCCATTCTTGCAAATTGTTTGTACTTTTCTGTGTCAAGTCAAGATATGTCATTGAGGGATGCATCCATCAGTTGTTTATGTCACGTGATCGATTTTGTGAAGAACAATGAAAAGAATGGGTTCGAAGAATTGATACAAGGATTGTTGATGCCTGTTGTAAAAGATGCAATTCGATCAAAAAATGAGGTATGTCATATCATGTATGAAATTTATTCCGAGATGCAACAATTAAATAGATCTACAAGAAGCAAACCTGGATTATGTTATCTCAACCTTTTACTTGTATTACTCATAGAAGCTGCAAATGCCCTTTCATGTCTATCTTTTAAAATTGGCCCTACCAAGTTTCAATTTTTTAAGCATGATTCTTAGCTAGAAAAAATGGCGTAGACACGTGTAACCAATTTAAATCCAGGGTCTATCTTTGAATCTTACTGGAAGTGATTGAATCTTGCCACTTTGATTGTGATATTTGTTTTGGGAGAAATTCCTTTGATGTAAAAGCATTGATTTAATGATTGCTTTAGGTCTTAGTTTCTTTTAATGCTGAGGCCACTTTTCAGTCATTGGGGTTATTTCTTTGTTTACTCTTGTAGATTGTTCGTGCTGAATATGTTGGACTTTTAGCCAATATCGTGAGAAGTTTTGAAGAAAGCTCGATCGCAGATATGAGAATTCTCACCGCTGAAGATTTAGAAATGGACTTCTTTGAAAATATCAAACACATCCAGGTATCTAATGTTAACATTTGAATTTTACAGTATGCTGATGGCTATTCTTGAATCAAGTAGTAACTTCTTTCTCTATTCCTTATTAGTGATATTGCTAATTATACCTTCCTATTTACTGATTCCCATAGTTAAGCCCGTCTGTCGGTAGCTTTCGTTAATCGCTGACTATGGCTGTCTGTGGCTGACACAAGTACGATCGCTGACTGTGGCTGCCAAAATCATGTTCATCAGTGTTCTTGGACTCCAAGAAATCCCCTTCTGTGCGTCGCTGGTTTATCCTATCTCTTTGAATTTAAAATGACCAATATAGATGACAAACCTCTTGCGAAATATTTTGTATATTCATTATAAAATTTTACAAACACGCATTACTTAAGACATTTCGAACGAACTACTTTACTGCACTACAAGAACGATACCACGGAGAGCAGGAAACCATGGCTACCCCTTGGCCATTTCATAAAGAACGTGCAACTGAATTAAAATTAGATATGCAACAAAATGAAGCTACACATACACGAGTTTTATTGATAAATACTAAAGCCTGTTTCACATTGAAATCTTTCATTCGATGACAACTGTCAGAATAAATTATTTCTGTTTGCTCAAATCTTACAATTTTACCCTTTTCTTCACAGTTTCATCGTCGTATTCGAGCAGTGAGACAACTTTTTCAGTCAGCGACAGAAGGCAAATTGAAACAGAACTCCCTTTACACGTTTTTGTTGCCATTGATCACGCATTTTATATTTGATGTCAATTCTTCAAAAGATCACAATTTGGTCAGTGAAACCATCTCCGCAGTTGGAGCAATAATGGGCTGTATGTCGTGGCAAAGATATTCACATGTGTTGAGAAGTTATCTGAAATTGCTGCCGAAAGAAAAGACAAAAACGAAACTTATCATAAGGCAAGTTACATCCTTTTGTGTATTAGGAGATATTAGTGAAGGAACTATACCTGACATGTTGGAAATGCAGGTGAAAGAACTTCGGCGCTGGGGGCCTTCCTCCTTCCCTGTCCTTGGGGCCCGGCCCCTCTCTCGACGGCCCTGGATATTAGTGAAGGAACTATACCTGACATGTTGGAAATGCAGGTGAAAGAATTGAGAGTTAGAAAAATGCATTACATAAAGCGATGCTAGCACACCTCAAAGAGAGAAGCTTCTTTCCAATAAGATGTCATGTGCTACAATACATAGTCTTCAAAACTAGGGGACAGCAAAAATGAAATGCCATTCTGTCAAATTAAACTTCTTAAACGACTGATTCTGTATAGATTTAAAGGCTATGATCGAAACTGATCTGAATTTAACTGATAGGATGGAAACTGAATGACTGACACGAGCCAATGAAAAGTTAGCAGAGGAGTACTGTAGTGATAAACAGAGAAATATCACCAAATTGTAATTTTGAATTAAAGTGACACTCTTATTCTTTTGAATTCGTTCCAGGGTTATCGTTGCAATTATGGATGCATTTCATTTTGATCTATCGATTCTCACAAGCGAAGATGTCAAGCAAGGTAAATCAATATATCTTTCCTTCGCAAACCATTCTTCAGTTGACACATTCATGTGAATTTCAAAGCAAGAATCAGTTTTCTCAACCAACCTTAAGGAGTTCACTTGAATTGTACAGATCAATAGACCTTTTAGCTATTCTACAAAAGAGCCTGGATCAAGCGTTATTTTTATACATTTTTATATGCGAGGTTCGATCGAGTTTCTATCACTATTGTGCACGTTCGAAAATTTGCAAAACATCGTTTGATTTAGATTCTTTTTTTGAATAGCTAAAAGGTCTGTTGGTTGTAGAATCGTGTTCACGTTACGCTTGCCTTTGTATTTTGAATACCTAATTAATGTTGTTGAAAATTCTAATTCTATCTTTTAAATTGTTCATTAAAGATAACATTCAGCTAAGCCAACAGAACGAACCTAAGACAGAGAATCCTAGCAAAAAAGAAGATTCCAAGGAAAGCGAGGCTGAAGATGACAAGGAGGCTGAAGATGACAAGGAGGCTGAAGAGGTTGAAGACGCTGAAGAAGATGACTCAAAAAATGAAATGATTGACGTAGAGCACAAAGATGAAAAAGAGACTAGCCTCTCTTCTGCACGAAAAATTCATAAGACGATTGTGGATACAATACTACCACAACTGCACAAATCTCTTATCAAAAAGGTTTCCTTTCATTTCATTTTCAATTTTTTAAGGATGGTGATCTTTTCAGTATATAGGTAACTGTTTACAGAGAGTCATGCAAAAACCTACTAAGACCTAAAGCCTAATTAAAATTTATTCTTCAACTTGAATAACCTTAGTAATCCAAAGTATCTGCGACAATCTCAGTAATCGAATCGTTGATGGAGGGTTTGTTTTATTTTTCTAACGCCGAATATTTGAAAGTTTTAATAGATATCAAAAGTTCCATAATATTTCATAGACACAGACAAGAAAACACTGCAATGAAACTTACGTAGAAGCTGCGAGGAAACTGGCCGCAATAAGAAACCAAGGCTTTAGTCATGTACGCGGGTTGTCCCGTACTTTCCGATTGTTTACGAAAATCTTGTACAGCCCATTTAAGGAAAAGCAAAACATCTTCCTTTCCCTGCATTCTTCTGATGAACATATATCCCTGCTTTATAATTTGCAAACGCCATTGTCTCGTGGAGCTATTTCGATCTCCCTTGATTTTATTTTAGTAAGATGAAATGATAGTTGTCTTATTTTATTTTGATTTTAGTCATTCGTCGAAGATTATCACCGCAAGAGTCATAACAAAGAAGTCGATGAAGCAGCAATACTTCGTGTTCCCGTCGCCTTGGCAATCGTAAAACTCTTACAGCAGTTACCAAAGGCAACATTACATGGACAGCTCCCTGGGTAAATGTTTTTACTTGCACTTACACGTTAGACAGTATGATAACCATGTTTGCAGTGGGTAAACCGCTTCGAAACTCTGAGTCCGTTTTTCGAAAGAGACATTAAATTAAGGGTCCCATGCCTGGATGCGGCATGCATAGTAGACCTAAATTAGCTACAAATAGCATGAGCGATAGGACACCAAGTATGGATCAGTGTGGAATTTGATAAGTAGTGAGCCACCTTGACCTACTGTTTTCTTGTGTGTTTTTATCTCAATTTTACTTGGCAATGAGCCACCTTATCGCTGTTTCTTGATTTGAAATTTTCAGTAGTGAGCCACCTTAAGTGCAGATCCACCTTAAGCGTAAGCGTAAGGCTCATTACTTATCAAATTTCAAATCACGAAACAGCAATAAGGTGGCTCACTACTAAATAGAAATAAGTGCAAAACACACAAAATAGTAGGTTAAGGTGGCTCGCTACTGATCAAATTTCACACTGATCCATACTTGGTGTCCTGTTGCTCATGAAATGAATGAATCAATGAATGAACGAATGAACGAATGAATGGATGGATGGATGGATGGATGAATAAATGAATGAATGAATGAACGAATGAACGAATGGATGGATGGGTGGATGGATGGATGAATGAATAAATGAATGAATGAATGAATGAACGAATGAACGAATGAATGGATGGATGGATGGATGAATGAATAAATGAATGAATGAATGAATGAATGAACGAATGAACGAATGAATGGATGGATGAATGAATGAATGAATGAATGAATGAACGAATGAACGAATGAATGGATGGATGGATGGATGAATGAATCAATCAATGAATGAATGAAGAAGTTTTGCTTTATGGCGATCTTGTAATCCGATCTTGTAAAAGGATACCAGATAACGGAAAGTGGATCGACTAGATGCTTACATTTTTAGTTCTCATAATTTAGCAATTGCTTCAGGATCTAGAAATGTGAGACACAAACAATGCTTGATTTTTCTTGACAGGAGTGTTGCGACAGCCCATAGTGCATGCGACGTAGGCTAGTGGGATAGAATCATACCAAGTATTTGCAAATTACGAAAATTTACATTGAGATTTTCTCTCAAAACAGGCTGTTATTAAGAGTTTGTCAAACGTTGAAGAGCAGAGCCAGAGATGTTAGAGATACGGCGAGAGGAACTTTGGTGAACATTGCATCTTCACTTGGTCCAGGATATTTCTCATTTGTTCTTAGAGAAATGCGGTCAGTACTTCAACGTGGATATCAGGTAATTCCTTTTTAATCACTTTTTATTAGATTGTTAATTCACTATCATTTTATTCATCGTTCACGTAAACAATAAATTTAACAGACGTTTTTGTTTGTTAGAGAAGAGGATTGAAGTGAGCGGTTCGTTCTCGGTAACGATGACTATTAGAATTCCATTTTGGTGAATCTCTACAAGACAAACCGCTCATACGAGTCCCAAAATTGTTATAGTAGAATTGCAACTTTCATATGAAAAGTGTTTAAATAGTTCAGACTCCGTTGGTATTTTCTGTCTCGTTCTTTTCCATTCAAATAATCTACAGTAAAAACCCGCACATAAGAACCTTCATCTATTAAGAACCTACAGCCTGAAATATTATATTTTGTACTCAATAAATAAGAACCATTTCAGGCTGATATCTTAACAAGGTTCTTAATAAAGCGTTTCATTCGTTCATTGGGAAATAAATGCAATCTGTTTGCCAATCAACCTCTTTTCTGAACTCCAAAACATTACTTACAGAACTGTGATAGGCGCGGCATGCAGGAATAACCTGGGTAAGCTTGGGTTGAAATGGATAGGGCCAAGAGTGTAAATAGGTTTGGCTAAGATTTAGATTCACATATTTCCCTATGTTAAGAACCTACACCCTGATTACTGGATGTGCCTCATGGCATAAGGACCTAAACAGGCTGAGTTCAAAATCTTAGGTTCTTATGTGCGGGTTTTTACTGTATTCATTGCTAGCAATACTATTCCTTCTCGCTTCAAATCCAACCAATTTTCTTTTATTTATTGTCATCGAAATAATTTATTTTCCCAAATAATTATTTTCCTATTTTTTGTAGCTTCATGTTCTCAGTTTTACTTTGAAAGCCATTCTCGATGAATTAATAGAACAATTCAAGCCTGGTGATTTGGATTCTTCTCTGAAAAATATGATTGAGGTAATGTATTTCAAATATACTACGGACATATTATTTGCGTTCCTGCATTTATCAATGACTCTTTTTTTTATAATTCATCAATAGATATAAAGTTATACATGGTATATTGTACCAAAAACTAAATCTACGAAGATAACATAACAAAACAGCAACAGCGAATTTAAAATAATTACTCGTAATTAATCAGTTGTTAATCTGGAGGCGCAGGGTTTGTTTAGTTAAGTTGAGTTTGGAACGGATGCTCGAAATATCATGGATATAAGATATTAGATCCAAAAGAAGTTGAGGGTTGGGGTTAATGAAAACGAATTGGAGGAGATCTTGGTTACCTAATAGCTTGGTACTTGGGAATAGATCATAACATTTAGTAGGAAATTTGATCTTTGGGGCTCATACTGGGTGCATTCGAAAATAAAGTGTGTTTCGTCTTCAATTTGGTTATTGCTACAAAATTTACAGAGTCTATTTTCCCTTGGTATGATTGGTCTGTGGCTCATCAATGACTGTAATCTTCTGTACATCTTAAACGACTCTAAAGGGCTGGAATTTTTGAACCAATCTCGATGCTTTAAGACGTGAAAATAGCCTTGATGATTGGCATGGTAGTAGGCCTTTTAGCTTTCCTACAATAAGGATAAATCAAACAATTTTCTTGTGAAGTTTGTATGAAAGGCTCGATTGAGTTACTTTAGAGCTTCTATCATTGTTGTATTTTGCATATTTGAAAATTTGTCAGATTACTGCAAAATGTATGAAAAGACCAATTTTAATTTCAACACCCTACCATTTTTATGCATCGTTGTTGCCGAACAAAGGTAACATATTTTCTTTATTGCCCGTCGGTCGGTTGTCGGCGAGTCTTGATTTTTCTGTCTCGAATTCAAATGCTAGGATATGGCTGAGTTCTCGGTCTCTATTTTGAAAAGTATCTGTTTCGTTTGTGGCCGGTTTGAGTTAATTCAAGTTGCAGAAACACTGGAAAAAGACATGATATGCATGTTCGTTTTAAATAGAAATAAAACAGTTTACCGATATCCGATTTTTTTCCGAGGAAAGGGTCTTTATTTCTTCTCGTTGTGCTACGTCTGATAGGACAGGAAAAGTTTTTCCACTGTGACTTTTGTGTGAAGAAAATCTTTGGTGTTTAATCAATAACTCAATTTGATTTTTTCAGGTTTTCATGCAAGACATATTTGGAAATGTAGCCGAAGAAAAAGAAGTTGCAGGAATCACAGGAAAGCTTCATGAAGCAAAATCAACGAAAAGTTACGATTCATTTGAAATTATCGCTAAATTTGCTACACCGTCATCGTTTGAAAAAATCGTCAGATCTTTGCGTGAGGTAGGCTGAATATTCTGTTTCGTTTTCATATGCCTCATTTTTGCCATAGGATCCCGCAAATAGCAGTTCTGTATTCGAAGCTGAAAACTGCGCCGTCGGTGAAATGAACTGAAAATGCAGGGATCAAGAGATCATAGCATTTGATAATTGAAACTATTTTTACCCACAGAAAATGCATGGGAAGCAAAATTTTTAGCACCAACTTCGCCAAACAGTCGCTGTTAGTATTAAGTCATTCTACGGTGAATTTATCCCAAGGATTCGTCCTTAAATTTATTCGCAGCCCTAAAAGCGTTACTTTTGACAGAATAATTTTAAAATCAATTCATAAGACTATTATTGATATAATATTTTTGTTTTCAATACAGTTATTAGAAACCACACACACCCATAAAGTCAGCAACAAAGCGAAAGAAGTTCTCAGAAGAGTTAGTCTTGGATTTCAAAATAACTCGTCGCTAACTGTACAGACGTTGCTCGTTTACGTTCACCAACTGCTAGCTGGGATGCGTTCATACTTATTGGCAAATAATTCAAAAGATACAAAGTGAGTGTTCTTTGCTCAATAGACCTTTTGGATATTCGAAAAAAGAATCTGAATCGAACGATATTTTATTTGTAGAATTTTTGAATGTGCACAATAGTGATATAAGTTCTAACGCCAATCAATCGAACCTTTCGCATGAAAGTGTATAGAAATATCGCTTGATCCAGATTTTTTTGTAGAATAGTTGAAAGTTCTATTTTAGCAAGTTTATATTGTGTTTCATTTTCATTGGAATGATGTTGTAAGTAATAAAATTTTCCGTGCCTCAGTGTACCTCCTTCGTTACCTCAATTTTACTTCGTGTGTACAGGATTCCAATGGATGAAAATTCGTATAGTTCATTTCATAAAAAATGCTCTTGAGTTGTAACTGCATGTGCAGTATGCTAAAATCACAGTTTGATTTATATTTCGTAAAGTTTTGATGTTAACGAAAGTTTTCTACATGAAAGAATAAAGGAATGACTTTTAAAACCTTAATTCTTCTTCAATGTTTAGGCGCGACGAAAATTCAGAAAGAAGTCAAAGTCGAGATAACATTTATTTGGTGAAGAAAGAGCCAGGTCGTGGTAACAAAATCGTGGAACACAGCAAGCAAGCAAATTTACATCTGATTGCTGAGTTTGGTTTACAGGTAGGAAACCACCCTGATTGCAAAACATGCAGATCCTTATTTTGAAAGCCATGACAATTTTTGACAATTTTGAGAATGAAACCAAAGAGAAATTCACGGAAAGGGGATGTCAAGAAAAGTACAGATGTCTGATAAATTATGAGGCAGGTAGAAAACAAAGAAAATGAAGGTATGACGGGGGATTGGCAAACCGTTTACCTTTAGTAAAGCTGTTATGTAATATTGTAAGGTTGTTTATTCCGAATTTATTTCGAATTTTGAATGAAAGCTTTCAATGTGTTAGAGGACTAATGTTTGCTAAAAATTGAAAACAGTGCAGTTTTCATGATGGTGCCTTGCAGAATGGAGGAGAGAATTTTGAATTTTGGAGTTAGTCAGCCCTCCTTTCATAGTTATTTGATTTGATCGTTATCTATGATTTTAGCGAATGATCAGAGATTTACGTTATTTTTATTGTGTTCTATCCTCTTTTTCAGTTGTTACACACATCTTTGAAGAACCAACGACTTTTGCCATCAAATAAAGAACACTGCGCCATGCTTGATCCTTACGTCGAAGTGTTGATCAATTGCTTAAAATCAAAATATAATCGGGTGATTTAATCATTCATTTTTAACTTTTCCTGTATTTGAGACATTTAATTCGGTTTTATTGAAATTGATTGTCAATGTGAATACGTAAACAGAGTCAAAAGCTATGTGTGCACAGGTTTAGAAAATAGTGTATTGTATTTGGTGATGTGGGCACGTGCTTGAATATTATGTAACCAAAGAAATAATGTCGTGCATAGGCCTTTTTATGCTATTTATAACTTACTTCACTTAGCTCCTTTCAGTCATTCCAGATTGAAGCTGCACGTATTTTGTGTAAGAAGCTTTTTATAAGAAACTCCACCCTCAGATCACTTAGAATTTAAGAAACCCCAGGACTGTCACAGCAGTATCTAAGAACATTTTTCTTTGGTCGAGGAAATCAGTTGCATCTTTTACTTTCTTTTCACTTGCTTCTAGTATTTTATGTTCACGTTGGATCGTCTACTTACCCCCTTCGACGTTGTTGTACATTGCTAAGCCGAAATTTCAAAACAAAAATTAAAGATAGCTAGCCCGTGATCCTGACCACTGGAATGAAATTTGAATGAGCTAGAACACAAGCTAAAGGTTGGCAGGAAATGGCTTCATAGGAAATTTAAGATGAGCTGCGTTTCAAGCAATCATGCCATAACAAAATCCAAGACAATGGCAGAGAGGCAGTAGTGGGGTGATGCATTGGGTAATGTGGAATAGAGACTTTTGCGCCAGAACCTCAAAAGTTCCCATCTGCCTTATATTCCGTTTGATTTTCATCTTTTTTGATAACCAAATGTCAAACCTCCTCTTTTATTTTCCACAGGTTGTTATTCTTGCTGCAAAATCAATTGCTCTTTTTATGAGATTTCCTCTCCCATCGTTGGAAGCAAATGCGAAAAGTCTCGCTGCGACTTTATTCAAATTGTTGAAGAATTATGCACGAGTGGGAGCTGGAACTGGAGACAATTATGAATTAGTGCTTTCTTCATTCAAGGTAACTCTATTTGATCAAAACATAAGTAGACATTTTAAGCAATAACTTGGCTCTGTTTAGAATGATTCCTGCCACTTTTATCAATCAAACAAAATGACTTTGATGGGACTCCAACCTCTGTCCTCCTAGACAAACTCATTGAGCAATGTGCTGCAGACCGCTATCAATCCATCACAACTGTCTCAAATCTTTTCCTGATGCTACTGGACTTCATTTGGTGAACTCTTTTAATTTTTAAAGAATCTGAGGAAATGTTTTCCTTCATATAGCACATCTACCGACAATGTAACATTTCCAATGTTACCCCAGAAATTGTTGATATCATTTCTTGTCTCTTCAAAACATTAGTTTTGTGTTTATATGCTACAGATGCTTTTTGATCAGATGATGCAGATCTCATAAGAAATTGTTTATATTTGGAAATTTGTTTATTTTCCATTCAGGCAATGACTGTCATCATTCGGGACAATAAGAAGTATCAAGTCACAAATGATCAACTTCGGGTAAGGCAGAATATTATATTGTGCTTACGCACAACTTCCAGGGTACTGCCAGTACCACACATTTTGTACCCTTGTTCTATATTCATGATAAATTGAAACTAACTAAAATTGATATCTGAATACTGTAACGTTCTTGGCGTAGGAAAACACAAGGTCATCTGGCCTCCACCAAGAACGGTATTTACAATTTCAAAATCCTGCTTCAGGACAAAAGAAGAAACAATAAAGACAACATATAAACGGTCAAACAAAAAGAAGGGGACTGGCAGTTTCATACCTAACCGTGCAGTGGGTCTAACCCTTACATATCATAGATTTGAACCCTTTTCCTGGAAAATTAGTCATTTCAATCGTGGTTCGATAATTTGAACGGAGCACCAAAGCGCTCAATGTAAACGCTAGGAAAAGCAGATTTAGATATTTGATACTCGTATTTTTACATTTAGATTCATGTTTTGCAAACAAATTACCCTCAATATGGCCATATTTCTTTTTCAGATCCTTCTCACATTCGTTGAAGAAGACGTCCATGATTACACCCGTCAAGCTACAGCCTTTCCTTTGCTAAAGGTAGCTATAAAATCAATGTCATTACTGACGGTTTCATTTCTGTAGCAGGGGGTAACCTCCATAGTAACAGTAAAATGGCATGGATTATCTTCGTTCTATGATGAGAAAACATTTGGCATCTGCACTTGAATGCAAAATCAATGTTCGTAATTAAAGTTGTAACTGATGGGCATTGATTGCAAATATTTTTTCTTTTTGAAGGCAATTTTATCACGAAAGTTGAATGTGGCAGAAATCGTTGAAGTCATGAAAAAAGTTGCTGAACTTTCAATTACAAGTGAATCAAATTCAGTTCAACTGCAGTGTAGACAGGTTTGTATCCTTTTGCTTTTCTTGTGCTCTTTCGGTCCAGGCTATCCTTGGTTTGGTTTCATTTGTTTAAGCTATCGCTGCTTCCGTCTATTTCGACTTTTGCAGCAATGCAATCCTTAGGGTGTTGTGAAGGTGAAGGTGAAGGTGAAGTTGAAGTTGCGTTTTTCAGCGCCAAGCGCTGGGATCGCAGAAATAGAGCAGACCTAATCGAGTCCGCGATCCCTTGTCATGACGCTCAAGTGGTGGGGTCCTACCGGGTATCGAACCCCATCCGCCTGACTGTTCTGGCTGCAAAGTCATAGAATTACACCACTGCGTCACAACACCTTCATTTTGTGTGTCATTATTGAAGAGATAAAGCCAGAGCGATAGGTTGACTAAAGGAGTTTACTTGGGTTAAATTGTGTTTTAGATTTAGATTTCTCTCTCCAAGTGGAACAAATGATAAACAATTGAGTAATCTCTTTAAAGTAATAATAACCAACATTTGATGATATATATTTTCGACAACTCATTTACTCTCATCTTCATATGCTTTATTTCCAGCTCATGCTGCAGTACATGCTTGATTACCCTCTCGGTAAA
Source organism: Aurelia coerulea (assembly GCA_039566865.1). Classification (NCBI taxonomy): domain Eukaryota; kingdom Metazoa; phylum Cnidaria; class Scyphozoa; order Semaeostomeae; family Ulmaridae; genus Aurelia; species Aurelia coerulea. The sequence goes on along the minus strand of CM076944.1, from coordinate 761,802 downwards.
AAGACCGACAAGCACTTGGAGTTTTATCTTTCTCATCTGGAGTAAGTAAATTATTTATTTGATATCAGTTGAGAGAACATTACCCCCTAGGGTACTAAAACCAATAGGCCTCTATGCAAAATCCCACAATCCATTGCTAGTAATATTTAGATTGGAAAACAGATCGCCTTGTTTGCAGCAGCAAACTGAACTTCCTTTTGAAAATACAAGTTTTGCCTCCAATTGAAAATTTCTTTGTGTTAAGGCCTATTAAGATAACGAGGAAGGAAAAATTTGGCTTAGGCACCCAGGCTAGAGGGCAGCCAACTTCATCTCAAAACTTACCCAATCAAATCTGTATTGCCTTTTTTAACCAATCAAATCTGTATTTTCTTGATAATGAGTTTTGCAACATTTTATCTACACAAAACATACGAGAAACTTCGTTGTCAACTTACGATACATCTGCTTAGATGTATTCAAATTCATTCTGGAGATTGATTACAGCTCCCTTCGTATCTTCCTGTTTGACTCAATTCAATTTATGCAAAGAATACTTAAAGGGGCTCCGTCGTCAAACAGTAAACAAATGCGTAAACTCGCACGTGTCCCCAATTATCCATTGTTCATCCATTGTCTTCTGAAGTTTGTTTGGTGGGTTCACCCAAGCCACCAAAAAATGACCGTTAAAAATCCACTAATATCCAAGCAATCGTAGAAGATATGAATGTTTGGTTTGCTCCTTAGTGAAGTACAAGGATTAATGCCCAAACAGCATCTTTCTTTTTGAAAAATATATGAAAATCCTGTGTGATATCACCTTTCAAAAAACTGCAAAAATCATCGTTTTGTTTACATTTTAACGACGGAGCCCCTTTAATTAAGATTTCCTTGTTCATGATCAGATATGAGCTGGAGAATGGAAGACAATCTGCTCTAGAAATGCTGGCAATGATATTCAAGAATTTTCCACAGGTTTGCATATTATTAGTTATTTGCTATTTTCTGTTACTCTTGATGTGTTTTGCAAATTTTTCTTTGACATACTGGGATCGAAATCTATTTGAAAACTTAGAATCGTCAAATTATCATTTGGTTGTAGACAAATGTTAATTGGATAGTATCTAAACGAATCATATCCCATTAAGCTGGCAGTTTGAGCCAGCTTAAACTAAATCAGCTTATCGAATATCTCGCTCTGATTGGCCAATCCAATGAATCGATTTCCTCTGATTGGTTGAAATTTAACTTGGTGTTGATAAACCCGGTTTAACTGTGTCACTATGAATAGTGTATAAGATTGGTTGTTTTTCCTTTTCAAAGCAAAGGTAAAGTTGAGCCAGTTTAAACTGAATCAGCTTCGAATTCCTCCAATTGGTTGAAATTTAACTTGGCGTAGATAAACCCGGTTTTACTGTGTCACTGTGAATAGTGTATAAGATTGGTGGTTTTCTTTTTTGCAAGCAAAGGTAACAGCAACTTTTCTCAGTGTGAGATTTCTTTATCTGCAGAAAAAACTTCAAGATTATGCTGGATTTTTCTATGTTCCTCTTGTGATGAGATTTGTCAACGAAGAATCGCCACTTTGTCGAAAGTTAACAACTGCAGTTGTAAAAACATTACTTGAAAAGGTAAGTACTTATAATCTCAAGGATTGCTTTTAAAAATTTCGATTTTAAGGTTTATCATACTTGACTCTGACCCTAAATAAACCAAACCCCAAAGTCATTTCAAGATTTTGACATATTGGCGCTCTGCCAATGGCCTATCCTAAAAATTTGCTTTGTTCCTGATGCCTCTAGTATGGCTTTTTGATTGAGCAGAAGCTTTGCGTCTTGACTCCTTCGTTACAAATACAATTTATGAATGAGATCTCATTAATGAACTTTTTTTATTTTGCAACCTACAGTTGGAGACAGAAAAAAGAACGGAACTATTCACCTTGACGTCTGAATGGTTTCAACAAGAGAAGGTAATATTTTTACAACAACTTGTACCTTCTATATAGTAATGTGTTTCTCACTACCTTGAATTATTCATTATTGAATTATCTTATTCCACTATTATTTTGTATCTCATTCGTCAAGCTTTAACTTTCCCTTAATTCTTGCCTTCACAAAACAATTTTCATATTTTTTCTGAGCAGAGTAAAGATATTAAGGGTATTTTGTAACCGTTGCATTCCTCTGAACCTGAAATTTGTCACAAATTAAAGCGTTGTGTGCTGTTGATTAAAGCAATGGACGACAAGTCAAAATGCTATGCCGATTTTCGTGGTAAACATCAAATGCGAACTGCCATGTTTATTGTTCTCTGTTTCATTTTTTCATTTACAAGAGTTGATTGTCTCGTAGTGTATTAACATTTCGAGGTATTTTAGGATCAGGCTTGCAATCAATTATAGCACGTGTAGCATAATTATGACACCATTATTCAGTGGCAATTCTCAGCACATCTTGCCCAGCTCAATGTTTACATTATTCACTTCAACGGCCATCCCGTGACAGCCATTTACCAGAACTGCATCCGCCATTTACCAGAACAAACCGCTCTCCCCAGTCTCCGAATTTAATTGTCGAAATGATCTATACAGTCACCACCACTCACCACAAATTGATAATTAGAATGTAACAGTTTCAGAATATTTTTGCTTTGAACATTTGTAATCGGAGAATCCTTTTCATTTGCAAGGTTTCGTTGAAACGATTAGCCATTCAAGCAATTGGGATATTTGCTGAAGTCGAAGAAAATGCGTTTGAAAAGAGGATTTCAACTTTGCTGCCAGAAATTGAAGAAGTTATCAAGCCTTCATTGCATAATGATGTTAGTTTCTTTGCATTTTACTGAACATCAAGAGAATCTTTCTTTGAATGATTTGAATTCAGTGAAAATCAGTTCCAAAAATGTTTGTCATACAAAGTCTTGTTAACGTAGTCCTGGTTTTTCAACAAGCTTCTCAAAAATAACTGAAACTCAAGGAGCTGAAAAGTAGCCTTTGATTCAACTATGATCTAATTTTCATCAATATGGGATGACTTTATCTTTTACTATTACGTTTCAACTGCATTCACACAACCTTTGGCACTTCATATATTTTTATGGACTCTTACATTGTTTACCACTGGACTATATGTTACCACACCAAAGAAATAGCTCGACCATTTTTAAAGATGTTGAAATTTTCTCGATCAACCTTCCTAAATTGCAACGACTTATCTACAGAAGAAGCTAAATATAATAATATCAAAAACCTAACCATGCATAGCTTTTTATTCAGTGATCTTTATGAATAGAATTTGCCAGCAATAACTCCAAGGCAACCTTTAATAGTTTACACCCTATTCATTTTGAGAAGAGCTTGTTGATAACAGTTTGAAGATAAAAACAATTGAAGAAAATGGACTTTCTTCATATTGTCTGATTAAAAAGTACTCTTCTAGTTGTCCTTTTTTATTTAAAGGATCTTGACGAGGATGATGACACAGATGAAATCAAAGCAAGAGATCAATTTTTATTCAACACCCTGACTGCTTTGAAAAAGATTCTACAGCATTGTAATGTTATGCGTAAAATGCAATTTCAGGACAACATGAATGGAATTTGGGGTATGTTTACTTTCTTGTTCAATTCGTATTTGTAACGTGCCACGGTTTTTGCATCAATCCATGTTTTCAAATTCAAGATATGAAAATTTTCGGAATTGTCTTTCAATTCTATTCATTAATTTCCAGGGAGCGTAAAAGTTCATCTACAACATCCTCATACCTGGGTGAGATTAGTCTCATGTCAATTATTTGGGCAATCGTTTGCATCTTGGCAGCCGACAGATTTGATCAAGACTTGGAAGCAAGAGGATGGAAAGAAATTTTACCTGAGTGAGAATCTCCCGTTCAAGGTACGATTTATTGTTGATAATTTATCCAGCATACCCTCATTTGGGAATCGTCCAGACTTAGAAATTTTTGAATACACAAGATATCTTTAAATAAATGAATAGCCTAGTGCTTAATTTCCTAAACGTATTAGAAATTTTTAGTGTTAATACACATTCTTTGTGATAATTTTGTCTTCAAGGACAGGTAGAGAATTCAAAGATTCATTGCAAATTTGACCTTACTGTAACCAAGAGAATTGCTCTTACGAGAATCAGTGACAAGAGGCTATAACGAAAGTACCTTATCAGTCACGAGGCGTGATATAAGCCACTGTTCCTTGCTGCGACACTTTTTGTGTAGTATTTTAATTGTGGAGTTTAAAAGAAGTTTCTGTGAAAGTAAGTCGAAGCTCTAAATCTAATACGACTTATTGACTTTTTTACTTTGAATTAGCTTTCTTGATCATCTAGAAACATGAGACAATAGATTTGCTGACACAAAACGTTTCAGTTAGTAAGATCTTGAAAGTGGTTTTGAGAGACTTAGAATTTTAGTTGCTCATTTCTTCTATTCAAGGTGAAAGGTCTATGCACAGATTTGTACGAGCAGCTCAAATCAGACAAAATAGGACAAGAACTTGGAGACCAGGTACGATTTGTTTTTTGGCATACAATCAAATAACTCTTTCTATCCGTCATTGTAGTCCCAAACTGTGCAGTCTGCCGCAGTTTTATAGGTTTTGATGAGTTACAATTTTACTGCAAGGTGAAGGTGAAGTTGCGCTTTTTAGCGCCAAACGCTGGGATCGCAGAAGAAGAATAGGCCTAATCGAGTCCGCTGAAGTTGATGGATCTCTACCTGGGATCGAACCCGGTCCACCTGACTGTTCTGGCTGCAATGTCAGAGGATTACACCACTGCACCACAAAACCTTAAATAAGTTGTTCGACCATCGCAACTGCACATGGCTTCGATAACAAAAATTGTATGTTCAGATGAAAATATCCCGCTCATTCTTATTTTGTGGTGTGACAATCATTTAGTGTTGTTGTTGTCGTCTCAATGAGTAGTTGTAGCAACATTTCAGCTCAGGGGAGCAAAACTCCACGAATATAGTGAGTCAGATATTCAAAGATTGCAATTTTGAAATGAATGAAAGGTGAGAGAAATCATTCAGCAATATTTTGCAAATATTTTGGTTCAGTTTAATCTGTAAAAACAACGTCAAGCCTTTTGTGTTGATAAATTTCGTTTTATATTTTCAGATAACTAAAAATCTAGTTTACCTGACCAAAGTAATAGCCTTGATCAGCAAAGATGATGCTGAAATTTGCAAAGCAGATCAAGATCGAGAAAACGAGGCAACAACTGAAAATGAAACCGAGGTTGAAAAAGTGGATGACAAGGAGAAACCTCCCACACTGCATTGGCTTCTCAACAAAATGTCATATTTGGCAAGTTACGAAGCATCACAGGAACAACGAAGTCATATCAAGGTACTTAAAGTTGAACGCCGCTATCTCAAACCCTCAAATAAAGTTTTCTTGAGATAATGAGGTTTCGAGATAACCAAGTTCAACCCGTAACTATTCTATTAAAGAGCCTGGATCGAGCGATATTTTCATACATTTTGCAAAAATCTTACAAATTGTTGAATATGCATAATAAGAATAGAAGCTCTAACGCCACTCAATCGAACCTTTTGAATAGAAATGCATAAACATTTCGCTCGATCCAGTCGCTTTTGCAGAATGGCTAAACGTCTATTGAAGCGAATTAATAGATTGTGGCACGAGATAATCGATTTTGAGTTCTTAAGTAATTATAAAGGTTGAGTTGAAGTTCTGTGGTACGTATATGTAGAAATTTGTTTTACAATCGTAGTTTTAAGACAGATAATAACTGTGTCAAATTGTGATTTTCAAAAAGCGTGTCAGCAAAAGCCAACCTCTATCCGATAGTGGCCTTTCTTAACAGAGTGAAGGTTTATCATCATCCTGAAAAAAGCATCCCCGAACCTGCAACGTCTTATTGCCTCGGCAATTAGATTCAAAGCAGAATTTTTTAAAGATGTAAATGAAAGTTTATTATGACAAAGTTACAAATCATGACATTTTTCAACCCTCAAAATTATGGTATAATGGCCAATTGACACTTAACCAATTCATATTTTGATTTTTATCAACAGCGCATGTGTATTTTCCGATGGTTAGCTGCTGTTTCATTACATCTTGGTAATGAAGGCATTGAACTGTTTTTAATTGAAATTCTTCGACCACTTCACCGAGAACTAATCAGCTCATCATCAGGTAGGCCAACTTTTTTTGTATTTCCAGGTCAGGGGTTTTAAGAGAAAGTGTTTTATTTCTTTCCCTTAAAACGAATAAAAAAACTTTTAAACGTATTTTTCCATCCAGCACTCATCACGTATTGTGTAGCCTGCGTGTAGGCTCTTGGACAGGACAGGTTTGAGAGAGAAAAGTCTGCCCAACCGATCCACTTTTCTCGTTCACGGGTTCCCAGGAATCAAGGAACCAAATTTAATTGGTTTGGGGAAATTCTATGGTCTTCGTTAGTTTTCAGAGTGGCATCTTCAATGCAACGTCTGGGATCAGGCAACATTTGACAAAGCATTGAAAAAATATGTTTGCAATGCATTCCACAGACACAGACGATATTCAACCTGTAGTTCAAATAAAATACTGATGTCAGCGAACAAGAAAAGTGGATCAGTTGCGTAGACTCTACTTTCCCCCCTCTTTTCAACTGTTTCTTGCTGGGTCTGCCCGCAGGCTAGTAATGTGCTACAATAGACCTTTTAATTCAGAAAAGAATCAGAATCGAACAAACTTTTGCTACACTTTGTAGAATTTTCGAATGTGTACAATAGTGATAGAAGCTCTAACGCCACTCGATCGAACGTCACGTATAAAAATGTATAAAAATAACGTTCGATCCAGGCTCTTTTTTAGAATAGCTAAAAGGTCTATTGCGGTTTAGTCGTCAGATTCCTGTGCAAACGAGAAATTGAAACTGGCTTCAGCGAATTTCGTAGCAAAACAAAAAAAAAACATTCCCTCGACACTTTTTTACTCTACATGTTACACAATAGACCTTTTAACTTTTCTACAAAGGAGCCTGGATGGAGCGATATTTTTATTACTTTTTACACATCTTTATACGAGATGTTGGATTGGGTGGCGTTCGAGAATCTTTCATTATTGTACAAAATCCTTCAAAATATATAGAAATGTCATTCGATTCAGATTCTTATCAAAATTTCACTCTAATCTTTAGCACTTAACACTTTTCCATGTGTATAAGAGTAACTAAGGCGCCGTTCACACTGCTCCGTTTTTGTTATGATCCGCCTTTTATGCATCGAAGCTAACCGTTCACATTGCTCCGTTTTTGTACAAAAAACGGAGGGAAAAACATCCGTTTTTGTCCGTGCACATTGATCCAAATGATTACAAATACAGAGCCAAAGATATCTGTTTTTGTGCGTTCATATTTTTGCGGTTTTGTGAAACTCATTGTTCAATATTGGAGCATTTTCAAAAACCTCCGTTTTTTGCGTTCACATTGATCAAGTGAGTTTTCAAAAACTGCCTCTTTTGTGCCGTTTTTGTGCGGATCAGTGTGAACACTTTCACAAAAACGGAGGTTTTTCTTTCCGTTTTTGTACAAAAACGGAGCAGTGTGAATCTAAGAGGACTGTAATGACGATCATTTAAAACAAGAGACGATTCCATGGTTTAGATTTTATCACTTTCAGTAATTGAAATGACAATCCAAATATATTAAGACAGTTCCATTGTCATTATTAACACATAAACAGTAGGACCAGGCCATATCATGTTGAAATGTTTCAAATTTTTGCAAGGAATACGTTAGAATTTTTCCATGTATTTCATGTGTGCTTGTATTTTGAATTAATTTCTTCGTTTTTCATAGATACTGAGCTTCATAAATTGGCCCAGGAAGTGATTGATTTGATCAAAGAAGTGATTGGAAAAGAATTATTTGCTGAAAAATATTCGAAACTGCAACGAAAAGTCAGCGAAAAGAAAGAGAAAAGAAAGCGACAAAATGCAGAAGAAGTGAGTGTTGTTTCTCTCCCTTTTGCCTTTCAGAAATTTTTGTGCCTTGGGTTATTTGCATAGAACTCTTTATCTTTTTCCAAGTTGTGGTAGCCCACTAATGTCAAGTATTATTTCACCGTGTCGGCTTATGATGGATGATTGATATATCTATTTAAGGGTTCATGGCCCTGATAAAGTTTTAATGCTGAAATACAAAAGAACGGTTTCTATACGTTGTCCTTCATTAAAATTGAAATATTTATCAGGAAGATTTTCTTACACAGCTCGGTTTTGAAAGATATTCCTATAAATGCTAGGGAGCTTCCTATCTTGTAACGATTTAAAAAAACAATTAGAGAGTCATTTGATGAGCTGAAAACGAATACAAACACAACCCCCTGGAAGGACAGCATTGGTTTTTGAAGAAATTTTGGTTTTTTAACAAAGATTGTAAATTAGTTCATATTCTTCTGTCCGTAACTTATAATGCTGAAGGGTTTTTCGTGAATAAATAATTTAAAATGAAAAAAAAAATGAAAAACATGAAAAAGCCTTTGACACCCTAAATGCTTTTGACGGTTGTCACACACGGTTTCATTAGCTTGAAACTATTTATATGAGAATGAGTCCATTGATCTCTTTCACGCAATCTGATTTTCTGATTTACCTATCTTTCAACAGGCGGTGATCGATCCAGCGAAATTTGCCCAAAAGAAGCAGAAGAAAAATTTGGCAAAGAGAGACCAAAGAAAACGAAAACTTATGGAGAAAAAACCATCTTTGATGAAAATTAGTAAGAAACAAAAAGTAACTTCAGGGGCAGGTGATCTGTAAGTTTGTATCAGATATATATTTCTATTGGTGTTTTACAAAGCTCTATTTATTTTTGATGTGGCTTGCTCCTCCATAGTGACATGCCTGCAGTTCTCCATGCTCCCTCGCATAATAACGCATGAGCCTTTGAGCCAGGTTTATGTGACTTTTGAGTTCTGAAAATGCACTTAAAACGTGTATTAGCGCTTGCAACTATAATAAAACTTGCATGAAGGTAAAGAGGTCAATTCAGGCAGATTCTGGTGATATGACGTTGAGGCTTCTGTGGTGCGTTTCAAATGGGACACTGGAGTGCCCCATTTGATCAAAATTTTTGTATGGGTTGAAGTTGCTTTGCCTGCCAGTTGAGGCCTACAATCAACGGCGTTGGTCACTGGTGCTAATATTCTGTTTTCATATCTGTGAATCTGGATTTAATGGCTATTAGATGACAATAACAGGGCCTACTCCTGCTCACAGGAGGGACCATACGACATTTATGACATCCCCTCGAAGGGAAGGAGGTTAATGATTTATCATAATAAATGAAACAAAGTTCTTTTGGTTTCTTGCTTTATTCTATACTTCATACTTAAAAGTCGATTATAAGACACATTGAAGTTTACGTTAGTTTATACAACTGCACTAATATTAATTACTGGCAAATGACAAATATTAGAACGTCTGATTGATTTTATGGACAAATTACTTTAAAATTACGTAAGGATCTCTGAAACTTCAAATGACTAAACAGCTGTCTCCTTAGTCAAATATTCAAGAAACCGTACAGGTCGTACAGGGCGAGTGAAAAAACAATCCCCATTTGAAAGGACACTACTCCCTTGATATCAACGCAATAATATTGGCAAGGATATCATTCAATAGTGAACATATTCAAATATATTTTAAAATTTACCTGAATGAAATAGGCCACTCCGTTCTGAACTTATGAGGGATTTTCTCAAGAAAGCCCCGTCAAGAAACCTTTAAAACAGGCCTAAGTCGCGACTAATTTTCCTCATATTTCTACCTTGCAGCATATTTCTGCTTTACATGAACACGCTTTAGATCGTGTTATCCATTTGATGATAAGATGAAATCACCCGGAATATTATTGTTATGCTCCCATGGATGACACTTTCATCCTCCCAAAGGGATAACACGTGCTAGAGCATGTAAAAGTCATGTGGCAGAAAATTTGGTCGTGAGTTTGGGCCCATTTTTGGAAGGGGCTACAATTTCCCTCTTAATTTCAGAAGAGATTAACCGATTTCAATCAGGTAAATTTAAGATATATTTGAACATGGTGACAATTGAATTTTATACTAGCCAAAATTGTTGTGTTGATATTCAGGGAGCAGTAACCTTGAAATAAGGACTGTTTTCTCTTTACTCGCCTGGCAAGAGCTGGAGAATGATTAGATGTTACAGTAATGCCCCGCATTTAAGAAACCATTTTCACACCTTGGCCTAAAAGGTTTCTTATATCTATATACTTTTCATTTTCTTGGGCTGAAAGTTTCTTAAATTTCTAATTTCTTTCCTGGAAAGTCCTGGAAAATAGGTTACAACAGAAAAGGGTTATTCATAGATTGATCAGCCATATTCATTTCATTTTCATTTTATCAATATTTATACACGAAAAAACCTTTCAGCGTATTTACAAATTATCTCAAAGAAAAAATTTAAAGAAAAAAAAATTGTAAATAATTTAAATATGCTGCTCTACCAAGGGGTCGTGTTTGGGTTTTGTAGGTTCAAAAGATACTTTCTAAAACCTGTTTTAAAACGAGCGATTGATTCTTGTTCTCGAATGTTGTACGGGATATCATTCCAATTTTTGACACCAGAGAAGTAGAAACTTCGCTTTGCATATTCTAACCTAACTTTGGGAATTTGCAGATCTCCATGATTTCTGGTTCTATGCTCTGAAATCATGGATCTTTCAGTGAACTTATGGCGAAGATTTTCGGGACAAAGGCCATGCAGAATTTTATATGTCATGACTCCTTTGTCAAATGAGAGCAAAGACTTTACATTGAGCCATTTACAGTTCCAACCGTCCTTATACTTGGCGTTCAGTATTAGCTTCTTTGCCCTTGTCTGTAATCGTTGCAGTTGGGATAGTTTGGTGTTGGAAAGAGTACACCAAACAATGTCGCCATAGCGAAGGTGGCTTTCAAAGAGAGCTTTGTAGACCTGGTCAAGTTTCCTTTGCGGAAGGATGTCTTTCAGCTTTCTCAGGGAGCTCAAGCCCCCTTTCAGCTTGTTTTTGATAGTTTTGTACTGCTCTTTCCAAGTAAGGCTCTCATCAATGTTGATTCCTAAATATTTTGTCTTGTCAACCCTTTTGATAACTTCATTATTGAGGACAAGATCTGGCAAATCATCACCTACCCTATTCAATTGTCGCCTATGGCTTATAACCATATATTCACTTTTGCTGGCATTCAAACTAAGTTTATTGATCCTCATCCAGTTCGATATATTTTCTAGCTCGTTTTTCAAATCTGTTAGAAGTTCATTCAGGTTTTCCGACGCGATATTCACACATGTATCATCTGCATACATATTTGGGTTCATGCTTTCCAGACAGTTCTCAAAATCATTAATGTATAGTATGAAAAGCAAGGGTCCCAAACACGAGCCCTGCGGAATACCACACTTTAATGTGTATGTTATGAATGATTGTCAAGAACATCAATTAAAATTTATGTAAAAATATGTTAAATCTAAGACATCTTTGTAGCAATTTCTTATGGGCACTGCATGAAGTGGAATTCTCCCCAGACCGTCAGACCTGGACTTAGTATTGATCAAAATACAAGAAACTTCGTTTTGGGTATGAGTCTCAAGAGTTTCTTATAAGTAGGGGGGGGGGGCTAATTATTTTTCAATAGCCTAAAAGTTTCTTTTGGGTGGTTTCGTAGATGCCAGACCTTACTGTATTCTAATAAGTTATGGGAGAAATTAAATCATTAACGGTCATTTTTAGGCTTGATTTCTTTGGTAAGCAAAGGTTAAATTCTTTCTTTGATTGGGAATTAGTTGGTACCAATCTTCTTGATCGGAAACTGAGTCGTAATTGCAACTGCAGTTACGTTTATCCGACTTCAATTTCTAGAAACAACGTAGAAATACTTGTTTAAGAAAAATTATTGAACTCTGGTTGAAAAATTACCATTTTGGATTTAAAAACTTTGTTTGATGGACAGAAATGATTAAGCGACAGTACGAGAAGCTCTGCTGAATTTGGGGTCCTAAGATTTGTTTGTTTTTGGTGAGATTTTTATCAAATCTAAACTACTTTCCTCAAGCTTAACATGCATAAACTCTTCCTGTAATATGTAAGAGGTTTTCTTACAACTAATAGAGGGAAAATTTTGCTACCGTTACACGCTTTGGGTAAAATTCTTTTGTTAGGGAGGATAGCCTTCGAATTACACCTCTTCTTTGCGACCCAAAACTATCATGTGAGATGCTCCCATATTATCGGACTCCGAGAAGTTGTCAAGATCTTCTTTGTACCAGATGCGAATTTCTTCTCCATGTTTCAAATATATCGCATCATTAAAAGTTACAAATGATGACTGGCTTCCTTTTCCATCATGTGAATAACCATTTGCGCCAGGTAAAAGAACCGTGTTGTTTTTGTTCGTAGCGACCATCAAGATTTTGTTTGTCCCATCAGCTGATATGCATCCAAACTTTGTGATAAAGGAAACCCCCGAACAAGACAAGAAGCCACCAATAAAAACCAGTTTGATTTTGTATCTTCCACTCGGGGCCTTGACTTTCACTGACGCAAATCTATCGCCAAAAGCTGCAACAGTTACCAATACTTCATGATGCAAGATCACCATTCTTCCTACATGGATACAAATCAAATGAGCCTCAGAGAAGCTTCCTAGTTGGAGGGGAGGGGGTCTGGACCTATTAGGTGGTTGAAATGTGATATTTTATGTGAAAATATAAGCCTTAATGTTGGCACATTACCGAAACTACGAGTCCATAATTCCGCAAACGCGGTCATGAAATTCAGCAAACTGCTGCATCTCTTGGAAGCACTTTATATCTTTCCTTTAATTCGAACAGTATTCATAATTTGATATGGCTTCTGAGAACGATTTCCATCATTTTGCAGTTTTTGGGAATAAATGTTGCTAGTATGTGGCGTGTTGCCGCAGTCGAAACATACTACGTTATCCTCTCCCTGAGTTTAAAGGGGCCTTTGCAACCGGCATACCTTGCAAGTGCATCTCTTTGCATCTCTTTGTTGTCGGCCATTCTAGTGGACCAATTAAGAGCATATGCTCGAAATCTTTTAAAAGGTTAGTGTAAATTTCTATGACAAATTTCATTGAATGGAATGCTTCAAAAGGAAATTTAGCTATTTCGCCATGTTCCATCATTTGATTTTTCTGAAACCTTCAATATTCAAAAACGCAACCCAACGATAATTGAAAATCTTTAAAAAATGATGAAGATGTAATTTGTACCATCTGAAAGCATGGGTAGTTAGACACTGCTGGTGTGCTTCTATGGAGGAGCGCTGGATATTATGTATCTGCGGGGGAAATTTTTTTGTAGTACTGCGGAGGAGATATCGAAAGAACAAAAATATTAAACTATTAAAATCTCTCTCCTTCTCTCTTCGCTTCCGATATCTCCTCCGCAGTACTATAAAAATTTCCCCTGCGGATATCTCCTCCGCAGTACTATAAAAAATTTCCCCCGCAGATATCTCCTCCGCAGTACTATAAAAAATTTCCCCCGCAGATACATATTATCCAGCTCTTCTCCATAGAAGCACACCAGCAGTGTCTAACTACCCATGCTGAAAGTACAATCTTTCTTCTTTCTAATGATATGCAGTTTCGATGCAAATTGCTTTATTTATTATTTAATCAACATTTTACATTAGTACGTATGGCCAATTTCAAGTGGAGCATGCTGCAAGAGGCAACTTCGACGCCTTTTTACCGTAAAAAGGAAGGAAACATATCTTGTCGCGACATTTCAGGCCTAGAGGTACTTGAGGTGATATCCTAAGGTAGGGGAAAGACAAATTTAGTCCCATTAGATGCAGTTATTAAGAATGATAAAATAATCTCTCACGAAGATGGGTTTTGGTCACGTAAATTTCCCATCACTTCCTGGCATCTGAAATAGGCCATACTTACGAACACGTCAATTTAGCAATAAGTAATTCATCATCATCATCATCATCATCATCATCATCATCATCATCATCATCATCATCATCATCATCATCATCATCATCATCATCATCATCATCATTTAGGCATACATACCATTTAGGCATCTGCAGGTGCTGGCCAGATCCGTTTTGCATGATTTGAAATATCTGCATTCAGGTTCACAAAGTCTTGACATTGAATTAGGCAGAGCCTGAAAAAGTGAATGTCGAATATCAACCAACACAACCAAGCAAGATGCATAAAGGCATAAAGAGGCATAAAGGCATAAAGAGGCATAAAGAGGCATAAAGGCATAAAGATGCATAAAGGCATAGAGAGGCATAAAGGCATAAAGAGGCATAAAGAGGCATAAAGAGGCATAAAGGCATAAAGAGGCATAAAGGCATAAAGAGGCATAAAGGCATAAAGAGGCATAAAGGCATAAAGAGGCAAGGATCTCTGAGAAGTTGAGCCACCTCTTTTCACTTTCTCTACGACACGATAATCGACCACGCACGAGAATCGACCAAACATGACACACAATCAATTTCCGCGCTTTTTAGACCAATCATGAGCGTATGGGAGGATACAATTTGGGGGGCTGCCCGACAAAGATATATTGTTTACGAAATTTTGCCTGACTTAGGCCAGATTTCTGCCCGATTATGGCCGATTTTTGAAAAATTTTGCAACATCGCAGCCCCCCAGCCCTACCTACGCCTATGCCAATCTTTACCAGTGGAATCTTCAACCAGCTCCAACAGCAAATAATATAAATCTAATCAATAGAACCAAAATTCAAATCACTAAGCTGAGTGTTCATCATGAAATCTTGCAATATGATTTGCGCATCAAAATCTTGTAATGCCATTTAAGGCATTTCACAGCAATCCCCCCCGAGAGGCACTCACTATATTTTGAAGCGGATATGTGCTGCTGAACAGGGTATAGTATTCAGCAATTATACTCCCGAACGGGGTATCAATTTTTTAAACGGTTCTCCTGAAACGGTACCCAAATTCAAAATCATTACTCTCCTGCAGGATTTCTAATGGGAATTTGCAATTTGTTGTTGTTGTTGATTTGCTCCCAGCCAGAATAGTCAAATTATTAATCAAAATGATATGATTTATTATTAATTTATACTACAAATAAAATCGTACGTGGTACGTGATAAGATCTCCTAATTCCAGCTTCACAGTCCCGGTATATTTATAAGTGTAGAGCCCCCCCAGACAATTCCCCCGCAATTCCTTACTTGTGGTGACAGTGTTTGTGTAATATTAAGGCCCAATTATGCCCTCTGGTCGTGCGAAATTATACTTTTCAAGGTGAGAACGCAGGGACGCATAGGATTCATCGAATAAGATTATCCAAGGTGGCTAGAAAATTGTCGAAGCATTAAATCAAATTGCTAAGAAGTTTGACTCCGTCAAACAAATGCTCAAGGGTCTCATTTAAGATACTTCAAAATACACGTAGCATTGCCGGGTTTGTCAGTTTTAATATCACGAGCCACAGAAAGGATCACTACACAAGTCTCTCTGACTTTAACTTGATGTTCCTAGATTGAGCTTGAAGGTGGTAGTGATTAAGGTAGTAGCAGTAGCGAAGATTCGAATTCATAGTTCTAATTCTTACCTTATCATCGTAAGGTATTATTTCATGGAAGCTGGAAGTACTTGATGTAACAAGCGATGCAGTGCTTGAATCTCCTGTCAGCAACTCACAATTCACCTCGTTTCCAGTCCTCTTTATATTCAGTGAATTACATCGATTATCAGCTTCGCAACTAAACAAACATTGAAGATCATACATGATAGTCTGACTTTTGTATGGTACCATGTCAAGAAATGTTGCAGAGTATTCTTTGAATGCAAGGCCATTCGTTGTTTGGCAGTTACTGCTGACGTGTTTCATTACGAAGCAAAGGGATAAAAAATGCAGCAAAGCATTCTTCTGTCTGGCTTGATTCATCCTCCTGTTTGTTGCATAAGACTGTACCTAAGAAGAGAAACAAGAAACCTCTTCGTTGCATTCTTCTCTTCAAGAGTGCACCTTAGGAAATTTAGGTTTAATTGGTACCACTCTGAAAGAGGTTCACTTCAGTTCATTCATTTCAAAATTTCATTTAATACACTAACTCTACCTATCCACCTATCTAATTAACAATGATAAATTGAAATTAGATACAACGTATAACCAAACACAGGATGATACTTAAAGCTAAATATAGGCAGACTAAATAGGTAAGTAAGAAGAGCTGTAGTGAGATTAGCGGTATACTTGGTAGATCGAAATTCGTGTTTTGCTTTAACTCTTCGCTTGGTCAGAACTAACCTTATAATAATAATTAGGGGCCTACCAATAAACGTAAATGACAATTGGGTAACATGGCAATGAAAACCAAAGAGACCTACCAAAAACAAACTTTGGTTTGAAATGTCCGCGAGGGTGCTGGTAGTAAACATGAAGATTATTATCTCAAAATCTGATAATGTTAAGAAATTATCAGGCCCAGCTAAAATTCTTCGTTTCTTATAAGAACATACATGTATTGTAGCCATTTATGTCACCAATCAAGTATCACCCAAAGCAAATTGCAGTTTAGCTGAAATTTGCTGAATTCAAACTTCACTTTCCTTCAAAGCAAGTTACTGTGGTGTGATTCCTGGCAAGAACAATATCAGCAAGGCTGAGCTGTTAAATTGTGGCTTCTATAATGTTTTTATCCAAATGAAAGTACCATGACATGACATCTAATTTGTCTCAGGATGAATTAAAGCCTTGCTTATATTTGCATATTCATATTTTCTTATTTGATTCTTTCTAATGAGGTGGCCTTCCAGTCGAAGCTGTTTTTGAAGGGGCCTTAACTCCACTAAAACATTGATGCTTCGAATCACTTTGAAATATGACCAAATATCTCACTAAATGAAGAATAACATAAAGCCAAACCAAAAGTAATTTTCTTCTTACCTTTTCTCCAA
Source organism: Aurelia coerulea (assembly GCA_039566865.1). Taxonomy (NCBI): domain Eukaryota; kingdom Metazoa; phylum Cnidaria; class Scyphozoa; order Semaeostomeae; family Ulmaridae; genus Aurelia; species Aurelia coerulea. Next base: position 744,860 of record CM076944.1, on the reverse strand, counting down.
GCTTCCACGATATTTCGAGGGTTTTTGCAAGCGATGCCTATTTATAATTAAAGATCTGATTTATCTTATTTATCCTCACTTTATTCTGTTTACTTGCTCGTGAAAAGAAACGGGAGAGAAATTATCTTTGAAATTAAACCTTTATCTCACCAGGTATTGCAAGAGTAAACATTCTATTTACATGTCGCACCCTGGTTAATCAATTCCTTGACTTGTTTACATAACAACCTGAACATTTTAATAAGATATATAAATGTTTATTTAAGAATTTGAAGAAATTTATTGTGCAGAAGTGGTGGGTGAAAATCAATCCGTTTTCTGTGTGCTGAAAATATTTGTTTATACATAAAAATTCTCCCAAAAATGTACTAAGAAGCAACAACATTACAAGGCGATAATACAAGGAGCATGAAATACATTGTAACTCTGCGGCTACCTTACACCTGAATTCAAAGCGATTTGCGATCGCAGAGAAGGGAAATTCCCTAAACCAGTAATTCAAAGCAAACAAAGCCGCAAACGTTTCTCTGAAACCATGGTAGCTAGTGCGATCGTTGTGCATTCCAGAAATTGTCTTTAAGAGAAAAGATGAGCATGTATCGAAAGAAGAAGAATATATCTACACATCTACCTCGGGTATTTTATTTATTTGGTTCACAAGCTGAGCATTAAGCACTTTGATAACACCCAAAAAAATAAGAGAATTGAATCGCCTCCCAATCGCCTTTTGAACCAAATAGATAAAATGCATGAAGTAGATGTGTAGATATATCCTCCTTCTTTTGATCTATGCTCATGCTCGGTCTTGAAGAGGAGTTCTGGAATGCACAACAAGCGAGCTAGCTACCTGAGTTTCAGAGAAACTTTTGTTTTGAATTACTGGTTGAGAGAATTTCCTTTGTCTGCGATCGCTAATCGCTTTGAATTGCGGTGTCAATCAAGAGCAACTCATGCTTATGGAACGCCGTTTGCACAAAAATGACAAACTATGGTCTTACAAAATCTGTTCTTGTTCTCTTGAACTGTGACAACTTTGTGACGGTATTAAAACTGTACCTTGTGCACTACTTTTGCACACGGTACACTGAACTTTTGTTGTTGATAAAACCATACTTGTAGGTTTTAGATTGCTCAACTAGATTCACTGGGCATTTTATTAGCAGCGGTCGCCTCATAAATGTTAATTTTAAAGTCGTTTGTTATCAGTTTTCTTTGGCGTTGTTCGCATGCAGGCCGCAATGGATTTTACTTTATTGATTATGGCAGAACAAACTCAGCTCCTGATCGTCGTATGGCTCAGACAAACTACTAATATCTGACATTTTTTCGAATTTAAAGTGAATGAAGTAGTGATGTAAACTTTCGAGAAGAGTGCTGGAAGAACCCACTGTTTGTTTCTCTGATCGTATGCTCTGACCATATGCTCCGACGCACAAGGAAGCCACTGAGTTTCCTATGACTCGATCTACGTCACGACTTAGCTAGTTCCAGGCTTCATTCGCCACGCGGTTTTTAGGTATGGGTATACCATTTCAAACCCCTAAAATCGTACTTTTCATTTCACAACAGCAAAAACTACCATTATCATGGAAATCCTCATGCTTTAAAGTTATACATATGAAAAAATCGCGATATGCCATATTTGACCTTTAACTTGTGAAGAATATAATTCATGTTTTGATCTTTCTCTCGTGATTGCATGATGTGGTAAGCAAAGCGTCGTATCTTCTTAAACTTATCACTGTGCAAGATTTTCTTTCACTTCTAAAAAGACCCTCAACTTACGCTCACCTCATTGAAGTGAATTGATGTCGTTGTTGTCTAACCAGGTAGCCTTGCGCACTCTTGCTGTCCCATAATGCACTGCGAAAAGTCTGAGAAGTTACAATCTTGGACAAAGTATATGCAGACGGTATGTAATCGTGACAATTCAGATTTTGACACTCCATTTCCCCCCTTCCCCACCTATCGATGTTGTTCTGACGTTCCCCTAAAATCAACGTTGTTCAAGCTTGAAATTGGACGTCATTGGACGTCAATAACAACATTGATCTTGGGGGAACGGGGGAAAAGTCCAGTAATTTATGTCCAAGATTGTAGGCTGGTATCTTGTATTCTTTGATTGTTCCTTGCATAACGAGTTACAATGGATACAGAGAAGAAAACTAAACTGGCTTTCAAAAACACTGAGCGCAAATCACGCCATTAAATCTGAAACGAAAAGAAATGAATAGCAAAAAATGTCAAAGTTTGCCTTAATTTTTCCCTTGCAAACTAAGACGAAAATGCACGTTTCCAATTGCTTCCAAGGTAAGAAAAGGACATTCCTTTTTAACTTTAGTTTATGAGGGGAAATTTCCTTGTCCATAAAATTTGCTTGCCAGAAATTAGAGGGAAATTTAATCACTTTTTGTTGGATAAGCAAGCTAGCCCATAAATTTAATGATGCTCTCGATTTGTTCAAATTTCTAGCTCCTTCATTGATAAGAACTGATATGGCCTAATGTAGGCTATTGGAGGGTATACTGCCAATTTCCTAATACCAAAACAGATAAAACCCCAAAAAATGGTTTGTTCAAGTCAACATTGTTAATTTATCTCATAGCTGTAGAAGGAGACCTTTCGAACGGTATGTTTCTTGATGTTTCATTATAAGATGACACCCAAGACATCGAAATTCTTTATTCTTAAGATTTCTCGAAAATTTCAACTTCTATGTAGGATCACAACTTAAATTCAACTAAATCAGAAGGCACAGAAGTTTTCTTTTGCGCAAAAGTGATTTTGGGTGATATGCTTGTCAATATTCTTAAAATTTCTTGTTGATATTCTTGTCGATTATCTCTTCTAGTTTTGAGATTCCCCTAAACAATATCCATGATCGTTTCGAAATCATCAAATACAATAGGTTAATAATAGAATACCCAGACTCCTTCCGCGCGGGGCTTTTATCTCCGTTGATTCTCTTTAAGTTTTCTAACCTCCCATCTAATCAAAATCCTAAAGTTTACCTGAAAGCAGGTTCTACCTTTGTCCGCCAAATTTATGCACAAAAGACCAGTATCTTAAATTTTCACACAGGGCGGATTAACCTTTGTCCGCCAAATCTACAGAAAAAAGACCAGAAATTTTAACTTTTTACCAAAGCGTTTCTACCTTTGTCCGGTAAATTTCCGAAAGAGAGACCAGGATTTCAAATTTTCACCAAAGTGCTTCTACCTTTGTCTGGCAACCGGTTTTGGGACACTTGTACTTTCATAGCTACAATTACTACTTATTTTCCAAAATGGTATTTGGTTGAAACTACCGGTTTTTGGGACAAACATCGTCAGTGATACATCATGTTAAAATTGTCCGCAAAATTGCAATGCCCCGATTTCCATTCCACGGTTGTCATTCCTTGACTCAGCTTTCATTTCTATTATATTTTAGTTTTGTAATTGGCTTCTGCGTTTTTTTTAATAGTATTTTATATCTTCTATTATATTTTAGTTCAGTAATTAGGTTATATATTTTTGTTTAAGATATTAGACTGTAAATTTTAATGTTTGTCACGGCCCCTTGAAAATCAGCCTTTGCTCACGGGGTTACCGTGTGCAAAGAATATAACATGAATGAAAAATGAAATAATTCCCCGTTCTCCCTTTTGATCTAGCTGATTATACAGAAGAATTCCCCTCAAACCGCGTGCTCTGTCAACCAGTAAGGATTTAAGCCATGTTGTGTTGTATAAATTCTTTGTTTTCTTCATGACCACTTCACTGTAACTGCAACAATGCTTTAGTTTTTAATTCGTCCTGCACGATGTATTTTGAAGCTGTTCAGACCAACGAATGAAGTTCAGTTTGTAACACTGCTGATTGCAAGGTAAGGAAATTTGTTGAACTTGTTTTGCGACATTGTTAAGTACCGTTCTTGGTGGTGGCCAGATGACCTTGTGTCTAAAGAAATCCAAGAAAGAAATCCACTACGCCAAGAAATCCAAGAACAGTGCAGCATTTATGCATTTATATTAGTTTGTTCTAATTTATCCATTATCAGACAGTTGTGTTTTTCTATTTATTTTCTGTTTATTCTGAATGTGGTTTTACTTTATTTGTTCTAATTCATTAAATTTAGAAACAATATTTTCCCTTTTTCCAATTAAACAAAAACAGGGATGCCCTTACGTCCTGGTCTATACAATATGAATTGGTTTTCGTTCAATATTCCGTGTGTATGGTTCATTCCTCCTTCAAACCCACGAAAGTTTCATAAATTATCTTTCAGGTAAATAGAGCGAACGGGATTCAAGTCCAGGCTTAAAGCAGATCGGAACATCTAAAGCAATGGATAGAGGCGGGCGTGATAACATTCCGTATCAGGAACTGCCACAATGTGATTGTTCGGAACAACAAAGTGATGAAGGTGCAGGGACTGATGACCGTTGTGACAAAAAATGTTGTGGCGAGAAATCGGACGAAGAGAAATGTTGTGCGGATGAAGATCGGGATGAAAAAGAAACTGATGTTTGTAGGAAGACTTGTAGTGGCGAGAAATCAAGTGGGGAGAGAAGTCCTTCTGCGAAGAAAGAGAAAAGTAATGCTTGCAAGAAGTCGTGCTGTGGTGAGAGACTCCCTGAAGAAGAATGCTGTGGTCAAAACAAACAAGCCACGGAATCCATTGGCAAGAAATGCTGCGATGGAGCAAGCTGCAGTAAGAGTGATAGTGATGGGGAGAACAGCGACAAAAAGTGCTGCGATGGAGCAAGCTGCAGTAAGAGTGATAGTGCTGAGGAGAACAGTGGCAAAAAATGCTGCGATGGAGCAAGCTGCAGTAAGAGTGATAGTGCTGAGGAGACCAGTAGCAAGAAATGCTGTGATGGAGCAAGCTGCAGTAAGAGTGATAGTGCTGAGGAGAACAGCGACAAAAAGTGCTGCGATGGAGCAAGCTGCAGTAAGAGTGATAGTGCTGAGGAGAGCAGTGGCAGAAAATGCTGCGATGAAGTAAGCTGCAGTGAAAGTAGCAATGACCAGGGAGCTAGCGACGAAAAATGCTGCGACAAAAAGTGTTGTGATGGCAAGAAAGCTCCTCCGAAGCGTATCCCCGAAGAAGACTTGAAGCCAATTGCGAAACCGACTTTTCAACTTTGCACTACGAATGAAAGCGAAGAACTTGAGTCCTGCTGTTATGTGGCACTGGAAGAAAGCAGTGAAATACCGACATGGAATATAAATGAAGAGAATGATGGGAATTTCATGACAACAAGCATCATCACAACAAAGCTACGTGTTCAAAATGTATGCTGTGGCAAAGAAAGTGACCTCATCAAGTCCACTCTTGATACTGTAGATGGGGTTAAAGCCGTTACAGTGAACACGGTTGCAAGAACAGCCATGGTGCGTCATAGCCCTATCACCTTGCCCCGCTCTGCCTTAATACGCAAGTTAAATGAATTGCATCTAGGCGTTAGTTTAATCGAATCAGGTGAATCCCCAAGCAAGGAAAGCATGACCCGAGATTTAGTCGCAAATTTAGCACTGCAAGGTGCTGTTATAAGTCTCCTCCTTGCTCTTTATATAGTCGTGATTGCTGGCTCACTGGAACACCTGATTTGGCATAAGTATGTTGCCATAGCTCTCATTTGTGTTGCCTTACTGCCCATTGCAAGAAATACTTTCAGTAATTGGAGAAGGAAAATTTTCGTGGATATGAATGTGTTGGTTTTGATAACAAGCATCGGGATTATGTTTCTTGGAGAGTGGTTTGAAACATGTACGATTTTGATCATCTTCCTTGGTGCAGAAATACTTCAAGAGTTGTGCTTTTACAAAGTGCGCAAAACTATTTCAGGTATGTTTTGCCATTAGTCCTTCTCATTCCTCTATCGTCCTATTCCAAGTATCTAAAAATTATCCACATCTCACTCAGTCGTGTCCGATTTGAAGTAGCTAAGAAATGGCATTAGCCGAGGGGACTAGACAATCTAAATACAGCGCATTATATCTTATGTTCTGCGTTCTCCATATGTGACCAAACGATAAGCGGGGCGTTGCTCTCTTTTGTTCTATTTTCATGCATGATCGCTTGATCTCTGCTCATTTACTTCCATGCTCAGCCTATGAATTACATACATCAAATGATTGAGGCAGTCCGTCTCAAATTAGATGTCACGTGAGATAGCGATGGCGCAAAATTACTTATGCAAAACACTTCATTTGTTTTATTCGCGGAAGTTTTCACGTGATCTTATTTGAGACAGACTAAGATCTATTCGTCTTTCAATGCCTGTTGATGTTTTCTTTCAACAAAACCCCCTTTTTGCCGCATGCATAACAGGTGAGGTAGCCACCCAGGTTTTCGGGCATCTGTTCGACTTGGTTTTTGGACTAAGCGGAAACCATGGGTCCACACTGCAGTAGTGGTTCAGCTTCACTACTGCACTGCCATCTACAGTTTCCGTTCAGGCCCAATTGGATTTTCAGACAGTTTGAAATTATAGCGTGCCCGCAAAGGAACCTGGGTGACAATACCTCTTTAACGTTGTTCTTTCCAAACAGGACTAATGGTGAGTACACCAAGAAAAGCATTGTTGACAGAAACGAATAAATTGGTTGACATTGATGACGTAGAAGTTGGAACAAGAATATCAATATGCGAAGGAGAGTATCTTCCACTTGATGGTGTGGTCGTATTGGGAAGTGGCAGCGTAGATGAAAGCTCAATTATTGGTGAATCCGCACCAGTACTAAAAAAGGAGGGTGACCATGTTTATAGTTGCACAATATTACAAAAAGGATATTTTGAGGTAAATAGTTCATTCTAAATCTATTTTCAACCCCTGGTTGGGGAGGGTACTGTGCTATTAAATTGTAACCACCAACAACGTCACAAAATTTTCCCAAAACATACAGTTGTCATGCCCATCGGCGTAGGGGAAGATAAAATTTGGGGGGGGCTGCCTGACAAAAAATCCATTGTTTGAGAAAATTTTGCCCGACTTGAGGCGGATTTCTGCCCGATTATGGCTGATTTTTGCAAATTTTTCTGACGTTGGGGGGCTGCAGCCCCCCTAGCCCCCTATCTCCTACGCCTATGGTCATGCCTGATAAAAGATATTATAAAAGGTGACATACTCCTCACACTTAGAGTCAAATCAACAGTTAAAAATGGCTATTCTGAAACGGGTTTCGACCATTCGGTTCTCCACAGTCAGACGACATCTTGGATATAATGCAATTCTCATGTGATCAATAGTTCAGAACATAGAAATACAAGCTTTTCAAACAATCATTTTATATCTTTGATGTAATGAAGACAAACATATTTTATCATGTTTAAATATATTTGGATCATTAAAGTGCACCTGCGGGCAAAACTGTTTTCACGCATTTTGAAAAATAGACACAAATTACTATTGAAAAGTGAAAACGAATTTGAAATCCGTCAACCCTGTCAAATTTTATCGCGCAGTGAAGTTTGAAAAACAAGGAAGATTCTGTGCAACGAACGCGGATTTTTTAATGAAAAGGAGTCTGGCACTAATGTAGCTGTGACGTCCACGAAGTTACGAAAATTTAGGGCACCGTATAATCTGCTGTAATTTATAGTGGTAGGCCCGGTGAAGTGCGCGTAGCAAAGCACAGTTTTGTGAAAATGCCAAACAGATGCGTTGCTGGACATTGCAGTAACTTCCCGAATGTCGAACAAGGAATAGTGCTCCATGCTTTTCCATTTTACGGCGATGAACGTCCAACTGCAAGGAGGAGAAGGCGTCAGTGGGTAGAATTCGTTAAGGCGAAGCGTGCGAGGTGGGAGCCAACAGCTACATCAAGGTTGTGCTCAGCTCACTTCAAGCCTGAAGATTTCATGCGACGTTTTCATAACATTGAAGGTCAGGGACAAGCAGTCATTCCACGGCTTATTCGTGATGAAATTGGGGTCGTACCTGTACCTACTGTTCATGCCACGCCAACGAATTCCAATGATGATCGTCCCGATGCCTGCAGTGGCCTATCGTCAGCACAGAGGAGAAGGCGAAACCGACAGGTTAGTAGTGCAAGTCTATTTGATCGTTATTCCATCATATACCCTTTCCTTTCTATTTTTTCCATTGTAGAACTCCATTTAGAATTTTGTAAATCTAAAAAACTTTTAACCCTAATTTCTAGCTTGTACGGGATGCGTTTGAAAACTCACGTCAATCTGGAGGAAGTGCCACTGCAGCAGGTGATGAAGCAGAACACATCCCTTCTGAAAGTGAGACAACGGTTTACGATCCTGCAGTCTTGGACCAAAATTTATTACTTGCAGCCGGTTCCAGTGCCGGTGATATTGTTGAAGGTTTTGAACATGATGAAGAGCTGGTAAGTTTATCTTTGTTTATCTGGAGAAACAGTGTAAATCAAGGGTGATGTAAGATGAGCAAAACTTGTTGATCATTTGGTTTCTTACATCAGCCAGACTAGATGGGCAGTGTCGAAATTGCAAATTTTTTGAATATAATTTTTACTACACATTTCCTGCATAAAAATAAATTTCAACGATAGTAAACCACAAAACATATGTTTCTTACCAACAAAGCTAAGAATTTGTAATAATTTATGCACTTTGTTGTCCTTTTAGACCAAACAAACTCTGCAGCTTCTATTCATCATCATATGAACTCTGTTGCAGTTCATGGTATCACCTGAACAATCTAGGTTTTTAGTTTGTAATTCACATTTTCCCACAGTTCAAAGATTCATGCTGTCAAACGACAGAGCATTGCACTGGGTGTGAATATCTAAAAGAAGACAACCGTAGACTAAAAAACAAAGTCATAACATTGCGAGCCAGACTAAATATTCAAAGAAACACAGCAAGGAAGTTCATATTCAGTAAGTATAGCTGCCCACTTGTACTTGTTCTCCTCTTTTCAAAACCTGTTGAATCTGCATGCAGGTTTAATAAATTGTTATACAGTACATATGTGTGGAGGTAATGCCACTTGTATAATGGAAGTATTCAATAGGGTTTCAACAATAGACAGAAAAGAAGACATTTGGTCGCCTACAGTAATAGACCAATCTTTTTCAGATCTATGCAACCAAGGTTGCAGTTTTTCATTACTCTTGCCAAGATTGTTGGTAATGGTATCATGGATCTAACAGTTGTACCAGCCACCAGCTACAAGTGTTTATTTTGAGATTGTATTGTGTCAACAGATGGTTTCAGAATTAATTTATTATCATGATCCTTGTGTTCAATAGGGTTTGGCCATAATGTGGCTGGATCTCCCTGCTGTTATCAAATACAGGTAAATGATTAGTGTTTTATTTTCAAGGGAAAAAAAGAAAATTAAACCCATGTACCCACTTTGAGGAGGAACCATCTGATTCAGCTGATGAAACCGATGAAACTGAAGAGGTATTTCAACTTGATGAGGAACTTGAGTCAGCTGATGAAGAGCAAGAATTGTATGAACCAGACCGGGACATGGAAATGGATTCAGATAGCGATATGGACTCAGAACAGGAGACAGAAAAGTATTTAAAGTTATTGTAAGCATGTAAAGTTGAAATCCCCATAAGCTCACAAGAGCCCAATATGTTATGCATGGAAAGAGCAGCACAGATTACTTTCAGTTATGCACCATTTTTTGGAAATATCAATTGCTAGCAGCATAGTGAGATTCATCAATCCACTTTAGGTCTGATACTGTACATACAGTATCTGCATGTAAATAAATTACAGTACAGTAGAGGAAGCTGGAAATTTAGATGAAACTTGTAAGATTTGAATAGACGATTGTGCTACAGATGGCAGCGAGGAATTTTTTACCAGAAGATGCATTGCGTTCTAATAAAGATTCTTTCACAATTCTATAGGAATTTGATCAAAGAATGCAGTGCATCTTGGTAAAAAATTCCTCACTGCCATCTTTAGTGCAATCTTCTATTGAAAAGGTTAATTTTTCAAAAATTTCTCGCTCTCTTGCAGCTGCAACCTGACATTTGAAAGAGGAGATGTAAGAAATGAGCCAAAGCATATTGTTTTCTTGTCTCAGCTTTTACTGCTGTTTAAATTTTGCTTTGTTTGCAAATCAGACAACCCACTTGTTGTAACCAGGCAGAAAGGAACAATGGTGGAGGTAAAAGCTACTTGCTGCAACATGTCATGTGGTTACCAACACAGATGGTGCAGCCAGCCTTACTGGAAAGATTCAAAGATGCCTGCTGGAAACTTGCTTTTGTCAATGGCCACATTATTTGCAGGTGGATCTATCAGCAAGGTCATCACCATATTCAAGCACATGGGTCTTGGTTGTGTGTCCTTCACTACTTTCTTCACAATACAAAGGGTAAGAACTGTGCATAAGATGCAATCAAATTACTGGCTGCAGACACCAACATTTTCAGGACCTGCTGGGGGGGGGTACTAAGCTTGCGGATGGATGGGGGTCTGCCGCCCGGTTTTCAGAAAGCTACCCTCTTCTAATTACCGAACTTGCTTTTGATACCCACTTTAATGATGAATTTTGGCAGAGAACTGCCCATTTTGAGCATTTTTTCTGAATTTCAGCGAAGCCCCACCTATGTTTATGGAAAATCTGCTAAAAAAGGACCCTTGTTTAGAGAATTTTGGGCCCAAAAACCCACCCATATGGGCGGCACATACCCGTACCCTGAACATGTTATGTACCTCCCCCACGGGGGACCTGCTAACTAACATAAAGCTTATAAGATGGTAACAGAACTGTTCAGTCCTTGCTTCCCTTGTTCAGTGTTGGATTCTATGGATTCTGGGCCATCCAGTACACCAAAACTCTAACAGGGATATGGGAAACAAATTAGCGTCTATAAATTTCTGATTATTTCTGTGAGGAATACCAGCGGTACAGTATGGCAGGCGTACATACATCCACAAAAGTTGTGAATGGAAAGAGATGGGGTAAGTTACAGTACACATAAGAAACCAGGAAAATACTTGTGGGCATCAAGCACTCACAAAATAGAAAGAAAATCAATGTGAAAAGCTATGAAAAGTGTAGTGCCAATCTATAGACAATTCTGCTAAAGATGGTGGCAAGGAATTTTTTACCAAGATGCACTGCATTCTTTAATCGAATGCCTATAGAATCGTTAAGAATTTTCATTAGAACGCAATGCATCTTGGTAAAAATTCCTCGCTACCATGTGCTCTATTCATAAATGGGAGGTTCTTAATTTTTCCTGATTTTGTTTTCACAGACAAAACTATTTCCAACAATTTATCTGTTTTGGCAAAGATATCAGAAGAAACTCTTTGATCAGATTATTGGTAGCAACTCAGCAATTGTAATCTCTGGGGATGGTCGCCATGACAGTATGGGCCATAGTGCCAAATATGGGGCTTACAGCATCTTTTGCAATACACATCCTGGAGTTCTTCACTTTGAAATGATACAGGTAATTATGTCTACATGACTCTTCCATGCTTCCATGTGGCAAGGGAACCCACTTGATCATAAGGTACCATTATGGTACCATCAAACAATCATTTACACCAGGTGTGTCAGAAAAAATCAGTATTTGCTAATTCAAAATCTTGGAATTCTCTCCTAAAGTCCGGCTTCAAATCTAGAAAGAGCGTCACCCCTACTTTTATGCAATTCATCAAAACCATTTGCAAATTTCCCCTTTCTCAGTCAGTTAAGCTGAATTGTCTTAAATATAGTTATTGTTATTATTATTGCAGAGAAACGAAGCTGGAAGCAGTACAGGGATGGAGTTATTGGGCTTTCAAAAGGCCATGGAATACCTCAATAGATCTGGATTGAACATTTCTACATTTATTTCGGATAGACATGGCTCAATTGCAAAGTCCATGAGAGATGATTACAAAAATATTAAGCATTACTTTGATCTTTGGCACTTGAAAAAGAGTAAGTTGCATTTTGTTATCAATTGCAAATTGTGTACTAGATGTATATAGTGCTTGAATTATTGGAGGATTGAAATATTGCTTGTGGTTACATGTGTTTAGACATGTGCAGTATGAATGAGCTTCTGTCTTCAGCACAAGGCTCCTACAGTATTCCATCCAAATTGTCAAGTTTCCCCTGGATCCCCCTTTTTGCAAGTTAACTTTTACAAAACTATCTTTGAAATTGCTGTATGAAATTCAGTAAGCTTCTCGTAAATATTTCTTCAAAATAAGGAAATTGAAGCAGGACTTTTTTTCTATATTCAAGAAAATTTAGGAAAATCTGATATGGTCCAACCTTCCTTTCCAGCATTGAGGAAACTGATGTTAAAAATTGCAAAGGAGAAAGATTGTGAAATTTTGAATGATTGGATCAAGTCATGCACAAACCAATTGCACTGGAGTGCAACAACAACTAGCAGTGGTGATGGTGATCTGATATTAGCCAAGTTTAATGTATTCTTGAGCCACATTTTGGACAAACATGAAAACTTGGATGATCCATTGTTTAATAAATGTGCACATGGGATTATATCAGGAGAAAGGAAATACTTGATTGAAGGTAACACATTACAGTAACCTTCCATTGCCTTATTCACTATTTGTAATTGCTTTTTTGCAGTGGAGAAGTGAGGAGGACAGAAAGGGGTAAATACACCCCCACTTTGAACAACTTGGCTAAAAGTTTAATTGGAAAATGTCATAAAATGTCTGGGTATACCTTTTACCCTACCCAAAATGTTAGACTTCACTTTCTTGTCTTTCTTTGCCTCTGTTTACTTGTGGTACTTAAAATTGGGGACGACATAATATCAGTCATGAGGTTTTGTGGCAGATAGCTTTAGATAGCAATTGTTTTCTTTTAGATTCCCCTCCATATGAAAAAATCCACAAAGCCCTGACAAACACCAGATTGGTAAATGCCATCAAGCAGGTGTCTCCAATTGACCAGACAAGTTGCCTGGAGGGACTTCATTCAGTTCTGAATCAGTTTGCGCCAAAAATGATTGCCTTCTCTCACACTGGTATGATCTGCAGGTAAGCTTGTAATAAAGTATACAGTGAAATTTATGTTTGTTGAGAAGTAGGAGTGCATTAATACAACAAAACTAAATGGATATTTTTGTAACAAATCAATAACAGCAAACATATAATCACTACACTTTTCTGTGTGCCTGATTCAGAGTGATAGCATAGCCAATCTTTGTAGTTCAGCTGCATATAACAAAATAATATCAATGGGTGTGCCAAAAAGTTTTCTCTTTGTCCATTCATGGCAAATCTCATGCTACAATCCAATTCAAGCTTTTTGCAATGGTTTAGGGTGTGAGTCCCCAAAATTGATCCAGTGTATGATTTATCAGCCTGTCAAAGAAGTTTTTTGGCACAGCCATTTAATTCTACAGGTCAAGCATGTGGTGATTTAAGCTTTTTCCTTTCAAGGCACATCCTTGCTGCAACTCATTTCAACTTCAACCTTGACCGAGAAGAGGACTGCAGAGAAACTGATGGAGCACTGAAACTTAAAGTTACTTGGCCCAAGTTTTTAAATGGTGAAGCGAAAATTCGCACAGTACGAATCAAACAGAACTATGGTAGGGAGAAATGTGAATTGGTCCAATAAAATATAATATTGGACACAATGGCAGACATAAATTTGGGGAGGCCAAAGATAGGCATTCTTTCTCTTGTTGTTTCCAAAGAAAAATTTAAAAAGTATTGTTGAACTGCTTTCCCCAACATCTAGGGGCAGGGGGTGATTGCACCCCAGTGTCCACCATTGATGGTATGTGTTTTCTGACTTATGCTGTAAAATTCTGGTTAATTCAGATCCTAGCTGGGGTAATGGTCATGGCACAGTGTATTTATATTATATAATATTGTGCTTTATTCAGTACCATTAACATTGCTCAAAATGTGCTCTGACTTTAAACCCTTTTGTGACATCCTCTTGCAGCCTACATTGGGGAAATGTTCAAGGTGCTTGAAGAAAGTGCTGATGATATATTCAAAAATGCAGCAGAAACATTGAAAGGTTTGACACCAGCCCCAATGAACAGGATGTTGGAAAGAATGGCAAAAGAAAGAGCGATACAAAAGCATGAGGCAAGAAAAATAATGAAAACAATAGATGTCCCTGCAACCGGTACAGGTAAATCTGTAAGCTTTTCATGTGCTGGGGTTTACTTTTCTGCTAAAGGGACTTTGACAGCACCTCCTATCCAGTTGATTCAAGTAGTTGCAAAGGTTAAATAAAACCTTACTTCCATTCTCAGGAAACGTTATGAAATATACTTCCATTCTAACCATGAATTTACAGACTGGTGGTTCTATTTTAGATGCCAAACTACAAAGCAATGGCAAAGCTGTATGCATGCATTTACAGTACAGACCTTGAAGAATTTTTAACAGTTTTAGAAAGTTGCTCGCATTATGATAATGAAAGCACATTTTTTCAAACAAGAATTCCGAAGAAACTAAAAACATTCTCAAGCAAGAATTTTCAAGAATCCTTAGGCAGGAAAACTATGGCAATGTACATGCAAAGCCTGTACTGTAGGATGATTTACTGTAACTGTTTAATATTTAATTATGTGCCTTTGTTTTGAAAAGGCAATGGCTTGTATTCTAAACAATTTCAAACAAACAAACCTCAAAATGTAATCTTATTTTTACAGCCCACAATCCGACAGTTGGCTCAACTCATGGACAGGCTCCAAGTCGAACTGGATCTACAAAGCCTAGAGCTCCTCAGATGTGCAGAAAGTGCAATGTGCTTCGGAAAGGACATAAATGCCCTTTCAAAGGTCAAAATAATGAATAAATTACATAGCATTGGTAGCATTCGTAGAGCACATAAAAGCTAATCAGTTTCTTCTTGATCCCTGTAGCCAGTGAACTCTTCTCCATTCTTATTATCAAATTTTCTCCTTATTGAAGCATAGGCACATGCTGGCAGAGGGATTCTTCTGTTTCCAATTTGCCCATGTACAAATCTCGTAAATTGCCTGTATGCAACACTCCTCAAGAACCTAAGTAAGAGAAGCCAATGTTATGCTTTGGACACATTTGAAAAATGAAATTTCATCAGTTCCAGTTCAGTTCAGTCAGTTTATTTCAGTTCATAACATAAATTGAAAGGTGTGACCACGAAGTGGCCCTGGGTTGTTTCAGCGGATCTATGGTACCATACATTTATGATGTCCACATGAGTGGAAAAGGGGGCAGAGAAGGGGTCTAGTGATATCTTGTAATGAAACAAGAGATTCATTGTCTATTTTGCAGATGGGGGACAGGTCTCAAAAATTTGAAATTTGGTGTATGGCACTACTAAATGGTATATTCTTGATATCTCTGCCTATATTTGGCTAACAAAATTTGTACAAAGTACAGGCAAATAAAACGAATAACATTGGAGTCAGAGCAAATTCAAAATATGATGCATATGAAACCAGTGGATGGTAGCAACTAGCACAAAGAGATTAATTTTTCCTTCTACATTAGTTGTATTATAAGTACAAGGTACATGATTCGACACAATGTTTTGCGTTTGCAGGAGAAAAATGTTTTATCTTATTGAATTTTGCTTTCAGACTTGTTTGACTCTGAGACAAGTTCCTAAAATGTTATATCATTATAATTCATCAAATATCATCCAACAAATTATGGCATGATATTAGATGCCCGCAGATAACTTTGCTTGAATTCAATGTCTGTACTTAATCAGAAGAAGTACTGTAACCCAGGGGGGGGGGGGGCACTCAGCACATGCATATACTTCGAGTTAAGTCTGATATTTTTGGGTCAGAATATTCCAAAAAGTGATATTTTTGGGGTTCAAGTAAACTGAAATGATGCCTATGATATTTTTTGGCATAAAATAGAGTCAAAGAATATATTTTTGGGTTGTTTTAGAGGCAATCCCATTTGCATTGTTTCAGAATATCTTATGTTCATTTACAGATGTAAAAGAGTCAAATGAGCTTATCTTTTTGGGTTACAATGGAGCTTAACTGATATTTTTGGGTTGACTTAAATTTTTGGGATTTACGCCCCTTTATGCGTACGTATGTCCTGCGTGCCCCCCCCCCCCCCCCTGGAGAAGTAAGTTGCTGTAGTTGGTCTTTATAAATTGACCTCGCATATATATTTAGATATTGCATTGAAAAAAGGCCACATACTTATCTTCAGACTCTCTTTGGTGATATTTTTCATGATTTCTCGTCTTATATTTACCACCTGCCACCCTCAATGTCCATCTGCCCAGGACCACTTCTTCAAACCCAGGATGGTCCGTAATGCAGACCACGGTTCTTCCCTCCCCCAGTTCTGCCATTACCAATTCGCTTGTGCAGGCCTCAACACAATTGTTCATTTCAGTGCAGCAACTGAGTTCCTCTTTCTTCTGGATGAAAGCAAGTGAGCAGTGGCCACACTTGCACCTTCAAGATTGATAAACATAAGATTTAAACACAAGCCTTGTAAAATGTTGGTTAGGCTTAGCCCTACTAAGTCTTATTGGAATTTTAGGGAGAATTTCGCTTTTTCTGGTCTCCCATGCAGTAAATACCTGTACATGATAACCCTCGTGTATCAAGAACCTACAGCTTGAAATTACGTAATAATTGCAACGTGTTTGCCAGTTAACTTCTTTCGTAGACTCCAAAACAATACAGACAGAACTGGCAGGGCCTGCAGTGAGGGGTAAAATTCCAGAAGCAAAAACTTCCCTTATGCCTCTTCTGTCTTGCTAGCCTGTGTGCAGCTGCAGACCTCACTTCTCTTCAGGGAATCAGTAGAGTCTGCACGCAGGTTACTTTCTTGCTTGAAGCATGAAATTCGACCAAATGTTATTGTTAGCCAAAATGTGAAGTTTGTCATCATTTTCAGCAGGTTGTTTGCTCAGAATGTATATTTTTTAGGCCATTGCCCAAAAATGTTTGTGGTAAACAGACGTGACAAGACCGTGCAACACCAAAGCCCTCTTTTTCAAAGGAGTGAACAGATCAACTTATATAGGCCTAAACGGGATTTAGGGCAAGACATTTCATCCTCCAAGGCTATAAAGTTTAACTTACCAGTCAGCAATGTCGATTCTTCCTTCAAAGCGGTCTGTCAGGATCTTCATTCTTTCATCTCGCTCAGCAACTTGCCTCCGGTAATTTATCATGTAACCTTCATCGGCGACCGGGTCGTCTTCGTGTGGCATCCCAGACCACTGTGCTCCTTCAACGTTGCGTGCTGCTTGCCGTTCATCAAGCGTCAAATCTTCGATTTCATTTTCTAGATGCGATTCATCGAATGGGTCATACAGGCTTTCGTGACTACTGAGTGAAGCTTCGGATTCTGTGAAACTCATTTTCGCCGAGGTTTAAAAGGAATTCACTGTCGAATTCACTCACTTACTGTTGACGTGCCGATCGCGATCTATTGACTCCTCACACAAAGTGCAAAAGCAAACTATTTGTGTTAACTGCGTGATCGTCATTAGTGCCCAGGCCCACACTCCGCGGTCGTGGTGCATCGCCCACTGCGTTTCAAATGGCTGTAACTCAAAATAGGAATGCCAAAGAAGAAATTTGTTTGCATTTTTGAGCTCCTCGATGATTATTTACTAAGGCTTAGTGAAAAGAGATTTTGCCCGCAGGTGCACTTTAACAAAAGCGATCAAACTAAAATTCAGAAAGGAGAAATTTATGGTTTCACAATCGAATTTTGGTGTACACGTATTTTTTTGTAAGGAACTGCCCATAAGAAACTCAACTCTCAGATCGCCAAAAAATTAAGAAACTCCAGCACTGGGAAAATATAACTTAAGAAACTCTTTATTTTGATAAAGGAAATCCTTAACCTATTTTTAATTTATTCTCACTTGTTTCCTGTATCATATTACTCGTAAGGTACTTGAGTAATGTCTAAACATTGGAAAGGCTTAAAAAACGTTGTTTTGAATGTTCACGAGGGCACAGGTAGTGAACATGAAGAACCCTGAGTACTCGAAATCTGACAATTTTAAGGAACTTTCAGTACTGGCCCAAATTCTTAGTTTCTGATAAAAATACGTGTATTTTTAAACGGGAGAAATTTTTGGGACACCCGATACTAAATGATTGTTTTGTAATCACTTATCGCATAAATCCTAGTTATTGCCTCATGAAGTGATGAATATTTTTAAAATGAAAATTTTTAGGTTAGAACCATCAAGACATCTTCTGACTCAGCAATGGCACAAATTTCTCAAATGGTTCTCGAGGCTCAAGGCAAAGTCACAAAAACTGAAGAAATGATGAAGAAATTTGCAAAAGTTTACACACCATTGACTTTGATAGCAGCATTGTTTATTTTCCTGATTCCGTTGATTGTTGCTGCTTCAAAGGTGAGCATTCAAATTCAAAATAACAATGAAACAATAATCCCCTTAGTTCTTTTTTGATGTGCCTTATTTTATTCACTTGGGTCTTAGGCCCCGGGGTTCCCTCTCACGTAGGAAATGTAACTCACGCTTGTTTACCCTTAATTACTTGTTTATCTTAGGGTATAAATTACCGCTTAACACTTAATTATTCGCTGAAGATGAACCAAGTATGATTCGAAACGTACTACTGATCATGTCTTAAAACTGGATTTGTCTTTGTAAATATAACTGGATTTGTCAAACATGAATGATGAATAAATTTACTATGATTGTCGTCGCTTGCCTCATCCTCCGAAAGAAACAATAGGCTGTAAAACGAAAGATCTAGCGGGTGCGCCAAAATAAACTATGCACGTTTGGCAGGCCACAATAAATCGTACACTTGGCCGATTTTGAAAATTTATGACTTAATCTTTAGCAGAAGGCCTGAATTAGATTCAGGAGTTTTTGAAAATGTTTCCGTTCTCAGTTTTAGAGCGAGAAGCGAGTTTCTTAAAGGTCCAGTGTACGATTTATTGTGGCCTGCCAAACGTGCATAGTTTATTTTGGCGCACCCGGTATTGTTTTTGTAGGTTTGGCTTTTCTGGCTTTTTTCCGATATCCGAACAGTCAGAACAGTCAGAGGACCTACCAACCCTGGTAGCAGTAGCAAGCAGAGTCGCAGAGGGCTGGGCTGGGTTTAGGCCCTTTCATTCGTTGTTTTTCATGGAAGTGATTTTGTTCTCTCATACAACTAAAAAGAACATTGAAACACTGACAACAAAACCAGTGACATTCGGTGTTAACTGGTGGGTCACAAGACTTCGAGGAACCATGTGGAAATTGGAAGGGTCGTTCGAAACCCTACTGTCAAGGAAGATCCTACAATGGCCAAATTCTTTATTTTCCATTGTGATAAGTTTTGATGAAGGTGTAGAATAAACCTTGGGTAGAGGAGGTTGTTCAGAAGATATTTCAAAATATGGAAAATTACCGCCGTTTAAAGAAGCTCATTGCCCCCTACTAGAGGCGTGTGTGCTTGCATTTTTCTACACGCAATACGGTAGGCATTTGCTCCTTTCTACTTGCCATTTTGCTTCACAATCGCTTGTCGAGGGACATATTCTGTCTGTACCAGCGTTCTTCGTACATGGCGAATGGGCTCCTTTAATTTAAAAACAAGCAATGTCATTTTGCGTTCAGGTTCTACAAACTAGATTAACTAACTTTTGCATTCTTTCCATTTCCAACAGGACGAAAAAATTAGCTCAGCCTTTGTGTACACCTGGGGTAAAACAGCATTAACAATTCTCTTGGTCGCATGCCCTTGTGCCTTATTGATGGCTGTCCCGATGCCCATGGTATGCTCTGTGGCAGCAGCAGCTAGGAATGGCATCTTGGTCAAAGGTGGCATGCATATAGAAACACTTGCTGCATTGACGAACGTTGTATTTGACAAGACTGGAACGCTTACAGAAGGGACATTGCTTGTCAACAATGTCAAACTACTTTCGAAATCTTTATCAGCGTGAGTTCATTTTTATGATAAAAAGATGGAATAATTTCTGTATCATTAAAGGGCAATGATCGAGCTTTAAGACAACCAAGTTGAGATGGTACATAGGCATGAATGTAGAATTTTTGGACTGAAAAATTCAAAATGGTACCTTTTATGTTGCCATAGCAACCAAAAATAGCCGAAATTTTGCAAAAAATGGTACACGGAAAAGTATTTTTCATTCTTTACTGGTTAAAGATATCTCAATGAAATTTGCTGGACTTTATGCAAGTATGTAGTTGGTCAAAATGAAGCAAAATCTTTTAGGAAGGTTGACTGGTTTTCCAGATTTTGCATGATTAAATTTTGATGGAAAAAAAAATCAGACATCAAGGTCTTAATCCCCTTGTGCTTAGCCAATTGTAAAAGTAGAGGTTCATTTTGAAGCCCTATCTTTGGTGAACATTTTGACCAAATTTCATCTAAATATCTCTTATGGTTTGGAAATTAAAAATATATCCATTGCACTGATTTCGTGAAAATCGCGTTTCCGGGAAATTGACTTCAAAGTTCATGATAATAATCAAATAGTTGAAATATGCTAGGTCAATAACTTTCAGCCTCTGAAATCTTTTTCTTGTCATTGTTGGACTGCCCTTTACTCCTAAATTTGTTTCCTGAAACTTTTGAGGCTCACTTCTCATTATTTTCTGCAACAATATTCTGGCGCTGTCAAAGTAAACCAATGTTTTTATGTGAAATGTTTTTGTGCTACTTCACAATTTCTAAGGATTTTTTTCACTGCCTGAACACTCATATCAAAGTTTGCAATAACATCATAAACACCAACTCAAATAGATATTTTCCAGTAAAAGTAGATTTTGAAATCTATCCCAA
This sequence comes from Aurelia coerulea, assembly GCA_039566865.1. Classification (NCBI taxonomy): domain Eukaryota; kingdom Metazoa; phylum Cnidaria; class Scyphozoa; order Semaeostomeae; family Ulmaridae; genus Aurelia; species Aurelia coerulea. Next base: position 724,146 of record CM076944.1, on the reverse strand, counting down.
ATAATCCTGCTGAAAGACACAATATGATTTTATTTCCATCCGCGAAGAGCAGTTTGTCACTTCCAAAAGACTTTCAATGTTGAGCCTTGAGAAAATTAGCTTCAAAAAGTACTGCAGCTTTGAAGAATTACTCTCTGCATCAATTAGATTAATTTTTGTTTGTAGAAATGCAGTTTCATAATTTAACGGCCATTCTTTGCACTTGGGAAATCTTCAACCGAATATTGCACAAACATCAATATGAAACAGTCTTGTTGACTTCAAATTTCCTTTTCATGTTAGTGTTACCACAGCAAATTCTTTGTGGCAGTGAGAGAGCAAGATAACCAGCAAATCCATTTTCCTCCTTGTAACCACATCAAGCAAGATAGAGGAGTAATCAGGGTGAGGGGACATTTAGGCAAAATTTTTACATCCACCATCATTTAACATTTGATTCATTTCTAAGTTTCAAATCTATCTTGATTTCTACCTGAAGTGAATGCAACCTGCTCTCTATACCCTTGTTTCTGCAATGTTTTTTGAAGGGAAATGATCTTGCATGTGTTTATCTGACGGATTTAGGTCTGGGCTATGCTCTTGGAAAAGTTGGATCCTCTTTTCTTCTGGAGGGGATGGGCCTACATCACTTTGACAACTCTTGACCCGATTCTGAAGCCGTAGAAGAGGCCTTTCTCTCTTCTTTGCTGGCACTTTTGATTTATCCAGCATCACTTCTATCTTTCTTGATGTACTGGTTACCAGAAAACTTGCGCTTTTAAATTTCCAAATGTAAAAACAAAATCACAATCCTGTCTCATGTTGCACGGTGAAGAAATAATGACATTGTGTATTGCAAACGAGGCTAATAATCTCTTTTTGGTGTAGCAAAGATGGTAGACCCCAAAAATACAATCATGGGGGTGAATGCATTTGGGGCAATTTTATGCCAAAATTATTAAACTCAAAGCGTTGCTAAGGGCGTTGCCATGTAACTTTTGTTGCAAAAAACCTTACCGACCCTGCTAAAACATAATTTTTAGAAAAATTGGAGCTGGCAAGCATGGCAATGCATACATCACGTGAAAGCCAATAAAATTGTCTACATGATTTCGTTTAAAACAAAAATTTACCAAAAATTTGTTTTAATCTTTAAAATGAGGGGGGATTCTACCTTAAGAAAACATCGCTTCGCCCTTTTGATGGTTGACGCTTGTAGTTTAGCAACGGATTTGGAACTTTTGCAATCGATTTTATAGTTTTTGCTATAAGATGTTGCAAATAGTGTACACAGTTTTGACTCACCCGGTATTTTCAAACAAAGTAAAGCAAAACAAAACAATAGACAAGAGGCAAAATATATTTGCTGTAGGTACGCACGAATTTAGCCAGGCATACTGCCGATGCTAAAAAATTGATTTGAACATCTAAGATAGCTTTTCTATTGCAAAAGCAGGTTAACTTTCATCTTTAATTGCCCAACTTGAATTCTATTCCCGTAGCAACGAGATCATGGAAATGGCAGTAGCATTAGAAAAGAAATCGTGTCACCCTGTGGCGAACGCACTCATATATTACCATCATGGCTGTATAACAGATCACATCGAGTCACAGGGTGCTAAGGCGAAGACAAAAGTAAAGAACTTTACAGCATTTGGAGGACTGGGTATGACAGGCACCGTGGATGGGTATTATGTTGCTATTGGTAATTTAGAGCTGATGGAGCAGTTCGGCATTGAATGCAAAGAAATAAAATCGTTGATTGAAGAATGGTCACAGATAGGACAGACGGTTGTCTCCATTGCTATTGACAATCAAGTAAGTTTGTAACCCTAATTTACTGCTTCGTTATAGTACGGACTCAAGACTCCGTTTTAGGGATGAAAGCATTTTGAGAAATTGAAGACAACGAGCAAATATCTGAGCATCCATAAATCTACCGGGTTTAGTGGAAAAAATAATCCCCGTTTGAAAGGCCACTTCTCCCTGGATATCAAGGCAATAATATTGGCGAGTATTTCACTCAATGATGGACATATTCAAATCATTCAAAATTTAACTGAATGAAATCGGTCACTCTGCTCTGAAATTATGAAGGATTTTCTTACGAAAGCCCCCTTCAAGAAACCCTCAAAACATGCCTTAAGTCAAGACCAAATTTTCCTCATATTCCAGACTTCAATACCTTTTAACACGTGTTGTCCTCTTGGGAGGATGAAATCACCCTGAATGATGTTACTATGCTCCCAGGGATTGTGATTTAATTTTCCCAAAGGGATAAGGGCTGGATAACACCTGCCAAAATCACGTAAAAGTCATTGCTGTAAGGCAGAAAGTTTGGTCGTGATTTTAAGTTTGTTTTTAAAGAAGAAGTCCCGGGTTGCAATGATTAATGATAGAAAACAACTGTAATTTTGAAACAGCTGTGAATTAGTAAAACATTCTGCGAATTTAGGCCAAACATCGTTGCAGTTTAGTCGCCATTTTTCATCAAAATACGATAATGAGGCGTGCAGAGAAAAGACGAAATGGTGGATCATCATCAATAATTTGTCTTTCAAAAGTTTCTTAAAGGTGCTTTCTTGAGAAAATCCCTCATAATTTGAGAACGGAGTGGCTGATTTCAGTCAGGTAAATTTTAAATGAGATTTGAAAATGTCTATCATTGAACAGTACATAATTTGAAAAAGTAAAGGCCACGATACCAGCGTCGATTGTCGGATCCGAAGATGCTTGCGGTGACGAAAGAATGAATAAATTTAAAGGCAGAAACACCGCAATGCGACAAAAAACAACAGCAAATTGATTAATTTATTTTTTGCCAATATTTCGTTCTGCCATGCAGGACTTCCTCAGGGCTGATGTGACATTGCAGCCCTGAGGAAGTCCTGCATGGCAGAACGAAATATTGGCAAAAAATAAATTAATCAATTTGCTGTTGTTTTTTGTCGCATTGCGGTGTTTCTGCCTTTAAATTTATTGAACAGTACGCTTGTCAATATTTTCTTCTTGATATCCAGGGTGCACTGGCCTTTCAAACGAGGATTTTTTTATTTGACTTGATTTTTATTAGCTCACTCTTCTAAAGAGTACGAGCTATCATCTTATTATCATTTCTTACAACAAGAACCTCATTGAGGCTGCCTCAAGAAAACATAGGTTCTTTCATGCGGGTTTCTACTATATTGTTATTTTACTCAATAGATATCAATGGTGGTTGGTTTGTCAGACATCCCACGAGCAACATCAAGAGAAGCAACACTATTGCTAAAAGCTCTTGGTATTCACATTACAATGCTGACAGGTGACAACAAGGGAGCGGCTTCTTATATTGGTAGAATCCTTGGTTTAGGTCAAGTGATGTCAGCTATGAAACCTAAAGACAAATTGCAATGGATCAACGAAAAAAGGGTGAGCGAGCGAACAGCAATGGCAAATTTTGTAAAACAACAGATGTGGAGGTCTCCGAGAATACAAAGCGATTTGCCTTTCAGAAGAAAAGATTTCACAACTCCGAGTGCACTCAATCAAATCAAATAGAGTAGGATAAGAATTATGGTTGGCTGCACAGGTGTTAAAATAGATTTTCAAGGCTGCCAAATCGCATTGACGTAGACTGCGTTCACACGATGCCGGCACATTTTGAAAACGGTGAAAATGTGCTTAAAAGCTGATTGGCGTTGGCACGAAAATCCAGCCTCGTTCTCGTGGAGCTTGCAAAGAGTGTATTGCCGTCACAATTTCTGGCGTTTTCGAGATTTTGCAGGTTTCGTGTGAACGCTAGCTCAAATTTTGCTACCGTCACATTTGTCACCGTTCTCAACGACCTGTATCCTTTGTTTTACAACATTCATCCTTCTGCTTGAGTGAACTGTTTCCATGCTGTTTTCTTACTTTAGGAAGTGGTGCCGCCTTGACGGACAGGATAAATTTGTCTCCTGCATGCGAAGACATGAAATGTGCCTGGTATATCACATGAATCACACCAAATCACAGAGATCACAATCACAGAAATCATGTCCATTCAATTCATAACACTTGATCATTTGATTTGCATTGAGACTCTTCACACAACGATTACTTGATTTTCAAAGTGATTACTTTGAAGTTTAATCACGATTATTTTCTCATAACTTTCACAAGGATCACAGAATTTTCAATCCTTTTAAGGGTAACAAAAACAAACATGTTATGTTTGGATCATTGAAAAAGAGATAAAGGAAATTTGGTGATAGATTTCATAATCGAGTTTAGATGATTTTTTTTAGACTAGAGTACTTTTTCGGGACACCCGATAAATCAAATCATGTTTGTAAAACATTAACAATGATTATTTGATTTTGACAGGCTAGTTTCAAAAATGGAAACGGGAAGATAGCAATGATAGGAGATGGTATCAACGATGTTCCTTCATTGAAAACCGCTGACGTTGGTATCGCCGTCGCAACATGTGGGACTGCATTGGCAATGGATTCCTCTGACGTCATTTTAATGAATGATAACATTGCGAAAATACCATGTCTGGTTATGCTGAGTCGATACACTCGCGTTGTTTACATCCAAAATATCGTATTTGCATTGGTTCTGAAATTTGGAATATTCGTCGCCACTTTCCTTGCAATGATGCCACTGTGGTTGGTTGTACTCGCTGATGTTGGTGCATTAATATTAGTCATTTTAAGCGGACTTAGGCCACTTTTTTGGAAAGGCCCCAATGAACATTGGATGTGATATTCTTGTATTTAAAGGGGCTCCGTCTCCAAATTTCAATGGAAACGATGATTTTGCATTTTGGAAAGGCAATATCACGCAGACTTCGCCTTATTTTTCAAAAATGAGGGCGTTATTTTGAAGATGATTCTTTATGCTTCACAGAGGAACGAACAAAATATTCATATCTCTTTCGATTGCTCGCATATATATCGATTTTGAAAGGTCACCTTTTTTGGTGGGTTGGGTGAAGCCACCAAACACACTGCGGAAAAGGAAATTGACACGTGCCTAAAAATGGTACTTCACAGATTTGTTTACAGTTTGGTGACGGAGGTCCTTTTACATGTCAACTTTCTGTTGAAAATGATTTTGATATACATATAAAATAACATCATATTCGAAAACATGCATCACTTTTTGGGTGGCCTTATTTAATTGTTCAGTTTGAATTGGGCCAGATTTTCGGCTGATTTTATTCCATCCGGCAAACGATTCCAAATCTGCGGTCCAAGACCATGTTTACACGATCTATTATCAGTTGAAAACGGACGAAACTTGTTACGGAAAGACATAATAAATTGAAATTGTTCACACAAAAATACATTGTGCCGGTGGGATTTGAAAACAGCAGAATTCGAAAATGGTAATCTAACCGGCACAATTTAAAAAACGGCGTTGTGTGAACACTCAAAAACAATAAAAACGGAATGCAAGAGCTACATAACTGTTTCTCAGTTTTCTCAGTAAGAGAATACTGGCTATAAAGCAAAAACGTCGCAAAGAAAAACAGAACAAGGAAAAAACATTTCGGTTTATTTTTATGAAATTTCGCAAGCATTTTTTTAGATTGTTGGTCATTGAACATCGTTCATGATTAAATAATTTCTAAAATCACAAAATCTTAATTTCTAAAAATGTATTCTGACAAATCTACAAATTAAAAAAAAAATTGAATACAAAATATATTCAAATGATTTTGAGGCCCGTTTTCTACTCAACTTGACAGATATTTGTCAATGCAAGCTCATATTGATCAGGGAGATGATCAGCAAAAAATCCTTCTGCTAAAAGCATTCTTTTAAAGAATTCCCGGTTCTTTTTAAGAGCTCGATATTCTTTATTCGGCTTTCTTTGTAGTAAGTGAATCCTGCCAGGAATATGAAGCCTAACAAAATGGCTGTCGTTTGATGCAAGAATCCGTGCAAACTCTGTATCTTCAAGGGCTGATCTTATCATGCTCACCACGTTTAAAATAACTGGATTGTTGATATCTGACAACGCAGCTTTCAACCTCTCTTTCACTCCCAATCTGAGGCTGTCTATTTTTTGCAGAGCGTGAATCATATCATTGAATGTTGCTAAGGACAACCGTGGCACGACGTCTCTGTGATTGACATAAACCTCGATTGCATCATCATACGATTTATTATGTTCATCTTGTGCAGAGAAAACGGGCGGAGGAGCAAATGCGTAGCACTTTATCTTGGCAGTCTTGCGTAATATGCAGTCACCAGCTTTATTAGGCATATCTTGCGCAAATTCATCAAGCTCTCCTCGTTGGAACGCCAAGTACAACATTGTGAGTAGAATACTTGTGCCAGCGCCTAAGCTATGGCCTGTTACAATAAGCGAATATGATGGGTTCTTATCGAGCAGCTCACAAACTGTTTTGATGGTAGCTTCAAAAAGCCGCTCAGAGCCTCTTCTGATGCCATCATGGGCATGGCCATTTAAAAACCTCACAGACTCACAAACTAAGTCAGTGATGACGTCAGCAAAGTTTGCAGTACCACGAACAGTCACGACAACAGCTTTGGTTGCTCTGTCCACTGCAATGTAATAACACGGGCATGCGACTCTAATGCCACTTAACTTTATATCGATGATATCTTCAATAAAAACTCCTGTATGCTGACTGATAGCCTGTATGTCCATATCATTTTGCGATGATAAAGGCAGTTCTTTAATGATTTTTAAAAACCGCATGTAAACAGCTCCATAAGCCGCTGAAGCAAATCTCATGTAACGTAAAGCAATATTCAAACTGTCTGTTGATTCTGATTCTTGTAGAAAAAATTGGTTATGATTATTATGATGGGTATGATAAATACAAAGCAACGGGAGATTGATAAAAAGTGGATACTTAAATTTGTATGTGTTTTTGTGTTTTCTGTCCAATTTTTCAATCGTTTTTTGGATTGCCGAAACACATTCTTTCCATTCATCTGTAATAAATTCTGGCTGTACATCGTCCCAAGCTTCTCTGTTACCAAACCATAATGGTATAGCTGGCAGAAGACTAGCGACAAGACCTAAAAGATGAAACATGGCTTTAATGTTACAGGCATATGAAATGATAAGGGGAAAGCTGGTTGGTGCAACATTAACAATCCAGTGAAAGCAAAATTGAGTACGGGGATGATTGGTAACATGATTTCTGTCAATGACAATTTTTCTTCTAACGAGCGAAACGGATGGACACAAAATTTCCTGAAAGAAAGGTCCTTATGTTCTTGTCAAGTATTTGTTTCTTCATGATTTGCAAAAAATTGGACCGATATTTCGTAAGAAATGATTTTGATAACGGGATGCTGCATCGTAGCACTTCCTGCGAGCGCAGCTCATGTGCTTGTCTGTTTTTTCCACTTGATAGGAAGAAGTGTGTGTTGCGTTAGGTCTGGAACGAAAGGTAAGGGTACGCTTCATGTTTCGTGTTTCAAATAAAAAACCGACAAATGACACAAATTAGGAAATTTGCAGAATTTTTGTTCGAGGCTTTTGGCTGTTTTTGCGACCTTTCGTTTTTGAAAACGCACATTTTCAGAAAAAATTTGTCAAAACCTCGCAACGAAAGCCACAACGGGATAAACTCTCAAACAAATTTGAAGATCTTTTGGCTATAAACAAAGCATTTACCAAGTTCATCGATAACAAACGTCTACGAAGGTGCAACTGCTGAAACATTTCACGTTTTAATAGACTAACAACACCCTTAAAAGTAAGAAGCAGAGTGTAACTTGTAAAAAGTGTTGATTTTCAGCTACTTGTGAAATACGAGATACACACCTATGATAAAAGATCCAGAAAGTGTTATGCCAAGCATCATTGCCGTAGCTGATACTGAACCAAGTATTATTCTCCTTCGTCTTCTCAATGAAATCTGATATTCAAGGACATCATAATCTCCACTTGGCACTGGACCATCAAGAATATGCGTCAATAGATTACCCATTTTGTCCTACCTATGATAAAAAATCATTCTGTTTCATTCACTTGAAATTGACCAAAAATATTGACGTATGTGGCAAAATGTGAGTAGGCCTGAGTACTGTACAGGGTGTCCCAAAAAAAATTGCTAGACGTTTGATTAAATATTTAAAAATGAAGAAATACTGAACGGGCTCCATGGTAAAATAACCATATTACTGAGATTTTGAATTAATTTTAGACACCAGAAGCTAGCAAGTCGGCTAAACATTCACAGAGTTATGAGCTTTCAAAGTTCAAGTTTGTGCGAAAGCTGAAACCAGACGCCCCTAAATTGCATATTTTGTGAAAGTAGAATCTCGTTAATGGAAAGTAAATCAAATGGAATTTCAAAAGCACTTTCGATAAACTAGCTTTTTATAATATTGAATCAAGGTTATGGATGCTTGGAGGAATCCTCTTCAGCACAATTTGGAATTGCCCTGTCTCTCATCGATTAAGTTTCATTCCATGTTTTTAGATAACTGCATTCTTAAGTAAATTTTGGCAACGATTACAAGAATTAAATAACTTTGGAAACAAAATACGAGTATGTGGCAAAATTTGAAAAAAAACCTTGCAACAAATTGGTTATTTTCACGGCCGTAAGCAAAATGTAATTTGACAAAAGGTAGGTGAACTTCTCTTTTTGCATCTTCCTGCAGTAGCAAGCCAAAAGAATTATTTTGGTCAAAAATTTGCCAAACTTAAACTCTTCTTCTTGTATTTCATCTTGTGGTTGAGTACTGTGTCATGAGTTGTAAAACCTGCTCTCAGGCAAATCAACAGTGGTAATGTGTGTTTTTGGAATATCTTTCCATATCTAGTTGCACTATGACATGTACTGTACAAAGAGCTCTCCAAACTATCCTTTGTTTTACATGTATTTTTGAAGACAGCTTGTAACAGAAGGATTTTGGAAAAACAAACACTTTTTGCACTGTCAAATAACTCAACAATTTTCTTTTATGATTATGACCTTTATCTCATATTTCAACACCTGCTCAGGTCTCCTTGTCAAATATAATTTTCAGGATTTTACAAGGTTCAACTGAACGAGACACTACTGATGAAGTAGAAAACATGAATATCAATCAAGAAATTGGCATGTTTTCAAGGCTACTGGGGCCTAAGAAGGTATGCTTAATCATTAGTGGTGTCTGGGGTGCCTGAAGATGGCCATACTGGAAAACATGATGTTACCTCAAAGATCTTTAGCATGCAAGATCCCAGGATGGAATCTTTTTCAAAATGGACATGGAGGACTTTTGTTTTGTTAATAATGGATACATTGTTTATCTGTTGTTTTTTCCACTTGCAAAGTTTCCATTATTGACCAGAGCCGGAAAATATGGCTTTTCATGAGGTAGCTTTTAAAATGTTGGTGTAAAATCTTGGCATGCTAAAAACAGTCTTTCCAGTATGGGTTGTCATCTAAGGATATAAATTTTGTGTCAGTAGGCAATCTCAAACAAATGTCAGTTTCCTCTTTATGACGTGACCAGCCGACCGGGAATAGAATTCGAGGTAGCTAATCATTCAGCACTTGGGTGTCAATCAAAGCTCACGGATCCTATTGTATAAACATTATCTGCCCTTGTTGCACTAAGCTAAACTGTTTTGCAGGTCATACCAACCTTTTTAGAGTAAATTCTAACATTTATCGAAACATCTCATCAAATATTTGCTGCCGAGGTGCTTATTTTTCCCAAGGCAAATAAATCAAGGAAAATTCGCCCTGAATGGGTCTATCTTTTTCAAACGACTCCACGTAGCGATCCAAGTTTGTGTGTGCTGGTATTGTCATTTTAGAAAGGAAATGTGCTACTAAAGTTATTTTGACATATTTTGAGGGTTTCATCAACTTTGATGTTTCATCAGCTTTGAAAATGATCATAACAGTTATGAGTTTTATGTAAATTTGAGCTTCATCGGCGCAGGAAAAGTGATAGCTCTCTGTTAAAGTTTTGTGTTGCCAAGAATGCCAAGAGCCAGATAATACAAACATTCCCTTAAAGTTCATTCAATGTGGTATCTGTAGAGAGAATCTTGGCTTTTCTGCTAGTAAAATTTTCTGCTAGTAAAATTATAATATTTAGACCCATTCAGGGCGAAAATTGGAGAAAGTATCATTTTGACTACTGCTGATGTAGGAGGGTGCCGACACTCCGGCCACTGGCCGGAGCTTGGCCGGAGACTGGCTGGAGCCAATAAAAAAACATAATAAGTGCTTTGGCCGGAGCCAGATTATGGCCGGAGCACTGGCCGGAGCTAAAACTTTTACATTCTTACATTCTCATTACTCATTACATTCAGTCCTTCTTTTTCATTTCTATTTTCATATTCAAATAAAAACTTGAAGAACTTAATGATTTATACTGTATTTAAGTTGGGCAATTCTAACAAATTGAAGGACCCTTTGAAGCATCTTGACACACAAACAAATTTGGCTAACACACAATTCAAATGATCAGAGCCCCTTTTGGCCGGAGCATGGCCGGAGTAGAAAAAAATGCAAAAAGTGCCAGAATGATCCGGCCATAGCTCCGGCCAGGCTCCGGAGTATCGGCACCCTCCTGCTGATGTTAGGCTCAGTTTCAAGAGGAAACTCCGCACATCGATCTTTAGCTTCAGTATTCCTTGGGGCCTGACAGACGACGGTATCTTTATCATTCGTATTTTTTTAGAATCAAAGATAATGAAAAAGCTAAGAAAACGTTCTTTCCTACACTTTGGATATCAAAAATTTAGTTTGAACCCGAATCCCAATCGCTGATTTTCTTGTCTTCACAAAATTTTCTGCTTGCAAGCTTAGATGTCACCAATCATAATGATTGCAATGAACACGTGACCATAAGTTTACCAGTGTGCACCGCCTCATGTACATCTTGTCGGTCTTTCACACTGGGTTTTGTTCTGATAATCAGGTGAAACGAAAAGCAAACAAGAAGATGGCAGATTCGAAGCAAACAAGTAATGCAGTTGTACTTCCAGTTGATAACAGTGAACACAGCGAAAGAGCTTTCAAATGTACGTATAGATTTGTTACTTTATCCTTTCACTTTTATGAAACCACTGTAGAACAGTTGAAAGGTCAAAGACACAAAGTTCAGTACGAAGGGCCTAAAAGAGGAGCTGCAGCCTTCATGTTAAACAAGGATCCTTCTTAGTGCAGTGGTCAATCTTCTATTGAATATGTTAGCACATGAAATCTAAAGTTTTTTGGTTGAAGATAATCTAAAGGGGACACACTTGTCGGCAAAGCTGTTCTGTAATCGCAAGGGTTGCAAGCAGCGACAGCTGACAAAGAAGCACAGGGCCGTAGGAAGAAGCTTCGGATTGGGGGGGCAATTGTTCTTAAAACAATAGAGAACAATACATCTAATTAATTCGTGTGACGTAGCACCATTGTTTTCAAAATTATTGGGGGGGCTTGAGCCCCACCTGCCCCCCCACTTCCTACGGGCCTGAAGAAGCATAACAGACACCTGCAGGAAGTGTCGCTTGCAAGAATTGCACTCTCATTTTGGCCTGCGTGCAGCCTGAGCCTGCCACTAGGCTGCAGGCACTACACTATTGATGTATTTCACGGGTCTCGGAGAGTGCAGTGGATGCACTTGATTCTAAGGATGCCCTGAGTCTTCTGTTTTAACTAAAAGACTGACTCTTTCTGCTGAATCACATCTGCTTCTTTCTGGGAACAGTATCTTGTATCCCTACATTTTGAGATAACATTTAGCATGTACTTTTCAGGGTTCCTTGACACTGGAATCAAGGAAGGAGACAAGGTGGTGATTGCGCATTTCTTTGTGCCACCCCCACTTCCAGCCATGTCATTATATCGTAAGTTTGAAATGTTTTCATTTTTATGTATCTTTCAGGGTACTTAGATATTGGGAGCAAAGCTGAGGATAAAGTGGTGATTATACATGTGTTTCTGCCACCCCCTCTCCCATCAATGTCATCATATCGTAAGTTGATTCATTATAAAACAAAATATCATAGAAATTGTACATTTGTATTTCAACTAAATTAATAATCAGTAAAATTAAAAACTAAGATTTGAATTGTTCATTAAATCATGGACAGTGACAGACATTTTGCAAAATATTGGAGGGGGGGGGGGGTGAAGCCTTTCATCTATATCTACAAAGATCATGGGTAAAGCCCCAGAGAGGGGCATCACACTGTTGAGGATCTGGTTATTGAACCTGCGAACATATGATATGATACTTTGAGTTGAAAAGTCAAAGAAAGGTGGAAATATGTCAAATGATAACTCGGTAGACGAATGCTTGTATATCCAATTTCCAGACCATATATTGCTTACCTTGTACTGTACTTAGACAGACAAAACAATACACACAATACAGTTGACCATTGTTTCAATTGTAAATCATTGTTCATCACTATTGTTTTCAAACAAAATATCGTTGTTCTAGCCAACAATGGTGGTGAGCGCCATTAATCATGGATAGGCTTCATAAATTGATAAATATTGTGTATCATGTAATGGTGTAACTCTTTCACTTTATCCATCAGGAGGAAAATTAATTGTAAAATACAATTTTGATTCATTCAGAGCAGTTAAGAATGACTGTTGCACATTTCATCACAACAGAAAAATTAATGCTCATTAATTCTATTGCCAAATTGATGGAGGCTGCTCCAGCAGGTTTAAGTCAACTGTCAAAGGAGTTCACTATTTCTGTTCTCTGGATGCATTCTTGCAAAGACATCACCTTTTGCTTGTCTTCCTCTTAATTATTCAAAGCACTTGTTGGACATAGAGGGGTTGCATTTTTGTCACAATCTGATGAAATGATATCTTTTCAGATGCTGCCGTTAAAGCAACTGATGAATATCAAGTATCTTTGCAACATCATTTAGACATTGCAAAGAAATTAATGAGCAGATATGAAGATAAATGCAAAGAGGCTGGTGTAAGTGCTTACTTTTATGTTCTCTACAACAGTTTTGAGAGTCCTGACAAGCTCTCTTTGTAAGTTCGTTCTGCAAGGATTTTAATGATTTTTCCTTAGCCATAAAACTGTAAAAAGCTCCATTAAGCCTTGGCGGGCTTATTTGATTTGAGAGACTCAGGAGAGGGCTTTTGTAAAAGAACAAAAAACTTTATCACTAATTTAGTGATATAGCTTTTTTGTTCTTTTACACTATATTTTTCAGAACCAACATACCATTTTACAAGTCAAATTTAGTTTCATCATAAACCTTATCAACATTAACATGTTGTGTAAAATTGTTTAGCTAAATAAATGGATTATCTTTGCTAACCTCTGGCATTTGATATAAATTGGGAGAGCTAAATGGAGGGGGGGGGGCTTATTTGAAATTTTGGCTGAGAGGGGAGGGGCTTATTAGAAAGGGGGGTTTACGAGAGAGGGGGGGGGCTAAATAGAGCTTTTACAGTACTTCAATTTTGGTCAAAAAGTATATGTTCTAAGTTCAAAGTTTTGTCATGCTGTTTTAAAAAGATTTGTATTTTCATGTATTCTGTCAGTGTAGTGCAGTTACTTTGAAGATTCTGTTTCATTTCATCATAACATCATATTTTTCCTCCTTCAATCAGTTGGCATATGAGACACATTTGGAATCAAGCCAAGACAGCATTGGTGCTGATATTGTCAAAGTATCAAGGAATGTGCAAGCCAAATTCATTGTGATTGGATCAAGAGGTCTTAGTAAAGTACGAAGAACTATTCTTGGTAGTGTAAGTGAATATGTGGTACATCATAGTCGCATACCTGTCATTGTCGTTCCACCAGAGCATCCAATTAATCCTTTTTAGATTGTTCTTAATTCTGGAACTAATTAAAGACTATTCTATTTCATCACACTTAAAAGGTATATATAAGAGAGTGCTTTTCACAGTGAATTTTAGCTTTGTAATGCTCATGTGCCCTTTTTATTTCCAATGAACACAAGGGAAATAGTTTGAATTAGTTTGTTATCTGTAGACAGTAGTTGATGCATTTTAAAGGGGACCTTTGTCTCCATAAGTGTGGTTTTGTTTTCTGCTTTTACAAGAGTGATTCTTCATACAGTAGTTGCTAGTCACCTCAGATTGTATTTGACCACCTAAATTGTTGATGATTGAAACTTTACATAGACCTGATTGTTGCAGGCAGTTTCTTAGGTTTAGGTTTAGCAAACAAGAGAGATTAACTCTGTGCAGAGGCTCAATGCAGAGTCTATGCTTGGATGACTTTTAAAGGAGTTAAGATTTATATCATATCTTTACAACATACAGCTCTTCTTTTCCATGAATTTGTGACAGTATAAACAACAAAAGCAATCCTGCAGTGGATGCAAGTAGCCTGGCTGTTAAAAAGTGTTTGAATCTCTTTAGTCGGCTTGCTGCTTCGTTTTGTACAGCAGATGTCCAGATTTTCCGATAAATTTTTTTAGTGAACTAATCTTTTTCAAGAAATATATGTTTATTTTTACACCAGCCTGTGTCCAGGCATTTTTACACTTGCTGCAGATAAGCTTGGTTTGTTGTTTTTAGAACTGCATATTTAGAGTTGGAAAGAAAGTTTCAGAGAATTTCTTTGTTAAAATCTTCAAGCAGTATTGCAGCATGAAATACTTTTAATGCTGTCCTTTAGTATGAAGCAAAATTAAAATGTATCAGATACGACTGGCCCTCATGGTAGATTTTAAAGATTGGTTAAATCTCAAAAGAAAAGACTAAACTACTGAAAGGTCAGAGTAGGACTCGAAAGAATGGGCTTTGCTGTCAATACACAGTAATTGAGTGATGTTGCTTACACATTCCTTTAGTGATTAAACTTGCTTGACAGAAGACTTTATACAAACAGACGATTGTTTAGTCATGTACGGGCTTCCTAATCAAAATTTATGAGAGCTGATTTACTAGAGATCACTAAAGTCAAAAGTATCATTATCACTACGTACTGAAAATGAGTCCAATCTTTGAAAATGAGTCCAATCTTTGAACATTTGTCCAATCTATCATTCTAGATGGAATGAAGCATCGATGGCTGCAAACTCTTCGAAATATGTCTAAGAAAGAGCAGATAATCATTCTTTAAGAACAGGATCATGAAATGTGATGTTGCTTGTGAAAGGAGGCATCACATCGTAAACGATGTTCATAAATACAAGGAATTGTATCAATAAATAAGCTTGTTAAGACAAGGAATAAAATTGTGAGGAAAAAAGAAAGAAGATGTCAAATGTTCAGTTCAAACGAAATAATTTTCAAATGAAAAGCGGAAAGACAGAAGGAAAGTTTGAGAAAGTGTTCAGTTTTATTCTGCTCATTCCTTATCAGATATGACCAAAACATTTAATTTAATAAAAGAAGGCCCAGGTAAAACCTTTAACTCTGACATAAATGAAAAAGGTACTGTAGTTGGCATGCAAACGAACCAGATTTTACGGCTAATCTTATAAACAGTAAACTAACTTCTTTACAGATTGATATTAATAAAAATGAAGAGCCTTCTGAAGAAACTTCTTCAATGCTGAAATGCCTTTCGTCAATATTGAACCATTTCTTGTTTGCTTTTCAAAGAAGATTGTCTCACTCACCTTGTATAACTTAATTGTTTGAGCTACTCCGCTTGTACAGCATACTTCTCTGATAGAATGCATGCTCAACATCGGGCCACCAATGTCTGTAAGATGAATGAAGTGAAATGAATACACTCATTTTTTTTATAAGAAACCCGTTATAAGAAACGGTAGGCTCAACTTTTCGAAAATTAAGAAACAACCCTACCTGAATTGAAAAAGCTAAGAAACTTCTGTAATTTACAATTTTAATTTTCCTATCGCACTCAAAATGTTTAGACATTGTATAGCAACTGTTTGGACATTATTTTGAGTGTGAATTATGTCATTTACTTGCTTTGAGATCTTATTCAGTAATATTGGAACCCTTTAGACAAAACAATTTTAACTCTATACTTCAGGCATTGAAAATATAAGAAACACATAAGAAACTTTTGGTAGCAAAATGGCCCAAAAAATTAAGAGACTGCCTACCAGCACCGGACCTTAGTTTCTTATAAAAAAATGAGTGTAACAGCTGATTAGTGATGTGAATCTTTTACATGACGTGTGGCAATTGTTGCATGGAAGAAAACGAATCATAGGATGACAGTACAGCTGAATGCTTCGTCAATTGTCATCCTTGAAGCCCCTGTAACATTGTTATTGTCATCATGATAGTAGATACTAATGAAAGTAGACAAAGATAAATCTCTGCAATGATTAAACTTACCAACAGTTCTAAGTCCCACTTTGGCAGAAATAATTGGTCCAATTGTACTACCACATGGACTATCATTGCGAACAACAACATCCTGAGAAGAAAGAAAATGTAGATCAAACATTATTACTTAGTATAAGAAGAATTATACGATTATAGCAACAACAAATCTATTTCTGGGAACATAGGTTCCAAATCTTTATCTCGGCGTAAAAAGGTGGGTGTAAATTCAGTGACCTATTTCCTCTGATTGAATGGCTTGAAAGAAACTTCAGATACTTACCTATAATTCTACCGTTGAACTTTTCAGAAATTTTGAATATTTTTGGAAATTACAGCATATGTTCCATTTCAACTCATTTGAAGATGTGACGTCATCTAATTTCTAAATCATAAACCAGATGAGTACCAGACTTTTGCTTGATACCATATTGTAGGCATTTATAAACTATGGTTTTCTTCGAAATTATTTCATGTTACGTCAAACAGTTGAGAAATTACGATGAAATTGCGATGGTTTTAAGTTTTTTAGAATATTTTCTTGAAAAAGGGGAAAAGCACTCTAATTCTGAAAATATTGAAGATTTCAGAAAATTCCAACGGTAGAACTATAGATAATTAGCTAACGTTTCTTTGAAGTCATTCAGTTCAAAGAAATAGGTCATTGAATTTATACACAACCTTTTTAAAGATTTGAAACCTATGCTATTTCTGGGAACATAATCTTTGATAAAAAACTTCCAGTAATCATCATATAAAGACTGACTATTTAAAAACCATGACGATCTATATTATGAATGAAAGTATTCGAAAATGAGAAGAAGAGATATTTCACCTGTAAAGGAATATTGGCTTTCTCAGCAACAGCTCTTAATAAACTTGCAGTGACAGCAGTCGTAGCATATCTTTGATTTGCATTGAATTTCAAAACGGGACCCTGCAATGAAAACACGTGAAAGGTTTACTTCAAAGATAAAAGTACAAACAATTTATAATCTCGTCTTGTTCACTCTAAAGCTGCGAAACATGTCTCAAGAAGCAAATGGTGCCAATTTTGAAAACGGTATGCTTACTTAAAGAGACTCAGAATCAGTGTTTGATTGACCCCGAAATTCTGAAAACGGCAGAAAAAGTAGGCCCAGGAGGTCTGGTGAAACTTCTGCTCTCTAAAAGGCAGAAGATGTGGCAGACTGGGGAGAGATTCTCATTTTATTAGCGAATCAGGACCGAGCAACCATAGTAAATCTGAAACCTTCAGTTTCAAGATTTTTCTGTTTGAGGGCAAAATACGTTTCTGGCTCTGCGAGGGAAAGGCTTATTTGGTAGCTTAAGAATACCAAATAGCAGAAATGATCATTTGCTAGTTAAAAGTTTATAAGCCAGTTGAAGCATTCGGAAGCTTAACTTTCGCAGAGCTGTGAAGCTCAGATAGTTCAGATTTTGCAGGAAATGCAAAAAAAACTTATACAAATGCTTGCAACGGCGAAAGAAGACTCTTACCCCATGAAATGCAGGTTTGTGGTTTTCTTCGTGCTTCTCTCTAAAATATATGACAAACATAGAATAAGATCAAAGCTTCGAGATTTGATATTTGCAATTTCAGGAAACATAGAATTCTAAGAATGATGCAGAGTAAAGTTCTTGGTAAAGGATGTGAAGTTTTAACGCTATTTTCTAAATTTATGTACAGATTTACTGATTCACAACCCAATACACAAGTACACTGCAGTTCGCAGTTCATCCCCAGGAGAGGGCCGCAAGAACACACTTACCCATAATTAGGGTGTACAGCATGAGCTTGATCTGCACTGATAAGATATGAATTTGCAATACATCTTTCATAATCATCATTGCTACTAAGGGCTGAAAATCAAACAGTAAATAAGTAAGCGAAACAAAAGGGTTATGGTCTTCATTGGGGTTGAAAAGACAGAGTAAAAAGACAATTGAACATCATGAATTTAAACAATCTGTGAGAAATAAGTTCAAATACAAACTTTGAAAGGCATACAGGCGCTCTCCTGCGCAACGTCTTTTTTGTCTTGATGAGAAATATCCAATATTTAGTTAACTATCCTCTGACGATAAGCTATCCTGTGCTTCATTAAGAAGCTGCCAATACTGAACATAGTTACATTATTTCTGTTGAATCAAGTACCTCTAACTATCCTCCGCATGATAAGTTCTGTTAATTGAGATCCGGCTCCTTGGGCACTCTGAGAGCCAACCTAAAAAGTAATACTTATTTGTGAAAAGTTTATCTTTGTCTAAATCAGTCAACCATGACATAAACCTTCTTGGAAATATCGGACATTTTGGTAGTCACTTGTTGTCGGCATTGAAATTCTTGTGAAATTCTCTGAGGTAGCAAAAAAGTTATTAATGTCCATAACAAACTCAGAGCCTACCTCTTCATTGTCATATGCAACGAGCATACGAATGTTGGTATCAGATGCCAGACTGTCATTACCAAGAGATTCAAGAAGGCCCTGTAATGAAATTAACAAAAGCGCATGAACTGAGAAGCGTCCAATGTTTGAATGCAAGCTTTCACTTCAAAGTCTTCTATTTAAACCTAATCAATACTCGTGGCTCTTTTATTTACTCAGAAAGGTTAATGCTGTCAATGTTGTGTGAAAATTGCCAAACCTATTTGTTGACAATGGTGAAACTGGTTGAATTGTATTTGCCCTTTACCTGGAGTCCTGTAAATACATTGAAGAGATTGTCCAATCTTGGAGAGAATATGAATTCATTCAGAGCACCACCAATCACCTATAAAATAAAAAAGACCCTTGTTAAAACGCAAGCACAAATAACATTCAAGCTACAAAAACTGTAGGTTTCTGTACAACATAGAGCTCAACAGAAAATGTCCACTACATGGCAGTAAGAGAGTTCAATAATTTCAAAGAAACGTTTCTGTGGCTGCTCAAAGTGAATGACCTGGGCCAAATGGCGTGATCTAAAGATAGGACAAAAAAAACATGCACACATTGCTGCTTCGTTAGCTTTGTTTTGTTGGTGCTCGTGCCAATTAGCTTTGTGATTTGTTTTGCCTTGTTTCTAGTTTGTAGTGAGTGACGTTCTTTTCGACTAATGTTATGATTCATTCGTTATTGTATTGATTTCGTTGTACCTAGTTCCTCAGTAGCTGTTTAAAGGTACACTGTTGTGGCTGTGATTGGCTGGCAGGGATGTTGAAATCACTAACAAGAGACGTGGCCTCTGAATAATTACCAAGCCTTTATGCTCCTGGATCATACTTTGTGTCGAGAATACGCGTAAAGGGAGTCAAATCGTTATCACCTTGACAAATTTCAGTGTACAGCGAAATTACTGAAGCCTGCCTAATTCTATTCTTTTGTGTTGCCTTATTCATCCAATCAGTGCCAAGACAGTGTGCCTTTAAATTTTGTATTAGGCTATTGATGGAAAAATGAAATCTGAATCTGAATCCGAATCTGATATATCAGGTCATTCATTTTGATTGTGCCCTCAGGTACGCATTATGAGGATGGAGTATGTTGCTTCCAAGTTAAAAGAACCATTAGTCTATTATGGTACTGCCTGCGTTCTATGCAGAACTTATATTAGAATGATTAAGTATTGATATACAACTCGTTCCTAACACAATTTCTCATCAAGAGGAGAAGTAGAACATACCGCAGGTTGTGTATCAGCCAAACACAATTCGATGTCCATCAAATCTTCATCTTTACACTTTAACTCTTTGCACAATGCATCAATCAGAAGAGAATGATGTTTTTGAGCCTGAAATCACGACAAAAGTGTATTGAATTATTCAATTTATTTCACCGAAGAACCATGTTCTTTTGCCGAACAGGGCATTTCATTTTTGTACCAATAATGTGCTGCTTGGAATAGTAAATTTTCGTAATCATTGGCAGGAATTTTGGCAGCACACCAAGGCTTTTACACTTTCGTGGCAGAACTCAATGCAACTTAGGCCACAAAATGCATACCTTTAATTGCAGGCATGCATATTTTTTACACAACTAAACAGTCTTCCTATAAGCCGTTAATTTCCATAAGTTTTGCGAGAGTTCTTAAAATGAGATTCACTAAGTATTTCTCCACAATATTCAGATGTCTAGCTATTCCTGATTGTTTTATTGAGGATTGCTTACAATTTTCATACCACAGTGTAACGATAAAAAGACTCATAATGAATTCATAAATCGAAGAATTCTTTTCATTAAGAAATTACCGTTTTTACACTCTCTCCAACACCAGGCTTCTTTTCTGCTTCAGCTTGCTTCGTTGATTCGCTGTTCAACTGAGCCATGACTGCAGTTCCCAACATTGGCAGCCTATCGATTGAAGGACAAGAATTAGTTCAGAGATATCATTAATTACAGTATATCTCAAATTAGATGTCGTGCAAAAATGCCCGCAAATAACAACAGTTGAAGTGCTAAGAATTTTGCGTTATCGCAAATTTGACGTGGCATCTAATTTGAGACAGACTTCGTAGCCCTCCAAGAACCATATAGCAGCCACAATCACCCTGTCAAATAAAAATCATTATATACCTCATTTTATTTGTAAATATTAGGACGTAAAGCTATTCAACAAAACAGTCTATCGAGCAATGTTTAAATTTCTATAAGAGAGGTTCGATTGAGTAGTTCTTCTATCACTATTGTGCACATTCAAAAAATTTTCAAAATGTATAAAATATCGTTCATTTCACATTCTTTCTAGAATAGCTGAGAGTCTCTTTCTGACTTTCAGATAATGAAAAAAATTCTGATCCTGGTCAAGAAAATAAATCTTATGGACTCACACATGAGTTTCTTTATTTGGACCAAATTTGTCATTCATGTCTCTTTGAAGATGAATGGCCAGATGTGGGACACGTAGTAATGGGCGTTGAATATGTACCAAACGCTGAACCATCTTGCCATCCATCTAGAATTTATAAGATTATAAACTGTGCAATCTTAATGATGTAACACTTTCGCTCTTTACGAGTCTGAATGTTTTTCAAGCATAATAGTTGTCAGAATTTCACGTAATATTTTCAGGCTTTTAGTTATTTCTACAGTCTAGCAAAGCTGCAATAGTATCATATCAGTTCAAAATCAATTTCTTCTATTGGTGACATGTTTAACAAGGTGGTTAGCAAACCTTTTCTTAATAGAATGATAGAAGAATGGTTGCTAGAAAGGAAGGAAGAAGGTAAAACGAAATGCTTTCTTCACGAGAAGCTTTTTTCTCAAACCTTTGGTGAAAAATTACTTGTTGCAAAGGAGGAGGGTGACATAAAGCTCCAACAAGAGACACATTTTGTTTATGGCAACTTAGTACACAATTGTCTTCATGTGGTTCTTTTTTGAAGCAAACTAAAATCAGTGAAAACCACAAAAACGAAAGATCCAACCTTGAGGATAGCTCAGTGGTTCTTTTTTGAAGCAAACTAAAATCAGTGAAAACCACAAAAACGAAAGATCCAACCTTGAGGATAGCTCTACCAGCAACAGTGAGATCTCGGTCAAACCAAGTGTTCCAAATCCCACCACCATAAAGCTCAACTCCAACTGACAGAAATCCATTGCTTTGTTTCTTTGATCTTGGTTTCACCTGCAAACAGAAGATTTAGAACTAAGTCAATAGAACAAGGAAGAATGATAATTGTATGCTAAATATAAGCATCGATGCATTTAACATTATTTCTCAGTTGGTAAAAAATTTGATATTAATGATCACAGATACAAATGACCAAAAATTTGGAATGCTTTACCCAAAAATATTAAATTAGCTGAAAACACTCAAACATTTAAGAGACTAATAAAACAATGGGATGGGCCAACTTGCAGATGTTCTATTTGCAGCTAATCAATTATTGGTACAGTTAGTAGTTTATAGTTTAGATATTTGATTTATATTAGTTTCGATTTAGAAGCTAAAATGAAATTGAATAAAAATAAGATGGCAAACAAAAACAAACACAGGATACTGGGTAAAAAACTTGGTATCATTTCTTTAGAATTTAATTATAGTTTATCAAAAAAATTACCTTTAGGCAAGGACTGTCAGTATGAGCTCCAACCATGCTGAATCCATTACCTTTTTGATATTTTCCACCAACAGCAAATGCTATGATTGTTGACTGATTTCTTGTCACAAAATACTGTCAAAAAATGCGATACAGTAGGTGATCTTTGATCTTTACAAAATACGAAACAGATACAGAAAAGTTGAAACATATTTTGAAGATGATTTACACTTTTTAGTGAGTAAATTTTGCCACAAGAATTATGCGGATCTCCTCTACCTTTTTCCCCGAAGCAATTATTTTCATGGAATTTGGATATCTTGGAAACGAATTAATAAATGTATTGTGCACAGATTGATGTAAAATCCAGCTGAGTAACAAAAGTTTTGGGTCAAACCACTTGTTGGCAGAACCACTATAATTTCCAATAATTTCTATATATTTCATTGTGACGTCATAGCAAAATTGCGCAAAAATTAAAAAATAACACTGAAATTCAGAATCTACATGGAAAGTTGACCTACACAGACTCCAAGAGAGTAAAATAGGTAGAGTGGTAGGGTTGGATCTCATTATACCAAGAAACGTTATGGACAAAAATGCAGTCTTAAATTGTTGGCCACAAATAAATGAAAAGATCCCAAATTGAGAAACTGTACTTCAACCAAAAGAATTTATAACTACAGTAATCAAAACATCTTTCAATGAAATGCAAGCTTGGCTATATGCTGAATAAATGCTGTCCTGTTTAGAGGATGCTATAAGTAGAACAATTCCCATATGACTCTCTGCCAATAAAAATAATTCTCAAAAGATTAATACCTTTCCATTGGTATGAATTTCACTTGACTTCCAGTCCAACTTTTCACTCAGTTCAATGAATCCAGCTTCAAGCAATGTTTTACGGCATACAGCAACAACTTTGAAAGAAAATTATTTGATATTCAAACTTGACTTTTAAAAGTCTATTCTTTTCCAGTTTGAAAATAATATCTTTACATTTGTATTAATATTTATATTCCATACATTTTTCGATCTCCGTTATTGGGTTTATCATATAGTTAATGATTGGAGACCTCGTTTGTTGAAAGTACTAAGGTTAGATGGAGAGCACAAACTGCGTGCACACATGCGTGAAAACTTGTTTGAGCCTGACTAGCTCCCTGCAACAGACCCCAAAGTTAGGCAATGCTTGATATTGTGTTCCAAACACTTCCTTAAATAAGATTGCTCCATGACGTCATTTTATGCAGTTTTTGCTCTGTCGGCTAGATCAGGTTAATTCAAGAATACTATAATCATTATTCATGGCTGTACTAAGGTCAATATTTCAGGGGGGAGGCTTAATAGAAATATACAGTACAATCAAAAATGCAATGCAACCTCGCTAAAATTAATTACTACTACTTCCTCTTTTTGCAGTTTCATGAAAATCTTTGAGGGAGGACCTGTCAATGCTGTCCCTGGTTGTGTATCCACTTGAGTCTTGTAACACAATCTCTGTACTGTATCGGGTTTATGAATAGAAATTTGAAACTTACCATGATATGGGGACACTCCTTTGTTTATGAAGTTGATAAGTTTGTTTGCAGCTGAGAGTGTTGTTTCAGAACCAGCCTGTATTTAGAGGAGAATATTTTCTAGGATCATCATATTACAATTAGCAGAAAAATTGAAGGGTTTCATAAGTGGTAACAGATTCAAAAGCTTGAATTTCAATAATACCCAACTATGTGGAGATCTGTTTTCAATACTTTCAATTCAGCAAGGACACAAACCTAGACTTTTAGCCATTTATCAATTGTAATTTTAATCTTGTTTCTTGTAAATTTTTAACTTTATTCTTGTAGATATCAACTTTTATTTTGTAAAATACAGGTCTTTGATTGATAACAGTAATCTTATTTTGAGAAGAGCTGCTTATAAGTAAAAGAGCTCGAAACTCAACTCTCAGATTGAAACTCCAGTTCTGGGAAAATACAATTTAAGAAACTGCTTATTTTGATAAAAGGAATTCCTTACAATAATTTTACTTCATTGTCATTTTTTTCCTATATCCAATTACTTGGAAGATACTTGAGTAATTTCTGAACATTGGAAAGGCTTCAAAGAGGCTTTCAGTACTGGCCAAAATTCTTACTGTAGATTCTTACAAAAATATGTGTATTAAAAATTTTAAGGGAAGACACACTGGTAAGTTTGAAAACACACAAAATTTTTGGAATTAACTTTTGTGAATCGACCAAAATGTGAAATTTTGCAGGAACAAACTTTTACATTTGCGAGAATAGATGATTTTCTGAGAATGAAAATGCACAAATTTCATATCTTATAGCACTTGCGGGAAAGAATTTCACAAATTATATATTTGTGGAAATTTTGTGGAATGAACTTTTCGAATTTCGGGCAAAAAAGTGAAAAACACAAAATTTCTTTTGGTGAAGGTTTTTTCCCTTAAAGTACATGCATCAACAATATGTATCATCATGTGATAAATTTCAAAGCAATTTTACTCATTTTTAAAACAAAATTTTGCAAAATCTCTTCTTTGATTTTGCGCATCACATTGCACAACAATTGTTTAAAATTTGTACACCAGAGGCAGAGTTTGTCTGAGTTCGTTCATCAGGTAGGTTACAATTTTCTTTCATTTTCTATATGATGTCAAATTTTAGCTCCACCTGACAATGTTTCCAAGAATACTCAATACTGAAGAGCTGCGCCAATATGGATCCCTAAAATATCATGTTAAATTAGAACCATGAGATGTAGACAAGAGTTGGGTCAAACTTGTATTTATTGCTAAAGACAGCTTACAGAATTCTCCCATAATACTAATACTACTACTGACATTACAAATACAACAGTTACAAACAATTACTCTGAAGCAACAATTAAGATGCCTAAGTAGTCTATTTTGAATTTGAATGAATATGATATATCTCCCTCAGTTTTAAGGTAATGTGTCAACGTAAGTACAGCTGCGTATACACTCTTGTCAAAATTTGCTGACACGATGCTGATGAAGAGCGCACTGTGATTGGTAGAATTTAACTGATCACATGCAAAACTAGAATTTGAATTTCACAACCAGGCCACCTGCTGGGAGACTTTGGGTTGAGCTCCGGAATCGCAACCGCAAGTAAGTCATCAATCTGCTTATATTAGAGCTGGCTATCTTTTTAGAACTACGGTTAAAAATGATCACATGAAACGTCACATGAAAATAGCAAAGTCACTGTGTCTTACATGGACACATTTTTAAGGATTAAATGCATATGGGAATGAAATTAGAGGGAAAGGGAGGGTGGGAAATGTTTGTTGCGATGAATTTCCCAGATTTCCAGAACTGATCAAAGAACCTGAGCACATGCTACTAGACGAAACCAAAAAGGAAGGAGGAAGTACACTCTGGAAGTACATCTCCAATATTGATTGGCTGAGTGATGCTGACATGTGCATGATTACGAAATAGGTAACCGATTATGACAGATGGTCTCTGTGGGGGATGAGTATCCTCGTGACTGCCACAAGGATAGGCTGACAAGGTATTATTCTAGCTATTGAAACTTATTAGGCCTAGATAGGCCCTGACTAGTGTAATTACAATAAGATATTCTGAAAGTTTACGTACAGGCCTAGATGATGATGTATGGATGGGTCTGCACTCTGAAGTGTGTAGGCAGTTTAGTGGTTTTCTGAGATGAATAAAACCTGAAAATAAATCATGCATACCATCATTAATAATCTTTCTCTTCAGAATCTTTGCAGGAAGAGTTTCGTATTTTTTGATGAGCTGGTATCTTTGTTGCTTGGCGTCTTTTCAGGTCTTTTCGGCTATCCCTCGATGTATCAGGTACGAAATGAGACATGGGTAGTGGCACATATAGTGCTATTATTTCATACCAGGTACGAAATGTAACACGATTGGGAACCAGGTACGAAACATGACTAAGTGGCAGTGCATAATGTTGAACCTGAGTAGTTAGTGGCTAATGTGGAGAACGTAAATAGTGTGGAAAAGGTGGTAGGTGTGGAACATGGAGCAAGTAGGAGAAGTTGTATGATATAGAGAGTGTGGAGAGTGTGGATAATGTGGATGATGTGGAGAGTGTGGATGATGTGGATGATGTGGAGAGTGTGGAGAGCGTGGATGATGTGGATGATGTGGAGAGTGTGGAGAGCGTGGAGAGTGTGGAGAGCGTGGAGAGCGTGGAGAGTGTGGAGATGTGGAGAGCGTGGAGAGTGTGGAGATGTGGAGAGTGTGGAGAGCGTGGAGAGTGTGGAGAGTGTGGAGAGTGTGGAGAGTGTGGAGAGCGTGGAGAGTGTGGAGAGTGTGGAGAGTGTGGAGATGTGGAGAGTGTGGAGAGTGTGGAGATGTGGAGAGCGTGGAGAGTGTGGAGAGTGTGGAGAGCATGGAGAGCGTGGAGAGCGTGGAGATGTGGAGAGCGTGGAGAGTGTGGAGATGTGGAGAGTGTGGAGAGCGTGGAGAGTGTGGAGAGTGTGGAGAGTGTGGAGATGTGGAGAGTGTGGAGAGCGTGGAGAGTGTGGAGAGTGTGGAGAGTGTGGAGAGTGTGGAGAGTGTGGAGAGCGTGGAGAGTGTGGAGAGCGTGGAGAGTGTGGAGAGCGTGGAGAGCGTGGAGAGTGTGGAGATGTGGAGAGCGTGGAGAGTGTGGAGATGTGGAGAGTGTGGAGAGCGTGGAGAGTGTGGAGAGTGTGGAGAGTGTGGAGAGTGTGGAGAGAGTGGAGAGTGTGGAGAGTGTGGAGAGCGTGGAGAGTGTGGAGATGTGGAGAGCGTGGAGAGCGTGGAGAGTGTGGAGAGTGTGGAGAGTGTGGATGATGTGGAGAGTGTGGATGGCGTGGAGAGTGTGGAGAGCGTGGAGAGTGTGGAGATGTGGAGAGTGTGGAGAGCGTGGAGAGTGTGGAGAGTGTGGATGATGTGGAGAGTGTGGAGATGTGGAGAGTGTGGAGAGTGTGGAGAGTGTGGATGATGTGGAGAGTGTGGAGAGTGTGGAGATGTGGAGAGTGTGGAGAGCGTGGAGAGTGTGGAGAGTGTGGAGAGTGTGGAGAGTGTGGAGAGCGTGGAGAGTGTGGAAAGGGTGGAGAGGGTGGAGAGTGTGGAGATGTGGAGAGCGTGGAGAGCGTGGAGAGTGTGGAGAGTGTGGAGAGTGTGGATGATGTGGAGAGTGTGGATGGCGTGGAGAGTGTGGAGAGCGTGGAGAGTGTGGAGATGTGGAGAGTGTGGAGAGCGTGGAGAGTGTGGAGAGTGTGGATGATGTGGAGAGTGTGGAGATGTGGAGAGTGTGGAGAGTGTGGAGAGTGTGGATGATGTGGAGAGTGTGGATGATGTGGAGAGTGTGG
The DNA here is from genome assembly GCA_039566865.1 of Aurelia coerulea. NCBI lineage: Eukaryota > Metazoa > Cnidaria > Scyphozoa > Semaeostomeae > Ulmaridae > Aurelia > Aurelia coerulea. Next base: position 696,565 of record CM076944.1, on the reverse strand, counting down.
AGAGTGTGGAGAGTGTGGAGAGTGTGGATGATGTGGAGAGTGTGGATGATGTGGAGAGTGTGGAGAGTGTGGATGATGTGGAGAGTGTGAAGAGTGTGGAGAGTGTGGAGAGTGTGGATGATGTGGAGAGTGTGGATGGTGTGGAGAGTGTGGAGAGTGTGGAGAGCGTGGAGAGCGTGGAGAGTGTGGAGAGTGTGGAGATGTGGAGAGTGTGGAGAGCGTGGAGAGTGTGGAGATGTGGAGAGTGTGGAGAGTGTGGAGAGCGTGGAGAGTGTGGAGAGTGTGGATGATGTGGAGAGTGTGGAGATGTGGAGAGTGTGGAGAGTGTGGAGAGTGTGGATGATGTGGAGAGTGTGGATGATGTGGAGAGTGTGGAGAGTGTGGAGATGTGGAGAGTGTGGAGAGTGTGGAGAGTGTGGATGATGTGGAGAGTGTGGAGATGTGGAGAGTGTGGATGATGTGGACAGTGTGGAGATGTGGAGAGTGTGGAGAGCGTGGAGAGTGTGGAGAGTGCGGAGAGTGTGGGTGGTGTGGAGTGTGTGGAGAGTGTGGAGTGTGTGGAGAGCGTGGAGTGTGTGGAGAGGGTGGAGTGTGTGGAGAGTGTGGAGATGTGGAGAGTGTGGAGAGTGTGTTGAGAGTGTGGAGAGTGTGGAGAGTGTGGATGATGTGGAGAGTGTGAAGAGTGTGGAGAGTGTGGAGAGCGTGGAGAGTGTGGAGAGTGTGGAGATGTGGAGAGTGTGGGTGGTGTGGAGTGTGTGGAGAGTGTGGAGTGTGTGGAGAGCGTGGAGTGTGTGGAGACGGTGGAGTGTGTGGAGAGTGTGGAGATGTGGAGAGTATGGAGAGTGTGTTGAGAGTGTGGAGAGTGCGGAGAGTGTGGGTGGTGTGGAGTGTGTGGAGAGTGTGGAGTGTGTGGAGAGCGTGGAGTGTGTGGAGAGGGTGGAGTGTGTGGAGAGTGTGGAGATGTGGAGAGTGTGTTGAGAGTGTGGAGAGTGTGGAGAGTGTGGATGATGTGGAGAGTGTGAAGAGTGTGGAGAGTGTGGAGAGCGTGGAGAGTGTGGAGAGTGTGGAGATGTGGAGAGTGTGGGTGGTGTGGAGTGTGTGGAGAGTGTGGAGTGTGTGGAGAGCGTGGAGTGTGTGGAGACGGTGGAGTGTGTGGAGAGTGTGGAGATGTGGAGAGTGTGGAGAGTGTGTTGAGAGTGTGGAGAGTGTGGAGAGTGTGGATGATGTGGAGAGTGTGAAGAGTGTGGAGAGTGTGGAGAGCGTGGAGAGTGTGGAGATGTGGAGAGTGTGGAGAGTGTGGAGATGTGGAGAGTGTGGAGATGTGGAGATGTGGAGAGTGTGGATGATGTGGAAAGTGTGGAGAGTGTGTGGAGATGTGGAGAGTGTGGAGATGTGGAGAGTGTGGAGTGTGTGGAGGTGTGGAGAGCTTGGAGTGTGTGGAGAGTGTGGAGTGTGTGGAGTGTGTGGAGAGTGTGGAGTGTGTGGAGAGTGTGGAGTGTGTGGAGAGTGTGAAGAGAGTGGAGAATGTGGAGAGCGTGGAAAGTGTGGAGATGTGGAGAGTGTGGAGATGTGGAGAGTGTGGAGATGTGGAGGGTGTGGAGAGTGTGGAGAGTGTGGAGAGTGTGGAGAGCGTGGAGAGTGTGGAGAGTGTGAAGAGAGTGGAGAGTAGCCCTGTCCACAAGTTGCTCGGCAACTTTCGGGCAACTTGAAGTCTTTTGGGCAACTTTCAGGAATTTTGGCAACTTTTGCAACATTGAGAAACTTGTCCCTATTCTAGCAATGTTACAAGCATTTCAATGATGTTTTGTTTATTCTCTGCAACAGTAATGAAAATTAGACATACAAAGGATCTGTTTTCTGGTCAGGCTGGGATTCAACGTCTTGCTTTGCGAAGAACTGGTCTTTTAAATTAACGATTTATGACTATGATCAGTATGATGATGATGATTATGATGACAATGATGATGATTGTGATGATGATGATGCTGACAATGGTGATGATTATTATTAATCAATTAACGTCGTTGTTGTTGCTGTTGTTGTTACTGTTTATAAGCAACAAAGGGTTCTTGCTGAAATACTGAAGATATTTTACATGGTTTTAACAGTATTAGCGTCGAAAGGCTCAAACTTGCAGGGAACTGCAGTTGCCTCATATCATAAGAGAAAATGTTGCAATAAAATAAAAGGTACTTCTTGAAGCATCCTTGGCGCTAATCTTACGCATATATGTCAATTATTCATATATCTATAGCACTTGGCCATAAAAAATGACAATGAATGAGCAACTTTTGGGCAACTTTTTGAAAAAAGTGGCAACTTTTGAGCAACTTCTCAGGAAATTGTGAGCAACTTTTCGAGAAATTTCGAGCAACTTGTGGACAGGGCTAGTGGAGAGTGTGGAGAGTGTTTAAAGTGTGGATCTAATGGAGAGCATGAAGTGGGTAGAGTTTTGGAGACGATGAAGATGGTGGAAACTACAGAAGCAATCTAATATGTAGAGTGTAGAGGTTTTGGAGGGTTTTTTATTTTCAAATTTCTTTCTTGCCTATTAGAATTAGTATTTGAAGTTTTTTACAATAATTAAAGATACGTTATTTGCTATCTTAATTAATATCACCATTTATTCATTTCTAGTAGGCTTGAATGAAAAATTGCTAAATTGTAGCTAATTATGGTCCACGATTATGAATAGGGCAGGATGATTTCTGTCATAGCAAACTTCTTCTTTAAAAGTTTTGTTTCTCAAACATTCTTGGTTAAAAAAGAGTTTCTTGTGAAAAGATAAACGTGTAAAGGCTCCATTAGAGGATCCTAACGAGGATCGCCCTTAACAAATAAAACAGCGAAAAAGCAATTTTGATCTCCACTAGTGTTGCTTTCGCCGCAAAAGCTGGAATGCTAATTCAAGTGAAGCTGGAGAATCCATCGATTTCATTGCCAAAAAATTCAGCGAACAAAACTTTAGACGCAAAATGGAATCCAATTCTATTTTTCGTCCAGCGATTTTATTCGATGCGTCAATGAAAAATGTTCTACTGCACAAGATTTGTCATGGATTTTTGTTAAAGATCATCCGGAAATTCGTGTTGTAAAACATCTAATCATATTGCTTTAATATCAGTTGGAGGTCATAGAGCGCTGCAACCAGGACTACTTGCTTGTTCAACTTATTTCCTATGTATATATAATTTTGCCATTAAAATTGAAGAATTAGATATAATATTTAGGAAACAAACGTCTATAATTTCAAATGTACAATATGATAAAGATTAAATATGAATATAAATGTGAAAAATGCAATCTAACAACACCCCTAGTTTGAAATTGTAGTGATGGCATTAAAAATCAGTGCAACCTTTTTGTACATAATGCATCCCTCCAGAGTTTTCATTGAAAGAAAATTTGTCATGAAAGAAAAGAAATAAACATGTTGAAAGACTTGAAAAATTGAAAATAATACTGCATTCATAAGTGGAATATAGGATGGAGAACTTTGTCATTTCTTGGTCATGAGCTGCAAAGTGATTTAGACATGAAGCGTATTTCCAATTTTTTTTTTTTTTTTTTTTTTTATTCAAATATTAAATTTTACAAGATACTTTACATTTTACTATACCTAATTCTAATTACTATACGACACTACAAGTACGATACCATGGGGAGCAAAAGACTACGACTACCCCATGGCCAATATCTAAAAACATGAAACGTTAAACCGTATACAATCACACTACGAACAATTTATAAATTAAAGGATACTATACTGGATTCAGTTTCACTCCAGATGTCAGGTCAGTGTTGCGATGAATTTGTAGATGCAACGAGTGCAACTCATATGGTGTAAATTTAGGCAAGTAAAATGCCTCCATCTGATGTGAAACAGAATTTACAAGGAAAAGAACACTAACGGTACGGGACTTGGTGATTGCTTAGGGCATGGCTAAATTCTCAATAGATCTTAATCAAACCGACCAGTTTCGTGGATGAAGCGTAAAGTTAATTCGAGTACATTTCTGTTCAACTCATTAGAAACTAGAAAGGTCTTCATCACCATACAATAAAAGCTGCGTCAAAGAATGATTTGAAAGATTGGTGATTTGTACATATGGTCGTAATAATTCAACAATTCCAGCGAGAAGATTTTGTTGTTGAACATCAAAAGAAGGGCAGAGCAACAAAAAGTGCTCCGTGTCTTCAATGCCATCGCTTGTTGGGCACATTGGGTTTATGGTATCTCTGAAATTATGCTTGAATTTATGGAGATTTAACTTGCTGAGACCAACCCTGAGTTGTGTTAGGTAGGATAATCCTGTGGGATCGTGAATTCCAAATACAGATTTTGCAGGGGGACGGATTATTGATAAGAGCTTTTTCTTAAAAACAGCAATAGAGGGTGCAAGTCTCAATTCAGGCTCAAGCTTATTCCATTCGCATAAACAGTTTGGATAGAAGGAAGACTTGAATTTTTCTGTCCTTGCCTTTAATCGCCCAATGACATCCTGTCCGCGGAGACGGTACTGCGACTGATGAAGAGGGGGAATTGGATCAACTGTATACTCAGGACTAAGATTATTTATAAACTTGTAGAACAAGGTAAGGCGTCTACTCCATCTTCGGGAACTCAGTGACTCCCAACCAAGCTCTGCGTACAGCTTCTCTCGAGATGTACCCCTCCATGTACCTGACACAGCTAAGGCAGCAGAATACTGTACGGACTCTAGCTTTTCCATTAAATTTGGTATAATAATATGTTGACTGAATTCACATACTTTGGCAGGAATATGGTAAATGGCATCACCATAGTCTAGGTGGGGTCGAACATAGAGCTTATATAATTCATTTAAGGTATGCCTTGGCAAGTATTTGGAGAGATATTTTAGCAAACCAATGCCCTTTCTCGTATTAGAGATCGCTGAGATTGTATTTCCAATTCATCTAATACCAAAGAGAATGATTTTGCCTCCCTGTAATTCTCTGAGCTCAAAGCAAATCCTATATCAGCGGCCTTCTGTGAATTAAAAAACCCTCATTCAACTCCCTTGATTTTTCTATAAAGTCTTTCTAAAAAATCATGTCGTTTTAGCTGCATAAGATGAAAATTTGAAGCTCGTTTTTATCGAGCAAGCAACTTGCATTTTATATTTACGAAACTCGCAACGCTAGCACTTTTAAACTCGCACTTTACCAATCTACTTTTGCGCTGCGCTCTCTCACATTTCATTTCATTTTCATTTTATTTTTCATTTTATATTCTTTCAACACGGTAACCCCGTCGACAAAGGTCGCTTTTCAGGGGGCCGTGACAAAAATTTACAATTTAATTTACATGTTAAAATCTACAAACGAAAATAAATAATCTAATTACAAAACTAAAGTGAAATTAAAATTAATACATAATGTTAAAACCGAGATTGATAAAACCAAGGGTGGCAGGACACAATCAGACCGGACCAGAACAGATCAAACCCCATGCCCACCCTGAAATGCCACACTTTCATGTGGCACCCCATGGCAGGCAAAGAGTCCGACAGACACCAGTCCAATCCAACTGCATATACCCAGGGCCGTCGAGAGCCAGCTCGGGCCCTGGACCGATTCATAGGATCGGGCCTAAAAGGGGGTTTGGGGGCAAAGCCCCCAAGAAAACCTTCTGGGACCACGCCCTTCAGACTCTCGGAGAATGAGGGAAACGCCCTTTTAAGAAAGCTACTTTAGACAAAGTTGTTTAGATATTCCATAAAAAAGTTATCAAGGAAGCGGTATTTACGGTAAATTAGTAAACAATGAAAAGATTCGCTCTTACAAGGTGACTTTGCCAAAGTCACCTCGTAAGGTACGGACGCAAAAACTTTTAAACATAGGCACATAAGAAAACTATTTTCTTATGTCTATGTTTTAAGGCAGGTAGCTAGATTGCCATAAAAGTTACTGTAAGGAGATTTTACAGCAATAACTAATTTTTGTCCAACGATATTTTTACGGGCCCCTTCGAGGCCCGGGCCCCAGACCTTTTACCCCCTCCAACCACCCCTCTCGACGGTCCTGCATATACCACCACCCATCATCATGCTTTAAAGTCGATGTTTGAAAGCATATAAAGAGGGCACTTGCTTAACCTCTGGTTCAAGGCTGTTCCACAGATTCACACCACGATATGAGAATGACTTTTGCCCATTACTCGTTTTAAAAAGAGGGACACGTAAGTCAGTCTCTCTCAGAGTTTCTCAACTTGACAGTGTCACGTGTTGAGTTCTTTGAAAAAATATTCGAGAGATAGGTCGGTGCAAGACCATTTAAGGATTTGTAAACAATCGTCGCTGTCTCTCGTTTGATAATTTCAGCGAAGTCGAATGTGATGCATATTTTACAATGGAAAATTTTTTTTTTTTTTTTTTTTTATAATTCATCAATAGATATAAAGTTATACATGGTATATTGTACCAAAAACTAAATCTACGAAGATAACATAACAAAACAGCAGCAGCGAATTTAAAATAATTAATCGTAAGCTAAAGTAATCAGTTGTTAACCCTTTCAAGCCCGGAAGGGCCATATGGCCCAACAGGAATTTTGCCCTCCATTTTGCTAACGCATCCCTTAAGCCATGGAAGCAATGACGCAATGTCTTCCCAGAATGTTGGAGTTTTATCACGTGATCAAAAATTTACAACAGCAACAGCACTTTTTTTGGCCTTGAGTTGCAAAATGGCCGCTGACTTGCGAGGTTGAAGCGACATCTTTGTTAACTTGAAAAGGTAAGGAAATCTGTTATGTCTCATATGAAAAAAATATCTTGGTGCACAAGAAGTCCTATAAATGTTGTTGGATAGTTATTTTGAGTTTTAAATAAATATTTCTACAATTTTATGTCAAATTTGTTATCCGGGCCATATGGCCCTTCCGGCCACACAGAGTTCTAACAACAACAACAACTGTTTAGGCCAAACTGCAGATCAGCTGATCTAATGTGGCCCCCAAACCTGTATCTAGTGCACTTGCAAGGGAAATGAATATATTTTGGTTATTTTTACATATTTCTGCAACAATATACTTTCCTTCTGTTTAAATTACATACATTATTTGTTCATTTTATTGAATCAAATTTTTATTTTTCGACATAGGAATTACAAATGGCTGCCAATATTCGGTTTATTGATGACAGCTCTGTAAGAGTTTTAATGGACACAACATATAATTCAGAGATTGACAATGTGGATGGCGAAAGTGATGATGAAACTTCTGACGAGGAAACAATTTTGAAAGGAAAACAGCATCTAAGACAATAAACACAAAACAACAAAGAGCATTACTCTGGTGATGTTCTGAGAGCAGCATCAGCTTTCAGTGGATACAAACTTTTCAGTCCCAAGTGATACACCATCGATCAAAATACCCAGGAAAGCACCTGATCTAAAGGACACACCAGCCGGTATTAGATTTGATGCAACAAATCACTGGCCCATACATCGCCCAGACAGACCAAGGTGCATGGTATGCAAGGAAAAGACCAGACTTGGCTGCAGGAAATGCAAAAAGGGGCTTTGCATCACTGAAAATAGAAACTGCTATCTTGACTATCACAATAATTAAAATTTTAGATGTGTTTTAGCATAAATATGGACCTCTTTGTTTCGTAATTAGCCACAAGATTAGGTATCAATGCTTGGCAAGATGCACCAATGATAGAAATTGGTTTGTGGCTGATATCCCAATTGGCCAGCATATACATAAAATTTGTCTCTGCAAGATTTCAGCAAGTATAAAGGATAGGACTATCACATGAATACTAAATACAGGAGACATATGATTGAACCACTTCTATTATACCCGTTACCAGGCAACGCTCGCATCTAACTTATTTGGAAAGAATGCTATAGTTAGATGATAAACATTTTGCAAGCTATTCAAACACCCCCCCCCCCTCCCCCAGAGAAAGGATGGGTGAAGGGAAGGATGAAATTTATAGCATGCTTGGTTACACTATATCAAATAGCTATATGTAAGCACACAATATATAATGTTCCCTGTATGGCCAGAAGGGCCATATGGCCCATATTCAATTTTCCCTGTGTGGGGGGCCATTTTCAAAAAATCTTAGTCAGTACTACTATACATCATATATGTGTATAAAAAACAGGAGCAATAATTTTTTTCCACAAGCTAATAAATTCTGGGCCTGAAAGGGTTAATCTGGAGGCGCAGGGGTTAAGTTGAGTTTGGAACGGATGTTCGAAATATCATGGATATAAGATATTAGATCCAAAAGGAGTTGAGGGTTGGGGTTCATGAAAACGAATTGGAGGAGATCTTGGTTACCTAATAGCTTGGTACTTGGGAATAGATCATAACATCTTAGTAGGAAATTTGATCTTTGGGGTTCATACTGGGTGCATTCGAAAATGAAATGTGTTTCGTCTTCAATTTGGTTATTGCTACAAAATTTACAGAGTCTATTTTCCCTTGGTATGATTGGTCTGTGGTGTCTGCCTTTTTCAATCTCTAGGTCATGATCACTAGTTCGTAATTTGGTGACTAAAATTCTTTCATTGCGAGTTGGTGCTGAGGTAAGATATGGTTCAAAGGAAATGTCTTTCTTAAGATCAGTAAGAAATTTACTTTTGCCTGTTTCTTGAATTCGGGACTTCCATATTCTGCTATAAGATGATTTCATGGTACTTTTTACTTGATTTTTTGTCATCTTTAAAATATTAGGTGAATTAGTTGAGGCTTCAATATTATTCAGATGTGTAGTAAAGTTAATATTACTATCTAACTCGTTATTTGTAATTAATGCTTGATAAACTAAACTGTTTTGGGGCATACTTTTTATGTGTTGCAGGAAGGAAATATATCTACAGTCTATTGTAGTTTTTAATGGATATCTTCCAAGTTCACCTCGAACCAAATTATTGGTAGTGGATCTGTTTACTCCAAGGATATGTTTACAGAATGATAGGTGTGCTTTTTCGATAGGGTTACTGTCCCATTTTTCATAATCAAGATAACCGAATGCTCCCCAAACCTCAGAGCAATACAGGAGGATAGGGGAAATTACAGAGTCAAATAGTTTTAAAGCAGCCCATACTGGTAATCGTTTTATAGCATGTTTATTATTAAGAGCATAAATCGCTCGTTTGGCTTTGTTACTTGTTGGGGATACGAATCCTCAAAGTTCAAAGCGACGGTTATCCCCCAAAAAGGAAACCTGTGATCATGCGCAGAGGGCATGTTTGGTTTTGTGGTAAAAATATGGACGGATAATCCGGCTTCAATCCAAACAAGAATTAGCAAGGAAACAAAGAAATTCTCGCGCATGGTAATAGGTTTCCCAGTGTGTTGATCTGCTTTGAACTTTACTAGCATAACAAAAGGTTCGGACAAAAGGGGTAGTCCTCGGTATCCTCAACAATTACTGAGGATGTTGAAAGTGGGATTGAGGGAACCAGCAGAGTTTATGGTTATTCCTAGGTATTTATATTCATTAACATTTTCGAGTATTTTATCGTTAATAAAGAAAGAATCTTTTTTGTTCACTCTGCATTTTTTCTGGAATGTAATGCATTTGGTCTTTTTTGTATTAACATTGATTTTCCATGAATTACAGAAATCACTTAGTTCATTCAGCATAGTTTGCAAACCATTCCTAGTCTTGGACATCAAGATAAGGTCATCTGCATATAAAAGGCAACTTACATTGTCTTTGAGAGTTAAGGGAGATGGATTTACCGATTCAACTTGTTTAATTAGGTCATTAATAAAAAAATTGAAGAGCGTAGGACTTAAGGGACAGCCTTGTCTAACTCCTTTTGAGTACTGGAAGGAATTTGTTAGTTGGTTTCCTATTTTGACAGAACAAACAGTTTTAGAGTATATATTTTTAACAATGTTGAGAAAGTTGCCACGAATATTTAGATTTTCTAATTTATGAAAAAGTCCTTCATGCCAGACAGAGTCAAAAGCTTTTTTGAAGTCTACGAAGCATGCATAGATTTTTTCTTTTTTGCTATTATAGACATGTTTGTTAATTAGGGTTTTGAGTGTGAATAAGTGGTCAGATGTTCTATGTTGATTGATAAACCCGATCTGGGCAGGATTTATGATATTATGTGTTTTAAAGAGATTTGTTAGTCTGTCGTTAAGTACGGTGCAAAATAGTTTTGCAATACAGCTTGTAACACAGATTGGTCTATAATTGTCCGGGTCCATTTTGTTTCCTGATTTGTGAATAGGTGTTATGATACTTTTGCACCAGTTGTCAGGTACGTGCTGGGAACTAAAAATTAAGTTGAACAGCTTCAGGTATGCTTTATGAATAAAAGGGTAGCTTGACTTTATCATTTCGTTGGAAATTCTGTCTTGACCTGGGGCCTTGCCGTTTTTGAGCTTTTTAATATTTTTATCAAACTCATTTTTGGATATAACATTATTAAGGAATTTGTCGATGGTTGCTGGCTCTAAAGTTTCACTGTTCACTTTTTTGGGAGTTATTTCTTCTTCAGTGGGGTTTTCATTGAATAGATTACTATAATATTTCTCCCAGACCTCTCCATCCTGTAGAGCTGGTTTATCATTGGTAGAAATATTCTCATCAAACTCTTTCCAAACATCCCAAAAATCTGTTTGATTAGTGTCACATAAATCATTTGTACTTTTCTTCCAGAAAGCTTTTTTTTTGAATTTGCAACAGTTTCTGAAAGATTTTTCGGCAGTTCTGAGATATGTTTCTGTTGTAGCGCAGTGAGGGTTTCTGTGTTTACTTTTCATTGCGTCACGGACTATATTTTTCTTGTCTTGACATTCGCTGTCAAACCATTTTTTGCAAGATTTAGGTTGGCGTTGGGGATTTCTTGACTTGGTAAGGGGGAGGGATGCTTTTGCAGAGCTTATGATTATGTCAGTAAATAGTTCATTGGCAAACTCAACTCCATGTTTGTTTGAAGAGAATGTGGTGACCATGAAGGTTTGTATCTTTTCTTTTATTTTAACGGATTGGAGAGCAATGGCAAATTTGGATTTACTATTGCTCTGCCACTTAAATTTTGGCATTATTTTGTTCCATTTGTAAGAGGTATTTTGGTTGATAGGCATTGGATTGGCTGTGAAAGTTAACCATGATACAATTTGACAATGATCACTGACAGGGGTTTGGGGTTTGACTAAAAATGAATCAATGTCATTGAAAAAATTGTCAGTTGTGATTGCATAATCAAAGAAAATGACTTAACTTTGAAATTCCTGGGGACTACTGCTTCCTTGCCTCCGCTATTCACGGCCTTGATCGAAATAAAATAAATAGCTTCTTAATTTCTTGGTGATCTGAGAGCTGAGTTTCTTATAAGCAATTTCTTATTCATCGCTGTCATAGCTGGAAGGTTTTTCGTGCAATAATTCAAAATCTGAAAGAAAAGAGAAAAGGAAAACGAAATTTCATAGGGTGCCCGCGGTGGTAACGGACACTTAACCCTATTCTAACCGGGTAAAAAAAGTGATTTTCGCCCCCCCCTGTTTTTCTCCGCAAGTATAAGAGCTATGACAATGAAACTTGCACTGTGTCATAATTGAACAATGGAGAATCTAAAAATAGCATCAATCAATCAATAGTCACGTGGTTGGTTGCTAGGCAACCAAAAACAATGCAAATTTTGAGAAAATCGAGCTATTTGCAGAAAAGGGCCCATTATTAGCAAATAGCTAGATAAAATTGGCAAAAAACCATCCAAATACCTGCTTGATATCATTAATTTGTAGTTTCATATGGTTTTGTACGGATATTTATGGTTTCTAATAAATTAACTAATTAAATAATGAAAATTTGATTCAATGCAAAATTGTTAGCTCAATAATTATGATTTAAAACCATTAATTTCGCATATTATTGGTGAAATCAAGTACCTTCATCGATATTTGAGGTAATTCCATCAGTTTTGTATGAAAAATTACTCATTCATTAGGAATATGACGTCATAAAGATTGATGACGTCATAGAAATAATAAACTGCTGATGTCAGCAAATATGAATAAATTATATATCAAATGAAAGTACTCATCGAGATGAATCGAATGGTATATATATTGTTGAGATTTAGTAACAAAGGAAGAAATTAGAGCCGTTTTAAAGAATTTCTTTGTGACCACTCTCCAAATATGGGCATGTGGTGGTCACGTGGTCAAACAATAGGTATTGAAAGTTCTATTTTCTGATTGCCAACTAAATTTTAGGAAAATTCAAGAAGTTTCAGCATTGTAGGTTGCATCGTTTGGGAGCTATTAAAAAAAATCCGATAGGGGGGGTGAAAAACGCCCCCCCCCCCCGGTTAAAATAGGGTTAAGGAAAACAAAATATTTTCATAAGAAATTTCAATCAAAGACAAAAATCAAAGTACCAGGTGAATGGACAGGTCTTTGGACATATTTTCCCAGAATGTTTGGGTTTTTTACTTTGCCTGCTTTTCTTTGACAACGATATTATTTAGATTGATCTTGGCGGTGGTTTCGGACTTTTTTTCGGATATTGAGTTCAAAATGCAGAATGTGCCAAGAAAATTATTTTCTGTTTATACTTCGCAAGTATTCCGTCTATAAACTCTTTTGCTTCATTTTTCTTGTCTTTTTTCTATTCTTGAATGCAAAAACAATGGTTCGACTGTCGGTTCTCGTAATGACATCCAGGAGAGCTCTCGGTACACACAAAACACTCTAAAAGCTAGGAGATGCGTTCGCAAAATGTTGTTTTTATCTCATTACTATTTTCGATTGATACATGTAATATTCATGAATGAAATGTCAAAATCCAAATAACATTCAAATCCGACCTTTATTCATGCTCCCAAACAACTGATTTATTTGGTGTCCGAAAACCACCGCCATGAACTTTTAAGGGGTATGGCTACTGCAAAACGAAAAAACCAACACAATATTGTATTTTCGTTATAACTGCGGAAATACACAAGATATGTGCTTGAAACTTGGCATACCTATGCTGTAATATGTTTGCTATAAGGAGCCAAAGAAATTTTTTGAAAATATTCACTTCAAGACGGGGGGTCACCTCTGATAGAATGATCATTTTTATGCTGCTGCAGGGAATTCTGAAGTATAACTCATTATTACATCAAAATGACTCATATTGTTGTAATACTCATGTAAAATACTGTGACATGACTGTTAAGAAATTTAAAAAAATTGAAGACAGGAAAAACAGGAAAAAAAATATTTTTGTGCTCTGCTATGTACTAAATGCTGGATAGCAAAGTGGAAGCAGCCATGTCATAGAGCATCAAAAATTATCCATACCCTGACAATTTTACAATTTTACCTCAATCAATAATAAAACTATGAACTGCAGGGAATAAGAACTGCCGGAAATCATGTTTTGGAGAAATTCGCATTTAAACTTTAGGGTTAACTTTAGACCATTGAAATTCATTTTCTGTAAGATGAAATTGTTACCTATCATGAACTGAGTGAATCATAGTTACATTTATATCACTTGCAACTCAGATATACTTGGCTTTTTCAAATATAGCTGTAGAAAATTCTCAGAATAATGGGTTTCAGCATAAAAACACAACTTTTAGGAAAAACCAAAATTGAAATATTTTAAGGCTTCAACCAATGGGTCTAAAAGTGATATAGTAATAATTCTCAAATTCAAATCATAATTTACCATCATTCTGTTATTGAAAATAAAGTTGCTTTTTCCTCTGGGGGCTGGATTTGCAACTAAAAAAGTCAAATAACCTCCCTTGCAGAATTACAGAGAAAACATGGTTAAACAACTGTTTGACAGATAAAGAAAGAAATGGCTCTTGAGAGTTATTTCCATGGAGCTGCATATTTCGCTAAAGCGGAGACTTGTCGAGAGCATTTTGCGCTCAGAATGAATTATTTCCATTTAAAAAAGTTTCCGCTTTGGTGCGTCTTTGTGAAGACAAATATGGCTGCTACAACAACAACAACATAAATCCATTTAATACATGAAGAGAAATATCTGTGTAAGCGGTGTTTGGTGTTAATGTGCATGCTTCACAGAAATGATTTTGAGTATATTCCGTTCGAGTGCCAAATGCAGCTCCGTGGAAAAAAGTCTTAAGCCTTTCCCAAGTCAATATTTTGTTAGGGACTTTCAACTGATACTCAAATCAAATCAAACTGAAATCAAAAAGTTTTACTTTTACCCAGAAACACTTGGATACATCAAGAGTGCTCTGAAGACAGTGAAAAAAGCTGTTTTCAAGTTAGCCAAAATCATACCCAAAAGTGACAAAGCTATATAACAACCCCCCAGCAAGGACTCCGCTGATACGATGCCCCACCACTATAAAAGGATGACCTGCTTAGATAATTTGTTTCCCTGCTATATTTGAATTAGAACATTTTCATTGCCTTGTTTCTTTTATTTCTCCGTTAAAATTGTTGTTTTATTGTCAAAAATTATGTAATTTCCATAAATGTAGCACTATCTCCACACTCTCCACACTCTCCACTCTCTCCACACTCTCCACACTCTCCACGCTCTCCACACTCTCCACACTCTCCACACTCTCTACGCTCTCCACACTCTCCACACTCTCCACACTCTCCACATTCTCCACACTCTCCACGCTCTCCACTCTCTCCACACTCTCCACATCTCCACACTCTCCACACTCTCCACGCTCTCCACACTCTCCACGCTCTCCACACTCTCCACACTCTCCACACTCTCCACACTCTCCACACTCTCCACACTCTCCACACTCTCCACACTCTCCACAATCTCCACATCTCCACATTCTCCACACTCTCCACACTCTCCACATCTCCACATTCTCCACACTCTCCACATTCTCCACACTCTCCACATCTCCACACTCTCCACACTCTCCACATTCTCCACACTCTCCACGCTCTCCACACTCTCCACATTCTCCACACTCTCCACACTCTCCACACTCTCCACATCTCCACACTCTCCACACTCTCCACGCTCTCCACGCTCTCCACTCTCTCCACACTCTCCACACTCTCCACACTCTCCACACTCTCCACACTCTCCACGCTCTCCACACTCTCCACGCTCTCCACACTCTCCACGCTCTCCACACTCTCCACACTCTCCACACTCTCCACACTCTCCACACTCTCCACGCTCTCCACACTCTCCACGCTCTCCACACTCTCCACACTCTCCACACTCTCCACGCTCTCCACACTCTCCACGCTCTCCACGCTCTCCACACTCTCCACACTCTCCACACTCTCCACACTCTCCACGCTCTCCACACTCTCCACGCTCTCCACACTCTCCACGCTCTCCACACTCTCCACACTCTCCACGCTCTCCACGCTCTCCACACTCTCCACGCTCTCCACACTCTCCACGCTCTCCACACTCTCCACACTCTCCACACTCTCCACACTCTCCACACTCTCCACGCTCTCCACACTCTCCACGCTCTCCACACTCTCCACACTCTCCACATCTCCACACTCTCCACACTCTCCACTCTCTCCACACTCTCCACATTCTCCACACTCTCCACATTCCCCACACTCTCCACATATTCACACTCTCCACACTCTCCACACTCTCCACATCTCCACGCTCTCCACTCTCTCCACACTCTCCACACTCTCCACACTCTCCACACTCTCCACACTCTCCACGCTCTCCACACTCTCCACGCTCTCCACACTCTCCACGCTCTCCACACTCTCCACACTCTCCACACTCTCCACACTCTCCACACTCTCCACGCTCTCCACACTCTCCACGCTCTCCACACTCTCCACGCTCTCCACACTCTCCACGCTCTCCACGCTCTCCACTCTCTCCACACTCTCCACACTCTCCACACTCTCCACGCTCTCCACACTCTCCACGCTCTCCACACTCTCCACGCTCTCCACACTCTCCACACTCTCCACACTCTCCACGCTCTCCACACTCTCCACGCTCTCCACACTCTCCACGCTCTCCACACTCTCCACACTCTCCACACTCTCCACACTCTCCACGCTCTCCACACTCTCCACGCTCTCCACACTCTCCACACTCTCCACATCTCCACACTCTCCACACTCTCCACTCTCTCCACGCTCTCCACACTCTCCGCATTCTCCACACTCTCCACATTCCCCACACTCTCCACATATTCACACTCTCCACACTCTCCACACTCTCCACATCTCCACACCCCGGGGGGGGTACTTCACATATTTTGGGTACGGGGACGTGCCATCGGGAAGGGTATCGATTTTCACGATTTTGGTATAAGGAACGGTATCGATTTTCACGATTTTGGTATAAGGAACGGTATCGATTTTCGCAATTTTGTTTAAAGAACGATTTTGGTATACTTTTTCGGAAAATTGGTATAAGGTCGGGTATACTTTTTCGCAAAATTGGTATAAAGTCGGGTATACTTTCTCGCAAAATTGGTATAAGGAACGGGTATGTTTTTGAAGCTTCGATGGCACGTCCCCGACCAAAACCTGGTCAAGTACCCCCCCCGGGCTCCACACGCTCTACATCATACAACTTCTCCTCCTTGCTCCATATTCCACACTATTTACGTTCTCCACATTAGCCACTAACTACTCAGGTTCAACATTATGCGCTGCCACTTAGTCATGTTTCGTACCTGGTTCCCAATCGTGTTACATTTCGTACCTGGTACGAAATAATAGCACTATATGTGCCACTACCATAGAAATAGAAGGACTAGAATGCGTGGTAGGTCACGTGATGCGTAACAACCATGGGGAACCAAAATGGTAGCACCACGTTGGCAAAAAGCCGCGGGAAATCCAAGCTAACAGTGGATCGCAGTGGACTCTCCGAATTCCTCGACAAGTTATTGGGAATTTGTAGCTTTATTTTCAGAGATCGTCCAACTAGTTTGAAAAATGGTTGTCTCTTTCACTGAATTTGGCTGCAAAAAGCGTTGGAATCCGGACAAAGAGCTGCGTCCTGGCCAGAAAAACATTTCGTTTCACCAGTAAGTACTAGACTATAGGCCCGTTTCGTGGATGGAGCGAGGATCACAGTCCTTTAGGAAGAGATAACGACTTCTTATTCTGAAGCCGTAGTTCTAGAATTTGCATTCATTATATATAATTTTTAAGATTTCAATATCTGTCAAAGGAGTCACAGTGGCCAAAGTCGGGCCAAAATGAAAGACTGATTTTTAGGCCCATCAACATAACAAATAAAAAGGAATTGAAGAAACTAACTGTTGTGGTCTAAATCCAATCTCTTTTTAAATTTTGCTTTCAAATTTCTTTACGAGTTTCTCAAATATTTACCTCTTGAATTGTAAGCTTCGTCATATTTTGTTGAAAAGGTACCCAAAAGTACCTATGAAGATCTCAAAACAACTATCACACCCAAAGCAGGATGATGTCAACACACAATTTTCTTATATTAGAAACCTGGATCAGCTCATAGTGCTAAAAGTTTCATAAATATCCCACATGAAAATGTCTAGTTCTTAGTGTGAAAATGTTCTTAATTTGTTTCTCATTTTTAGCTGCATGAATTGTGATATAGTTTTCACCACTGCCACTCATTTTTTCCTTGACGTACAGCATAATGTTCAGCAAGCAAGGAAAAGAGTTGTCGCGTGCTCAATGAAGACATAACTTTCGTGAATATTACTCAAAAATAAAGGGTCAACAACAGTGTTATCAAGATGTTCTTGAATGTTGCTTTTAAAACTTTCCTAGTGCTTCTCAAACACAATTCTGGAGTTTCTTAAATTTCTGGAGTTTCTTAAGACTAGTTTACTACACGGTGCAAACATTTTCGAGTGACCTAGGAAAATTGAGGCTGCAAATCACAAAACGCTCTTAGCATTTTCAATCCAGGTAGCATGGTTTCTCAACCTTTAAAAAGTGAGCATACTGTTTCTTAGGTTCCTTATAAAAAATGAGTGTTGTCCCAGTAAAGACACTTTTTTGTATTCTTCCAGAGCAGATTATCATTGCTAACTGATGGAGTTATTGATACTGAAGTTTGTTTTGGCCAAACCCTTACAGTTTCATATCTTCTCTGAGATCATAGAGAAATTTCCATGAAAAACCTCAGGCCCACAGAGTAAACACGGCAAAAGTTTTATATACTTTTCACTCTTTCCAGGGATTTAAATAATATTAAGCAGAATTCCAAGATAAACAAAACTTAAGATTCAAAATTGCAGACACAATTCAAAACTACTGTTATTTCAACTTTCAATATCTCACTGATTTAACTCTGCTATAAAAGATCGATCAGTAAATAGCTAAATTACAGTGCATCACAACAACTGGCATCAATTAGCATAACAACAAATTTGTGAGAACCATTTCCTCCCTTTGATTACAGCTGACCTCCTTCTATGCCAAAGTCTGATTCTCTAATTAAAAATATTCACAAAAAGATGCTGTCTACTATGTATCTAGTGTCCAGAACATCTTTAAGAAACCAAGTCCAAAGATATAGATCACTCTTAAAAGATTGTCTAATCCTGCTCCTCCTGAAACTTCTCCTGCCTTGGATCCAGAACATGTAAAATCAGACCACACATTTGCATCAAAGATTTTACCTAAAAAAAGAAAGCAAATTATAAGGAAACGCTCAAGAAAACATTACAAATAGATATACTTAGGCTCAAAAACCTTAAGAAGGGGAATTTATCCCAACTTTACAGTTGAAACTTCACTTTACAGTTGAAAAAAATTCTCCGCAGAAAAAGACATTACTTGCAGATAACTATGCCCAAATTGCTACAGCACAGTTTAGGAAAGGGGCAAGAATTGCAATGAATTGTCTGGCTTAAAATGTACTCTGAGGAAGTGAATAAATTTGCCACTTTCCCTTCATTTTATAGCTCAAGGGCATATGAATTTGCAAGGAAGTCCCTGATTTTGCCCCATACAGCAACAATAAGATCTTGGTCTGTAAATATTTAATGTGAGCCAGGAAAAAGAAATCACTACGGACCAAGAAGATTGTTTATTGACGCTAGACGACATGTTAATTGAAGAGCAACACACAATGTAACAAAAAATAACCAAATTTGTGGAAATGCTCACTATCCCACTCTTAAAGCTGAAGCCCACGTCAAAGTTGCCACCAGTACTTTTCTGTGTTACTTCCAAAAACCAGCAAAACCATGGTATGTTCCCCTTGCACACAGCTAGACAAATAGTGAGGGGACATTCGAAAGCCGTTGACTTATGAAAACATATCCTGTTTCTCAGGGAAAGAGCACAGGTTTGTGCAGTCTTATTGAGGTTGCCTCAAACATATACTGTATGAGATCTTGTTGCAAGAAAATCTAAATCAAAGTGCATCCAGTGGCAACTTCATCACTAAACTAAAGTTAGAGTTGCAGTCCTTCACCTTTCATCCTCATCTTGATTGCCGTTGCGTTTGTTATGCTTCAAATTGACAGAATTGTTTACTTGGATCATTACTGGAGGGTAATTTGAAAATTTTTGAGTTATCAAATTAAAACTTTCGACTGTTGTTGCCACTGACAAACCACAAATGTTGGTAGATTAAGCATGTAGGGCCTAATGTAGGGCATGTAGGGAAAATTTCGTCAATTCTCTCTTTTCGTTGAAGCTTAAACTTCAGTCTAAAGATGTAAATGATCAGAGATGAAATGTAGATTGCAATGAAAACACGTTTCATATGTTAAAAACATAAATATTGGCAGGTATGTTGCCTTTAAAGCACGTGAATTAACTTACAGTGGGCTGATCTGACAAACTTCGGCCTAAGTTGCTACGATCTAAGGTCGATATCAATGACTAAAACGACCAAAAGGGGCTCATAATTGATCAAAATTAAATGCCTGTGGCACTACTTACTTTAAAATGATTCGTTCTCGATATTTCGTTGCCTTTCTGCAAGCCAGCAGCACCAAAAACAGAAGAGCGGTGTAGGTCTTCCCACTGCGGGTCCTTTGTTTATCCAAATCTTTTGCCAACGTGGTGCTACCATCTTTGCTCTCCGTGCGTATTACGCACCAAACAAAAGCGAAACAATAGACCGCGCATTCTAGTCCTTTTATTTCTATGGCCACTACCCATGTCTCATTTCGTACCTGATACATCGAGGGATAGCCGTCTTTTCTTTCTTCGCACCAGGAAGAATAACCTCTTTTTCATGGTAGCCTCTTATTAGGATTCTCCCTGTTGACCTGACCTTTGACATTTGCTTTGGAATTTGCAAGCTTGGCTTGCTTTCAAAATTCCATTCCAAAAGCATTTCAGTGCATTTCAGAAAAAAATAACATTAAATCCAATTTGAATTGCTGCATATCATCGTGTTTTTGAGCCATTTTCTGGCATTTTTCAAGCTTCATTAAGAGATGCTGCGCAGGACAACAAGCCTCGCAGTTTCCTTTGAATTTGAATCATACTTCTACGCATGCTCAAACCAGATTTGTCTTTTGGCGCGAAAATAACTATCGGGCCTAAAAAACCAAAGCACCAGCCCGTTGCAGTGCAGAGACACTCTGTGAATGGTTGCTGATTTGTTTTGGCTTAATCAACAAGTTTTGCAGAGGAAAATACCAAGAATGCATCATATTCCAAGACACAGTTGAATGGAAGATTTGAAATAACTGCACGACCTAAAATTTTCGTTATTAATTAGCCAAACACTTGAACATCACCATACGCAACAAACACAAAAATTATGGCGGATCGAGAAGAATTCTTATCAGCATTGAGCGAAGAAACTGCATTTAACTTCCAAAGGGTTATGCAAAGACACGTGAGTTACAACCAGGAGAACTTTAAAAAGAAGAGTTGTCCTCAAATATTTAGCCTGCGCGTAATAGACCCTGAAGAAAAATGGGTCTGCTTGGAAATTCAGTTCAGCCAACATCAAAGAAATGTCAATGCACAGATGTGTTCTTATAAAGAATATCTGCTTTCCTTAAAAAGTGAAACTATTAACTGAAAAACCAAGGTTTAACAAATTAAAAGAAAAAGGGTTGAGCACGAAATAGCATAAAATGTCATTTTTCTAAAATTTCTGCTATAGAAAATTCTCATTTATTTTAAAAAAGAACCACTCAAAGTAGAATTGTTTGTAAATAGCGTAAAATCTCCTTTCCTTGAAAAAACCTTTTTGCGCTGTTGTAAGAAAAATCTGTATGAAAACATTTCAAAAACTACGTACATTTCAAGTCTGGTAGAAAAACCCAGGAGCAGTCCAAGAAAGTCTCTGAACATCATTTCAACTCTTTGAAACAGAAAGAACAGCAAGATTCGCTATGCAATGAATGAACAATTTGTGGCATTAGTTGCACCCCAATGAAAATTGGCAGAGGCCCCACATTTCTCTTCCCTCACCCAATGATATGATCAAAAACTGGGTGGAATGGTGATTGGGACCCCCCAACTTTTGCAAAATTGGTTCCTCAAATTCGCACCAAAATGCAACAAGATTGGTCTCGTAGGAGGGATAAGCCAGATAGGAGGGTGCCGAGGCTCCGGCCAATGGCCGGAGCTTGGCTGGAGCCACAGGCCGGAGCCTTGGCCCTTTTTGTATTTTTTCGCCAGCTCCGGCCTGCTCCGGCCAGCTCCGGCCATTCAATAGAGAAATGTGAAACTGTAAGATATCTTTTTAATAACTGCTGGAACAAAATTTGGTGTTGATATCTAGTGTGATTTCTCATTAATAGGCTTTAGTCCCACATAGACCTTTGTTTCCCACCATTTACATTGATTGCAGCCAATACCCTTTTTACACTTATTTTCACCGCTCCGGCCAGGCTCCGGCCAAGCTCCGGCCATTGGCCGGAGCCTTGGCACCCTCCTAGCCAGATAAAGCATTCTTATCATGTAACAATCTCATAAACATTCTCACAAAATTTCTACTGTAAATTTAGCTGCGAGTGTGTTGCAGGATTTTCTGAAAGTTTGAAGTGTGTGGTAATACAAAATTTTCCTGGGGCTATGCCTCAGAAATCCTCATCCCTTGAGTGCTGGCTCCACCACTAGCAAATGGTTGGTTGTACCAATCACCAGTATACATCAATGTTCAAGTTATATCAATGGTTTAACCTAACATTCTCCTCTTTCCTAGTATGCAGCAAGTGATTTGTTTGATATTAATGAAATAATTGAAACATTATCAAAGAATCAACTCTCATCTGTTTGGAACAATCTTCTCCGATTTTGCACAAATGCATTGCAGGAATCATTTTCTGAAGATGAAAGTCAACAACAGGAGGTACTGTAACTTATCTCTTAATTGCTTTTGTTTTTTGTAGATAACCAGTTTTTAGCTGCATTTTTTTTCTCAATTCTGTATCTTGTAAGTTCATAGAAATAAAGCACAGAATAAATTGTTGTTTCTTTGTTTGCAGGGGATGCAAGAAGCATTGCAGACCTTGCAAGATTTGACTACAATAGCCCTTGGTTTTGTTTCATTAGAGAAACCCACAATAACTCCTGATGTTTTGCAAATTGCCAATGTACTTCATGGTATGTGAATTTTCTGTAAGGTATCGGATGAGTGAAAAAGAACGTGTGGGTTTGAAAAACACTGCTCCCTGCATGTCAAGGCAACAATATTGAAAACTATTTTGGTTCAAGTTTGGTTCATGTGTTTAAGTGGATTCAGTAAGTTATCCAACTTTGATCAGTCATTCCTTCCTGTGGATATGGTTGAATCCCCCTGAATAAGTTTTTATGCCAGGGGAAAAACTTTTGCATCCTCCCATGGGAATAGCACGTGCTAATGTGTCTTAAAGTCATTGCTGTAAGGGAGAAACATGGGGGAAATTTGCCGGTGATTTTTGCTTGTTTTTTAAGGCTTCTCATAGGGACTCTCTGGAGAAAATCCCCCCCTTGTCGGAAGCATCTAGCCCCCCCTTCGGAGGACATTTTGGGTTCTTGTCGGAGGAAATTTGGCAAAATGACGTATGAAAACTGCATTTTCTAGCCATTTTAGCCCCCCTGTCGGAAGCTCCAGCCCCTCTGTCGGAAGAGTCCTGGCACCACCCCTGGAATACAGTGACCAATTTCAGCGAGGAGAAATTCTAAAAATAATTGAACATGTTGTCTTTTCAATCAGATATTGCTAAATACAGTATAATTAGGGAGCAATACTGTAGAATACTAAATAACCACCTCCACAATTCTGTTTTTCAAATACTGCCTGTGAACATGCACTCCACCAATAAAGTGAGATTTCCTATTGATAGTCTCAGAAGTTTATGAAGTGCACAACAGTAGTAGCTTTGATTTTCTGTTGATTTCAGGTATTCTCTTGACATTACCAGAAGAGGCTTCAAAGTTGCAAAACGACATTTCAAAGCTTTGCGAATATTGGTATGCTGTGATGTTCTTTTATTGCTTTATTCCAAATCTCCCTCTGAATAAACGAGATACTGTACGTATACTGCTGAACAAAATTTGAGTGATGCCCACATAATTATTTACAAATACTTGATACCCAGTGTTGTCAAATCCTGTCATGAACAGACTACTATATTTGTAACGTTTAATCTTCTCTTGAATTTTCAGGTTCCAATCAGAATTCTCTGGGAAAGAAGAACTCATAAGCAATACAGTTATATATCTGTTGGCAAGAACACATTTACAAGCTCCAACTGTAAGTTAATAAGAGACAAGGATCTACAGGGGATTTAGACAGTTTCTGGGAATGTATATTGTCTTGAAATGGTGATCTGAGCAAGTTCAATGATACATCACAAAAAGTAGCTCTTAGAGATGATGGAAGATTATTTGTCATTTAAAGTTGAACAAAGCATATTCTTCAATGATTTATGATCTCTGGGCAATTTCAAATGAACAAACATGTCAAAACTGAGCATAGAAAATTAAGAAATAAATCCATCAATTTTTACTCCATTACTAAGAGACACTTTTATTGAATCTCTAATGGGCAAGCGCAAATGGAACTACTGTATTTACCTCCACGCTGTGCCATCAAACATACTAACAAAGTGCGCCATGATTATTTCTCATTTGCTTTATTCTTTAGAAAATAGACCTGAAGAGGGTTTGGGATATGAGGCAAGCTTTTGAACTGTTTGATCTTGATGATGAAAGCTCGGATGGTTTAAAAGAACTTATGCAAAGATGTCTGATGCATCCATTGTACCTTGGAACTGAAATGGTAAGATATACAGTGAGGCCTTGTGCACATTAAGATTATAAAGATTCTTAAATGGATGGTTGTAAATTTTCTTGAACAAGAATTCTTAACAAATTAAAAATCTCCTCAGAGAGCTCTTAGGCAGCAAAGTCATATTAATGTCCACAAGGTCTGTACTGTATGCATATATTTGATAAATGACACATTTACTGAGCAATTCTACACTATGGTTCTTTCACACCTAGGCATAGGAGTTTTGATCATGTTCTTTATTTTTTCTAAGGGAAAGAAGATCCTTGTGTTCATGTTTACACTGCATTCATCAGTTATTGGAGACTTTCATCGGAATATCAAAAATCAGATTCCTAGCTGTCAGGTGTAAGTGTTTTTGTGCGTTTTAGCAATATATTTTTTGTGAAATATGTTTAAGATGCTTTTTGCCAGAGGTTGAGAAAGTGTGTTGAGTATGGAAATTTCCTAACAAATTGTTGTTAGGCCACATGAAATTCGTTTTGCCCTAAATATTTATTTTATCACTCACAAAGGGTTGTTGTCAAAAGCATAAAACCAAAACGATAATTTGTTGTCTGCATCATTTCTTTGTACATCATTCATTTCCTTGGCGTAGACTATGATTAGCGGTTGAATGGATTTACTTTGAAAATCTTGGGTTTTTTTCTTTTCTGTTTGTAACTAGTACTGGAATTTCAATTGGTGAAATCTACTTTAAAGCTTGGAAAGAAGCAACTGACTCATTTAAAGAGGTATGATGACTTGATCCTTTCTTGGAGCACTTCAATGATTCTAGCTTTCTTTCTCCTTTAGTTCACTGGCACAGTCCTTATTTGTAATGTTGTTCTCCTTTCCTACAAATATGAGCATGATTAAGCTTTTTGTTTACTTTGCAGAAGTTGGAAAATGATTGCATTCAAGGCTTGATGTATTGTGCCATTCATGGAAAAAAGCTAGTCTTTTCAAAGGTTTACAATGTAAGCCTGTACTTTTCTGAGATTTTTGTTATAAATAATTAGCCAATTGATGTGATGTTTTGTTATGCAGAGCTCTTCGTTTGCCCTTCAACATACAGTATAATCTGTTGTACCAAAGACATCTTATGGAGATGTATGTTTGTGCAACTTTTTTAGTAATGAAGAAAATTAGAGAAGATATTTCTCTCGTGATGAAAGTTCGATAATTTTTTCAACATGTCAACACCTTTACTTTATTTGTTGAATATTACCGTATTTTTTGCAAATCAGATTTTTATTCAATCTAAGGTTATTAAAAATAGATTTCTACTTTGTCTGCTACATGTGTGCTGTTGAGCTGTTCATATGACGTTTGATTCCAAATCTTCACAAGAATTCAAATCAACTTGATCAATCTTTGTGATCCTTCTTTTCTCGAATCAGATCCTGACATATTTTCATAAACAAAAGAACCAACCTGGTGTTGATGAAATGCTTTACAAATTGTATCAACCAATTCTTTGGAGAGCCCTGAAGGTAACTTTGTTTATTTCTTACATTACAAGCATTGTTTCCAACAGCCTTGTTTTCTATATCCCTTGAAAGAAACGAAAAAGAATCAAGAACACAGTGGTATTTGATGAAATTGTACAGTATATTAGTTTTGACTTTTGATTTTAGCTTTTACAATTTACTTTGTAATCGGTTTTTGGGTGAAAGCCAAATACCATGAAAGTCCTCGAAATTTTTGTCAGGCTTAATTGCTGCAATTTTTTCAAATTTTTTGTAACATTTTTCAATTATCCTGTAGTGAGTCTTACTATTCACTCAATTTGCAGGCATCGAATCCACTTGTCCGTGCCAACGCAGCGACGATATTGGTTGATGCTTTTCCGCTTCAAGATCCCTCCGCAGGGCTGGTTCAAAATGATGAACTTAAGCAGATGCAACTCGATACCATTGCTGTAAGTAGCTAAGGCTCTTTTCTTGAAGTTTGAGACTTTCTAAAATTTAAAAACAGCAACTGCAAGCAAATATATTTGCTTCGCGTCAGAATTAAGAAACAAAGAAAAATATTGAAAAATATCGAAGCTGATACCCCTGTGCTGCAAGTAAAGAATTATTTCGATGAATTAGAAATTAAGGTAAGTTTTCGAAGAAATTTTGTTCCCAATTCATCCACTTAAGACCCTTTACCTCATTTTATTTCGTTTGTTCCTTGGTATAAATTTGCCACTATATCATCGTTCAGATTCGCCCGAAGATGAACCAAGTTTACTTTGAAACTTTCGAATACATTTTTACATCAAATTGATTTTGTTAATTTGTTTTAATCATTTATGTGTACTGGAATGTCTGAGCTTTCTGAAATTTGTCAACTGGTTTTTGCAACATGGAATGTTGCAATAGACGTAGTGGTTAGAAGGAGTAAAAAGTAAAGAAAAACAGAAAGAAGTGAGTGGGTTAGGATAAATACCAAGAAGTTACTGCCAATTACTGTTGGAAATTCATGAAAAACTTGAATATTGGCTCTGATTCTTGTTTCTCTGCTGATAGGTCAGGATGTTTTCGGCTGCTGACCATTGTACTGTATCGAGAGCTTTTAAAGGGTGAATAAAGACCAGCAGCCTTTGCCATCGTTTGTTTTTGTTATGTGAATTTCGTACAGTCAGTTATTATGGAAGCTTCGCTGACTCCGCTCAAAGCATACTGTTCTTTGTACCCCCTTTAAGTCAATTCAGTGTACTGTAAAGATCATTGTTGGAGTTTAGATTTTTACGATAGATTTCATGGAAAAATTGCTACCAGGTGTGCCAAAATGACCTGTGCACTTTTGACAGGCCACGACAAATCGTATACTGGACCGATTTTGAGGATTTATTAGTTAATCTTTAGCTAAGGTCCTCAATTAGATACCAGTATTTTTTTGTAATTTTTTACTCTTCTATTTATGGAGCGATAAGCGAGTTTCTTAAAATTTTCGATTTCAAAAACGGTCAAAAACGTCCATGAAATTGTCTAAAGGCTTAACATGAATAGACAAAGAGAAAGTTTTCGTGATGATTTGGGGATTTAGAAATTGATAAGTTTTGATCCAATGCACGGATTTTGGTTCTAAGTTGGAAGGAATGTACAAATACTTTTAATGATACAAAGAAATGTATTTCTTTTGAAGTTTCGTTGAATTTATGCTATGGTGAATGTTGCATTCCCGTGTCAAGGAAGGGGGTTAAAAAGACAAGCAAGGAAGCATCATGAGGACAGGAAGCATGGAGTCCCGTTGAATTTTTGATTTTGTGACGGCTTGGGGCGGCATTTTATTGCAACAACTGCAGAATTTTGCAACAGGCCAATCTTTAAACTAAGGGCCTGTTCATATGGAGAAAGTTTCCCCGGCATTTCCCCGGTGAAGCGGGATTCCCGTTCAACCGAGATCTCGCCTCATATAGCGTTACCACATGAAATAGAACGAGCGTTCACATGAGAAAACATTTCCCCGGCTAGCCGAGATCTCGCTTGAGCTCTACCGGGATCCCGCCTAGCCGAGGAAATATTTTCCCATATGAACACATTTTCCCGGCTAGGCGGGGAAACTTCTTTTGTTTATCGTTAATCCTTTCGAAGTCTTTGGCGTCAGAGACAAATACTCGTGCAAAAGTTTACACTGATCAATTTGTAAATCTCCAAATCATCCCGAAAACGTTTTCTCTTTGTCCATTCATGTCGAGTCTATAGAAAATTTGATGGCATTTGTTGATCGTTTTCAGTGTTTTCGGAAACGAAAATGCTAAGAAACTCGCTTCTAGCTTTAAAAATTGAAAACAAAAAATTTGCAAAAAATCCTGGAATCAATTTCAGGCTTTCTGCTAAAGATTAAGTCATAAATCCATAAATCTTGAAAATCGGTTTAGTGTACGATTTATCGTGGCCTGCCAAAAGTGCATAGTTTATTTTGACACACCCGGTGTTTGCTCATATGGGCAGTTGATTCTCTAAATCTCATTTCAATGCTTTCATTTTAGGAATTGCTGCAAGATGGTTACCCTGCAGTCCGTTCCATTGCCATTCAAGGAGTTTGCAGAATTTGTTTTACTTACTGGGAATTCATTCCACCCGCCACCATCAGAGCTTACCTTACTAAAATGGTAACCAGTTTTATTACTTAAGTTCAAATTCAAGTTCATTTTAAAACGTGGCCACATAATTAATAACAGGACATGTTTCTGACAGTGGGTCTTGTCACAGTTAACGATGAAAGACCACCATAAATTAAACTACGTATTTTTCACACTTTTCCAGCAACCCTCTTTATGTTAGTAACCATAGTGTGTATTAACGCATTCATTTTGGTATGCCATAAATTCTGCTTAATGCTGGATATGAACGAATGTACCTACCATCTGTACCATGGAAAGAGCTATTCAAATTTCTCAACTGATGAATCCAAAGTTAGAGGTTTGCCGTTTAGCAGAGGAGTACTTTCTCTTCTTTCTTGGGAACAACCTTGGGAACAATGCTGTAGTTTAGTTAATTATTTTCATGTAAATGTTTTATGTTATATGTTAAAGACACGGGGTTGCAATTTATTCTCATTCTCCCTGTGGTATCGTCCTGTAACCATGTTCTGTTATTGTAAAATTTTAGATTGATAAAAAAAAACAACAACCTTTCCAAGACATTAACATCAGCTTGACTTCCTCGTGTTCTTTCTTCGCTGACTAAGACTTGTCTTTCATTTCAGACTGAAGATTTAGCATTTGATGCCTCCTCAAGTGAAGTACGTCTCGCTGTTTTTAAGGTAACTGCACTTCTTAATTTGTTTCCTATATTTTGGGTGCATTAATTCTGATATGCTTCTTGCAATATACAGCATCAAATGGGAGGAAAAAGTGTTCTGTCGCGATCAAAACTCAAAAGAATAACGGTTCAAGGACACATTTGCCATGTTATCTTTGAATTTAGCTTTTGTAAGTTTCTTGACTCTTTTAAAACTCAATGCTGAAGTTTATTAAATTTTTGGCCATGAGGTACTATTTTCTTATAAACTACCTGTCTTGCACTATGTTTGCAACTAGATCCCATGGGAATCGATTAGTACGCATGCGTGGACGTGATGTTTTCAAAAGCAGGATACGTATCTGCAGATATTTTATAGAGCAGGTGGACAACCAAAACGAGGAGGCGCACTTGATCGTTGACACTGCGCTAATTATGATCGGTTAGAGAAATAATCGCCAGATCTAATTGGCGTACGGTGCCCATTTAGGATCACGCATTTCCAAGTTTCGGCTTTCGTCTCTCCCGATGCCGTTTGTCGCCCGGTTGAGAGTTACCGCATTCGGTTTACACGTGATTAACTTCCGCATTTGAGTATCTGGTACTCCCAGTAACTGTGGGGGCTAATACGGATTCCCGGCGCATCCAACGGCACCGCCATTAGGCGGTATGCCATATTTTTCGTTTTGGAATTTGTGTCATTTTTTTTCAGTAGATCTGGGGGGCGTTGAAGGGGCAAGGAACGGCCAAATACATGCATTTTTTAAGAAACTGCTTCTCTCAGATTGCTACACATCATATTTTTAGTTTCTTATAGAAAATTGCAGGCCTTTACAATAGTGTGGAGGGTTCATGTTTTGTCATGTATCTGCTTTAAATTTATCGTTTTGTTTCATTTAGGGTCTAAAGTTCCTGATAAACAATCGCTTGAGCCACACATTATTGAAGAGTTTGATGCCCAACTTACAAGATTTGATTCATGATACCTCAGAAAAAGTTAGACGTACATTTCTTGAGCTGTTACTACTGGTGAAGGGAGTTCGATCGATCCAAGTAAGCAACTTTTGCAGCTTGAAATGTTGAAATCTCTTTGTTGTTTTCCCTACTTTTATGATGTATTTTGGTCTTGCATAAAAAGTAGGAATGCGTCTCCTTGTACGAGTGATGGATTGTAAATGTTCCGAAACTTGTTTCCTAAAATTAAAAAATTCGTGGGCAATGAAAACTTGTTTCCTGCAGCAAAGCAATAGCAATATTATGATGATATGAATGGATTATCTCTGCACAAAATACTCCCAAAATTGATATTGATATGAAAGTAAACCAAACCAACAATGTTTTTTTATAGCCTTCACCAAAATAACCGTAAATTTTTAAAGCCAGAAAAAAAGGAAAACAATAGTTATCAGCAAAATGGAAGGCCTACAACACCGGGTGTTCCCAGGCGGTCACCCATCCAGGTACTGACCCGGCCCTACCATGCTTAACTTCGGTGATCGGACGAGAACCGGTGTATTCATGGTGGTATGGTCGTAGGCGACAGGTTTGGAAAAAGAACGCTACTTAACGATGGCACCAATAGAGCTTCGTTCCTGCTTGTATAGATCAGTTACCCAAATATAGTTCGGCGCGTCTATCTTATACTCTTAATATACCCCCACTATGCCTAAATTCGCGATGTCGCCCAACTGAATTTATTTTCCTGATTTTTCAATTCTACTTGAGTTTGTTCAGACAAGAAAACTGGTGCAAGTGTTTTGCTGGTAACTATTGGCAATGACTTCCGTTAACGAAGTTTATTTCTACTTTAGTTTTGGTCAGTTGTCCCTACGGAGCATCTTTTGGCAAGACTGGAAGTTGAAACCTCAACAAAATGCATCAAAATGATTGTGAAACTCCTCATCAATTCTTACTTACCTCCAAAGGGTGACCCTGCAAGCCAGGTGAGCTTTCGACGACATTAAGTTCAGTCATTTCGTTGTCTTATTCCGTGTACCATTTTTACAAACTTTACGATCAACTGCACGACACGATCTCCTGGTTTCATGTTGTTTCATTCAATTTATTGGTTTTTAAAACGATTTCTTTCAAATCAAAACCCTGCATTCTGATCGGCTCTTTGAGGGTTTATTATTTTTTTCAAGCTGAAATTGTTCATAAAATGTTGATGAACGTAATATACTATCCCCACAAACAACGTTATTTCGTTACTTGTTTTTGGAATTTATTTTGTCGTTTTATGCAGTTCACTATTGGTCGCACTTGACTTTAATCTTATTGAAATAGACGTTTCTGTTTCAGAAACATATTTTCCAATTACTTCTAACTGAAGTGCTGCTTGAGATCGATGTATTAAGTCTGCAGTTAGTAAAAATTTGCTGAACCATTGGAAGTTCATGAATTTGAAGAGGTGCTCTTGGAGTGTATTTCCAGCTTGGTACTTTGTTGCCTGTGAAAACAGTTAGTTGAGGATAAATGTAAAGGTTAGTTGTATTTGATTGCTACATATTTGTAGATATAAATTTCAAGTTATTTGTATTAATTTGCTCTTACAGATAGCCAATTGTACAGAGTTGATGAGCCAAAGTCGAGCTGCTGCCAGGAAATTTTTCAAATACGCTCATTATTCTGCATCTGTAAGGGTGATTGGTAAGTTATACAAACTTTATGCTTTGGTAGAAAGTATATATGACCTTGTAGTCTACATGCAGACCCGATTGGGTTTGGAAGAGAGGTCTTACACGCTGATCATTTTATCTCTTGCTGCAGGTTTAGATTCTTTTGTCCATTCATTTTCTCAAACTGCCATCCCAGTTTCAAAGTTTTAAAGCTGATTTGATTTTGATGGACTTTGTTATGGATGATTGAATGCAATTTTATGTGTCGTAAAAAAGTAAAATCTTGAATGGTCTGCCTCATTGTAAACGACTTTGTGACATATTTGCTCATGCATCTTTTCTGGAATTTTCGATGAATATTTTCTGAAGTTTTACTAACAAAAGTGTTGACCAGGTCTTACTTGAAAAGACTTTGACTTAAGTTTCGTCTCTAGAAAGTTTTCTCATGTTGATTCAGCCTTTTCTCTTTCACAGCGAATTTCATTTTTCTGATCTGTGAATGCGTCTTGGAATGCACCAGAAACCCAGCAAAATCTAAGCGACATGAACCCGAAGCTATAAATGAAGGCGAGGCTAGGCAAAACACAAGCAGAGACGAAGGCTTCAGTGAAGATGAGGAACCTCCAAATAGGGAGTCTGGTGACGAAGAAAAACATTGGGAAATCGATTTCAGTGATGAAAAATTAATGGCAGCAATGCTTGACGCTTTGTATAGAAACAATCAGTTGGTAAATAGTAATATTTATGGAAGAATAGAAAGGCAGACATTCCTCAACCTCGTTCCCAGGGTGTTCTGACGTCATACGCTGGTCACGAAGCCGAAAGAACACCCTGGTACACTTGGCATCAATCTTGCCAATATATGGCAAGATGCGCCCCATTATGGATTTGCAGTTTGCTAGGCAACGATAATCGACGAAAAATGGTCGTTGCTCTAGCGCTAATTCTGAAGTATATAAATTGAGAAATTAAAAACAAACACTTTGAGGACCCTATTTTAGCCCTTTTTAAGGTATTTAATCATTAATCCGGGGTTAGCAAGTGCATTTAGTAGGAAAACGAGCACGATCCATTTGGGTGGAAAAAGGGCCTAAGTTGAAATTTTCGAGAATTTCCCCCACAGCTTTGAAAATAGAATGGCTCGTTATTCGGCGAATTTTAGAGATAAATTGGAGATTAAAAGTGTTTTAGTGAAAGAATACAGTTTTCCGTTGATTTTTGACATGCCGCGGCCGTTTACTCCTCGCAAAACGGAGTTACGGTGTAAAATGGGGTAGGCCGAAATTATTCCCCATTTTTGGGGGGCGCGCGCTCCGCTTCTGGGGGCAATATTGAACCCCAAATTACGTTATTAGACTTGCAGACGAATGGTCTCTTGAAAACTTTTTTCTGTTTTGAAATCGGGCTTGTAACCATGGAGCATCGACTCCAAACGTAACCTCAGGTCGGAAAATCGCAACATTTATTTTTCAACCCCCTGTTATGACGTCATAATGAGCCCAACATTTCCTGAAACTCCGAAATTCGGATGCGCCGTGGTCCATTACCCCTCTTAAACTCCTCACTTGCCCCATACACCCCATTGATTTTGTGAAATTACCGATTCAATAAAGGCCATTTTTGAATGGGAGCAAGTTATAATCTGATTTTACTATTGTTTTCGAATAGCCAATCAAATTGCCGAACGGCCTCTTGTATCCCAGAGTAGAGGTAGAGCAACGAACTCACTCTGGGGACGAGATTGGACACAGAACTCCTTCAAGGATTTGAGGTAATTTACTGTTGAAAATGTAAGTAATTAGCATTCATGTGTTGCATGTATTAGAGTAATTAGCATTCATGTGTTGCATGTATTAGAGTAATTAGCATTCATGTGTTGCATGTATTAGCTCAGCCACTCGTCATTACTTGAAAGTGCTCAGTGGTGCTGTTCCAGAACTCCTTCAAGGATTTGAGGTAATTTACTGTTGAAAATGTAAGTAATTAGCATTCATGTGTTGCATGTATTAGAGTAATTAGCATTCATGTGTTGCATGTATTAGAGTAATTAGCATTCATGTGTTGCATGTATTTGCTCAGCCACTCGTCATTACTTGAAAGTGCTCAGTGGTGCTGTTCCAGAACTTCTTCAAGGATTTGAGGTAATTTGCTGTTGAAAATGTAAGTAATTAGCATTCATGTGTTGCATGTATTTGCTCAGCCACTCGTCATTACTTGAAAGTGCTCAGTGGTGCTGTTCCAGAACTCCTTCAAGGATTTGAGGTAATTTACTGTTGAAAATGTAAGTAATTAGCATTCATGTGTTGCATGTATTAGAGTAATTAGCATTCATGTGTTGCATGTATTAGAGTAATTAGCATTCATGTGTTGCATGTATTAGAGTAATTAGCATTCATGTGTTGCATGTATTTGCTCAGCCACTCGTCATTACTTGAAAGTCTTAATGTCAAAACATGGAGATTGCGCTGAGTAATGAAACGATTGGCTAACTGTTTGCTGGTTGCAGACGAAAACATTTAACTTCTGTTACTCAACGCATTTACGTTTCAGTACCATTTTTATAAAAATCAAAAAGCCTTACAGATCGCATGCTTCCTTAACAGGATCCTGAAGCAAAAGCAGCAGTTATTGTACTAGCAGCTAATTTACCACCAACATCAACGTCAATGATAAGGTGAGGAAAATCTTCAGCTACCCTTGAATCTTCTCGAATTAGCAAAAGAACACTTCTGTGACATGTCCGTCATGAAGATATGGTATAAAGGGGAATGTTGGCTTTGGTATTTTAAGGACACTGTTAGGGAATTTTCTAGGGGGGGGGAGTGGGCCAATTGCTGTCAAGGCAACAGAAGCGATTCGTTTGTATCAGTTTTTCACAAAGAAATAATGAAATTATAGATCTTGAAAGGGGCCAAGAAATAGCTACGGGAGGCCTTGGATATTGTTGTACAAAAAGGCTTGAATTTTGCGCTGCAAGAGGTATGCAAAGGCTCTCTCCCTTTTCTTCCAGTTGAAACCAAGCTAAGCTGACAGCACATTTTAGGACAAACCAAATTACTCGACCCGGTTTCTTTCTATCAAGCTATTTTTCTTTCAGTGAATCATGCTTAGACACCCTGCACAAGCTTCCTGCAGAAACAGCCTCGAATGAATTTGGGCCTCTTGTTCAATACTTATGTTCCTCAGGATTCGTTGTCGATGTTTTGGACCATTTTCATCAGTGCATTTCTAAAGGACTTAATCAATATGGCAGCACGCAGAAAAAGGTTTGTATTCCAAATTTATTTTTGAAATCCCTTGGTTGTGATGATTGTGCTTCAAAGGGTGTGGTTGTTATCCTGTTTCAAAGTGATTTGCGCTTAATATTTTCCTTGTAGTGTTTAAGGGTTTTTCTGAGCTCCTTATAATAACTTGGACAGTCATTTCTGAATGTGTGCAAAATTTGATGAAGCCTACCTTACCTTACAATCACAGTGCCAGGTTTATAGTGTTTCTTTAAACTTTCTTTGTTAGATTAAGAGATATATACTTCGTAACAACAAGGGTGTTAGGACACGGACATCTTAATTACGTATTTATTTACTTTGTTTTGATCTTCGTCTTGTTTTCTTGTCTTGTTTTCTTCTCTGTTCTGTTTCCTCTTGCTGATGTAAATGCCTCGTGTTATTTGAATATATCTTCCTTGTATTAATGTGTCTTATCGCGCCTTCGCAGAAGAAAGGTTTCAAACCGCAATGCCATATTAAGTATTTGATATTGCATTGCGGTTTGAAACCTTTCTTCTGCGAAGGCGCGCTAAGACACAGGAGTACAAGGAAGATATATTCAAATAACACGAGGCATTTACATTTACATCAGTTCAAGAGGAAACAGAACAGAGAAGAAAACAAGACAAGAAAACAAGACGAAGATCAAAACAAGGTAAATAAATACGTAATTAAAATATCTGTGTCCTAACACCCCTGGTAACAATGGAACAACTCGTTGAAATGTCCTTAATTTATTGCTCCGACTGGTTCAACGATTTCTGCAATCAATAAGCGATTTATCATCTTTGCTTCCTGAAGAAGCTAGCGCAGTTGTCAGTTGCTTTCGCTGAAGGGGGTAATGCTTCGTGAAATGAAGTCGTAACCATGAAGCTTCAGACATTTGATGAATTTTCCATGATGTTTTTTCTAGAACTCAAGAAAAAAGGATAAAGGTG
Source organism: Aurelia coerulea (assembly GCA_039566865.1). Taxonomy (NCBI): domain Eukaryota; kingdom Metazoa; phylum Cnidaria; class Scyphozoa; order Semaeostomeae; family Ulmaridae; genus Aurelia; species Aurelia coerulea. The sequence continues at coordinate 660,886 of CM076944.1, read as the reverse complement.
CACAGAAAGACAATAGATCACATAAATTGGCTGTCGACATGCTATCGTGGATGCTGGTAAGTTGGAGGAAAAATTGATAATGCATTGATATAATCATCTCGATCTTTTGAACATTTTTCAGCCTTAACTTTTAAGTACGGAGAACCCATCTCTCTCTTCTACAGGTATCTGTTATTCCAAAAAAAACAATTGAAGTAATGTAAATTGTCTTTTGATTAAATACAATTTTGCACGGTATCAATTTAATTGTTTGTTTTTATTGAGCTTATCGTACAACACGCATACAAGAAGATTGTTAGTGCATTATCAGTTAACTCGATTGAAGTTCTTTGTCACATTTGGTGCATCTTCTTCCATTTCAATAACATTTGAATATTCCTGTAACAGGTACAGCCAACAACACGTGATGCTATTTTGGAACATACAGAAAGATGTGGAAAACTATGCGATATACTCAAATCATCGATGGTAAGTAGAATGAAGCTTATGTCTCGTTCAATTCCTACCCTGACCATTCCCCCGGGCAGCCCGGGGGTCAACAAACTCTTCCTGCACGAATGCCCGAGGGCCGGGCAAATTTTTTGTGGCGAATGCCCGGGGGCCGGGCACTGAGAAAATGCCATATTCTTAGTTACTGTATAAGAAAAGGCTCCTGTTTTGTCAACCGCCACTCAAATGCCGGGACAAGTTTTACGGTCAAATGCCCGGTGGCGAGGAATATTTTTTTGAGCAAATGTCCGGGTGTGTCCTGGGGCGATGGTCAGGGTAGGAATTTAACAAGATATTAGAACCATATACTTTTTGAAGCTTGTCAGGGAAGCTTTTCTCCCTTCCTGAACGTTTGTTGTTAGTTAGTCTGTCTCCATTTTGCACCCTTTCGTGTGTTGGTGTCTCTAAGACTTATCAATTTACTATTTATGATGTTAGTGTTTCATATCACTTTTCAGAACTCTCTCGAGAAGTTGGTTGAGACATCAAAAACACAGCAATCGTCTGACGATATTGCAAGAGAGACAGGAGACTTTTTCGCACATTGTTTGAGTTTAAATTGTAGACTGAGAATACATATGCAAGGAAAGGTGAGAGAAATTTTCATACTCTTAATTCAAATTATCACTCGAACCATTCGTATTTTAGGACTTCTTTAATTTGAGCAAGGATTGAAGTACTTCTGGATAGAATTTTTACTATACAGGCTAAACTGAACAATCACGTTTAACATTATTTAGAACAGAGGTGCAAAAAGTATCGGAACCTGAGAACGTAGTTCCTAGAAATATTTGTATGTGTGGAATATTCACAAAAAGTTTCAAAGACAAAATGGAAAGATAAAGTTGGTACTAAATTGTTAAAATTTGAAATTACAATCGAATGAAGAAGTTATTTTGCAGAAGAACTTCTGTCATGTGCCATGCGATGCTCTTTTTATGAGTATATTGAATGGTTTGCCGATCAAATTTCACTGAAAGATTCACAGAAAAACAATAATTTCTAACCTCTCAAGTTTCAATAGATTGTGACCAATTTCCGATATCGATAGCAAAACCAAAACTTGTGATTATGCTTATGATGGTTAATCATTAAGCTACTGAGCACCGTTCAAAATTTGGCAGAAACTTTTGAGCTATAAACCTTTGGTACCCAGAAAGGAAAGAACTTGTTCCACCTCTGATTTAGTATATGTATCTTTCTCACAACGTCTGAGCCATCTTTTGTTTGTTGATGAAAATGCAGAGCTTTAAATGTAATTTCGTCTGTAAACAGTTCCCGATACCTCACTTGATCAATTTATTAAAATTTACTTTCTCGAACTAAAGAGCACATAATCTTAAACTTCTTTTTTACAGAAACATTTGATCTTGTGTGCTTTTATTTCAGCGAGAAGGCATATTTGACGAAGGAGTTAACATTATCGAAGAGGTTGAAGGTATCTTTGCTTGGATGGATCGCATTTTACTCCCAGAAATCGACAATTATTGGTAAGATACTTCAATTTCTTAATCGTTTGTCCATGATGCACAAGGCCTAACTCAAATAAGAATCTTGTTGCAATAGACAGATCAATTTGAGATTTGACGTATGTTTGCTATTTATTTTTCATTTACACTTAGCAATTTTGAAATGACTTGATTTACAAAGAAATTACTAATTTACTCAATGAAATCAAAGAAATCTTTTTAAACTGAGTAATATTATTATTACATGACCTTTTTTGCTATCAAAAGTTTTTAATTTTTTTGGTTTGAAACAAAGTGTTCCCAAGGCTCATTGCCATTACTAATGTCTTTTGTTGCAAAATGAAGCAAAATTCCTCTGTCAAAACCAGAAAATGCGACAGCTTTAGGAAGATGTTCCTTCTTTATCATCTCATTGTGGAAAAAGAGCTTCACAAGCATACTTTTTGAAGGAAAATGCTTGACTTTCTGACAGACAACCTTCATACCTTTTCCATCTAATGAGTTTCCTTTTTATTTACTTTACAGTGGTACAAGTCTAGATTCAGCTGCATCAAACCTCGTAGAAGGCACCAAGTCAAAAAAGCGAACAAAAGATAGCTCTGATGCATCAAATATAAACTTTGGAGCTTATATTCTCAGATTATTGAAGGTAAAACTTTCAGTTATTGTTCAGGTTTATTTAGCAAAAACTAAGCGCATGTCCTGCAATGATATCCAATCAAGACAATAATCCACGGTTATACCAAACTTGGATATTCGTGCAATTTTATATGTAATTTCTTGGGAGCGATAGGAATTTCCAAAGTTCCAGTTGCTGAAAATGATGTTTTGCCTATTGATCGCTGACTGGACGTGTTAAATTGAGAGGTACGATTTAATGGAATAAGTACTTGATGTTGTCTTGAGAGAATGCTTCAGATGAAATGGAAGGAGTTGCAAAAGAAAATTTACATCTTAGGGGACATTAGCAGTTTCTGCTTTCTTTACAAAACTTCTACTAGTTATAAATGGAGTTAGATAAAAACTGATCAATTCCTTTCCACAGGATCAGCTCATAGTATCATCTGAAATAATTCTTCTTGGAATGGGTTCACCACAGTTTTATGACAATGTCGCTGACTTCATTCATCTTCTGTCTACTCATGGTAAGAAAATAAAACAGAGGCTGCCTCAGTATTTACCTTGTCATGTTATTTATTACTCAAGTACTGTTTCTCACAGCGAAGTCACATTGAAGTGCAACAGAAACCCGTTAGAACATTTCTCATGGCCACGTGGGTAGACATAGTTATTGCTCCCCGTGGTCTTGTCCTAGTAGTAGAGTAGAGTAGTTTATAACTATAGTAATTGAATAAATATGTTTTGTAAATTTTTCTCAGAATGTATAAACAAATATTTCTCATAAGCGCAAATGTCAGGACGTTAACCGTATGACTGTTGTTAACGTCTTAGATAATATTTTTAGGCTCCTTGAAGCAAGGAAAACCTCCTGGAAAACTTCTGCAGCATTTGTTGCATGGATATCAAGCCTCTGCTGATTTTGCTAAACCACGATTTTGTTATCATGGACATTTTCTCCTTTCTGTGATGTTATCTCACAATACTGCTGTATGCTGTACTATCTAATACTGCAGTACAGCATCTGAATGCGCTGGAATATTTACTCATAAAAAGAACTGGAAGACTAATCTTTGTAAAAGTATCTCACAGTTTATTTTGCAAAGGAAACGTCTACTTTTTTGGCAATATTATTAATTATGTTGTTCTTTTTTATCCTAGTGCCTGCCATCTATATACTTCCAGAGATGATGCGCATTGCGTTTGACTTGACTCAAGTCAGGATATTAAATCGAGAGCAAGGTGATTATTTGCCTTTTAACTATTTCAGGATTAAATTTTTTTAGATGTTCACTTGATGGAATATTTTTAAATCATCACCATATTTATTATTGAACCATAACAGACCGTTTAGCTATTTTACAAAAGAACCTGGATCGAGCATCATTTTTATACGTTTTGATACGCGAGATTCGATCGAGTGGCGTTAGAGTTTCTATCACCATTGTGCACATTCGAAAATTCTATAAAATGTAGCGAAATATCGTTCGATTCTATTCGTTTTCAGAATAGCTAAGGTCTATTGTTAGGCTAATATTCAATCAAATGGGTAAATATTTAACAGCAAGATATACGAAACATAAAACATAACAGATGATTGAGTGTGTGCACTTTTATATTCTCTTTATATTCTCCTCGTTAAAGTTTTCCATGCATCGTCAATTCTTGATCATAACCCTGATATTTTCATCAATGTCATCGATGATACATTTTCTTCTTCAGATACAATCGGAGCTTTTCCAGTCCTCAATATTGTAAAAGCTTGTTTAAAATTAATCAAATTAATCTATCAACGTTTTCCTTGATGATACATCATCAATTCTTGTATCATAACCCTGATATTTTCATCAATGTCATCGATGATACATTTTCTTCTTCAGATACAATCGGAGCTTTTCCAGTCCTCAATATTGTAAAAGCTTGTTTAAAATTAATCAAATTAATCTATCAACGTTTTCCTTGCATCATCAATTCTTGATCATAACCCTGATATTTTCATCAATGTCATCGATGATACATTTTCTTCTTCAGATACAATCGGAGCTTTTCCAGTCCTCAATATTGTAAAAGCTTGTTTCAAATTAATCAAACTGGCAGATGACAACAACTCTGAACATGATTCGACACAGGTAGTGTAATTTTTTAGTTTTTTGCAGATAGGGATCAAATCTTACACATCTTTAAAAGGTGGGTGTAAAACTTTCTTTGAATTGAATTGTTTGAAAAGAACTTATGGTACTTTCTTGTAAATCTGCCATGGAATTGTGTTTGCATCTTAATTATTTTCAAAATGGCAATGTTTTTAGTTGTTTTGAAAGAATTCATGGAAAATTTTGAAATAATTAAAATCATCGTAACTCCTAAACAAATGAAGGAAAAACGATACAATCTTTTAAGGAAGTCTACAATATGATGCCAAGCAAAAATCTGTCGCTCTTCTGGTTTCAGATTTAGACATTTGATGACGTCACACCTTCAAGTAAATAAATGCCACCATTTTGAAACAAGCTAAGATATCGAAAGATTGCTACAGCAGCTTTACGGTTAAGTACACTAAAAAATGGCGACAACAAAGGAAAACCAAGAGACGGCACGTGCAAGGAATGCTGGATGAAACAGACCCTTTAAGCAGCAAAGAACAAAACAGTGCAGATCCTAGTTGTTTGATTTTTTAATCTTTATCAAACAGGCCTTTTTCAAATTAATTGAAAACAATGTTGTTGTGCGTTTTGTACGTTGTTTGTATCAATAAACAGTAATTTCTTTGAAAATACGACCATGGACCATGACTACAAACAGTTACGACGTTTCGAGTTTAACTCTTTATCAGGTATCAGACTGAATCTAAAACTAAATGATACCTGACGAAGAGCTAAGTTCGAAACTATTTCTATGTTCGAAACGATGTAACTATTCTTAGGCTTCATATAAGTTGTATTTTTAAAGAAATTACTGTTAATTTCTTAAATTAGTTCGCATATATCTAATATTTTTCAGGTTTTGTCAGCAATCAAACGGCATTTCACGGAGATTGTCAAAAGTCGTTATTACTCTCAAGCAGCTGCAGCTCCTTCAGATGTCTCCATCATGAATACAATTTTATCGATTATTGTTGATGATGTCGCGAACTTTCTTGAAGAGGTAAGCGCTTGATTTACATATGTCATCATCTCATATCCATCCCCCTCCCCCACTGCACCCGGATGAAGATTTTTGAAAATATTAAAATAATATGATAATAGCAAGAACAATCTTTCATATTTATACAGGTTAATTTGTTTATTCAGTAAAATTACTGTTATCAATCAAAGACCTGTATAACATACCATAAACACACCGTAGAAGCTCTATTAAAAGCTCTGTTAAGCCCCCGGAGGATTTATTTAAAATCAGAGACTCCAAAAGGGGGATTAAAAGAGAGGGTTCTTATTACAATTTGGGGGCTTATTCACATGGTCAAATCACAAGGATATTTAAAGTCTAAAGCAGGGAAATCGCTGACATTTCGAATGATACTAATTTTGTTAGGAGGGTCTTTAATTAAGAGTGTGCAAATAAAGCATGACAATTGGTAGCATTACCTTTTCTTCGTGTCTCTTATCGCGTATCAGACCATATGCAGAGAAAATCCATTTCATTTTCGTTGGAAGATCATATTTACACCTTTCGTTTTGAACTTATTTTATCTTTACTCATTTTCGTTACAACTGGCAAAATGAATTCTTAAATTTGGATAATTGAATGTATAGTGCAAATTAGAAAAGGAAAGGAAAAGTAAAATTAGAACTCCTCAGATGACAATCAGTAAATTGAGTGCATTAGCTATATAATTGTGATTTAAATATCGAATGAGATTTGGCTTCAGTGAAGAAAGCAAATCGATAATGTTTTTATTTCATATTAGTTAAATGGAAATTTTGATCATCACAAACTGATTACTGATATCTTTCCAGGACGAAGGCATTGCAAGATTCGAGAGTATTAATGATATGCCTGCAATCTCTTCATTCATTTTCAATGTTCTTACCAAATCAAAACAACTTCAAAGGTTAGTATACTTGGTGCTTCATAGTCTTGCTTTTTTTCGTCAGTGATTCTTCTTTTTTCGTCAGTGATTTTTCTTTTTTCGTCAGTGATTCTTCGTTATATAGGAAATGCGAAGGAATATTTCGCATTTACCAACATTTACCAACTAAGAATCACTGACGAAAAAAGAAATAGACTTGGAGCAAGTCTAGGTGTTTCAAGATCAATCCAAAAACAAGTTTCAAAAAGTCAAGTCGATAGTTAACTTGGGCATACCTTGTTTGTTGATATGGGTGCTTTTTGTGTTGAAATATTGACGATGAAGGTTCAAATTTGCCTCTACATCTAAAAGTCAACAATAGACTTTGTAAAGCTTGAAACAAGGCGAGCAAAATAGAAAGCTGCACAATGGACGAGCTCTAACAAACATAACAAACGCGACACAGTAATTCATTCATACAACAGTTCTTTTGTGTAATAAAAGTTTTGCTGTTGAAAGATGACTGAAGTTCACTGAGAGTTGATTGATGTGATATCCCTTGATTGATATCCCTTGATTATGTTGATAATAAATGATGATGATTACCGTATCTATTATGATTATTAAGCCCCCCTCTCTATTAAGCCCCCCCCACTTATATCAAATTCCAGAGGTTACCAAAGATTCTCCATTTATTGAGCTAAATAAGTTTGCAGGTTAATTTTGATGCGCTTTGAGATAAAACTTTGTCGAATTCATGTATTTAACTCGTAAAATTGTATATTTAAACTGCAAAATGTGGTGTAAAAGAACCAAAAAGTGTCCAAAATTAAATAAGCCCCCCCCCGGGGGCTTAATAGAGCTTTTACGGTATGTTGATATTCGTTGATTGATGATTGATATCTCTTGATTATGCTGATGAAGATGTTTCGTCGTTGATTGATGCTTGATATTTGTTTTTCATCCTTAGGTCGCTTTTTGAAGAGATTTTCTATCACGTTGAAGGCGAAACTTTGTCAGATAAATGGAAGTTATCTGCAATGACATTTATTATTGATGTTATCATGAGATCAGGTAGATCATTTTATGTATGATTTTATTTCATTTTCCAAATTTAAGACAAAGAAAGCTTCCTCTGTGGAAATCTACTGTATTTTAAAGAAAGGATAAGTCACACTCTGAAGAGAGCATAAATTCGAAAGGCCTTAGTGTGCAGATTTAAAGTCTTGTTTCTTTGTCTCTATCTTCTTAAAAATTTTTAGTATTCACCTACCAAATATAATTTAAAGAAATACATGCACACTACTGTAGTGCACGTTTGATATTGAAATTACAGTCCAATTTGTCCTTCATTTTGCTGACAATTCCTTCTTAGTTTCTGGTATTAAAACATTGTGATTCTTATTGTTATTAAGTGACTTATACCCCATTCACAGTTGCAACTTAAACCAATAAGCTAAACCAGGTTATCGAATGGGCCTTCTAATTGGTCAATCTAGCAAATCGAATGCATTTGATTGGTTAAAGCTTGTTTAACTGTGTCAGTGTGAATGCGGTATTAAAGTCCGTCTCAAATTGGATATCACCTGAGATTTGCGAGAACGCAAAATTCCTTTGCAAAACACTTATATTGTTGTTATTGGCGGGCATTTGCTGGTGACATCTAATTGGAGATAGACTATAGATTAGCTGCTGATATTGACAAGTATTTCATTTCTGATCTACCAGCTACAAATCTTCCTAAAGTATAACAAGTATGATGTTATGTGTTGAGTTATTGTTTGGTCTTGACTGCAAGGTTCATGTTTTTCTAGCTATAAGCTCTTAAAAATCTAAAACTCTCTGTAGAATGGAACCTGAAACCTGAAAAGCGTAAATACCAAAATGTAGTTTTCAGGTATAACTGGGCATGACTATCGACTGGAGAGGGTTTTGCAAGCCATCTGTAGAAACTCTATTCTAGACGCTCAACCTTCAGACCACCATAAGAAAGGAAACTGCGCATGTTTATTGTTTCCTAGGGGCAAACTATTCTTGCATGTGAGGCAAAGTATTTTAAGAACTGGGGTAGTGATCTTGATGATTAGTGATATTCTCTCCCTGATTTTATAGCAAACGTATAAGTACCGGGTGTCCCAAAAAAAAGTACTCCGGTTTAAAAAATCACCAAAAATCAATTATCAAACCTTTGATAAAATTTTCTTTTTCACTTGTTTTGTCAAGGACCCAAAAATATTTCTAGATTGTAAAAGTTTTGCTTTTGATACAACAAGGTAGAAAAATTCCAGGTTGAAAAACCTTATTTTGAGCTATAGTTTTTAAGCAAAATATTCAATCGTGCCTAAGAGTCAAAATTTTCAGATTTTATAACATCATTTAAGTCTCTAAGGATATTGTGCATTTCTTTCTTTCATTCATGACCAAATTAGAAGCTTTCCATGCACAAAAATTTGATCTGGCAATCACCAGTGATTTTTTGCAGTATGATTCAAAACCAGGTAACTCCAAAAAGAGCTAAATTTGCTAATTTTTAAACCAATTACAAAATTTGCTATATCTGGGAAAATTATTTGGTCCTTGATCTACTTGACAAAAAAAGAAAATTTAAGATCGGTTGTGTAAGCAAATTTTGGTGATTTTTCAAACGGGAGTACTTTTTTTGGAACACCCGGTAGCATTATTGACATTCAGTGTTTTTTATTTTCAGGAGGCGGGAACGACAGAAATGAACTTCTGCTGAAATCAATCCTTGAATTACAGAAGAGAATGAAGGAATTTCAATCTGCTGATAATAATGCCAATCTGACTACCTCTATCGAGTAAGTTGAGTTTACTAATTCATTGAATGAGTGAATTGACGATGGTATGGATAAGTCAAGGATTTTAAATGTAATTTAACATGAGAGGGGAATGCTTAGTCAGAGAATGGTCACATTGATTTATAAAGAGAAAGATGCTTTAGAATGTTAAATTTGCAGACAGTTACAATGATGACGGTTATCTGGAAAATTTGCATTTTTTTATTTCACTGATACTCTTCCATAGTATAATACTTGTTTTTGAGAAGTTAGTTCTGCGATGACAGAAAAGTGAGAAAATTAGTTCTAGGATGGCTAAAAGTCTTTCAGGAGAGTTCACGAATCCAATTAGCAACCTCCTCATTTAATGTGCCCCCTCTTCAAATACCGAGCTACCTCAGATATTTAGGATTACAAGATGGAGATTTTCTGCAAAATTAAGAAACATTTAGCAATATGGGCTTGGTCATGCCCCTCATAAAATATTTGCTGAGAGTTTTTCGGAACGGTGCACATTAAAGCTGCAAAACGTTATTCAAATTGAGTTAAAACAGCTTCTGAGTCCTGTCGAGATCAAGTGCGTAGCTAATAGCATTCCATTTTCTTGCAGAACTCTGCCAGCTGCAACGATAACGCTGTTATCAGAAATGACGAAGAAAACAGTCGAAAATGATCAGAGCGAATAAATTATTAAACTTTGTTTGCCGAACATTGTTCTAATTCAGAGTTGTACAGAGAAACTCCTGTCACGAAAGACAGCCAACTTACAAAAACTGCCGTTAGAATTCTAACAGTTCGATTGTCGTAGGGTTGCATTCAAGAATTTTAGATGCCGGGGGTGCGTGCGACTCAGTTTTTGCAGTTGCTGAAACCTCTGCATAAAAATATAAGGAACGTCATCAGATCGTGGTCAGATGTTTTGAAGTTGTTTAGTTTTCATCTCATATTATAGCGTTGATCTAGGTAGCTTGATTTCCATTGAAATCTTGTAGGACCCCATCAGTTGCAAGATAAACAATCGAATAGAAATAAGGCAACAAACAAACAATACTCTTTTACAATATCAAGCTGACAACATTTTGAATGCTACCTTTACCAATTGGACAGATTTTTCATGATTTTTGTAGATATCGAACTGATAGTTTGTACTGTATATTTAACTCAGTAATCGAATGCTACACAAGTGTGCTACGAATTGAAAAGAACTAACTTTTTGGTGAAATTTGAATTGGTGTCGTTTTCATCTATTTTGGATTCTCTATTTTTGATGTGACCAGTGTCAGATGTAATATACACGTTTTTTTATATAAGAAACTGGTTTATAAGAAACTAGTACTAGGGTGGCGAAAAATTTAAGAAACTCTAGTACTTTGCTTCAGAATTGCTAAGAAACTTTTAAAACCAAGTACAAGGAAATCATGGGGAAATTGTCACTAAGCTTTAATTTTTTTACAAACATTCCTGATAAATTTATGTTTTGAGTCAACTAAACTCTCCTTCTTGCTAAAAATTGTGCTGTCTGTCAAGAAACGAATTCGTGGCAGTGGTAGAAACTACATGCATCCAAAGAGTAAGAAACAAATTAAGAAACTTTTAGTTCTAAAAAGATGAAATTTTTACGCGAAATTAAGAAACTTTTAGTACTATGGGCTTATCCAAGTTTCTTATAAAAGAAAAAACGTGTAGTCCGTTGCTTTAGTTGATTTTCTAGGGTTTTAACACCAAAACGTTTAAACAATCGAACCGACGTTTAAAGAACCATTGTCATGTCACCCAGGGTCCTTTGCAGGCACACTGAAATTTCGGACTGTTTGGAAACCAAATGTGGCCTAAGCGGAAACCATTAATCCACATTGCAGTAATTGAGGAAAGAAAATTTTGACTTTAGTTGACTCTTCTGTCCATTCAATTCAATTCAATCTCTGCACTGTGTGTGATAATGATTTATGAAAACAAATTGATGTTAAAACTAACTACGAACGTTTTCATACGCCCCAGAGAAGCATAGCTTATCGAGTCTAGGGCGCTTACAATAATAGCAAGAATATGGATCTATAGTCTCCGTTTGGACGAAATTTTACTTTCGGACCGTCTGGGCTTTGATAAAATTTGCAGCCCCAGCACTTTTTATTATTTGTAATAAGCGAAGCAAATGACTACCCATGATCGTCCACTGATTTCTCGTTATAAAACAAAAGAAATAGCACAGTATTTTCAACTTCAATTGAAAAATAAAGTTGATAGAAAAACTGATATTTCTGCAAAGGTAATTGCAGCATGATGGGTGAGTAAAAAGTTGAAATGTTTGGCAGGCTGTGCAATAAAAAGTACGTGGCAGGTATTCAGAACTAAAATGTTTATCAATCAATCATAGGCTAACTTAGATGTTAAAATTTCATTTGGTAGAGTCATTTATGTTTTAGATCAAGAAATTAGATAAAATGCTGGCAAAATAGCAAGGGGAGTTTGTATGGTAACGAGGATTCCATGTTCGATTCTGGTCCATGATTTACTTGCCATCACAGACGATTGTGTTGAATTTATTTGCCAAACAAGAATTTCACATCACAATCAGCCTTTAGCCGACAAATTACTATGCTACTTTTGAATATCTGCCGCATACTTTTTATTCCACAGCCATCCAAACTTTTCAACTTTTTTTCGCTCATCCGGTTCTATTTAGTTGTTCTTTATTTTGACTTGTTTGCTGGCTCTGGTGACCACGGAACTGGTTTCTTTCGTTTTCTCTTGGACATGGAGAAAAGTTGCTTGCATTTTTCCAGGAGATTCTTGAATACCCACCCACAAGAATCACGAAGGAAGCATTCCTGTGACGTAAATTCTCATTTCAATGCTTTGAAGACGTTCATTGTGAACTTTCAACCCCCGGTGTTCATGCGCAGCCTCATTTTCGCAGCGTCAGGAAGAAGACGATCTGGCAACCATTACTGCTGGTGTTTTTGAGAAAGGATTTTCATGTTAAATGTTGAATGAAGATTCACCAATTCGATGAAGAAATATATTTATGAAGTTTGATTGTTTGGTTTAAAGTGAAAGACAGGCTAAGTATGTGGAAAATGACATTTCTCAACTCATCAAAGTTGATGCACTCCACACTGCAATATTTTGGCCTAAAAATTAAAATGAAGCATCGTTCTTTACAGGTCGGTTCCTGAACTAACCTGCTGAAGTTTCTGCCCTCTGAAAATGCCTGCTCTTCGAAAGTCACCAGAAGGTGCGATGTGGTCTGCTAGTTTAGATAAGGGCTTTGATGAAAGACATTTCTCTGCATCCTAAAAATGTGTCTAAAAATAAGCCTAGAGTAGTTTCGGGTATTATGGAACACTTAACGGAAAAAGATTAATTGTCAGCATATTTCATGACACATTTGGCCATGCTTGGTATTAGCAATTAGGCCTAAGCATACTCTAATGTTTCATCAGAATGTTCTGATTCTGAAACGTTAGTTGTTAATAAACAAGACAAAAAACCGAACCCAGGTTGAGTTGGGCATTATGGAACACTGTTGGGTATTTTGGAACTAAGCTATTTCTATTGTTTGTATACTGGTTGATGTTTGAGATATCTCAAGAAAATGGCAGCCAGAAATCACTCTTGTCTGATGTCCTTCATTATCAGCGATACGGAGAGTACACAAAATGCTACAGCAGCCTAACATCAATCAAAATATGACAGAAGAGGTATGAAGACTTGCATCAAGTGAAATTAACAAGTTTCTTTCTCATCCCCAGGCCCCTAAGCTTCATTTACTGAATAATGTTCCAAAATACCCGACGTCCCATAATACCCGAAACCACTCTACCCCCTCCCCGAAAATGGCCCATTGAAAATTGGTATGGCAGCTGTAGAGAACAGTTTTGACTGGCTGCACGATGGTGGTACCCCTGGAAACTGGGGGCATGATTACCATCACACCTTTTGTTCTAATTTTTCCAAATCTATACGCATATATAGAGAGATTATCTTGTTCTGAATCTGAATGTGAATCTTGTTCTGGGGAAATTAAAGTCATAATAGCACTGAAAAGGTCAATTCCTGACAATGAAAAGGGCCTTGTTCTTAAAATGTTCCCAGGGGTTGGCTCCCAGACATCCATTTTCAGTTGTCCTCTCAAGTCCTTTGTGGCTGAAACTTTCTCAGGAGACCTTCAGTAAAGCAGAATTTTGAAATGTATCATCCTCTTGCAAGTAATGTTCATCTTCCAAATGTCCGTGGGATGTTTTGTATGAAAGAATGAATGTGTGTGCAACCCCTTAGAACCAGCATCAGTTTTAAATAGAGGGGACATTATCAATGCCTAAAAATTGCACACCCCCTTTCAAGAGTGTCTGCAAAATCTTTGAAGAAATCCCATCATACCTTTCAATAATTTCAATATGTTTTTGATCATCATAAAATCCTAAAAAGTCTCAGGAAAAAAGTGAACAAAATCCAAGAAATGCTGGTAAAAACTTCCAAAATGAAATGTTGATTACCTCCAAATAATTGTGGCTTCATTGTTCCCACTAGGTATCCAGAATCAACAAAATATTGATTGACAGATGTTTACTCAAAAAATGCAACAAGCAATTCACGAACATCCACTAATGAAAGTGGACCCTAACATTGTCTATCAACAGTATCAAGGAAGATGGACATGTGATGGGTGCAGGGCGTCCCCTGGCAATTCTCAGATGCCTTACCATTGCACTGTATGCAATTACGACTTATGTGACAATTGTTATCAGGGGCACAGACATCCACGACATGCTCATCCTCTCTATCCTATGAACATGGATAGGGTGTATCCTGAATTTGCGGGTGGTTGGAAATGTGATCATTGTGGAAGAAGTAAATCGCAGTTGCAACAAAACATTGGGTATCATTGTCCAATTGACCAATTTGATCTTTGTCATGATTGTTTTCATGGAAAACTACATCCAATTCATGTGCACAAATTGGTTCCTGCTGATTCAATTCTTATGTATGGGGATTCAACTGGAATGTGGAGATGTGATTCTTGCACTTTGAATGGAAATCAAATTGGAAGGTATTGTCAATTTAATTTGCCATGTTTTGCATAGCACCCTAATTTTTCCTGAATCTTAAAGATTTCAGCTCTGCTTAGGGTCCTGTGCAATTTTGTTGTATTCTTAAAAAAACAGGTACCCAATTAAAGTTCAGAATTTTGCCAACTGAAATCCTATGATACAGTAGAGAAAAATTCATGATTAATTCAATTTTGAATTTTAGCAATTTTCACACAAAAAAATGTGTTTTTGACTGATCTACAGTAGTATAATGAAATAGAGTGACTATTGTCAATACACAAATTCAGCTGATGTTGTTTATACCCATTTCAGGTTTCATGTCACATCACACTTTTCATGGTACAAAGCTCTTAACTTGTATGAAAAGAAAGTTTCTTCCAGAGGACAATCACGTGATTTAACGGGGGTGTGAAAAGCATCAGCAGAATTCGTCTGTAGGCCTTTATATTAGCAGTTCTATAAAAGAATGAATTGAGCGATATTTTTGTACATTTTGGTACACAAAGGTTCAATAGAGTTGTGTTAGAGCTTCAATCACTAAATTGTGCACATTCAACAATTCTTCAAAATGTATGAAAATATCATTCAATGCAGTTCTTTTTAGAGTAGCTAAAAGATCTGTTGGGAATATCCTTAGCAAATGATTCAATTCAATCATTCATCATAATAATCATCATCATTCAACATTCCTATTTTACTTTCAGTCGTTATCCATGGCATTGTTCTCAGTGTGAATTTGATGCTTGTGACAGCTGTATGAAAGAATATAATTTTCCATTTCATCACCACCCATTGACAATTACAGATACCAGAATATCATACAGTGATTTTAATGGTGTTTGGAGATGTGATGGTTGTGGCTGTGTTGGTAGACAAGAAGTGGCTGGAAAAGATAAATCATTTCATTGCCAAATTTGTAGGCATGACATTTGTTTTACATGTATACGCAGACTCACTGACTGGCCACGTAAGTTTTGCTTAGGAAGAAAATGTTTTATGCTGCAAGTGTAAGAGCAATGTTCTGAAGGATGATCTGGGCATCTTTTAATACACAAAGAAAATGGTCTGGAAAACTCCCCATGAGCCCCCACCACTCAATCATGCTCATTTTTCGCACCCCAGTGAGGCGCTCTTTTCAATCAATAACTGTTTTGAGAATATGAATATACTGTAGATTAAGAACAGGTTTGATGAAGACATACACTTAGCAGAATCACCACTTTTACAACACCCATTTGTATAAACTTTTTTATGAGATTTGTCATTCTCATAATACAGCTTGCAAGAATGTGAACTTGGTATAGATAATTACTTTGTTCAAAGAAATCTATTATTTGAAGGACAGCCAAGATGACAAAGACTGGCATGTGTTAAACGGTTTCTTTTGATTTCTTTGGGGCTATTTTTAAAGATGTCCTTTCAATAGATTCCCTACCAGTAAAAGTTTTTTAAAGATGCCCCAAGGGTTTTTTCTGTTTTACTTAATAGTTGACTTACTCTATGACCTTTGAAGTCGTTACTACTGTATCAAACTTCTTTGCTGATTTTCAAAAATTTTGTTGAACACGATCCAACAAGATGTTTGCATTTTGGTTCGTTGCCATTTCAAATTGGGTAATCTTATTGACACTTTATTGAGCTCTTCTGTAATGTTGAACTGAAATTCTTATTTTTACCCTTCGTAGTGACAACAATTGGCAGGCCCCCAGATATTCCACCGCCAGAACTTCCTCCTTATCCAGAGCCACATCCATTTCCAGGTATGTTTTTATTGTTTTCTGAAAATATTATTCTCAGACAAGATGGATGAAATGAGCACGATTTTCAACATTACTGCAATTTTGCAACACCAAGAGAGGCAAGAAAACATCATACATAAGATGCATTATATGCAAAAATTTGTTGATGGAAGAATTTTTTCACGGTAATCTTCCTCATCTAAAATTGAAATGACAGTACTATGTACAGAATTGAAGGAGAGTGAAATTCTTTTTTGATTTTAATCTTTCGTACCCTCAAGAGTTCTTATCAGAATTTCAAAACTCTTAACTGGTAATTAGGCTTGGTGTTTTGTCAGTTGAAAGCTGAATACTCAACGAAAATTGGTCCACTTGTTTATCATTTCTTCAGTCTCCTTGAGAAGCAACGTTCGAACAAAATCATGATAAATTTGCAATGGTATGACTTGTTTACTTAAATCGAGAAAGGAAGCACCATGACAACAACGTCAATCATCGAATCCCAAGATGCTCACTATGATGAATGAATGAAAAGATCTGTAAGTAGAAATGCCGCAACATGTCCAAAAATGACAACAAATATGGTAAAAGCCCTATTATAAGCCCCCTCTCTATTAATCCTCCCTCTCCAATAAGCCCCTCCCTTCTGAGCCAAAATTTTAGATAAGCCTCCCCACTCAAATCAGATGCCAGAGTACACCAAAGATTTTCCATTTATTTAGCAAAACAACTTGGCAGTTGCATGTTGGTTTTGATATGGTTTGAGATAAAACTGTGTCAAATTTCTGTATATATTATTCGTGAGGTGAAACTGTATGTTGATTCTGCAAAGTATGGGGTAAAAGAACTAAAAGATTTCATTCTATATCCTTGCCATTTGACCCTGTGAATAAGCCCCCTTCTCTTTTAATCCCCTTTTTGGAGTCTCTGATTTTGAATAAGCCCTCCGGGGGCTTAATAGGGCATTTAATAGATCTTCTACGGTATGTTTTCATATACTCTTTAAATTTACACATATTTGCTGTCATTTTATCATCGTGTAACATCCTTTCTATCTACAAAGTCTTACTTATCCGGTATTTATATATTATCCTTTTCCTGCGCAGGACTTATGCCAGAGGACGAGGAGGAGGAGCCCGATGAGACTTTACGTTGTGTTGTATGCATGGTACATCGTAAGAATGCTACAATCGTTCATGGAACAACAGGACATATTTGTTGTTGTATGCAATGTGCTTTGATTTTGAAGAGCAAAGGGGAGAAATGCCCTATCTGTAGAGCTCCTATTGACAATGTAATTCGCCATTACACTTCATAAATTGTATCCTGAGACACTGAATAGCAAGGTGTTCATTGTGTATATAGCAAGAATTTCTTGACACAGTAAGATGATTAATTTGCAATAATTCTGAAAATGGTAAAGCAGTGTAATCTTGTGAAAAGCTTGTCAAGCGTAGAGTCAAGAAAAATGTGACACAGTCACGTCCGTCGCTGGAGAAAGGTTGTTTATACATTGAATATTTGGGGAACATTTTACTCACTTTTACTGGTAGGTCCCTTTTCTCATTGACTCAAAGTTAGGAAGGCTCAAAGGACATGAGGTCTCTGGTGAAAGAAAGGTTTCAGAACGATTCTGGTCTATGGTCGAGCAACTTTACCAGGCAGCCAATCAAGCAAAAGCCACCATTCGATAAAAGCAGATTTCGTAGTCCCTCCCAAGTCTCCCCGTAAATCGTTTGTCAAAAGCACAGAGACTATGATGTTTTATTCATTACAACGGTAACTATCAGCTATGACTAATCATAATGAACAAATTCTTAGGGAAAACACGATATACTAACCTTTCGCTAAAAACATGTCTGTTGTTGAAATATTCTCATTTTGTATTTTCTCCTGAAAATCATTGGAGGTACATAAGCTGTTATTTATTATAGTTATTTTTTGCATTTAACCTGGAAACATTTGAATGAAACAGAAGTTGAAGAGAACGTTGAGTCATTTGCGAAGGCTTAGTTGTCAAAAGCTACGTTCATATCACTTCGCTTTCAAGATTGTTTGACTATAAACAGATCTTTTAGCTACTCTACAAAGTATCTGAATCGAAGTTATTTTTATGAATTTTGTAGAAACCTGAGGAATTTTCGAAGATGCTCTAACGCCACTTGATCGAATATTTAGTATAAAAATGTATACAAATATCACTCGATCCAAACCCCTTTACAGAACAGTTAACAGAGCCAAAAGGTCAACTAAAGAGTAAAGTCTGTAACACAAGGATAGGGATATTTATTTCTCAATTCTGGCAAGTATTTGCTTCAAATTAGCTGGTTTTAGGTTTTAATTGTATCTTACACAGATGTATCGTAACGAAACACCTTAGCACGTTTTGTATAAAGAAATGTAAAAGTTAACTTTGTGTGGAAGTTAACTTTGTGTGCTCATTCATGAAGTCAGCTCATTTAAAAAATTTGCTACTTTTTGTGAATCTTCTCTTGCAATAATTTTTCAGAATGGCTTTCCTTCTTGAAAGCTTTTCAAATCCATCTTAAAAGAGTCATTGGCACCCAGGGTCCTTTGCAGGTACGCTGCAATTTCAGACTGTCTGAAAATCAAATTTGGCCTAAGTGAAAACAATGGATCCACACTGCAACGGTTGAACTGATAAACAATTGTGACTTTCGTTGACTTTTCTATCAGTTCAACGGTTCAACTACTGCAGTGCAGTGTGGATCCATATTCTTCGCTGAAGCCAAATTTGATCTTCAGACAGTTTGAAATTGCAGCGTGCCCGCAAAGGACCCTGGGTGACAATGGCTCTTTAATTGTTTAAATCCAGTGTTTTGGAAAGTATCATTTACACAAGTTGACTCTTAACGAGAGATCAAGCAGAATAAACGACTATAGTCACTAAAATAATCTATTTTTAAAAGTGCTCATTCATGAACAATTAGTTTTCAAGGTGCCCGTTTTCGACTAAAATGTAACGCCATAGGCTTATCTTTTTGGCTAAAATCAGTTAGTTTTGAAAGTTTCCATTTTCGACTAAAATGTAAGGCTATAGGCTTACCTTTTTGGCTAAAATCAATTAGTTTTGAAAGTGCCCATTTTCGACCAAAATGTAACACCATAGGCGTATTTTTTTTGGCTAAAATCAGCTAGTTTTGAAAGTGCCCATTTTCGACTAAAATGCAAGGCTATATATAGGCTTACCTTTTTGGCTAAAATCAGCTAGTTTTGAAATTTTCCATTTTCGACTAAAGTGCAAGGCTACAGGCTTACCTTTTTGACTAAAATCACCTGGTTTTGAAAGTTTCCATTTTCGACTAAAATGCAAGGCTTACCTTCTTGGCTAAAATCAGCTAGTTTTGAAAGTGCCCGTTGTCGACTAAAATGTAAGGCTGTAGGCTTACCTTTTTGGCTAAAATCAGCTAGTTTTGAAATTTTCCATTTTCGATTAAAGTGCAAGGCTATAGGCTTACCTTTTTGGCTAAAATCAGCTAGTTTTGAAAGTTTCCATTTTCGACTAAAATGCAAGGCTATAGGCTTACCTTTTTGGCTAAAATCAGCTAGTTTTGAAATTTTCCATTTTCGACTAACGTGCAAGGCTACAGGCTTACCTTTTTGACTAAAATCAGCTAGTTTTGAAAGTTTCCATTTTCGACTAAAATGCAAGTCTATAGGCTTACCTTTTTGGCTAAAATCAGCTAGTTTTGAAAGTTTCCATTTTCGACTAAAATGCAAGGCTATAGGCTTACCTTTTTGGCTAAAATCAGCTAAAAGTCAGACTAAAATGCAAGTCTATAAGAATTTCCAGTTTCCGAGCGGGCGGAATTTTAGACAATAAAAGGTCGCTCAGCCGTAACTTTCTATTCAATGCCAGGGCGACATTTTCTCTCGAATACAATAGAAATTCCGCCCGCTCGGAAAATTCCACTGACTGGAAATCAGCCTATAGGCTTACCTTTTTGGCTAAAATCAGCTAGTTTTGAAAGTTTCCATTTTCGACTTAAATGCAAGGCTATAGGCTTACCTTTTTGGCTAAAATCAGCTAGTTTTGAAAGTTTCCATTTTCGACTAAAATGTAAGGCTATAGGCTTACCTTTTTGACTAAAATCAGCTAGTTTTGAAAGTTTCCATTTTCGACTAAAATGCAAGGCTATAGGCTTACCTTTTTGGCTAAAATCAGCTAGTTTTGAAAGTTTCCATTTTCGACTAAAGTGCAAGGCTATCAGCTTACCTTGTTGAATAAAATCAGCTAGTTTTGAAAGTGCCCTTTTTCGACTAAAGTGCAAGGCTATATGCTTACCTTTTTGAATAAAATCAGCTAGTTTTGAAAGTGCCCGCTTTCGACTAAAATGTAAGGCAATAGCTTTAAATTTTTCAATAAAATCAGAGATGAGGAAAGAAAAATAAAAGCAATTTCAGCAAAATGCTATTTATTAAATTCTAAAATGTACAAATGCACTATTCCCATAAGAATATACTTTTCCACTATTAGTTTTATCCAAGCTAAGTTTCTATCGAGATTACCATTGGACAAAATTACTTGCTCCGATTTTGAGAGAAATGGGATATGGTAATGAGGCGTCAGGCGCCAGAAAATCTTACAGCAGAATGTGAAAACATCAGGCGAAGAAATTTCACACACTTTTGAAGCGAAACTTGGCAAAATAGGTCTTCAAATTTAGTTTTTATTCGTAGAGTTTATTCCCTTCCGAATATTTACCTTCTAATTTGCTACAGCATTTAAAAATAAAGTTGATACAATCGGAAGGAACAGCTTCAGGAATCTGACAAATATGATTCAAGATTTTTCATCGAAAGCGTTCTAATTCACGTTCGCAGCCTTCGCAGGATCCATCAAAACATGACATCTTTTTGGAATTAACAATGGTTAATATTGATGTGATTTCAATATTCTCATGAAGCGATATGTTCTCAATAATTTACCAGGCCTAGGTTTTAGGTCCTAGCTAAGCTACTTCTGAGATATAAAAATGGGGGATTAGAAGCAGGGATGATTGTAGATAGTGTGAAACATCAGCATCTTTGCGGCAGTCTTTATTTGGCAATGAAAAACATTGCCACAACTACACCCTAAAATGCATACATGACTACAATAATGCAGCTATGCTACTAACACGAGTATAGCCACGAATACGTCCTTGCCAAAATTCGCTTTCAAGCGTACAGGATTCTCGAAACGACTGTCATCTCTTTCTGCACCAGCGTGTCTAATGTTCTTTATCCTTCTCGTGGAGCGCAGAACTCTCAAGGATTCAACATGGCCGAATTCTCAGCTGCCCAACAACCTTGATTAACCTCACTCGCTATCTTCATCACTTTCGACGATTTTTCGCGACAGTTTCTTCTTCTTGGATGCCTCCTCCCCTTGTGATTTTCGCTTAGCCCCCCTTGGTCCATCTTCATCGCTACTCAAGTCAACTTTGGCATTCATGAGTCGGTCATCATCACTATCATCATCACTGTAAATGTCTTTGAGTTCACGCGATCTTCCAGCTGAAAGAATAAATAAATTATGAGGAAATGAATGCAATATTACAGTAATAACGATTTAGTTTTTCCTTTGTCAAGTCTTTGAATTTCTTCTCAAAGCTACAGGAAGAATATAGGCTTTTCTTTTTGTCAAAATAAGATGTTTCCAAAAGTGCAAATTTTATAATAATATAATAATAATAATCAAAGCAAGGCTATAGCTTATACTTTTCGCTAAAATCAGCTGTTTTAGAAATGTTCCTTTTTGGCCAAAAAGTAAGGCTATGAGCTTAGGGTTTTTGCTAAGACATTCTGTGTTAGAACGTGCGAATTTTTCAATACTCTCAAGTACCGAATAAACGGGGGGGTGAGAATAATCGGGGGGGTTGGAAATGGTTCAATATAATAATAATCGGGGGGGTTGGAACAATCGGGGGGGTTGGAAAAATTGAGAATAGTCGTTTTTCGTTTTCTTAGTAAAACACGTATCTAACATGGGTACCACGTATGTAAAACACGTATGTAACACGGGTCAGACAAACAAAGGAGAATAAAGTTAATAAATACAGTAAGTACATTTGCTTAGCAGGAATTATTAAACAAATTTGTTCACTATTACTTCTATTTTTCAAGAATTAATAAAAGGGGGGGTTGGAATAAAAGTGGGGGGGTTGGACAATTTTTCAAAAATTAATAAGCGGGGGGGGGACGATTATTCGGTACTTGAGAGTAAAAGGTAATACAACAGGCTTACCGTTTTCACTCAAATCCATCATTTAAAAAAAATTCCTATTTAATCAGAAAGCAAGCCTACAGGCTTAAGCTTTCAATGAAAATCCTCTGTTTTCAAAGGACTCATTTTTGATAGAAAAGTAATGCTACATGCTTACTGTTGCTGCTAAATTTGTTAGCTTTTGGAAGTGCTCAATTTTTAGCGAATAACAATATATAACATTCCATATTCACGAAAATTGTCTGTTTTCGAAAGTGGTCATTTTCACTGAAAAATAAGGCCATATGATTGCATTCTATTCTTCCTCGCATGTCACTACAATACGGTGTTGATGAATATGCTCATTCTCCAAGAGATGAAACGCCAGGACCGTACAAAAGTCAACCCTAATGATACCAAATATGCTTGCGCAAATGTCAAGGTAATTACCTTTGATATCTTTCTTGTATTTATTTTTGATGGCAGCTAAACTTTCTTCCAGCTCTTGTTCATCATCTTCAAAGATTTCAGATTCTAAATAGTTCGCAGTTAGGCCCTTTGAGGAATTCTTTTCACGTATGCGCCTTTGCTGGCTTTCACGACGTGTTTGTGCTCGCATTCTTTCATCTTCTTTCTGCAAAGTAAACGAAAAGTAATGTCAGGTTAATAACTGGGAATGCAGGAATACAAAAATGTTCTACTTTCAAAAGTTTGCAACACTCCTCAGCTACTTAAAGTTACTATCAAAAGACAAGTCTTGAGTCGAGCGAGAATTCTTTCAAGTCATACCAAGTGACTAAAAAATGTCTCCCTGTTTGCAAAATCATTGCAGCAAAAGAAATTGCGCTATAATAATAAAGATTGCTTTTTCTAATAGCTGAAAGATTGAAGTATTTTCAAATATTTTAGTAATTTTCAAAGTAGTGGTCCCTAGGTGATTCGAAAGATTTAAAAAATCAGTGCTGCATAGCAGCCGGAAATGGCCTAAAACGCATGATCAATTCTTACAGGTCTCTTCACATCCATTTGAAGCCCCTTTGAAAAGTAGCTTACTAACAAGATGGTAAGCTAAACTGAAACGGAAACAGAGATTACTACCTTATTCATTGCTCTGAAAAAGGAGCATTGAAAAGAGTAAACTGACAAGTCGTGTTTCTTTATTCCGAGATGCTTTTGATCGTGCGTTTCACGTCATTTTCTGCAAAACTACATTTTTGAATCTTTCGAATTTACCATGGGACTACTATTTTGAAAATTAGGAAAATATTTAACAAAATACTTAATTTCGTGGCCATTTCAAAATAAATTTTGATGATTATAGTGCAAGTAAGTTTGCTGCAATTATTTTTTGAATCCCCGAACCGAATCTTTCGAATTTCTTACTGGTAGTTTTTATCAATGAATAGTTATGATTTTACTTTCAAACTTTTTGCTCAGTTTCATGTCATGTTCAAGCTTCTCCCCGTTGGCGGAACAGAATACAGTTTTTTAATTGTAATCACGCACTTTTACTTTGTTGTTTTTCCCTTTATGCATATAAATATAGCCTCGTGCTTTTGAACATTTTGTATTCTGAAGATGAAGCAAAGTAATGCTTTGAAACGTCGAAACAAAACATGACTTAGTCTTGATTGATTAATTCTATAACTGGATTTGTCAACTGCTACTATTTCATGGAAATGTCAGCCTGAATTTGTCTCGTATTTCTGAGCTTGGTCAACCTTGGTATGATTTGGAAGGACGCGAAATGAAATTAAAGACGATAATCGTCACGATCTTGGTTCTTCGGTTTTTTTACTTCTTCTGTGCTTTATAAATGAATTGAACTAAATATGAACATCATTCAAAACATACTTAAAATTAGAGTTTACAATAAAATAAAATAAAATAACAATACAATAAAAAACCAAACCTTGGTCATTTCTCGTCTTGCTGCTTCAGGATCTCGTTCTGTAACAGGAATTAATCGAATCTTTTGTGCTTTTGAGACTTTATCAGCAATCGACATCGTCATTTTCAAATGTGTCTGACTTTTAGTTGAATATGGTCGGAAAGTTAGCTTTTCTTTAAAGACAGTCTTGGCTTGGAGACCAGTACCCTAGAATGAAAGAAATATTTCAAAATCAAAGAAAAATACCAGTGGGAAAACCTTCTGCACGGAGTCTTCTGTAGTGCCTTATCACATGATATCGGCGACCAGTTTATGCCAATCCTTTCTGCTTCCCGTACTTTCTGAGTTCTAGCGTTGATCTCCCGCTCTATTCTGCAATTCTCTTGAGAAATGTGATCCTCTATCTTCCTCTCGCTGTTAGTCCTTCTATCTTTCCCGTAAGTGCTAGCTCATCTGCACAGAGCACTTGTAACTGTTAAACAAAATGCTACCAGCTTAGCATTTCAATATTTAGGATTGTCCCAAAAAGATTGCTGATCTGAAATCTCCAGAAAAAACCACTTGCAGCAGTCTACTGCTTTCAGGGCAATTTTGGTTGGAATAATTTTCTCCTATCTTCCTATCGTTAAAAAGCAAAGAAAACGGATGTCTGCATTTGAAAATGTATAAAGCACTTGAAAATGTATAAAAACACGGGATTCATTTTATTACAATATTTTTCAGGCAAAGGAGTGTACTGTAATTTGCTTGTTGATGAAAGTTATCCACACTATTTTCCCACTACCCAGGCCTATGGAGAAATAGAAGCAGGATTAGAAATACCTTAGGAACTTCAAAAGTGTTACTCAACACAGTACAAAGTTTCTAACATCTGAAGACTTGAAATTTCATAGTCTTACCTGTTGCACAAAGAGATGGTTTTGTAATCCCTCAATTGGCATTTTGAAAATATCAAATATTTCATTTCCAAGATGTAATGATAAACTTCCATCTGACCATTTAACAACTCTTGCATTGCTTTCTTTAATTTCATTTCCTTCTTGGTCCTTACCATGTCGCCATCTTAACGTATTTTCAACCTAATAAGCAAATCATGACACAAATACAATCAGTCACACAAAGAAGAAAATTCAGAATCTTAGTAGCATAAAATCCAACGCATGAAATAAAAATACAAAGGCAATTTCATTTCAACACTTTACTCCACACTCTTCTCTTACTGTATCTTTTCTGATTTAAAAATCCTAGAGCTGCATGATCTCTTTCAGCTAAAATTGTTAAGCTTTGTATATGAATCTATTCATAAAGTCTTTCCTATTTGTTTTAATAATTTCTTTAAATCGGTGGGTGGAATCCGTTTATCAATATGTTACAAGACAGGCTGGCAAGGATGATATTTTCCCAACTCAGAAAAATATCAGTCAATATGGTCTGAGATCAGTACGTTACCATTTGGAGCAAAGTTCTGGAATGACATTCCTGCAGATATAAAAAGGTCACCACCTGCTTATCTTCCATTACAAACTCAAAACCTACCTTTTTCAAAATAATTATTAAAAGCAGATTATAGGTAGTCACCATTTACATACTGTAGTTGTTTCTTAAATCAATTTCTGAAAAGGGGTTGCTCTCCCCTTGATTAGCTTTGCTACTGAGAGAGTTCCTCCTCAAGAATTCCCCTTCATACAAATCCTCTAGTATCATTTATCTTTATTTTATCTGTATTGTCTTTTTAATTTAATATGTTTGTAGTTATTAAAATTGTTTTCAGTTGTTTAATATCTGAGTATCTGTATGTAGTGGACTTCTGACTGAATTATATATAAGGGCATCAACCAATGTGCGCTAAATGACTTTGATGATTATAGAATTTTATCTTAAAAGTTGATCTAAGAATTGTGCATATACAGTACAGTGACCAAAAATTCTCTTTTTGGTTTCATTTATCTCCAACTCTTGAAAGTAGTGTTGCAATGTTTGCTCCACAATATTGGTCAAGCAGCAAAAGAAATTGACAGTCACCAGAACACTGAACACTTCAATAATACAGGCTACAGTTTCAATATCACCAAATGCTCCCTATCATTAAATGCTCATCGGAGAAACGAACATATAAATTGCAAATTACAAACCTTGAGTTTGAGTCTGGCCCTTCCCTCATCATCAAGAACCTCATCTTCATCTATTTCATCTTCGTAAAATGCAGAATCAAATGGTTTTGTTTCAACACTCAAGAAATTTGGCAACTTTACAAAAAATACTTCATCTCCAATTTTGTCATCAACTTTTGGCAGTTCAATTTCAATGGCTACACCTTCTTCTGGTTGTTGCTGTTCCTCTTTTTGGGAATCTGTTTGTGATTCTGTTCCTTCTTCGTCTTCTTCCATAACTGCAGTTTGCTTTTCTTCTTCCTGAGACTAAAATTACAAAAGATAAATCAATAATATAATATACATATTGCTTGCTCCATGAAACCAATCTTGGCTCAGTTTCTAGCAGTCTCTCTAAGTCAACATTTAAGTCTGAATTCTCGCTGACAAGGCTACTATCAAAACTCGTTTACAGACATTTCAAAGGTAAATCTATCTTTTTTCCTGGTGACGTGAAAAAAGTCAAAAGTACACAAAACTGTTACTTTTATCCAAGAGTAATATTTTGCTTTGATTTGGAAAATTCTTAATAATTCTTGCAATGGTAACATGAAGCATTCGATAACATGTGAAAACTTGTACAATGACAAATACAGTAAATATTACCAAATATAGTTACAGTTAAACAACACCATTTACTGATTTATAGTAAATAATGACCTGGGTGACAGCATCGTCTTCATCAGATGAAACATCAAGTTCTTCTCCAAAAATATCTTCTTGTGTTGGGGCTGCTGTCTTCTTTTCTTCCCCTCCATCTTTGTCTTCATTCTTAAATGAGTGATAAAATGACCATTTTAATATCAAAAACATATAAATAAAAACTTGTTTTGCCAAAGAATCTTCTGAACAATACGAAACAAACAAGTTCTGCCACACGTATCTAGGTATTGCTAGCAGTTTACCCATGCCAGTGAAACTGCTTATCTGGAAATCTGGGAGCCCAATTCAAAAGGTGTGCTTGTCAGGTGTACTCACATAAAATTTTGTTGCTGAAGACTCCCTGAACATGCTGCAAGGGCACCCATAACACCATGTGTGCAACTTAAAATTGCTACTTAAGGTTTTTGTGCAATTTCTAGAAAAAGGATTCTTCATGGTTTTATTATGCCATTTCTTAATTTCTGGTACACAAATAACTGGAATAATGAGCATGACAAATGCAGTGGTGACTGTTTCCACATGGAAGCATACTTTCCAGCATGTTTTACACGCAAGCACAAATTATTGCAGTCTTCTCATTTTAAATTAAACTGCTGATGATTCTATGCAGTGGTGACTGTTTCCACATGGAAGCATGCTTTCCAGCATGTTTTACACGCAAGCACAAATTATTGCAGTCTTCTCATTTTAAATTAAACTGCTGATGATTCTATGCCATGATTTGTAAGGCAGGCCACACATCATTATTTTGTTACCATCCCTGGACTAACTGTTCAAAATTTAAGCAAATATGAATAGTTGGGTTTGGCATTGAGCTTTCTTTTCATACGATTTTGAATCAAAGGACTGTTTTTTGGTGTCATGATGTTATTCACACCACTTTCGTGTTTTTGTGAGCAAAAGACCATGATGAAAAAATACCAAAATTTCTTTCAGACACAAACTTTGAAATGAAGCTGACCAAACAATTGTGTCTGCTTCGCCTAACTGGAGCAAAGTGCACCTTGATCAAACAGTCTTCACCACTACTACCTCAGCATAATCAATAAAAATCAAACATAATTTTCCGACATCTCCTCACATTTTGAGCATCATCATCATCATCATTATCGTCTTTGTCAAAAAGATCATCATCTAGTTCCAGGCTTTTTTTGTTTACATTAGAATCGTGGTTGTCTTCATCTCCACTTTCACCCATATCAGAAATTGGTGAGATGGCCGACTCTCTTCTTTTTTCTGCTTCTTTATCTTCGTCATCTCCACTTTCACCCATATCAGAAATTGGTGAGATAGCTGACTCTCTTCTTTTCGCTGCTTCTTTATCTTCGTCATCTCCACTTTCACCCACATCAGAAATTGGTGAGATGGCAGACTCCCTTCTTTTTGCTGCTTCTTCGTCTTCTTCATCTCCACTTTCGCCCATATCAGAAATTGGTGAGATGGCTGACTCTCTTCTCTTCACTGCCTCCTTGTCTTCTTCGTCACTTTCTTCAGAATCATCGCCAAGAAGCTCTTCCATCGTAGGCCCATCAACACTTGCGCTTCCTTCACTCTCAGCTTCTTCATCTTTCTCGGACGCTTCACTCTGTTGTCTTTTCACTCGATGTGTGTTTGCTCCCTCTTCTTCTTCATGTTCACCGTTTGATTCTGAATCATCGGCAACATCAGATAAGTTTTGTGGAGTTCCTTGTGGTGTTATATCTTCATCATTTTCTTGTCCTGCATCAAAATCTGCATCGCTCTCTGAATCAGAACCAGACCCGAAGAGAAGATCAGCAGTCGACATCTTTCCTTCCTTTCAGCCAAAATCAAAAAGGCCTAAAATTTGGGCCTAAAATCATACGGTTTCAGAACGAGGTTTCCTCCGCAGCGCTGCTTTTCAAGCCAAAATTTCTGTGCAAAGTTTCTACAAAATTTGTGGGCAGCGATAAAACGCGTATTTGTATTTCTAAAGGAAGCTAAACACGACATTCATAAATATTGCATTTAAAGCCACCTTTTCCTTCTATCATGACATTATTCATTTCATGGGCGTTAGTTAGTAAACGTAGAAAACTAAAATTACTGCGACAGAATGTTATGTCACGTCACACTGCGACAAAAAATTCAGCAGAAAATCTGCTCCAATTCAAAAGGCTAATCAAGAGCTGGGATGGGGCCACCTGCAAATGCAATGTATGCCTTCGAAATTAATCCTGCATATGATTTATCTAAAATATTCATTAATTTGTAGTTATCTAAATAATCGAATCGAATTAGACTAGTTGCTTTTGTAGCTAACAATTTTTCGATTTAAGATAAAAGACACAAAATTACCTACCCCGTTTACACTTCAAGACTGTACTGGTACAACTCTGATCTGCAGTTTGACCGCAACGAGCTAGCCTCCCGTTTACACTTTTCTTGCAAATCCGCAGGATTTTTCCTCCTGCCATCTTTTGAAAACCTTGCTCTGGAGCAATGTAAGCGTTCTTGTAACCGTAAAAACCCTGTACCTAACTTGTATACTGGTACAGTAACGTGGCGTTACACCCATGTCAAGTCAAGTGATCAAATCTCTTGAAAAAGATCTTTTGATTTCTTTAACGTATTTCGTGCCATGGAAATGGGAACTGAAACTTACCAAGAATATGGTCACATGACTTGAAATGGGTAAAACAAACCTCGGCTGACCAGGTCTATTCATTTTGGCTTTTGGCTTGCTTCGCAAAGAAAGATTTCGCAAAGACCAAGCTTCACAGGCAAACACAAGCTATGTGGGTAAAATTCAATTTCTCTGCATAAGGTATAACAACTTGACAAAATTTCTGGCAACGAAATTATGCGGTTAATCAACGAATAATTATTAATCTATGTTCAGCCGTTCTCTTCCAATCCATATTACTACTATGCACTATCATAAATCTTAAAGTTGGACATGGCTTCTACACAACGCAAGAGGAAGGTGGATAAAGAATTCCAGGACTTTATAATTTCAATCATAAAACTCCCAATTCTGAGGTTGATAGATGTTGATTAAGCGGTACAACGGGGGTACTTGGCAGTACACTTATCTGCTTAACGAGCCCTTGTCACCCAGGGTCCTTTGCGGGCATGCTGAAATTTGTAGACTGAAATCAAATTTGGCCTAATGTCGCGTTCAATTCCTACCCTGACCATCCCCCCCCCGGGCAGCCCGGGGGTCAACAAAAATTCCTTGCTCAAATGCCCGGGGGCCGGGGAAAAATTGATGGTCGAATGCCCGGGGGCCGGGCACTGAAAAAATGCTATATTCCCAGTCACTGTATAAGCAAAAGCTCCTGTTTTTGCCAAATGCTACTCAAATGCCCGGGGGCCGGGGAAAAATGTACGGTCAAATGCCCGGGGGCCGGGAAAATTTGTTGTGCAAATGCCCGGGGGTGTCCCGGGGGGGGATGGTCAGGGTAAGAATTGAACGAGACATAAGTAGCCTGCGTGCAGCCTCTACTGTCACTGCGGGGTGGAGAGGAGGAGGAAAGAGCGGAAATCTCCCCCAGTCAGGCTAGGCCTAAGTGGAAACCATGAACCCACAATGCAGTACCATGAACCCACAATGCAGTACCATGGACCCACAATGCAGTAGTTGAACAGACAAAACAATTCAACTAATGTAAAACGCTTCTATCAGTCCTACTACTGCAGTGTGGATCCATGGTTTTCAAACCTTATATTTGAAACGCTCTGAAATGAGATAGGCACCAGGATCGATTGAAATTGAAGAAAGTTGAACTCTATCTACCTCCTTGGTGCCAGACTCCTCCCGGTTCAAATAGTCTGGCACTAAACTCTATAAAATTGTTACCGTGGCTCTTGCAGATTTTACAATAAACAAACCAAAATTGCTTTAGCACCAACTATCTGCTATGAATTATGTAGAAGCCAGGCCATAGGAATTTGTATTTAAGAAAATATCTACAGTCATTCATAATTTAGTAATCATCCTATTTTTGGTAAGCAAAGTCACGTGGTTAAATCACGTGGTATGGTCATGATCAATGCAATATATAATAAATATGAACAAAGAGCAACACAAAAAAGCTAATAATAATTGTGCGAATTTAAGAAAAAACTATTGAATAAATGTGAAGTAAATACCTGGACTCAACAACCTTGAAACAAGGAATCAAATTTGGAATATACGATTCGAGAGGGATAGAGATTTCCTTGGATAAGAATTGAAAAACGTTTCTCATCAATTAAGCATTAAACTTGAAGGCCCTCTCTCCTTTTGAATCTCTGCTGATCCGTTTATTTGCGGATCCTACTTTCAACAAAAGGAATAATGTCTCAACATAAATTTTCCTCGCGAGTAGGAATGTTCTGAAGCTTTCTCCGCATGAACCAGATCTGGAACCAATACAGAGACGTAGGAGCCGAGGGGGCACTGGGGGCACGTGTCTCCCCAAGATCTTGCACTAAACAAAGAAGAGCTCTTTTTATTTTCAGGAAGTGCTCCTTTAGCTTAATGAAAAACGTGCCCTTAAAGTGTCGTGCCCCCTCAAGTTTGAGATGCTTCCTACGTCCCTGAACCAATACAACCCTATCTGTCACGAATTTTCTATCTCGAGTCTATCTACCGTTGCAAAATCGGTTGGAGGCATCTACAAAAGTCTTCAAAATAACAGCAGTTGTTTTTCCTAAAACGTACAGAAATATACTCGTTGGCATCGTAGCAGAATCCCTATCACTTTGATACGTTTCTTGAGATACTCCAAGACCTCTAACCCAGTTAGATCTTGTTGAGGTACTTAAAATGACAACGAAGGTTGTTGTGTCCCGAAAATATGAATTTAGATTTGGTTAATAGTAAAATCTGGTACTTTTAAGCATCATTATTTCTATTACGATAAACAAAACTGGCTACATTAGCGAAACAACAACTGCGAAAACCAACAACAAATAAAAATGAATATAAATAACAAAATTCTGGATACTTTCTTATATTCTTTCGCTATAAAGTAATCTTAACAATTTTCAAAAACAATACACAAAACTTTTCTCGAATTCGAAGTTAAGAAACTTCTCTTTATGGGCTAAGAAACGTCTCATCTTAAATATGAGTTGCAAAGTGTTTCAACAAGAAAGCGTTTACCAACCAAAAGTACACTAAAAAGTGTAATTTCTCGAGATGATTTGGTTCTTATTTGAATCATCGTTTCAAAAAGCATTGTGAATAGCAATTTTTTGAAAATCGAAGAAAATCTGCAAGAAACTCTTACTACAAGAGTTAGGCCCAAAACCCTCCTAAAAAATTTCAGAGCCACGTTTCTCATAAAGAAAGATGAGTGTAACGATGCAGTTCCGTAAACTCTTTAGGATTCAAATTTTTACATCCTTGAATTATGCTTGCAGTGAAAATTTGCGACCCATTTATGAGAAAATCCTACCTCTCCTGTCAATTCGTTGCTAATCCAGGGGTGCTGACAGTTATACATATAATCTAACATTTTGATACAACAACAACACAACAACACAACAACACAACAACACAACAACACAACAACACAACAACACAACAACACAACGTATGCATCTGTTACTAACAACAGAGATTGTACTACGTGACTGGAAAGTAATTGCTGAAAAGTTGTGCTAACTTTCCCAGGGGGGGCACTCAGCATATGCACATAAGGGGAGGTAAGTCCGATATTTTTGGGTCAGAATATTGCCGAAAGTGATATTTTTAGGTCCAAATAAATTGAAATTATGTTTTTGATATTTTTGGGCATCAAATAAATTTAAAATGATATTTCTGGGTTCTTTAGAGGCAATCCTGGCCTCAATTTGCATTGTTTCAGGATCTCTTATGTTCGTTTGCAGATGTCAAGGTATAAAATGAGCTGATATTTTTGGGTTGTAATGAAGCTAAACTGATATTTTTGGGGTTCCTGAAAATTTCTCGGACTGACCCCCCCCCCGTATGTGTATGTGCCGAGTGTCCCCCCTGGGCTAACTTTAGTTCGAAATATTGCCTATATACAGAGTGAATAAATAAAAAATATGTGGACGTTTCAAAGCCTGTGAAGTCATTTATCAGGTTCCCGTAAACTCACAATGCTTCTGTAAGTCATCTGTAAACCAAGATAACAGAATTTTAATTTGTGAAAATTAGTCGTATCATTCTCATATTACAAGCGATTTTACAAAAATACTTCATCTCAAAGTGCTTGAAAACAAACCTGAAACTCTTTATCAAATTTGCTGGCAATGTAGCCTTATTACTATCATAATCAAATGCCATTTGTCTATCTTGTCGTTCAGAACTTTATGAGTTATCGAAAGAGACTGCTGCATAAGCGTAAAACTTGCAAATGTGTCATTCAGCCTTTTTGTCTATTTTCTCCTTTTTGCCTATTTTCTCCTTTTTGCCTATTTTCTCCTTTTTGTCTATTTTCTGTTATCATGAGGACGGGCTGCTAGCAAATTTATCAAGGATTCCAAGCTTATTTTGCAAGGTTTCAAGATGCAGCATTCTTATACAATCGCTCGCAATTTGAGAACAACATGACCGATTGCATTATCAGTTTTTAAGAATCTGAAAATAGTTTGAGAGCTACAGGTTATGAAACGGCTGTACATTTTATTGACTCATCCAATATATCTCTTCTCCTAATATACTATGTGTTTTCGCTGTAAAATACTAGACTTATTGCATGAGTCCTTGTTTTTGCTCCATCCCCCAACAATATCCCCCACAATACCCATTCCGCTTCAACGAAATGGCTTTAACGGCATGGCTAGTTTAGCTAGTAAAGTTCCCTTGGAATAGTTAGAATGGCTATGACAGTAAATAACAATTCAATTCAATGGAGCAAACTTAGACGAATGTAATCAGTCTAGTACAATACTACAGATCTATTCGAAGGACAATACAAGCTGCACTGCATAGCGAGGCTCTGCCATAGAAATACACGTGCAATACTGTATTATGATTTGACTAATACCCCTACCTTCAGCTTTCTTCCAATTCTACAATCATTCAACTATGATAAACTTTAGGTTTATCTCTGCCAAACCCAATCTTCAAACCTCCTACCTTTTTTACAGTCACTGTATCTCTTCCAGCATTTTCGTTTTTATTTACTTCTCGTACCGAAGCGTAATTTCCCAATTTGACGGGTTCATTGTTCGCATTATTATCAAGAGGCGTAGGCCCTTCTGTTTCTTCCGGTGATTCTTTCAACACTGGCGCTGTTTCTCTTGGCGTAACGTCTCTTGGCGTTGCATTCGTTGGCGATGTTTCATTCTGCAATGAATTTAGCGAAAGTCGTCGTAACAACGACGGTGCTTGTACAGATTCTGTCG
The DNA here is from genome assembly GCA_039566865.1 of Aurelia coerulea. Taxonomy (NCBI): domain Eukaryota; kingdom Metazoa; phylum Cnidaria; class Scyphozoa; order Semaeostomeae; family Ulmaridae; genus Aurelia; species Aurelia coerulea. Next base: position 626,481 of record CM076944.1, on the reverse strand, counting down.
TAACTGAGCCACTTTGCAATTGGTTCGAAATGTCTTTATCTGCATTCGTGGATCCTAAATGTCCGGTATTAGAGCTATCACCCGGAGTGGTTGGTAACTTCCGTCCTGAATCTCCAACCTTACTATTAGAACGTTCTTTCTTTTCTTCATGAACAATAGGTTTATTCATAATGTTTGATGAGATATTTCCGGATGATATTTCCGCACTCCGGTTCGGTATAGCAGCCAGATTAAGATATTCTTTCCGTTTCTCATTTGTTCCCTTCTGCGGTAAATCAAAGTTGTTGATCTTATCTTTGACGCTAGCTCTCTTGTTTGGTTCTTCAGTGGTTTGCTTCTGTTTACCAGCCGGCTTAGGGAGAGTTTTTGGGAGGGTCTTTGGGGCGGTCTTTGGAAGGGTTTTGGAAGGTGCCTTTTTCTCTATCGTGTTTTTCAGAATGGCGGCACTACTGAAAGATGAGGTAACACTTTTAGAAGGGGCACTCCCACTGTCAAATGTACTTCTAAAATCATCGGGGGATAAACATTTTGGTCGATAATTGCCGATATCACTTTCAGCTTTAGGGTCTGTTTTGATTTGAAAATCATTTCCATAAACATCAGGCAAAAACGTTTGCCTTGAACTAAAGATATCAGGTGCAGAATTTCTCGAAGGCGCATTGGCTGATTTGTTCTCCGTCTGGGAAGTTACAGAATTTTCTTTCTTTATCTCGTTTGGAATTCCAGTCGTCAGTCCTTGAGTCTTTTCATCTTTCCCAGAAACTTTGTTTTCGCCACTGGCCACAGGCCCTTGGTTGGGGGAAATTTTGGAACTCTCCTGACTTTTTTCAGATAGTTTAGCGAGGAAAGACGACGTCGGTCTAAATCCTTGCGGTTTAAATGATACTGGCATCATATTCGTGAAAGGTCCATTTTGTTGGGACACGACACTTGTTCCACTTTTGTCTTTCTTATCCTCTAATGTCTTTGATGATGTCACATTTTCTTTCGGTTTGATTTCCACCACATTTAAATCCGTAGCCGGTTTCTCAGCAATGATTCCAGACATTGGAGCATTTGAAGAAGTGAGTGGAGCTGTAGCTACCGGCAAATTCGCTTTTGCATCCGGAATCTGAGAGCGAATTGGAGACGCCGGAGATTGGCTAGGCGGCTGTGATGCCGATGAAGCGGTTACTTGAGGCTGGCGGCCAAAGGCCGTAGGTTTAGGTGCTACAATAGTACCGTCGTTTACACTAGTCATTGTTGCTGACGGCCTACCAGCCTCATTCGTAGAACGTGTTGGAGCTGCTTTCGCTGCCTCCGTTAACTGAGGTTTCATGCTTGGCAGAGGAGCTGACGTAGAGACAGTAGATGTGCTATTTGAAGTCGTGGAAGCTCGAGAATTCGCCATTTCCTGGATCTTGGCATAAAGTCCTAGCAACGGCTTTTTAGTTGTTTCAGTGTCCGAAGAGCGGCTCGCTGATGACACGAAATTAGCCGAAGGTCGTCTTGGGGGTACAAAGGCTGGATTTGGCTTCATTGCAATCTGTGGTCCAACATCCTTACCTGACGAAGTTTGATCCTTGTCTACCGTAATGGGTGCAGGGACTGGTGATTTTACAGGTTCGATTGTTCTAGATTTCGTTTCAATCTCTTTAACTACTTCTGTATTCAATGAATTATTATTAACAACGTCTGGAAGCACTTTCAACATTTTCTCCGGTTGACTGTCATTTACGACTTCAGGAAGTGTGTCCTTCATTGCTTCCTGATATTCAATGACCCCTTTCTTGTCCTCTATCTCTTTATTCTTCTCTACCTCAATTATCTCTACGATATTTCCTTCATCATCATCAAAACTAATACCTTTCATAATTCTGAATAATTTCTTCTCCTCTTGTATTTCACTTGTTTTCATTTCATCCATAAATTTCTTATATTCCTCTTTTTCTCGCTGTTCTCGCTCTAAATTTTCCTTCTCCTGTAATTCTTGTTGTTCCTTGAGCATCTTTTTCAAATCTTCAATTTCTTTCCTTTCCTTCTCAAGTCTTTCATTTTCTTGTTTTTTCTGTTTTTCTAATTCTTTCCGCAATAATTCTATTTCTGTTTGTTCTGCCATTTTCCGTGCTTCCTCTTCCTCTCTTTCTCTTTTTGCTTCTTCCTCCATTTTTCGTTTTGCCTCTTCCTCAATTTTTCGTTTTTCCTCCATTTTCCTTTTCGCTTGTTCCTCGATCAATCGCTTTTCTTCGATTTCTCTCTTCATCTGTTCCTCTTTTTTGCGGGCCTCTTCTATAATCTTTCTCTTCTCCTCTTTCATTCTTTCTTTCTCTTCTCTCATTCTCCTTTGTCTTTCTTCTTCCATCCTCCGAAGCTCTTCCAGTATTCTCCTTTTCTCGGCTTCCATTTGTCGTTTCTCCTTTTGTTCTCGTTTTGCATCTTCCGTTTTTTGTTTCTCTTCCCTCTCTTGCTTCTCAACTTCAATTCGTCTCCTTTCCTCTTCTTCCCTTGCCTTTCTTGCAGCATTTTCTTCGTCTGCCTTCTTCAATCTGTCAATCTCTTCATCTCCCTTTAAAATGTCATTTTCAGCTTCTGTTCTAGCGTTATCAGCAATTAAAACATCATCTCCGGTCAAATCAAGATTAACAGCGAGTTTCTTTCTCTGTTTTTCAGTTCCCTGCAAACTATTTGTCGGCGATAACCTCTCGTCAAAATCCACATGAACTGCTTCTAATTCAACGCATTGTTCTGCAGTCACAATAACGTCTTCATGTACGACAGCACCCCTGTCCTTGTGTTCTTTTACTCCAATTTCCCTGTTCTCCGGCAAATCGACTTCACTGCCTCCATTCGCTAAATCACGTTCAGCTTTCTCTCCTTTCTTTGGGCTTGCAACAATTTTAGTGATCTGCGTTTGATTTTGTTTTTCTTGGTCAATCATTTTCTGTAAAATAGTTTGCTGCAATAACAGTGGTTTGAGCATCGTTTCTTTCTTTCCTTCGTCTTTAACTTCATCTAATAATTTTATGCTGCTCAAAATCGTTTTCATTTGGTTTTCAAGTAATTTCACAGTATATCCTTCAATTTCGCTTGACCCTTCTTCGTTTTCTACATCATCAGATTTGTCTTCCACTGGCCTAACCATTGTTGATCCATTTATCTGTCAGGAAGAAAAATCACCTTAATGTCTCTCGAAGAGCAGAAAAGCGACAAATGGTAAAAAAAACCACACCTCCTATTTTAGTTGCTTCTTTGGATACTTTCAAACGATTTTCAGTAGAGGGGTTCTCAAAATAAGAGTACCGTGAAATCTCTATTTAGCCCCTCCTCTCTATTTAACCCCTCCTCTCTATAAAGCCCCCTCTCTAATACGCCCCACCCTTCCAAGCCAAAATTAGAAATAAGTCCCTCTTTCTTTAACCCCTCCCCCTCACTTATATCAAATGACATAGGTTGCTAAAGATTTTCCATTTATTTAGGCAAACAAGTTTGCACATTAAAGTAAATGAACGGAGATATAGCGACATAATCTAAATATAGCACAAAAGAACGGCAGGCGCCATTAATCTTCCTTTTGTTTTCATCGATCAAGAACATCAAATACAATAGGTTATATTTAGATGGACCCAGTCCCCTCAGCTAAGTTGCTTTTAACCCCGCTGATTTACTTTAAGTTTGATATGGGTTGGGGATATTGAAATCAAACAAAGCATAGCATACATTAGCTGAGGAGTAAATTTGAAATAATTACCTTGCATAGCCTTATCATAGAATAAAAAGCAAAAAAGGAACATTCATTACAAACCTTTTCTTCGCTGTTTCCACTAACATTTCCAATAAATGATTCTGACGCCACATCCTCCTTCATAGGCACGATGTTTGTGGCAGGTTGACTATTTACAATTGTCCCATTTATGGTAGTTTCTCTTGGGCTGCGCTTTCCTTCTGGCGATTTTTGATCTGCGAGTTCATTTTCTAACGACTTTTTAACTTCAGTACCATTGCCGATACCTCCTGCAAATAATAAAAGAAACTATTTCAAACTTCACTTTATCTTTTGTATCTTAGGAGCACGGTAAAAAGTTGGATACGACGACCACTTTTTTCTGTATTTTTTAATTTCTGTCAAACATTTGCTCAGATAACTTACTTTGTCAGAAGACTTGAAAAAGTCTAAACATGAAAGGAATGTCTGTAGCAAGATGCGAGCATTTTTCGTGACAGTAATTGCTGAAAAGATTAATTCTCTTATCATTATTTAGTTGCCTTTCAGCTATGCTCTACTATGAATTGTGTCTCAACCAGCTTTTTGAAAATCAAAACTTTCTTTTCATAGGTCTTGGTGGGTGTTTTGTTACACTGGAAGAAGTTTTTGACAGTCGAAATAAAGAGTTCCTAACGAAGATTTTCCTCAACCTCAAAGATTTTCATGCCCCAAAAGGAGTCTACCGTTCTACCACCAAACTGGCCCTCGGAATCAGGTTGGATTTTCATATCTTGATTTATCAATCGTTGTTATCCACTAGTCATCTTCACAACTGTAATTTATTTTTAGCTGTTCGATAGAGGAGTCTGGATCGAGCAATATCTGCATACATTTTCATACGAAACATTCGACTGAATGGCGTTAGAGATTCTATAACCTTTTGTGCACATTTGAAATTTATAACAAAATATATGGTTCGATACAGATTCTTTTATAGAATATCTATTCTGTGGATATCGATCGATCATATTTCCCTTGAGGCAACATTTTCGTAAATGTCTCGCGCATGGCCAGATGTTTAGAAGTGAAAAGAGATAAATTGTATACCTACCACTAAAACTGAAACTTCTATCCGAATTTGGGGTAACAGATGAAAGTGGTCCAACTGGAGACAACATTTCTTCTGGAGGAGGACCATCAGGGGGCGGTGGTGCATTAAATGTGGGGGGAGCTTTGGGTTCTTGTTGATCGGACGAATTTGAAGAGCTCGTACTAATCTTTCTTGATAAATGTTGAGTAGCATCAAGAGATTTCAATGAATTTACAACTTGTTGATATGGTTGTTGATAAGGGGATGGTGGGGTTGATTCAGGAATTGAACCCCCTGAACTAGTGCTTAATAAGCTAGCTGTTGGAGATAAGCTTTTATGTCCAGGGATCTTCTCTCCAGGGGGTAATGGTGCTTTTCGTTTCGATTCCCTTTTCGATCCTTGCTTTGGTTTCATAATATCCGCTGGTACTGCATATCCATCCTCCTCTTCTTTTGAATTAATAGACGTTAACGATTCAGCATGAACCAATGCTCTAACTTGTCCCGGGGGTAATGGTGCTCGTCTTTTCCTTTTCTGTACAGAGTCTTGATTTTGCATGGTCATTGCGTCACGACTAGGTGATAAGACATCAACTGACTTCGCTCTCCTTAGATCATAATGTTTATCTGAAGTTGCTGGTGTTGACATTCCTCTGTGATACTGTGATGCAGCTTTTGTAGGGCTGTCACAAAGTGCTGTTATTCGCTGCGATATTTGATTTATTTCGTCCAGAACTTGTGGAGTTGGTTTTGAATCTGTGAAATTGAAAAGGGACAGAATAGTTTATCTTATACGCTTTTGATTTCAGATTCAGATTTTCATTAACTCAAAATAGCCTAATACATTTGAAGAAATAGTATATTTTACCAGCTACTTTAAGACTGTAAACACGAACATAACATTGCGAACTAAAGATAATTAAAATAGAACTAAAGAGATTTTAAATGTTGACAATACTATGGATCATGGATTGCTAGCACTATCATTCTGTTCATAGGATGATGTTAAACATGTATTGATATATTCATATATAACATCTAACATCTGATATATTTGGATCACGTGCTGTCATTAAATATAAGAATTTTGACGAAGCATCCATATGACTGAAAGTAGGTTTAAACTTTGAAATGCTATTGAACGTCATTTCCCTCGTTTTTTCGTTAATGCGACAAGAATACAGTAAGTACCCGCAAATAAGAAACCCCCTTGAATAAGAAACAGGCCCCATTTTCTTCAAAAAAGGCTCCTTAAATAAGAAACAATTTTAGGTCTGAAATTTGAATGTTTCTTATTTTCAGGATTTTTACAGTTCTTTCCTGAATGCCAAAAGATATTCCCATAAATGACTGTGATAGAATGTAGTATTCTCAAAACAGAATGAAAATTTTCGAAATTAAAGATTCACACCACAACAACGTAACATGGTAAAAATGTAAAATGTAGCATTAAGGTTAAATACACATGCATGTATGGTACTGTCATATACCTTGACTTGACTTAACTTGATTACCTATGTATAAGAAACTTTGACCCTGATCATGAAAAGGTCTCTTTAAATAAGAAACTCTCTGAGGCCTCAATTTAAACAGTGGTTTCTTATTTGCGGGTACCCGCTGTATTGTGTCACAGAGTTGGCTGATTTATTCTTTGTTTTGATGGGATGATAATTAAAAGACACACTGAGCGAATCAAAGAAAGTTAGCATGTTTGGCGGGCTGTGGAATTAAAAAGTACGAATTATAACATTTACAGGATATGATAGAAATCTAGCCTACCTCTAATTTGCTTTAGATATATGACACCTCCTCTCTTTGCTATGAATTCTTCGATAATTCTCCGTACTTGTGGCTTCTTCAGTTCATACTAAAAGCAAAAGATGTAATTTTGTAAGTATTGATAATGTGATCAATGAAGGAAAGAAAGTACCGTGGAAAATAAAGAATGTTGGTTCGTGTAAACATATTTATAATTCCAAATAATTCATTTGTTGACGATACAAAATAAAGAAATTTAGAAAATTCAAATATATCAGGTTAGAAATAAGGAAAGCTCAAAGTTGAGAGAAAATACGTGGGAAATTAAAATGATCCAACACGGGATTGGAACCGAGACACCCTGACCTAAAAAATTTATACTTGTAACGCTGCCATTGAACGAAAGGTTTAAATAGTTTAAACTTTATCTTCCTACGAGACATGCAATGTTTTCCTTTTTTGCATGAAAATTGGATGATTCCAATTGAGGATAAATTCCTATTTTACAGATCAGAGGCGCAAATCAATTTGGTATTCAATTATCACTATTCACAGTTGATGATGAGCCCTGACTATAGGGTAATAAAGGTATATCTAAACCTAATCAGACCGAGCTAAATTTCAACCAATCAGATGTACACGATTTGTTACATTGACCAATAGACCTTTTAGCTGTTCTGAAAAAGAGCCTGGATCAAGTGATATTTTTAAGTACATTTTTATATGCAAGGTTCAACTGAGTGCCGTTAGGACTTCTATCGCTTTTGTGCACATTCGAAATTTCTACCAAATGAATAAAAATATCGTTCGATTTAGATTCTTTTGTAGAACAGCTAACTGGTTTTTTAGAATGCAACATTCGATAATTTGCTTTAGGTTAAGGTTAAGTAGATTTAACTTGCATATGTGAATAGGGAATCATAATTCAGTAAAATTTAATCTGGCTTTCTAAGATAAAGTAGCTTTTTCCATTAAAATGACCACAAGAGTAACATCTAAAATATGTAAAGTACATACAACCTGCCGAGAAGCTTAATATGAAACTAAACCAAAAATATTTTCTTCTCAGTCATCTTTGATAAACGCGAATTCGCAAGCATGTTTTGACAAGGACGCGACTTTGCAAGCATGTTTTGATAACGAATTTCAGAGATTGGTGACCGTAAATAAAAGTAACCTAAGGAGCTTACTTAAATTTTCATGAAAATTTTATGAATATAGGCGAATAAAAAATGAGTTTTGGTTTTAAAAATGAATAATTTTTGGCATATTTTATTCATGAGACAAAGAATGTGAACAAAATTGACCAAATTTCAGCCAAAAAGCTGTTTAATTTTAATCTGCCTGAATCGTTGAATTGAAAATACTTTGTGAAACGAGCGCGGTATTAATGATATTGCTTTCAAATAAATCTCTTTCCAAGGTATTCATGAGTTTCGGTGTTGAATCAAACACAAAGATTGATCAGTTATTTGGGAAATGGCGACTAAGGTCCTTATTTCAGTTTAAACATGACATTCGTTAACGGTTTCACCTTTTCCATTTATCATGGAAACTTGTAATTAGCTCTGTGATTGGCTAACTAAAAATAGTGCAATTCTTACGTTTGTCATTCTTTGTCAGTTGTGGGACTAAAATAACTTATGAATGATTCCGTTACTCAATATATTAAGAAGACTCATTGGATAAAAAAAATAATTTCAGTTTTGGAAGCATTACATGGACTTATAAAGATTGATGCTAGATCTTGAGATTGCTTTGGAAAGAATTTCAGGTACAGTAAAAAATGTTAAAACTGATTCTTCATTAAGGAGCATACTTACATCATGTATGTTTGCAACATCAAGGAACGACCTTACCAGAGGATCGGCAACCTGCATGAGAAAATAATAATATGAGAAACGAACAAGAACTAGAGAACTGTAAACAAATGATAGGTTTAAAGGCAGTCTGTCACGCATCTGATTGGGTCAGAATGACAATACAAAGAATAGAAGAATTGAATGGCTGCTGATCCTACTGACTTTCTACTTGAGAACAATCGGCCCTCCTTTCTTCCCAATACACAGATTTACAAAGATATCCGTTGTGTTGAGCTCTGACTTTATTACAACCAATCAGATGCCTGATAGACTGCCTTTAATTCAAAGTGAACTTTTGAGGGCAACTAGGATTTGGCCCACAACCACAACAACAACCTTATCAACCTTATCAAGCACGTAGGAAGAAGATACTAAAAAGACACCCTGTTTATGACGTTTGTTGTCACACACTTGTGATCTTCATACTATTTTGAAACAACTGATTTCGGTCGAAATACGAAAACACAAAGTTTTATCCAAATAAAACTTTACTCACATCAAGTGCATACTCTTTCTCGATCTGCGAAAACAATAAAATACTTTAGAATCATTTCAATCAGAAATATTTTAATCTCAAAAAGCAATTTCATAGTATCAGACTTTGATTTCTTGTCAAACTGTAAAAAGAGAGACAATAAATTGGTTTCCGCGGATTATTCGACATTATCTCAAAGATCATCTAAACGCTACTTGTTGTTGCCTTGCAAATACAAATGCAAAAGCGAGTTTTTGAAATATATTGTCACAACGAACTTGCACATGTCAGACTAGTTCTATTCTGATTATCAACAGACTTCAAACTTACCTTTGCTGGGGTTTGAAGTTTCTCTTCCTTATTCGTTCTTGTGGAGAATAAACTAAACCTCTTGGCGTTCTTTTTATCTTTTTGGGCTTTCTGATTTTCTAAACTGGAACTTTTCTGTCGATCTAAAGCAAAGGATATGATTTCAATTTAAATGTTTTCATCAAATATCCATCGTGTTTTAACTTTCATATTCCTTGCGCAATATAAATATAAAAGTGAAATGCAAGTCACTAATCCAGTCTATGCCATTGGCCATCGAGCAAATGGTTGTCATTGCCTGGCAGTGAACTGGGGCCTCAGCCTGACTATGACTGCTAAGTCACGTGATTTCAACTCTGCACCAACATACCATCTGAATGGGGCTAAGATTCAAAATTTCGATAGAAACGATGATCAGGCAGTTTTTGTTCAGCCATATCACACAGGCTTTTCATCTTTTTCAAAAATTGAAAGCGATATTTTGAAGATAAAGCGTTATACTTCAAAGAAGAACAATCCAAACGTCTTTATCTTTTACAATTGCGCGAATATAAGAGGATTCTAAACGGTCACCCATTGGTGGATTGGGTGAAGCCATCAAACAAACTGCAGAAAACAGTGGCAGCGTGCCTAGAACAATGTTATTTGCAGATCTGTTTACAATTTGGCGATGGAACCGTTCAAGAATGTGCATAGTTTGCAATCTCCGAATTGAGAAGTTCTTTCCAAGACTCGCTTCTGGCAAGTGAAGATGTGATATTTTGAAGCACATACGTAGATTCTGGTCTTAAAGAATGTCACTTAGAGGCTCCTCCACTGAATCCTATTCTATCGGATGGCCAAATAGACCTTTATGGTATTCTGAAACAGAACTAGATCGAGCGAAATTTCGATACATTTGTATACGCAAGGTTCGACTGAGTTGTGTCGATTCTCTATCACTATTGTACACATTCGAAAATTTTATCAAATCTTTAAAAACATCATTCGATTATGATTCTTTATTTAGAATAGCAGAAATGGTCCAACAAAGTGCAGTTGTTCCAAATATTCCAAAGTAACATTTACTGCTAATCTAATAAATTCCTGCAGACTATTAAACAAGAAAGTATGCTAATTCTACCAAAATAAATATTCAGCAAACAGAAAAATACGTTACCTCGCTTGTCTACAAGTCGTAACTCGTAACTATCCAAGTCTCCTACTTTACATGCAAGTGGTACAGGGGTTTTTGAAGGTGTGACGTAATGAAATATGTAGAAACTCGAAACCAATTTTTCTTCTTTACATATTCTGTCAAGAAAGTCGCCAATTTGCGTAGTCTTCTCCAATGTCAGTTGGCGTGATTCTTTGTCAATAAGATGTAAAGTGATTTTGACACCTGGCACCTGCAAAACATGAAAGTGTTCGGATATTTAGATACTAAGGAAAGTGCAACAGGAAAGTGCAATTAATAAGAATCGCGCAAATCGGTTACAAGATGGATATTAAAGCAGCACGCATTAACCAATGGTGGAAACAATTAATAAGAGGTCGAAGGAATTGTTACCGAACCAAAGTGCATTACGATCTACGATGGATCAAAGGATTTGTTAAAGTCCTTGATTGATATCTGGTCAATATTCCGCCATTAATGTATACACAGAAAATCAAAGCTTAATGACCTAAATTAATCGACAATAGACCTTTTAGCTGTTCTAAAAAAGAATCTCAATCAGATTATATTTTCATACAGTTTGAAGAATTTGTGAAAGTGTACAATAATGATAGAAGCTCTGGCGCTACTCAGTCAAACCACAGTGACTATGATCGGACCTCGCGTATAAAAATATATAAAAACATCACTCAATCCAGGTTCCTTAGTAGAATCGGCAAAACGTCTATTATTGTAAAACCATATAATTGGTAAAAAAGTGATTAACTGCTTATCTAGAATTTCATCTTAGAAAGGGGGAAAATATGAGGGGCTGGTTGGCAATCTTTGCATGATACAGAGCATGAAATAGCGGGGGGGGGGGCTAAATTAACATTTCACTAGCTTTGCGGTACTGGGAACATGGAAAAAACCCTTAACTGAGCTGTTTGTCTTCTTGCTGGCATTGTCCAGTTCAAGCAAAAAAAAAGGGAATTACCTTCGGTGGAATGTCTGAGTTTCCAGTGTGGTTACTATTTGATGAATCACTACTTAATGTTCGCACAGTTGATCCTGAAGCAGTTCTCATAAATTCTTGAATTGGCACTCCATCTACTGTTATGTTGTCTGGGCTCTGCAAGTGATCAATCTTAATAATGATAATGCTTAAAGATTCCTATTTAAAAGACTGCGTCTTTAAAGTAATTCACTGAATAATCTTAGTAAACATTTGTTGCAAAGCTAAGATCTGAAAATGGATTTAAAAGTTTGTCCTGTCGAAATCACGAATTTCGTTCTGAAATCACCAGCGATTTTCTATAAAAATTAACTTTCAAAAACTGCTGAATACATTTTATCAAATAAATTGAAGCTTTCTCCCTTGCAGCAAAGTGAAGAAACGGATCTGGTGTGATACACAATTCTTTTCGATCTGATTGTACCGTTTTCAGCCATTGTGCAACAAACCAATTTTTGCATGAATATATGTACGTTTCCTTTGCTGATAAAAATGAGAGAAAAACTGCAAACATAATTTCAGTCTTTTCGCTACAAAGTAAAATTTGATGCATTCAAACTGTTTTGTGCACCTGGTGTGTGCAATGAAAATGTACTTGACACTTTCTTCAAACGACAAATCTATCACAAAATAAGCCTACCACACGAACAAATAAACATGAAACAGCAAAACAAACATTATGACAAAGGGAAGAAGGACAGAAAAAAGATGCATACCTTTCAGTAAAGATCTGCTAAATAAACATTGTTACAAGCACAAGTTAAATCAAACGAAACCTTGAATGGACCTCGACTTGATGAAAAATTCTGTTTGAAAAGCTATTCAAATAACAAGCTTAATAAGTGGCTTACAAATTCTCCAGGATTGAAGCAGCTTAGAAACTCAAAAGGAAACTCTCCTGAACCATTTTTTGGATGTCACAATCAATGGTAAGATTTTACGACCTTACCAAGCAGAACAGCAATTATATTCCACCTGTATTTAAAGTAGCATGATTACTGTAGATATTTGGTAAATAGTAAAACTAAATCAAATCATTTAAGTGGGAAATCAGTTTGGAAACCTTTGCTAAGGAAACATTAATTGAAGATGGTGTACCAAAATGAAAGCATTATTTGTTCACCTTTGTCATGTTGATTCTTGAATATGGACTTAGGTCGCTAACAACTGCAACAACTTGATCAGAGAACTGGGAAAGAAAAGAATTGTGGTAGAATCAACTCATAAAAAGTTGACACAAACATATTGAAGCCTGATTGAGAAAAAGTTTTGCTTTGAAAATGTATGAGAACAAGTTTTGCACAATGACAAACATTGAAGAATTTGTGGTTATTGACAAGAATTCTTAACCAATTTTTGGAAGGGTTTTAGTTGCTAGTCCCTGTTCAGAAATTTTTACAGTCTTTTTCAAGAATGTCAGAATGCCAAGAATTCTTGAAAATTTAACAAATCTTGAGAATTCTTCAAAATTCTTAGCATGTTGCAAGCCTGAACTGTCTATAAATTGTTCGTACAAAAAACTTTTAGTTCTATCAAACTGTACCCTTTAGTGCATGAGTTCTGATGAAGCAAAAGGAAAACATAAATATTACTTTTATATAGCAATTGAGGAAGCTCATGATTTATTTTCGGGGAATTCTTTGGAATTTTCCAAACGCTTATACATTAAGATTTCTTGAGATGAGATGCAAGACATCACAGAATTTTTAAACATTACTTGTAAGAAAAGCGTTAAGGTACAGTATGTCGATTTGACTGTACAGTATGTCTACTTGAATATCAGATATTAACTAAGAAGACCTTTATGACTCTTGGTCGCATGTGGCAAAGATAGTTATTTAGCTATTCTGCAAAAGGATCTGAATCAAACAATATTTTGATATGAATTTTGTAAAAATGTATGCTCGATCCAGGCTCTTGTTTAGAAAAGCTAAAAGGTCTCTAGGACAGAAGTCAAAGGGATCAGTTTTATGCTTCCCTTCTGAAAGCCTCAGAGATGACTCGCAAGGGTGGAAAAAATATTATAATTTCTGGGAACAAAAAACTCTTGAAAAAATTTCTGCGAGAACCAAATGTGCCAAAACGTCCATCCACTTTGTGACAGGTCATGGTATTTAATACATTTACAAGATTTTGCATATTGATTATAAATTTGTAATTGTAGTCACAATTATAAATTGTACTTTAGCACATTTGGTTACTTTCTTAGCTGATTACTTTCTGAGTCATAAACAGTGACTCAAAACTTCCTTTGTCTGAAAACAGTGGTAGAAACAGTGGCTTCCTTTGGTTGAACAACGTCAAATTTCCAGAGACTTGTTTGAAATGCAAAGAGAAAATTCGGAAGTTTATATTGTGTTAGAAAATTAATTTCCCCCTTTTTTCTTTTAGAATCCCTTTCCTTGTTCTTTGCAAGCCTCTCTCATTTCTTTCTGGTGACCTGGAAACTTTCTGGGACCATTGGTGCTGTGGTCCGCTATTTTTTCCACCCCTGTCGATCTTATTCATGTACTGTAGTATCAATTTCAAGAATGATTGGCTTTGTGCTAATATGTGCAAAGGGTTGACCACCTGAAACTCAAGTATTCAAACTTAAAAGTGAAACATTTGCATAGAAAGGGATAGTGGATCCACTGGGTCACAGTCCAATTGCGCTTCCTGATTTTATCCAATCAACATGTTGAGGGTAGACAAATGAAATGAAGCTGTCCTTGTTAACACAGTGGGAAGTCTGTGGGGAATTTTATGGTCCAAACCTCTTGTGCAATACTTGGTTTTGTAAACCTCATTCCATGAGTAAGCTGCTCATCATGTAATTTCACAAAATTTCCTTTCACATTTGCTCTAGTTGATGATGTTAATGTGTACTCCAATAAATTCTGAAACAAAAATATATTTATAAAAAATTCAAGATACATAACTTTGCTATTATTGCAATCCCAGCACTTGTAATTAATAACTGTGCATTGATTGGAAAAACCTGTTACCGCAGAAATTGCAATGTTCAGACCTGTTGAAACCAATAACATACGGTGGGGGAGGGGGCTGAATTAAGCTAGATGCAAGTGGAGCAAACAAATATGGCGTGCTTGCTCCTTGGAAAATTCTTGGTGACCATGCCTGTTAGATTGTTGGATAATGCTCCTGTTGTGTACCATTTGGATCATGACTGACAGGAGGCCTTGCCAGGTAATTTGAAAAATGCGACTTTCAAAATCATCTTGAAATAGTTCTTTTTAATTGCATTGTTATAAGTGACAACTTGATTACTCTGATCACTTCCTCAAGTATGAATAACTTTAATAATCATTTTCATAAGCTTGACTGTTATTACTGTTCTACAAACGTTTTCCTATGCCCTAGAGAAGCATACAGTAGCTTATAGAGTCTAGGGCGCTTACAAAAATAGCAAAACATAACAATAGTAATCTAAAGCATTAACTATAAGTACATATGACAACAAGGACAGATAATGTTACAATAGAACTTGCTACTTTTCATTGACACCTAGATACAAAGCAATTTGTGATTGCAGACAAAGGGAATTCCATGCTCGGTTGGTTAAGACATAAACAAAAACAAAGCAAGCCGCAAAAATTGCCCTGAAACTCGGGTCTATTTTGTGCAGAAGCCAATTGGGAGGGGATTCAATTCTCGTACTTTTTAGGTGTAATCAAAACACTTACCACTCAGCTTCTGTACGAAAAAAAAAATGCCTGAGGCAGAAGTTTAGATATATCCTTCTTCTTTCGATATGTGCTAATATTTGCTCTTTAAAACCATTTCTGCAATGCACAACGACTGAGCTAGCGACGCGGGTTTCAGGGCAATTTTTGCGGCTTGCCTTGTTTTTGTTTATGTCTTGGCCAACCGATCATGGAATTCCCTTTGTCTACAATCACAAATTGCTTTGTATCTAGGTGTCAATAAAGAGTAGCGAGTTCTATTGTAACATTATCTGTCCTTGTTACATATGACTTGAATATAACGTGGTCAAATGCAATGAAAATGACTTAAATACAACAGCGGTTAGATATGAAAAAAAGATAATGATAATAATACTGCAACAGAATATAATAATGATAATCCATAGACTGACCAAAAAAGGAATGATGTTATATTTCTGCTATATGTAACTACTGTAAACCAACAGAGGGGAATTTGGTTTTAAGCCAATCAACGACTTTGTTTATATCAGAAAGAACCAATCATATTGCTTTCTTAAACAATAGGAACAATAGAGGTCTTGACGTCACAGATGACAAGAAAATTATAAACAAACCTCCTCACAGCTTCTCGCTGCAAAACCACCGACACTAAAATCGATGCGATGCACTACATTTTAGCGCCCTACCGAGAGTATCATGACTTTTTCACATTATTTATGAGTTAATCTAAGTTCTTACCAAGAACATTTTTATTATCTGCCCCAAGACAGAAAAAACGCCAATGAAAAAGTAGGCATTTTCAACGCTTTTTGCTTAGGCCCATAGTCGCGCCTCAGGTGGCGATGGTCATTTCGAAACGTACGGTCATGGTTTCAGACAGACGCCGTGACATAGAAATCAAGAAATGGTAAAACTTTGCACGATTAACATGGCAAACGAAATTTGATATCTTATTTGGATTGTTCTATTTTGGGATCGATGGATTTTTGCGCATGCGAACGAAGAAGAGAAGGATATTAAGTGACGTGCATCGACAAAAAAAGCGGGAACTGGCCTTTGGTCATTCACTCATCTGCAGTCAAACAACATCGAAACATGAAACGAAACGAAGTTTGTAAAGAAACAACAAGTTGCAAACAGACATCAGACAGTTGGACATGCTGCTGGTCTCCACGAAAAGATTCTTTTTCGTATTTCTTCTACTTGGCGATCATCAGAATTGCGGTCGTCATCTGTTAGGCCCAGTGTCAGTGATTCCAGCTCTTCATTTTCAATGTTAGGAAACTCGTCATCGTCTTCATTCTTGTCATCATCTGAAGGGCCCATGACTTCATCGTGATCAATCGAAAAAACGGCATCATTGCAACTCTTCGATAGTTTCTCAATCTTGGCAGCAAGGTTCACTTTGCAAATCTTGCAAACGCTGATGTCGGGGAGCAGACATTCAATGTGGAAAGAGTGCCCACATCCTCTGAAAAGGCGCCACATCGGACTTTGAAGGCAACAGCCACCAGGTTTGTCACATTTCCTGTCGAAGGAATCACATTTCAAAGCATACGAGGAATGAAAGCCTTCTATATCCAGTTTTGCAGTAGAAAATGAAACCAAAAACAATGCTTGTGACTTGTAAAATTGAATTTTAATTCCACAATGAACTTTGTCAAAAAACTTTGTCATTTCACTTCATGAACAAATAAGCCCCCTCTCTAACAAGCCCCCTCTCCCTTAAAGCCACTTCTTCTGGAGTCACCAACATTAATAAGCCCCCTGGGTGCTAGAGCTTATACGAAAAGGTCTGTTTCCTGTGTGCTGTCTCCTGTACATGTACTATCTTTTTGTTAGGAATGCTTACAAGAAACTCGACTGTCAGATTCCCAAAAATTTAGCAACTTCAGTACTAGAGAAAATATAACTAAAGAAACTATTTATTTCAACGAAGGAAATCCTTAACATATTTTAACTTTATTTCCACTTATTCCCTGTATCATATTACTCAAGAGGTACTTGAGGAATGTCAAAACATCAAAATTGCTTCTAAAACTACATTTTGAAATGTTCAGGACAGCACACAGGTAGTAAACATGAGGACTCATCAAACCAAATCATCCAAAATTGGGTCTTTTTTCTTATTTTCATTAAACCCATAAAACAGGGTATTACAAACCTAGAGGTCATATCAACATTGGTTTTGAATTCATCTGCCATTTGGATTATTGGTCTAGGTAAAACTCATGCTTTTTAGAGGGTACACTCAGTCCCCCACATCTTCGCTGACTGGTATCAATTTCAAGTATTGCAAAATCTGGAGACCAGAGAAGGGTTTTTTTGGATTTTGAGATGTATCCATCCTCACACTGAACCATATATGCAATAATTATTAAATTTCTTGTCATTGCTACTATTAGGTGACAAAAATAAGTGCTCCTTTTGTTATCCCTATGCATAAAACTATAGAAGTACTGTATAGTGTTTCTCACATTTGAAACATTAAAAAATATGAGATACATTGTTCCCTTGAAATACCAAAACTACTACTGAATACATTTTTGTCTGAATATATTCTTTTACTCAGTATCTAGTTGTATAAAGAGTCTCTGACTCTAACTGTTTCTTTTTCAAACCTGAATTATACTAATTATAACTGAATTACCAAGCTTTTCTTTGGCTCATTTATCTGAAAACACACATATTTGGATTAGGCTATTGTGCCAGATGTTACTCAATATTGCACCATATTCGTTTTGCTATGTATATGATATGAAGATAAAGTAAATATAAAATTCTTTTTTAAAATGGAACATCTTTTGTGAAAATAGAACAAGGCTTAGATTATTGCATGACTTCTGTATTGTGTATGGGAAATTTTTATGGGCTAAAAAGATTTGAAATTTACTTGTTTGGGTCAGGTTGTGTGTCTTCTCCAGGGAAAAAACCAACTGGAAGAACATTGCACTTTTGTGGCTCATCTCCAAACAATGTTGGCAGCTTCCATTTCTCCACTGCTCTTTTCTTCTTCCCCTTCGTTTCTTGCATTCTAACAGCCAGATTGGGATACTGTAGAATCTTTTGGAATTTACTGACCAGCCACTCTGAAGCTTTACGTTTCAAAAATTGAATTTTCCTTGGGCTGTAACTGAAGTTTCTCTTTGGTTCGCACCAAATTTTGAAAGAATCAAGCTCATGCTTGCAGGCATCCAATTCGCGAGCTTTTAGTTGCACTTGATTTGCAGCATCACAGTTCCTTGTTCTTGCCCTTAATCGGGAATGATAATTTTCCACTGGGTACTCATCAAATGCGTTTAGTGCTTTTGTCATTCTGTCATACATTGGATGGCTGCCTTCTTTTAAGTTTTGATGCATTGAAACTGCAACCAGGAGAGCTTTGTCATAGTGCCGTCTTTCAAACTTCATCATCATCACCCAACATCTAAACACAGACTCATAGAATTGCTCACAAAAGTTGCTTTTGAAAACAACAGAATATATGCTCAACACAAGAGGGCAATAGTTGTCAAGCAGATTCAGGAGGCAGAGATACTCTACACTCTTACATTGTGTAAACACAGGCATAATCAAATCTCTAATCAAACTCCATCCACCATAAATTACTTCAAGAAGGAGAGAAATTCTCCAAGGTTGAGGTTTATTGGCCAGCTTTGCCCTCTTACCAAACAAAAAAGAATACAGCTCACTAAAGACATTCAGAAAACTTCGAACAACGCATTCCCTGGCATTAAGAGAAACATGCAGGGGTCCTATGAATGGAACAATATTCTGAACAACTGGCCAATCAACAGGTGGAGAATACACTATCTGCCTCACATAAAATTGGGCAGGCCAGTCACCAATAAAAGGGACATCAAATTCACTTAAGTAAGAAGCAAGACCATTTTCAAGCATATATTTCAATGCTTTCAGGAAATCAGAATATGACTTTAACGGGAGCTCAATACAATCCACCAGCTTGCAATGTTTCATAGATCTCATATCTTGTATTTCAGAGTGCTGATAGTCATGTATGAGAAGCCTTCTCCTTTCAGACTCTGGATTGAAATAATTGGCTGTAATCCAGTCAGGCATTTGTTCTGCATAAGTTTTTGATAATGCTGGTAGTGACTTTGTGAGGACTTCTTTTAGCTTTGCTGGATTTGCTGGAATTATGTCATTTGCATTGGTGTTAGCTTTATGGTCAATTGCTTCAACATTCGGGAAAACTTTCAGTAACAAAGTTGCCATGTGTACTGTTTGTGTCTGCTGCTGTTTACTTGCACGGTGCATTGTATGTATGTTGTGGTAGTCATCTATAAAGAGTGCTACCAACTGCCTTTCGTTTTGTGCATCATTTAGAAAGTTCACAACTGTTTCAAGGTGAGAATCTGATGATGCTTTTGAAGCAGACTTCACTGTTCTTGGATGGGCAGCTATTCCAAGGTTTTTCAGTGAGGTAAGACCATGCTCTGAAATTCCATGTTCAGTTAATGTTCTTGCTAAGGCAATCTGGAACCAGTTATTTTTCTGTGATAACCCATACAATAGCATGTAAATAATAACTACAGTTCTACTCCTGTTTAACTTTTTTCTATCACTGGAATGCCTTTCAGTAACCATTGATTCATAAATAGAGCTGAACAAGTTGATCGCACCAGCCTCGAGGCAAATTTTTTCCATCTTATCAGGATTCATTTCTGGCTGAGCTGAATTGCCAAAAAGTTAGTAGCATTTCTGACTCAATTTTGTTACCTCACTTCTCATATCAAATGGTACATTTGCTGCTTTTACAAGCAAATCTTGATATTCCACCCTGCCAAGAACAATAATATCATGATCTGTTTGTGATGCAGATTCTACCTTGTCATTATGCATTGGCATTAACTGTTCTTGGGATAATGATTCACTTTGAGAACTGGACCAATACTTCTGGCTTGGGGAGCTCAATGTGATTGTGCTTTCTGTGGATTGACTATATACATTGGGCTCTGATAATGATACACTTTCTGTTGACTGACTAGCTGACTTAATGCTACTTCCCTGACTTAACTGACTGTCTGATGTTAATGCGGGCAATGTATCAGGTTTCTTATCTTCAATATATTTGGCCAGCACATTGTCAAGCTAAGGAAAGGGAGAATTCACAGGTAATTGAAATGTTGTGACATTGTAGGTTATGATGAATGATGAGAAAATAATGCAAAGAATTTTGTGATGTGAAATTTTACAACTTTCAGGAATTTATGAAACAAAACGTTCAAGCTCTGATTAATTTTTATTTAATAGCAAAAGCATTGGGTACAGAAGTACTGTGTCTCTTATCCCCATGAGTAAACTGCAAAATGTCACACCATTGGGATAAGCTTCTTTAATTCTACTGTAGGTACCCTTTTTGAAGCTCATCCCAGAAATTTGGGGCTAAGAGTTTTCAGCTCTTGCCTGTTTGGTGTGTATGTTTTGGCCTGTTTTGCTATTTTCATTCGTAGTGTTCCCAGATTAAGTCTTCCTGTCTTATACTGTATTTCACACTTTTGTAGATTTCTGTTCATGATCTTCATACTTTCTCTTGGATTTTTGGCTTCCTTTTTTGTGTCTCTTCAGGAGCATATAGTAGCACTACAGTAGGGGTGTAGGGTGCAAACATTTTCCAAATTTGAAAAAAACTGGAGCAGAGTGTGGGAGAAATTCAGGCAAAGCTTAAGTGTAACTCTTTGAAAAACAAAACACTTCTAGTACATGATTTTGTATTCAATTTTGATACATTAAAAATTCACAACACGTTGTCTCCAAAAGTGCTCTGCTCTGCTCTTTGCCATTCCAGCAATGAAATTTTAAAAATAAAATACTCTAAAAGTTGCACAAAAACTTAGATGTGATACAGTAAGGCCCCGCATTTAAGAAACCAATTTCTCACACCTTAGCCTAAAATGTTTCTTATATCTATGATATTTTTCATTTTTTAGGCTGTCAGTTTCTTAAGTTTCCTAATTTATTTTCTGGAAAGTCCTGGAAAATAGGTTATAACGGAGTATGGTTATTTATCGATTTATTGGCCCTATTTGTATGTCATCAATGATTTTCCTAAAAATCAGTCAAATTTAGGTAAAAATATGTTAAATTTAAGATATCTCAATAGCAATGTCTTATGAACTCTGCATGAATTGCAATGCCCCCAGACCATCAGACCAGGACCTGGTATCATTCAAAATACAAGAAACTTTTTTTTGGGTTTGAGCCTCAAGAGTTTCTTATAAGGGGTCTAATTATTTTTCAGTAGCCTAAAAGTTTCTTTCAGGTAGTTTCTTAAATGCGGGGCCTTACTGTACTACAGTAAATGAACAATAGGATGCTACCCATGCATGTTCCTTATCTTATGGCAAATAAAGTGAAAGCTTGGTTACCTTGTCAAGTGACTCTATATTGTCAAGTTTCCTGGTGAAGTCTCGTCTTCTTCTGCATGTCTTCAGACAATTGACACAAATTGACGGATTAATTTGCTTTCTATTGCTGACATTTTTCAATTTATTAAAAGCACTCAGAATGGCTCCTAATCGTTGTGTTTTCAAATTTATTGAGCGAGGGTCAGCGTTGTCGAGTGACCAGACTTTGTGCAGGGGATTTCCACAACCTTTGTATCTTGGCATTTTCGAAATTTTTGGTGACGTTAGGCATCTTCCTTCATCTCAGTCAAAAATTAATTTTGGCAACAACGAAGCAAACTACGATGGCGTCACACTGATGTGATGCGATGAAATTTTGCGCCAAATTTTCGTACAGGGGACGAAGGAAGATAGGCCTATTCCGGCTACCAATCTCATCATGATGAAAATTGTAAATTCTTCGAGAGCAAAATCATTACATAAAAAGGAATAGCTAATATCTCTCAGCAAATTTTTGGCATCCTCTTCAAGAATTACGTTGAAACATGTCCTTTGCGGCACGAACCACGTTTCGAAATGACCATCGCATCGCCACCTGAGGCGCGACTATGGGCCTAAGCAAAAAGCGTTGAAAATGCCTACTTTTTCATTGGCGTTTTTTTCTGTCTTGGGGCAGATAATAAAAATGTTCTTGGTAAGAACTTTGATTAACTCATAAATAATGTGAAAAAGTCATGATACTCTCGGTAGGGCGCTAAAATGTAGTGCATCGCATCGATTTTAGTGTCGGTGGTTTTGCAGCGAGAAGCTGCGAGGAGGTTTGTTTACAATTTTCTTGTCATCTGTGACGTCAAGACCTCTATTGTTCCTATTGTTTAAGAAAGCAATGTGATTGGTTCTTTCTGATATAAACAAATTCGCTGATTGGCTTAAAACCAAATTCCCCTCTGTTCTGTAAACCAGAATAAGAAATTAATTAAAGGTAGGGGCCTAATTGATACTCTTTCAGAGCTTAGCTGATTGAAGAGTAAATTATTTGCAATGTACTGTTCAGAAATCAAGGAAACAAAGACAAAAACAATATTTGATTTAAGGAATACCTGGCCCCCTGACTGCACAGCGAGTAGTTTGTAACGACTGGCCAAGTCTCCTCCATAATCAAGAAGATCAATTTTGATATAATCTGGTAAGATTGCCTGCCATTTGCTTTCTGTATTGTATGAGTAAATGATTCCATAAAAGGTAGATAATGTTTGCACTTCAATCTTTTCTTGCGGATCTGACCTTGATATCGGACGGGGAGGAACAGGGCGGGCTGGTATTCGCTTCATATCTGCAAGAAAAACAAAAGGGACAAGTGTTAGAGTCTGGAATTTAATTATATCTTGTCAAATAACAGAGCCATTTGTTAAACTTTTAACTGGACACTGGTCACAGTAAATTTCCAGGTACGATCCAAATAGGATGAAAATTGGTGTGTGACGATTTTCCATGACCAGAAGAAAATATTTCCAGAAGAAAATATTTAGCAAATGGTTCCATTCCATTGCTACCTGGATCGTCCAAAATCCCTTTGCATTTCGTTTCCAAAGATATAACTTGGAACAATATTCAAAATGAAATGACGCTCTTTGTTGAGGTAATTTGGCAATGATATGGAAAAAGGCAACTCTCAATGTCACTGCTACATCTTATCAAAATGTCATATCAGTTAATTCATGGATTGTTCTGTTAAGTTTAAAAACGAGTTATAGATAGACAATCTTTTCATGAAACAATTTAGAAACTTAGTATGTTGAGGTAATACTTCACACAGACACACAGAAATGAATTTACACAAACCAGATAAACAAGTATTGAAAGTATTCGATTATGTCTGCTGGATGACTGATAATCCACCTTTTCAAGATAGCAGGTGCGAAAGGGGAAGTATTTTGTTGTTTGAGATTTTGCATTTTTTAGGCTAAAATCTTATTCTGCGTACAAAGTTTAGTGTTCAAACAAATTTTCAAATTCATATATGTCTTTATTTCGAAATTATGGTGATGTACAGAATTTGAATTCATAAGGGCTTTGACCGTGAAATTGAAGTTAGGACAAGATTTGTCCAAAGTTTTGATTTCGGGGTCAAAGCCTTCATGACTTTAAATTCTTAAAATTGCCATAATTTCGAAATAAAGACATATATGAATGTGAAAATTTGCTTCCTTGCTAAACTTTGAAAGCAGAACAAGATTTTCGCCTCATAAATGCAAAATCTCAAACAACAAAATACTTCCTCTTTGTGTGCCTCTTATCTTGAAAAGGTGAATTAATACATAATGCAGAAACGGTTCTAGAATATTCATTCAGAATCCAGTTTTAAGGTTTTGTGCAAGGTTAAAAGCTTGCATTTGCAGAGAGCAGAAAATCTAAAAATACCTCATTCAAATCGAAGTAGCACACAATGTCAACAAGAATTAGATTTTTATCTTGCTAAGAAGCAATGCTGTGTCTGAGTTATTTTTTGTTCTATTTATAGAGGAGCCTATTTACCATTGCACACTTGCTTTAAATTCTAAACCATGCTTATCCCTCATCCTCCGAGGTCTCTTGCTGTGTTGTCAGTCCCAGCAGAAACTTAACTTCCTCTTGTTTCAGATTACTCAATAGCGCTTCGGCAACAAAATGATTTATATTGATCAATTACAGCATATTATCTCAAGTCTGTTTTGAAGGGAAATGAATGAAGATCTGTAAACTAACCAATGATTAACAGTAGATATTTTCCAGGATTAACTAGTGATACTTGCACTGTTCAAATATGCCGGTGACGGTGAAATAATTCCAGCCAAGCGACAAGACGATGGGCGATACCGTGAGATAAAACAGTTAGCAAATTAATATAGATCTTTTGCGTATCTTGTATTTATCACATGTGTTTCAAGGTCGGGATAAATAAGATCTGATAGCGTTCTGTTAGTGAGTGACCAAGCAACACACCAAATGGATTACAACTGTGGTCTAGACTTTCTAGTCCACAAAATCTTATCATGAAACTTTCATCTGAAGCCAAAGAAATGATAAAACACACCAAGCCAAGAAGCATTCGCTGCTACATATAAAGGAATTATAATATCAGAATTAATCTAATGAATATTAGAAAGGAAAAAGATATTTACCTTAAGACAGTGATATGAATAACCCTTAGGCAATGGAACGATCACTGCAAAGAAATTGTCAACACAGTCAACCATCAACACTCCTTTGGGCTTGACGACATGACTCCACGCGCCCAATCATTCGAAATAGGCCCACTAATAACAAATGAAACCCTTCTGCTGCTCTTGAAAACACATAGCATTCGTCTTTGATTTATAATTCAAACGCATCCATTATATTTAATCCTCTTGATAAAAAAGCAAACCAACTCTTTAATTTCTTTTCTATGTAAATCTTTATTCATTCCTTGCATTAATTTTCGCTCCTCTTCGCACTTGCCGCTTTCCAAGACTACTGATAACCAATATGTCATGCTTCTCGAGCGAATCTTAAAACCCTGGTTTAAAAATTTGCTTCTGGGCAATTTCAAACCTCAATCAAGCTCACGGGCAAATGAAAACCTGAGGTTATTGTCAACGGGAGCATTCATTTTGCGTAATTTCTGCTCTCTACTGGGATCAAACCATTCCCAGGAGAAAAACTTTTCATCCCCAAAATATTTCATTTCAATACATTGTCATTAATCATTAATTTCACTTTCAAATAGTGTCCTTTCGTAAGACCTTTTTAAAAGTGCATAACTGAAAAGTTAGCGAAAATTTACAATGGAATGCATATAAATGGGTAATAGATGTAAAACTGAAGTGTCCTATGAAACAACCAATGGTTTGGTCTTCACTCAATAAAGCACAGCTTGAGTCCTTATAAGAAAAAGCGTATGCTCAATTTTTCAAACGTCAAGACACCGTGTTCAACCTGAATTGAAAAAGCGAAGAAACTTTCTTAATTTGCAGCTTTAATTTTCCCAGGTCACTCATAAATGTTTCGACACCGTAAAGTTGGAGTTGTAGCAAACAAATGTTATGTTATATTTGTTTATGTATTCATTCATTTAAAATGCAAATGCACTACCCCCATACACTCTTTCTTTCATAAGAATATTCAGCCTCAGAATCATCCAGTCTTTAAGGATATTATAAGAATATTGCTCAGCCTCAGCTCGCATATTTGTGTCTCATTTTTCAGCAGCTGCCTGCAAGACTATCGAGGTTGGACAAAATTTACAGCATTCTTATTTTATAAAAAAAAAGTGTACGAGGTATGGCAGCAATGCAAAATGAATGAAATGTTAAAGAGAGTTTCTTATATCAGTTATCAGTGGTCAACTGAAATTATTTGGTCCAGTCCACCCATTCGTAACTCTATCCCTTACACGTATTTTTTTATAAGAAACTAAGAATTTGGGCCAGTACTGGAAGTTTCTTAAAATTATGAGATTTTGAGTACTCAGAGTTTCTTACGAGCTTCTTAAAGGTTCCATAACAATCTTCATGTTCAGTACATGTGCCCTCGTGAACATTTCAAAACAAGGTTTTTTAAGCCTTTCCAATGTTTAGACATTACTCAAGTACCTTACGAGTAATGTGATACAGGAAACAAATGAAAGTAATAAAGTAAAATCATGTCGAGGATTTCCTTTATCAAAATAAATAGTATCTTAGCTTATATTTTCCCAGTACTGGAGTTTCTTAATTTTTGGCGATCTAAGAGTTGAGTTTCTTATAAAAAAAATACATGTATCTTGACGTTCGTGCATTTGTTCAGCTGAAATGCAGTTCATTTTACTCCGGGTATTGTGACTGCCCTCAAAAACAATCTTTGTTAATTCCCGGCAGGTATGACACGTAAAACAAACATTCCATCCACTCAAGAATTTACAGCATGTTGGTCTGCATCGCCAGCATGCACGCACGGGAGGTAATATTATGATGACATTCTTTTGTCACGCCTCCTACCTCAAACAGCAAAGATGAGAATATAGTTTCATTCAATATTTCTTTGATTTCGCACCATCATATTTTTAATAAATCCAAGACAACATTAAAAACATAATTTTGTTATGGTTTTGAAAGATTTTATCTGTCCGAGTCTTCTATGCTCCCACAAGAAACATATACAATTGAAAAACAACAAAACATTCTGACAATCTTCATAGCAATTTCTCTCTTTGAATATGTTTACTTCTTCTGTCTAAACCACAATGTGGGATTTCTACAGAAACACTATTTTCTCTTTTTAAAAAAACACACAGTTTCATTCCTTTTACTGTTACGGCAACGGTGCGGCAATGAGGAATTGTGCTCACCGAAGCAAAATGGTTTCTTGAAGAATTCAGCTCGAATCAAGCAGATTAAATTGATGCGACAAAATCGAATCAAAGTTGACGAAAGTTCCGCAACATGATCACGCAATTCCGCTGTTTCGACGTTCTGAGCAGCCAGCAAGTGCGAAGTAAGTTGGGCCTTACTGTCATGGAAGAACATGCAAACTGCTCTTGACAACTCTGTCCTACCAGGGGCGGGCAAGTACTGTAAAATATTTGACCCCATGTTTGTCCAGAGGAATTGGAAAAAATAACCGGTTCTTTTATCACATAGTACAACTTTCGTGCCCAAAAACAACCAGTTCTTGGGACAAAAGTGAAATTTGAATATCAATCTTCTTTTTCCCCCAGTTTGTCACAAAAATCAAGTTTTCTAACCTCCTATCTAATCAAAACCCTGAAGTTTACCTGTAGGCTGGTTCTCCCTTTGTTCGTCAAATTTAAGCAGAAAAGACCAGTATTTCAAATTTTCACATAAGCGGTTCTACCTTTGTCCGCCAAATGTACGGAAAAAAGACCAGAAATTCCAACTTTTCACAAATGCGGTTCTACCTTTGTCCGGCAAATTTCCGAAAAAAAGGCCAGAATTTCAAATTTTTCACCAAACCGGTCCTATCATTGTCTGGCAACCGGTTTTGGGACACTTGTACTTTCATACCTATAATTACCACTTGCTTTTTAAAACAGCAGTTGGTCGAAACTACCGGTTTTTTGGACAAACATCTTCAGTGGTACATGATGTTAAAATTGTCCTCCAATTGAAGAAAAATAACAGCGGAAATTTGTTATCAAAAGCGACCAGTTTTCGGGACAAAGGTGATGCAAAATTTTTGAATTAACTACCGGTTTTCGGACAAAGGTAGGACCTTCGTTCCCAGTGTGACATGCCCGCCCTTGGTCCTACCAATCCAATACTGACTTTTTTCTATTTCAAAAGATGTCATAAACTAAATACGTAGCGTTGTTTATTAGATGTCTTTTGAGCTGTGAGCCGTGCTTAATCTAACCTTTTCAACAACAGCAGACACTAGATTGACTCAACTGAGTGGGACATTTTAGATCACATTTGTTCCAGTATAAGCTTAAGCAAGGCCCAACATGGAAACAAAGGTGTCTCAAATCATGGGTGAAATAATTCACAGAATTAGTTTCAGCCGGTGGTTTTTAAAATTGGAGAGATAAACCAGATAATATTTTGTGGTGGGTTGGTTGGACCCTGAAAGTAATTTTTCAAGCGTTGTCGATAAAACCATGCGACATCTTATGAGATCTGAGATGAGCGGAAAAGTTACATGATCTATTTTTGAACAATAAATTCTCTATGTGACAACTTTTGAGTAATTGTATGCAATGCCGTCGCGAAGGAAGTCGAGTGTAAGCCTTAAATTCACCGATAAGGGGCGTGGTAATTGGGCGTGGTCGTTGAAAATTCAACCTACGTTGATACATCTTCTATGATATGACAGTCACCTTTTCAAACATGATTGTCGAAAATACTATTGGCTATCGGTTAATCTTTTGGCTAATCTTCTTGTAAAAGGGTACTAAAATTGGGTAGGGCAGGGCAAGAGCTTGGACGACAGAGAAGACATAAGTATCGAGTTTCTTCCCTTTGGGCCTTTATGATCTTAAATATCCTTTCTTTATAACTTTAGACCAGTGCTAGCGAGACTCTGGTTGATTGGGCGCATCCAATTCTTTCTCAAGCACTGCATGCCCTCATATACCAAATTAGAAAATAAATAAACACCAGACTCTTATGCTGGTGGTAATCCACCTTTCCTACACTAGCAACACTTATTCATGTCTGTTCCCCTCATAAAGTTGGGCCTTGTCGGCTTGTTGATAGAAAGGAATCATATTTTCGACAAAAAATTAGTGAACTTAGGTAGGGCAGTGCTAGCGAAGCGAGCAAAAATTCACGCATCTGTAACGGTTAGACTACCCAACATGCATGCAATCGTAATGTAACAAACCATCTTAAATTACAGTCTGAAATTCTCGTAGTATCAGTGCTCTGTAGCTGAATCGGGGCTTACCACCTTTGGATGGAAGTTTGTCGGCAAATGCTGGTGTTAGGATCGGGCTTGATTTGCCGACAGCCACTTTTCCAGGGGTCACACCCCCTACACCCCCCTATGGCGACGGCCCTGGTTGTATGACGAAGAAGGTATGAAATTAACCACCATTGGGGAGTAAATAATCAATCAAGTCATGTAAATATCGTAATATTCATAACAACTATATGATATCATTAAACATGTACAATCACGTTCAAGCAAAAACTGCGTTAAATATACAACAAATAAAGACAAAATCGATACAGCTTCATAAAATACGCAAAATACCAAATATAACTATATATACCATAGAAACATGGATTTTTAATCCGTACATAACTTTACTGATAATCAAATAGAATGCAAGTAAGTAAAGCAATTTCATAAAACTCCAAATGACTAAATGGCTGCAATATTAACACATTAGTAATTGCTTGATAAAGCATCATCAACAACAAGTCTGGTTTATGAACAAGAAGACACAATATAATTAATAACAAGATGAAGAATACCTTTATATTTTATAAGGAACTAAGACTTTGGACCTGCACTGAAATTATCAGATTTTGAGCAGCTACTTAAAGTTTCTTATGAGTTTCTCAAAGGCTCCATAACAATCTTCTGTCACTACAGACTGAATGTATTACTGCAGAAACATTGTTTATGGCTGAAAGGAATAAAGGTGTGTTGTGCCCTGGTCCAGTTTTTTAGCCCATTTTTAGAGCAAAGAAACGATTCATTTCCTGCACTAAACCCAGACCCTTGGTCGGCAACGACTGCAATTTTAAGAATTACCATAATCTACATTTTTTCAACTGTACCTTTTTTAAATATAGGCATACAGCAATTTCTCGACATATAAATTCTTCTTCATCGAAGTTTGAGGGTATTTCAATGAAATGGAACATTTGAAAGCAAACGATCAACAAAAAGTTTGTTAGATCTCTCGAAATAATCCAGAGTTTCGAAGAAAGTGGATGCCAGTCAAGGATAATAGGTTAATATCGTACACATATTTACTAGAATTTAGAAAGGGCAGATAAAGTTGTTTCAAACGCAGCTTTCTAAACACAAGAAAATGTTTTCTACTGTCTCCTGGACCACCAATGTATTTTTTGTGCCAAAACAGTTCGAGAGGTTCGAGAGACAACGTAAAAATTGACGTTTGAGGGTGCCTGCGAAAAGTATGTCCCTTCTACAAGACAACAATGACAAGACAGTGTCCGATAATGGCTAAATATGTATCCGGACAAAATTGGCGTAAAAATTCATCATACGTGCTTCGTTGCACGGAAATGGGCAGACATTCATCAAGCAGGCGGAAAGAAAATCTTACAGTGTAGAATCAGAGAATATGGACGTGGGTTTTTTCATGCCCAGGCAAAAGCTAGTTCAGTTATGGCAACGAACAATCGCGGTTTACTTGTGGTTCATGTAACATATCTTGTTAAGAAAATCGAATTTCAGGGGATTAAAATGATAAAAATCTCATCAACCGTTACGCCGAGGAATTCAGTTAAGTCATGGGGATATGGAATAGATGGCATAACGGAATAACCAGACCCAGGACCACTAGGACCGGACCCTAACAGACCGGACCCTAGGGGAATGCCCTCCCCTCTCTTTGGCGTGACGGCTAAGCCTCCAAGCTGCAAGTTCATCTCTTTCGAGATCGCCTTACCCCATATATCTGCCAATTACCACCTTCACAATAAACATTACGAACAAATACGTTGTCAAAAAGCTGCCTGCTAAATGATGTGGCAGTCCCAAACTAACTTGCAAAGAGAATGGAGAAGCGAATCAAGTAGAAATTGAGATTGTGGAGATGGAATACAACGTGGCTGGCATCACGACGTCATTGCAACAACTTGAATCACCAAGCAAGGCAGAGGTAAAATATTTAGGCCATGTAGTTAAATGCTTAGGCCCAGTGGGCAATGAAGACAAAAGTTTGTCCCCTGGTTAGAAGATTTGAAATACCATTTTTTGCGTTTGTTGTGGAATCCAGAAGGTAGAATTTACATACAGCAGTGACTGCCTTATCTTACTTTGGAGCGAAACTTCTGCGTTGGCCGCCATTTAATCATTGGCTGGAAGGAAAGTAATGGGTATTCCCCAAGGGTCTGAGGGTCCGGTCCTACTGGTCCTGGGTCTGGTTATTCCGTTATGCCGGAATTATGAGAAGGTTGAGTTTCAAATTGAGAATGCAAGATCACGGAAAAGGAATGCAAAATAAACGATGTATGTAGCTCCTTGTATACACAACTGGATTTGCCAAGAACCACTTGGTAATTCATCACATGTAGAGAATAAAGAAATCAATTTAATAGTCCGGTAGCAGTTTCCCACCAAGAGAGGTTGCTCTTTTTATCTCTAAATTAAATGCAGCTAAGGGTAACAACTAATTAACCAGCGGAGCAGCAAAATCACGCATGTAAGAACCTATTCGATTAAGAAACTTCAGGCTGACATTGTCAAATATTATGGCCCCCATTTTATAATATTCAATCCATTGCATTTATTGTGTAAAAACGCAGGCAGGCAAACTGTATCTAAAACTCCCCTTTGCGCTCTTTCAGACTGAATCCAGTAAACTCTCTGATTGAACGAAATGGCCATAACTGCTCAGAAATCCTTGGGCTGAGAGGTAAAGAATCATAGTATGATCTCATACTTACAAGAAATACTTCTTTTATAAAGCAACAACTCCCAAAGCAATAACAAACAAACAGCAACCTGCCTTATTATGGAAAATTAACACTTCATGAAATAAACGCTGATGCAAGAAATTCGAGTTAATTTTAAGTCGCGTATTGATGCTAAGAAAGAATTTCCTTTTTTTTAATGAAGCACTAAAACGATGATTCTACAAGGTCTCAACATCACTTATGCTTTCGTGTCTTCCAGCTCTTCCAGCATACTTTCTGTTTATTTCATGTTTGGTTCGACTAAAGTTGTCGACATTTTCCTGTCTCTGTGTGGGAGTAAAGCACGTCCTTTTAGCAAACAACATCTCAATCAGTTTTTGCGTTAATTTCCTTCACGGTAAGTTCTCCCTTTCCTTTTCGTGTTCATTTACTTTAATTTCAAGTATTTTCCTATCTCGTTCTCGTTAATTCTAATAGCATATATCTAATGTACATTAATTTCTAACAGCGTTAATTTCTCCAACATACAAAGTAGCTACTAGGAACAGGGAAATATTAATTAACATTTTGGAAGCTGAATTGGAATCTGGATGATTTCGTTGCTTTAATACAAAATACAAATAGAAGAATTTGTGATAAATAGATAGTGGAAGCATGCTTCAAGCGATCTTCAAAGAATGCACAAAATAAGTTCTTTCAATGTGCAATATATTTTTAGTTTTGAAGTTCAAAGTATCTAAAGACTTGTACAATAAATACCTTGAGGGCAATCAGCAAATTCATCAGCCGCAGTTTCATCAGGCAATGCATGAATTGTAGTCATGTTGATCTTATGAACAAGAAATCTTTTACATTGGGATTTGCAAATTAATCCCTCGCAAAAAGAAAATGAGAAGCAGGCAAGTGTAACCAGGTCTTGAGTTGTTGCGTGATTAGAATGAAACTTGCAGGAGACGGAAACTGAATGATAGATCTCATAAAACTTTGATACCACTACTTGTACAAGGAAGTGGCATTGCTTATTCGCGAGAACGGCTTCTTTAGGGGCAGAGATAAATACTCTGTGATCTGATCGATGCTATTTCATCTTGCTGATATGAACATCTTCAAATTATTTTGTAGATATCAATGAATGAATACTATGAAAGCATCCTAATGGTAAACTCCCAAATATTCCAGCAGAAAAGTTATTTATTTCTTATTCTTTGTTGCCATAAATTACATAAATGATTGAAATTTATAAGAAAATACAAATCGTAGAGCCTCTTAACAAAAGGACAACCTCATATGTAAATATTGGTAGGAAGAACGTCACGGTAAAAATTCAGTAAATAACATTCATCCGCAAGACTCAACCAGTTTAGGTAACAAAAGCCAAAAATAATTAAAAGCCGTTCAAAGGTAAATAAGAGGATAAAAGTTGTTTACATCTTGAAAGAGATTTTATAAGTATTGTTTTTGAAACGAATATGAAATCCGTCGTAAAGCCTTTCGTTGAATGGGACAATTGAGTTATATTTGCAATTCAGATACCGCATAGAGAGCTCTGTCAAATACTAACAATGTGATAAAATGTGGTGACCTCTTCTAAACGCTTTTAAGCATAAGCAGGTAAAACTTATGTGTCCTGACATCCTAGACACTAACCGGAAAACATAAAATTTCTACATAAACTTTTTCCAATGGCAAAGAGTAAAACTGACAGGTAAGGGCCAATCAAGTAGCTAGTTGTTGTCATCTGACTCTTGTCATCTGGCTCTAGCCACAATAACCCATATGACAAATTCAGTTCCATGAAGTCAGTGCTCTTACTCACATTCTCTTTCGAAAACTCCCTGAAAATATTTGCGCAAAAAGTAAGACAACATTCTACGAGCAACAGACCTTTTAGCTATTGGATGGAAGGATATTTTTGATATATTTTGAAGAATCTTCGAATGCACATAAGAGTGATAGAAGCTCGCGTTTAGACTCTTTTGTAGAAAGGATAAACATTTCTGATTCTCATTTTTTCGCACATTTCTGCTCCTTTTCTTAATAAGGCAAAGCATGAAGGCTACTTTCTGAATACTTTCGAAAACAACAATGAACTGAGAACACACAACATAAATCATAACACAATACTTTACTTTCATTGGGTCTTGAATTTCAAAGTCATTAACCGTGTAAATACAGCAGACTGACGCATTTGGTCCACCAGAGCTCGACGCACGGTTGAAGTGAATTTGCTTGTGAGACATAACGATGTTGAAGCTTCAAAAACCAAATTGTAAAACAAAACCAAATGGAAATTTCCAAGCCAATCTAACTTGCTGTATTCTCCCATCAAATCGAATTTCGTTATGCCTGAAAAAGGATCAGAAAAGAATTTAGTGCAAAATCATGATTGTTGTTTATGCAAATATGTCACAGTATAAATTGAGATAGGGCTCATCAGAGGGAATCGATTTATATAGTATTTCATCGGAATACAAAGAGCCACAATCATAGTATTTCAAAAGAGAAAGCATTGCTATGTGGCATTAGCTAATCTAAAAATGCGAAACTCAACTTTCAACACAACGCAACTGCAATGCCTCAATGACGCACTTACTTCGAAAATTCTCACGATATGTGTCAGTGTTAAACCCAACATTCTAATGCAATTCGTATTGTTTTATGTAAGTATGAAACCCAACACTCTAATGCAATGTAGTTCTTGATAGATATCCTGATCTGATAGATATTTTTCTTGTGGCTTCATATGCAAACAAATGAAAATCATGCAAAATAGAAAAGCCTTTGCGCAGGAGCCGTATTCAGACCACCGGCAAGGGACACATTGCCTATGAATCAAACCAGAGTTGGAAATTTGAAATGAGCTTTCAACGAACACAGGACAAAGCTCATTGCTGTACCACAGCATGGTTCTCAATGACATTTACGATACCAACAAGAGATGCCCCGGTGCCTTTAAAAAGGATTATATGCCTCGAAAAAAGTTATGTCAGACAAATTCGCTAAGCTGGCTGTTCGTAATTAATCTTTTCAATAAACCCAGCGGTTAATCGACTATATTTAAAGAATTTACTCACCAAGAGTTCTTGATAGGATAGGCAATGCAGAACTTAACACCAGTAAAATTATGCAATTCGCAATTAACTGAAATGAAAAATTGAAATATTACTTAGAAGAAAAAACAGCTGTTTGTCAAATCTGATTTGAAAGGCGCTTTTTTGAAAAAAAATTAGATGGAAAAATTTACTGAAGAAACAGTTTAGTTAAAATTTTATGGTTTTCAAACACTAGAAACGTTAGCTGCACGCTGCGACTCCGCCTCAAAGGAAAATCGGTCCTCTCTTTTTCCTCCTCCGGGGAGGAGTTGAGACTGCACGAAGACTACAGAAATACGGACTTCAAAATGCCCTTATCCTATAGAATATATTATAACCTATATAGTACATATTATATCTAATTGTCTAATTGTTACATGAACGTAATGAACGTAATGAACGTAATGAACGTATGAACATAAACGAGGCATGAGCATGTAGCTGAAAGGCTCAGACAAGAACAAACACTACTTTCATCACAAGACTTTGGCCCTATGTTGAGAAACCCTACCATAAAGTCAGAGCGAAGTTTCTTACAAAAAAAGAGTTTATTGCAGCCATTTTCATTTTAATTGTCTAATTGTCTATATTCTAATAATTTTCAAGGGTTATGAAGCGTTGAATACATGACTAAAATTCGCAATAACGAGATAAAGACTACTCCAAAAACTTCAAAGATTAGGGTCTAATTTGCCCTAAATTCATCTCATACTTTTAGAAACGTTCTTCCCCACAAAGAGGATAATGTTGAATATAAAAAAAAAAGAACTATTATTTGTCAACAAATTCTTTTCAGACAATTTTGTTAATGACAGCAGGTCAGCTCGTTTTTAATTGATTAACTCTGCCTATTTCTTCGTGCTTCACAGCTAATGCTTTGGTTCTGATTGCAATCAATGTTGTCCAACATCTTTTTGAACGGAACAAAAATTTCTTTAACCCAAAGTATATTTAAATGCGTCTATGAATTATTTACTTCTCATTAATATTCATGAGAAATGAAATTCTAAACTCAGTTCAAGAAATTTGGCATGAGTATTTGAATTGTGGTATCCCAAAACTGTGAATTTGAAACTTATTAGTTCTTTGTTCAAAATTGGTCTTGCAAGCAAGGACACATTTTGAAACCTAATCCCTAAGTATGTTTGATTTTTAGAATTTGCAGAAATTTAGTAAGGTGGCGCTACATTTTGTAAGCTCAGTAGGTTAAAGTTCTGAATTAGCACAGTTGAGTCCCAGTACAACTTTCCAAGAGGGTCCTGAAGGGGGTCCTCCATCCTAATCTCCCAATCATATTTTGCGGGCAATCCCAGTCGCATTTTAGTAGATATACAGTCGGTGATCAAGTCCCATTCCCCGTGATTTGAGTTATGTTCCTATTATTTTCATGAATCAAGAACATGAACTACAAGAGACTTTATATAAATTGTCCTAGTCCTCCAAGATAAGCTACTTTCAATTCCTTTGAATTACTCTACACTGTATAAAAGAAGTTCGGATGCAAAAAAGACAAGATGTTTTAACACACTGAGGCCTATCTGACTTGTGTCTTCATCAGAGTGTGCCTTACACTTAACTAAACTATGAAGTTTTGTAAGTCACACTCTGATAAAGACACAAGTCAGAAAGGCCTCAGTGTGCTAAATATCTTGTCTTTTTTTGCATCCGAACTTCTTTTATACAGTTTATTCGTACAACTTTCTGCCATTATTATGATTTATTTTAAAGGGTCTGTTTTCAACCATCATGCTTTGCACGTGCTATCTCTTTGTTGTTGCCATGGGTCATGAAAATGATGACAACAAAGGCCACAGGAGAGGTCAGAGGTGAGTGGCATGCTGGTTGACCCTTGAACTAAAGTATCGCAATTTGTAACTATTTATGTCATTAATCTAGTTTCAGCTTGAAAAAACATGGCAAACATTAGACATACTAGTTCAAAATCAATCATTACAATATAAGATTTATCTGAAAGTCAACCAAGCATAAAATTCGTGAAACTGCTGGGCTCTAAATTAGGCCTTTTCGGCCAAGGCTCAAAAAACGAAGTAGTGTGGTAGCGGCGCTACCAGGAAGGAAGCTGAAGTACTCAAATTTCCCAGGAAGGAAGAAAGGTAAAAGGAAAAAGAAACGAAAAACAAGGGAAAAGACGAGAAAGAAATGAAGGAAGGGATGGAAAAGAAAGTATGTTAGGAAAAACCTTGCTACCAGGAAGGAAATCTCTTTAGCCCTGCCTTTTCCAAAGAAAGTACTTAAATTTGTATTCATGTGTAGCCTTGGTGTTAACTTCAGAAATGACAAACAGGTGGTTAGATTTATCTAAAATTAGCAATTGCTCACAAGATCATTAATATTTTAAACTTGTCATAACTTTACCCTAAGAAATTTTGCAATCACTTCAGTTACGGTGTTTTCAAACAAGATCTTGCTCTCTATGTTCAGATTGATATCAAAATAAATTAAAAAAACAAGTTGATAATGAAGTTTGCCAATATTTAATTCCTAGACTGTAAATCTAGCGAAATGGGTTGGCACCAAACTAGACCTATTCTAAGGCAAGCATCGGATTGTGAATTAATGTTCAGCTTCAAACATTGTAAACAGTGGTTAGACACATTTATAATTAGCAATTGTTTACAATTTAATCAATATTTCATACTTGTTTCTGAAAAATTAGAATCAATACCAGTTCTTTACCGGATTATTCAATTATTCCAGATCTAAACATTTCTGCTGAGTGATTCATAGTGATGTACGATTTACTACGAAATAAAGGTATGCCTGCTGATTATTAGGCCGATTAAATTTCTCACAGAACCTATTCAACCAGGCTTCAACAAAAATACGTTGGTGTAATCTTTAGATCCCATTTCAAGGTGAAAATAGTTGAAAAAAGTTCCGGAAATCAAGTGGTAAAATTACAATGATTAAGTTAGAAATTGCCTGTAATAATCAGGATCTTTCACTGTTTCCTCGAAAGAGTATGCAGTTTAGCTTTTCATCTCGAGTCTTCTATCAAAACTATCAAGTTTAAAAATCATACAAAAAGCTTCGATAAAATATAAATCAAATTTTAGCCCTCCTTTCTATAGTACGTTTCCGATGTACGTATCTGTCTATCTCTTATATGCTATATGTTAGAAAAACCTTCACTATATGTACTGGTAGGTCGAAAAAGCAATTGAAACTATTCTTTAGTTAAGAAAAGACAGTCTATTCTACTCCGTGTTGTGAAACCGTGAAACAGTAAAAATTCCCTTTTGAAATTCCCAGTTGGCACAAGGCAACAATAGCAGCAGCAAACAGTTTTCCAGAGACCAATTTGTTTCTATTCTTCACACCTTAGGCTAATTCACACAATCAAAAATGATTTAAATCTAAATTCCGTTCAATTACAAAGCAACGGTTTCTCTTGTGAATAAAATTTCTGCCCGCTCAGGACGTCAAGGTAATGAACGAATTGTCGACTCAATTTTTGTGTTGCTCGTCGAGGGAGTCCCCACCATCACGAAGCAGGAAGGCGTAATAATCTCTCTGGTTTTGCCTTGAACATGAAAGTGAAATGTTAGAGCTCATAACTCCATTTTCAGATTACTAATTTCTTCCTACGATATGCCAAACTGTAAGTTGAAATATCTAGCACATAGCTAGAATGAAAAGAAATTGCCAGATTAAAAAGATTTTTCTCTGTGCTCAATCAAACGTCGGAACTTTTTTTTGGGACACCCGGTACACAAAATCCTACAACAATCCTATTGTCTTGGCTATAAAAAACCTCATCTAGCAAACATACCGGGTGTCTCAAAAAAAGTACCCTCTTTTGACTCAACAAGGCAACAAAACGATAATATTTCGGGTCTTTTTGAATTCATGGCTACATTATTTGGCCTTCAACTTAAATGCACATACCTTGCATTTGGAAATCGACCACCAAACACCGGAGATATGAGTTCACAAGGTCAAAATTTGGAGAGCACCTGAAACCAGAGGTTTTGATAAATGGCCTAGCCATAATTTGACAACAAACAGGCATTTTGCAAACGAATTTTCGACTTTGACCTTTACTTTCTATTTTGAAAAGATGAAGTAACTTTCTTTTGAGGAATCGGTCCTTGCATTGCATTCGATCCCAAGTGTTTTGTATTAAAGAAGAGGAAAAGGAGCACCTGCACGCTTATTTTGGAAATGTGGCACGACTTTATCACTCTTACCACATTTTTACTATATTTGTTTAATCAGCGCCATGTCCATGCATCTTTTATTCTTTTCAAAAGCAAAACACGGAAACTTAAAAGTCTACAGGTACTTTGGAAAATGTCCACGATACAAGTCATGACTAGGCCCTTTTTCAAAACCTCTGGTTTTGGGTGCACTGTAAATTTTGACTTTGCAAACCTGTATCTCCGGTGTTTGGTGGACGATTTCTAAATGCAAGGTACGTGCATCTAAGTTGAACATTGATAAATTTAGCTGTGAAGTCGGGGAGCAATGATAACTCATTGCTTGGTTCCTATTTCCAGTCAAAAGGGGGTACTTTTTTCTGAGACACCCGGTAGATATAATCTTTAAAAGGCGTTTCACGTCTGACAATTACCATCCAGCCTACTAATAATTTAAACTTTTTATCAAAATATTTAACATGATAAAATAAACACACACATCATCAAACAGGTGCTCTAGAGAATGCCTAATTGTCATCTGAAGTCTCCCTTATATTAGATGTCAGGTGAAAATATCCACTAATAAAGACAAATAAAGAGTTTTGGATGCGTAATTGTTCATATTACAGGTCTCATATGATATCGAATGCGAGAGAGACGCAAGCAAATTTGGGATAACATTTTTGTATCAAAAGCACTTAAAAAACATAGCATCACAAACAGTCAGAGCAATAGGTCCTGTTTGAACTTTTTATTTTGTACAAAACAAAATCCTCCTTTCCTAAAGCTTTCAAACTGTTTTCCCGTCTTTTTAACAAGTCTTTGTAATGGGTTACAATGTCTTCCATACAGAGGAGCAACATTGTGAAAGGACCTTTCAGCCGAGACCGAGCAGGCATCCTCTCTAAATAGCTTTATAAAGCAATTTAGGTTTTACTTATTTCTTTTTTATTGTAATATTTTTGAGAATTGTAACTAGGTTTTCTTGACAGTATGGTTTGATTTTGTAGATAGTAGTTAATTTCAATTCAAAGTATACATTGTAATAAATGTTTTTAGTGGAGGGCCCCTTGTGATACAGCTTCGGATGAAGGGCTACCTTCCTAAAATATATGAAATCGATCGATCGATTAATGAATCAGATCAAAATATAATTAATGTCTTACCCTGGTCATACCAGTTTTCCTTCTTCTTGGTCTCAGATGTTCAAATAATGGCATCCCATAAAATCCAACCAATGAAGCTGCCATAATATAGCTAATTGTTGTCAAGAAAATCAACAGAATATAAATAATCTACACTTTCTATCAGATTCTTATAAATTAATATCTTTGTAGTTGCAGCTAACATATCAACTTAGATTAGAAAATTGAGTTTGTCAACATTGAACGTATC
Source organism: Aurelia coerulea (assembly GCA_039566865.1). NCBI lineage: Eukaryota > Metazoa > Cnidaria > Scyphozoa > Semaeostomeae > Ulmaridae > Aurelia > Aurelia coerulea. The sequence goes on along the minus strand of CM076944.1, from coordinate 586,396 downwards.
GTTTCCAAATTACAAGCGATTTTACAAAACTGTTTCATCTCAAAATCCTTCAAAATAGGCCTGAATACTTGATCAAATTTGTTAGGAATCCAGCCTCGTGGTAGAAAATAGACAAACAAGGCTGAATGAAGTTCTAAGTGAATATGATTATGCAGCAGCTCTTTCCATACTTCGTGAACGTTTCAGCGACAAGATAAACAGACAGAACGAACAGACATCATTTTCTTCGACGTAAACGCACAGCGAGCACAGCGAACCATCTGTTTACAATGAACCCTTGCCATAAAGGACCCATTCTCGGATCCCTCGGATATAAATCGTCGGTTCAATAGGTCCTAATGATTTGATCAAGTGTTTATGGCCCTTTTTCAGTCACTTTGCAGCAATGAAAGTTTTGTACACTTGAATTTACTTATATTTGCAGTGCTCGTAAAAAGACGAGAAAATTACAAAAATACTTCAATCTGTTAGCTTTTAACTAGAATTTGAATCATTCAAATCCATGACGTACTTGTGGTGCTACGAATTTTCGAAAGTGGGAACTTTTTTCTGGCTCACACGGCATGATAGAACATGGTTCAAACATTACAACTTCTTAGCCTAGGAGCTTGTGATTATAAAACTTGATCTCATGATTAAACAAATGGCGTAAATATGAAATGATGGAAGGATACAAAATAAGAATGACTTCGATCATGGATCCAAATGAACCAAGCACGGAAAATGACATCTTTCCCAGAGTTGCATACTGCAAAAGAATTCATACTGAGTCGTCGAAATGTGTACAAAAACAATTATGTAGGAACTTAAGATTCTAACATCTAAATATTTTTATCATGGATGTCTGAGAATGAAACAATGTAATAAAAACCTTTCTGCGTTTGGGAAGTTTCAAAACATAATTAAAGATAAGTTCTAATAAAAAACTCAAATTTCGGTTCAGCATGAATTAGGCTTTCACAACGACGTGAAAGATATTTCTATATTGCTTTTGCCAAAATAATCGCTGGATTTGATACACAAGAAATAGACAATAAAAGGAATACAGAACCTATATATTATCCTTTACGGTAATAAGAGGGAATTATAATTCGGGATATATATATACTTACATGACTAGTTTTGAAGGGAAGCTTGCCTTTCAAAAAGAGCAAACTTAATGCGTTCAATGCAACCATACACATACAAGCTGCCTGCAAAAATAAAGAAAGTTCGACTTTACAAGTAAATATATAACAAGTTAATGGTCTTTAATTTCCAATAATTCAAACACCTTTAGATTGCCAAAACTATATTTCTCTCAGCATAAATTTCTAATAGCTGTTGTCTGTAAGACCATGTTTCGATGGATTTGTACAAGCCAAACAAAACAAGGATGACTTGAGCAAGTTAAATTTTCTGGACAACCTTATATTGCGAAGGTTTTCGCTTTCAAATCCTGAAAAGTACCACGATGTGTAAGCTGTAAGATTGTGTAAACAAAGATAAAGATCAGCTGGCCAATATCATCAAATTCAATGCAAAATTCCTATCTAATTGTCGCCCGGCGTACAATTTCTTTCACCTGCCAGTTGCGATTCGTGTGCTCAGGTTAAACACTTCTGAGACTTGTTGCTCAGAATCCAGCTGTATCTTCACAGTCGTTGATAGTCTAAAAAATCTGATTGCATTGGCGAATTCTACGGGGTTCAAACATGTAGAAAATATCTTCATTTGCACTGTATCTGCTGCTACTTGCCTGCATCAGGGGGAGACAGATAAAGATTTTTGGAAGTTGAGCTTGTACAGCCCTTTAAGGCAGAAAGCAAAATTCTGTTAAAGGATACTCACTGTCAACGCAAGTAGAGCCAGCAAACAAAGAGGATATAACAAGTTTCTCTCCCATGCTGATGCATCTCTTTCGCGCTCTGTAGATTTAAAAATTACAAAGCAATCACGAAAGAACTTACTGCACGATGGGATAAATTTTGCTATGCTTGTTGGTTTCAAATTTTTATTCACCGAAAAAAGACAGCACAAGAAAAAGCGTATTCAAAATATCGCTGTTGCGCAGAAGTTTTAGGGAATAAATATTGTGACTATAGCATGCCTTAAGGCTAATTTCCAGTCAGTAGAATTTTCCGAGTGGGCGGAATTTTAGAAAATAAATGGTCGTTCAGCCGTAACTTTCTATTCAATTCCAGAGCGACTTTTTCTCTCGCATACAATAGAAAAAATTCCGCCTGCTCGGAAAATTCCACTGACTGGAAATCAGCCTTTAGAAAGATTTCTAAAGGGACCTTCTTGAGAAAATCCCTCATAACTTCGGAAAGAAATGGTCGACTTCAGCCAGATAAATTTATAATATTAAATGACTATGACTACAACGTGTTCGCTATTTAACAAGACAAATATTACTATTTTGATGTGTAGGGAACAATAGCCATTTGAAAACAGAGTCGGTCATTTTTCTGCCTAATCTGGTAGTTTTTGTGGACAGTTGAATAGATAAATACCTTCCATCTGAATATTTTGTAGACTTTAACAATGAACCAATAACAATAAATCAATCATTCGCTAAACTATGCTATGATAACTAATAAACCAACCTAATAAGCCAGACTTAAAGATTAAAGAACACTTTCAGGAAGTGTGACGAGATTGGACAAATTTTGCAGGAGAATGAAAATCTGTTAGATAATGGTCTTCTTAACATGATCGCGCGTTCATTTGAAAACCAATTTAACCCCAGTCCCTTTCGAAAACAGATAAAAAAGTGGGGGAAACATGTAAAAATAAACTGAAACTCGTATTTAAAACAGAAACTTCTTATCAGAATATATACTTCAAGAGCTAAATAGTTTACATGAAGTTTAAGTAATGGTTAAATACCTAAATTTCGCTTTTCTTCCCCAAGTTGAATTATTTGTTGACAATCCGGATCTCCCTGGTCATGTGAGAACGATTTGAACCCATTTTCGATTTTCCCTGTAACATGAAATATTCGGATAAGCAAAGAAAAATTTGCAGAAAGTTCAAAACCAATAACTACATTTTCTGTTGATACTCTTCAAATCTCAGTTTTATGGAATAAAAATATTGAAATTAGTTGGAAAGAAAGTGACAATATTGACCAAATCTTGAATCCTAAGAATTTTAAAATTGTCACTCTTGATCAGAGTTATGCCACTTAGGGCATAAATTTCGTCAAAAAAATTGAAGGGAAAAGTGAAAAGCGAAATAGACTTGTATATCTCCGGCCCTCATGAATAATTAATGAGATAGCTAATCTCTTTGTGGTCAACTGAAAAAACAGGGGGGTTGCGTTCAAAAACGGAAGCTGGCCAAAGATGGCGGCGCGCAGCGACATGTTGTGAAGATCGAATAACAGAGTATTTTGGATTATGTGTCTCTATGTCTGAATGGTCAAACGAGGCATTGGCCAAAGATGGCTAGCAATGGTGGAGCAGGACAAAGAATATTTGCCTGGAAAAGTGCGAAAGGTATAATTTAGCTTGCCTTGAGTCGAGTACATGATAAAAATAGCAGTTTGTTCTTCCAGCTTAGTTAGGCCCAGGGTCTGATCTGGGTCGAGCGCCTTCTGCCCTAACTAATGTTGGAACAGAAATATCAGTTCACAATGCAATGCACCCATTTTTTATCAATTTTTGAGACTTTAGAAGCTGCCTAGCTCGGTCTGTGACGCAGGCTAGAAGCTACCCTACGTGATTAAAAAAATCAAAGCAACTCAATAGTGTTATGACTCTGGACAATATTAGCAACTGTTTTGACATTGTTTTGAAGTGTGAACTATGATTACTCGTTTCGTTTTTAAATCTTACCAAGTAATTTCGGAGCCCTTCTATAAGTATATGATTCTTTTCTCGGCATTGAAAATATATGAAACACCAGAAAGAGTGACACTGTAATGTATATTACTTACAGAACTCAATTTATCTCAACTTCAGTCAGAGTGCAAAGCTTTTGTGATTGATTTTGATCAAACAAAAACTAGCTACCTTGATTTACCATGTTCTCATGTGATATACAGTACATATACTGTATTTTTTCTAAGAAACTCAGACTCTCAAATCGCCAAAAAATTAAGAAACTCAAAAATGTTTGTCTTTATTCTCACTTGTTTCCTGTATCATATTATTTGGAAAGTACTTTAGTAATGTCTAAACATTGGAAAGGCTAAAAACATCTTGTTTTGAAGTGTTCAGGGGTCACAGATCAGATAATTTCTAGATACTATACTTTTAGTACTGGCCCAAATTCTTAGTTTCTTATGAAAAAAATATGTGTATACAATGCATGTTTATCTTTTGTCTTTTGATATGTACCATTTTGTTAATTCATTTTGATTATTCTGTTATTCTTTCAGTATATGCATCCTAATTGGGAAGGAATTTTGTGAAGTATCATACTAATTCCATCTTAAGTAAACACAGTTATTCTGCAGACATCATGGCAAGATCCACACACAGGCTTTTTGATGAAATTTGATCCACATTCAACACTGGCAAACTCTGCAAAAGATGATACATCAGAAGGATGCAGCAGGGCACAATATGACTCGCTTGACAATTTGAATACTCTGGAAATGGTTTTGGCAAATCATTATCTACATGTACACATATTTTTTCACAAGAAACTGCTTATGAGAAACTCAACTCTCAGATCGCCAAAACATTAAGAAACTCCAGTGCTGGGAAAATATAGCCTGCGTGCAGACTCCCTTGACTGGCTTACAGAAATTGAATTGAGTAATTTTCTTTTGACAATGAAAACTCTGAGTATATTTTAGTTATATTCATTTGTTTCCTGTTAAAGTCATGTCTAAACATTGAAACGGCTTCAAAAGCCTTGTGTTGAATAGTTCATGTGGGTATACAGGTAGTGAACAAGAAGATGGTTAGAGAAGCTTTCAGTACTGGGCCACAATCTTTGTCTCTTATAAAAAATGTCTGTGAGAAACTAAAAATTGTGCCAGTACTTTTGGACAGCCCCATCCTTTTTGGAAGGGATTTCATTGATCCATTTTCTGGATTTCTTCCGATCACTGGCTTCAGTCTAGCATCAACAAAATTTTAGTTGATAAAAAATATGCTTCCAATAGACAGATGTAACATATTTTCTATAATAAACTGGTTCATAAGAAACTAGTAAATAAGATGGCCAAAAACTTTTAGAAACTCTTGCACTCTGTCTGAGAAATATATAATAAACACATACAAATAAGTTAGATAGTTATATGGCAAATGTCATTGAACCTTTTATTCTTGAGTAATGTAATGTTAACTATTTGTTTATGCTTTGAGCATAATAGAATACTGTTTATTATTCCTATATTATGCTTAATGTCAAGAAACACTATCTGCAGCAGTGTTACAGACCACACTGATAATTCATGCATTTAAAAACTAAGAAAAAATTAAGAAACTTTCAGCATTAAAATGTGATTATTTTCATGATGAATTAAGACACTTTTACCTTGTGCTGCTTTGGCAATCAGAACAATCATGATTGTTTTGTTTAAGATTTTAGCATTGCTTCATAAGCATTTAGATCCAGCTGGCTGATTTTGAATGAAATCATGATTATTTTTATTGCCAAAGGAATGCAAGGTTAGTACAAGCCTGATCCAAGTTTCTTATAAAAGATATGTGTCTGGCTGCTGTGAATTATTAAAAGCTCAAAATGTTTGATCAGAGGTTGTTTGAATGTTCAATTTGGTAGCATGGAATAATGAAAACACACAAAGTTAATAATTAAACAACAATTGGAAATTGCATGTCAATTTGCAAAATAAAACTCTGAAACAATAAAGGAATATGTTTTCAACTGGTTATTCTTTTAAAAATGGTATCACTGCAGCTAGCCTTTGAATTCATGGATGGAATTCCAAAAAAATGAAGTGTCTTTCTCTTTGATTATTCTGCAGGGTGTGTGAAAGATGACTGATTTGAGAGGCCCCAAAAATATCACATAGTCAATCTTATCATATTTAATAGTCAACTTTCCTCTCAGAGACATCTTAAGATCAGAGAAATCAGAGAGATCTCAGAAAGCAGGAGATCTTCAAATGGCTCTGTGCATTGCACTACTTCTAGTGAGCAATAGCAGCACCATGGGGGTGGACTGGGGGGCTTATCCCTTGCTATTCTTCCCAGGATCAATTTGTAATTCATCTAAATCCGAGGAGAAAATGTTGAGGGAGCGGTGAGATTTTACTGAAGTACTTTTGGTACTTTTATCTCTTGTTTCTTATGGAAAACTACTTGTAACTTGAGAGCACGCTGAATCACTAAAAACATTTGATGTTAAAATAGTAGAGCCTCTGTGTTTCCCAATTTTTGTTTTGCAGGATTTCCTATCAATTTCTATTGAAAATTCCTGAGATATTGCCACTTCTTAATGCTGATGGGTGCTTGAAGGGTCTTTTCTAGCTGCAAAGAAGGTGTTTCCTACTGTTTGCGTTTCCTAGCAGCAACAATGAGATAAGACCCAAAATTTTACGTATATCATCCCATCCACTGCACTTCATAAACTGTATGGATCAAAAAGGGTGATGGCCTGAAAACATGAGGAGGGGCTCTTGGCTAAATTTTGGGTAGGGGTCTGCCTTGAGCATATATTCAATATCGTACCGTTGGCTAGACTAATTTTTACGAAAATGGTACCCTTGGCTAGACCAGTAATGTTGACCATTCTCTGGACCAATATTGTCAAATTTGTACCAAATATGATTCTACCATTCGCTAGACCAATATTGTCAAAATGATACCCTTGGCTAGACCAGAAGTCCGAAAAAGTATACTCTTCGTTGCGGCACATCCCCAGGTACCTTACTATGGAAGAACCCCCCCCCCATGCCTGAAAATATTTACAAAACAACTGATGCCTGTTCTAATTTCAAACCGTATCATTTAAAGTTATCTTTGTCCCCTTTTGATGACACCCCTGGCTCTGAGGAATACATCAATTAGCATAGGCCTATGACCAATCCAATATATCCTTTTGCCTCCAGTCAGTGACTGCATTTGATCTTTCATCAAGAAGATATCACAGGTTATATAACCAAAAAACTGCAGAGTTGTTTCCTTGCAATTGGTCATGTCTTTTTCACAAGTTGTTCTTTCTTCTACTCTCCCACCAAGCTCTGGTCATAACAAAACAAGGCCAATAAAGAGAGAATGTGTAGATGGTTAGGCCCAAATGCTGCCATGTATCTGTCAGTCTGTGATTGTTTGCACGAGCAATTGTCCATCCCTTACAGGCAGTACCTTTAAAAACTTCCCATGGCATTTACTGTCTTCGCAGCTTTGTGCAAACATCAAGAATTTTGGTGATGATATACAAAGCGATTTGCCAAAGCCAGTTCACCGTGCTACAAGCATATTGCGACCTTACATTTATACTAATAGAGCATCCACTTGATAGGATCGCAATTCTTCCATGTTTAAAACTGTCTTCGAAGCCTCGATTGCTCTCCGTTGCAAAATTCAAGCTTCTGCTGCAAACCTTCTCTCTGCCATTTTGTTCGTTGCTCAGTCAGTCAAGTGAGCAGAAGTGCGCAACGTGCAGCACAACACCCCGATCTCCTCTTCAGTGTGGCCTGCCTATTGTATTCTTTTGTTTCTAAGAGCTCAATGATTGGCTGAAGTCCACATCAGAAGTACCGACAGCGTCCCAAACTTAGGGCATGATGAGCATGGCGGTTAATACTTTGATAGCAAGGGACACTATGACAAACTCATAATTACTAATACATAAAAAGTTTTATCATTCACGAAATGGCACATTGATGAATTTACTCCTGTGAAATCTGCCTACAATTCTCTATCGTAAGCTATTGCTGACACGTTTTACAATACCACTCCAGTTTTTGTATTATATGTCAATCCCAATATTTAGGTTGCTTTGTAAGGTCCATTTTGACATCGAAGAGTAGAGAATTACAAACCTTTGAGTCTCAGTCTGCGTATAAGAGTTGCTTCTTGTAATTCAATCGCTTGGATTTCATCATCAAGATCTCTCAGAAACTGTCAATGAAATTAAGAACATTTCTAATTCGTTCGATCATTCATAGAATACCAGGCGTGTCAGGAAAATGTAAAGTCCGTCTCATATTAGACGTCACCTGAGATTTGCTATAACGCAAAATTCCTTCGCAAAACACTTCTATTGTTGTTATTCGCGAGCATTTGAAGATGACATCTAAATTGAGACAAAATATAAACATGTCTGAAAAATCACAAACGTTAGTTAGATCACGACTGACTTCCGTTTTGAAATGTAATTTTCTTTTTGACCTTATAGATGAGGGACTGAATCGTTCCATTTTTCTACATTCTTTTTTGCTAAATCATCCTAAAGGCAAGATTTAAATAGCTTGCCTGGCAGCAAAACGTTTTCCAAAAGGCAAAGCAACAACTGAACTTTAAATCTTTTGAAGAAATTACAACAATACAAGCCAGGTGAAACTTAAAAAATGGATTTGGGAAAATCATATTGAGAAAATGTCCCCCCGTTTGAAAAACCATTGCGGCAAGACTATTTGCACTATGATCATAGAAATCAATTTTTCTAATTCGTAAAAGATTCAAATGTCATATGTGCCTTTTTAATAATTTTAACCCTATTTTGGTTGGGGGGCAAATTTGCCCCCCCCCCTAGTAGACTTTTTGTTATAACTCTGTCAGGATAACAATTATGGCCCGGAAACTTTCTGACTTTTTGCTAATACTTATTGTGCAATGACTCTAGAAGTTTCATAAAAATATTTTGACAAATGAGGGGGAGGGAGACAATTTTCCGGAACTGACTCTGTCAAAATCGCCAATACTCAAATATTAATTTTCGCGAAAAAAGTAGCAAAATTGCAATATTTTGCAAAGATATTTTGCAGGGTAGTGCCATTCAATGTATTCTATCATAATGTTCATGTTTGGATGGAAATTGAGTTCCAAATTAGATTTTATCGCATTTTTCCCGATTTTGACCAATTTTGCCACTTTTCTTGACCACACAAAGAAAAATGCCGACGCAAGCAATAATGACGGCTAATTTTAGGTTAATTTTTATATTTTCATAAAGTACATGCTTAGGGCTATTAGTACACCAAATTTGGTTGCTCTATCTATTTCCAGTCAAGAGTTAGGTAGGGGGGCTTTTTTGCCCCCCCCCAACCAAAATAGGACGTGTCAGGTAGCCCAACCACTATAGGGTTAAAAACACAATTTCTTGGTAAATTTGAAAGTTTCAAAACAGTCTTGCAGAGCAGAAAGAAAATGACTAAAATACTTAAATCCCTGGGTTACTAGAAAAAACTAATGTTGATGCTTATAGCGCAAGTTTGCTGCTACGATTTTTCAAACCGGGAGAAACTTCTTTAGTCACCCTGTACAATCCTTGATAAATATTCTAGGAGATTTTCTGACCTGTGGTTTGACAACGTACTGTCCCAAAACACTGAACAGTCTTGCAAATCCAAGTGGAGTACAAACTACGATAAAAAAAGTGGCAAAAAATTTAGTAGATAGAGACAAAAAATTTTATTAAAGATTTCCATAGGAAGGGTAGATGGTGCAAGTCACTAATTACGGGGTCAATCAGGAATGAACCGGGTGAATAAAGAATACCCGCATGTTTTGAAAATATTACAAATTTAACAGACCGATCTCAAGATCCTTTTTCATCCATTGATTCATATCATAGTTTGCATGTTCGACTCCTACATGATAGCAAAGCTCAACTTAGAAGATATGAAGCCCACATTAAGAGGTGGTATAACACATTTAATGCACTAGCTAGAACAAGCAATATTTTATGATTAGTTTGATCCTGAACGCAAATGCACGAAATCAAAAAGTTTGAAAACATACTCAAATTTCTAAGATTCTTAAAAAGCTGTACTTTTTTGTCATCAGGTACAGATTTCGGTGATTTGAAGAATACCTATTTTGTGAGGTGTGATCAAGCATAAGCAAATTTAGCACAGGTTTCAAAACTGACGAGAATGAATGCACTAATTCGGTTATTTAATATAAATACTTACGTAGTTGCAGGAAAACCCCGAATAATGAAATACATGAATATATGAAAGGCAGATGAGGAAGCCATGAATCTAAAACAAGAAAAAATTAACTGAAAATATAAATATACCAATCAAATAACCAGTTCTACTTTGTAATTACTTAGATTTAATACATCTGTCATAGTTATTGTATTATGTTCATAGAATATTAATAATTTGGCATTAAGTTGGAATGTACGCTCATATGCTCAGTGACTGAATGGTCTGAGGTTTACTTTCAATGACGAATGACATGCTTTCAGTAACGGACTGAGACGTAATAAATGTTATGGGTTGCAAAAGTATTCTAAGTAACGAGCCAATCTTTTGCTAAATCCCTTCTAACAATTAACATAAATAATGACATAAAGCATTAAGAAGGACATATTCATAGTTGAAGAACAGACACAACTATTTCGGATGAAAACGAGAAATGTTTACGCAAAGATCACAATTTCAAAGCAGTATTTGTGGTTTTGAGTGTATATTTTCTGTCTTCAAAAATGCAAGCCTCTATCCTTAATTTTGTAGTGTATATTTTTCCTTGTTAGACAAGATATCATCCTTGTTTGAAATTGTTGTTAATTGTTGTCATTCGTAGTTGGAACTCGATGCCCTTGTGTTCTTTCTCGCTACGAATGACACATGTTTTTTTCCACTCTAGTTTAACTGTTCTTGTTTCTCTGTACAGTTTATTATTGTATGATGACAACAAAATACGAGCGTCGATTTTAACATTTACAGATTTCTGCATTTAAAGTAAACGAGTGCTGTTGATTAGAAATGTAACATACCGAAGGTAATCTTGTTTCCTGAATTATTATTCCAAAAAAATATTCCATAAACAACCCAAACCAGGCTGAGGACGAGTACACCAAGTAAGAGAAGAACAACAAATGTCTCGTAAACACGTGCCTTGATTCCCTGAAGCATAAATAAACAAAAAATTAACCATGTATAGCATCACGAACAGTGATCAAAATGACAGCTCACAAGAGGCAGAATTTCAAATCGAGAACTTATCCACGAAAACCCTTAATGGTGACCAGACATGAAAATTTTCATTGATGCAAATGATTGTAGCCTTTCTAAGATAAGGTAAAGTTACATTTCCAGACATTACCCTGGTAATAGACCTTTTAGCTTTTCTACAAAAGAGCCTGGATTGAGCGCTATTTTTATATACGAGGTTCGATTGAGTGGAGTTAGAGCTTCTATCACTATTGTGAATATTCGAAAATTCTACAGAATGTAGCAAAATATCGTTCGATTCTGACTCTTTTCAGAATAGCTACAAGGTCCATTTGCAAATTTCATGAGGTCGTTGACATTTAAAGTGATACTTAAAATCAGTGAATAAGTTGAAAATGAAATTAGATATCCAATTATTTTAAACAACATTATTTATCATTCAACACTGCTCTTCACATTCTTTGGATCAATAACAATGTTCACTTCAGGCCACATTTAAGCTCTAGCAGCTCACTTGCTCTTGCAGTGCTTTGCTAACTGATTTTCGTAATTGCTCGGTGTTTTTAAGAGGCAACAAAAACTGTGGAGATGATGTTTAGAATTATCAAGCAGATAATGTAGCTGTTTATGATGCTTATTGTAAAAATTGAAACTATATCTGCTTTAAATTTTCTGTCACAAAAATACTGAGAGCATTCTTGATGGAAAATTGGCCATTACAACAATGATTTGATGCAGTAGATTAGCGCTTACCTTTCTTGATCCAGCAAGTCCTTCTGACTCCGTGAAAAAGTATGCAAATGGCATGGCCAAGAAAAGAGCAACATATGTACCAAGGAATATTTGATTCCAAAGACCTAAAATGACATCAATGGTATATACACTTACCTCACATAAGTATTGCACCACCTAACACAACAGGTATTTTGGTCGGAAAATAATTGTTAATTCGTATGCTTTTCATTCATTAATGAATGAAACATTGGTTTGTTGGCTTTTTTGATAAATTAGCAAAAACATTCGGACAATACTGAACAAGATTTTGGCAGCATAGCTGGAGGAGTAGGCCAAAACAAAACGAGAAACGGATAGAAAGCTGGGGGCAAAGACAACAAAGTCTTAGTGTTTTCAAATTTGGATTCTACAAACTTTATCGCCATGATAAAAGTTTTCCACTTTGAATGTGATAAAAGAAGAAATTTCAAATTAGTAACAAGGCTGTCATTCAATGTAACTGAACTTTAATTTCTCTAAGAAGGAGTCACGTTAAAAAAACATGCTCCAGTCACTTGTTAAATTTCAAAATTACTTTAAAACTAAATTAAAATAAGCGGATTGTTTAAGCACATCAAAATCCATATATTTAAGCGTCATTCACTTGCCTAAAGTCTTCCAGGAAGCAAAATTAATGTTAATGTGATAAAAGTGATATCAAGGATATTCTTACCTTGGAATGGTTTCTTTCCGTTTTCCCTTTGTGTTTATCCTTCTGGCATTCCTCACGGAAAACTTTTGTCACAGCGATAAAGTTTGTAGAATCCAAATTTGAAAACACTAAAATGTTGTTGTCTTTGCCCTCAGATATCTATCCGTTTCTCATTTTGTTTTGGCCTACTCCTCCAGTTATGCTGCCAAAATCTTGTTCAGTGTTGTCCGAACGTTTTTGCTAATTTGTCAAAGAAACCAACAAAACCAACGTTTCATTTATTAATGAATGAAAAGCATACGAATTAACTATTATTTTCCTGCCAAAACACCCGGTAGAGAAACCCTTAAATGCTGCTGCTTTTGTTATGCAAATTTTGTAGATTGAGCTGAACGACACTTTTGGGCGCCATTTTGGGTAAGGTGGTGCAATACTTATGTGAGGTAAGTGTATATACAGGGTGTCCCAAAAAAATTGTGCCCCGTTTGCCTGAAGATTGCGACAAAACGGCAAAAGATTCTCGCCAAACTTTTGCATGATGTTGCTCTTCAGATATTCAATTAAAGTTTGCAACCATCCTCGTAAAAATCCGTTTAAAAATGATGGAGCTATGACCTTCAGAAGACCAAATTTGCCTGATGACTGAAACCAGCGGTCGGCCATTTTGTCTTGCTACTTTGCAGTGATAAGTATCTTCACGTGAGGCAAAAAATAATTTTTGCGAGGTAAGAAATAGTGGAACTCTCCGAGGATTATGGCATTTTCACAAGAGCTATGACATTGGAGGCTGTTGTTTCACTTTCAATCCATGCAGCTATTTATCACTGCAAAATAGTAAGACAAAGCCGACCGCTGGTTTCAGTGGTCGGGCAAATTTGGTCTCCTGAAGGTCATAGCTCCATCATTTTTCAATGGATTTTCATGGGGATGGTAGCAAACTTTAATTGAACACCTGAAGAGCACCATAATGCAAAAGTTTGGAGAGAATCTCTTGCCGTTTTGTTGCAATCTTCAGACAAACAGGGCACAATTTTTCTGAGACACCTGGTATATACATCATCATCAACACCTTTCAATAAAAGAATTATGCATGGCAGCAACAAATAAACTAAACTTAATAACTAAAACTAAATGCAACAGAAAGAGAATGTATGAATGAATAGAGGTAATAAACTTTAAATGACACATACTGTAGGTATCTTCATACGATGCCTGAGAAAATTTGTACAGGGCGGAAGATTTTGAAAATGTAATTTAAAGTTTATTCCGACCCAATCTTATATCTCTAAGAACAAAAAGGCTGTCTGAAATTTACCTTTATATCAACAAAATGGTATATTCACTACATGTCTAGCTGTCAATGCAATCAATGAAATTAAAACTCCTTAGATATATTTATATATTTATTCAAGTTTATAATAAATAAACTAAATATCTATTCGAGTTTATATATATAATAACTAATAGCTAATAACTAACTAATATAATACTATAATAAATATTCATTTGAGTTTATATATCATTTGATTAAGTAGGAAAAAATATGATTTACCATGAATGAGAGAATCGTTCAGCCATTTGATGTAATAACTTTGTGGATATCGTAACAGCACTTCATTACTGATTATTGAAAATGGTAGCAAGAGAACTGCACCAATTGAAACTGTCATTGTGAAACAGCAAAGCCATAGCCTGGAAAATGATAATGGATGATCGGAGACATCTTAATAGTAGCAATGACAGAGAAATTATTGTCGATTTTTAGTTACATTATGCTGGAAGGCTTTTGAAAGAAAAACTAAGCTGGATTTTCACTAGATTTCCAATAGGTACAAAATATTGTTTATGTCACATTCCTATTGTTCTGCAACAAAGGAATTTGCTTTTTGATTGACATTGGCTTTAGGTTAGCCAATCAAATCATTTGAAAATGTAGCCAATGCAACATCTTGCACATAGTGGAAATCAAAGCTTTATACTGTATACATGCTGGTTAAACATGATAACTTCAGGCTTTAATGTTGTCTGTATTGATCAATGAATTGCTCAGCAAACTGCAACATTGTGTGTATGCTGCTGCCTCACCTTTTACCTTCTAAAGATAAATAATGTTAAAGATCCATTTGCTTATCACTGTTTGATTGATTTGACAAAATTGTCCTTTCCATTTCTTTAAAAGAGTTTCAATTTTCAGAAAGAAGATACGTATCAGATTTTTCCAAAAGCATGCCCTTTAGGAAGTAAATTTTATGAGTTCCCCCTTTAACAGAAAAAGTTGTGACTAACATTTACTGTACAGTTAGTTACTGTGAAACAGAAGTTTCCTTGTGTATTCACCTATATGTTTGTAAATTTGCTGGAGGCTTTCAGGCGCACTCAAGCAAGAAAGTACAAACTTATGATATATAATTCAAAACTTACGATATTCTGTACACCATATCATCTTCATCATCTGAAAAGTAGAAAAATAACTGAATGACATGGACATGATTTATCATCATTCATGTCACCAAAAAAGATTTTTATTTCTTTATGCAACTACAGTATGACTATGGTGGTGGATAAATATCAGTCACCAAATATGTTTTCAACAAGCTTTGACAGCAATGGTGAATGAACTGACAACTCAATTGTTTGTCAAAGTATAAAATTAGCTGAATAAAAATTTTGATTTCTTACCATACATATTATTTTTTCTTCTCTTCTTGAGGTATCTTATGATTGTATATGAGATGAAGTACAAACAAATGAACACTAGCAGAGATATCTAAAAAGAGACATTAGAAAGAATTAAGCTAAGAATTGAGGAAGATGCTGTGTCAATGTTTAGCCGGTGCATCAAACTATGTTCCTACAGCAAAGGAAAACTTGTTTGCATTTCCAAATTTAATAAGGTGTGTTTAAAAATATGAAAGGTAAAAGAATAAAAGTGACTTTGCGTTTTGGCAGATGCTCAATTTTCATTAAAAAGTATGCTGGGAAATGCAGGAATTGTTGGCTGCAGATGCAAATGATTGTTTTCATAGAAAAGTTGAATCATTCTACTTCATACTAAAAAACCCACAGACCTTAAGCTTGGGCAATAATTAAGGAATTCATAAATTCCTTCTAGGTTTCAGTCTCCAAAAGACTCTAGATGAAATACTATAAATTGTTAACATGTTGGCAAAACAACTCATATTCACTTTGAGATGTTAACCGACAACTGAACAATAAATGTTGGTAGCAGATGGTGGTAGCAGATGGAAAAGGTGTGGTTTCAATCAAATCACAGAAAAAGTTTGCTTAGGAAGCTTTTTAAAATCGCATGCCTTTCTCAAGACTTTTTCTGATCATCCAATTTAATTTGATGTTCAGAAAAGTTAAATTTTGTCACAAGCAAATATTTTCAAAATTACAGAATTCTTGGTTTTTTGCTACCTGAAACAATGAGAAACAGCAAACTTTGCATGCTGCATGCTTTTGTAATCTTGGTCTGCACATGCTTTCTTCCACGGGTAAGACAGGGGTGCAATACACCCTGCAATCACAAGGTTACTGGTAAAGTCTTGGAACCAAAGACCACCTTGCTTGCAGACTGAATGAATTACGGTAAACATCTATAATCAAAATGGCGCTTCGAAGAGCAGACGTACTGTTGATCGCTGCAATAATTTTCTTATCATTTTCGATCAAGAGATGGTACTTTGTATCATCTGATGCAATCGGACTTAGTGTCATTGGAGAGGAAGTTGATTTCAACGAAGAAAGTTTTATCATGACAAGTTTGTGGGCAAACAACAGAGGTAAACATAACTCTTTTTGTGTTCGATCGGTTGGTTGCATTCTGCTGCTACTCTGTGGGGATATCCATCCATGCCCAGGACCACTAAACCTAAACGCTTTCGCTAAACTACGTGGCACAAAGATTCTCCATGGGAACGTTAGAAACCTCCAAAGTAATTTCGTTCATATCTCAAGTTTACTTAGCATATACCCAGACATTGATATTCTTGGTCTCACAGAAACTCACATTACAGGTGATCCGGAGGATGAGTCGGCACAAGCCTTACTTCAGATACCGGGTTTCACATTTTTAAATCGGAATCGCCCTACTGGCAAAGGTGGGGGAGTTGGTATGTACCTTTCCAATAAAATGTGTTTTGATAGAAGAAATGATCTCGAGTATGCTGATATTGAATGTATTTGGATCGAAGTTACTTGCAGATTTGCCAAAAACTTTCTTGTATGCTGCATGTACCGACCCCCGTCCAGCTCACACTACCTCCCAAACAATTTCAATGATCGTATGCGAGAGATGTTGTCCACAGCAACAGCAGAAAACAAAGAAGTTATTGTTTTGGGCGATGTAAATGTGAACTACCTTGTGAAGGAAGATAACAAGGACTTTAAAGAAATTCTTGCTCTCCTGGGACTGAAACAGTTGATAAAGGATGCTACAAGAATCTGCGAGACAACAAAAACTCTAATTGATATCATTGCAACAACCAATTGTAAAAACATTCGATCCGCAAATGTTTTCCCATCGGGTTTTAGTGATCATGATCTTATTGGCTGTGTTCGCAAAGTAAACCATCTGAGATTTAAACCGAAAGAAATCCGCTGCCGTGACTACAGCAGATATAACCCGGACCAACTGAATCGCGATCTTCTGGATGCGGATTGGTCAAAAGTTTATGGCACAAATGATGTAAATATAGCCTGGAAGGCATTCCATAAAATCACGTCAACACTCTTTGACATTCATGCCCCTATGATAAACAAACGAGTGACATCTAAACCAGCTCCATGGCTTACCGCTCAAATAAAAACCCTAATGAATGACCGGGATAAGCTCTACAGAAAGTACCGAAAGAGCAAATTAGACTGTGATAGGAGAGCATACCAGGACAAACGAAACCAAGTAAATACGACGCTCCGCAAAGCAAGAAGTAACTACAACAAGGATTTGCTAAGGGAGAGCTCCAATGATCCGGACAAATTCTGGAAGACTCTAAAGAGCATTTACCCAACATCATCAAAGGGTAACCCACAGTGCCAATCGTTCGATATAAACGGGGAGAAGTGTACTGATGCAAAACAAATTGCCAATGGTTTCAGATCGTTCTTCTCAACTGCCGTCAACAACATCAAGTCACAAGCCATGCGCCTTACCAACTTCGCATGGCGGAAACAGAGTAACATGATCTTTAAAACTTACAAAACATTTCGCTTTAAAGAAGTAACACCTGTGGAAATTTGTAGTCTCATTAAGAAGCTGAAAAAGAAGAAATCTACCGGATGTGACAATCTGCCTGTCGTGTTCCTCAAGGACGCTAAGGATGAGATTAAAGAGCCTCTCACCTACATTATCAACCTCTCAATCAGAAATGGAGTCGTACCAACAGGTTGGAAAACAGCTCGTATCACACCAGTTTATAAGTCTGGCCCCAGGTCTCAATTTAACAACTACAGGCCGATTTCAATCCTGCCGATTGTGTCTAAGATCGCTGAAAGAATTGTTCACAAACAGCTGATGAATTTTCTAGAAGAGAACAATCTACTCTACAGTCATCAATTCGGATTTCGCAAAGGTATGTCTACCGAGCAAGCAGTAACTCTCTTCTTAGACGAAATACGATCAAACGTCGACAAAGGAAAATTTACTGGTGCATGCTTCATAGACCTGTCGAAAGCTTTCGACACCATCAGTCATTCAAAACTTTTGACCAAACTACCAAAATATGGCATACACGATACAGAGCTGGAGTGGTTTTCTGATTATCTATTCAACCGCAATGCGATCGTCAAATTTGAGCAGGAATATTCAGAAAGTTTTAGCCTTTCGTCAGGGGTTCCTCAAGGATCGATCCTTGGACCGCTGTTATTTCTAATCATCTTTAACGATCTGACTGATGTCATTGAAAACTCTAAAGTAATAAAATATGCAGACGATACAGTATTGTACGTTTCTGGGAAAACTGCTACCGATATCACTGAGGAACTCAACAGAGATCTCAGTAGGCTGGATAAATGGTTCCATGAAAATGAACTTATTATGAACCTCAACAAAGGAAAAACTGAAGCTCTTCTGTTTGGAACCGCTAAGAAAGTAGCGAATGGTTCATCTGATTTCAGACCAAGCGTAAACGATAAGGAGATAACAAAAACCGCAAGCTACAAGTACCTCGGAATCCCAATTGACAGTGCCCTGAATATGAACACGTTTTTTGACAAGTGCTACAAAAAGGCGTCCTCTCGACTCAGTCTCCTTGCAAAACTAAGAGGAGACCTGGATATGAAAGCAGCTAAGGCTATATACCAAAGTATGATTTTACCAACGTTCACATATTGCGGTATCCTCCTGCTCTGCAGCACAAGAACCCAGTCAGAAAAGTTGGATTCCTTCCACAATAGAGCCGAAGCCATTGTAAATAGAAACTCGGTCAACAGAATCACACTGCAGTCTGTTACCAATGCCAACAAGAAACGAGCTTGTACCCTTGTCAGATCATGCCTAGATGATAAAGTCATCGATCCTTTCAGGAATTACTTCCAGCTGATAGAACATTCAATACGGACAAGAAACAGTTCAAAAATAATACGTCTGCCAATGATTAAAACAGAGTACGCCAGAAAAAGTTTCTCATTCACCGGTGCAAAAGAGTACAATATGCTCCCATTGGAAGCTCGTGAAATGCCAACAACTGATTTTCTTACTTTTTTAAAGAAACATTTTAGCTGAAATGCGCGGACACTTTTATTGTAAAAATTGATAAGTACTTTTTTATATTGCTTTTCTTTCGGTTAGGTTTATGTTTAGGTTACACTCTTTAATTTATACTGGACACACGTTGAAAACAGCTTTTCGTAAGTTGAAGTGTCTATCCAGTCTAAATATTCGAAATTATTATTAATTATTATTATTATTTATTATTATTTATCATATCTTATGTTGAGACCCTATCATTAATGTTTCAGGATATACCTGTAAATGGCGAAGGAGTTCCACTGCAATCAAGCAACAATCCATTTTCCTTTTTTGCATATCATGAAGGTATGGCTCCTAATGCTTCATTCCTAGTGAACTGCATTTGTTTTTACCATCATTATCATAAGTTCCATGCAAATTTTATTGGTTATGTAATGAATGTAAAGAATGCAGTAGCCTACCACTTTGCATTCTTTGCAGTGCGCTGGGAAGATCTTTCCCACACGCCACTTTGACTGCTTCCAGCCGCAGCCGCACCATAACTTTGTAAAAGTGCCACCCACGGCAGTTTGTTTTATTCAATTTAGTATGCTATCTTAGTACCCCTGCCCCAACTTTCAGATGCCCCATAATTTACTATGGAATGTGCTTCCCTGCACCAAAATCAAAAGAATGCAGCCTGGTTAGCTTACATATTTGTTTGTGCATAGTTAAAGTTAAAACCAGTCTTCCATGCATGACTATTACAACAGAGATTTTATTTTGACTTTTCCTGATTTCTTTTGTGCAGAAAAAACACTGCATTTTGCATGGGGAACTGCCCTCACTTTGCCTTGCAAGAGGGTGGTAAAGGGTATTTCATGAAACGTGATCGGCCATATTTTTTTCTTGTGAAACGTGAAAAACCATTATTTATTGACGTGAAACGTGAAAGTGCAAACCTTGTCCGTGAAACGTGAAAGCCTATATCCATTTACGCGGAAAGTGATTTGCAATAATTTCCATAAATAGATTAGCCTAATCTAATGGGTTACAAATGCTTCGAGAAACTAACAAGTTTTGCATGAACATTATAGCATTTTTTGTGTTGTTGTTATTGTTGTTGTTGTCGTTGTTGCTGTTTTTCTTGTTTTTAACAAAAAATTGCAGTTGGGTGCAAAAAATAATATTCATGCTTCCACGCGGCTTATACGATCATACCTTTCACAGTTTCTTCAATTATCTCTTATTGTCATTTGGGTATGGGCTCTGGAACCTCAAGAAATACTATTGACCAATAGGTGTTACTTTGCTCTATGGGCGGGCCCCATTCATTTTTTTAGGTGCTCAATGCTAGCCTGTGTTCCAGACCCTCCAAAAAGGATAATGCAGATCCGTCAGAGCCAAAGCACTTTGATCCAGGGCGTCGAATTTATACCAAAATTGGAAATTTTAGATTCCTGATTGATTTTGGGCTTGAGACATACACCATAACATAGGGGTTAATTTGCTGCAAAACAGTTTCAAGATCAGGCCACAGAAAGCAGAGATATTGATCTTTAAAGTTAGGTCTAAATCAGAACTTTGTTTACATAACCTGTAGAGGCATGGTACTGTTTTGATGGCGGCCTACAATTGGTTGTTTTTCTAGGCTCAGACTTAACCGATCCTTTTCATTTTAGTCTTATTCTCATCCCCTAAATGTGTACTTCAATGTTAAGCATGTTTGAATAGTTTGCCTTTTTGTGACCGTTTTTAGACAATTGAACAATGCAATGGAACTTTTCTGAAAAATGTGTGCCTCATAAAATCAACTGTAAAATTCAAAGCTATAAGACAGAAAATATATGTTTCACTGTGCTCTTAAAAACAATTTCAAAAATTAGAAACACCTTTGTAGCAAGTTTCTACCAAAGGGCTCGTGCCAATTCGTACCCAAACAGTTTTTTATGACTAATTTTATTTCAAAAGTTTCGATTTTGATTTCTAAAATTTTTAGATGCTTTAGCAACTAAATTTTAACAGACCTCCAGTGAAAGGACTTAAGGTGACGACTTAAGGTGACTGGACCTCACTTACATGTTAAAACAATGTAATAATTAACATTTGAGACATTTTGCAAGGCATTTTGTTAAAATCTTAACTCTTAAATCTTAAAAAATTTACAAAATACGATTTTCGCCTTGAAAAGTTTTCACTTGCTCCAGCAGGCTTAAATGCGAAAAAAATGACAAACCATCGACCTTGCATCGTTTTTCAACAAAGGGGAAGCTTTCCGTCTTACCTTATCTAATTTTTCATAAAAAATTTGCAATAACGTAAAAATCATGCACACAACTTGTGAAATGAAAATTGCCCTCAAAATTTGTTGGCACACATTGGCACGAGCCCTTTGGTAGAAACTTGCAACAAAGCTGCTTCTAATTTTTGAAATTGTTTTGAAGAGCATAACGAAACAAATATTATTTGTCTTTTGCTTTTAATTTTACAATGGATTTTTTTTGAAGACTGACATTTTTCAGAAAAGTACTATTGTTCAACAGACGATTACACTAACAATGGCGGTGAGGAACTTTTTACCAAGATGCAATGCGTTCTAATTACGAATCTTTAACGATTCTGTAGGAATTCGATTAAAGAACGCGATGCATCTTGGTAAAAAGTTCCTCACCGCCATCTTTAGCGTAATCGTCTATTGTCTAAAAACGGTCACAAAAAGGCAAAATATTCAAACATGCTTATTGCCTTGAAGCACGCATTTAGAGAATCAGAATAAGACTGGACTGAAAGAGATCGTTAAAGGCTGAACCTAGAAACAAGGAATTGTAAACTGCGATCAAAACAGTGCCATGCCTCTACAGGTCATGCTTGCAACAAATGGTCACATTAACCCCTAGGTTATGCTCCATGACGCCAGCCCAAAATCTAGCTGGAATTCAGAACTTTATTTTTTAGCAATATTAGATAAAAAGGGCTTAATAGATCACAGTGCAGAGGGCTTGGTGGGGTCTTTTAGCCCCTTAATAGCTTTCAAATATTTGTTCCTTGAAATGCTCCGAGACGAGAAAGCAGCTTGAATAGCGCATTATTGATTTTTGGCTGATATAAGTTCTCGTTTTTAAAATGCCCGTAAAAAAAGACTTTCGTTGGTGATGATGTGCATCAATCAAATAGTGCAGAAATTTTACACGAGGGTCGTTTTCCGGCGATCTACTGTAATAGGAATGGTCTCAAAATTTTCCTAGGACAAGCCCCAGACCTCCAAATTTGCTTCCTCCACTTGCAGCTCCCTAATATGAAAATCGTCCCGACTGGCTTGAAAATAGTTTGCTATGATAGAAGGGAATGAGCCTTAGGGGCGTACCTAGGGGGTTGTAATGTGTTCCAGACCTGCCATTTTCCATAAAAACAGCAGTTGTGCCCTAAATTTCATCCAATTTTTCTCAACTCATCGATTTCATTACTTTGGAACCGGCATTTTCTTCTTTTCTGTGCCAAAAAATTTTCTGCTCATTGCGCTCGCACAGCATACTTATATAGAACATGAAAACAGAGACAGATAATTTGGGCATATAATCCAACGTCGCAACTTTCTGGGCAGACTTCAGCTAAAATATGCGAAGTGGTTTAAGCATCAGGGGGCACTTTTATGGGATCTTTGAGAGCAGAACTTTGAAAGAATTTGAATTCTCCTATCTAAATCCTATCTGTCCTATCTAAATCAGAAATACATTATCTGCATGCAAAATTTCAGCCTCGCAACCTCGCAACCTTAGCCCTTAAAAATTGCCTACAATCACTAAACAATGGTTGAGCCACCCTTGCAATACAAGACAAAACCGTTTGAGATTACTCTTTGTTTTTTTTAAACTTACAATGCTCTGTCTAATAGCTTCATAGAAATACTTTTCACGTTGTTCTTCTTCAGACCAATCCATCTTGAATTAGTTCTTCGCAATCAATTCTTCGCTAGCTTTCCCTCTTGGCCAAAGCCAACATCTTTTGACTCTTGTCTGCTGTGCGCTGGCCTCTCTGTGGAGCAATATTTCCTTCACTGCTGTGTTCTGTGCGCTCACATGCAAGCAAGTCCAAAGGTCTATTACCAGACAGAAACAAATAGTCAAAGTCAAATGAAAACTTCAGAGTGTCGTGTGCAGCTGTTTTGCTTCGTTCATTCCACTGGATGTTATGTAAACTAAAAACAATGCAGTTGAGATGAAGATAGTGACTTCAGATAACAAACGAATTTTGCTTAGGCCCACTAATTAAAATGGCGGCCGCTTATTAAGGTGGTTAATCCACTTTCTGATCAAAAGAAAATTCATAGAGTACTCTTGAGTGCACGGGGGTACGGGCTAGACTTATGACGATGAGTCTCTTGTTGCCTTGTGCTCTTTGACTTCAAGATGGCGCTTCAGTCAACAAAGACTCATAATATTACTCTGAAAAACCTGACCCTATTAGGCCAAATCTGCTGGGATTCCTAGCATACCAATCAGAATGCGAGATTTGGCGAAGAACAATCAGTTTCGAACCTTCAATTCGATTGACGCAGTTGACTAAATTTGAAGGAAGTTGCTGCAGCAGGTACTTGAAGATTTCTCTGCAATGTTTTGGTCTTAAAAACATGGAAATTGCAGCATTAAAAGACTTATTTTGCACTCACCAGGTAAAGTGAACTTTCTTCTTCAGATGAATACCAAGTTTTGTTGATTAAGTGTCTGCTTACCGTGGTTTCTATCGCATTTCCTTTCTGAGGAGTGACCTTTGAACAGAGTCGAAGCAGTCGTTCGATCCAGATTCGATCAATCGAATGCAGAAGATAGGGTCAGGTTTTTAACTGTTTCATTATGAGTCCCTGTGAGCAAGGTACCGCAGGGATACAAGGGACTCATCGTCATAAGTCTAGGTACGGGCTACCACGGCGGTGTGCCTCTTTTTGTGGTTCTCCTTTCTGGTAATAGAATATTATTTGAAACGTTCGAGTGATCGATGCAAACTAAAGTCAGGTTTGGCCCATTTATCCATACTACAGCAGTTGAAGTGATAGAAAAATCCTATTTTGTTGAACTGTCCTAAACTCTCGTAAGTTAAATTCAAGGATATTATAGCAAAACTGCGCTAAACCTTTCAAGAAAGATATCTGTAGCAGTGGTAGAAATACATCCCAATCCTTACGCCAAAAAGTACGAAGCAAACTAATAACTTTTTAGTACAAAAAAGGGGAAATTTTGATGTGATCTCATGAAGTTTTAGTACTATGGGCTGCTGTAAGTTCCCTACAAGACACATATGACTATGCAAAGAAGGGCAAAAAGCATGGCTATCATCAGGACTTCGATGCTTTAGTTTGCACTTCATGAAATTTGACACAAATTGCTCTCAATACCGAAATGGCATTTTTATCAAAGTTGTTACATTTGCAAATGAAAAACAAACTTTTAATTCGCAACTTAGCCACACCCTGAAGGGGACACAGTCTCGAAAATGCCTGAAATATGCAAAAAATTAGTCGCGCATTTTGCCTCAAATCTTTTACTTGGTATTTCAAAATATCACAATTTTTTAAACGTGAAGTCTTGCAAAAAGACAAGAAGGAAAGCAGGATTACTGAGCAGTTTCCCCGTCCAATAACATAGATCGAGATCTTTAGAATCCTGTGGTTTGCCAGGAGACTTTGGTACGTCAGGATCTGTCATTTTCTGATGTTTCAAATCTTTCCAACATCAAATCCAACCAAAGTCACGTGATAGTTTTGAACTACGTTCTTAACTTCAATTCAATATTTCGTCTCAAAACAACGTCTGTACAAATTAGAAACTGCTAAGTTTGTGTCATTGCACGATATCTTGTGATGATTTGTGATAAAAAAGCTTGTTCAGAAGGGAAAAAATTGCCAAACAATATTCAAGGTACACAGTATCAATGCATAAACTTCTCAGTATAAACAATTTTAGCAAAGGCAAAAACAGACAAATAAACAGGCAAATATACCTGTAGATTTAATCCATTTTTAATCTGTTTGAATATCAGGAAAGTCAGAGAAGGAATCGCACTGATTAGTAAAAAATCCCTTTTCGTTATCGTGTGATTGGTGTAAACACTGCGCGATACTTTGGCGTTTCCTTTTTACGAATTTTGGAGCTGAAAACCATAGAGTAGTAAACAGTGTTGCAAAAAGTTTGGCCCTTAAACGCATTTGGCCTCGTTAAATTTTTTGAAGTCTAAACTCATTAACTTTCATCAAAATTGTCTACATCAACCAGAAAAATCCTTGCAACCGTTCGTGAAGAAACAGCCCCTGCGTTGAATAAACTGCAGGATATGCAAAGCCTTCAAAAAATTTAAGTATATGTATCGATGACTTGCTGCCAGCAAAGAAAAGAGACATTTGTTCGTGCTGAGTCTGATTGCTGCCAGCAAAGAAAAGAGACATTTGTTCGTGCTGAGTCTGATTCGTTGTCAGGCTTTGACATTTAATGTTACAACTATAATTTCAGTGGATCAGATAACTTTACTACACTCACTCTGTACATTCAAAGATATAAAAACCTAAAAGAAATAATTGACATCTGTACTTAACTATACAATTCATTAGAAATGTTCAGAAAGGGTATCAATGAGATGGGTTGGAGGTTCATTTTCGTAGCAAATTCGGTATATTGACATCATCAGAGGAAATCTAGACGAAAATAAAAGAAAATTAAATCATTCTTTATTGATGTCATTTCTCTTCATGGGATTTTGGATATCTAGGGAAAAATAAACATCTTAAAAACGATTTTGCTCAATGTGTCACGATATTTTTGAGAGTAAAAAGTCATCTCGTCGTAGTTCTCATCTTTTAACTGAATTGAAAGACAAAATCTACTAATTTATAAATTGCCAAGTCAGTAGTAAAAACTTCACCGAATATACTGGGTGACGGTGAGTCAATAAAACAATTCCCATTTGAAGAAATACCGCTCCCTGAATATCATCAAAGCAATAATATTGAAAACTGTCTTTTTTCATAGCCAAAATGTTTAATTTCACTCAATAACTTACTTTCACGGCTTCAATCGGTCACTCCTTCTAGTTGATATGGGACAGTTTCTGCAGAAAGCCCATTTTAAAAACCTGCAGAAATGAATTCACTTTGTTTTCTTTCCTAACTATAATGTATTCAGGTATTTTGTCCTCTTGGGAGAATAGAATCCCCCAGAATAAGTTATTCATACTAGGAGGGGGAGCACTTGCACAGCCTCCCAAGGGCACGTGCACATACTAAAGCGTGTTCAAGACATTGTTGAAAGGTAAAAACGCTAGGGAAACTTGTTATCGATTTTAGCACGTTATCTAAGGTTCCAAGGGACTTCCTCGACAAAATCCTTGTAAAATTTCAACGGAGAGACCGATTTGAGCCAGTAAAAATTATGAAAATAATTCAACATGTCCATTGTTAAATGGTATATTTGCTGATATGATTAACTTGATATCCAGGGAGCCGTAACCATTCAAACGGGGATTATTTTTATTGACACACCAGGTAAAATGTCTACATCTATAGTAGTATCAACCAGTGACAAGTAAACAAAGTGAATTCACTACAATCGAAGCGAGACAGAATCGTAGCAAATTCGATGCAGTAGTTATTCCTTGCATAATTGCAAAAATCTCAACAATCCATTCATCCTGATGAATAGCAGATATTCCAATATCAAATGATCAGAAATTAACAAGAATACCTGGTTAGGAAACTCAAATCAGAAATATTCTGGTATGATAATTGAAAAGCTACGTAGGATGCTAAACATCAAATTAATGGATGACATGGATCAGACAAATGAATAAAGACCTGAAACTAATAAATAAAGCGGTGGATGAACTAACTGAGAACGATTATGAGCGAAAGGAATGGAAGAAAACAGTGGCAAGGCTAATGTCTTGAATTAAGACGGAAGAGCCAGTAAGAAGAAGAAGAAGAAGAATTGAAAAGATTTAACTTACTGGTCTTCCATTTTCTTGTCTTTTAAAAGGAGATAAACTTGATAAGCTGTATGTGGTCCTTGAAGTTTCTGTCCATTTAACATTTCTTCTTCCAACGTTTCCATACTCTAAAATAAACAACATATGATCCGAGAGGAGTTCTGAAATATTGGAATTTATTGGACAATTATTTGAGTAAAAACAAATAATTTATAGGCCAGATCTAGCCAAATAAATACATGGCATTGTATAGACTGTTGAATTTTCAGGTTCGCATTTACTGAGGTAAAGGAAAGCAGCTAATCTGTATATACCTGGGTTTTGCTTATCCTTTACTCTAGGTACCAGAGGCCAGAGCCTCAAAGAATCCAAAAAGAAAATTACAATTGGGGTAAACGTGACAAATTGGAGAATGTCGTTATCAAGACGATGGATTGTACTGTTGAATTGAAACCCATTATAGATAAGTTAGATATGCAACGGAAATGAATAAAAGTAACAAAATGGAACTCACTTTTCCAGTTTTCACAAAAGCTTCTGCAACTTTTCGATTCCTCCCACCATAACAAGTGGCAATAAGATCAGCAATTCCACAAGATTCTAAGAATGTATCATCGTTTACATTATCGTAAAATGTTTCAGCAAATAATTTCATTTCAACCATTCCCAGCCTGATAATTGCAGCTTTCGTATTTTCACCATACCTACGAAGATATAACTGATTAAACTCAACTTTTCAACAGAAACGTGTTCCTTACTTTAGTGCCAAATACCTAATTGTTGTAGCCCGCTTTAGACTAACTACTTCAGACCTAGCACACACTTCTGACTTTCCGATCAAATATCAACACCGACAGTTTTAGCACAATCATAAAATTTCTCTTGTTGTAGAAAGCACAGTTTTCGAGAAACGTAAATTCTAGAAATACAACCTTTGGCATTCCGTAGAAGTTTATTATGCATTCAAGTGTAAATTCAGACATGATAAAATCTACATTTAAACTTCAACATTGACATCTATCAAAGTGGCTCATCCAATTTATCTCAGGCAGTAGCAAATTTTCAAGATATGGAAACACCATGTAACACACCACTGAAACAAACTTCCCTTGAGAGAAATCTGTCAGAAAAACATTGTAAATTTCCGATGTACCACTCTTTGTGTTGAATTGCCAAAATCTTTAGATTTGATATATAATAAACAATTATAATCAAAGGCTATCTGTACTGGGCGATTTTTTAGGTATTTTGTACTGGGGAAGGGGCGTTTTTCGCCCCCCCTCTTTTTCTCCAAAACTACAAAAGATACAACGATAAGACTTACCCCTATTGTTCTTTAGACAATTGGCTATTCAAATATAACAATGACAATTAATAAGTCACGTGATTCGTTGCTAGGCAACCGAAAAACTGACGAAAATTGGCAAATTTATACCTTCTTAGCCAGAAAAATTCTATTTAATCAACCACTCAACCGATTTTCTCCAAAATTTGTTTCAAATAGTAGGAAACATGTTATAGTTTAAAAATACATACTTTGCAAAATTTTTTAGTTTCTATTTTTAGCACAATTAGCCTTAAATTAGCCTTTTGTTGCATGCATTTACTTTAATCGCAGGTTTTTGCCAGTCCTGCCCTTTTATCTGGTAAATATAGACTCAAAATGAATCAAATTAATAAGATGAAGCAAATTAGACCAAAAAAAATTATATTTGACACTTCTTTATTAGGTAAATGACGTCATAAATGTGAATGACGTCATAGATATTAAATTTTGCTGACATCAGCAAATATGAAACATTTATATATCAAATGAAAGTACTCATCAAATGCAATCGAATGGTGCATGTTGAGATCGATCAAGCAAACGAGACAAAAACTACGTACATTTTAAGCTTTTTTTTGTTGACTACTCTCCAAATATGGTATTACTGTGGTCACATGATCAAAGGTAGAACAATGAAATGTTAAGAATTTAATTGCCTAAAATTTGGCTACCAAAACTGGTGGTTATATCTCTTGTCGTTTTAGCGTAACGCAGCAAAGTCTGTTAGGGGGGGGCGAAAAACGCCCCCCCCCAGTACGAATAGGGTTAAAGGCTAAAAAATTCCAAATGATTTGTTGAAGCAATTACAGCTAATTCGTAAAATATTCATCTTACGGTCAAAATAATGAGAAAGAACCAGGTTTACCAAACCGTTGCATGTCCATCTGAAGGTAAATGTAGTTCATATTCATTAAACTTTATAAAAGTTTTCGTGGTAAGAAGTTGGCCGTGACAAGATATTTCACAAAATATCACGAGAGAGCTTTTGCCCATTCAAGCAGTTAATGAAAGTGAAAAATGTGACCAGCAGAGACGATCTAAGAAGTAGTGCCCATTCAGCATTTACAATTGTTAGGAGTCATTTCACTACGGCTACGAACTTTGGGGCGATGGGGCATCTTGACCTAGCATCTGACGGGAAAGTGCAATTTTGCCCGAAAATTGGTACCCATAATTCCAAAAATTTAACGAAAGTCTACGCCATAATTCTGCACATTACCAAGCATTTCCTGTAATTTCTATACTTTTGCAAATTGACTTCAGAATAGGATCCATAATGGCACAAAATGTCTAAAAATTATACAATTACACAATTCTGTAAAACCTCTGAAAATAGTACCCACAACTTTGCAACTTTTTGAAAAGTATTTCTAAAAATGGCATGTTCCCGCACCACCAGCATCATAAAACCCCGGCAATGAACAAGAAGAACAAAAATTACAACAAATAGCACGAAATAGCGTCCAACTGATTGATCAGACACCCCTTAGAAAAAATATATTTGGACATTTGGATAACATACCAGCAAACCCTACATAAAATTTCATGTCGAGGGTAGAGCATATGAACCGTATTCAAATTTGAAAATGGCTAGAAAGCCCCATTATGTTTGCATGCAGCATTTAATCTTTGAAGGCAACCCAATAAGTAATACAACATAGCCAATCAAACATGAGTACTTCTGCAAGTCGAACTCAGTAAACAATGGCTTTCCTTTCTGGTTTTGGCTGAATACTAGGCTGCAAAGTTTGAAAAGGAAGTTTGTAAATGGTTTCTTTGTTAAAGTGATTTTCAACCTCAACTTAATTCGTAGACGTTTTGGAAAAGTACGGAATTTGAATATCATAAACAAAAATTTAGCACCTACTTTGAAGCATCAAACGATCACGATAAATCACTTACCCTAGGCCATCAATAATTCCTGCTCCAATGGCAACAACATTCTAATAAAGCAAAGGAAAGTCTGTCAAAATAGAAAGATCAATGTCTATGTTTAACGGTAACAAAGACAGGCAATTATCCTTTCTGCTTCAAGAATGATACCACCTTCCTTAGCCATGTCAAGGGAACATGTTCTTAAAGAACTTTTGAATGAAAAATTGGACATACTGCTGCGTAACAATAAAATTTGATGATAGTTCTACCAAAGAAATCAACACTGCAGTCAATTTGAACAGGTAGAATGGAAATGGATTACAAGCAGTCTTTACACAATTAGGGCATGCAATGCAAAGTAAGATTTTATTTTTAAGCAAGAACTCTATTTGCCAGTAAACACATGGTTTGAACTTCAAGATAACGTACTGTTCTTTACAAACTATTCTTTCGATGTTATCCTTACCTTTAGTGCTCCACAAATTTCAACAGTTTGTCCATCTTCTACACAGTTTACTTTGAAGTAATCACAATGAAATACTTTTTTCCACATGTCCCACTGTGTTTTGTCGTTGCAACCTAAAAAAAGAAGTTCAAATAGGGTTTCATACTGGAGAGTGTCACTAGTTTTAAATATGTTAAATTCAAATTTAAATTCATTGAAAACTGATGACTGCAATCTAAAGACTTCTTACTATCCTTGAAAGGGATGTACGATATTTCCTGAAATTGTTTCCGTCTTAATTTTGCTCCCCTTTTTTATTCTAACTCAGTCACATCTTTCTTCAACAGATTTAAGTAAATAAAACGATTTCTGCATAAAAATTGAATGGGAATAGAAAATTACGAAATCAAGTGCAATTCACCTATTGTCGTTTCTGTAAATTTTTCTGCAGCAACTTCATCAGCAAGATTAGCACCCATAAGAACCCCACATGGTAATCCTAGACAATCTTGTATTACTTCTGACATCTGCTTCAGCCCAACTGATGTGTGACTCAATCCCTTGAAGGTTGACAATACCGGGTAAGCCAGAAAAAAGTTCCCACTTTCCAAAATTCGTAGCACCACAAGTACTTCATGGATTTGAATGATTCAAATTCTAGTTGAAAGCGAAAAGATCGAAGTATTTTTGTGATTTTTCTTGTCTTCTTGCGAGCACTGGAAATGTAGGTAATTCAATTTTACAAAATTTTCATGGTTGGAAAATGACGGAAAAAGGGCCTAAAACATTTGATCAAATCGTCAGGACTCTCCTAACACGGAACAATACGCACGGTGCTTCACCTCTCTCAAGATTTATAAGGCATAGATTCTCAAACAGACAGTAAAGATTTGAATCCCATGGCAATAAATGTGATGTGCAGACGATATCTCTCACCCATGAGAAATTGCATTTTTTCTGTTTTTCTGAGCGAGGAGTCTTTTATGATTTGATCAAGTATTTTAAGCCTTTTTCAGTCATTTTGCAACCACAAAGTTTTCGTAAACTTGAATTTATCAATTTTTTCAGTGCTCGAAAGAAGGCAAGAAAAATTACGAAAATACTTTGATCTTTTGGCTTTCAAGCAAATATTGATTCATTCCTATCCATCTAGTACTCTTGATGCTATGAATTTTCAAAAGTGAGAACTTTTTTCTGGTTCACCCAGTAGAAATTATACAAGAACATGAAGTTTTGATCATTCTACTATTGAAATTTTACATAAACTTTAAATGAAACTTTGATACGAGACAGGCCACAGCTAGACTGATTACACGAGTCTCAGTTTTCCTTATTGAATTTAATTATGGTCATGGCTTGCATGAAAGAGAATAGAAAAATTAGATTAAAAACATTGAACAAATACAAGGAGATCACGTCTTCAGTCAAGGCCACATCAACATTAACACTGTTTTCTAGCTCAAGAACTCTTAGCAAATTCTTAAGAATTCTTATTCACAAACTCTTGCAGTGTTACATACATCTAAAAGATTCTTATCTACATTCTAATTCTTAAGAATTCCTCAAAAAAACTTTGATGCTTCAGCTTGAATGTAATGTAAGAGTGAAGGCTAACAATGATCCATCTAAAGCTACTAAATTTCAAGCCATCTGAAACAGGTGCCATTGGTTATATTTTTTGTTTCAATTCAATAAAAGAAGGCTCCCATTACTTGCCAGTTCCATCAAGATGAGCAGTGCGTTTAAATTTGAATGAGACAAGGGAATTAAAACCAGTAATAGTAGTTACCTTGATGAGAGAAATTGCAGTAGCATTTTCTTTAACATATCCTTTCATCTGATTGCACATTGGCACTACAAACTAATGATATAAACAATAACAAAACAAATATTTAGGCAGGAAAAACTTCAAGAACTATAACGAATTCAATCTTGATTTTGTTTCAATGTAAGTTTAAAATTAAAAATTAATCAAAACTGGAACCTTCTTGTACACCATCAAGAAGCATTCCATTTCAATCAAAGTTTGGATTTGCAGTCTGCCATCACTCGCTAACAGCAAAAAAAATCATTTGCACAATCATAGTAAATACCTTTTTTTGATGCCATTTTAAAATTTATAACATATCCCAAAGCTGTGCCATTCGCAAAAGGATAATTGTCAAAAACTGTTTGGTACAGAATACAGTAGTGTGGACAAAAAATTTCATTGAGAATTCAAAATTTATAAACCTGGTGTGGCATGATGAAAACAAGGATATCGGCATCAGATACTGTTTCCTTCAAATCTGGTAGAGCTACCTAAAATGAAAAACAGGGACTTTTCAAATTTTTACAGGATCAGAAGAACAGTATTACAACAGATTATTTAAAAGCCTTCTGTCCATATCAAAATCAAAACGAGTACAACACTCTAATCAACATCAATGCTCATCTCCCCTGTCTCAAGAATCTTTCATTCAGCTATTGTTGTTCATTAGGAATTGACAAATTCAATCATCCATGAAAGTTGTTTTGTGACAACAAATGAAATCAGACAAATTCACATTCCACAAAACAAGAGACAGATTAAGAAGACTTTGTTACCATTTCCTTTTATGTTTCATGATTTGTGTGATCACAATACTAGGTTTTTTGTTTGCAGCAAATTTCATTTTACCCCTGCAGTAGCCTCCTTTAGAAACAGGACCAAGGCTGGTGAATCTTGAATCACAAGCTCTTATTTAACACATCTACGTAACATTGATGTCGCACAACACTAAGACTCTTGAGAAATACAGTATCACAAATTGAACGATTTTTTAAACAAGAACTTGCAAGAATTCGACAAGAATTCTTGGACAACAGAAAAGAGTTATGTACTGTATAGACAGCATACTGTACATGAAGTAAATACTGCACTAGAAACTTGCAACAACTGACAAGGGAGCAAAACTTCTTTGCAAAAATATTTACTGGGTTATTAAATTGGCTTTCAGCCTACAACATGTGTACAGTTTTGGTGAAGAATTGAAACCATAAATCGATGATCTTCATGAACAATCAAATATAATTTAAGCAGGCAGATTGGTAGTAATGTCCAAACTTTGGAATGATTCGGATTGAAAGTTTTATCTCTTGTAACAATATAGACAACAAAATTCTGAGTTTCAATCAATTGTTCCATTTGGCGGTAATTCACATTTTTCCTCAAGTATACAAAGTCTGAAAAAGGAAATATACTTACAACATTTTCTGGTAATTTATAACCTGGAAGATATTTTATATTTTCATGATCATTGTTGATTATTTCAGTCAGTTTTCTTCCATTCACCATTTCTTCATATGTATACATATTGACTTTGTCTTCAAACATATCATGCCTTTTTGTATTCATTCCAACTATTTTGGCAATTACAGAGCCCCTGCAAAATAAGATTAATGATTTTACTTGCTGTATTAGGAACGCCTCTGCAGATTATGGAAGTACTCAACAAGATCTCACGCATGCAGACCAACAAAGCAGTGGTGTACATGGTCTTTGATTCTTTTTTTTCAAAGTAGGGAACAGTTCAGTTCAGTTTTCATATTTTAAATTCTCCACATACAATTTGGAACAAAAGATCTCATTGAAAATCAGTGTGCACATGAAAAATTTTTCCAAAAAATCTTGTGTGTGTAGCGGTGTGCAGTTGCCATACTCTGCAGACTGGATCAGGAACACGTTTACGATTTTCCTGAGCATACAGTAGAGGTCAGGTTTTCCTGCTTAAGAATCCTCGAGGATCCTCCAGGGATATTTTTACTTTCTTATGAATTCTTGTTAGAAAGTTACTGTTTTATGCAGGACTCAAGAATTCTTAGTGTATCCAAATGTGAAGAACTCTTCTTGAGGATTCTTATCATGTAAATGTGCACGAGGCCTTTACTGTATGTATATACAAAGAAGTACTCACTGAGCTTACAAGATATGTAATGCTAGCTGTATTTCTTAATGTTTGAAGTGAGGGACTTATGATTCATCCTTAAAATTCTTGAATACCTCAAGCAAAGATCCTTTTAATTTCAAGAAAAATTCTTGAAAATTCCAAAAATCTTTTAATTTTATAAAAAAAGCCCATAAACATAAATGCTCTTTTAAAGAGTGAAACACCCCTTACTTAATTTGAAGTTGGAAACAAAAATCAGCATACAATCTCAAGCATGTAGCCGATTTTGGGCATGCAACAGTTGGTAGGGGAAAATGTTTGCAGTTAATAAAAAATCTACCAACGTTCATTATTATTATCAAAATTATGCACACCAAAAATAAAGTTAATGCAAATACTTTCTGATTAATTTCCAAAGTTCAAAGATTCCATCCTACCAGTACTAGTAGAGACAGTGATAGCATTTTTGGTTCAAAGTCTATATAGTAAGGGAAAATTAATAAGAATCCGTGACCAAATCGCCGGGACTTTGGTTTGACACTTGTTTTGACATCAGAACACATAGAAGATTAAAATAAAATTGGGGGTCCCTCTTGAAAATGCCAGGAACACCTCCACAGCGGCCCAAGTAGCTAGGCTGCGGCTCATGTAATGCCAAATGCTCAATTTGAAGCCATTATAACAAAAAAGTGAGTAAATCATTGCATTAAGTATGTAGTAAATGAAAAGAAATCCATTTTGAACACCAGAGAGGGGATAAAACCGGTCTTAATGGCATTTAACAGAGCAAAAAAGCATATGCTCCTCCGTAGAGGCGCAAAAATTGAATTTTCTGCTTTTCTTGCCGCTAGAATGTTTCCAGTGCAGTCAGGGGGTCCAAGACAAGAGATTTTCTAAGCATTAAGATTGGTTCATGATGATGATTAATTGTTGGCGTTGCATTATTGGCTATTGGTAGGAAATTGGCCTGATTTTCCTTGCCTCCATCGTTGATTAATCATTCAATAATCATCAACTTCCTCATCTTTACCTTCATTAATATTTGCGCGTTCTTTTTCAATCTTATTATTGTAATTTCTCCTTCATCATTAATGGCATCATCAACAATCGACTCATTATGTTCTGGAGCATAAATCTTAGCGATGTTGATAGAGCCAAGTGCATCAGGCAGCATTTTTACCTAAAGTACTAGATCTTTGAATCGAAAATGTAAGCTGAGACTGCTAGAAATTTGTAGTTAGCTAATCTTCCCATAGCCTTCTAGTTTGATGAATTCGTTCATTTGTATAGATACGAAGAATTCAGCTTCTTAGGTTATAGTTCTTGTAGCCCTCCATCCTGACATCTTGCAGCAATGGACAATAAAAATTTCAAAAAGACAACATATTAATTGGGGCTGACATTTGAGATCGCACTAACATCATGTTGGGGCAGCGCAAAAAGCTGCACACACCGTCCGTGTCATACAAAAAGACTTACGATGGGAACATAGCACGATGACCTGATAATTTTGGTCGATGACCTGAGCAAATCAGGACCTTCTAAAAGGCGTTTCATAGATTCGAAAAGAGTTTGATATTTCACCGTCAACAACAATTTCCATCTGCAAAGAAGAAATAGTACATCTTTTTGCAGGAACTGATTGTAATTTCAATAGAATTGATGTTGTTGAACAGTGTTGGGAAGTTTCTCTCACCTTGATGTCGAGGATTTCTGCAATCAGAGAAACAGACTATGCATTTATCTTTATTAACATTTGGAACATTATTCACATAGGCCAATGTTTCTACCAACTACGGTGAAAATCCGATATGACACGATTTAATCTCTGCCCCCCCCCCTGGAGCCTGAGGCAAATAGCAACTTCTACATAATATCTTCTCCTAGAATGTAGAATTGCTCGCTGCTGCAACTGAGTTTGAGAAACAATCTATTCCCTACAAATACATGACTGCGCACCACATGCATGGCGATCTGATACGTCCTTATGTTATGGCCTTTGTGCATGATCATGTGTACCTAGAGACCCTTGACCTTGTGTCTTGAGGTATTACTGCAAATCCGACCAAATGTTCTCCAAACGCCTGGATGATTTGATGAATTCCAATTGATCCTTAAAAAATCAGTTATAAGAAGTCAGGAGTACTAGTTCCTGGTGCTGTCTAAGGCATCTCCTAAATCTGTAGCTCATGAGGTCTTGCTGCATCTGATTGTCATTTTCATGGAGAAGGATAATCTTAATAATGAAGTTAGCAGGTGAAAACCTATGGTTGGCTCATATCTTCAATTGAACAAAGTGTTGGGTCCATTCCGCACCCACTGGTCCATCCTTCTTTCATCATTGCAATCAGCTAAGTTTTTTCTGGAACTGGTTTGTCTCATCTAGATAGTATTTCATGAGGTAGTATACAACTTGGTTGCTGTACCAAGGGACTCCAGATTCCAATTCAACTAGCAGAAAACAATGCTCTTCTAACTCGAAATGTGTCAAAACAACGCGCTGCAATACAGAAATTTATAAGAACTGATTTGTACCAAGAAACATAAGCGACTGGAATTCATTGCCTGACTCAATGGTTCTAAACGAGAGAAATAATTACTTTAAAGCTGCATTGGCAAACTTTCTAAAATATTTTGAAGCCTGATTTCCACTGGGGGAAATTTTCCCAGGGGCGGAGCAACAGGAGGGTATGGGGGGGAGGGGGTAAATACCCACCCCATCACCGTTTTGGAAATGCAGTAATTTAGATTCGTCCAAAAATGTCATACACATTTTAAGGTAGGGGTACGTCCGTGTTCGGTCTCGCTTTCTTGGTCATCTAATGCTAAAAATGATCTCGTCATTCTGAGATCTTTTTGTGCCATTTGTGATCGTATAGCAAAGTGAAATTGATTAACACATACTTGCGTGAAAAAATGGGAGAAGAACGACTAGAGCAGTTGGTGCTCATTGGTAGTGAACGGGATATTTCCAGTTCGATAGAGCTATCGTCACTGCATGAAATGTTTGCCATCAAGACAAGAAAACTTAATTTGAAAAAGGAAAGGCCACGATACCAGCGTCGATTGTCGGATCCGAAGATGCTTGCGGTGACGAATAAATTAATAAGTTTAAAGGCAGAAACACTGCAATACAACAAAAACAACAGCAAATGGTTGAATAAATTTTATGGCAATATTTTGTCCTGCGATGCAGGACTTCGTCAGGGCTGTAATGAAGAAAACTCCCCCGTTGAACATTCTCAACGTTGCAGGCTGACTTCTTTAGACTACATACTTTGGCACTTGTGTTCAAGATCAAATGTATATTTCAAATAGATTCTCATATAACTCATTTTAAGTTTTACTATTTGTAATACTAGTTGCAATGCAATTGAAAGGCCTTGCATTGAAGTTTCTCACATGTATATACAATGATTTTATCCGTCGTTTTCTATCTAGAAAGGGCATATTTCTATATTAAAAAAGGCGTTTCTCTAAGATCTAAAGGGTTAGCTAACCGAAGAAGCTGAATTCTTCGTATCTATACAAATGAACGAATTCATCAAACTAGAAGGCTATGGGAAGATTAGCTAACTACAGATTTCTAGCAGTCTCAGCTTACATTTTCGATTCAAAGATCTAGTACTTTAGGTAAAAATGCTGCCTGATGCATTTGGCTCTATCAACATCGCTAAGATTTAGGCACCAGAACATAATGAGTCGGTTGTTGATGATGCCATTAATGATGAAGGAGAAATTACAATAATAAGATTGAAAAAGAACGCGCAAATATTAATGAAGGTAAAGATGAGGAAGTTGATGATTATTGAATGATTAATCAACGATGGAGGCAAGGAAAATCAGGCCAATTTCCTACTAATAGCCAATAATGCAACGCCAACAATTAATCATCATCATGAACCAATCTTAATGCTTAGAAAATCTCTTGTCTTGGACCCCCTGACTGCACTGGAAACATTCTAGCGGCAAGAAAAGCAGAAAATTCAATTTTTGCGCCTCTACGGAGGAGCATATGCTTTTTTGCTCTGTTAAATGCCATTAAGACCGGTTTTATCCCCTCTCTGGTGTTCAAAATGGATTTCTTTTCATTTACTACATACTTAATGCAATGATTTACTCACTTTTTTGTTATAATGGCTTCAAATTGAGCATTTGGCGTTACATGAGCCGCAGCCTAGCTATTTGGGCCGCTGTGGAGGTGTTCCTGGCATTTTCAAGAGGGACCCCCAATTTTATTTTAATCTTCTATGTGTTCTGATGTCAAAACAAGTGTCAAACCAAAGTCCCGGCGATTTGGTCACGGATTCTTATTAATTTTCCCTTACTATAAAATCCCAACTTTTAACTTACAAATTGTAAAACATTAGGCCTAAACATAAAACTGAAACCGAGTCTTGAAGCTCAACTTGACTGCCGTTTCTCAGCCTCTTCTTGTGGGCCTAAGCTAAAAATCCATTCAGCAAGCAAGCTGTTCTTTTCATTCATTCAAAAAACATTGGCTGATAACAGTTGCCTGTCTATTCAGCTCGATTTTTCAGCCATTGTGTTCATTGCGGCCTAAATATGATCCTTACCAATTGCCAGATCCAATGATACAAACTCTTTTCTTGCCAATTGCCGACATTGTTGCTTCTGTTGACAGTTTCTCTGATCCCACTAGGCCTGTTCTTCTCGACGATGCTAGACGGTTGGTCAAAGTTTCTCTGTTTGTCGAGGAAAGCAACCGAGCAGAATGTTTGCACGACAGTCTTTTAAATGTAGCTGTGGAGCGCAAAGTCCATTTTATCCATTCCATCTCATCATACAATCTATTGATTTTACTTTGCCTCGATTGATCGAACAAGCGCCATTTTGTTTTGACCTTACTTTCTGACCTATTGTTCCTTGGACCCCTGTGCTGGAGGTGAGTCAAAGGTCACCAACCGTCCTGGCTCCGAGTGCCGTAAAATCTCGAAATCGGTCAAATACAAAAATCGTCTCAGCCGTAAAATAGCAAAATCCTAAAAATTGTAATAAAGCACTAAATCTTTACTTTCTGTAGCTAAAACTATACGCTGTATCCTCCTACATCCATTACACTCAAATTCGGTTGATATTATCCACTTTCCATGGCAAAATAGACGATTTTATCATTTCCGCTCTTAGAATTGCTTAGGCCCATATGCAGCTTCGTATTCTTGGATGAAAACGAGGCCTAGACGCGCGGACAACTTATGTTGAATAAGAAAAACATCAGGGTGACGCGCGGTTCGAGTTTCTCTTCCCGTAAAATAGCAAAATTATATAAAGACGATCAGTGCAGATGAACTTCGAAGGAATAGTGAGTCACAAAACAATTATAAAATAATCCACAACAGTCTCATAGTTTTTCTATTCTCAAACTACTCTTAATTGCTTTCTAAATAGTTGAAAACTACA
The DNA here is from genome assembly GCA_039566865.1 of Aurelia coerulea. NCBI lineage: Eukaryota > Metazoa > Cnidaria > Scyphozoa > Semaeostomeae > Ulmaridae > Aurelia > Aurelia coerulea. Next base: position 546,324 of record CM076944.1, on the reverse strand, counting down.
GTTTTCTGTCCGACGTAAAATAGCAAAATCCTATATGACTGTCTTAAAGCGCGAAATTTCAACGATTTGCAAATTGAAAATCAGTTCGGAAACACTCTAATACAGTTGCAGTGCTCGTTTTATTATGAAAATGATCTAAATTACTTCTTTACGTTCTTGAATTTCGCGTTCTCTTTAGGTTTTCCTCCAGCCGTAAAATAGCAAAATGCTATATGACCGTCTTATAGCGCGAAGATTTAAAGATTTGCAAATTGGAAATCAGTTCGGAAACACTCTAATACAGTTGCAGTGATCGTTTTATTATGAAAATGATCTAAATTACTTCTTTACGTTCTTGAATTTCGCGTTCTCTTTAGGTTTTCCCCCAGCCGTAAAATAGCAAAATTTTATATGACTGTCTTATAGCGCGAAATATCAACGATTTGCAAATTGAAAATCAGTTCAAAAACACTTTAATACAGTTACAGTGCTCGTTTTATTACGAAAATGATAGAAATTCCTTCTTTGCGTCGTTGAAAACTCGTGTTCTCTTTAGTTTCTTTCAGTCGTAAAATAGCAAAATCCTATATGACCGTCTTATAACGCGAAAGTTCAACGATTTGCAAATTGAAAATCAGTTCAAAAACACTCTAATACAGTTGCAGTGCTCGTTTTATTATGAAAATGATCTAAATTACTTCTTTACGTTCTTGAATTTCGCGTTCTCTTTAGGTTTTCCTCCAGCCGTAAAATAGCAAAATCCTATATGACCGTCTTATAGCGCGAAGATTTAAAGATTTAAAAATTGGAAATCAGTTCGAAAACACTCTAATACAGTTGCAGTGATCGTTTTATTACGAAAATGATAGAAATTACTTCTTTACGTTCTTGAATTTCGCGTTCTCTTTAGGTTTTCCTCCAGCCGTAAAATAGCAAAATCCTATATGACCGTCTTATAGCGCGAAGATTTAAAGATTTAAAAATTGGAAATCAGTTCGAAAACACTCTAATACAGTTGCAGTGATCGTTTTATTACGAAAATGATCTAAATTACTTCTTTACGTTCTTGAATTTCGCGTTCTCTTTAGGTTTTCCTCCAGCCGTAAAATAGCAAAATTTTATATGACTGTCTTATAGCGCGAAAGTTCAACGATTTGCAAATTGAAAATCAGTTCGAAAACACTCTAATACAGTTGCAGTGCTCGTTTTATTATGAAAATGATCTAAATTACTTCTTTACGTTCTTGAATTTCGCGTTCTCTTTAGGTTTTCCTCCAGTCGTAAAATAGCAAAATCCTATATGACCGTCTTATAGCGCGAATATTTAAAGATTTAAAAATTGGAAATCAGTTCGAAAACACTCTAATACAGTTGCAGTGCTCGTTTTATTATGAAAATGATCTAAATTACTTCTTTACTTTCTTGAATATTGCGTTCTCTTTAGGTTTTCCTCCAGCCGTAAAATAGCAAAATTTTATATGACCGTCTTATAGCGCGAATATTTAAAGATTTAAAAATTGAAAATCAGTTCGAAAACACTCTAATACAGTTGCAGTGCTCGTTTTATTATGAAAATGATAGAAATTCCTTCTTTACGTCGTTGAAAATTCGTGTTCTCTTTAGGTTTTCCTCCAGCCGTAAAATAGCAAAATCCTATATGACCGTCTTATAGCGCGAAATTTCAACGATTTAAAAATTGGAAATCAGTTCGAAAACACTCTAATACAGTTGCAGTGATCGTTTTATTACGAAAATGATAGAAATTACTTCTTTATGTTCTTGAATTTCGCGTTCTCTTTAGGTTTTCCTCCAGCCGTAAAATAGCAAAATGCTATATGACCGTCTTATAGCGCGAAGATTTAAAGATTTGCAAATTGGAAATCAGTTCGAAAACACTCTAATACAGTTGCAGTGCTCGTTTTATTATGAAAATGATCTAAATTACTTCTTTACGTTCTTGAATTTTGCGTTCTCTTTAGGTTTTCCTCCAGCCATAAAATAGCAAAATTTTAAACTCGTGTTCAACGACGCAAAGAAGGAATTTAGATCATTTTCGTAATAAAACGAGCACTGTAACTGTATTAGAGTGTTTTCGAACTGATTTTCAATTTGCAAATCGTTGAAATTTCGCGCTATAAGACAGTCATATAAAATTTTGCTATTTTACGGCTGGAGGAAAACCTAAAGAGAACGCGAAATTCAAGAACGTAAAGAAGTAATTTAGATCATTTTCATAATAAAACGAGCACTGCAACTGTATTAGAGTGTTTCCGAACTGATTTCCAATTTGCAAATCGTTGAAATTTCGCGCTATAAGACCGTGATATAGGATTTTGCTATTTTACGGCTGGAGGAAAACCTAAAGAGAACGCGAAATTCAAGAACGTAAAGAAGTAATTTAGATCATTTTCATAATAAAACGAGCACTGCAACTGTATTAGAGTGTTTTTGAGCTGATTTTCAATTTGCAAATCGTTGAACTTTCGCGCTATAAGACGGTCATATAGGATTTTGCTATTTTACGGCTAAAAGAAACTAAAGAGAACACGAGTTTTCAACGACGCAAAGAATGAATTCCTATCATTTTCGTAATCAAACGATCACTGCAACTGTATTAGAGTGTTTTCGAACTGATTTCCAATTTTTAAATCTTTAAATCTTCGCGCTATAAGACGGTCATATAGGATTTTGCTATTTTACGGCTGGAGGAAAACCTAAAGAGAACGCAAAATTCAAGAACGTAAAGAAGTAATTTAGATCATTTTCATAATAAAACGAGCACTGCAACTGTATTAGAGTGTTTTCGAACTGATTTCCAATTTGCAAATCTTTAAATCTTCGCGCTATAAGACGGTCATATAGCATTTTGCTATTTTACGGCTGGAGGAAAACCTAAAGAGAACACGAGTTTTCAACGACGCAAAGAAGGAATTTCTATCATTTTCGTAATAAAACGAGCACTGCAACTGTATTAGAGTGTTTTTGAACTGATTTTCAATTTGCAAATCGTTGAACTTTCGCGCTATAAGACAGTCATATAAAATTTTGCTATTTTACGGCTGGAGGAAAACCTAAAGAGAACGCGAAATTCAAGAACGTAAAGAAGTAATTTAGATCATTTTCATAATAAAACGAGCACTGCAACTGTATTAGAGTGTTTTTGAGCTGATTTTCAATTTGCAAATCGTTGAACTTTCGCGCTATAAGACGGTCATATAGGATTTTGCTATTTTACGGCTAAAAGAAACTAAAGAGAACACGAGTTTTCAACGACGCAAAGAAGGAATTTCTATCATTTTCGTAATAAAACGATCACTGCAACTGTATTAGAGTGTTTTCGAACTGATTTCCAATTTTTAAATCTTTAAATCTTCGCGCTATAAGACGGTCATATAGGATTTTGCTATTTTACGGCTGGAGGAAAACCTAAAGAGAACGCGAAATTCAAGAACGTAAAGAGGTAATTTAGATCATTTTCATAATAAAACGAGCACTGCAACTGTATTAGAGTGTTTTTGAACTGATTTTCAATTTGCAAATCGTTGAAATTTCGCGCTTTAAGACAGTCATATAGGATTTTGCTATTTTACGTTGGACAGAAAACTGTAGTTTTCAACTATTTAGAAAGCAATTAAGAGTAGTTTGAGAAATAATAGAAAAACTATGAGACTGTTGTGGATTATTTCTATAATTGTTTTGTGACTCACTATTCCTTCGAAGTTCATCTGCACTGATCGTCTTTATATAATTTTGCTATTTTACGGGAAGAGAAACTCGAACCGCGCGTCACCCTGATGTTTTTCTTATTCAACATAAGTTGTCCGCGCGTCTAGGCCTCGTTTTCATCCAAGAATACAAAGCTGCATATGGGCCTAAGCAATTCTAAGAGCGGAAATGATAAAATCGTCTATTTTGCCATGGAAAGTGGATAATATCAACCGAATTTGAGTGTAATGGATGTAGGAGGATACAGCGTATAGTTTTAGCTACAGAAAGTAAAGATTTAGTGCTTTATTACAATTTTTAGGATTTTGCTATTTTACGGCTGAGACGATTTTTGTATTTGACCGATTTCGCGATTTTACGGCACTCTGCACCACCACCGGTCAAGGTCACAGGCTAATGGGCGGGGTCGGGGGGAGGGAGCAAAGATTTTGGGGGTGAGGGTGACTTATAATATAAATCTACATCAGTAATGGACGAACATCTAACTAGCAAAAGGAAAACTACAAGGCTAAAATATACTTCATGTAATAAATAGTCATTCGAGTCAGTCAATAAATATACAGCATGTATTTCATCATTCTGAGACCCATAAATAAAAAGCCCCATTCATAATTCCTTGGTACCATTTTCGAAATATTTATACTATCTGTCTATGCCCAGCGGAACGAAATCCTGTTGTAAAGAATCCCCAACAGCATCAGTATTTTACAACATCGCTTTATATGCCAGGGCAAAAATGGCGAGTAAAGAGACAATGAGTTGAAATAAATTTTTCACTCATTCACCAAATGTTTAATTGGAAATATGAACAATTTCTTCAAGAAAAGATAAAATATAAAAATATAAACACATAATGTTAGCACAGAACACAGTTAAAATTGCAGAAGTTTCATGCAAGTCCAATCCACCCCCACCAGCAGCACAACATAAATATTAAGTGATATTTTTGGGTCCACATAAACTGAAATCATGGCCATGATATTTTGGCATCAAGTATAGTCAAAATAATACTTTTGGGTTTTTTAGAGAACCCTGACCTCAATGTACACTTTTTCGGTCTGCGTATGTGCTGGATGCCCCCATGTGATACAAATTCACATTGAATTACAAATTACTACGCTAGTCATAAATTTACATGTTAACAAATCTAGCTAGGATGAATGAAATATCGTTTCCCGACAACAAAAACTTACAAACCTGATACGAAACTTTCAAATCCTAATTCTAAAGTTTTACCATAAAATTTTTACATTTTCGTCTGTGACTGGTCTCAGCAGAACCTTAAAGCTCTTAAAAGGGCCATCAAAAGTTAAAAGTAATTCAATCATCAACTTCGTCACCAAGTTGCTTCTCTTTTCCACGAATAGATTTTATCCTCGAATGTAACCCTCGTCAGGTCTCCAAGGGCAGTTTTTTAAACGGTTCATTCCAAACAACAAACATTAAAGAGAATCGACATGGTTAAAGGGCATATGTCATGAAGCTGATTGGTTAATGCAATACAATTCTCTCTATTGTTTATTACAGCACAGGATCGAGGCTGAATTTTCATTGCAATAAAGATTCATGAAACAGAAATAAAAAGTCTCGAAACGATGGAATTCCACTCCAAACTTGTTTGTTGTATTAAAGGCAATCTGTCCCCTTCGATGAATGAAAATAAAATCGGTAAAGATCTCTATTGTATATTCCAGAAGTTGGTGTTAATTCACTTTATCCAAAGAAATCAGGGTCATAGAGACTCAATGATGCATGAATTTAGCTGCAGCGTAAATAAGGTAAATAAAGCAGTAACTAAGGTTAGAACAATAGGGGACAGATTGCTTTTAACCAATTGCTAATGTGACATATGTGCTTTAAAAGCTGGCTTGGGGCAGCCAAGATGAACATAAACATAAACATAAACATAAACATAAACATAAATACAAACATAAACATAAACATAAAAAACATAAACATATGCCCTATTGTATTCGATAACTTGACACGTGCCATTTCTTTAGCTTACTCATAACGGCAACTCAATATAGCTATGTCTATTTCCTTTAAAGGCTGTCTGTCACGTATCTGATTGGCTGCAACAACGTCAGAACTCATCACAATGGATTTCTTTGTGAATCTGTGTATTTGAAACAAAGGAGGGCTGATCGTTCTCATTTTCTATGGTCGTGGAAAGTCAGTAGGATTAGCAGCCATTCAAATTTCCTATTCTTTGCATTGTTATTATCACCCAATCAAATGCGTGACAGACTGCCTTGAAACAACACATTGTTCATTGTTTGCATCATTTGATCACATGTTTATATCCAAATTTTGGATCATTCCAATATTCTACAAAGTTTCTTCAAGGATTAAACATTTTTCTGCGATGCACTGTATTTATTTCGTTCTGGTGCAAATCACTTTATCTCCAACTTGAATCCAACAATTGTCATCAGGCGTATGATCTGATACTAAATAGATTCCAAATTCCATCTGAAAAAGAAAAGTCCAATTTTTAACTTTGACAAAAGTACAATAATAGTGAAATTCATTAATTTCTGAATGATCTATTTTGCCCACTTTGAGCCATTTTGCTCCAAACATTACCCTACTTGTTAAGCTAAATAAACGAAAATCATTGGTAATCTCTGGCATTTGATAGAAGTAGGGAGTGAATTAATAGATAGGGGGAACAAAATCTTGACTTAGAAGGGAGGGACTTTTTAGAGATGGGGCTCAATAGAGAGGGGGGCTAAATAGATCATTTAGAGTACCCAACTCTCGAAGTTCATGTTTCGCTCATACTGCTCGAGCCGCCAGGGTTCTTGATTAGAAAATAGAGTGGTGGACTTAAAAACACATACCCTAGACCCACGCATTCGTACAAGCATTTCTAATGGTTCTCTGTTTCTTTCGGCTGTGCTCTGGTTGATGCAAATCATTTGACATCTTTGGCATCCTCCAGTAACCTGAAAAGCAAAGCAGAAGCGGTGTGGTAACATTTCACATCCTGGAAACTCTTTGATCTATCAATAAAAAACAATCTCAGGTTTAGCAGGCAAAGACAGCTTCTGCTTTAAAAAAATAACAGCATGTGCTATGGTGTAACGCAAGCTTTCGAGAAACTGGATTTTCATGGTCAAACTATCATTCAGGATGCAAGGCAAACCCATGGTATTATTGAAGACTGTGGAAAACTGAGCAATTTAGAAATCAACAAGCCAGCCTCCTTGGTTTATTATTCCTTGCAGGCAAGAGTTTGAAACTGTTGTACCTTAAATTAAACAACTTAGTTTATGCCTCACTTTGTTTCCAAAGTAAAAACATTTTCACATCATTTCAAAATTTTATGGGGACTCTGGGCGGGGAGTAGTGACGGCAGCAGTTGTGATCGTTGTCATTTTCTCGGCTGGGGCTTTGGTTATTCATCAACATCGTCTATACTAGCCTAATATCCAGTGTGAAATTTTATTTTATAGATTTGAACATGTCTGCCGTTAAATTGTACATTTGCCTATGTCATTGCCTTGATATCCGGGGAGCCGTGGCCTTTCAAATGGGGATTCTTTTTATTGACTCCACCGGTATAGTGTCTGAGATTTTGATTTTATGATTTTATGCAAATTTGAAAATCAATAATGGAGTTGGCCGTGAATAATGACTGAGGGTGTAAAGTTACACCCTGAACGATCAAATTTCAATCAATTGCCAATCGAAATATTCTTGCATTTTTTTTCTTGCTTTTATGAGCACTGCAAATGAGGTAGATTGACTCGACGTAGATTTCTTGTTTTCAAAAAGGAATCCCTCACCATGATGAGCAATAGGACACCAAGTGTGTGAAAGATTTAATAGTAGCGAGCCACCTTAGCGTCACATAATCAATAAAAGTAGTTTATGAGTGTCTTTTGCAATTGTATATTTATTTGTAATTTAGTTGTATGTTCTTTGTGTGACGGCTAGGGGGCAGTCATGATATTTTCCTCTTTTTGGTATCATCCCTGTAGTGATGTAAAGTAGACACGTAGTTCTACTTTGTAAATTTTTTATATTGAGTATAGAGCAAAATAAGATCACATAACAAACCTTGAATGAGATATTTCCAATTTCAATTTTACTCCATGTGTCCTCTTCGAAAGCAGCATTTCCTGTGATGACAAAGTTTCCACGAAATGATCCCGACAAATCCCTCAAGCCTGACGCATTCCTCGTCATTTCCAGACCTCCAAAAAGTTGAGCAAGGCTTGTGTGAGATATCAGAAGGAACTGCGACTCATTAGATAGTGACAGTTGGTGCTGAGCAGGAGCAGATTCCGCTGAAATGGATATCAGAAATTAAAAATAAGTGTTTCTGGAATGTTGAACGACTATTTACACTTGCTGCACATAAGGTAACACGTGTGGTAACACGTCCATCAACAATAGACCTTTCAAGTATTCTACGAAAGAGCCTGGATCGAGTGGTATCTTCATACATTTTTATAAGAAAGGTTCCATCGAGTGGTGTGAGAGCTTCTATCACTATAGTGAACCTACAAAATGTATCAAAATTTCGTTCGATTCAGATTCTTTTTTAGGATACCTAAAAGGTCTATTCAGATGAAGTAAATGATAATCTCTCATGTAAAACGCAAGACCCAAATCAATCTTCGTAGTTTCACACTTTGACTAAACTAATGGACAACAACAACATATATTCAATTCAATGACAAAAGCGAGAGTTCTAGGTTTTCGGTCTTGTGAAGTAATGCTAATAGAAATGCTGCAGCTAAAGCGAGTTGGATGGTAAGCTATGGCCATAATTGAATAGACCTGCTAGCTATTCTGCAAAGAATCTGGATCAAACGCCACCTTTATACATTTTGAAAACATCTGAAAATGTTCGCATGTGCACAAAGGTGATACAGCTGTAATGCAACTCAATCGAACATTTCAAATAATAGTGTATAACAATACAACGAGTTACTCGAGTTACTCGATCCAGACTCTTTTCTAGAGGTATAATGTAATAATGGAAAAACAATGCTAAAATTAAAAGTGTCATCATTCATTAGAAAGGAACATTAATTCGAATCCTTACCAATTTGTTGAAATTCATTCTTGGTTGCTTTCATAATTCTCATTTGGTGGCCATTTTGTCTAACCAGTCTACAAGACTTTTGCAAAACACTGCTCAACCAAACTGCAACTTCATCACCACAATCATCACATGTGATCCTATAAAAAAATAACTAGTGATGGCAAGATCAAGAATATGCTACAAACATAGCTCATACGTTACTGAATAATCCCTTTTCTAATTACCAAGCTTTAGAACTTTCACAAAAAAGACCGAAATTTTTAATTCCTCGATTAAGGTTATCGAGGAGCAATATTTCCTGCTTTTTATCATAGAAGGAGACATCCTGTATAATGTTATCAGTGATGTTTTGTATATATTTTACAAAGAAATATGATGAAATTTTCCCTCATAAAAGTCACTAAGTCCTTTTTGTCCTTTTTTTAGAGTGCTTTACGCCTGTTTTGCAGTTGATGTCAAGCGTCACAGCTAATCTTCAATACATTAAAACCGAAAACTTCCGAACGGAAAAGTTTCGGAAAAACAACTTCGGACAAAAAACTTTCGGACGCCTTTTCGAGAATTTCGGACAAAAAAACTTTCGGACTAAAAATTTTTGCATAAAGCCAACATACATGTCAAAACAAGCTGTAATTTGTATGTTATTTAATCATGTGCAAGTTAAACAAACTACATAGATACATATAGATGCATCAGGAGCATCCGAAAAGCTGTTTTCAAGATTGCAGATGAAAACGAGAGGTACCTTCATCGACTCAAGAACATTGCTATTAACAACTGCAATGTGGAAATTCACATTGGAAGCAGGATCACTGATGATACTTTATCATTTGTTAATAGTTGCATGGACAAAATTCATGTTTTTTTCTATTTTCAAAGAATTTAAAACCTTCGGACAATGAAACTTTCGGACAAAAAATTGTCCGAAAGTTTGATCGTCCGAAAGTTTTCGATATTAATGTACCCAAAACTCTAACTAGCACTGGCTCAGTGTTTTGGCCGGTGGGGTCACTGGACGAGGGAGTTACGGCGGCTGTTGTTGTTGTTGGTGATTTCTCTGTTGGAGTCCCTGTTTCCCAACATTTTCGAATTCGTTAGCTCGACATCTACTACGAAATAAGTTTCTTTCTTTAGTCGTCGGTAAATTGGTTTGTATGTAGCTTTTTATAATCGTATTTTTAATTTTAGTTTAGTTTCTTTTATGGAATGGCCCCGGCGTAGTCATGATATTTTGCTCCTAGGGGTATCGTCTTTGTAGTGTAATAAAGTACTTCGTAAGAAGTGTCGTAGGTAATTCGTCTTTGTAAATTTTTTTTAGATTGAGTAAAAAAAAAAGAATATGATGTAGTAACGAGTTTTAAACCATGCAGTTTCCTTTGAAGAAGGAGTATTTGGCTCGTCAGCCCTCTGGGGTTTCCCTATGGAACAATTTCTGTTCTTCCCTAGAGTATCCAAGTATCCTTGACAACAATTTCACTTGCTATATTCACAGTAATCAGAATTCCGATATCTATGCAGAAGCCCTTATAATTGTTTGTTCAAATGAAAATTAAACTACAACCTAATTGAAGTTGAAACATGATGAATTACCTGTCTCCACATACTCTTGATAAGCACTTCTTAGGGTCATAGGCCTGGATTTTTGCAGAAGCGTCGTAGTCTAGTGGTACAGCGACTTCAGCATGACCTTGTAAAAATGAAGCAGGGGAAGCTAATTAATAAATGCACGGAGAGCGAAGGACTTGAACATATTTCAACTGTATCTTAATCAGTAACAAAATAGCCTCTTGTGAACGTTTATGTCTTAATAGTATCCCAAAAATGGTAATCTTTTCATTTCGTACATATTCAGTCTTCAGAAGCTAACAACTCTCACAAATGTACCCTTACCGAAAATATCTTGGCCCAACTAATCCTAACTTGCCATAAAACCCATTTTAAAGATAATCCTAGCCCTAGATTTATTACAATTCGTCCCAGGTTTCGCTTGCGATTACGAACACTTTTTACCTACTTATCTATTGAACTGAATTGCTGTACCTACTTATCAATTGATTTGAATTGCTCGCTCAAACAGGGACTCATAATCAAACTATCTCAAAATTTAGATTGAGCGAAAATGTTCAGATCAAAACTATAAAAAAGAGCGAAATTTACGACAAAGTACAAATCTATCCTAACCCTTGCTGTATGAATACAACAACACAACACTCAAATGTCGCCCTCTCAACTTTACACTTGACAACATATCACTTCTTCAACCTGATTTTCAGAAACCTTTCAGCGTTAGACAGAGCAAAATGACTTCAGATCTACCAGGCATTGCGAATATCTTGTTTTGAATATTACTAATTCAATTGAGTGATAACAGTATATGCTTCAGATCTACCAGGCATTGCGAATATCTTGTTTTGAATATTACTAATTCAATTGAGTGATAACAGTATATGCTTGCGATTTCTTTGTCAATTCTTATACTTGCGGTTAGAGGACATACCTTTGCATCGTAAGACCAACAAATTTTCCTTCAAATCGATAAACGGTTTGATGAAAACCATTGCAGGTTCTTTCTTTTGAGTCAATACAGATCCATATTCTGTAACTATCATCCACTCTCGATCATAAAGAAGACCTTTCTCGCTTAGCATCCACCTGGATACCTAGAAAATGCAAATTGAACATTCTAAAATTATGTAATGAAAGATTATTGATTGAAACCAATATTTATCAAGCAAATATGAATTGGGCTGAAGCAAGTCCACATTTAAATCAAGGCTACATTGGTAAAGACATCCAGCAACATTCAGCAGCCTGGCAATAAGTTTGATATTTTTCATATTTCAAATTTTGACTAAATTTGAAACATTTTGTGACCAAAGTTCGTCTTGTTTGGAAGTAAGAAGTTTTTCCTGCATCTCGTTGAGTTGCTAAAACGATGCAGAACGAGGATGTCCCTTTTGCTAATCAACAATAGATCAAAAAGATTTTCAGAGATTGATAAAATTCTACGAAAAGTAGTTCAAAACAACTAATAACTATCCACTGAATTCGGAAAGCAAATAGAAATTCTACAACATCAAACTCTAGACACATAAAGAAGCGAAATCATCAATGTAATGTATTTGTTGACTTGGCGCTTTTGATGAGCTTACGTTTACAAACAAAGAAAATTCTGTACTTACCTCAAAAGCAGCACAAGATTTGACAGGATACAGGCAAATCAGCTTTAGATAACATCCAGAATATTCAGCTGTGTCTCCTTCAAGTATTAGATTATTGTTTTTAATGTCATTACAACTTCTGTTTCTTCCTTCTCCACCCAGCATCGACGATCTTTGATCGGCCTTCTCAAAACAATGCATATCAATCTTTTGATCTAAAGAATCAATTTTAGAATTCGCACAATTATCTGTGTCATTCTCTTTGCTGTTAATACGTTCAGTGATTGCTTTCTCTTCTTCAGGACATTTAAAACAGCTACCATTTGACATTGTGTCATCAGTTATATTTGTACTAACTTGCAAATTATTTGTGACAGGAAAATGTTCTAGGGTGCCGGATGCACAATCAAAGAACTCTTCATCGCTTGAGTAATTTACTTCTATTTCTTTTGCATTCTGCGATTCTTTCTGTCTTAGATTTATTTCACGAAATTCAAGATTATAGCCGTCAAAATCTTTTCCAAAAACTTTGATTCCACTTCGTTCGTTCATTCCACGAATATTCTCTTTCACTTCAACTGAATCTTCAAAAGCTTCAACTTCTCCACCAAAACGATCTTGTTTGACAGTCGATTCATTTATAGTCCTTCCCGATCGTTTTTCATTATTGGGACGAGCGTCTCTGCTTGCTTCCACCCCTAAATCCGTCCAATTCATGTTTGCTTGGCAGTTCGTACTTAGCTGCTCGAAATTATTTTTGTTACCATCCTCAATCACATACTGATTATCAGATTTAGTTGATATAGTGTTCGTAGATACGAGAAAACATTCTCTTAAGAAATTAAGAAGCATCCAAGCATCTTCAAACGTAGACATATAGCCGAATGATACTCTAACAGATCCTGTTGGTCTTCTATTAATAATATCCATTTGATCACCACAAACATGACCAGCTTTATAATTTGAAAGCATCTCTTCTGTCGATAGGCCTAAATGCCTTCGACAATCACCAGTATTACAAAAACAGCCAGTTCTCAGATGGATTTTTGAGAGATTCGCCAGTTTCTCTACCTGACAAAGGAAGATAAAATGATAGAAATAAAACATTTGAAGTACCAGATCGGCAAAAAATAACATCCCCTTCTGTGTTTTCATAGCAAATCATACCTAGCACCGTTTTGAAGATTGATGTCGGCCCTTCTCACTAACAGTGAACGCAGGACATAATGGTGAGTTACTTACTTCCAGGCTGTCTCTCTCTCTCTCATAACTGGAATAGTTTACAGTTGTCATACACAGCAGGAAATCACTGACAATAGGTCCTTTCCTTCTATGGATTGGGCGTAGTATATTATGTCGTTGTTTTAAAAATAGTTTGTTCTTTATGAATAAAAACGACGGAAAATTTCAATCTTGCGTCAAATTCCTGCATAGTGCTTCTGCAATACTTTTATGATTTCTATAGACTCACGAAATTAAGTCCTTTCTCTTTAGCTCACTGAATCGAATTGATGCTGTTGTTTTCGCTTCAACGAGGAGCCTATTTCCAAACTCTTCTGAAGACGGCAAACATTTCCTGTCATATCATTTTTGGAATCGACCAATTAGAACGCAAGATTCGTTGTAGTGACATATCGCCTCAAGGGAACAAAATAAAGCAAACATAATTAATGAGTCTACGATTTCTATGGCCACCTACATTTTGAGGAACAAGTGACTTCTTGAAATTTCTTGAAGTCTAAATTGATCAAAAACATCTGCCAAAATATCTCTCCTAAACAACTTTAGAATCACGAAACGTTCTTAACATACAACTATCAGTCTAGCGGTTGTTACCTGGCTATAACCAATGTATTCCCCGTGACAATTGATCAAATTGAAGTTGACAACTGGTCCTTGTGTGGTCATGTCATCAAACTTTGTATCACTGTAAATCTCACAAAGAGAAAAACCATTTGCATGCTTGAATGACTTCATTTCTTTATAAGTAAACTGCGCCAACGCAAAAGTGTGTTTCGTTATTGCCCTCATAGAGCCAGTCAATGACTTTAATGTTGAAAATCCATGCTTCAGAGCGATAATGCTTAGGAAGGAAGCAGTGCCATCCTCATACCTGTATGTAAATAAACAAATACTCAATAGCTTGCAAGCAATCAGAATTTCTCTTTTTTTGGTGCAAATGAGAAACATTGAAATAAAATTAAACGAAAATCAAATTGAGGAGATCGAAACAAAACGCTGTAGTCTTGTGGTTAGGACCGTTGCTCAGAAAGCAGGATATCCTTGCTTTGATTCCCAGCAGTGGTAAGTTTTAATTTTCTCGATTTTTTGATAATTGCAAAGACATGAAATACATTACATTTATGAAGCCATTGTAAGGGTTGATTAGTTGTAAATCAAAGAAAAACATTCTTTAGTAAGTTCAGAGCATTCTTTGGAATAACAGATTTGCAAAAATAATAATGACAAAGAATGTGTGTAATCCAGCTTTCTTACAAAATTAGGAGAGAGTCCAACAAAGATCTTTCTCCAAATGAGAAAAAACCAGAGACTGAAAACTAAAACTAGGATGCAATATCATATTTGCATGCAAAGAAACACAGAACCCGTTGCAAACCTCCTTATCATCTAACCTCGCTTCTCCTCTGTCACACAAACTTTTATTACAAAGACACTTCCAAAATGCTTTAAACGATTTCAACTGAGATATCTTTTGCAACCCGGATGAGATACAACCTATTTTTTCAGAACGTAATAAAATATGTTGTCTTAACATAATAACGCAGATGTAATCTTTAACATTTGCTATATCAAATGAATTTTAATTTCCCTTTTTGAGCTCCTTATGAAATACAACCCATTATCTTTAAACATTTGACTTTTCAAACAGATTTCAATTTTCTCTGTGATTTTGAAATAACTGATGTCATGTCGGCTGACCTACCTTTCAATGAATCCATCTCGATCAACATGATGATCAATTCTACTAATTGTTGCAACAACAGTACCTCCACCATAATAACATTTTTGTTTAAAAGCTTGAACCGCATCTGTCCTTACAATCAAGGCTCCAAGTCCAGTTGGAAATCCAAACATTTTGTAAAAAGACATTACAATGAAGTCTGCTGTAACTTGAGAAAGATCCAGATGATTTGTGCCAACATATGAAGCTGCGTCAAGTAGAGTGTAGCACTTCCCATTAACTTTTGCACAATTGCTCATGTAGCCATGATTCACTAAATCTACCCACTTATGTGGATATTTTCGACCACAGAAATTGCTCATTGCTGGATATGAAAATAAATGAGACACCTGCTCAGGATTTTGCTCTACTTCTGCACTTTCTGTGAACATCTGGGATCCATAAGGCAAAGAACCTCTTTTGTGGCCATCACCTATTTCACTATTCTTAGAAGATGGTTTTTCTAAATTTTCACTAACTTCATCTTCAGTTACACATTTGACATTTGAGCCTTCCTTCTTAGCAACTTCTCTCATCCCAACGACAGATGTGTGGCTGTCTTCAAGAAAAATAAAACTGCTTTTTTCAGTCCAATTAAAATTATCTGCAACCAATTTCAAAGCACTCGTAGCTCCAGCTGTGAAGATAACGTGGTGATTATCCAAAGTGGTATTGAAATGTTTTGCAACAATGTTTCTTGCCTCTTCAATCAGATCACTTGATAACAGGCTGCTTGTATTGGCACTGTGGGGGTTTCCAAATACACTTCTTTGCAAATCATTTATGTGATTTTCAATTTGACTCTGTGAATATAATGTTGCTCCAACATGATCAAGATATGTATCTGAAAGAAAACAGCACGATGAATGTACTTTTTCATTTTGGAAATCGTGCATGAGCTGATTTCAGTACACACAAGTTTACAGTTTTGAATAGAACTTTTTCTCATTCAAATGGGTTGAATGAATCAGCCAAAATAAAAAACACAAGCTGATTCATTCAACCTATCCATATGAGAAACAAGTTGATTAACATACATGGAAACTGCCTGAAAACTTCATATCTTCGGAAATATCCCCTTAGCAAAACACAAGCAAAGGATGTCGTTGTGATAAAGAAAGGGTTTCATTGGATTTTTGAAAATATTTAAATCCAAGTGCCTTGTATTTCACATCAGAAGAAGAGCGTGCGATTCTAACGAAAAACATTACTTTAAGGGAAGGAACTCTTGTGGGAAGAAACTTTTGCATTTCTCGCGTCTTTGGCTGAAATTCACCAAAGTTTATTCCATAAAATTTCCCGAAAATGTGAAATTCGCGAAAGTATCTTCCTGCGAAATTTCCAAAAATATAAAATTTGTGAAATGTTGTTCTTGCCAAATGTTCTAAACTATGAAATTTGCGAATCTTTAAATCCTGTGAATTGTGGTATTTTTGCAAAACGCAAAAGTTGATACCAAAATGCCATGCATGTCTTTTCCAACTGGCAAATGTTTCTTCCTGCGAAAGTTTCTTCCCTTAAAGTATCACAACCATTAGGGTGATAGGGTCACACCTCCAGTCTGTGGACACTATTATTAGATTGGTAATTTTCACCACTTAGAAATCGCGTACAAACCTATGACTCACAACAAAAATAGTTTGAAACATGTGCTATCAGAATATCGAAATGAAATTTTAATCAATTTCTCGACACAAAAATCTTGGCTATTCTTTGTCTTGTTGTCTCTTTCCAGTTGGCGGCCATGACCTCCAGTCTGCGGACATGTAATAAATTCACTACAAATTGGCTACAAATTTGCCTAAAAGCGCATTATTTCAGAATATTTCCAACAATCTAGCCATTGCTAACTCATTGTCATACCTTGCAAATCACAATGGTTCCAAATAAGCTCTCGATTTAAGCCAAAATTAACAAAACAAATCAATGATAACATCCCGTAAAAAATTGGGCCTATATTGCCGCTTTTCCACAGGGCCTCGAAGCTCACAAGAAACAAATGGAAAACACGTGTCCGCAGACTGGAGATGGGGCGTGTCAGTAACGGGTTGAATTTTAACCCCCCTGAATCCTGAATAAGAGACGGAATCATCAGAGCTCCCAAGGGAATTTGAAAACAAAGCATGGTCAAACAATCGGAGCGTGAAAAAGTCTCAACGGAACATTTTCCAATGATTTAACGAACAAAGTTTGAATTCACTGGTTTATTGACTGATGCTGGCAATGGAAAGGATTCTTGGCTGTCAATTTTCAATTTGCTCAGAAGATGATCTGCTTTGCCTGATGAAATTCTCGACGGAAATTTTCGAATGAGAATAAAACGAGGTTTCAGTGACCAGAAAATTGCGTGGATTTACGGTCTTTTTATTGACGAAAACAAGAGTTTTCGCTTGTTGTCCGCATACTGGAGGTGTCCGCAGACTGGAGGTATGACCCTAGTACTCTTGTTACAAAATCAGAATCAGGTTTTTACCTACTCTACAACTCAAGTGTACAAACTTTCTTTACTTTCTAGAATTTCTTTTCATAGTCTTTACTTAATTGAAATAATCTTTTTTATGGATAAATTTGTTTGTAATAATATTGCTGAGATATTTTATAGAAATATGTTGATTGAGAGTGAAAGAGAGGGTCATATGTATGTTGGATGGAATTGTTGGGCCTAAATAATAAGAGTAGAATAACTGCTGAGTTAATTGATACAAAGAAAGAAGAAACGGATGATACCTTGCAAACGTGAAAATTGTTCTTTTCTCCAGCTATCAATCGTTCCACCATAGCCATAAAGTGATTTATATTCTCTCAAAAACAACTCTTTTCCTTCCAGCAACCTTTGCTGTGATGCAGACATGTTGTATATAGAACCACCTTAAGATTTTGTAACTTAAGGTATGTAGGTAGGTTCAAAAAAAAGTTCGTTGTTGTTGCTGTCGCAAAGGGGGAACCCAGTGGGGAGACCATGAGGGGGAGTTTATGACTCTGACAAAATTGAGCATGGACAGTGAACATAAATTTGAAATTTCAGAGGAGTTCAGAGTGACCAAAGATAAAGGAATCAAAGATTTGACAAGATTAGGCATTACATCATCATTATACATTATCATTAGCAATCAGTTAAGTGGTATCTGAAGTGCAAGGAATTTTCAAAGGAACTGTCCTTTATATTTGCTCCAAGTGATTTGCTGCATCAGATAGACAATCTCTCTCCAAGAAAAGTGCCATCTAAATGCATCCTGGTACAAGGTCTGATAATAATGAAGCAGGTATCTTGCTTTAAACAAACCAAACAAACCCCTATGGATTAAAGATATCAACATCAATGTGATGAAGTAACAAATACTTGTTAAATCACAAGCAAAAAATTATATCACCCTTTCCTTTCCCTATGTGATCCAAACACGGGGGGGGGGGGGGATCACAAAAGGAACTTCCATAGTAAAAGTACCTGGGGATTTTTAGTCATGTTCACAAAAAACAATAAAATTTTTTTACTAAAATATCTAAAGATTGTTTCATTTGGCAAATCAAGTGCATTCAAACCAAAACAACTGTTAAGGTGATAAAGTACAACAGCCCAACATTGCGAAGTAACATGCTTGCAGTTAGATAATATTAGAAATTGAAATACACGAGCCAAATGTAAACGAAAAAATCACTACTAACCTGAACTTAGAGTAGGCCTACACCTACCTACACTACACTGCAGTTTTGTACTGACATATGACACTCACTGCTGTCTTGAAAATGCCTCTCAAGTATTGCAACAGCATTACATTTTGCCATTTCCTGTTAGAGCACAAACAAATATCTCTTCCCAGTGCCCACTTTATCATGCCAAATGGCTGGCTAAATTCCTTCAGCTTCATTTGCTTCTGGTCGATCAAGCTGCGACGACAGCGCCGGTCGCCATTACTTCTTCTTGAAAAACTCAGACCAAACAGGCCTCTACTTCAAAGGGAGGTTTTCCAGTAAAAATAAGTAAAGAGAGGAAAAGTTGATTGGCTACAAAAAAATTTACTATTGTTTTAGCCGAAATGCTCCAATCAGATTTACAATTCGGTTTTTCGTTCTGAAAATTCCGATTTGAGACACTCTCTGGCAACTAGTCCCTCATTGAGCTGGCCATCAGCAACAACAACAACAGCGAAATCGAGGGACTAGTGTAGCTTGTCTAGGACTAGTTGCCAGAGAGTGTCTCAAATCGGAATTTTCAGAACGAAAAACCTGATTGTAATCTGATTGGAGCATTTCGGCTAAAACAATAGAAAATTTTTTTGTAGCCAATCAACTTTTCGTCTCTTTACTTATTTTTACTGGAAAACCTCCCTTTGAAGTAGAGGCCTGTTTGGTCTGAGTTTTTCAAGAAGAAGCAATGGCGTCCGGCGCTGTCGTCGCAGCTTGATCGACCTGAAGAGCAGAAGCAAATGAAGCTGAAGGAATTTAGCTAGCCATTTGGCATGATGAAGTGGGCACTGGGAAGAGATATTTGTTTGTGCTCTAACAGGAAATGGCAAAATGTAATGCTGTTGTGATACTTGAGAGGCATTTTCAAGACAGCAGTGAGTGTCAGTATGTCAGTACAGTGTAGTGTAGGCCTACTCTAAGTTCAGGTTAGTGATTTTTTCGTTTACATTTGGCTCGTGTATTTCAATTTCAGGGCCTCCGATGACTTGGGGACCGGGGGGGGGGGGCCGGGTGGCCACGCCCCCCACATGTTTGCAAATCATGCCGTTTTGAAAGGCAGCTCATCATCATGTTATTGTGTTGTGGTAATTCTTTGTATCAAGTTTGGCCTGCCCCCCCCCCCACTTTTCTGATCTCGTCGGGGGCCTTGAATTTCTAATATTATCTAACTGCAAGCATGTTACTTGGCAATGTTGAGCTGTTGTACTTTATCACCTTAACAGTTGTTTTGGTTTGAATGCATTTGATCTGCCAAATAAAACAATCTTAGATATTTTAGAAGTTTAGAATCTTTATAAGTTCCATATGTGATCCAACCCCCCCCCCCCCCCACCCGTGTTTGGATCACATACGAAAAGGAAAGGGTGATATAATTTTTTGCTTGTGATTTAACAAGTACTTGTTACTTTATCACATTGATGTTGATGTTCTTAATTCATAGGGGTTTGTTTAAAGCAAGATATCTGCTTCATTATTATCAGACCTCGCATCAGCATGCATTTAGGTGGCACTTTTCTTGGAGAGAGTTTGTCTATCTGATGCAGCAAATCACTTGGAGCAAATATAAAGAACAGTTCCCTTGAAAATTCCTTGTACTTCAGTCCTTCAGATACCACTTAACTGATTGCTAATGATAATGTATAATGATGATGAAATGTCTAATCTTGTCAAGTCTTTGGTTCCTTTCTTTATCTTTGGTCACTCTGAACTTTGGTCACTTTATCTTTGGTCACTTTGATAGGGGGGGGGGGGCTCTCTCTTCGATTAGTTTACCTATTGAGAGAGCTCCTCCTTTAAATAATTCTCTCCGTGGTGAATTTATATATATATGAAACTGAAACTCCTCTGAAATTTCAAATTTATGTTCACTGTCCATGCTCAATTTCGTCAGAGTCATAAACTGTCTAAAATTCTTTCAAATTCACATGAATGAAACTTGGTATCATTGTGTTGTTTTCTTGAGTCATATTTTGATGATCACTGATCACAGCAGCAACAACAATCAAAATACTAATTCCGTGGTCCGCGTTTTACGCATGTAGCGCTTATGAAAACGAGGTTATCAAGTTATTCCGATTTCAGACACTGTTTGGCAACAAGTCTCTGTATTAGCGACAAATCAGTTCTAAGGAGCATACAGAGATTGTGTAGCCAGTCTAGAGGGGGAGACCAATTAGGTTCAATTCAATCCATTTTCATTCGTGAAGTACAAAGATTTCCTAATTTTTTCAAAAAGAATATGGCAAAATTGTGCTTACTTTTTCTACAATATATACAGTTAATTAAAAATTATGTACGGTGTTTCCTAACATAGCAGCTGCTCTGCTCGTGTTTTCATTTGATTTCTGCTCGTAAAATAACTTTTTTAATTGATTTTTGAAGCCTTTCTACCTTTCTTGACGTAACTGAGGTTATTTCGGTCCTATGATCGTATTCATTCCAGGGGCTTTTTGCAAAATGCCTGTATATCTTGTATGTCATAACTGATATATCGATCGAATTTTGTTACATGTTCAACTGTCAAACCAGTTATGTGACCAATTGTCCTTTCGTCTATGCTTTGAATTTAGGTAATTTTCCATAAAATTCTCACATTTATGGAATTGATGTCCTTCGGTCTTGCTGATTCGAAATACGAGAAAGGGCTTCCATTTTGCATTGACATTGTCATCAAGAAGAAGCCATGCACATCAAGGCAAAAAATTACCAATTTTGCAGTTAAAAGTCAAGAAAAGACGAAGGCACCTTTGTCAGAGAGACATAGAATAAAAAAGACATACAAGAAATAAAGTTTTTAGAGTTTCTTAACTGTTCTTGAGCGTAGTACTTGAGTTTCTTAAATTTTTGGTCATCGTAGTACTAGTTTCTTATAAACCAGTTTCTTATAAAAAAACGTGTAGTATGCTTTGTCGTAGAGCCAAGCCAAGGGAAAGTCGTCGATATGCTTATCCTTGATGGGTCCTTGATTTGAGAAAAGCATTCGATACTGTCCCTCGCCATAGATTGGTTATGAAATTGAAAAATTACGGCATTGGAACTGACACGTCAGTAGGGAATGGATAAGTGCGTGGCTGTTGGATAGAACCCAGAAGGTGATTGTGGAGGAAGGAGGCTCAGAAACCGCGAGAGAATGAAGTCGGGTGTTCCTCAAGGCACAGTGCTTGGGTTGGGCCCCTTCTATTTTTGCTGTTTGTGAATAATAATAATATAAGTAAGAACATCGAGTCTCAAATTCATTTATTTTGCAGATGACTGTTTACTTTATAACGAAATTAATAACCAGGACAATGAAGATTAACTGCAAAATGACTTATCAAAACTGGAAAAGTGGGAAAAATTTGGAAGATGACTTTTAATGTAACAAAATGCTACCAATTAAAAATCGAAGGGAAGAAATCCAGTCAGAAATATGTTTACCCGATAAATAGTGATAACATCAGTGCATTACTCTGGGTGCCAGAGCCAAGAATTTACATTTCTAATTTTGTTGGCTCTACCCAGGGTAGTGAGTCATAAACCTCATTTGCGTGTTGAAATTGATAAGAACTTGAAGTGGGAAAACCAAGTTAAGAAAATAACAAACAAGGCAAACAGATTGCTTGGTCTTATCAAGCGTAACCTATATATGTGCCCTTCAAAACATGAGAATTTTATAAGGAATTGCGAATACCGAAAACCATGTATTCAATTCCATAAATGTGAGAATTTTATAGGGAATTAGGAATACCGAAAAATATCTATTGCATAGATGTGAGAATCGTAGAATAGGTCAGACAAAAGTTTAAAAATAGAAGTCGACTGCTACATTGAGGTTACCAGGAGACAGCCAAACGAAAGTGTCAGTAGTTTGGGGAAACAATATGCCGAGATAAAAATATGACAGAGCTAACAACAGAAAAGTACGAAGAAGCTGTGAATGGTGCGAAACAACAAAAAGCAACGAATATTATATCAGTCTCTGCTGGCGGTGGGTGAAATATTCTTTCACAACACGTTCATACAATTGCTCGACCACCAACATATACAACACAAGTTATATCAAAGTTAATTAAGCGTGAATCTGAGTTGTTTTTTATCGGCGATGTAGGTTTTGCAACACTAAAGAACTTGAGAGCATTAATTCTATAACATTTAGTGCTCATAGCAACGATGTTTCTTTTGCTGTGAGTAACAAAGTTGTTATGATAATTTCAGGGGGTTTTGCTTTCTAGTGACATTGCTACTGTTCATATCGTTTCTGGACTGTTTTGTGATTGGTACTTGAGTGATAAGAAAATTAACATATTTTTTGCAAGAAACTCTTTTGTAAGAAACTTTCAAATCACTAACACATTAAGAACAAATCACTGTTGGGAAAAAAACTAGTTCTGTGTTCATAGTTGGAGAAAATCCTTAACTTACGCCAGCTGGGCATGAGTTTGTAACAAGAAGAAGTCTTAAACCCTCGAGACTCGAGAAAATATTAGGAGACCACCCTCTTCTAATAACAGGAGAGCAAATTTCGGAGAACCTTGATCAGTATGAAAGGCTCGAGTAGACGTACTACATGGTCAAATTATCGCAATAACAGCAACACTCTTTTACGTTTGAATTTAATTGAACGCATAATAAACTGGCAACACAATCTATGCATGATATTTAAAACTGATGACGTCACCATTCATGTCACCAATACAAATCAGTCTAGGGCTCAAGCAATCATCTTCAAACTACCTCGTTTCTTAACGCCTACTGGGTGTTCTATATTGTGCAGTCTCTCACTTTTGATACAAACAGCTTAAATATTTTAATTGTCATCTTGTAAATGAACGTTTTCATTGGCTTCATGCTTATGCCTTTGGTTATAAGTCTGTGCATAGTGGTATGTGGCATATGAACAATGAATCTTTTATCAAAGAACAAATCATTGTCTTTTTATCTCCAAACCACCCCCGTGAAAACTTTCAAAGCTATCAGTCATGGGGAAGGCTTTGGCGCTGTGATACAACTGTCCTTACAAATATGCAAAATATTGCAAAATTATGCATTATTTCATTTTTCAGCAAAAGAAAAACAAAGCCATAGTCAGCTGGTGAAACATTGCTAAACATTAAGTCGAGAGGTAGATCTTGTACCAGAATATTCTCAATAGAAAATGCACGATTAATTGCCTTGTTGTTCATCCAGATGGCAATATTTGCACAATACAGTGTTATACTTTGGTGATTTGATATCATGTGACACATTTTCATTTGATGTTTTTCTACGGTGTTAAACTTTGAAAAGGAGAAGCTGTTAATATTATCTAGCAAGTGTTCTTTCGTCGTGTCATAAGGATTCAAAGAGGTGACAATTAATTAATCAATGATATCTGTATGGTAACTTCAGCATGTTCTGTGAAATAAACTTCATTTGAATGCAATAGCAGTTGCGCCAAGAAGTGTCTTCATCGAGTTTAAAACATCAACGATTTCGACGCGTAAGTAGGTCGGTAAAACTTCGCATACCAATTTCATCCATCTGTCTCATCACACCAATTTCTAACCAGTAAAATAGTAAAGGAAATTCGATCATTTATCTCCAGTGCTTGAAAATCATATCACACTCGTCTTTTGTTTCTTCATTCACTCATTCATTATTTTATTTTGAGTAGGCCAGAAGATTTCTGATCATATTGCAGCTAATTCAAGCCTACTATGCATTCCGCTCCACGCACTGGACCCCTGGACCCCTGGGCCCTAGTCTAACGCCCTTCCAATGGTCGTTAAATTCTCAACGAATTTAATTCGTTAAATGGGTTCTTAAGTTTCAAATTCTTCTTGGTGACAAATTGGCCACATAATCTTTAAGGGTAATCATTTCTTATGACGCATGAAGAGAAAACACAGGTTCTCAAGCAACTAGAAAAGCTAAAAAAATTTTCTGTAAACTCTACAGAATTTTTCAAACTTCGTAACAAAATTTTAGGATACAAGCCTTCAGTAGCTAGCAGCGTTATTACTGAAGAGGGGAAGGAATGTGTTGATAATGCTGGTGCCAGGTTCACAAAGGGCTTACTCAAAACAAGACTAAACATAAATAAGAATAAGGTGTCGCCAATCGTCAGGTTTTCATCATGTTTCCGAAGAATTCCCAAAGACTCCACCGCCAAAAACAACAAACCAGCCATCAGAATGAGCCGAGCAAGCGGAGCCCGAGCCCCGCAATGATTGTCAGTTTCATCAAAAATTGGGCTACCGTAAAGAAGCAAACTAAGCAGGGCTTTTGGATCCATGTTGTTTACATCAAAATCTGGAAGGTGTGAAAGCTGTCCAAGGAGATCATTACGCATAGGAACAAACAAAGGGCAATGCAGGAAAAAGTGCACATTATCCTCAATTCCAGTATTACAAGCACACATGGGACTCGGGCACTGGAAATTATGGCGGAATTTATGCTCATTTAACAAACTAAATTCAAGTCTCAGCATTGTCAGTTGCTTTACGCCAAAGATATCGAATACTCCAAACAAGGAATTTTTTACCGGTCTTATCAAAGTAAGCAATTTTCGTTTGAACTCGGCAATTGTTGCAGAATTTCTAATATTTTCATCAAGCATATTCCATTCATGGAGAACATTTGTGAAGTATGTATTTGAAGAGCGCTTTGTCTTACTGAAAGGTATGTCATAATCACGTTTGCCTCTTAGACCATACTGAAGTGGTCTTTCAGTTGGTAATTCTGCGAACAGATAGGAAGGAGTACCCGTTTTCCTTAGGTTGAAAAGATGACATAAGCGTCTGAACCATCTTCGATGGTACAGACTTTCCCAACCAAGCTCATTATAGAGCTTTTGTCTGCTAGTTCCTCTCCAGGCACCCGCAACAGCGAGAGCCGCTGAGTACTGGGTTTGTTCAACTCTTTTTGTAAAATTTAGAATCATGTCAGGATCATATCTGTGATAAATGATATCACCATAATCCAGGTGCGGCCGAACGTATAACTTATAGACCTGATCAAGGACATCTCGAGATACATATTTAGAAAGATATTTGATCATTCCTATTCCTCGTCTAGCTTTTAAGATAGCTTTCTAATATGACTTTTAAAGTCGAGCTAATCAAGAATTAATCCAAGATGCTTGTGTTCATCCTTCCTTGTCACTTCATCCGAATGCCAAGCAAAAAATACAAGGCATTTCATAAAACCATTGAAAAAACTTTTGAAAAAGTAATTTCTATCCAACAACAAAAAAGATATGCAACTGACTGTCCATTCTCTGAACAATTGCTAAGCCTTTATGCTCTTGGGTCATACTTTGCTTCGAGAATATAGGGAGTCAGATCTTTATCACCTTCATGAATTTCAGTGTACAGCGTAATTACTGAAGCTTGCCTAATTCTATTATTTCGTATTGTCTTATTCACCCAATCAGTGCCACGACAGTGTGCCTTTAAAAAGAAGAAAAGTCCTGGGATGGATAATTTTGTGAATGAAATTTTCATGCATGCAGGAAATGACCTAAAGATTTCTATTCTAAAAATGATCAATCATGTTTTTGTAAAGACAACTGTGCCATCTGAATGGAGGACCATCATTATAAAAATGCTTTTCAAAGGTAAAGGTAGAAGAAACCAATTAAAAAATTGGAGAGGTATATTTCTAACTGTAACAATAAGCAAGTTATTTGAGAAAATGACGTTTGAAAGACAAAGATTACACCTTGAAAATAGTTTCTCAGAATATGCAGCAGGAGCCCGAAAAAATCGTTCAACCCTAGACCATCTGTTTGTCTGGCAAGCAATAAATGATTACTATCGGTATCTTGGTTTAAACATACTAATGGTTTTCCTTGATCTCGAGAAGGCATTTGATACACTATGGTTGAAGCGCTGTCTACTAGATCTTTTCAAGAGTGGTGTGAAAGGAAAATGCCTGGTCACCACATATGAACTCAATAGGTGCAGCAATGTAACTGTTCAAAGTGACTCAGGAAAAAGTGATTTATTCAATATAGGAGAAACTGTTAAACAGGGGACTGTGTGGGCAGCTCCCATATGTGCAAATTTTATTGACAAGGGGTTTAGAGAAATAGAGAAGGCAAAAACACTTGGTATTAACTACGGAAAAATAAAGATACCCCATCTTCTATACCAGGATGACATACTGCTTATGTCAGTAAATGAAACAGCAATGCAAAGAATGTTAGATATTGCAGAAGATTTTCAAGATAGGAATCTATTAAGATTCAACAATCAAAAATCACAATTAATGTGTATGAGATATGGTAGAAAGAAACTAGAAGAAAACTCCCTAAAGCTAAATGGTGAAAAAATTCCAACCACAATGAAATATAAATACCTAGGTGATGTAAAAAATAACAAAGGTAATGTAGAAGAAACAATAAATGACAGATGTCAAAAGTGCCTCAGAATCACTAACGAAATAACATGTTTGACAAAAAATCCAACAATAAAACAGCACAAAATTGAAGTGGGTTTAAAAATAATCAATATGATTCTAATCCCAAAGCTCCTGTATGGTTGTGAAACTTGGACTGGAATGTCCAAACAACAATTAAATAAGCTTGAAAAAATTCAAAAAGATGTTTTGACCAAACTATTTGCACTTCCAAGAACAACGCCACTGTTTGGTTTACTCTTTGAATGTGGTATACTCCTAATAGAATATAAAATAGAAATCAGGAAACTTGTATACTGGCATAAACTTCTCAATCTTGATGAAAAAAGACTAGTAAAAACCATTTATGATGAACAAAAAAGAATGGGTCTGAAAAACTGCTGGTACAGCGAAATCTGCAATACATCCTCTAAGCTTGGCATACATCTATCAGAAACAGAAATAAGTAATTTAAAAGAAAAGGAGTGGCTTAAGATTATAAATGAATAGGTGATTGAAAAAATGCACTCTTTAAACAGAACTAACCAAGGGACAAAACTGCGTCTGATAAAAAAATCATCCTTCGGATTCAAAGACTATCTGAAAGATAACAAATTTGCTTCCAAGCTCCTATCCCGCAAACTAAATATGATAGAACTAAGAACAAATTATAAAGGCAAATACCCCAACACCAAGTGTAGAAGATGTGGGATAGAGGACGAGACAATTGAGCACCTTTGGGTCTGTGTAAAGTTTGAAAAACAAATGCCAAGGAAAAAACTCCTGCAAACAACGAAAACCAAATACTTGAAAAAGATATGGGCCCGGTACTGCTCTTTCATTGAATCCTAATTTAAAGAGAAAACAAAAACAGATGTAACTTGTAATATATTCACCAGTGTTACTTTTAAGTAGCTGCTCCGGAATGGAGAATGGTATTATTATTATTATTATTATTATTGTTATTATTATTATTATTATTATTATTATTATTATTGTTATTGAACTTGATGTAGTGAATAACAGCTTTAACGACGGCAGTTACGACGGAAGAGAGTTTCACAACTTTTATAGTAGACGTCACAATCGCATTGCTGACAAAATATTTGAGGTGATCTCAGGAAGTTTAAGTGGTTTCCAGTTTCATGCAAACAAACTTGCAGAATCAATAATGACAGACTATGGTGATGAACTACGGAGGATTACGCATCGTAAACCTGATATCCTTGTCATTGACAATCAGTCACGTAAATGCATTATCTTAGAGGTGACTGTCTGCTACGATCTGTATTTTGAACAAGCACTAAACACCAAACAGGAACGGTATCAGCCGCTGTGCAGTCTACTACAGTTGTTAGGTTGGGATGTAGATCTGAAAGTGCTTTGCTTTGGCTCACTTGGTTGTATCAAAAAGGATGTTTGGACTGTTATGAGATCATTGTCAGTAGATAAGTTAATTGTAAAGAACACATTACAGTGGTGCTCAGTATCAAATTTAATAATGGCCAACTATATATGGAGACACAGGGTGAAGAAGTTATTCAGTTGAATTTTTTTCGGTCCTTGTTATGATCAGATACACTAAAGTTCTATATTACAATATTCATACTGAATGACTTCTAAATCTTGTGTCTTACACCGTATGAACTGATTATGAATGTAGTGGATAACGTATGCCTAGTAAACATAAGTATTATGTTAACTGAGCTGTCAGCTCGGACACTAGGGCAAACACGAATTTATTATTGTTATTATTATTATTATTATTATTATTATTATTATTATTATTATTATTATTATTATTATTATTATGAAGATTTGTAGGTTATGTTACGTCTGGTACATCACTCGTTTTAGATACGTGACGAAGAAACAACAGTCATCAATAGTTAGTTAGGCTAGTTGCTTCTTTAGAGTTAAGAATTCTTTAGATTGTCCCGTAGAATAGCTGGCAAGTAAAACACCAACGATTTCATTTTCACAGAAATTTATCATTAAGTCCAAAATTTCTTGTGAAGGGAGAACGTACTTGTCCCATATCAGTAGTAGGAGGAAAAGCACTCGCTTCGCTCGTAATTCAAACGGAATATGCATTTCATAGGCTCAATTTTAAAAGAGTTGCTTCGAATTACGGAATATTTCAAAACAATGATGCGAATCTTATATTTAGGTGCGGTTCCTAAGCGTACTTACATTGAACACTTTGTATTCATTTTTGAGTTTGATGGATAATTTGTTTCTTTTTAGAAAGCGGGAATTGAAATTGTAAGAAGGAAACAAGACACAGAAAAGCAATGAATCCAACCTTGAGCCTATTTTCGAACATAACAACTACAACAACGACAACAACAACAGCTAACTTCACATCAGTAGCGACTTCTCAAATGTTTACAAAGACGGAATTTTATATACAAGCTAGTTTTCTGCTTGTGATCTCACTCTTAATCATCATGGGAAACTCAACTGTTCTTTTTATCATATACAGAGATCGGAACATGCGCACTCCACAGTATCTTCTCATCGCTAATTTGGCTTGTAGTGACATAGGCATTGGCTTAGCAACATCTCCTTTGACAGTTGCAACCGCGTTTAATCAAGGGGAATGGGCACTAGGAACTGGTATCTGTCAATATCAAGCTTTTGCTAATTCGTCATTTTTTATGGTGACAATGCTGACATTGATGGCAATGACAATGGAAAAATACTTTTCTATTGTTCGTCCATTGTCACGATTTGTTACCCGCAGAAGGACGCAGAAATTCATTGCTGGTGCATGGATATTGACCTTTGTGATAGCCTCGTTTCCACTCCTTGGATTTAGTTCTTATGGTATCAATGGGACAACTCAATCTTGTGGAATAGCTTATCCCAAGAGAACACTGGAGAAACTCTATTTGGTAATGGTTCTATTTTTGGGATTTGCTTTGCCACTCTGTGTGATGACAGTTGCAAACGCACGTATTTTTCTCGCCGTATGCCAACATTCAAAACGACTCAAAAAGCATGCACAGAGTAATGTTGCGAAGGCGGGAATCGTTGCCTCGCAGAAGCACTTTACCATTACAGTTGTGATTATTTTGGTGCTATTCGTGACGTCATGGACGCCATTCTTCCTGCTCGCAACTGTTGCAGAAGGTTCAGACCGTGCGGAGGAGATTCCTCCGTTTCTAGGAGTTCTTGCTTATTGGTGTGGTTACGCTGCATCGGCGTGGAATCCCATTGTTTACGTTACGCGCAATCGAAGGTTTCGGCATGGTGTTACGAAGATTTTGAATGAAGTCCTATGTAAGAAGTCAAATGACGGTGGAGCAAATACGACATATAACGAAACTGCGATTAATGCCGTTGCAAGTGGCAACGTAAAAAGGATGAAGAAGTTTAGTGTGGCTGGTTTTCTTGACGCAGTGACCGTTGCGAGGCCTGACGAAACTGTTTGAATTTGAAAGAAACATTGAACTATTTCGATACGACGAAAACAGCGATAGGAACAACACTTTAAGGATTCAGGGTGTATCCATTTTGAACACTGTTTGAACTAACCTGTTTAAACTGTTAAAACTTTAAGAATTTGTTATAGAGTGGAGGCAAAAAACACGACTTATCTTTCAGCACACTTTGGCCTTTCGAACTTTCTTTCTCTTCAGAGCGTGGCTAACATTTAACAATTTGTCGTTCTTGGAGGCAAAGATTAACTTCCTTGCGCTAGGCCTAAGCACCCTCGAAGGACGCGAGACGTCCGTTGAATGACGACGTTTAAAAAAACTATTTCCCAAAAAGCGGGTGGGGCAGACAAATGAGCAAGTAACCCTGGTTAGAAAATTTTCCTGACAACCCAGATACAAAAATTTCCAAAGTTCCTCAAAAAATTATATTTTCGCTGCAATCCTGCAAGCAAAAGTCGAGAGGGTAGTTTTCCTATTTGGTTTTCGAATTGCGACGCGGGAGATTGTTGATCACATGTTCAAAAATGGAGCTCGTTGATTGGCTGTGGTGCAAACCCTGCTGTGTTCTTTCTACCACCACCAGCTAGTTGCCATAGATTCAATTTGACACAAATTGATTTGTTATGATTGGAATGTAAATAAATCATGATGAGTTTTAATTAGGGTACCTATATTCGAATTCAGAAATGAACCACCAGTTTGACATGATTTAGCGAGTTTGTTGCTGCATAAATACTAAATTCGTCGTCTTCAAAGTGTCATTAGCAAACAAACGAAAGGGACCAGAGAGCGCCAGAAGAGCTCAGGTGGCAATTGCAATTTTCGGAAGAGTCGTTCAGCTGCGATCTTGCCTTCAAGAACAAGATGCACTGTACAAGATTCTTCAAAATAATCATCCAAATTGCAGCAGTTGTATCTCCCGTTTCTGGCAGCAGCTATTTTCAGTTGCTGGATGGCAGCGCATCAAAGGAAGATGGAATGTTCTTGAAAAAGCAAATGTTTACTTGTGATCGACAGAATCAATGCACGAACGTCGTCAGATTTGAGGATAACAGTGAATTTCAAATCGTAAATGGAGATGAAGAGCTGAAGAAAATCACAAGAAAAAGGAAGGAAACGTGGAAGAAAATCCCAGGTAAGGACAAGGGAGTTTCATTTTAATCTTGGCAAACAATCAACCTCATATTCTTCTATATTCATCGAATTACTATACAGCAGAACAGCACAGAAACGACGTCAAGGGGAGCGAAAGAAACTGACTACCCCACAGCCAATATTCGTATTTTCTTACAAGAAACTAAGGTCCAGAGGGGAAAATTCGAAGAAATGAGTAAACTTGTACAATACATGTCGGTACAATCCCAAGAAAACTCCCCTTGCCCAATGGTTTTTCATGATTTTCGTCTTGCCTTCACTGCTGCAAAATTTCGGATGATATTATTGGGGTCTAAAAACATCACGACAGTGGCGTGGCCAGGGTAAATTAAATGAGGGGAATAAGAGGGGGGCCTGGGGGCCAAGCCCCCGGAAAATTTTTGGGGCTACGCCCTTTACTTTGGCTTAGAATGCATCTCCTAATATCATGCTTGCCATTGGCGACAGGGAAAATTTGATATTTTGTGACAGTTATCCTACAAAATGCCAGTGCTAAAATGGAAGTTTTGACATTTCTCAGAAAGGTCTTTCCCAACCTATACCCAGCTTTGGACAAAAGTGGGGGCAATTCCCCACCCCCCCCCCCTCGTGCCTCGGGACATCAAAATTGCTGCCATTCATTAGCCAAAGGCAACAACACGCTCTTGTGACATTGGGTCCAGAACTGGTAAGCAGTTTCTTAAATTTTTGTCTCAAAACAAGTAAATGACATAATTCGCACTCAAAAAATTTCCAAACAGTTGCTATAACTGTACAGTATCAAAACATTTTTGAGTGCGCTGTGAAAATGAAAACTGCAAATTACAAAAGTTTCTTAGCTTTTTAAAGTCACGTAGGTTTGTTTCTTAGCTTTCTCGCAAAATTGAGCTTACCGTTTCTTATAAGCGGTTTCTCATAAAAAAATACGTGTACGTTACGCGACATTAAAGTACACACAACTACAACAACAACTGCGCTACAAGTGATTAAAAACTAATGGAAACTTTGGGTGGATACCAAACTAGATTCCGCCTGACATTATATGTCTGTTTAGGGTTGGGAAGAATTGAAGAAAGTCACTAGCACAACTCGCTAACTCGCTCTGTAAAATAATCTTGTGTCCATGGACCCATGCCATGTCAGCCAGATGGTGGACTTGCCCAAGTCGTCTTGTGCTGTGAAGAAATAGACGACTTGTTTCGAACAGTTC
The DNA here is from genome assembly GCA_039566865.1 of Aurelia coerulea. Taxonomy (NCBI): domain Eukaryota; kingdom Metazoa; phylum Cnidaria; class Scyphozoa; order Semaeostomeae; family Ulmaridae; genus Aurelia; species Aurelia coerulea. The sequence continues at coordinate 513,605 of CM076944.1, read as the reverse complement.
ACAGCTTGATAGCACAGTCTCTCCCTTCTTTACAAGTCGACTTGGCCAAGTCCAGCCAAAGTGTTCGATCAGATAGACTTATTACAGTTGACGAAATAGACTTGGGGTAAGTCTACCAAATGGTTGATATATTTAAAAATTAGTAGCGCTCAAGCTTGGTTTCCACCAGGGAGCTTTACACAGGGAGTGTATAGCTCCCTGGTTTCCACAGCACGAGGAGTGCGTTATCGGCGGCGGTGGTAATTTGACAGCGGTAGTACTCAGACGAAACTTGTTAACTCGCTTACTACTGCACTAAAGTATAGCTTCATTTTGTCGTGAAAAACTGTCGAAGTGTTTCGCTTCCTTCCTTTTTCAATTTGATATTTGTTGTATTGAAGTAAGCGAAGTGTTTCGCCCACTGTTCACAAAGAGTTATCTTGAAATACTAAGCGAATTTTTCGAAGTGAAAACAAGAGGTTGACATGAAGGATGAAGGCTTTATCTTTTCAAGTAAACCTTGTGAATATATCCAACAACTGTAAGAAAAGATGCTGAAATAAATTTTTATCACTTTCCAGCACCAAATAACTGCCAGAATGAATACGACAGTGGCAACAAGAAGAATGGTGTTTACGAATACATCGACGAAAGATTTGGCCAAGGCACACCATTTCTTGCATTTTGCAACATGGAAACTGAATCCAAGGGCTTAATCGTTGTTCAAAGAAGGATAGATGCATCCGTTAGCTTCAGTCACAAGAGCTGGATACAATACAAGAATAGCTTCGGGAACTTGGAGGGGAACTTTTGGATTGGCTTGGAAAAGTTGCACGCAATTGCTGCCCCAGGACGAGGTGCTATGCTCCGTGTTGATGTGAGGCATCAGTCTGAGCCAAACACAACATACTATGCCAAATATTCTACATTTGAGATTGGAAATGAGGCCGATGGATTTCGACTGAAGATTGGTGGTTACCAAGGCAACGCAGGTGATTCCTTCGCAGTGCACAATGGGATGAAATTTACAACCTTCGACAACGACAATGATTTGGCTTACCTTAACTGCGGGTCTTCACACAATGGTGGATGGTGGCATAAAGATTGTTTCATTGATGGCTGCTTCTTGAATGGGGTGTACCCCAATGCGTCACCAGACCCCAGTTATCAACAGATCAGCTGGTACAAATTAAAGAATCAGCAAAGGGGTATCATCTATTCCAGAATGATGGTTTCTTATTACTAGACTCAACTCATTACATAATTGTAGCTATCACAGCTCCAGTTAGCCCTCTGCAAGAGCCGGGATTCGCGAGCACTTTATCTTCTTTTATGTAATAAAGATATAGTATAAATATCTAAAGAATTAGGTTCTGGTAGACAATCACATTTATCATTTACAAGAAACACTCATCAGCATACAAGATTTTATCATTACTAACGCGAGGTATTTTTTGGTGCTATACTCCCACTGCTACCCCTTTATTCAATTCTTGTATTATCTACATAGCTGAATGTGTATTTAATTAATCCACTACTTTGGTTTGAGACAACAGTAAATATATCTACAAGAAATATTATTCAGTACGTTTAGGTGACAATAACAGCAACTTATACTTGAAATCTTTGTGGTTCTTCATGTGCAATGCCTTCTTTCTCCTAACCTATTGCTGTGTGAGAGAAGATGCATCTTATTACAATCAATCTATATATATATATATATAAGCCGTGAAGCACATTCCTGTGTACACGTATTTTTTCTTATAAGAAACTGCTTATAAGAAACTCAACTCTCAGATCGCCAAAAAATTAAGAAACTCCAGTACTGGGAAAATATAAGCTAAGAAACTCTTTATTTTATTTTTGATAAAGGAAATCCTCGACATGTTTTTACTTTACTTTCACCTGTTTCCTGTATCATATTACTCATAAGGTACTTGAGTAATGTCTAAACATTGGAAAGCTTAAAAACCTTGTTTTGAAATGTTCACGAGGGCACAGGTAGTGAGCATGAAGATTGTTATGGAACCTCTAAGAAACTCGTAAGAAACTCTGAGTACTCAAAATCTGATAATTTTAAGAAACTTCCAGCACTGGCCCAAACTCTTAGTTTCTTATAAAAAAATACATGTATATCCATCAATTCATCATGAGACAGCATTTATTCTTTGTTTCGATATCAGAATTCAATCAAGTTCTGTAATGGTAATTTTGAAACGCTATCCATCCACATTCCAAAATAGAGATTGTATCATATTACTCGTGAGGTACTTGAGCAGTGTCTAAACATTGGAAAGGCTTAAAAAATCTTGTTTTGAAATGTTCTCGAGGGCACAGGTAGTGAACATGGAGATTGTTATGGAGCCTCTAAGAAACTCGTAAGAAACTCTGACAGCTCAAAATCTGATAAGTTTAGGAAACTTTCAATACTGGCCCAAAGTCTTAATGTCTTGTAAAAAATACGTGTACACGTATTTTTCATATAAGAACCTCCCATAAGAAACTCAGCTCTCAGATCGCCAAAAAATTAACAAACTCTAGTATATATGAACAGACGAGGGGAGCATTTCATTTTCATTTTCAATCATCTAGGGTGGGTCAACCTTCAGCTTGTTATCAAATAATAAAAGCATTGGGCAATTAGTAGATACATCTTTTGTTTGATCTAATGGCTTGAAAGGAACTTCAGGAATTTGTAATTCCTTTCTTCCCTCTCCTCCCCAGTAACCAAAGTCTGCACGCAGGCTAATTGATAACGATATCTGTACCTTTGAACGCAACGAGCATAATGAAACAGTAGTGTAAAGAAATAGGGCAGACCGGGGAAAATAGGAGCAAAAACCTTTTTAGAAATATTCTCTGCAAATGAATATCTTCAATACTATTGGATTATTTAGTAAAGATACATCTCAGTTGTGAAATTTTCAGAAAATGCCCCTCTTGGATATTGCTGACGATTTTGTTAAAAATTAGAGTGGGCATCGCAACTTTGGCACGTTTGCTCTGACAGATCTTCAGTGGTAATAGTTATGAGAAAAAACGCTTTGCTGTTAATTTGTTGGTTGTAACAATATGTCTCTATACATAGTAATTGAAATCATTTTTGAACCAAACTGACTGTATGTAAATATGGCCGTAAATAGTCAAGCCTTTTTTTGAAAAGGGCATTTTCCGACGTTCTTAAGGGCGTGGTCTCTAAAAATTTTCCGGGGGCAAGCCCCCGGTCCCCTATTTTAGCTCGCTTCGCTCGCCATTCAGCCCCCCCACTTTAAAACCGCTGCGCGGTCCCTGGCATGTCCCAAATCATGCAGCCGGGGTTATTTGAAATACTGATGTTAAGCTTGTACACGCTTTGTAACAGAATTTGAAAACCTTCATTTTATGTACAGATTAGCCATAGAGGTCAACCTAATTGATCGAATCTTGTTCACTACACCTTTCAGCATGATTTCACCAAAAAGTTCGAGGTGAAAACAGTTGTCCTGAATTTGCGCTGTCCAAAGTTATCTCGGTTTACACTACTGTATCTGAATTAAAATTTTGACGTACTCTCGCAATAAGTTCCTCTCGCTCCATCACAGTTACAGCGTGAAAAGATTCCTCCATAGGAAACACAACCTCCACGGTTCTGGCAAGGATTAGGATCACATGGGTTTTTCACTGCAAAATAGAAAATAGCTCCACACATTCCATGAAATGACGTTTAAAGCAATGAACTCAATAGCAAGTTGATAAGAAGAGCAGCGAGTTTCCTCAGAAAACGAATTAAATTCAACGAACAATTTCACCGCAACTGAAACAAAAGGGATGCACGCAGGCTACAGGTAGAAGCTCACTTGTTTTCCATTCCAGAAATGGTTTTTCAAAGCAAAATAACATAAGAAGCATACATTGAACGAAGGAGGATATATCTAAACATCTGCCTCGGCCATTTCATTTATTTTGTTCAGAAGCAGATTGGAATCCATTCGATTCTCGTAGTTTTGTGGGTGTAATTACGAAAATTGCGCTAAATTACGACTGAATTGTATAGGGCTCAAATCTTTCAAATGATTAAAAAGGTGGGAATAAAATTCTATGACAATTTTCTTTGAATTGCATGGCTTGAAAGGAACTCAGGGCACTGCTGTAAATCTGCCGTGGACATTTTTTGATATCTTGATTTTCTTTAAATGGTTGCAATTTAATTATTTTTGGAATTTGATGGAAAATTTTGAAAAAATTCAAACCATCGTAAGTCCTAAACCAATATAGGAAAAATGATATAACTTTCCAGAAAACCGTAGTTTATGAAGATCTACATTTTGGTGGCAAGCAGAAACCTGCAGCGTTTCTAGTTTAGGATTTAGAAAATTGATGACGTCATAGTCTCAAATTTAATATATGCCACCATTTTGAAACCAATCAAGTTACAAATAAATTTCCACTGCAGAGTTACAGCAAATTGCCCCAAGAACCTTTCAAGCCATTTAATTCAAAGAAAACTGAATTAGAATTTTACAGCTGAGTTTACAGCGACCTCTAAAGATTTGAGGCATATGTTTGTACTGTATCTGCCCTTACTAGTTTCGCAAAAAGACCCCTCATAGCCACTTTTACAAGTACACATTTGACCAACTTCATTACAATTCCCATTTGCTCCACAAGGATTGCTCATGCATCTTTTGTTGCCTGAAATTGAAATCAGAAATTTTTGTTAGGATATGATCTAGACCTGCAAATATGGTGGAGCTCGTGGTAAGATCACAGGCCTTTGATTGGCTGCAAAAGAATTTTGAAGAATTTTCGAATGTGCACAATAGTGATAGAAGCTCTGATGCATTCAATCGAACCTCTCGTACAAAAATATGTAAGAATATCGTTGGATCCAGACTCTTTTGCGGAATAGCTACAAGCTAATTTAGCAAGTTCATTAAAATTCGTGGTTCCACGGTTGCCCGGCGGAAACGTTTGCTCGTTAATGTCATACGATAGGAAAAAGGTAGGAAGGTCTAGTAATCTTGGCAGGACGAAATATTGGCATACAATTTATTCAACCATTTGCTGTTGTTTTTGTTGTATTGCGGTGTTTCTGCCTTTAAACTTATTAATTTATTCGTCACCGCAAGCATCTTCGGATCCGACAATCGACGCTGGTATCGTGCCCTTTCCTTTTTCAAATCATTTTAAAACTAAGAAACTTTGGATTATCATGGAATCAACAACTGAGTCATGAGATTGTGGTTATAATCAACGCAGGAGTTCGAAAAATCTGATTATCTGATTCTCTGAATGACAATACCGTAACGCTAAAGGTACTACTTATTGACAATATTATAGCAGGTTGTAGGTGGTTGTTATTAGGACCTTAGAACAATAAAAAGAATACGAGAATCGAATGGAAGCTGATCCTGTTTACTTTCTATGGCTGTAGAAAATGATCATGATCAGCTCTGACTTTATTACAGCAAATCAGATGCATGATAAACTACCTTTAAATCAATGTTTTTTCTACATTTAAACTCAATTAATCAAAATCAAGGTCTGTGGAGGACAACGATTTGTTTCTTTGTGAGGAAGGAAAGTCTTTCAAAAAGTTGCACCATAATTATAAGCAATGAACCCTGAGCATGCCTGTAGGAAGCGAGGGCAGGGGGCTCAAGCCCCTAATAATTTTGGAAGCGAAATGCCATGTCACAATCATTAATCTAACTTCTTACGGCCTCTGTGCAATACTTCCTTAGCAATGTTAACAGCTAGTTATTTTAATAAAGCATACATTTTCTTTAGAAATACGACTTTGTACTAAGAATAGTCACAACGTTTTGAGCTTGACTCTTCATCAGGAATAAAGATAAAAACGAGAAGAGCGCGTAGAATGATAGATTCGAAGGATAATTTCTAATGATAGATGAAAGGGAACGCCAACAGAATGAGGCATGGCATGGGACGTGGAATGCACCGTGATAGTGAAGTGAATAAAATAAAGTAAAATGAAATAGCAAGGTGAGAAAAAAGAAAAAAAAAGAAAAAAAGAGGAAAAAAGAACGTTTTGATACTTCAAGATAGATTTTCACATTATGCAAAATATCGCACGTCCTTCGTTTCTATTGTCTGCAAGAGAAAGATTACGCTTTTTGATTAAGGGGAGATATTCACAGTGATCCAGGGTTGGAAAAAATACCCAAAATTCAAATTGAAAATTTGATTTTTATTTTATTTTCCTGTTGTTCAGAAGGAATTTATCACCAAGATGCAAAAAATTTGAAACGAATTGAGCGATCGGTTGCGGAGAAACAATTTGTCAAACTTTCAAGAAATCCTATTGCATCGTTTCTAATCAATTTCAGGAAGAAATTGACCATTGTTTAAAAACATAACAAATTTGAAAATGCTGCTGTATCACACTCAGTACTCCGATTTGCAAAATCTTTTTTTTTATTTAAAAGCCAGTAGAGTCCATCTATGCTCTCCTTGAAAACGTATCTGTTAATAAATTTCATCCAGGCAAATTATTGCAAAATTCACATTGTACTATTTTTTACAAATTTAGGCCTAAAAGTTGTTTATTTTCAACTTTGATGCTGAAAATAAAAAATAGATGTCAAAAGATGTCTTAGATATTGGTTTAGCCATGATTAAGTTTAAAGTATGTTGTACATATTGACCAAAGATCTCGTGCAGAAGCGTACCCAATTTTTTATCACAGAATTTTCAAATTTTTAGCTCTTTTTCAGTACTTTCTCTCAATTTTCGAAAAACAATTAAAGAATCGATGAATCAACTTTAATGATTATTTAAAAGGTGTCAACGATTTAAAATCGACGTATGATGATTTCACAAGGTAGATTAGGAAAGAATTCCAATAATGTTTTGAAAAATTTCGATAATACAGTATTGTTTGCCTCATCCCTGAGAATCACCATCCCTTAAGCCATTGTGGAGAGTGGTTCAGTCCATGAAACATACATTTAACGTTTGTTTGGACATTCAAATCCCACGAAAGCAAATCGCATGTCCCTGTTTCTTTCAGCCTAGCAACAGTTATAGTACTGTTAATGATTTTGCATAGACCTGGTCTATGGAAAATGAGACAATTGTTCTGAAATGCTTTTGGACCTTCAATATCCTTTCCCATCTCTTATTGCTAACTCAACATGAAGGCAACCTAAATGTACCTAAAGGGAAATGTTGCTAGATATTGTCAAGCTTTGCTGAACTGAAATGATTCAACTGACTGTTCCTTTTTGTCAGTTTTTCTAAGAAACACCAAAAGTTTCCACGTTGTTATGAAGAATTGATACCCATTGAGAAAAGAGCGAAGGAAAACAGTTGTTTTTTCTGCAGCAAGCCATGGAGAGGGAATAATAATTGGAATGTTCACTTGACTGACATTAGAAATGATTTAAAATTGAGACTTTATCATTGCTTTCTGATAGTTTTGTGAAAAATAACTGCTGTCTTGTTGGCTACTCGTAATCGATTCACAGACGCCTAAGAAAGGCTGTCTGTAACAGTCTACAGGTTTTGAAATTTTATGACAGCTTTTGGGCAGGCTTCTGCACAAGATCTTTCTTCAAAAAATTCACAATACTTCAAATTCAAAAGCTAAACCAATATCTAAGACATCTTTGCTGTCTTTTTTCATACCGCAAAAGCTCTTCTCTATTGAGCCCCCCCCTCTCGAATAAGCCCCTCCCCTCTGAGCCAAATTTTAAATAACCCCCCTCTCTATTAAGCCCCCACTAATATCAAATTTTACAGATTACCAAAGGTTTTCCATTCATTGAGCTAAATAAGCTTGCATGTAAATTTTTTTATGGTTTGGGATAAAACTGTGTCAAATGCTGAACTTATGTATTTGACTCGTAAAATTGTGTGCTGAATCCGCAAAATATGGTGTAAAAGAACTGAAAAGCTCTCATATATATCCTTGTCATTTGATTTTGTGAATCAGCCCCCCTCTCTCGTTAGCACCCCTCTCTTTCAAGCCCCCCTCTGTAGTGTCCGAAATTAAATACATCCTTTTGGGGCATGAAAGACCTTCACAGTATTCGGAGTGAAAGATGAATTTCAACAACTTTTAGGACTAAATTTCTGGAAAGTATTATTCGAAATTTTTTCAAAATATAGTTGGAATTCCTTCCTGATCTACCTTGTGTAATCATCATATATAAATTTTTAATTGTTGACACCTTTTAAATAATCATTAAAGTTGATTCATCGATTCTTTAATTGTTTCTCCAAAATTGAGAGAAAGTACTGAAAAAGAGCTAAAAATTTGAAAATTCTGTGATAAAAAATTGGGTACGCTTCTGCACGAGATCTTTGGTCAATATGTACAACATACTTTAAACTTAATGGCTAAACCAATATCTAAGACATCTTTTGACATCTATTTTTTATTTTCAGCGTTAAAGTTGAAAATCAACAACTTTTAGGCCTAAATTTGTATAAAATAGTACAATGTGAATTTTGCAATAATTTGCCTGGATGAAATTTATTAACAGATACGTTTTCAAGGAGAGCATAGATGGACTCTACTGGCTTTTAAATAAAAAAAAGATTTTGCAAATCGGAGTACTGAGTGTGATACAGCAGCATTTATAAGTTTGTTATGTTTTGTAAACAATTGATTAGAAACGATGCAATAAGATTTCTTGAAAGTTTGACAAATTGTTTCTCCGCAACCGATCGCTCAATTCGTTTCAAATTTTTTGCATCTTGGTGATAAATTCCTTCTGAACAACAGAAAAATAAAATAAAAATCAAATTTTCAATTTGAATTTTGGGTATTTTTTCCACTTTTTGACAAATCTGGATCATAGTAAAAAAACTAGATTGCAAGATAATGAATTTAAACCACTGTCTCATGTATCAAATGAAAGGGTAGATAGATGCAATTGGAAAAAATTTGATTATTGCTCCAAAAATACTTGGTTGCCATGGTAACTACGATTTTTATGACGCGATTGGTCAATTGCTAAACAAGACTATCAGCTGAACCATTTGCCCTATGAAAACAAATTATAGCTCATTTGAAAGAGCTTCAAAACAGCTATGTTTATACAGAAGCTTTTAGATGAATATCAATCATGTAGGGTGTTGTAAGGAAAACAATTATTCTCGTAACTTGAAATTTTTTGGACACGCCCATCACAAGAATTTTGGCTTTATCATAAAATGCTTCTGTACGAACATGAATTAGATATTCAACTAACTGGGTGCCAAATTTCAACTCACTATCTTGTTCAGTTTTTTCAGAATCCTTGCTAAGAGATTTGAAACTCATGAAAACCTCATTTTGAGAAAAACTGCTTTAAAGATTGGGATTCAATCACTTTAAGCTAAAATCCACCATATTCATATAAAATGCTTTAGATTCCCTGTCTCTGTCCTCTTCCTCCAGTCTTTTCTTTCTTTTTGCTTGTCTGATCTTTCTTTGCTTTGCTGAAGACTTCTATTCACATTTATAAACTCTGATTCTGTTCATTCTTTCAAACTCTTTGAAGGTGTTTGTCCGCATTTCATCCCCTATTTCTCAAACATCCTAGCCAGCTTCACATAACGATTGTTGTAAAGGATGGCTGCAAGTGATGTACAAACTCTCAAAGGTACTGAGCCACAAAGTTTGATTTTGGACACATATTCCACAGCACATAGTTGAAACTTTCAGCTGCATTTTGATTAAATCCCTCTTCCAGCACCATTTTAGAAGCTTTTCGTCTTTGAGTTTGTCAAAAACAGGCTTGACGTGAACAGCTACGCAGCATTTGGAAGTAGATTGCTATCATGCTTGCAATTTTCTGGATTTTGAACTTATTGACACCAAGTATCTAGACCAGTTGGGCATGAACCGCAGCTTGGTATTTGATCAGTTGATAAGCGATTATCAAAATTTATTCCAAAATATGTTCCCCCTTGCTTAGGGCCTTCTTTGGAGTCAGCACTGCATCTCTTTGAAGTATACAAGGTTTCTTTACATTTGCAGTCAATATTATCACATTCTAAATCAATTCTTAGGGCTAAATCACGTTTCCAATTTTTTCAATGCAATGCATGACCTCCCCTGACCTCCCTTCATTCCTGCATTGCTTGCAAACAAAACCCAAATAGTTGCTCATTGCCTTCTTCTGAAGAATTGAATTGTTCAATGCTGCAGGCAGTAGTTTCATAACACTTGAAGACTGCATCGGCATTGGTTTATTTTGAGAATCATCCTTGGAAGTAGGCTGCTCCACCAGAGAAGTGAGGTTAATATTAGGCCCATCATGTTTGATATTTATCATGAAAACAGTAGTGACATTTTCAATGACTTGTTTATCAAAACAAATTTACGTCATCATCACATGACAAGGCAATCCTCAAATGACAACTTCTCTCTCCCCCTGGTATCCACAAATTACAAACAAAGGTCAATTATTTATGAAGGAGTCAAAATTTGGAATTCTCTGCCATTGCGCATAAAAAAGTTACAAAATAAGCCATCCTTCACAAAAAAGCTGAAAAATTACTTTTTAGAGTCGAATTGACTAATTTATTTTTCGAACTTTATTATAAACTTATATCATCATCATGCACCGCACTACCGTATTTTTCATGTTGAACACTACTAACAATACTAACCTACTAATATTTTCTTATTCTTATTCGTATTGTTACAGTTTCTAAACCTTCTTTTCGTTTACAAAATAAAAAATGTACGCTTTCTACACACGCCAAATCGGGCATATGGCCTAGATAGCTCCTTGTGAGTTCTTTCCATATGTCCGGCAGCAAATTTTATTGAACTGTATATCCATTGTATGTAATTTTTTATATGTATCTTAATTAGCGGTTCTTTTATCTAACACAATGTACTAAGTTTATTGCTGTGAATGAAAAGTTTCAGTTTCAGTTCAGTTTCAGTTTCATCAACTCCTTTCTTCTTCGATTTCCACCAACTGTTGATATGGTCTGTTCTGGGTACTTCAGCATCGTTTTTGCAAGCTGTGCAGCTCTAGCTTTACTTAGTTGATTTATCCTTCCAGATGTTCTCTCTCTCATCGATCTGGCCTTCTTTTTCTCAAAAGATACTTGCTCTTCAAGTGTAGAGCCCCAGCTTCGTGTTTATTTTTTCAGCCATGTTCAATTAGACTGATTATATGTTCGTAAGTTATCGCTATTGATAGGCTGATGGACGCTATAACTACGACTCATGGACTTACGCTTCTACAGTAGAAACGGACATGGCCTAAATCACCTGCTATTTTTTCTTGAAACCACCGACCCTAAATCGCCGCAAAAAGTGGTTTTCCTGAAGTGCTACACTGCAAAACAAGCTATCAGTACTTAGACGAATGTTTCTTCAAGCTTTTAAAACAAAAAACTCTTAGCTATAAGTGCTATTTTGGTTATTTGGGGGCGCAAAAGATCTCGTAAATTCGCTCGTTACTTTGAGATTTTGATCGTTGCAGCAGTTCAGTCGAACGCGTTGTTCGAACGCTTTTGTTTGCCTTTGGCGGGAAGTTTGAATTGAAGAAGAATCAGCCAATCCCATCAAGTTATTTCAAGTCTTGTATCCTGATTGGTCCAGGAACAAATTTGTTCCTGGCGAGAATTTTTTTGCCGTTTTGAGAAGAGTTAGTCCATAAGGCCCTTGACTGGAGCGACAACAACAACATTAATTCACTTCAATTAGATGAGCGTAAGTTGAGGGTCCTTGTGTAGTGAGGCTAATGTTCAATCTGGGCTGTGCTGATCACAAGGTATCAAGGGTTGTGTAATGCTTCCACAGGGGACTAAGGGAAAGAATAATTGTCTATTTGAGAGGGCTTGGGAGGATTAATTTCGGTTGAAACGTTAATTTTGCAGCTTTTTGACATGTAATACTGGGTGCGCCAAAATAAACTATGCACTTTTAGCAGGCCACGATAAATCGTACACTGGGCCGATCTTGAAGATTTATGACTTAACCTCCTGCAGAAAGCCTGAATTCTGATTCTGGATCTTAGATACTGAGTGGATCTTAGATCTTAGACTTGGATACTGGGATTTTTTGCAAATTTCTTCGTTATGACTTTTTAGGGTGCTTTTTAGAGCTAGAAACGAATTTCTTAAAATTTCAGTTTTCAAAAACAGTGAAAACGATCGAAAAACATCGATCAAGTTCTCTAAATAATCGACATGAATGGACAAAGAGAGAACTTGTTCATGGTGATTTGGGATTTAGAAATCGATTAATTGTAATCTGCTGTACGAGAGTTCGAGACATTCCACAGACACACACGAGTTCAAACAAAATGCTGATGTCAGCGAACAAGAAAAGTGGATCAGTTGCACATTCTATTTTTCCCCCTTTTTTCAATTTCTCCTTGCAGAGTCTGCACGCAGGCTAACATTTTGATGACGGAGCCCCTTTAGAGCCCCACGTAGATGCTAAATTAGAAACCAGCTTACAATAATTTGCTCCTCTCGTATTGCCTACACACTTGATACATTCGTAACCAGGGCATTCGCAAGTGTCAAAACATATTTCATCGTCTTTGCAAGGATTTGAACTTTTGCAGCGTTGACCAACCTGGTACAAAGAGAAATTAAGATTAGATGACTAACAAATAACCTGAAAAAGGTTTTAGCTCATTTTGCTTCCTTGTGAAACTGTTCTCATTTCAATTATACATCAAAGGCGGTTTACTTTTTCAGTACAAATGAAAATTCAATCTTGATTTGGTTCAATTAAAATACAAGCTTCCATTTTTATCACTGATCTTCAAAGCATCATACACCAACAATAAAATTTTGCTCAGTTTAATTATGACTGTGACTTTATTAAATCTCTGTTTGATCAACGTTCTTACGAACTGCACAGAAGAACTCTCTAATTCAACCAATACCAATGCAACTGAAGCCGAATTTAATGACTTGCAAAGAAATCACCCAGGCACAGCTTTGATTCTTTCGCTATCCATTGTTTAGGGTGCGTGAACATCGATTTGAATGGAAAATTTAAAGGCTGCTTTGCTCTTTGCAAACGCATAAGCTCTTAAGCTTGCACACAACTTTTAAAGGCTCTTGGACAATTTGCATGGATTTAATGAATTTAGTTTGCCTGGGTATCAGACTCTCTAAGAAATTGAGAAATTTCATTCACTTCAAGTCCAATGCTTAACAGTCTTAACACATGCAAGAGGAATATGGCTGCATCTCGAGCTGCAACAATGACATCATGAATTATTTTCAAGCTGCATTAAATCAGGCCACCTTAACGAATAGGGCTGCAATGCATGCTGGTTGCCCAAGAGCCTTTAATTACAGTCATGAAATAAGAGAATTGAATCGCCTCCGACTCTGCTTCTGATCATTTGCGGAAAATGGGTCTGGCAGCCAGGGAAGGAGCCACCCCAATATGAGTTTCTTTCCGACAGGTGGGCTTTTTGCATTTGAATTTGTAAGGTACAGTAGTTGTTTCCATCTTTGGAGAATTAATTATGTTTTTGTTACTCATTCATGTTCATGCAATGTGGACACCAGTTTCTCAACTATTATGATTTGATATTGTGCCTCTCGAAAGATTCTGTTAGAAAATTCATATCAACAACTAAATCTCAGAACAAAAACATTTTTGATTAAGTTCAATTTTCAACTTACAACTGGAAAGTATCTTTTGTCGCTGCGTAGGATAGCTGGTTTCAAATAAGCGTCATCTTGACGCTTTTCGGATAATATTAAAGCATTGCGACGCATTGCTTATGCGATAAAGTGGGATTCATAGAAAAGATTTTCATCGCAACCCAAAAATAATTAGCCAAAAGAATACATCGATTATCTGTTTCTGCTCCAGATTTAGGCCATGTTTAGGACATTTTGGCGTTGTTCTTGCAAGTGTAAATCAATCGAATCACGACCGAATTTAGCATTCTCCAATCAGATGGTAAGATTTCTATTCATATTGTTTCAAAAGCCAATCAGCAAATAAATTCTAACAATACAATTCAACCCTTTGTTCCTCGGAGTCTGTGCACCCGAAGTGCATCAGACTCACGAAATCGTCCCAGTTATCACATCAACAACTATGAAAACAACAACAGCAACATTTTTTGCTTAAACTGGGACTTATGGAATTTCACATAAAAATTGAAACGAAAAGAAACAATGAAGGCACCGACTTTTCTATTCTCGTTGGAACGAGGTTAATTCGTAGTCATGGCAACCTTCGCCAGTTTGAAATCTTTATTGCTGTGATGAAATGTGATGAAGCTCACGGAAGCTAAGTGGCCTTCAAAATGAGGCAATTCTGATTGAAAGTGAAAGGTTTGTTGATCCTTAGATTGAGGAAACATTCATCTGGATATCTGTTGTGGCTTTTGTTCATTGCTAACGTCACTTAAAAGTCTGATTGCGCTAAAGATGGCAACGAGGAATTTTTGCCAAGATGCATTGCGTTCTGATAAAGATTCTGTAACGATTCTATAGGAATTCGATCAAAGAACGCAGTGGAGCTTGGTAAAAAATTCTTCACCGCCATCTTTAGCGCAATCGTCTATTGTAGCAGGCCCGTAGGAAGCGGGAGGGGAGCAGGGGGGGGGCTCAAGCCCCCCCAATAATTTTGAAAACAATGGTGCTGCGTCACACAAATTAATTAGATGTATTGTTCTCTATTGTTTTAAGAATAATTGCCCCCCCCCCAATCCGAAACTTCTTCCTACGGCCCTGTATCGTAGCGTCCATCAGTCTATCAATAGCAAAAACTACGAAGTCTAGAAGTGCATTATGATACTTGGGCCTTATTAGAGCGTACGACGGACTATATTTTATTTTATTTGGTTGTTTATGCATTGCTTCATGTATGAATGCAATATTATCTTTTCTTTGACACAGAAGCTTCTTCATTGATAAATTTTGTGAGATATGTCATGAGCAGAGAATTAGCAAAAGCATGGAATTAGATACAAGAAATACCTACCAGTTTATCGGAAAAGTCAGAAGAGTAGAAATCCCAGTCTGGATTAACGGTCAATGAAACGGCATCAAAAATATCAGCACTTGACCTGTTATTGATTTGACATATTCCTGTGCCTGTAGTCTTAAAATTAACAGATTTGCATCGATAGTTGTGCATGCATGAATCAAAACATTGCTGCAATTTCACATTGTTTCTTGTTTCAATTATTGAATTTTCCAATTTCTGTCCACCTTTTTTGATGCTGAATTCGGCGATCATTTTGCATGGTAATCGTAAAATGTTGCAGTTTATTATCGGTAGGAGTATGAGCCATAAGAAGAATATGCTAGATGATCTGTGTAATGATAGATACAGTCATGAAAATAAAGGGAAGGGTGCAAGTTTGTTAAAATTGAGCAACGGTAACGAAAATGGGGGGTAGTCAAATATTATATGTTATCAAACTTTGATATGTTTCTTATTCCAACGTACTTTCTTATTCCAACGTACTTTCAAATATAAAAAGTCAATAGACCCTGGTTATGTAGGTTCTGATTTGCTTGGCTTGCCTTTAAAATGATTTTCGCAATAAAGACACCGTTTTGATTTTGGAAATTTGGCTAACTTTCGTTGATCTATCTGCCTCATTTGCCTCCTCAGGAGGCCTCTGCACAGCAAATTACTAAGGGCCCCGAGCTGCTCCATTACGCCACTGTCAGTGTCAGTGTCTCATACAATATCGCAATTTTGTAACGTTTTCCATGTACAGCTGGTGTTTAAATCTTTTATTATCACAGAAAAGAAAACTTCGAGAAGAAGATTATACGTCACATGTGAGATACTTTCAACCGGAAAAAATCAACTTCTCAAGAGACTAAGGGACAGTGCAAAATTTATCATATTACATGGCCGGTGGAGAACAAACATTCCTGCAAATAAATCTGCTCGCCCTGTATGAAATTATTGCAAAAAACCAACTGCCCCGTCACCCTTTCCTTTAAAAAAAGTGTCTTCTGTATACATGAACAGCAGATGTTGTAAAATACCACCGATGGATTAGCCAAAAAGACCATAACAAAATCAAATTCTTGCCCTTACGAGTCTTTGTCAACGAAAAAATCGACTTTGATGAATCGTTCTTGCAAACAACTGACAAGGGCATTTTGCGTCATTTTCATACACATCCCTCCAACCAAGCATTTCTCAACTTGCATGATTCACAATTTTGTCCTCAAAATCAAGCATTTTATATTTCAAACTTCGTCTTGGAGCTTATAAAAAGTTGCTGCCCCGTTGATATCGCTTTGTAAAAAGTTTTGACCCAGTTCTGTACAAGCTCAAAAAAAGTAGTTGCCCCGTTAAGTTTTGCACCGGCCATGTTATAAAATAAACTTTGCATTGTCCCTAAGCTACGTCTAAGCTACTACATCGATCTTTTTCGCAAGTTGATTTTAGATTATCAGATGGAGATGGATCAGTTAAAAAGTATTCAATAGTAATAACTTCGAACTTACACTAGGTCTTTGTAATCCATCGTAGAAGCTATGCAGGTGAACTTGTTATTTCATACGATGAAAATAAAAATAACCTTTCCGAATCATGAGACATGAGATATGATAAGACGTGAATGCAACGTGAATTAACGGCATTAGGTAGCTGACTAGCTGATAAATTAAAACAGGTTACTGTATTGAGAGCTAGAATTTTACAGTAAAGAGAAACAATTTTTGAAAATATTTAACTCATATCCTTTTTGATTACAAAGTCCAACTTTGTAATCTAAGAGGGGGCTCCGGGTCAGTCAGAAAGTCAGAAAGTCAGAAAGAAAGAAAGAAAGAAAGAAAGAAAGTCCGTCACGCTCGTTAAAGCAATTGATTAACGTTTTACCGCTGCTAATTGGCACTGAAATAAAGAAAGCACCAATAAAGCGCACACAAGACAGAAGTTTCCCGCGATCCGATAGAAAAATTTGACGTCGGCATATTTCATGTTAGACAGATTTGACACCGTAAGATGGATAAATTACCATGATGTTTACCCTGGCACAGCAACAAATTTAACCAGAATTGGCACGTTCTTGACTTCATTAGCAGCTTAATTATGTTAAAACAATTGTTATCTAGAACGAACGCACCATTAGCCACTTGTTAATAGTACTCATTATGCAAATAAGTCAACTTTAGAGGATGATGTAACAGGCGGCCTGCACAGAGGCTAGCATTCGCAGCATCACCATCAGGTAGAAGGACCCCCTCCTACACAGCTACAGATGCAAAGATGCAAACGTCGTAGGCGAAGTTGAGAGGAAAGGTGCAGAATCCCAGCAAACAATGGCGCCATTGACTGGGGGAAGGCACATGATCACACTGAACCAAAACATCTTCATGCATATGATTCTGCACAGATGTTATCTTCGTGACTGCTTGTCTCAAATTAGATGTCCGCGAATAGAGACGTTCTGCAGAGTCCTGGATAAGTAATTTTGCGTTATCGTTAATCTCACATGACATCTAATTTGAGACATATGCATCATGTATGAACCAAGCGAACTGGGGGTAATGTATTTTTATTTGTTGCGTATCATCTTCGTTTGACATGAAGATAAAAATATCACTTTTCGGGCGATTCTTGTCGTTATTCATGGCGCTTGATTTGCTAGGGTAGGGTGGGGTAATATGGGTCTACGGGGTAAAGTGCGTCTACTGAGCTTTTCGCTAGAAATATCCTTCCTCGTTAAATGGAAAAAAGGCTTGCTATTTTTCTTTTAATGTCTGCATAATAAACTACCTTTTTACATAAAACATCCCTCTTAGATGTACCTCCACTCGTTATTTAAAATAACTTTACTGAACGGCCTACTGTGCAAGAATTTCAAAGCCCTTGAAAACTTTCTCCTGCCACTGTTGTCTTGCTTTTCTGGCCAATTTAATGACCACGAGGTGAGAGTTTGGTCTTTCACAAATGAAATAACGTTTATTTCGAAGTCATTGACGCGATTGTTCTTTTTATTTTTAGTTTTTTACCAGGTGGGGTAATGAGGGCCTACTGAGAATTCAGCCATAATTCAAATTCAACGAAGCCTTGAATTGCCTAAAATTTTCGCACTTATGTTCATCTTGCCACGTTGTTTTCTGTCTAAAATGCGAAAATGGGCTTCCTATTACCGCAGTTGCTGTCTTGTAACCAGTAAATTGAAGTAAACATACTGCAAACATCTTTATTTGACTGTTATTATCAAATTCGATCACTGACTTGCAAGTCGCAGCGATGGTGGATCACAGCATAACGACCGTAGTTTTATTTTCGTTGCGGGAACGGGATTGCTTGCGATAAAAGGAAAAAACTGTGATTTTATTGAATAGAGAACAGTTGGAAAATGTAAGTCCATTAATTTTTTAATCATTTAGCCTTTCGTATTCCGATATTGTACAAGTTTTGAAAATAGACCCACTTTTCCTGCTCGTTGGAAAAAGTGGGCCTATTTTAGTTGCCAAAAAGAGAAAATTTTTTTAAAATAATTAACTGCCTTTGTCAGAGCTGAGATTTTTTCCCAAGAAAGAAGAAGCACTGAATGTCAATTAAACGAAACTTTTGAAATGTTTTGCATTTTAGTCTCGTTTTACCAGCTATCTATTTTGATTACCTGCCAAGCGGGATCCTTGATCTGTTCAGACATAATATGCTAATATGCTAATTTCACTACACTGTAATTAAACGGTTTGAATTTCGTTATAAGCATGGCACTATTTCATTGAAATAGGAGCAAATGCTACAAAAATCGAGAAAATAGGATTTTCCTCTGGATCAACGCCAGAATAAGTTATCAGCTAACTGATTTTATTACTGTAAATTGAATTTGTGTGATCACTAGCAAACCCCCAATGTTAGCTAAAGAAGAGTGGTATGCTAAGTTTTAAACTGGGAAACAGGATCATGACGACACGAGAAAAACTGCAAATAGCGAATATGGCATGATCAATCAATCAATTCATGATCCCATCCCAATACAATAAAAACTTTACTTGGAAAGGGGAAGGAGGGAGATTTTACCAAACTGGAATTCAGAAATTTCTTGAAAAGTTATTGTAAAATAGAGACTTGAAATTAAAGTAATAGGCAGGCAAGTAGATATGGCTAAAATGACAATTGGGTCAGGTCGGCTTTTCTTTTTCTCTATTCAATAAAAGAGCCTGGATCGAGTGACATTTTTATACATCTTTACACGAAAGGGTTGGATCAAGCTCGATTGAATGGCAATTGGCATTACAACTTCTACTACTATTGTGCCCATTCGAAAATTCAACAAAATGACTAAAAGGTATATTATCTGGATTTTCTTCTTTTCATGGTAAAGTAGTCAAACAGTACCCCCTTCGCTCAACTGTAATATCAATAACGTTAAGGGGGTGTACCACTCGAAATTTGCAAATTTTGGGAGAAAAAACGATTTCATGTTTTTTATTCTTTTCAGCAGAGACATCATCCTAATTTAGTTTGCTCGTGAAATTTCTTTCAAAAAAGTTCCTATTTTGTGGCAAGAAGGTTTTTGCTAGGGAGTAGTCAGCTTTGGCAAGTCTTTTCCTCGCACGATTCGCAGGATTACAGCGGGATTAGAGCAAAGTTTGGAGCTTCGCCACGAAGGGTTCCAATGAATAATCCCCACATGTTTGGTATCGATCGAAAGCTATTTTCTCTCTTCCTTTACTCTCACATTCTGTTCTATTGTATCCCATAGCATTCTTCTGTCTTCCTTGCAATTCCATTGGTTGAGTAGACTATAAGAATTGTTTAGCAAATCCACCATATTTGTTTTGGACGATTCTCATTGGCTACTAAGAAAATTCAACCATTCTCATTGGCCAACACGCAGCAAGACAATGAAACCGTTCTCAGCTGATCTGATGGGTAAATATTTCCTCAGTCGTTTGGAAGTTGCCGTGATTCATTTACTAGTTCCTAAATATTGAAATTTCAAGAAAACGAGAGCATAAATGGCTAAAATTAAGAAGCGATCGAAAGCACCATTTGTTGGTCGTCGAAAAAACCAAAATATGGCGAGGAAGATGAAGCCAGTTGTCGAAGAACCTGTTGTTGTTGATGAAGAAGTAGGCCATCAAGCTGAACCAGAGATGGAAAACAACGAGGAGCCCCAAGTCTCCGCCAGTGCAAAGAAGATGAAGTTCTTTGGAATCGATTTGAACATTGAAGTTGAGAAAGTGACTGATCAAACCAATAACGAGAACAATGACTGCTACTTGATAGTTCAAAAGTCATCATTGATAGAACTGTTTGCGAAGACTGCATGCCCTGATTGTGGTACCCAGGGAATGTGTTTCAAAATGGATGCAGGCAAATTTTCTGGATTTGCTTCCAAGGGTTCTCTGACCTGCACTGTTTGTCACCAAACGTTAGCTGATGAGTACCTGTGTAAGCGATTGGGTAACTCTACATCAGCAAGATCCCCCTTTGAAATAAACATATTAACTACTTTAGCATTCAGAAGTATTGGCTGTGGATATTCAGCAATGGAAGATTGGTGTGCCAGTATGAACATACCACATTGCATGAATAAAAGTGCATACCAGAAAAACCACAGTAAGATAGAAGAAGCTAGCAAAGAAACATTCAATGAAATTAGCCAGGAATCAGTAAAGGCCATAGTCAGTGAATATGCCAAACTTGGCATTGAGCCTGATGAGAATGGGGTATTGGACATTGGTGTTTCCTATGATGGGTCTTGGCAAAAGCGGGGTCATTCCTCCCATAATGGGATGGCCTCGGTTATTGATATTATAACTGGGTTACCCATTGACTATGAAGTCCTTTCAAACTTCTGTCTGAAATGCAAAGTTGCTGAAAATGAAAACCCAGCTGATGCGTGGAAAGAAAAACATGCTGTAAATTGCCCAAAAAATTTCCAGGGGACCTCTAATGCCATGGAAGTAGAATGTGCAAAAAGACTCTGGGGAAGATCTATTGAACGCCACAAATTAAGGTACACAGCTATGCTCTCTGATGGAGACAGTAAATCGTTTGATGCTGTTTCCACTGCAGAGGTGTACGGAAAGGAAAAGAAAATTGTAAAAGAGGATTGTATCAACCATGTGAGTAAGAGAATGGGAACCGCCTTGAAGAAACTGGTTGATTCATCTAAAGCACAAGGTTCAACTATCTCAGGGAAAGGAAAGTTGACCCAAGAAAAAATATTGAAAATACAAAATTATTATGGCAGGGCCATAAAAGATAATGCTCATGATATTGAGTTGGCAAAAAAGAGAATTTTTGCTATTCTTTTTCACATGACATCATCTGATGCTCACCCAAAGCATATGCATTGTCCGCCTGGACCCACATCTTGGTGCTTTTGGCAAAGAAATGTGGCCAATGGCAAAGAGGAGGGTAGTCATAAAGAGCACGAGACACTACCTGCTGATATTGGAAAGAGGCTGGTGCCAATATTCATTCGTCTTTCTGATGGAAACCTTTTGAAGCGATGCATCCATGCGAAAACTCAAAATGCCAATGAATCTTTCCATAACGTTATTTGGAAAATTGCTCCAAAGGCCATCTTTGTTGGAAGAAAGACAATAGAAACTGCAGTATCTCTTGCTGCCTGTCAATTCGCAATGGGTGCAAATTTTAGGACAGTGCTGTGCAAGGCACTAGGGATAGAGCCTGGGGCATTTTTGAAAGCTGTATCAACAAAGAAGAACATTAAAAGATTGCAAAATGCCAACAAAAAAGCCACTGCAGAAGCAAAACAGAGGAGAAAGAAAATGAAGTATAAAAATTTGGCAAAAGAATCAGAAAAGAAGAGAACAGAAGGCCCCACTTACGCAGCAGGAAACTTCTAGAGTTTGGAACACATTGAACCTTTGATGACAATGAGGTCATGGTCTTTAGTACCAAGAGCTAGGATCCCAGAAATAGAGAAGACCTTACTGAATCCATGGCACTTTGTTCTGATCAGTGGCAGGCACTTTGCCAAATATTGGGGGCAAGGCTATTGTTTCTGTTAAAAACATATTGCTCGTTTCTATTGTTGTCAGACAATGGGTCTTTGTTCCAGCCAACATTGGGGGCTGCCAAAACCCCTTATCTCCCCCACCCCAAAGTCTCTGCCACTGGTTCTAATGCTCAGGTAGTGGGCCCATGAATAAAGCCATGTCCTTCTGACTGTTTTGGCTGCAAAATCAGAGTATTACACAATTGCGCCATAGTATCTTCACAATAATAATATTATATATATTACATAAATACTTGTAAACATTGCTGATTGTGTTTCTAAGTAGATTTCATGTTTGAAATAGGTTACTTGTCCTATAATTTCATTAACCTAACTTTGTTTCCACAAAGGCCACCAAAAGTAATTGCTTGGAGTAAGATATCTAGGGCAAAACATATTCATCATTTTAAACTTGCTCTCCTGAAAAACAGGATTTTCGCCTTATCGCGCTTCTTGGGACTCACCCCATTTGGGCAATTGAAGGTGCATTGATACAAACTACCCCACATTTTGATCCTTAGTAGCTGTAGAATGGGGTAATCTCAGCCATTTTCTCATGTTTTGGTCATGCACATAGACCTACCTCTGCAAAGTTTTAATTTTTTTTTATAATTCTGCATTTTTGCATTTTTCTTCTATAAATTCAACATTAGGGTGTGAACCAAAATTTTAAAGAGTTTACCCCATTCTCCATCTATTGCTAATCAGTTTGACATATAGTTTGCCTAGATCAAAAGTTTCTTCTTGAAATGGGGCAGTTCCCAATATTGTGAGGTCAATTTCTATTGTTTACGAGTTTCCATGGAAACGGGATGCCACACCCAAAAACTAACACCAAATCCAAAATCAGTAGTGAATGTTAACCCTGCATGCAAATTTCCAGGCAGTTATCACTTATAATAAAAGAAATAGATTTTCGAGTGGTACACCCCCTTAAGCAGCAGAAAGGAATTCACTGGCCTTATTTATCTCGTCAACGCGCGCACCACGAACATGGCTGCCGGCCATAGGAACCCGGGGGGTTACTTGACTTTCAATTGATTGTACGGGGGCGTACACTCCGAGAAAGGAGTTTTTCACCCGGCTTTAAAAATTTTTTCCTCGAAATGATAACCGGCTTTAGTTAAAATCGGCGAAAGTATATTCCAAAAAGTAAAAATTTATCGAAAACAATGAAATAACACTTTTGATACACGCCGTTAGGAAAAGAGGCGAAGACGATACCCGGAAAGGAGTGGACATCCCGTCAGCAAAATATACTAAGTACCCCCCCCCCCCGGACGTATGAAGCATCCTAAACTTGGGAGGAGGGGAAAACACTTCAATGTCCTAAAAGGGCACGTCCCGAAATAAAGAGAACACTTTTTCATTACATTTGCAAAATCTTGTGGGCATATGCCCAGTGCCCCGGTTACGAAAAGTGATTTTACAAAATCTAGCTACCTTTTGCATGTAGCGTAGCGTTTGGTTGGAGCCAGGTTGGGGCCCCGTTGGGGCGCATTGGCACACGCAGAGGACGCAGAGTCGCGGTATTGGATTTTCAGGAAAGGAAACGCCTCAAAATTGATTCAACAAGACAGTCATGTGAAAATCATGCTATTTGCAATTCAGGTTTGTTAATGATCAAAATGTTTTGAGTATCGTATCAGGGAAAGAACTTCGAGAAAACGCTTTCTGATGAAGTGCCATTCTGGTTGCTCTAGTTGCTCTGCATGACGTCACATGTACGTGCAACTTTGCCAGACCAACCCACTAGAACTATATGTCATGGCTTATACGGTGTGGTTTTTTTGTGGAGACAACTTTCTTCGAACTTTCTATGATTTTCCACTCAATGGTTGTACACAGGGACGTAGGAAGCATCTCAAACTTGGGCGGGGGGAGGGGCACAAAGCTTAAAGCGCATTTCTTCAAAAAGCAAAAGGGGCACACTTCTTGAAAATAAGTAAGGAATTCCTTTGCTTGTAGCAAAATCTTGTCGGGGGGGGGGGCAAATGCCTCCGTTGCCCCCTGAAATTTGGAAATTTATTCATTCTGCCTCTGCACAAATTTTAAAGATGTTTGAATGGTTTGAGGTTTGAGGGATTTACATTTTTTACATCCCAAGAGTCATGACATTATAGCATAGTATACTACTACGCATGCTCAAAAGAATTTCGTAATATCAAGGCGCGTCGCCTCCGCGTTACCAGCTCTTGTAAGCAGGTCAACCATCGAAGTAGGACCACAGCAGAGAAATATTTCTCAAAATGATTACCAGAAGAAATTTAGCCAATGTTCTTAAACGGAGTGCGAAGGTAAGTATTCTTATTACTATAAGCATGAATCGTTGATGTCATCTGCTCACGTATTTCATCGTTAAACAAGTGTTTTACTGGTCCTCATGAGATGATGGCCTAATTTTTTCTGGTTGCAGCAACATGTGGGGTTTAAGCTGGGAATTAAACTGAACATCAAAGATCCATGTTGATTGCGTACGCCATAGAACACATTGCTTGGGTAAGCTGAATTACATGTCTTAAATAGACTAGTAAGGAATAAGTTTCTGTGATAAATTCAAGATTTCTTATTCCCTTTTAGTTGTCTCGAGGGGACATATGCAAGCTTATTGGAGTGAGGTGTCTGTCGTCAAGTTCCACAGAGTCCAACCTGGTGAGCTTGCCATGCTGTTGCTTTATTTATGTGTTGTTTATAGAAACAGAAATGTATAATAGAAATTATTCAGTAAAGACAACTTGAAAACTAATTCCAGTGCAGTGAAGGGAAATTTTGCTGTTTGGTTTCAGTGTTGCCCAATTTTCATGCAAACACAGGTGTGCTAAATGGTAGTTTATGTTTGCAGGTATTTTAACTGGTCTGCTGTCCATTTTATCTGAATTAGTTGACTGCTACTATCATTGTCATATTTACTGTTTGAGTGCATAAGTGTTAAGATCCGAAGCAACTTCAGGTCCACACCAGCATTTATACTGCCACATTAGTTAACTTGCTTTTAACAAGCAAATGACATATCTCTGCATATATGCCACAGCTAGCGGTGTATCCACTTAGAATGGGGGTATTCCTTTCGTTTTCCTTCCCAAAATTTACCAGATTTGGACAATCCAAGCCGCCTTTCTAGCAAGTAAAATGTCAATGAATAACAGGTCCAAGCTGACATGATGCATTGGCTTGGGTGCATTCTTTGCAGGTTATGAAAGAGATCCAGATTAGATGCTTTACAATATGTAACAACAATATCAGCTACTTGAAACTTCCACCACAACACAGCTTATAAACTTGCACCATTTTTGTGCTACAAAAAACTTTAGACAGGTTGTCTTTTCAAAATTTTTGTTAAGGACAAGTCCGGGGTTGGTATGATTGATGATGAAATACAAGATAATACTGCTATGAATGATGTATGATACTTTTTTCCACTGTTTTTCGCCTTCTCCTTGTGAAATTGCGTATTCAAATAAGCAATTTGAGCGAAGTGACGTCATATCACACAAACAGAAACGAGGCTGTGTGATTGTTTTTCGCCTCTTAATCGCTGTTAGCCTCGTTATCGTGTACTCATACATTGAAAATGGCTCAAGAACACGATAAAGAGGCTTGCAAGAGGTTTGTGCGATATGACATCTTTTCGCTCAAACTGCTTATTTGCATGCAAAATTTCACAAGGAGAAGGCAAAAAATAATGGAAAAAAGTATCATGCATCATTCATAGCAGTATTATCTTGTTCTTTATCATCAATCATACTAACCCCGGACTTGTCCTTTAAAACATCTGAATTTCCCTTGTAAAACGCCGGAAAGCGTTTTGTCCAAATACCTTTCTCATTAATGTATTTAGCAAAATCTTATAAAGCAGTTTGTTGTTTCATCTGTTATGCTTGTATGCATATTCAGAATCAGCTGTAAAAATTGCCAGAATGAGTAAACAGTTCATTTTGCAAACTTTCTAAGGTCTCTGAACAGAGGGGTACGCAGACATGAGCATTTAGCCAGCCAGGTCCCAGGGATCAGTAAGGGATATTTTGGGCCTACGCAAGTATCAAGTATATAACATTAAATGAAAGCAAAAATTATTTACAGGCCCTGAAGTTACCCTGTCTTAATGCTACTACGCATGGGCACAAAATCTAATCAGTTTGGAAGATGCTAACTTTTGATTAATCTCCTCACCAAAAACAGGCAGTATGTAGTGTCTAAGGAAGGTCAAGCAGAAACCTAAAATTCTGTAACCAGATATTTAACAAATCATGTGATACTGAGTCAAAAGTTAAGATAAATGTGCTGATATTTGGTGAAAAATTTGAACGTCATTGTCCATTTTTTGCAGAGCTTGAGGGAAACTCTTGCCAGGTTGGTTCCAGAGAAAAGGTTAGAAGTTCAAGAATTTAGAAAACAACACAATGACACAAAGATTGGCGATGTAACAGTTGGAATGGTAATTTTGATTTCTGTTTTACTAGTTCTTCTCGTCAATCTGTCCTTCTTCTTGGGGCGAAAGATTAGTAGGTTGAATGGGCCCTATGGAACAAATTGTTTGCACCATATAAGATCTCCGATAGTCCTTTTTGCTACCTTACAATGGGGTCGAAATTGAAAAAAGATGTTTTGATACATTTTGTAGAATTTTTGCCAATGAACAACGGTGGTAGAAGCTGTCATCCCACAGTGTGCCCAGGGTGGAAAAAAATTATTTTTCGAGTTTTTGATTTTGAACCTTTAAGGGATGTTTTTCAATTGCATATACCCTGTACTAAAAGGTGCAAAAAACCAGACTTCAAAATATTCATCCGTTCCAGAGATACATCACTTCAAAGTTGCCAGTTTCACAAAACTTAACTGAACGAATTCTTCAAGCAGCATTTCGTCTCAAATAGTATGCATCAAACATTTTATCATTGATTCACTTCCCCTAAAGTTACAGCGATTGCAATAGGCTTATCCAAAAGCTGGGGAAATAAGCTTTCTAACTATCATCAATAGAATTTTATATTGGCAATGAAACGATTTCAATTTTGGGAGCAAACTTGTGACTTAGAGAGTTTTTATTTCTCTTCTCGCCGTCTGTAACATCTTGTTACATTTTATAGATTTCAAAAAATGCGGGTCATTGCGGGGATATGCCGTTGCTTCCTTGTTATTGCATGCACTTCGAGGGAGTAGAAAATGCTAATTTCGCTTGAGGGGGGATTAGGGCAAAGGGTGGGGAATTGTTTCAAAACAGTGCTTCCGGCGTCAAAATTACAAACGTTCTTGCCCTTATATGTTCTGTTTATGTTGCACTACCTGTAGGAAAACATTTTGTTTAATACGATGATGCTTTCCTCAATATAATACCAGCCTTAGCTCATCCCAAACTTAAATTTGAAGAAGGAGGTTGATGGGCAGGGGGTCAAAGGAGCGGAAGAGGGGTGGTAAAGTGCGACGTTTTTTCAAAAATGGAATAATAGGAGCTTATCACCATATTATGAATTTCGATATTGCATTCTTCCATATACAGTATTGCATAACAAACACTGTATGCATTTTAGGGGAAACCAATCACATGTACATTGATGCTATCTTCATCTCTTCAGTCTCAAAATTTTGGTGCACGTTTTTGTGCGTCATCTCCTACTTCTCTGCACACTAAACAACATGGACATGGCCGTTTTGAGGCAACGTAGGGATTTAAAACAATAAGCACACGTCAGAATATGCCATGAATGTTCTTTTTCACTGACGTTTGCCCTGCCCGTGCACATTGCCCACTTTGAATTGACCTTACATGTTTGTTCCAGCTTTCTAATGGATTCTAAATCCACTTTGCAATTGATTTTGCCATTCAAGAAAGCTATTTTTCTCCTGTATATTTTACAACTAATATTGAATTTTCAAATTTACTAATTACATTAAAAGAAAGTGCAAGAAATATAGTAATTATTTGCAGTAAACAAATAAAACCTCACTTTTTGTCGAAAACAACTCGTTCTTGGTAGTAAACAACTCGAATTCATACAAACCAGTTCACAATTTTTTCTTTATTCCTTGAGATATATATTGAAATGGTTATAGTGAAACACCCTAGTCTTCAAAAACTTTACGTAATAAAGAATACATTTTTGCAACATAAAGAAATCTAGTACAGAAAGATAGACATGAAACCACTTCATATTCCCATGGGAATATTGGGTCCCAGACCTCGTAAATAGTAGTTATTTCACTCAAGCTTGTTGTCTTTTCCATTGCTGATTTTGAAACCTTCTCAGAAAATACCAGCAATAAATTCAATATAGTGCTATTATGTCAAAATCGCCCAAATAAGGAAATTTGCCCCAGCACCCCCCCCCTATTTCAGAAAATTTTAAGATATCCTTCATGTCATATCCTCCTTTAGAAAACCTTTCTAACGAGCCCTCAACCATATTTTTATCAGTTTTCTTTCTCGCGCTATGAATTTATTCTCGAAATCGGAGATCTGGGCACACTGTGCATCCACTTGATCAATCCTTCTGTATGGGAATGTGTTAAAATATCACTTGACCCAGAATCTTTTGCAGAAAAGCAAAAATGTTGATTTTCTTATTTTGGCATCTTTAAGCATTCACAAAATTATATGGTTATATGCAGTCGTAGTGACTTTTCAAACCACCATGGTTAATATTGATAGACAATGCACAGACCTAGGGCAGTGTGTTAACAAAAATGCAAAATGACTTGAAAATAGATCAAATAGTGGATTTCTCCATTGACTGTGCAATTGGTGAAGAACCTTTTGTACACAGGGTGCATCTTATTTTTCCTTTAATCTTACAGTGCATTGTAAAAATTTCTATTTCAATTCCAGGCATATGGTGGAATGAGGGGAATCAAAGGAATGATTTGTGAAACATCAGTTTTAGATCCTGTAGAGGTAACAATTTTCATTCAAAGTTTTCCAATAAAACCATAGTAAGGATTTAAACCCATATCAAATGATACCTAATAGGAAATCACTACTACACATTACTAGAAATCTTGAACAGTTTGCTGTGAAGTTGCTTTATTTCAACTGGAGATTAAATCTTTCTCAAAATATTTTTAGAAAGTTATCACTGTTTTTCTGTGTAAATCTGCATGTGCAAAGAAAAAAGCCCTTTTGACTTGTTAGTCTTAATTTTTTAGAGCAAGGGGTTTGTAGCAAGCTTACTGCATTGTGGAAGGAACTGTATTGAATATTATCATAGAAATATGCCAGTAGGGCATTAGCTAAGGTGTACATGTATGCTAAAGGTTGCTCTGAATGCCTTCTTTGTAAACCAACCCACAAGAGTAGATTGTAATGCTCATTTTTAACATTGATACTGGAATGATTTTCATTTGTTTAAACTATCTAATGATGTTTCTTTGTCTTACAGGGAATACGATTTAGAGGGTACACTATCCCTGAATGTCAAGAGGTATTTATAAAACATGGTTTACAAAATTGAACAGTATGCTGTTCAGAACTTATTCCATCTTTTAATACTGATGCAATAGGTTTTGATTTTGTGCTTCGTATGAAGAGCTACGGACAGTCCTCTCGTGCAAAATATTCCTGACAACCGAAAATGAATTATCTGCTTTGTAATGCAGTATATGCTAATTCTTTATGATTTAGCATATGTATATATGACTTAGCATATATTTCTAATATGTATGATTTAATGGACTTTATTTGTATGAGATACAAAATGAATCAAGAACTTTTGTTGAAAATAAGATGACATATGATGTATCCCTAACATTCTTTGGTATGATTATGATCTACCTTTTTTGGAATGATACAATATTTACCTGCTAGAAATTAATGTCCTTTAAAATCATAAATACACACCTTACTTAAACTAAGGCAAATTTAAAGGAAGCCATGAATTAAGATATGAATTAGGCCATCAATTTGGATAATGTGCAAAAGCTAAATTAAGATGAATTTTCGACATTGCTATTATGCTTTACATCATTAATTTTCTTACCTCCATCAATAAACTATTCTCTTCCTTCATGTGCAGAAATGTTTATCTGCACATTCATGTTTTTTGTTCTAAAGTGGGTCCTAGATTATATACCACACTACTGCAGCCAAAGAAATGAACAAGAATAGTTATGAGTCTTATTTACTATAGATGCTGCCAAAGGCGAAAGGTGGTAATGAACCCTTACCCGAGGGAATCTTCTGGCTACTTCTCACCGGAGAGATTCCAACCAAAGCACAAGTTGATGAGATTTCAAAAGAATGGGCTTCAAGAGCAGAACTTCCACAACATGTTGTGATGATGCTTAATAATTTTCCTGATGATTTACATCCAATGAGTCAATTTTCTGCAGCTGTAACTGCATTGAATAACCAAAGCAAATTTGCAAAAGCATATCATGATGGTGTTTCTAAGAAAGATTATTGGGAGGTCAGTCTTATTTTTATCTTTTCTTGTTATTCTTTTTTGATATCATATCTTTTACAAAGCCCCCTTCAAAAAAAGATCAGAAGATGGGTACAGAGGCAGACCTTGAGAAACTACTGGGTGCGCCAAATAAACTATGCATTTTGACAGGCCACGATAAATCGTATACTGGACCAATCTTAAAGATTTATTATCTAATCGTTAGCTAAGATCCTCAATTAGATGCTAATATTGTTTGTACAGTTTTTAGTCTTCTATTTATAGAGGTATAAGTGAGTTTCCTAAAATTTTCGATTTTGAAAACAGAAAACGGTCAAATCAGATCAGTATGGATTTAGACAGTTCAGATAATGTTTATTACAACTACTTGAAGCGTTAGAGGACTGGACACTTATCTTTACAAAGGTGATCACATTAACATTGTTTATTTCGATTTTTCGAAAGCATTTGACTCGGTATCACACAAACTATTATTAACAAAACTCAAATTTTATGGTATTACCGGAAAGCTATACGATTGGATTCTGAACTTTTTAAAAAATCGAAGGCATTGATTCGTCTTTAACGGATGTAAATCAGATTGGGTAAAAATTACTAGTGGAGTTCCCCAAGGTAGCGTACTTGGACTTTTGCTGTTTTTATCTTTCGTTAATGACATACCAAGACATACTAAGTTCTACAAAATAAAAACGTTTGCAGACGACATCTAACTATACGCCAAGGCAAAAGATGATCATGCCCGTATTCAGAAGTATGCTTACGATATATCAAAAGTATGTGACTGGTCCAAAAATTGGCAGCTACCGTTGAATTCACAAAAATATAAAGAATTACGACATGGCATCAGCAAAGACAGTGCAGGGGCTTACATCTGGTCTTCTCATGACGATACGGAAACAAATATATCGAAAGTTGAAGAAATGAAAGACCTTGGAGTGGTATTGGATAGCAAGCTAGCTCGATAAACATATTGCAGAAACATCTAAAAAAGGAGTGCTCGCATCAATCAAGAGAACACTGACTTACATAGACAGAAACGTGTTCATTGGTCTTTACAAGAGTCTCGTCAGACCTTTGCTAGAAACATCTGTCTCCGTATGGAACCCGTATATAGTTAAACACGTAAGACAACTAGAAGCCGTTGAAAGAAGAGCAACAAAGCTTGTTCGCGGCATCAGCCAATTATCATATAATGAAAGATTACAAGCTTTAGAATTACCGACTCTTCAGTATAGGAGACAGCGCGGTGACATGATCACAACTTATAAAATATTTCATGGCCTCGTTGACACTGACCCCTCAAAGCTCTTCAAGATCGACGACAATAAGACAAGTGGTCATGAATACAGAAAGAACTTTTACTCTCAGCGAATCATAAAAGGGTGGAAATGCTCGCCTGCTAACATCGTCGAAGCAAAGGATGTGATAACGTCCGAAAAACTCTTTGCCCGCCGACACGGGGATTCAAAATTCGAATTCAAACAAAACTAGATTAGTAATCATAGACAATCAGGGTTTTTTTAGGCTTTGGCCTTCCAGCCCCTTAATCAACATTTATTATTATTATTATTTTAAATCACCCAGAAAACGTTTTCTCTTTGTTGAGTCTTCAGAAAATTTGATCGACGTTTTTTTATCGTTTTCAGTGTTTTCGAAACGAAAATTTTAAGAAGCTCGTTCCTAGCTCTAAAAAAGAAAACAAAAAAATTGCAAAAATTCCTAGAATCTAATTCAGGCTTTCTTCTAAAGAATAAGTCATAAATCTTCAAAATCGGTCCAGTGTACGATGTATCGTGACCTGCCAAAAGTGCATAGTTTATTTTGGCGCACCCGGTATTGTAACAACATTAATCAACCACATTACAAAGGGCAAGGGCAATGAAAGGGGATTTTTCAATACCAACCATGAAGACAAGGGACAAATAACAAATAAGATTGACAGCACAGAACTGCAAAGCGTAGAAAAGCAACTCGGATGTCACTTGCAAAGCAGAGACCCGCATCGCTCTTTTTCAAAATCACAAAAGATGTTGCGCTTGGAATTATCAGGCATGATTTTGGTGATTTTCATGTTTCACTGACCATTCTTCTTCACAATCATGTCATACCAACATTTTTTTGCAGTTAATTCAAATATTCTTTTGTTTCAGTATGCATACGAAGACTCTATGGATTTGATTGCAAAATTGCCTGTTATTGCTGCTGTAATTTATCGCAACGTGTACAAGGATGGTAAAGTCGCATGCCTTGACCCAAATCTAGATTGGTCAGCAAACCTCACTTCCATGTTGGGATATGATAGCGAGACATTTACAGAGTTAATGCGGCTGTATCTAGTTATCCACAGTGACCACGAGGGAGGCAATGTTAGTGCTCATACAACTCATTTGGTTGGAAGTGCTCTTGCTGATCCATACATCTCGTTTGCAGCTGGCATGAACGGTCTAGCAGGACCACTGCATGGCCTTGCCAACCAGGTTAACACTTAATTTTTTCACAGTCGTTTTGTCTTTTTGGAAACCTGAATCTCCTGTTTTGCAAATTTGCCTTGCTCCCTTACTCATGATATGATGTTGAGACATCCCTAGAGTTGGAATTAAGAAATCAAATCCCTTATCGATTGTAAGATTCAGTTGTTAAAACATATTTCTGTAATTTCTTTGTTCTTTGGAGGGCTCAGTATACTCATACTATGCAAAGGGTTATTAAAGTATACTTATTTTTTATCAAACATCACACCACGGTCGGACCATAATTACACAAACAATCTGTTCATTTCAGGAAGTGTTGCTGTTTCTCAATAAACTGGTACAAGATATCGGAACTGATGTCACTGTTGACCAGATGAAAGAATATTGTATAAACACACTAAAGACGGGGGTTCGTATTTCTTTGCATTATGCTGATGTATCTTGATCTCATTGGCGTTGATATGGCTATTCTACAAGAGAGTCTGAATAAAATTGAATCGAATCAAACGATATTTTCATAAGTTTTGCAGCATTTTCCATTGTGAGCAACAGTGGAATGCCACTCAATTGAATCTTTTGCATAAAATGTATAAAGACATCGCTCGATCCAGACTTTTTTTTACAGAATAGCCAAAAGGCCTTTCCTATTGTTCTTTAATGGCTAAATCAGTCGAAGACAGCTTTACTTATCAGCACTAGTTTATAGCTAACTACTTCACAACAAGCACATAGCGGATGTCTTCAGTATGGTCAATGGTGATTATTTGATGTTGACTTGCCGAAACCAAATCATTTACCGTAAACGCTCTATTAATCCCCCTCTCTATTAAGCCCCCCTCTCTCATGAGCCCCTCCCTTCTGAGCCAAAATGTCTTAATAAGCCCCCCTCTCTATTGAGCCCCCTCCCACTTATATCAAATTTCGAAGGTTACCAAAGATTTTCCATTTGTTGAGCTAAAGTTTGCATGTTAATTTTGATATGGTTTGAGATAAAACTGTGTCGTATTCATGTATGTAACTCGTAAAATTGTTTGTTGAATCGGCAAGATGTGGTGGAAAGAACTGAAAAACTATCATATGTATACTTGTCATTTGATTTTGTGAATACGCACCCACTCTCTAATAAGCTCCCTCTCTTTTAAGCCCCCCCCCCCCACTGTGGAGTTCTCGAAATTAAATAAGCTCCCCGGCGGTTTAAGAGAGCTTTTACAGTATCTCAATATCATGAAAGGATCCAAACAAGGGGGTGCTGAAGGTGCTGTGGCGCAGTGGTGTAATCCTCTGACTTTGCAGCCAGAACAGTCAGACGGACAGGGCTTGATACCGGTAGGGCCTCACCATTTGAGCGTCATGACAAGGGGTCGCAGACTCGATTAGCGCTTAGCTCTTCTGTGATCCCAGCGCTTGGCGTTAAAAACTTCCACTTCACTTCACCTGCTCGATGGGTTTGTCTTTCTTTTGGCAACGCTAATGTTCTGTGGTACCTGTAGTCCCGTTCCTTCCTTGTTGATGTTTGATCTTAATTGATTTCCTTACATACAGCAGTTAAGTAATTAGAAATGAACCTTTAGTCCATATTGCTTATCCTACGCAGTAATTCAGTGTAATTATCTCAGGGGGCCTAATCGTGTGCATTTCTCATGGGATAAATAAATAGATTGATTTACTATCGCTGCTAAACAGTTGTATTTGCTGTTGTTAGGTCATTTTACCTCATCTCCTGAGGTAAACTAGGGGACAGAGGGAGACAGAGGGACAGAGGGAGACAAAGAATAAAACAGCTTGACAACAACAGAGGTTGGTTACAACAAGACAGGAGCTGCAAAGTGATTCACAGTTGCCGAGATAGAGAGCAATGGAGGTCCATGATCGCCCAAGCCATACGGCATGGCGCCTGAAGAAGAAGACCTAATCTCGCAGCCCAATTAAGTATACCCACGGGCAAAGCATACTTTTAAAGACCATATTTGTACTTTCAGACGCCAGTTACACTGCGCCGGTACCACTTCGGATCCGTAAAGAAGTGTAACGGATCAGCCTACCTTTTTAAACTGTTCCTGCTAATCTGGGACACTTTTGATTTGATCCTTATGTCTTTGGAAAATTTTTGTTTAGGTGCAGTGTAACCGTTCTTGAACCGTAACAACTTTGTGACCGATCAAGTCTGTACCGTTACAGAGTAAATATGGTCTTCCAAGCGCCTGGCCTTCACTATTACATTTGTTTGATTATTTAATTTGTTTATTTTTCTTGCAGGTAATTCCAGGATACGGCCATGCTGTCCTGAGAAAAACCGATCCACGATATACATGTCAAAGAGAATTTGCTTTGAAACATCTGCCCAATGATCCTATGTTCAAAATTGTCAGCTCGTTGTACGAAGTTGTGCCACCAGTTCTGCAAGGATTAGGAAAAGTTGCCAACCCTTGGCCTAATGTTGATGCTCACTCTGGAGTGCTTCTACAGGTATTGATTCGTTTCCTTTTCTTGATTTTTTGTGTCTATTTTTCGTCTGTTTGCTTAGCTATTGTTCATTTGGAAGCTCTGATTTGCTCAATGTAATGATGCTGCTCGATGATTTTGCTACTCAATTGCTCAGAGAAGTATCCACTGTTGACAAGCCAATTTTGAAGATCTGACATCAAATTTTTAGACTAAATGTTACTTTGAATTCTTTTGAAAAGTTTGTTCCGGCTACTTTTCAAAGCATACAACCAGCTGAAGGTGGAACCCACTCATCCATGATGGTAGAAAATCTTTTTTGACTAAGATTATTTTCTCACAATAAGGTATCCAAACCAAGGTAACATTTTGTAAAGGTAGGGCTCTCTTGCATTGTAACTATGAGTTCCAGATTTGGTGGAGAATAAGTAGACATCATGTCAAATTGTTTTGATACAATACAGTAACTTCTAGTTGTACATGCAGGGTGTTCCAAAAAAATTGTGCCCCGTTTGTCTGATGATTGTGACAAAACGGCAAAAGATTCTCGCCAAACTTTTGCATGGTGGTGCTCTTCAGATGTTCAATTAAAGTTTGCAACCATCCCCATAAAAATCCGTTGAAAAATGATGGAGCTATGACCTTCAGGAGACCAAATTTGCCCGATCACTGAAACCAGCGGTCGGCCATTTTGTCTTACTATTTTGCAGCGATAAATAGCTTTATGGAATGAAAATGAAACAGCAGCCTCCAATGTCGTAGCTCTCGTGAAAATTCCGATAATCCTCTGACCTCACAGAAATTATTTCTTACTTCACGTGAAGATACTTATCACTGCAAAATATTAAGGCAAAATGGCCGACTGCTGGTTTCAGTCGTCAGAGGCAAATTTGGTCTTTTGAAGGTCGTAGCTCCATCATTTTTCAACGGATTTTTACGGGGATGGTGGCAAACTTTAATTGAACATCTGAAGAGCACCATCATGCAAAATATTGGCGAGAATCTTTTGCTGTTTTGTAGCAATTTTCAGACAAATGGGGCACGGCACATTTTTTTTTGGACACCCTGTCGAATAGCAAGCCGAATGTTATTCTATTGTAAATTGTGATTTTTAATTCTTTACTCGCAGCATTACGGAATGACAGAGATGAATTTCTACACAGTCTTGTTTGGTGTGTCACGTGCGCTTGGTGTTTTATCATCGCTTGTTTGGGATCGTGCTCTTGGACTTCCACTAGAACGACCCAAGAGTATGAGCACTGAAGGCTTAAAGAAACTCGTCCAAAAGTAAGAGAAATTAAAAGGAATGAATGATAGTTTGCAGAGTACTATGTAAAATCGAGGTTCGGCTGTTGTTGGTTGCATGTAGTAGTAGATTAGTAATTTGACTGTATTGCTTGATAATGTACAAAGATGAAAGAAATCACGTGGTTTTGTTATCGATCCCCCCTTAATTTTTTATTGCTAATTGTCGCTTTTAAGAAAATCGATATGTATTTGGCAATGCTTAGATTCTTTCCAATTCACATCCATTTTGCAATGATTTTTTCAATATGTTGAAATGCTAATTTTGGTTTTATGTTGGCTTATGAAATTGAGTGCTAAGAACTGCCATTTTTTCTCTCATTTATCTTGAATATCGCACCAAACATGAAATATCTCATGCAAAGAGAGATTTCCGCATTTCATGTGACCTAACATTTCTTTTTTCTGTAACCATATTATCATTTGCTAAAATCGGAACATGTCTTGCAAAAGCAGAAAAATGGATAACTACACAGCGCCTTTGAAAGTATTTCGTGTAAGGGTTTTTTGCATAAAAAAAACATAAAAACAAAACAATAGAATCTTGGGATTGTAATAAATAGGAACTATCTGACATGCATTAGAACGGCCACTGGCCACTTCAAATTTCCTGTTCCTCTGAAATTATTCTACTGAGTGTCAGGGGTTCCATGTTTGAAAAAAGGAGATGGAAAACTGCTTTCTGTTTTTTTTTTATCATATCATACCAATACTTGATGCATGTTTTTGTTAGGAATAAAACACGTGTGAACTTTGTCCTGAACTAAGAAATATATAAAAAAAACGTTGCTGTTACAGTTTTGGAGACTTTGACGACAAAGCTAGCCACCACCTTGTTACTTTTTTGAGTTTCATTAACTTTTGAGATTTGCACTATGTAAGCCATGTAAATAATGTTTTCAATTATAGCAAACGATCCAATCGTAACTGTTGGAACGGAGACTGTGTCACGAGAGTTGACAGTAATTTTTTGGCGTGCTAAAACTGCAGCCAATAAAACGTTTCTGTAAGTGTAACGAAGCGCAAGTTTTGGAAGCTCTTCTCTTCCCACGCAAATATTACACCACAAAAAAAAGAAACATGATATTGCTTGTCTTTTGTCAGTTTTGTGTCCTGGCATTCCCGGTCCTGTTGTCCGTGTCCTTCCACTTCCAACTTACCATAATTGAATCGAGGTCGCTCAAATCGTGTGTTAGCGAGACCGAGGCGAAGATGTTCTTCCTCAAAAATGGCGCATTTTCAAAATGATTGGCGGGTGATCAAGGGAGAATCATTGCAATCAAATTACCAGAGTTTATCGAGGGATGCTTTCCAAAGGAAATAAAAACTTAAAAATAGGGCCAGGCCGAAAACAGATGTCGGAGTTGTCGGAGATGTCGGAGAAAATATCGGAGTAGTCGGAGATGTCGGAGAAAATATCAGAGTTGTCGGAGATGTCGGAGAAAATATTGGAGATGTCGGAGAAAATATTGGAGAAAATCTCGGAGATGTCGGAGACGTCAGGATTGTCTCAGATTGTTAGAGCTGTTGAAGAAAATCACGGAGTTCTCAGAGATTTATAGTTGTAAGCTTTTGGCCTGCATGTAAATTATAGTTATATTTCATATTCATTTCATATTTCATCCTTTCTATTTTCTTGCTTTTTTTAATTATTCTTTTAGTAAATTGTCAGATTTTGTGTACTTGGAGTTTCTGGAGTTTCTTACGCATTTCTTAAAGGTTCTATAGCAATCTTTCGTCATGGATACTTCCTGTGCCATCCTAAATATTTCAAAATAAAATTTCCACTATTTAAACATAACTAAAGTACCTTCAGAGCATTATAACACAGGAAAGAAGTGAAAAGAAAGTAAGAAATGTGGCAAGGATTTCCTTTATTGAATCGAGGTCGCTCAAATCGTGTGTTAGCGAGACCGAGGCGAAGATGTTCTTCCTCAAAAATGGCGCATTTTCAAAATGATTGGCGGGTGATCAAGGGAGAATCATTGCAATCAAATTTGATAGCGAGAACGAAATTCGATGCTGAGAAATGTTCTTATGAGATTTATGTATTTGATGGTTGCTATTTATGGTGTGAGAGTTTATCGAGGGATGCTTTCCAAAGGAAATGCAAGGTAAGGTAAATAGATTAATTGTTATTTAGGCCCCTTCCTTGCAAAAACTTAAAAATAGGCCAACGAAAACAGCAATAACGAGACGATTTGATTTGGTATTTCATGTTGTTTGTTGTTTTTTAGCAGGTTAACAATACATCATCATCATAATGCTAAAATGCACTACCTATATTACAAGGTATGGCAGCAAAAGGTTAAAGAACATAACAAAAAAGAAACAGGCGAACTTAACCAACTAAGGAAAGGAAAAAACAAAATACAACAAAATACTAATTAGCTGCTTGATTTTCTTTTCTTGATTTCTATTTGTGAAATATTTTTGTAGGTAGCCTAGCTAGAGTATATGACCCCTTATTTGCTAATTGGAAAGTTTGCAAAAGAAAATGCACACAGAAGATGCGCACCTGAACATTGTGTTAGAAGCAATGATTCTATTGTTCTTTTTTATTTTTTATACTAAAAAATTCCGCATGGAAGATCTTCAACCCGTACAACATTAAATGCAGTCTGGGTTATTTGCAGAATATTTGACAGAATCGCATGGCTAGAAAGATAGGCTTACTTTTAAGTGGGTCTAAATTCTTTAATGATTTCATTTCTCTTATTTGAAATATTCACGCACAAAAATTCTATCTATCAGTTATTGAAACAAAATCAACACCATAATAATAGTGTTACCAACATTTTTTTGCAGGATCTCAACCCAAGAGTAGAAGCTGACCTATCTTTTCTGCTTGAAGAAATTAAAAAACAATGCGATGGCTTTGGTGACAATGCAAATATCAGTTTAGAAAAAGTAAACAATTTTTAAAGTTTTATAACAGGAAAAAATTTTTATCATTTTTGCATCTTTAGCATGTTGCATATATTTGTTTTTTGTTTTTGATCTCAGTAAGATTAACTTTTCATTCTGCAGTAGACCATTCCTGGAGCCAATGCAAACTATGTGCTGTTTCAAACTCAATTTCAAATTTAACCCCCCCCCCCCATGCAGTACTGAGATGCAACGTGATCAGTACTTTGCCTTCAACTGCCAACTGGTCTATTGAAACATCCAGTAATTTACTCATCAGATTATTTTTATTTGTTTTCAGGAAGACGGAGGAAGAAAATGTATGATTCATTTAAAATTCAAATTAAAAGCTGGTATTCCATTTTCATGGAGGTTTGACTTGATCAAAGAATCTCAAGAGGCTGTAAGTAAATAGATTTCAAAATTGAAGTGTTGATGTTTTACTATCCCTTGTGCAAAGTGTGAAGCATTATTAAAATTGTTTAATGTTGTGGGATTGCGGAGAATTTATTAAGTGCTCCATTTATTCAAAACTCCTTTATTCAAAAGTCCTTAGATCTTTCTCACCTTAGAGGCAGTAAGTTTTCTACAAAGATGGTCTTTTGGACCACAGGATTTCTGTGGTATAGGGGTATTTAGAAAATCGATAAGAATATAGAGCATTTGAATTCCAAAATTGTGATGTTGACATTTTTCAGAAGGAATTACTGTATTTGATATGGGTGCACAGGTTGGCATTTTGGAGTAGGAAAAGTTCTTGCAAGAATTTGCGTACAACAACAGTGGAAAGACCATTGCAACATATGTTCTGGAATGAAGAAATACTGTATTGCCATTGCTGATACAGAGGTTCTTAGTCGTTTAAACATCCAAATCACATCCAAACATTGAAACCAGAAGATTGCATGGCCCAAAAGCTGCTTTCAAGTTTGTGGAATTATTTTAAATTTTTTGCTTTGCGTTATTGAATTGATTTCAAATTTCATGTTTTAGATTTCCAATGACATCATTCTTCCCCTATTCACCATTGTTGGTGAGCTGAGCAAAAGGCAAAAAGATTTGTTCAAGATAATTGAAAAGAAAGATGATGAAATTCAAGATTACAAGGATCAAGGTGCTTCAACCAGCAGAAGTATGTTATTGATTTTATTCTCTAACTTTGCAGCAGATTTTATTTTGCTGAAAAGATCTTCATTGACTATTGAATCAGAGTCAAATTGATTCTGATTGAACCAATCAGCCAATCCATAACTTGATCAATCAAACGGTCAATCAATCAACCATCATCCGATTGATCAATGTCTCATCTAGATCTCATTAAAAATTTGAATAAGTTTTGGAAAGATCATCAGAATTCAATTCTACTTCATAAAAGCAGTCCCTTCTATTTGCCATTTCAAAACATTTAGACATGTTGCTTATTTTCTCCAGAGCTTTACTTTTCCTTGAAGACCTCCATTAAAGTGCTGACTGCTCAAGAAATTCCTTGCACAATTACCATACTTAAGGATCATAAGATGATTGTCTGATTCAAATTGTTTTGTTAGTTTGGCTCCTATAAGTATAGTATTGCCTCTGATGTTAAATTTTTGTTTCTGGTTTGTATCAAATTTGAAAGAATTTGTAGTTGATCCCGAGTGCTGTATCCTTAACTATATTTGTATTCATTCATCATGCTAAATTTTTGGCCCGGAGCTTTTGCCCCACTTCTGAGGCCTCTTTAACGACCGATGGAGCTCTATATATTGAGCAGATTTCAGTTTAATTTCACATTCGATTTCCAATCAACCAATTTGGCCAAGAAATGAAATTGAACATAGAATTAGCATCAAAATATGTTGTGTAAAAAACAGCCGTTCTAATGTTTGTATTTGTTTCTGTGATGTTCTTTTCTGAAATCTGTTAAAATGTTATCTTTCTGACAAAATTTCTTTTGGAGAGCAATGAACAAGGGATTTATTTACATTGATTTTGGTTGTTATAGAATGACATCATCCAAGAATCCATTTAAATTTGCTTTAAATGAATTCGACTGTTGCCAATCTGTACTATCTAATCATATTGTGACTGGTAAACTATGGCTTAAAATGCCTCGTGTCCTTTCATTGCTTCCTCATTGGCTTATTCTGTGCACTTAGAGGACAATGAAATATTCGCTTTGCAGGTGTTTGTCTCTTGACTTCTTTGCTGAAATATTTTGGAAGTAATTTTTACAAATAACGGCTATTGATTAGTTGATCTCTCTGTTGATCTTGGTGAATTTCTCCTTTTGTCAAATGTAATTACGATGATCTCTGTAATTGAGTTTCGATGTGCGCGCCTCTCTTAATTTTATTCCTGGATTAGTTCTCTGTTGATTAGTGTGATTTCTCTGTTGATCCATGTGATTAGTTCGGCCAGTTTTACCCAGGGTGCCACAGCCTCGTAGTAATTATCAGTTCCTTGTTTTTGTCCCATAGTTTCAACCAGTTGTCATTTTCCGTTTGACAGGAACGTTTCCGTTGTGTTCCTACGCATGCATTGGGATTTCCTTCCTTAAAACTTGAAAACTGACTTGGTTACTTATTTCTTGGACCCCAACGTAGTGAGTTGAAAGAGGCTAGCGACATAAATTATTAATTTTCTATGTTTTCATTTTAAATCTAGGCGTAAAGGGACCGATATGAACTTTTCATCAGAGCATGGGAGTCGAAGTTTTGCAAAATTTTAAAATTGTATACGTAAAATGCTATACTAATCCTTAAACCTCCGCTGTTTTGCGTAAAGAAACTCCGGCATATTTCTTGGTTGAGTAAAACGGAGTTTCATGAATAGTGCCGACAATGTTTCACCGATTTAGATTATCGGTGGAAGAATTTAATCGAATTGGCACTGAAAAAGTTCGCTTTTTGAGACGATTTCGAAATCAGCTTTGGGCATACAGTCTTGGCCAAAATATTTGGGACAAGTCCAAAATTTCACTACTTCGGTCTTTGTTTACGCGCCCCCCCCCCCGTTTCAATGCTGCTTGAATCAACGCCATTTGGCCTTCTCAACATTGAATTAGGGGCAAGGGGGTTCTAAACGTATGTTTTCGCCTCGATATTGTAAGAAACATCACGAAAACAATGAGATTTGCCTATGTCCCAGCTCCTTTTGGCCAGGATTTGTAGCATTTGTAGTTGCAAATCTGAATGTAAAACGACGGTAGAATGTTACTTGTGAGAATATTCATCATTCTGACATAAATAACAGGTAGACAATTAATCGTTCATCATTATTTGTTTAATATTTCTGATTTATATGATTTTATTATAACAATGCGATTTATCGAAGATAATTTGGCTTGCAACCTCAACGAAAGAATGCCCTTGAACCCATGAGAAACTCTGACCGTTTTTAACATTTGATTTATTTCTCACGAATAGAGAGCTTGGAGACTGCACATTTTGACCCTGTCATCTTCTGCCGAGAGGCTACAGCGTCCATGGTAAGTTTCTTTGTAGATTTACATTCACTGAGAATCTACCTTTATCCAAACTTCAATATCATGTATGGGTGTTATGACCAGGTAGCATCAGTTGTTGTAGCCTGCGTGCAGTCATCCTTTTGTGTAAAATTGGATGAATGAGAAATTAGAAAGACTGCGCATTTTCAAGCGATTATTCGTATTTTGATGAGTTAATCCATTGTGATATGCACCAATTAGAACCTGGTTAGAGATTTTCCGAACCGCAACACACAATCATCTTACGTAGCAGCTAGCAGCGCATAGCTACCTACATTTTACGATTGCAGCATAAAATATTGACCGCAGCTACGATAGATTTAGGCCGTAGCAACTTTATTGTGAAATCTCCGCTTCAAAATGTTTTGACCACAGATTGTTCCAGTTGTCAAATGGCACAGGTACGTGCAACGATTTGTTCGATACTCCATCGAGATAAGAAAGAAAAATGACAGCAAACTTTGCATAATTCAGAAACACCAGTTGTGCCAGACAGCAAACATCGATAACAAAATGGTGGGTGTAAAATTCAATGACCTATTTCTTCTGATTGAATGGCTTGAAATAAACTTTAGATACTTATCTATAATTCTACCGTTGGACTTTGCAGAAATCTTGAATATTTTTCGAAATTACAGCGTATTTTATAGTCCAACTCATTTGAGGATGTGACGTCATCAAATTTCTAAATCATAAATCAGAAGAGTGACAGACTTTTGCTTGATACCATATTGTAAGCATTCATAAACTATGGTTTTCTTCGAAATTATTTCATGTTACGTCAAACAGTTTAGAAATTACGATGGTTTTAAGTTTTTTTGAAAATTTTTCTTGAATTCTTGAAAAAGAAGAAAAACACTCTAATTCTGAAAATATCGAAGATTTCAGAAAATTCCAACAGTAGAATTATAGAGAAATAGCTAAAGTTTCTTGGAAGTCATTCAGTTCAAAGAAATGGATCACTCAATTTTACACCAGCCTTTTTAAAGATTTGGAACCTATGCTGAGTTGATTAGTTGATACCTAGCTTACCTAGCCTAGTTAATTGCCTTGACATTCAATACAAAAGATCACCGAAAGATGAACAGACAGTTTCCATTTGGACGAAACGATCTCTGGTCACAAATGTGTGCGATCCTTGCATCCCCAGCGAGCCTTACGATCATATGGAAACCGGGATATACGCTGCTCTCTTCTGATACCTGATAGCAAAAGTTAGCCAATCAAATCATGCAAGATCTCGACTTCAGCTGACGACACGTGTTTTGTTGACGTTTTCTATGATTAAACACCTGATATATCGTGATCGATTCCCTTTAAAGACCCTGGTCTCCCCAAGATCCTTTGCAATTCCGCAATGAATTTCACACTGTAATTTTGGTCCAGCAATTGCGAGGCTGTATTAAGAATAAACATTGTATGCTATCGCCTTTGAACTCAAATAACACATAGCTGTATTATTTCTCTAAAATATTTGAAAGATTGCCAAAGCGTTGGTCCCTGTAGTTATTTATGTTCCCACCATTGTGTATGTTAACGGCCCATATGATGTTTTTTCTATCCATATAAAATATTACAATAACATATTACTTTCTACCATACTTTTCTAATTACTATACAACACCACATGGACGATACCATGGGGAGCGAAAGACAATAACTACCCCATGGCGAAAACAAAAAGACACGCTACGTTAAAACTACATATAACTACTGTATGCTATGAACGAGTAAGAGCTAATGGATTCTACACTAGATTCTAACTGACATTACATGTCAGATCTAGGGTTGTGATGAATGAAAATTGTCACGATATGATGTCTTGACGGTTGGGGCGCATGAAAAGGATCATGGGAAGCTTT
This sequence comes from Aurelia coerulea, assembly GCA_039566865.1. Taxonomy (NCBI): domain Eukaryota; kingdom Metazoa; phylum Cnidaria; class Scyphozoa; order Semaeostomeae; family Ulmaridae; genus Aurelia; species Aurelia coerulea. The sequence goes on along the minus strand of CM076944.1, from coordinate 468,848 downwards.
ATGTCGAAATGTAATGATCATTTCTATGGTAGTTATCATGTTGAAATTGAATGGAATTAATTGAAATAAAATCTTTCAATGCGATGTATTTCGTGAGTATACTGGTGTTTCTATTTTATTGAAGTAGCAACTTTCAGCCGATATCTCCATTATAACCGGGTGTACTAGCATGACCGATCCTTAAAATTTCTTGTTGGTTGCTTTTAGAAGTAGCAAATTTTGCTCTTTTTAGGGCTGCCTGGTTCTGAAGCAGACTGCAAAAAGCACTGATGTTTACCCCGTTATTTCTTTTTTGAATATTAATTTTAACCTTCGAATTTGGTTATGAATGTGATCGTTGACATTGTAGACTCGAAGGATGATTGACAATCTCAAATACACTTTTTCTTTGTAAGAAACTGGTTTATAAGAAACTAGTACTACGATGACCAAAAATTTAAGAAACTCTAGTACTACGCTCAAGAACAGATAAGAAACTCTAAAACTTTATTTCTGTATGTCTCTCTTATTCTATATCTTTCTAACAAAGGTACCTTAGTCTTTTCTTGACTTTTAACTGCAAAATTGGTAAATTTTTGCCTTGATATGCATGGCTTCTTCTTGATGACAATGTCAGTGCAAAATGGAAGCCCTTTGTCGAAAGAAGGCTCAACTTTGAACAATACCGCAATTTTAGGCCCAAAAAATAAGAAACTAATTAAGAAACTTTACTCCTAAAACACCGAAATTTTCATGCGAAATTAAGAAAATTTTAGTACTAAGTGTTGATCCAAGTTTCTTATAAAAAAAACGTGTAATGGCTCGTAGGTAAGGTTTACGATGTTGTTTATAGAGGATTGCTCAGAGTAACGTTTTCAACCTGTTATTTATTTTTGATAGGTTTCGTAATTGAGTTTTGGTCAATTTTTAAACGGGGGTACCTTTTTGGGACATTTGGTAGTATACGAAATGTCTGACAAGAGCAGAGCAGAGCACACAGGTTTAACAGCTGAATAAGTTGGATATCAAGATGAGGGTGCAAAAAGGGATTTACCATTTCAAGCAATTATTATCGTGCACTCATCGATTCCTAGCCACTAGCTTACCTTATGGTCTACAGTCGATCCAACTATTGTTCTCAAAGTTAGGTATAGTCACCAGTCAAACCTTTGTCAAAAAACTACTTCTAATTCAGCCGTTATAAGGATAGTCAAAGTGCCAAAACCCCTTCTACACCCGCCACTGTCTTGCCGACTGAGCGATGAAGAATCAAGGGGACAAAACTGTTGTGAAAACTTACAGCTTCAGACAGACTTTAGAACACAAATGGTTCGCAGGGCGCCTGTTTTCTTTCAGACACGTGAAGAAGACTTCTAAGTTCCTAGAAGGGAAATTTGAGAATTAAAGTTGAATGACAGCTGGTTCCTTGTTGAGATTTGCAGCTGAATATGATTGGTCAATCCATAAACATACTGTACTTTGGTATTCGGCAAAGTCTGCAGATAAAAAGGTGTGGTTCAAATTAGTCATCTACGGCCATCTGGTAAGGAGATTCTCCTTGATCTCCAGGCTGAAAATTAGTCTTCTTTAGCTAGAAGCGTAACATTATGGCAAGGTAAGTCTTCTCTTCATTTTTTCTAAATTATGCACCATTGTCAATATATCTAACTTTCTAAAGTACACGGCCTTCAAATTCTGAAAAGCAACGACAAGAAAGACACATTTGAAAGGAACTGCTTCTTATCGTCCAGAGTCTGTACATTCCGAGGTACATTCCCTTCGCAAATTTGCACTACCGCGAGTGAAAAACAAATGTCGCATCCGTTTCATCAAATTTACGTTGAAGTTGCCTATGAATACTCAGCTATTCTCTGACTGCAGAATCTCATATTTCAAAAATTACATAACGCAGCAATATCACTGAAATTTATTTGCATGTCAGCAGACCGTCCCGTCCTTATTGTTGTAGTTCTTGTTGCAGCATAGAATCTGCAGTTTTGAACCATGATCAAAAACAGGAAGGAAGAAAGATGTTTGATTAATATTTGTGAATAGAAATTTGATCAACTTTCTTGTCATCATTCGGGTCATTATTATATGGTTTCTTCACCGGTGGTACAGATCAAGGACTATTTCTCGAGCTAACAACCTTTCGTATTTATTTTTCAGGCTTTGCCTCATTCTGCTGTCGATCGTTTCGCAAACATCTTTTGCTCAAGCTGTTGTCGATCAAGGATGCGATTACAATATTACTACCTTTAATGGGCAGTTTATAAAATCAGTAAAATTGCAGCATCCTTCCACGGCGAAATTCTCATGGGAGTCTGTCCGTGGAACAAGCAACTTGACTATGCATCACACAAAAGACTTGATAATGGCATACAGCTTTGAAAATGATACACTTGTGGTGAAATTTTCGCAGAAATCTGGAAGTGGATGTGGTGGTATGCATCACTGTGAAATCATCTTGACGACACTCATCACTGCTGCATTATTCGTTACCCTGAATGGCCGCACCGCATTCTTCCTTACCGCCATTTTCGTTCTGTTGATGTCTGGCATGCAATTAAACGCTGGTTGCAGTTCAACGTATGTTCACTTTAAAGTGCCCTTTGACTATGCGGAGAAGATTTGCGTGAACAACAAAGCGAAATGCATTCCTGTTAAGTGCCAACTGTCATATCTCTCTTCTGTTCCCTACAGCAATGTCCCCTCGACGAACAAAGTTTTGTTTAAAGATGAATTCTGCGCTCTTAAAAAACCAGAACATTGGGACAAATGGACGCAACTGCATTTTGGCACAAACAAGACCTCTGATCAATATTATATTGCAGATTTTGACAAGGATGGCTTGGTAAATATCCTTGAGTATTATGGAGACATCAGCCTAGAAAACATGACAAAGGGGACCATGCCACGTACACGACGAAGTGTTGGCTTTGACATAAAGACCATCGGAACTAATCCAAATAATGCTGATACGGACGGAGATTTACTCTTGGATGGCTTTGAATATTCTAATCGAATGAGCCCGGTCAAACAAGACGACCGTAACGCGGATAAAGATAACGATGGCCTTTCCAATCTGAGCGAACAAATTTACGAAACCAATCCTTCAAATCCGGACACGGATGGGGACGGGGTAAATGATGGAACAGAAGTTACCAACAAAGCAGATCCGAAAGATCCAAGCGATGGTGGAAAAGAAGACACATCCTTGCAAACGGCATTAGTCAGATTGACCATCGGGGACCCAAGTGGCAGCCATTCGGAACGCTACGTCATCAATGTTGGTAATATTGCACATCAGTCCCCTGGGTATGGCATTGTTGGTTCAGGCGAATACAAATTTAAACCTGGTACATATAAAATAACGATAAGTCATGTAGGAACCAACTTACAAACCCCTGACTATGACTACCGTGCTTTGGTTTCAAAAGTGAGCGGGAAAGCAAAAGTTGTCGTCAACGATCCAAAGGGAATTCTTGGGGACCACTATGAGAGTAATAGTGACTACACAAAAGGGAAATCAGCAACAATGGTAGTGGATTCAGACTGTGCTGGTTCATCGAGAGAAACTGAATGTGTGTGCCTTAAATCGTGTGAAGCATGCAATGCTAAAACATCATGCATTTGGGCAACTTCATTTTGTAGAAAGAAAAGGCTTACAGAATATGTCTCAACTTTGTTCTCAACTTCATGTGCATGCAAAAAATGTGAAGATTGGTACAACGGTGAAAAAGCTGACCTTAACTGGCTCCGCGATTTAAACACCAACTTCAAATGTCCTTGCAGGGCTCAAGGTACCATATACCTTAGTCCTGTTGACAACTCCTCTAACCAGCTGTGGGAGGCTGACCTTGCTTGTATGGCAGGTGGGTTACCTCTATGTTGGAAGTTCCATAAAGGTGCATATGGATGCATCAGATCAAAACAAGCCAGTAGCTTCGGAGCGAGGCAGCAGTGTTGCTATGACAGCTCGAGAGTTCTCGTCAAACCAGGATTGCCTGGGGCTGGAACACCGGACCGGTCCGCAGAGTATTCTCAGCATCAAGATCTCGATGTGGCTCCGTATAACTGGTGTTGCAAAGATTGCAAGAGTCAGAAGCATTGTAGTTATTACATAAATGATTTAAGAAAGGGAGACGATTCTCATTGCACTTAGAATTTGATGCTTTTGACATATACTCAGAATTGGACATATTTACGCGTTTACATGCGTTTACATGCTTGCATGTTTACGTGCCCAGTTAATCTTAAACATTTAAAATTGTATCGTAGATTAGGTTTGAAATGCTTACATGCTTATATGCATACACGCTTACATGCTTACATGCTGCATCAATATGATTTTGAGGACTTCTTTAGAGGTAGCATTTGGCATTGATTTGGTGACATTTCTTTGATGAGGCTTACCTCAAAATACCTTAATTGTTAACGTAAGTCGTGTCCAATTTATATTAAACTTGTATCGTAGATTATGCTTGAAATGCTTACATGCTGCATCAGTATAGTTTTGAGAAATTCTTTAGAGGTAGCATTTGGCATTGATTTGGTTACATTTCTTTGATGAGGCTTACCTCAAAATACCTTAATTGTTAACGTAAGTCATTTCCAATTTATATTAAACTTGTATCGTAGATTATGCTTGAAATGCTTACATGCTGCATCAGTATAATTTTGAGGACTTCTTTAGAGGTAGCATTTGGCATTGATTTGGTGACATTTCTTTGATGAGGCTTACCTCAAAATACCTTAATTGTTAACGTAAGTCGTGTCCAATTTATATTAAACTTGTATCGTAGATTATGCTTGAAATGCTTACATGCTGCACCAGTATAATTTTGAGGACTTCTTTAGAGGTAGCATTTGGCATTGATTTGGTGACATTTCTTTGATGAGGCTTACCTCAAAATACCTTAATTGTTAACGTAAGTCGCTTCCAATTTATATTAAACTTGTATCGTAGATTATGCTTGAAATGCTTACATGCTGCATCAGTATAGTTTTGAGAAATTCTTTAGAGGTAGCATTTGGCATTGATTTGGTGACATTTCTTTGATGAGGCTTACCTCAAAATACCTTAATTGTTAACGTAAGTCGTGTCCAATTTGTATTAAACTTGTATCGTAGATTATGCTTGAAATGCTTACATGCTGCACCAGTATAATTTTGAGGACTTCTTTAGAGGTAGCATTTGGCATTGATTTGGTTACATTTCTTTGATGAGGCTTACCTCAAAATACCTTAATTGTTAACGTAAGTCGCTTCCAATTTATATTAAACTTGTATCGTAGATTATGCTTGAAATGCTTACATGCTGCATCAGTATAGTTTTGAGAAATTCTTTAGAGGTAGCATTTGGCATTGATTTGGTTACATTTCTTTGATGAGGCTTACCTCAAAATACCTTAATTGTTAACGTAAGTCGCTTCCAATTTGTATTAAACTTGTATCGTAGATTATGCTTGAAATGCTTACATGCTGCACCAGTATAGTTTTGAGAAATTCTTTAGAGGTAGCATTTGGCATTGATTTGGTGACATTTCTTTGATGAGGCTTACCTCAAAATACCTTAATTGTTAACGTAAGTCGTGTCCAATTTATATTAAACTTGTATCGTAGATTATGCTTGAAATGCTTACATGCTGCATCAGTATAGTTTTGAGAAATTCTTTAGAGGTAGCATTTGGCATTGATTTGGTTACATTTCTTTGATGAGGCTTACCTCAAAATACCTTAATTGTTAACGTAAGTCGTGTCCAATTTATATTAAACTTGTATCGTAGATTATGCTTGAAATGCTTACATGCTGCATCAGTATAGTTTTGAGGACTTCTTTAGAGGTAGCATTTGGCATTGATTTGGTGACATTTCTTTGATGAGGCTTACCTCAAAATACCTTAATTGTTAACGTAAGTCGTGTCCAATTTATATTAAACTTGTATCGTAGATTATGCTTGAAATGCTTACATGCTGCATCAGTATAGTTTTGAGAAATTCTTTAGAGGTAGCATTTGGCATTGATTTGGTGACATTTCTTTGATGAGGCTTACCTCAAAATACCTTAATTGTTAACGTAAGTCGCTTCCAATTTATATTAAACTTGTATCGTAGATTATGCTTGAAATGCTTACATGCTGCACCAGTATAGTTTTGAGAAATTCTTTAGAGGTAGCATTTGGCATTGATTTGGTTACATTTCTTTGATGAGGCTTACCTCAAAATACCTTAATTGTTAACGTAAGTCGCTTCCAATTTATATTAAACTTGTATCGTAGATTATGCTTGAAATGCTTACATGCTGCATCAGTATAGTTTTGAGAAATTCTTTAGAGGTAGCATTTGGCATTGATTTGGTGACATTTCTTTGATGAGGCTTACCTCAAAATACCTTAATTGTTAACGTAAGTCGTTCCAATTTATATTAAACTTGTATCGTAGATTATGCTTGAAATGCTTACATGCTGCACCAGTATAGTTTTGAGAAATTCTTTAGAGGTAGCATTTGGCATTGATTTGGTGACATTTCTTTGATGAGGCTTACCTCAAAATACCTTAATTGTTAACGTAAGTCGTGTCCAATTTATATTAAACTTGTATCGTAGATTATGCTTGAAATGCTTACATGCTGCATCAGTATAGTTTTGAGGACTTCTTTAGAGGTAGCATTTGGCACTGATTTGGTGACATTTCTTTGATGAGGCTTACCTCAAAATACCTTAATTGTTAACGTAAGTCGTGTCCAATTTGTATTAAACTTGTATCGTAGATTATGCTTGAAATGCTTACATGCTGCATCAGTATAATTTTGAGGACTTCTTTAGAGGTAGCATTTGGCATTGATTTGGTGACATTTCTTTGATGAGGCTTACCTCAAAATACCTTAATTGTTAACGTAAGTCGTGTCCAATTTATATTAAACTTGTATCGTAGATTATGCTTGAAATGCTTACATGCTGCATCAGTATAGTTTTGAGAAATTCTTTAGAGGTAGCATTTGGCATTGATTTGGTTACATTTCTTTGATGAGGCTTACCTCAAAATACCTTAATTGTTAACGTAAGTCGTGTCCAATTTGTATTAAACTTGTATCGTAGATTATGCTTGAAATGCTTACATGCTGCATCAGTATAGTTTTGAGAAATTCTTTAGAGGTAGCATTTGGCATTGATTTGGTGACATTTCTTTGATGAGGCTTACCTCAAAATACCTTAATTGTTAACGTAAGTCGCTTCCAATTTATATTAAACTTGTATCGTAGATTATGCTTGAAATGCTTACATGCTGCATCAGTATAATTTTGAGAAATTCTTTAGAGGTAGCATTTGGCATTGATTTGGTTACATTTCTTTGATGAGGCTTACCTCAAAATACCTTAATTGTTAACGTAAGTCGCTTCCAATTTGTATTAAGCTTGTATCGTAGATTATGCTTGAAATGCTTACATGCTGCATCAGTATAGTTTTGAGAAATTCTTTAGAGGTAGCATTTGGCATTGATTTGGTTACATTTCTTTGATGAGGCTTACCTCAAAATACCTTAATTGTTAACGTAAGTCATTTCCAATTTATATTAAACTTGTATCGTAGATTATGCTTGAAATGCTTACATGCTGCATCAGTATAATTTTGAGGACTTCTTTAGAGGTAGCATTTGGCATTGATTTGGTGACATTTCTTTGATGAGGCTTACCTCAAAATACCTTAATTGTTAACGTAAGTCGTGTCCAATTTATATTAAACTTGTATCGTAGATTATGCTTGAAATGCTTACATGCTGCACCAGTATAGTTTTGAGAAATTCTTTAGAGGTAGCATTTGGCATTGATTTGGTGACATTTCTTTGATGAGGCTTGCCTCAAAATACCTTAATTGTTAACGTAAGTCGTGTCCAATTTGTATTAAACTTGTATCGTAGATTATGCTTGAAATGCTTACATGCTGCACCAGTATAATTTTGAGGACTTCTTTAGAGGTAGCATTTGGCATTGATTTGGTTACATTTCTTTGATGAGGCTTACCTCAAAATACCTTAATTGTTAACGTAAGTCGTGTCCAATTTATATTAAACTTGTATCGTAGATTATGCTTGAAATGCTTACATGCTGCATCCAGTATAGGCTTTTGAGAAATTCTTTAGAGGTAGCATTTGGCATTGATTTGGTGACATTTCTTTGATGAGGCTTACCTCAAAATACCTTAATTGTTAACGTAAGTCGTGTCCAATTTATATTAAACTTGTATCGTAGATTATGCTTGAAATGCTTACATGCTGCACCAGTATAGTTTTGAGAAATTCTTTAGAGGTAGCATTTGGCATTGATTTGGTGACATTTCTTTGATGAGGCTTACCTCAAAATACCTTAATTGTTAACGTAAGTCGCTTCCAATTTATATTAAACTTGTATCGTAGATTATGCTTGAAATGCTTACATGCTGCACCAGTATAGTTTTGAGAAATTCTTTAGAGGTAGCATTTGGCATTGATTTGGTGACATTTCTTTGATGAGGCTTACCTCAAAATACCTTAATTGTTAACGTAAGTCGTGTCCAATTTGATTAAACTTGTATCGTAGATTATGCTTGAAATGCTTACATGCTGCACCAGTATAGTTTTGAGAAATTCTTTAGAGGTAGCATTTGGCATTGATTTGGTGACATTTCTTTGATGAGGCTTACCTCAAAATACCTTAATTGTTAACGTAAGTCATTTCCAATTTATATTAAACTTGTATCGTAGATTATGCTTGAAATGCTTACATGCTGCATCAATATGATTTTGAGGACTTCTTTAGAGGTAGCATTTGGCATTGATTTGGTTACATTTCTTTGATGAGGCTTACCTCAAAATACCTTAATTGTTAACGTAAGTTGCTTCCAATTTGTATTAAACTTGTATCCTAGATTATGCTTGAAATGCTTACATGCTGCATCAGTATAGTTTTAGAAATTCTTTAGAGGTAGCATTTGGCATTGATTTGGTTACATTTCTTTGATGAGGCTTACCTCAAAATACCTTAATTGTTAACGTACGTCGCTTCCAAAATGTATTAAACTATATATCGTAGATTATGCTTGAAATGCTTACATGCTGCAAGTATAATTTTGAGAAATTCTTTAGAGGTAGCATTTGTCATAGATTTGGTTACATTTCTTTGATGACTTAAAAATATTTAATTGTTAACGTAAGTCGCTTCCAATTTGTAAAACTTGTATCATAGATTATGTTGAAATGCCATGCTGCATCAGTATAGTGAGAAATTTTTAGAAGCATTTGGCATTGATTTGGTTACATGTCTTTGATGAGGCTTATCAAAAACCTTAATTGTTAACGTAAGTCATTTCCAATTTAATTAAACTTGTATCGTAGATTATGCTTGAAAGCTTACTGCTGCATCAGTATATTTTTGAGGACTTCTTTACAGGTAGCATTTGGCATTGATTTGGTGACATTTGTTTGACGAGGCTTACCTGTTGCCTCAAAATACCTTGTTCATGTGGCTCGAAATTCCGCAATCGTAGTCTGGATAGGGTTAAATGTTATTGCAGATAAGGTGTTCAATTTTTCTGATTTAATGAGGCTTGGTTTAAACTATCAAAATCATGCATTATCAAATTCGATTTTGGTCATATCGAATCAATCTTTAGCGAAGATTAGTTTGGAAATATTTACGAAATTTGCAAAAGTGATTATTTCTATTGTTAAATTTGCTCCAAAAGAATCAATATTTGAATTGCTATTATTCCCCACACAAATGAAGGTCTGATGCAAAATTTATGTTAGTAGGATCAAATTTTTAATGTCAAATTTATGTCAGAAGAAAGCGCAATTAACTTGTTCACTACAATTTATCGATTTAGATTAGTTAACTGTATACATTATTGTATAAAGAAAGCTAGAAGATCAAATGATCAAAAATTTAATATGACAAACAAGCCAACAACAAATACAACTTCGCAACTTGATACAAATCACTGGAGAAAGAAAAGCTAATGATTAGTAAGCGTTCACATAATTCCTCAAAGACATCTTGTTGAACAAACATAAACCAACATTCGTAGAATAGGTTTCTTCAAAAGTGTTCTACACTTTACCACTTTCCTACTTTCCTGTTACCTTGTGTTGTTGCTTCTATGATTGTTATGATGGTAGGTTGAGACTGGACGGATGCTCGTTCCGTAGAAATAAAATAAAAATGCTCAAACTGTTCAGAAGTGTTGAATCTTGAATTGAACCAACCAACAAAGCATTTATTAGCATCAACGCGACTGCAGCTGAGTGGTGGCGGGGTGCTGAGGAATAGCAACAACAACGACTTTTGATGCACCTGCTCGTGACGTCATACAATAACGATACCAAGGTAGATTAACCACTTCGATCCCAGTTTGCGCTTCACTCATTGAATTGGATGGTTATACATGATGGTGTAAATGGGAGTTCATCAAGGAGCGAGGCTATGATGAATGCAATAAGTATACTGATGAGTTCCTCCATTCAAAAATTGGAAAGAACTGTGCACTTTGCAGTGTATAGTGGCAGAATGGCAGCCATATTGGAAATGGAATGAGCCTCGTGATTTGATTGCGCCCTCGACACTTAATTAATTTATCGCAAAAAAGATCACAAGATCAATTCATACTGAAGTCAACACACAAGGCAAATACAGCAAAGCAAGGAGATCAACAACAACGAAGAAGAGGCCTAGAAAATGGCGCCTGCAGATCAAGAAGATGTAAAGGTCGACGAAAAGACACCAATAACATCTCGGCTACAACCAGCAGCTGAAGAAGGAACCTCTGGCCTACAACAACCAATGGGTTCAACCGCAGATGAAAGTATAGATGATGATGATGCTGCTGCTTTCAATTTCTACGTCTTGGCTGGAATTGCAGAAATATTGGGGATTATTTGTTTGGTTCTTGTTGGAATTTGGATGAGCCATTACCGAGGAGGTTTTGCATGGGATTCATCTGGAAAAAAATTCAATTTTCATCCTGTTTTCATGATTTTTGGTCTTGTGTTTCTTTATGGAAATGGTGAGATATTCAATGATACAGTATTTGTTTTACAGCCCACCTAAAAAGATCTTGTTATCTTCCTCCAAGAGCACCATACAAGAAGGTTGAAAGAAGAGGTCAGTCAGAATTACGAAAACAAAGAAAGGGGGCGGTAACCAAAAAGGAGATAATCGAGGAGATATGATTGTTATGGAGCCTTCAAGAAACTCGTAAAAAACTCCGAGTGTACTCAAAATCGGTTAATTTTAAGAAACTTTCATAACTGGCCAAAATTCTTACACTCTTTTTTTTTTATAAGAATATTGTTTATAAGAATATTCAGGCTCAGAATCATCCAAATTTTAAGAATATTATAAGAATATTGCTCAGCCTCAGCTCGCATATTTTGTCTCATTTTCCAGCAGTTGCCTGTTTTGCGATGTTCATAACATTCTTATTGTTACAATTGCTTAGATTTTTCTTTAGTTTGACCATTTCTTCATAATGATATGACACTTGTTTGAATTATGTGCCCCTCAAACCATACCAGATTTGAAAAAATAAGAATACTTTAAGAATATGTTAAGGCTCAAAATGAAAAATTACTTAAGAATATTGAGGCTGGAAAAAAGTTATAGTATTCTTATAAAAAAAAAGAGTGTAACTGTTTTGAAAAACTCAATGCCTGTGGGGGGTGGATTCTGCCCCCCCCCCTGTTTATCTCTGTTGTCGTATCTCAGCCAAACTTGGCATAAAGGTAGTTCATTGTATAAACAATGAAAATTTGAAATTATAATCCAATTAGCGATGTTGTTGTTGTTGCTAGAGCATGATGATCATTATGATGTCATATGACATCATAATAATAATACCTTATTTAATGTTAGTTTTATGATAGTGTGAGCACTAATATAGGTACACTAACATAAAGCAATTTTAGAGATTGCATTATGGAACTTATTGACTGATCATATAAATGAAAGCTTGCTAAAAGGTCATGAAACTTTATTTTTCATAAAGAAATGAAAGATATAGATCAAAATATATAATGGGTGAATGTGGTTCAAGATATACACAGAGTGCTCAAGTTGTCACAAGAACAACAAGCGTAATACATGTAGTCAAGAGACCCAATGTGCCCTCCCGGTTATCACCATGCTGGCTGCATGACAACTCGTGAACTTGGGCAAATTCTTAATTTAGACTTACAATTAAACATGATTAAGAGAGATACAAAGTATGTTTTTCACAGAGTGCAGTATGAAAAATTGGTAACCATGGAGGCAAGGCTAAAAATAGAATGTCCAAATTGTTGAAATTTTATTGCTCTATGATACAAAGTTAAACTTACGAAATATCAGAGGCCTGCTGCATCTGTGGAAAATGGTGTAAACAAAAATGTACTAGGGGGGGGGGGGCGGAATCCGCCCCCCCCCCCCAGGTCAGATAGGGTTAATAGATAGTTTCTTATAAAAAATACATGTAATGAAAAAGCTCCAAAACAAACCGTTCAAAACCTTTTTTGCTCTCCAGCTCCAGGGAAGAGACACTATCTATATAAATGAATTGTGTAAAGACTTATTTCTTGGTGATGCAATACAATGCATGTTTGATATGTAAAACAACAAGTGGCTTTATTTCTACCAAATGGGGTTTAAACTTGGGTTGTTGGCACATTTCTTAGGATGTGTTTATGTCAGAGCAACAGCCATATCTTTCACAAATTGCATCCAGAAATCTGGCATTTTTGGTCATTCTATTTCATATGCATGTATTTGTATAATACCAGAAACTGCTTGGAAAAATGCAACTCTCAGATCGCTAAAATATTGAAAGGTAACTCCAGTACTGGGAAAACATCATTTACTTAATATGCAACTATTTATTCTAGTCAAGAAATCCAGAGAAATCCCAAGCAAATTTTTGCTCATTTTCAATTGTTTCTTGTATCAAATTACTCAGAAGCTATTTGGTCATGTCTAAACATTTGAAAGGCTTCAATAAACTTTGTTAAATAGTCTCAAGACACACGTGAAGATTGAAACTAAGATTCAGAGTTCCCACATTTTATTTTCAAATGGCACAATTGCCACAAGTGTTTATAGTGTATGTTCTCAAAGCATTCCCCCAAATTATATGAAACTTTCAACGCCACAATTTTTATACTGCAATATAATTTTCTTTTACCTTTCATATTTTTGACAGGTGCTCTGGTTTACCGAGTCTTGAGAAAAGTGGAGAAATTTAAAACAAAAATTATTCACATGGTAATCCAACTTCTTGCAATGCTCTTTGCAATTGTTGGTCTGATTGCTGTCTTTGATTTTCACAATGCCTTCAAAATACCAAACATGTACTCCCTTCATAGTTGGATTGGCATTTCAACAGTTGTGCTCTTTTGTTGTCAGGTAAACTATTGTTGTTTTTTATTTTTCATTTTAACAAGCTTTTAAACTGGGCACCAAGAAGTTCTTGGACTGAGATGGCAGAGGAGAAGTTTTAAACTGAGCACAGACAAGAGAACTGATCTTGTGAGAAGCTTGAAGTTTAACAAGTGTACCTAGCAAATACAGGGGAAATATTCCTCCTGAGGTTTATAAGTTTTACTTGATAACAATGAATTTTCTTAATAAGATTGGCTAAAATGCATCCAATTGCTGTTTTTTACTTTGAATTGCAAAACATTCAGTATTTCAGAAGCTGTTTGCTAGAAACGAAAGAGACAGAAATTCTTCATTGAATAATCTCTCCGTTCAGTTCATTCTGTTCAGTTAGAGCTCTAAGATTTTTATGTTAAATGCCAAGATTGGAAGAGTATATTCCCCTGAGCAAATAGCCCAAACCTTTTGTGATATTTAAGATTTTTTTGTTCACTTTCAAACTATCTTTAATTTATTGCTTAATTTGAAATTGATACAGGCAGTAACTTCTTGAACTTGTCTTAATTTCAGTGGCTGTTTGGTCTGTTGGCATTTCTACTCCCAACATTGTCAGATGAGAACCGTGCCAAGTACTTATCAGTACATCAGTATTTTGGAATTGGAACAATCGTTTTAGCCATTGCTTCGTCCCTCCTTGGAATAACTGAAAAGCTGCTCTTCAGCATCATGTAAGTTAGAAAACTCTATTTCTTGTTGCAAACGAAATCTATCAATGAACAGAGCTCACATGTGTTTCCATGCATTTTGAAAAGTTTTATATGAAAGATGTGATCACAGAACCAATGATTTAACTAATAAAACTGAAAATTGGAAACAATATTAGAATATCATAAAACTACAGTTGAAGCTCAACGTAATTTCATTCAACTTCAAAATTGGATTATGTTAGGCATGTAGTAGGAAACCAATGGAACCCTTCTGAAATGGATAGAAAATGTGGATGCAATCTTAAATTGTTTGATAGTTTGCTGTTTACTGCTTCGAGATCTTTGTTCAAACTCCAACTGTCATTCTACAACCGTATCATTTTTGGGCCAAATCTGTTACTTCATTGGACATGCAGTACATATTACAGACAAAGTACATATAGTAACATGACAAGAATCGTTTACATTTATCATAAATCCTTGATCAAATAAGTTAGACAAATATCACAATCGTTGTGGCAATCCTTTAGCCATAGCCTTAGTTAGTTAGTTAGTTAGTAACCCTTTCTCAAGATTGACGAGACTGATGCTTCTGGAATGAAGCACCTCCCCCTTGGGCCTTTAATCAATTTTTTACAGCATATACCATAAATCTGTAATCAAGCATGCTGTATTTCATCTTTAGGAAAACATACAAGAATTTACCATCTGAAGGTATTTTGGCCAATATTCTTGGAATCACCCTGATTTTGTTTGGAGGCCTAGTTGTCCATCTCATCACAAAAACATCATACAAGAGGCAGCCTGATAACGCACCAACCTACTCTCGGATCAAGTAAAAAATTTCAAGTAAACAATCCACATATACCAGTATGCAATAAACTTTTCAGTTCACAGGGAATCTAAGCATATATAAGGCACCGTTCACACTGCCGCATTTTCATATGGAAATGGAGCATTCGTTTTTGTCTCCCTTCCCACGGTTTCTCTGTGAAAATGGATCGTTTCGAAAACCGGATACATTTGAAAACGATGCTTTTTGAAAACAATCCACTTTTTAGGTATGAACACCAAAAACGGAGAGGTGTGAAAACGCTTCACATTCCGTTGTATAGGCTATTGATTGCAATGACCTTCAAACTCTTGATTTACGCCTTTTTGACAGCTACTAAGAAAAGGGTTCATTTTGAAAAGCGGATTACCAGCAATGTTTTGCTGGATGTGAACGTAGCCAAAGTATTTTGTGAAAGCAACCTTGTTATGACAATAGGCCTTTACATGCAGCAGCCATATTTGGGTAACTGATTTTCAACAGAAAATACGGACAGCTGATATAGGCTAGATTTTAAATTTTAGTGGATTGAGCGACGTTTGTAATGCTTAGGTTCTCTTTAATTCATTACTTTTTTAACGTGTAATTCGTTTGTTAAAACTGACAATATTAAAGTCTTTCTCGAAAGCCTTGTAACACACAAACTTTGTGCACAAACATCGTTTGTGGTAGCAGCATTTCTTCATAAGAAACTCTTTTTTGGACTCTTTGTAACAAATTGAACTTTCAGATCGCCAATGAATACAACATGAATTTGAGATGATTTGAGGAACCTTCTAAGAAACTGCTTACAAAATTTCAGACTGAAAATCTAACAATTTCAAGAAACTTTAATTACTGGCCCAATTTGTCTTGCTATATAAGTTTTCGCCTGCAGTGTAAAAGAAATGTTGAAACAAGTCAAATTGTGTATTTTTGGAAATCTCAAATTTGATTTAATGTGGAAATATTTGACAGACATTGAAGGTCGAAGATGTAATGCTACTTCAATGATGATAAAAGTGCTCCAGGAGTTTTGAGATAGACTGAAGATAAAATGAAATACTTTCCTGTGTTCTTGTCTTTATTCAACAAGCAAGGTGTAAACTTCTTTGTAGTTTAAATAAATTTTCACTGTGTCATGCAGAGAGGTTTTCAGTTTAGCCAATTTACTGAAATGGACATTTGAAAAGAACAAAAAGCTGCAACAATTGGTTAAAGTGAAAAGTTTATCTCCTTCGGTTTAATCTATTTTCTGGCGTTACATTGTTGAGCTTACATACTGTATCTTTTTTTCTTGAAAACTAAAACTATTTATAATGAATTCAGGCCAAAATTGTTTATTATGTAAAGCTATTTGTTAATTTGATTTTTTTATTAATGTGTTATTCGTATTTGGTTTAATAATGGTATATTTTCTTTCAGTTTTGCTCAATAATTATGTCAATTTATTTTAACCATTATTCATGGAAGATTTGCTTCCAAGATTTAATTTGGGGAAATGTGGTAGATGTGATAAATCATAGTTTTAGATAAAAACGAAAACTAAATTTTGTGTATCAGATTTGTTTGATCTTGAAGGGGATATTCACAACAAGTACATTCATTTTTGTGCAAGAAATTTCTTATTAGAAACTGTAGTGACCTCTTCCAGAAAATTAAACAACTGTCAGCGGTCAGAGGTCAGTTTGAAGTTGAGAAAGTTTTTCTTCTTTGCATGACTTTATTGCACAAATGTAGGATCCCAACAATAATGTTTATTGATATTCATCTCATCCATTTTCGTCATGTCTTCATCAGTTATAGTGAAATCATCAATGTCATAATTCTCAATAATATGCTCCGGATTCGTAGATTTCGGTATAACACCTTCAATACAAAGAAAGTTCTTTTCAGTTAAACCTCGATTACTTGAAATTGGTTGTTTCAAACTGCTCGCTATCTAGATCAATTTAACTATTCTAAAAAAGGGAGTGTATAAAGTTAATGAGTGCCACAAAATTCATATGAAAAATTACATATGAAAGCGTTATGAAAGATCTCCCAAGGGAAATTTAATGGCACTTGTTGCCTTTTTTATAACGATGACTGACATTTAAAACTATCCAAAAGTCTCTTCTCTCATTTCTACTGGGTGTCCCATAAAAGTCTTCCCATTTAAAAAATTACGCAAAATTCAGCAAAGAAACCTATCGTAAATTTTTCTTTTTGATCTCTTTGGTCAATGATACAAATATATTTAAATGTTTGTTTACATTACCCAAAGGGTACGAAATGAGTAATTGAAAACCCTTATTCTGAGCTATGCTCTGTAAGCAACATCATGAATCTGTTGGACGTCGTATTGAGATTTTCTGATATTATTTTTCAAAATTATCCAAGGCTACCATATGATACTTTACGTTTCTTTCTGATACATTCTGTGACCAAGTGACGAGAATGTGAGAAGAAATTACCCTGGTAATTATCAGTGCACTTTGCAGCATGCTTCAAAACCAGGCAGGCATAAAGACATTAAAACTTAGTAATTTAACCAATCACAAGATACTGGGAAAATATTTTGGTTTTTTATCTATTTACCAAAAAATGAAGAAATTTGAAGGTCAGCCACTTAGCTACTCAAGTTTTGGTGATTTTTCAAGCAGGAATATTTTTTTGGGAGACCTGGTAGCTTCAAGTACTTTTCCATTGCTAATGGCCTTTCGATATAGCCAAGCATAGCTTTTCCTCAAACAATAAACTTCTTGGCTTACCAACACCATGTTGCAGACTCCATTTAAGCAAAACTTGTGACGTTGATTTCCCATATTCTTTTGCAATTTCATTCACAGTTGGATCGTTGACAAGCTACAAAGCAAATAAAGCTATTTATAACTTTTATGCAGTGAAGAGTAATTTACAATTAGGTATAAATACCTTCCAATAAATTTTAAGATTTACATAGGACTGAAACTACTCTGTTCTGAAATTATGAGGGATTTTTAAAGAAAGCGCAATCAAGAAACCTTCAAAACATGCCTGAAATCACGACCATATTTTCTGCCTTACAGCAACGAATTTTGCATGCTTTAGCACGCTTTATCCCTGTGGGAGGATTAAATTGTACTCTGGCAGCAAAGTAACATTATACAGGGCGATTCTATGCTTCCAAGAGGACAAAACGTACTAAACATGCTGAAGTCATTACTGTAAGGCAGACATATTGTGAAAATTTGGCCGTTATTTCGGGCATGTTTTGAAGAATTCTTGAAGGGTCGGAGGGCCTTTGTCGATAAAATCCCTCATAATTTCGGAATGGAGCGGCCGATTTCAGTCAGGTAAATTTCAAAATGGATTTGAACATGTCGGATTTCAATAATATACTTACCAGTGTTATTGCATTGGTATTCAGCGAGCAGTGGTCAATCAAACGGGAATCGTTTTTTTTTACTCGTGCGGTATAAATATTTGAAATAAAAAACAGCAAGGGAATAGGGAATTCATGTTTTGCTTACCTCCCCTGTACCAAGTGAAGAATATGCCTGAAGCTGAATGCCCTTATTTTGACAATATTCTAGTAAATCTTTTTGATAAAGGTGTGGATGGAACTCAACCTAAGGAAAATAAAGATAAAAATAATCTTTACAAAACAACAAGAAAAAGGCATCAAAATAACAGTTGGCTCTTGCTAAATACTAAACAACCCGATTAGTTCATATCATAGGGCGGTGGTTTGAGCACCATCCTTATTTATAATTAGATGCTTAGAAGAATATGCGCTCTTCAGTTTTTAATGTATTTTCCTTCTTGATACATTTAGGACGATAAAATCTACGTAACTAACTTATTCATTGAAACTATGAAAACTATATTTCAAATATTTCATAATTCAAACTTTCAAATATTCACTGAAACTATGAAACTATATGTAGTTAGTTTTAACTGATATGTCTCACAAATCATTATCATCATTGAACTCGGAATCGCAAAAACAAAAGTTTAGTTCAGCTTTCAGCTATTTTGAAAATAAAAGGCAACAAATTTTCACAGTGATCAAGGTTGAGTAAAGAACACTCTTCCTTTCAACGGATGTTCGCTCGCAGTGATGTAGCGAAATAATTTAGCTCCTTCTTCGTTGAACGCAAACAATCAAGCATATCAAAATATTGGAGAATCAACGCCATCTACTGTGGAATTTGTTCTCAAAATTATTAACGATTATCCCCTCCAAAAATTTACAAAACAGCTGATAATCTCCATCCTATTTTTGTATTTTTTCTGATGTTATTTACTGCATTGACGAGAGACTGTTTTATAATCCAGATTCAGGAATATATTCTTAATTTTTGCTATTCAACGAAGCATTCATGCAAATAATTATCAACATTTCAGCAAGACTTCAGCAACAGACCTTTTAGCAATTCTAATAAAGGATCTGAATCGAACGCTATTTTTGTGCATTTTGAAGGATTTCCATTCTGCACAACAGTGAAGCTCTATCGCCACTCTATCGAAACTCTCAAAACAAATTTATAAAAATATCGTTCGATTCACACACTTTTTAGAATAGGTAAAAGGTCTATTAACATAGGTAAAATATTAGATTTAATACATTATACCTGATTAACTGCAGGAGTTATGGTTGAATATTTCTCCATATCTTCTAAATGTTTTATTGTATAATTTGAGACGCCAATTGCTCTTACGAGGCCTTTGAAGAAGATGCAAAGATATTTTGAAAAGAAACACAACGAATTATGTTACTTGACTGTAAACAGTTATTCTATTAAGTTAAGCAGTTTGCCTGTCTCTTGTTCAATTTCTCTTCCTGCATTTTCCCTTTGCTTGTTAAAATAATTCTGTTGGTCACTCTATCCTCTATATACTTTTCTAGTTTGATTGAGTGACATTACAGCTTCGAACACTGTTTTGTTAGTTCTAAAATCCTTCAGATTTCTGCAAAAAGTGTATTAAAATATTGTTTGATCCAGACTCCTTTCTTTAGAATAGCTTAATAGTTCCTAAAATATCTCTGATTGCTTATAATAATATGTGGTCACAAACTAAATTTTAGGTTATGTACAGAATTACATGAGTGTGCACTATTGTAGTTGCTGTATTATGTTTCTCTTGTCACTAATAAATTGACACTAATAGTGACAACTTTTAGACTAATTACTGTACAGTAATGATAAGAAGTATCTGCTAAGAAAAGCATCAGAACCCCAACAAAAAGAAAGGAAATTTTCCCATCATTTATTTATCTACTCTGAAATCATGATTTTCATACAGTATGTTACAAGTGCTTGTTTTCACTAAAAATATTTCCCATTTACTGTAAGGTTTGATCCACCTACCTTCTTGATGCAATTCTTCAAGCATTCTCCAACTCTCTTTTCGATATTCTCTATTCATTTTGTCTTCTGGTTTTAATTTAGATTTTCCAGGCCAATGAATAAGATACAAGTCTAAAACTTGTCGTCCAAGATCATTGAGCGACTGATGGAAAGATGTCTTTGCAGATTCATATCCTTGATCTTTTGGGGCTGTTTCAACGAATTAAGAAGTAATTATTTAGAATATTAATTTTATTCTACTATGTCATACTCAGTCAGAGGATGTTTAGAGGCTTATTAATGATGTGGTCTTGTCACATGTTTACATATAACAGTCATTTGAAAGTTAGGTTTGTTACATCTAACCTGCACAAATACTATGTTACTCGTTAAATTTCCTCTCTATTACAAGAGAACGGTTGCCATTAGACTATTCCCATCAGCTAGACCCCTTGAAATGAGTATCTACTTACACAATTTGCTTGTTATGAAGATGTCATCTTGATTAATTTCATTTTCTTTCATCAAAGTTGTTAAATGATTCCCAATAGATTTTTCATTTTGATACACAGAGGCAGTGTCTAAAATGAAAAATCATTTTATCAAAAACAAACCGGACAAAGATGTTATGACTTCTTGAATTTACTTAAGTTTAGCATGCAGCAGGTTACCAAGCAATCATTTTTGTTACAGTCGTACAGCAATATGCTTTGTTACATGTTTATACTGCTATTGTACTGTAAGTTTCTTGCATTGTGACCCCAAAATAACACAGGTTTAAACTTTAAGCATTAAAAAAAATAAAAGCAACTGAGTCTTCTCATCCGTAAATTTCACCAGCATCGTTTCCGTACCTGATTCTGTAGAGACTATGATTAAGGAAAGAACAATCAGTACAATTTATGATTTAATGACAAACAAGACTTTGCATCAAAAAAGTTAGAAACAAGTTAATTCTTCAATACTGTGACAAAACAAGATATGGTGATCTTTAGTTTTCCATATTGTTGATAATCTGATTGAAAGCAGCAGTTGGGTAGAATATCTGAAACTTACCAATGAGACGATAGCCAACTTTCAAAGCTGTTTTCAAGGTATCTTCAACTACTTTATCATCTCTTATTTTGAATGTCCCAACTAAAGCGAGAATAAGACTCTTGATGAAGTATAATTCATCTTTAATGTTCATCTTTAATGAAATATAAAATTGGATTGCAGGAAATCTAGCCTAGTTTTTTCAATCAGACTTGGTAAAGTTGTAGATCAACTACCTAGCTAAAGATGGAACAAAGAAAAATTGATACTTTTTCAAGTAGTTTTGGAGATAAATCCACTTTTCTGAAATCAACAAATAGATTTGAACAAGAATTTGCGAAGCCAGCGTTCATGAAAACATTGCGATTTATACACTTTTTGATTGCTAAGACTCCTGGGGGGGGGGGGTACTTCATTGTTAAGTGATACTGGACATGCCGCTCATATGGGCAGGTGTGCAGAGTATGGCACTTGCACACTGGAGATTTTCAATAGGCTATTCAAATTAGACAATAGAGAACAAAAGAAATTTCTCGTTGCACACCGGAGATTTCGTCGAAAAGTGCCATACTCTGCAACTGGCATATGGGTGGGTTTTTTATCTGAAATTCCCTACAGATGGGTCGGTTTTTAACCATAATTCTGGTAGATGAGTAGTTATTTTTAGAATTTTTTTATAAATGGGCCGCATAATGGTAATCCCCCAGGGAGGGGGGGTACTCATATATTTTTCCGTACGGGGACGTGCCGCCGAACAGGGTATCATTTTCAGGATTCCTACTCCGGGACAGGGTATCACTTTTGTATGGTCGGCTCCATGACAGGGTCCATATTTTGTATAATTGACTACGTATCGTCGCTGTAAGCTATTTGCACTCAGCGAATATGATTTAAATCGTTTGGATGGCAACATTTCCGCATTTTCTGATAGATTTCTATCAAATTTCTATCAAATTCCCAGGGCAGCCTACATTTTTTATGAAGAAACCCAAGAACAGGGTATCGTTTTTACAGTTTTACTCCGGGACAGGGTATCATTTTCGGGAATTTTACTCCGGGACAGGGTGCCTTTTCAGATTTTCCAGCGGCACGTCCCCGTATTTTCGTAAATCAAGTACCCCCCCCCCCGGGGATAATCCACACCAAACAACTGAAATTTTCCTTTGTTTCAAATCGACAAATTCATACAGATGGGTCAGAAATTTCCTGATATTCATGCAAATGGGCTCGGAATTTTTAAATATTCTGTCGTACTAATACGAATGGGTCCTTTCCTCAAAGTCCAGATTCAGGTCGAATCATGTTCACAACAATGAAGTACCCCCCCCCCCGGGCTATGCTGAACAACATCCTTTTTACTGCTTTTTGATAGGCCGAATTGTATTGGAGAAATCAACTGCTTTCTGAGGAGATAAAAAAATAAGCATAGGCTATACTCAACAAAGTCAAAGTATTCTCAGCTCGCACCGCACTTTTTAATTGATTTTGCTACTTGATACATACGTCCAATTGATGGCACATTTGGGCAGTATCTTGTTGCATCCATTTAGAACATCGTCATTTCGATTTGTTTTCGTTTCTTCGCTATGCTTCTTTGCGTCAGGCCATAATCAATTTAGGCCTTGGGGCTATTCTGCAAAATTCAAAAAAGAAAGAAAAAGGAACTTTCCCGCGCAAATCAAGACGAGGCAAAATCAGCAGGGCAACTACTGTTGCTGTTGCTCCACTGTTCTTCAACCTTTCTCGATCTTTTTTTCTGATTAAAATTTGAGAAACTAAAGTACTACCAATTCACTAACTACGATTTTTCAAATGTTTCAACTTTCGTTTTCATCAGTAACTAATGTGAAAACTACCATGGATCAGAGTATTCTTTGATATTTGAAAAAAATTGAATAAATTTTTTTTCATTACAAATAAATTAATTTTTTCAAAACTGCTAAAAAATATTCTAGAATGATGTCAGTCACATAGACTAGTTTCATCTGACAAGAAACATAAAGAAGCCAATAATGTAAAGATAAAGCATTTGTAATTTTCCTTCCCTTTAGGATTGTCATATTCGTAGTCCTTGCTTTGCACCTGACTGGTCACACTGGACTGGTCAAAATTGTACTAAAACCCTAACATCCAAGGCATACGAAAAACTCTGACCCCGTTGCCCAACTTCGTCCCCAAGGCCTTTTGTCATATCATTTCCGTTCTGAATATGGCAAATGGCGCTGGGATGAGATTTTTCATTAGGTTTGAAGTTTGAATAAATTTTGAAAATCTATGGTTTAAAAAGCGTTAGTTTGCTCTCAAATGAAGAATTTTCTGTTAATATTCTTCCATTAAATCGGTTTTGCGACACATCCATTTTTATTGGTCGAATAACATGGCGTTTTGAAAGTGAGAACCAATCAGATTATATATCATCTCGTCTATTTTTAACTCTGGTCTTACCAACCAGTGTCGATTCTCTTTGCTGATTGTTATTACGTCACATTGATTAAGCTTCATCATACGAAAGATACACTGTTGTCTTTGATAAAGCTAAGATGTTGTTTACCAAAAGAAGAAGAGCAAGTCTTCTTGGCAGATAAAGACTCACAGATATTTCAAAACATTACATTCAGAATGAGATTCAAATCAACACGAGTCATTCACATTGGACCAGATCGTCCGCGTGCAACAATAAATGCAAAGGTGACTGACGTTTTTGATGCAGTGGTTTCTATTATACGCCTCCTTCGTTGTCCTCCCTCCACTGGGCTGGAGTAGGGTGCAGTTCAATTCAGGGGGCAGTGCTCGAATTTTTGGTTCTTGTATGTCATAGGGTAATGGTTAAGGTTATCTTAAGTTCAAGGTAAGTTAGGATTAGTCGAGGTAAGTTAAGTCAGCGAGGGTAATGTGAGGTTGTTTGGGAGGGTCATTGATCAAATATGTTTCTGAAAAAGAGTACATGCAGCTGGTCCGCTAAGTCCATTCATCCAATGTTGGGTACCAAGTAAAGGGAGGGGCCTTTTCTTTTTAACGAGCATATTAGGATTAAAATTACATGCAGAAGGATCTCGTTTCTTTCATAGACCATCTCGCTGGTGGAGAACCTTTTATTGCCGACCCCTCTCCCTCTGTATAGATACTTGGCGAGGACAAATTTTCTTGATTTAAGAAAACACACGTACGATATTTCTTAAAAATGTTATTTCAAGGAAACTTTCCTTGAAACAAGGGCAGAAAATATGATCTCTTCCTATTGTAGTTTCACATTTTGGCTTTGCTGAGTATTGGGTTTTTCGTCATCGTCGTCTTCATACTCGTTTTGCTGTTCTTCCTTGGCTGTCTAAATGGAACATGCACACGCGGAGTTAATAAATACAATGCATGTGCCTCTAGCCCGTGTCGAAATGGAGGAAATTGCACGAATGGTTTCAATAGATATACGTGTACGTGTGCTGCAGGGTACATTGGAAGTTATTGTGGTGTCAACGTCACTGAATGCGCTTCTAGCCAATGCAAAAATAGAGGAAATTGCACGAATAGCGTGAATGGACTTCCGTGTACGTGTGCTGCAGGCTACAGTGGAATTAATTGTGATGTCAACATTAATGAGTGTGCTTCTAACCCATGTCAAAATGGAGGAAAGTGCGTGGATGCCGTGAATGGCTATGCGTGTACGTGTGCTGGAGGATACCGTGGTGCACATTGTGAGGTAAGTGGCCAGGTTTGTTTATCTTATGGTCATTTCAATATTTTATCATGTTGTTGATATTCTTTTATGGGTTGCCTATACCTGTACGTCACTTCCCGAAGAGGGGGACTCGCATAGATATTTAGAAGCAGCACATCCCCGTATACATTACTAGACACAAGGTTACTTACCCACATAAACCCCACATTCCCTGGGGTTTGGTACTATGAAAAATGGAAGTGTCAACAGCAAACAATACGAATATTCTTGAAAACTAACAGTTCCTCTTCATAAACCAGGAAAATGAAACTTTCCTTGTTATCAAAGATATAATATCTAAACTGGCATTTGTTTTTGAGGGGGGATTGTAGAAATGCTGCAAGGATGTAGACCTGTGTTTACAATCCAGTGTTCCAGACCAATACGCGCCACGCTAAACGACAGAAGACCAGGCCAAAGAAACCGCTCTTATCTATTTGTTTCAATTTTTCCATTGCAGAAAGACATCGACGAATGTGCCTCGATGCCATGTGGTATCAACAGCCTCGGTTGCAGCAACTTGATAAATGATTATAACTGTACATGCAAAGCTGGATATGGTGGAAAACGCTGTCTTGGTATGAATTTTCATCATACTGTTACCATAGAAACTCTTATCTTCAGGACAATGGATGCCTGCTCGCCTCTCTGTTTGCTGCTGGCCAGAATACGATGTAGCTTTCAAGAGCTAAAATGTTTTCATTCAGTTAGAATGGCAGAAGCAAGAAACGAAACAAGTCTTAGGAAATTTGCACACTGAGGCCTTTCAAACCTATGCTTTCATCTGACTCTGCTTTCATCAGGGTGTTTAAATACAGTTTTGAATAAATCTGCCCTAGCACTAAAGTTAGCAAGAATTCAACCTTTTCAGCATGGACAACTTCTGTGAAAATTGCAATCTATGGAAGTTTCCCAGTTCAGTTTCTTGTCAACGTACATTCGTTGGAACTTATTGATGGCATCATCTCCAATTGACATCGGAAATAGAGGTTCTATAAAGTTCTCTCTATTAATAATCTTAGCAGCAGTTTCTTACTCCCTTTCATTTGTAACATTATCAGATATGTCATTTATGTAAATAAAGAATAGTCTCGGGCCTAATAAAGATCCTTGCGGAGCACCATGATTTCTGTTCCCATTTTTTACTTGTTCGATAATTTGCTAGTGTTCTATATGTTTGCTAGAAGGAATCTACTTTCTAATGTTTACTTTGTTATTTCTCTGCAGCTCAATGTCTACCTGGTACTTTCTCCCCATCTGGTGTAAATGAGACATCATCACCATGCCAACCATGTGCCAAGGGTACATACAGTAATCTTGGTGGTTCAACTGAATGCAAGCCTTGTCCCAATGGTAAAAATACTACTGGTGTCGGATCACAAAACAGTTCCATGTGTTTTTGTAAGTAACTGGATGATCCCTTGCACAGAACAAATTGAATCTACCAGCTTTTACTTTTTCTGTCTATTTCGCCTTTCAGTTCACCTGGGTACTGGACTTTGGGTCACCTTTGCAGTAAGCGATAGAAAAGCTCTGCCAAACAATACTTTAGATCAGTCACGTGACCAGGGGCGGCACCAGCCCTGAGCAACTAGGGTGGACAAGAGGTAGAATTGATTGCCAGAAGGTGTACGTAATGTTTTTATATAGTTTTTGCCTATAGATAAACATAAGATCCTTTTGGATGATTACAAAGTACGACCTGAGCTAAGCAAGCATAAGAAAACTGAATATTGATTTCTCCATAAGCTCAAATGATCATTGATGCTGCTACAGTCAGAGAGATGAGTGTTGCTGCTAAAGTCGCCTTCAATGGAAAATCGAGCGCCTTGTATAAGGACAAGAATCGTTTGAAAGCAATATTTTGATCTTTATGTCAAACGAGGATGATACGCAAAAAATCAAAAGTCATTACCCCCAGTTTGCTTAGTTCGTGCATGAAACTATTGGTGCATCTGTCTCAAATTAGATTTCATGTGAGATTTACGATAAAGCAAAATTGCTTATGCGGAACCCTGCAGAATGTTTCTATTCGCGGGCTTCTAATTTGCCCTCTGTGCAGAATCATATGAAGATCTTTTGGTTCAGTGTGACCACGTGCCTTCCCCCAGTCAATGCGCCATGTATCTGTAGCTGTGTAGGAGGGGGGTCCTTCTACCTTCGGTGATGCTGCGAAGGCCGCCGGTTACATCATCCTCTAAACTTGACTTATTTGCATAATGAATAATATCAATAAGTGGCTAATGATGCGTTCGTTCTAGAAAACGATTGTTTCAACATAATTAAGCTGCTAATGAAGTCAAGAACGTGCCAATTCTGGGTAAATTTGTTGTTGTGCCAGGGTAAACATCGTGGTGATTTATCCATCTTATGGTGTCAAATCTGTCTAACATGAAATAAGCCGACGTCAAAAGTTGCTCCTGTCTTGTATGCGCTTTCTGTGCGCTTTCTTTAATTCAGTGCCAATTAGCAGAGATAAACCGTTAATCAATTGCTTTAACGAGCGTGACGGACTTTCTTTCTTTCTTTCTTTCTTTCTTTCTTTCTTTCTTTCTTTCTTACTGACCTGGAGCCCCCTCTTAGATTACAAAGTACTTTGTAATCAAACATAAGATCCTTTTGGATGATTACAAAGTCCGTCCTGAGCTAAACAAGCATGAAAATCTGAATAGCGAGTTCTTCATAACCCCAAATGATCGTTGTGATGCTGTTTTTAGCTACAGTCAGAGGGATGAATGTTGCTGCTAAAGTCGCCTTCAATCGCAAATCAAGCGCCTTGTAAAACGACAAGAATCGCCCGAAAAGCAATATTTTGATCTTTATGTCATCCCAGTCCACTCCGTGGCACCGGCCTTGCACGCGACTCCCTATTTGGCCCTTCGTACCCAGGGTAGGCCCTTCGCTTCTATGAAATATAATTTTTCGATAATTTTTCACCAACAGTACTCTTGGTCCTTGTCACTGTAACTACTAGGCCATACTATGTTCTTACATAAGGCTTCCAGTGGTTTATCAGTGATCAGTGGTCCATCCGATTCAGATGGATTCTTTAAGAGCCATTATCACCCAGGGTCCTTTGCGGGAACGCTGCAATCTCAGACTGTCTGAAAAGCAAATTTGGCCTAAACAGAAACATAGATCGGCACTGCAGTGGCTGAGCTAACAGAAAAATCAAGGCAAACGTTTCTGTTAGCTAAAGTGCTGCAGTGTGAACAGTCTGAAATGGCAGCGTGCCTGCAAAGGACTCTGGGTAACAATGGCTCTTTCTATTAGGATCAACTATCCAGCGGATATCTTGGCCTTAATCGAGGCAGGGGTGGGCAAGTACTGTAAAATATTTCACTCCATATGTTTGTCCAAACCAGTTCTTTTCATATCTATAATTACCACTTGCTTTCGAAAACAGTAGTTGGTCGAAACTACCGGTTTTAGGACAAACATCGTCAGTGATACATAATGTTAATACTGTCTTCCAAACTGAAGAAAAATAACAGCGGAAATTTGCCATCAAAGACGACCAGTTTTTGGGGCAAAGGTGGTGCAAAATTTTTTCCATGAACTACCGATTTTCGGACAAAGGTAGGACCATCGTTCCCAGTGTGACATGCCCGCCCTTGATCGATGAAAAACAATTGTATGTTGGACGGACAAGTATCAACGTGTATCACATCAACCATTTTGTTATGCTTCAATTTCAATGCTTTGTTTAGCTACAGAAAAATCCGTGCGGTTGTTCTCAACGACTCAACACAACTGCAACAACCCTATGTGAAACAGGCATAACCAGTGCAGTGAGTAATTTTCTTGATGATATGATGTCCTTTTCATTTCTCTGCAGTGCCACCAAATATAAACAGAGTAAGCCCATCAAACGAGATTCTATCCAAAGTTGGTGATGACCTCACACTGGAGTGCTACTTCGCAGCAGCCAATCCTAAACCGAAAACAAAATGGCAGAAGATTGGAGGTAGGGTCACAAGTATATCTATAAGCCAAAAAGTGTGCAGAGGAGGCATCGTTCCTTGAAATCGTTTTCGCTACAGGATTTTACCCCGATATGTAGGCTTTGTTTCAAACAGCACTCCAGCTTAAAAATCACCACAAATTGATTATCAGGCATTTGATAGATTTTCTTTCTGAGTTGTTCTGTCAAAGAAATATTCATAGATGATAAAATGTTTGCTTTTGATACAGCAAGGTAGACAAATTACAAGTTGAAAAACCTTCTTTTGAGCTACAGCTTTTAAGCAAAAATACTCAATCTTGCCTAAGAGTCAAAATTTTCAGATTTTTCATCACCATTGAAGTCTCCAACGATAGTGCGCACGCGCATTTCTTTCTGTCATTTATGACCAGACTAAAAGCTTTACATACACAAAGAAATTGATCTTGCAATCATCAGTGCTTTTTTGCAGTATGATTCAAAACCAGGTAACCCTAAGAAGAGCTAAACTTACTAATTTTTAAACCAATTACAAGATCAGCTATATTTTGGAAAATAATGTGGTCTTTGATCTATTTGACAAATACGCCGCTTACCCTCAGCAAAAAATACGGGATCGCGATCCAGATCGTGATCCACAAGGATCGCGAACAGAGACAGCGTCAAAGTTGCGTTTACACGGGCGTCAAACGAAAACGGATCAGGATCGCGATCCATTCGCACATGCGTATTGCGTATAGTTACGGAGACTAGAAACACTACAACAACAATAGACAACATGGCGGTTGTATCTACTGCGCATGCTTAAAAGATTTCGAACGGCATCACGATCCCAAGAAGCGTTTACACGGCACACTTTATCGGGATCGAGATTGCTCCGTGGAAACGGGTCAGGAGAAAAATTGAAGATCCGCCATGTAATCAAATGTTGACGATTTTTCAAACGGAACGGGAGTACTTGTTTTTGGGACACCCGGTATTTCCATAAATGATTATATTATGTGCATTTGAAACTTCATGCTGGCTATTTTCATGCTGATTATTCACCTTTTGAAAGATTTCTGTAACTTTTCTTTCAAATCAATTGCTGGAAGAGAACTTTTGGTAATCTGAAATAATTCCAGAGAAATGTATTGATATCATCATCATCCTTAGAATTATAGCGTTTTTATAGTTTCTGCTGGTTTTGAATGTCATCAAATTCTTACTTCGTAATCCATAAGGTTTTTAGCGTCATGCGCTGGGATTGCAGAAGCAGGGACAATCTAAGCGAGTCCGCGACCCCTTGTCATGGCACTCAAGTGGTGGGGCCTTACCCGAGACCGAATGCTGTCCGTCTTACTCTCCTGGCTGCAAAGTTTCTACAAATAATGATTGGCTAAAAAAACAATATATATATTAGCACCAGTTTGTGTACCCAGTTGTTGGGTAACTTCTCCGAAATGGAGAATTAGCTTCAATTATCATTATTATTATTATCAAAGTCAGAGGATTATATCACTGCACCAAACACCTTCATAAAAGCTGCAGAAATCTACCAAGCACCGTTTTGTAGACCTCTAGGTTTTTTTTTGAACATTTCATTCATTTTGCTCAATCAGAGTGGAGTTTTTGGTGTTTGTATGGTATCCTTTACAGTGATGAATAATGTGCGTCAAAATTTTAGATAATTCCTTTCATAATCCTCTTCATAGAACATAAAAGCATTATAATTCTAGAAATAATGATACGACATAGATTACCTAAAGTCCCCTTCAGGCAATCCATTTCAGAGAGCAGTGCAATAAGATTCTAAAATTTCAAATTTCAAATTTCCATGTTTGGCCCACCCTGATATACGCGTCAGTCACAGGGACGACTTTCAACCTGTTTCAACCTGTTTTGCCCAGGAAGATTCACTTATCCATTTAATTTTCTTTTTTAGCTTCATTGCCTGCTGGCTCCATGACAAGCGATGTCCTCAATATCGACCTGATCCCAACGGGTATGATCCTTGAAATGACCAGCTTGAAAGTAAACGATTCTGGCACATATAAATGCGCTGTCCAAAACAGTGTTGGTACCCACTCAAGTTCTTTTAAATTGACTGTATCATAAGTTGTCAAGAAACTGTACGAAACAGGTTTGATTATCTACTAACTTTGTATACAAACTGCGTGCATATCTGATTTTGTTAATTTATAATCATTTATGCTAATTTATAATCATTCATGTTCATCCATGTGTCTTTTTCTTGTGTGCTCTGTTAAAAATCCTGACAGAAATTTCTTTCGACAAACAGTACCAAATCACATTATTAAAAAATTCTGAAAGTGCCATTGGCTCCAATCATACTTCGCGGGCATACTGAAATTTCAGACAGTCTGGAAATCAAATCTGGCCTAAGCAGAAACCATGGATCCACACTGCCGTAGTTGAACTGCTACTTTTGGCTATTCTGAAAAGAATCAGAATCGAACGCTATTTTGCTACATTTTGTAGAATTTTCGAATGTGCACAGTAGTGATAGAAGCTCTATCGCCACTCGATCGAACGTCGCATTTAAAGATGTATAAAAATAGCGTTCGATCCAGGCTCTTTTATAGAATAGCTAAAAAGATCTATTGTTGAGTTGAATTGTTCTATAAGTGCAACTACTGCATTGTGGATCTATAGTTTCGCATTCAAAGCAATACACATGATATTCTCCCCTTGTAGAAGAAAACACAATTTGTGTTGTGTTGAGTGCTGCAAATATTATGAATATCTACCACCACAAAGTAATTACTTCAAATGTGGTTAAACACACAGAATTAGATATGACAGGAAAATGTTTAAGCCGATGTAATCTTGTTTTTAACGAATGAAAATAACCAAGTATCTATCCCTATTTAGACGGAGCCCTGAATCGGGCATACAAATGTTATGGTCCTCCTTTCAAGGAGCACACCTGACCCTTACACCCTACAAGAATCGACTTAACTAACACACGTTACTTTACAGCTATGAGACATTTTAAGTAACTGACTTAGTTATTAATCTATTTAAGAAACAGATCAAGTTGATATCCGCGAAAATCTGCCCCAATGAAACTCAATTTTAGGTCTGGAATCAACCGAAATATTCGTGAATAAAATAACTTGAGACACAAAATTTCCGTTCTAATTTGAAAGAAGCAAATCATATAAGCCTAAGAACAGGTCTGATCTTCACTAAATTTTCCCAAATAAGAACTGACAAAAGATTGAAGACAGTAAACAAGGAGAAAAAAACAGCCTCAGAAAGGTTTGATTTGGATGGCAAAGGCAACAATGGACCACAAATATTGTCCAATCAAATACACTCAATTCAACTCACTATCATCCAAATCGCTCGATTGAAGCATGGGGCTCAAATCTTTCAATTCTTTTAAAGGTGGGTGTAAAATTCTATGACAATTTTCTTTGCATTGAAAGGCTTGAAAGGAGCTTATGGTACTTTGCTGTAAATCTGCCGTGGACGTCTTTTGATATCTTGATTTTTTTCAAAATGGCGGCAATTTAAACATTTTTGAACAAATTAATGGAAAATTTTGAAAAAATTTAAGTCACCGTAAATCCTAAATAAATTGAGGAAAAATCACATAACCTTCAACAAAACCATAGTTTATGAAGCTCTACAATATGATGGCAAACAGAAATCTGTAGTTTTTCTGTCTCAGGATTTAGAAATTTGATGAGCCTCAAATTTAATTAATGCCGCCATTTTGAAATCAATAATTTCCACGGCAGATTTACAACAACGACCCTAAGTTCCTTCCAAGTCATTTAATCAAAAGAAAAATGAAACAGAATGTTACACCGACCTCATTTGAAGATTTGAGTCCTATGTTCTCGATTGGATGTTCACGCACATTTCCTTTGTTTTCAAATTGAGAAGTTTCTTATTTTATAATTCTGAGTTTCGTTTTTTGCATGCATAAACTGATTTATTTCTAAAAGGACTGTATCTTCAAATCTGATGTGTTTGTTTTGTTCGAAATTTCAGTGTTTGTTCGTCTTTCCTCGCTTGGAAATTTACGTTAAAACTTACTACTAAACCAAGTTATCGAGTCCTGTGAGCATGGGGGAATTTTGTAAACAAAGGATACACCTCTACTTCAGACAAAGCGATTTGACAGCCTCAAGAATAGCATTCAGACCTTCTGCGCAGCCGACCATAATATCTTACTTTCTCTGTTTATCTTGATTTGATTGAGTGCACTGAGAGGTAGGAAATCTATTCTACTGAATGAAAGGCAAATCACTTGTCTTCAAAGTATCAAAATCTTTTGTTTTTACAAAAATTCATCCTTACTAATCCTGCGTTGAAATTTAACCTGGTTAGATAACACTGGTTTAAAGTGAATAACCTGAGTTAAAAGATGAGATGTCTGGTTTATAAAGGGTCTATTGCGAAAATCTAACGCGCAACAGAAGAACACGAGTCAACAAAAAACTATGGCGTGTTCGGGTTTCTCTTCGTCCTAATTATAGATAGATGCCACATAGCACAGGTCATTCACTCTAACTGAGCCAGTGTGACTGCGGTATTAGTGCAAGGCTAGAGATTACCAGTGCATCCAAATGTAATATTTCAAAGAAGTTTTCGTCCATGTACAAAGAACCAGCTAACGAAATATAGGTTCTATTTACAAAATAGTTTTACAATAAAATACAACCTTCCTTGTCCCTCGCATCAGTTCCGTTCTGCAGTCTCTCTATCTCGTTGATAATAGCGTGAAATATATCCCGGACACACTGTATAATAAAAGAAATTTGCCATGATAGAATCTCAGCGATTGATCACGATAGACCCCGTTTCGACAATGCCGGTAGACATTAAAAACGACATAAAATAGTGCCGTTTTGGCCTCCCATCTACACGATGCTGAAAGAATTTCCAAATTCCGCGGCAACAATTTGTGTCGGTTAGCAAAACGGCAAAGTTTGGTTTATAACTCGGCCTTTTCAAATTCTGCTGGCATCGTATAGACACTCTTTGCCAAGGAGAATTTTCCCTCTTTCGTTTCGAGGCTAAAAATGCTTCCTGTTTTCCTTGCTGTTCTCGATGTTTTATTCATCTTGGTTGATTATTGACATCATTTGCTATTTTCTAAGGAATTAGCATGAAATCCTACCAGTATCAAGGAGATGGGAGGCCAAAATGGCATTGCGTAGCGGGAGCACATGTTCCAAGGCAGCATGACATTCTACCGTTTCTAAATTCTCTGGCATCGTGGAAACAGGATCTTAGCTGGTGGACAGAACGTAAGCAATGCTGATTGCGGAGGCGCACAGAACGTAAGCAAGGCAAGGCTATCTTCATATTATTCATAAAAAATTAGTTTTACGATGGCTAAAAATTCAAGAAAGAATTCAAAGCTTGTATCATGAAAAAGATGTCATTAAACCCTTCTTCTTGAGTAATTTTAATAACAGTTGTATGTTTTAGTGAAATAAAGCTCTTATCATTAGCGCAGCAAATTATAACTTATCGATTTCTAATTCCCCAAATCATCACGAAAAAATTCTTCTCCTTGCCTATTCACGACGAGTCTTTCTAAAACTCAACAGATGTTTTTTATCGTTACCAGTGTTTTTGAGAACGAAAATTTCAGAAAGTCGCTTTTCTTAAAAAACTAAAAAATGTACAAAGATCACAGAATTTACTGCTGAATTTTAGCTAAAGATCAAGTCATAAATCCTTGAAATCGGTGCAGTGTACGATTTATCGTGGTCTGTCAAGAGTGGGTGGTTTATTTTGGCACATCAAATGTAATTGCGTATTTCCGTAGTCATCAGCAGTATGAAACAGTGATAATCATATAAGAAGAAATAAAAGAAAAATAAAGCATTAACAGAATCTACCTTGCCTTTAAGGGAATCTACCTTGTTCTCCTTAGCAGACGATTCAACGAACACTGCTTTCCACGAATCAGCAACCGATTTTCCTTGCTCCATCGAAATCGTTCTATAAACAATGAACAATAATTTTATTTTCTAGAACTAACTGACGAGTGAACATTTCAAAACGTTGTATCAAAAGTTGTGAAAGATTTATCCTCAACAGCAACTGTTTTCACCATGACATGGGGTTCTAGCTAATAGTACCCTAAGTCATTGGAACCTTTCATTGCTAATCCAGCAAATTTAATGTAACAACAAGTAATCAAGGGTAAACTATCCTACATATGATCATGAATCGAAATGTTCACGAAATTGGAGTATAGTTTATTTCAAAATAGAGTGACAAGACAAAGAAATGAAGCTGAAATGAAACGTTCAATAAGATGCTTGCAGCTTCTTTCTAATCCCAAAGAGCAATTTTAAATCATTGTTGATTTTTGATGCACAGTACACGCCTTGCACAAATTAAGACAGTCTGCTTGCGTTAGAATCTTCAATTTCTTAAGAATTCTTGTTTAAAAACTTGTACAGTCTTTCCTACCAATCAAGAATCAGAATAGAAAGAATTCTTGAAAATTATCAAAAATTCTTTGAATATGTTGTTATGATAATCGTGCACAAGGCCAATGCTATACAAAATCAATGCTATGCTGACTTGAGTTTTGCTTTGGAAAGTTTAACTGTGACTTTTTCTCTTTAAAATTATCATAGATAAATGTATTGTAAACCGTCTCACCTTTCCATGTGCAAGTCTGTTTTGTTTCCAACTAAGATGATTGGTAGACTGGAATAAAAGAGAGAAAAAAATAATTTCATTATGGCAGATAAAATAGAGAAAATGTATGTTACAATCACATCGCTTTTAAGAGCTTTATTCAAACGAACGATAATATACTTCCTCTAAAGTATATGAGGCAGGGATCATCTATATTCAGCAAATACTTTAGCTGATAAGAGACTGGAATAAGTATGATTTCAAGTATAATTCAATTTGATAAGGAAAACAGAATTGTCAACAGTAAATGAAATGCATTTCTTGCTTCACAAGAAAGTAGTACCTTCCCTGTAAACAATAGAAAGTGTGAATGACACTTCACTCACACAAAATTTAAAAATTCACATCAATAATATTGTGAACTGGAAACACTGATCTGATAGCATGAACATAATGTCTTGAGTGATGGGGACTCTGGAGGAGGAGCAGTAGTGGGGCAGTTAATGTTGCTGTTGTTCTCTTGCTCGGGCCTATGCTGACCTGACTTCCAAATGTGAAACAGGCTCTAGTATCTATCAGTATTTAGTCATTTATGTGTAGCTTCTTCCTAACTGTGTATTTAGTTGTAATTCAATTCAACAGTACAAGCCTTGTCCACATAAGCATGGCAAAAATTATTTTATGTTATGATAAGAATTCTTAAGCCACATGCAAGCCTGTAAATGTTTTTAAACAAGAGTTCTAAGACAGGACAACAATGCTGATGAATGCAAGGCCCGTACTGTGTGTTCTCTATGTATTGGCAGCAGGGTAGTCGCTGTCTTTTTGCTCTCTTTGGTATCATTCTTGAAATGTTGTAAAATATTTCATACTGTTTGTTGCTTCTTCACTAGTTAGTTTCTATAATAAACATTTAATGGGAAAAAAGGCAAAATGAAATGTTCTCTCTTGAACTGTCCAATACTGATATTCTACCAACAGTAATCCCCTCAGAATTGTGATAACATAATCAGCTTACTATGTAGATCCTGTTAGGTCCAGTAGTTTCTCTCTTATTTCTTTGACAACTTCAAAACTATCAAACAAGATACAATAAAAATATCAATGGCATATGCTTCAAGCACACCAGCTTTGCAGAAATGGATGTAATTTGATTTCTTAAAATGAAAGTACTACATTTCAAGAAAGAGCAGCCATCCCTAATTTTATTCACTGACACATTTCAAGTAAGGGAAGCCGTTGCAAATTTGATTCACTGATAATAACTATCTATGATAAAGAAATTAACTAAGTAACATCACATTGTTTCTACTATGCAAAAACTATCAATTTCAATCACTTGAGCTACAAACCAAAGGTGACTGTACAGCATAGTTTCATTTTCATTTTATTCAACAACTATCTTAAATTTATACATTGCTTGATTTCAAAGCAAATGTAAACTGAATAAAATCATGCCCTAGCAATTGCTACATCATCATAAGATAAAACAGTTCTGTACCTTTTTTGAGATGTGACAGAATATACCAACACATAGCCATGAACATCAACTGTGTAAGCTTGTGAGATCATCGAATATTCATCCTATATCAAAATAACGAGTATTTTCTCATTTCATGTCACATTATATAACCCTATCCTATTCATTGGTAGACTTTTAACTAGAAATCAGCTTCTTAAAACTTTACAGAATTAGGATTTTTGCCAACAACAAGTTTACTCAAACAAGGTAAAGTTGTAGTTATCAAAAAGACTGTTCCATACTAGAATGAGTTAGTACATTTGATTATGGTACTAAGAACCCAATCATGTTGAAGCAGCAATTCCTTCTTCCAATGTGCATACAGCAAGCTACAGTATCAAGTTTTACTTAACAACTAAGATATTAAGGAATGAATATATTTTGAGTTAAAAAATTCTAAATGAAAGAGCATCTCTAGAACAAAGAATTTACAGGATTGATGGAACTGTATCTACTCATTACTATCATCTATTGTGCATACCTGTCCTGCTGTGTCCACTAAATCAATCTGATACTCTTGTCCTCTGTATTTTATGCGAGTTGAGAAGGCTGTTGATAATGACAGAATATTACGTCTTTAGGAGGAAATAGCACAACAAGGAGGTACAGAGGGCAAAATGGACATTGCATCAAAATGAAATCAAGGCAAAGCAAGTGTTTCAATTTTGAAATAAGAGTTCAAGAGTTCATCTTTCTTAATCAAACCAACTTGTTTTGTGGATGAAATCTAGAGTCAGTTCAAATATTTCATTAACATCATTAGGAAGGTCTTTATCGCCATAAAATAAAATGTGTACAGGAGCGTTGTTAACACTGTTGACTTCAACAAATGGTCCTAAAGCTGCCTAAACTCCAGCAAGAAGATCTCATCATTGAATGTCAAGGGCAAAGCAACAAAAAGTGCTCTGTATCCTCAATACCATCCTTCTTTGGGCACATTAGTTTTACAGTGTCCCAAAATTTGTACATGAATTTGTGGAAATTTAGTCTGTTGGCTGAGACCAATCCTTATTTGGGAAAGGTAAGACAGGCATATTGGCAGGGTATGGCAGCCTTCCAAACAGTATGCATTGTTGTTGACTTGTCCAGCAACAAAAGAATAATAACAAACTTACTGTTTTCAATTGTTGGATCATATGAATCAACAAACTGTCCCTCTACAAATTGGATTGATAATGATGATTTTCCTATGAAGAAATAAATTAAGGATGATTTTGCAGCAAAACACAACACAAGCTGGAAATCGCAACAGGGAAAATACCATATGGTTGGGTCATTTCTGCCTCTAAACAACAGAGCAGAAACTGCGTACACATGCTTGAAAGATTGTAACTTTGAGCCCCCTCTAGCTCTCTGCAACAGATCCCAAAATTAGGCAACACTTGATATTTTCTTTCTTGGCCTTAAACTCTTGATTTATTATTTTAGAAAGCTATGTATCCAAACACTTCCTTACAGATTGTTCAATGATGTCTCTGTCCCTCCGAAATAAACCAATTTTCAACAAAAAATGTGGCCATATACATATTTCATGGATCAGTTTCCACAGCATTCTGGCTATCAATTCACCATGAGTTGACTGCATAACCGTACGGGGCGGGGGGGGGGGCGGCAGCCCTCCTAATGTTGGAGAAATCATCGAAAATCAGCCCCAATCGGGCAAGTCTGCCCTCAGTCGGGCAAAAATGTTGGTAAACAATGGACTTTGTGTCGGGCCGCCCCCCTAGATTTTTTCTTCCCGTACGCTTATGGTTGACTGACAATTACAGTATCACGCAAGTCAGTCTTTGTCCAAATTAGAGAGTTTACCTTTTGCTGATTGGGTAGCATTTTTGAATATTGAAAAGAAAGTTATAAAATAGTCATGATCGCAATCCAAATCTTGGGAGAGCAGTCTAAGTATCAATATTGTGGCAGAGCATAGAGGACCCG
Source organism: Aurelia coerulea (assembly GCA_039566865.1). Taxonomy (NCBI): domain Eukaryota; kingdom Metazoa; phylum Cnidaria; class Scyphozoa; order Semaeostomeae; family Ulmaridae; genus Aurelia; species Aurelia coerulea. The sequence continues at coordinate 429,890 of CM076944.1, read as the reverse complement.
CAAGTACTATTTTATTTGTACCTGATCAGGCGCGCCTGGCGATTGTTTAAAAAATTCTTTGTTGTTGTTCCTTTGTTTCCATTTGAAGAATTCAGAAATTGTTTTAAAAAATTGACCAATCCAATGCCAATGGAGTGCATGCCTTTTCGTGAGTCAATCAATCTATCTTCCTGCAACTAAACTGGGCGGATATAATTAGCGATTATTCTCGTTTTGAGAAGCGTTGGCAGGGATCGCAATGTTCTTTTTGATTGCGACGTAAGCAATGTTATGAATTCAATAACAACATATGATCAACAAAACACCGGGAAGAAGAATCAATAGGCCTAATAAACCTTTTGTTTTTGATCATCAATCAAAATCACACGCACGAATACAACTCAGTTAGAGAAACATCCTCGTCTTACCAACTGATCTGAAACCCATTATGGCAAGTTTTCTCGACTTTACAGGAGCCATCGTTGCGTATTTCTATCTTTTATGGCTGACTTTTTGCGACGTCTTTTTCACAGTCCCTTCGCCTCCATTCTTCAACGCGGCATATTTTTAACACCTTTATACAATTGCCTCAATCTCAACTTTTCGAAGTTGAGGCTACAAGTTGAGGTATGACGTCAACAAATTCAAACCATTTCAGTTGTAGTTGTTGTACTCAAGTGGTTGTTGTTGTATGTATTTGCGGAAGCAGTTGAACAAAACAGAATCTCTCTTTGTTTTGACGCGAAGACAGGACAAGGAGTGCCAAGGCCAGGTTTTGTTACATCCGAGCAAGGAGACGAGCGTTTCAAGAGAGCTTTTTCTACACACAACACAGGTTTGCATTACCTTCATCTAGAGTTTGGGTTGTTGCTCGGTTAAAATCTAGATAGATATATATATATATCTTCCTTCTTCTATAGGGTATTGCACAGCAAGAATAGACCAGGGCAGGCCTAACCTAACCTGCCATTCTTTTTTGCACGAGCAATGCATTCATATTCCCTCAACATCATTTTCCATATAATTGTTTGCATGCGCCAAACGGTCCTTTTTTCATAAATATGCTTATGCACTGCACAAAAGGTTTCTTTTTCCATTTTAAATGAAGAATTCACGAAATATTATCCATTTATTTTCTTATAGGGCAAGAAGCAAACATGAATGTAGGCCATGAAGTTGAACTGCTTGTTGAAGAAATCAAAAGACTTGGTGCAGCAAAGGCTGATGGGAAATACGTTGTAACATTTGGAGTACTTTTCAATGATGATAGATGTGCAAATATTTTTGAAGGTGATAAAGCTAGTACAATAGGTGTTGTTGTATAATAGGTGTTGTTAATGTGTGCAAGACTTGTTCAACTACTGCTAGCAGGGACAAAATGTCATGAAAAACAAAAAATTGGGCATAGATAATGGTATTAAAACAGTGTTTTGTTTTGTATGACATTTTGGGCCAACACATTATAAAGTGACTTGATAATGGGTTTAACCCTGCAATGCTGTACAAAACTATAGTAATGACAAAACAAAACTCTGTTTATAGGACAGTTGTCTATTCATTTGTTTTGAATGAAACGTTGTGTGACATGCATACCAGAAGATTGTTTGTACAAAGTATCATTGTACATTTAGTTGCTTACTGTATGGAGACTGCTTCGATTTTTACACATTTTTACAACCCTTTGCTTGCAGGCCTAGAAAGAGGCCAGTAAAAATCAATTACAGCTAACACACTTTAAAATGAAAAGATATAACAAATCCTATCTAGAGTTAGATTGTTGTGATAGAATAGCAGCTTTGTCAATACATCAAAATTATTTTTTTGCTTTGTAGCAGTTATTCAATCTTTCATTTTGTAGCTCTTGTTGGTACCCTTCGTGCTGCAAAAAGAAAGAAGATTGTCAATTATGATGGGGAACTGCTGCTTCAAGGAGTTCATGATAATGTAGAAATAACTTTAAATGCCAGTTAAATAGATGTTAGAATGTAGTTGCTAGCAGAACATATATTCTTGATATCGTTAAGTTTTTTGGAATTCATTGATGTTTTATAACAATTTCATAAACTACCCATGGTTTTATCATCTTTACTAGCCCAAGGCAGAGGGCCATGTGCTTTTCCCCTAGCAACCTAAAACTGCTCAATATATGCTGTATTAGTGGTGGTCAGTGGCGGCGCCAGCCTCAAAAAAGTGGAGGGGAGGAAGGAAGATGGGGATCTGGGAAAATTTTCAGGATCACGCTCTTTTTATGCTCAGAAACCGCCCTTTTTACCCTAAGGAAACACCCTTCTTTGTCTATCAAACTATAAACATACCTACCTAACCCCTCATAAGACATTTTCTCAACGGATTTAGACGAATTGGAAGAGTGACCTCAGAGAATAGTGGGGGGACTTGTCCCCCCCATTCCCCCCCCCCTTGGCTCCGCCACTGGTGGTGGTTTGAAGGTGTTGTGAGGCAGTGGTATAATTCTCTGACTTTGCTGCCAGAACAGAACAGTTGGGCAAACAGAGCCCCACCACTTGACCATCATGGTAAGGGGTCACAGACTCAGTTATTCGTGCATCTGAGGTTCAACATGTGTCATCATTTGCCTTCCTTGTCTTTAAGATTGCAATTTAGGGATTGACTTTATCATAGAACCCAACTGTGTGCGATGAAATATTCCAGGATTGCTAGTTGATGGAGAAATATATCCTATGACTGCCCTGTTTGTTTTCTAAGGATAGGACAAGTTTTACACTCCTGTACCTGTATTTTATAAAACCAGCACATGTGAAAGGGAATCACTAAGCATTGTATTCTAGTGTAAACTTAATGTTATTCTGTAAAGAATCAAAGGTTTTCTGAACCAGAGGTCCAAAAATGTTTGATTGCCTTCTGTGCACTTACTTTTTGTTGTACTTTTAGCATCCTCTTTGCAGGGGTGGCAGGGGGATTGGCGGCAGCCCTGAAGAAGTGGGATGGGCAAGGGGTAGAATTGATCGCCAGAAGGTATACCTAATACTTTCTATATCGTTTTTGCTAAAGAATGAACACAACCAGAGAAAAGTAGGGTGTCCCAGTCCACTCCCTGGCGCTGCCCATGCCTCTTTGCAGCCTGCTTGCCATATTCCTTTGAAGATGTCTCATCGCCCATGCATATCATAACAACAACAGCAACATTTAGCAGTTCCCGCCATTTCTTTTTGTGTAGCCTGAGACAAGATGGAGTCGCGACCATCTGTAAATTATTCCATGCTTCGAGACAACATTGGCAAATTTGTTTCAGTTATTGGTAAAGTTATTGATGTAAGTTCAATCCTTATTTTTACACTTATTTGGAAGTCGATAGAATAAAGCTGAAATTCAAAGAAAGCAAAGTAAAAAGGGCCATTTTTAGATCACCATCTCAAAAGGGTATTTTTAGGCCAATAAAGGCCTAACTAACTAAAAGCTAGGCCTAAGCCTTACAAGCGAATTTAGTTTGCAAACGAAAATGTGATCTGATTTCATGTAATGCATTTAGGCCCGGAAGTAGCAAATGGCATTCTGCAGCAATTTAAAAGCTCTCGATTCATTAGCGAGCGACTATCCTAAACCGATCTATTAGTGACTAAGCTAAGAGATAGATTAGCAGCTAACTGATCAACTAGCAAATTTACTAACAGATTCTGTAGTATATAAATCAATATCATGGCTCCAGAATCAAGGATCCTATTAGCCTGCATGCAAACAGCAATTTAAAAGCTCTCGATTCATTAGCGAGCGACTATCCTAAACCGATCTATTAGTGACTAACAACAGATGATAGTTTAGCAGCTAACTGATCAACTAGTAAATTTACTAACAGATTCTGTAGTAAACAACCAATCTGTTAGTTCCTAATGAATCTATTAGTTGTAATATTAAACCGGTTTCTAATCAATTCCACGATGTTTTGAAAGGATTAAGCACTTGAGTGCGTGTTACGAAGATTTGCGAGAAGAAAAACATTAGGCCTATAATAGTTATTTTAGTTGGTCCATCTGGTTCTAATGTGTTACGTGCGTACCAGTCTGCATGCAGAGTATGACAGTTCTCGACGAGATTTCGTGCGTGCAGACCAAGGAAGCAGTGGCGTGCTCGCGTGCAAGGTCTTTGATTCCTTTGTTTGCTCGCGTGCAAGGTTTTGATTCCTTTGTTTGCTCACGTGCAAGGTTTTGATTCCTTTGTTTTCAAAGTAATGAACAAAAGATCTCGTTCAAAATCGGCGTGCACGTAAAATTTTTGAAAAAAATCTCGTGCGTGCAGCTGCCACACTCTGCAGACTGGCGTGCGTAAAAGATGTGCATCAATCCTAATTTGAGCGTAGATCTCCTTTGCATCGATAAAATTTTTTTCACCTGCTGGAATATAGCGTTTTTTTACATGAGCCGCGGTTTTGTACTGTTTTCGGTGGCTGCACAACCTATCAAATTTCACTAACCGATCGGTTATTTACTATGGAATCTGTTAGTAAATTTACCAGTGAATCAGTTAGTTGCTAATCTATCTGTTAGTCATTAATAGATTGGTTAGTCGCTAAAGCTTGGTACTCACTGCGCGTTTAAGTGCGTTAAAGTGTGTTTATCCAAGCGTGTTTTTAAGTTAAACACTCAGTGAGTATGATGTGGGCGTTTATTTTTCAGGATTTAAACAAACTTAAACGCACTTAAACCCTCAAAAAAGTTAAACGCGCATATCAAAAATTTTGATCTTGGCGTTTAAAGTTCAAAAGCGCCGAAATATGCAACGGATTATCACCATTGAAATTGATATTGTGCTGTCCATTTTGGTGCGTCAAAATAACATTTTCAGTAAGAAAATTATTTCGACGTAAAGAAGGAAGGTGTTTTTCCTTCTTTTTCATGATTCATGTCTTTTTCATGATTGTTGCCTCCCACTGCTGTCTTTTCTAAATGATTTTATGACCCGGAATCTTGTTTATTCACGTTCTTGGGTTCCTTGTTGTAGAAAAATTGTGTACTTTGTTGGAGAATGCCTATCTTACAAAAGGGATTAAAACTAGAAGAGAAATAAAAAACACCCACCTAGGAGAGACAAGTAACACTGAAAAGGCTACTTGTGCATGCTTTTTATAAGAAACTGCTCTGAACTTTGTTGTATGGTTTCTCAATGTTAGGATAATTCTTTTATGCTCTTTTTCATCGGGCGAGGAAAGACAGCAATCCCTATTTGAAAGGCCACTGCTCCTTGGACAAGAGAACAAAAATATTGGCAAATATGTCATTCAATGGTGGACATGTTCAAATTCTTTGTAGAATTTGCCTGAATGAAGTCGGCCATTCCACTCTAAAATTGTGAGGGATTTTCTGGAGAAAGCCCCTTCGAGAAACCTTGAGAACCGTTGAACCTTAAAAATTGTGAGTGGTTTCTTTGTACTCCTTTGATTCATTTGTTGTGAAAGCATGCAGGGCTTTCAATGGGACGCCCGATAGCGCGCAGGCACGCGCCCCAGTGGTGTCACGAGAGCGATAAATCACGCGCGCAGACCTTTATTGAAGAGCGAAATGTATTCATCAAACGTTTAGTTGTTAAGTAGTGTTTTCGTTACTAAAGAGATTAGATGGTTAAGTACCTGTCTCTAACCAAATAAAAACCGTGCAACAAAGCCGCGTTCGTGTCGACGATCTTTCACAAAGCAGCACTGCTCAAAATGAAGATGATAGCGATGATGACGATGACCACAGCGAGTTTGAACTATTTGCGGAGGAACTAGACAGTGAATAAACTGTTAGATCGCATGTTTGATGCATTTAATTTTTATAGTCATTTTATAGTATGATTAACAAGTAATAACGCTTTTATTTATGATTGCTTTGCTCCCTACAAAGAACAGGATGGATCAATGTGTCTGTGTCAACATAATGAAGTTTTTCAGAGAAACTGCCCCAGCATACAGTGCTGAGATATTCCGTCCAGTCAACCAGGGCCGAACAACACGGAGGTCCAAGTTCAAATTGGATATTCCATTTCGCAAAACTACTGCTGGACAAAAATGTCTATCTTATCTAGGGCCCAAAACATGGAATAGTCTTTCATCAGAGATTAAATCAACAAACAATATCGACACATTCAAACATAAGATCAAAGAGAATTTTTTCCAAAACATACAAAAAGAGGAAGATGACATATATGTCTTCTATTAAGACTTGTCATCATCTCTCCCGATCATGGTATGGTATTATAAACCATGTTAATTTATACCGAAAACAAACTACGGTTTAGTATATTTTTTTTCTTACGTTTTTCGTTGTACCAGCACCTCTAAGGGGACCATTATGGAATTAAGGTCATCTTGACCTTTTAATGCTATCCCTGCCACTGTGATTAGGGGTGTTTTTCCTTTACGTTTTTAACATTATTTATTGTATTGTATCTATTTTTATATTATATAACTTGTAAATAATTGTAAATATTGTGGCAAAATGATACATACATACATACATACATACATGCTTATCATTTTGCACAACTCCTTCATGAGTTAAAGATCAGTTGTTGACGATATAAATAGCGCCCACGACTCAAATTCTGAATGTGAAAGGCATGAGCATGTGAAATCCAAATGATCACATGATCAAAGCTCATAAAAGCCCCACAGCCGCGAGCTAGCCACAAAGTGGTCCTGCTAAATAGCCAGACAGACAGACAGGCTAATCTCGCTTGCTGGGTTGAAACAAACTAGAATATGCTGCTGCTCAGCAATAATCATTTCCGCTCTAATTTATAACTAAATTGCTTTATTCTGTGTTTTAGATAAACCCAACTGGGAATCAATTGAAAATCCTCATGTCAGATGAAAAGGAGGTGAAAGTTAGTCTTAAAGACAACGTAAGTCTCACAAAATTTGATATGATAGAGCTTGTCTATAAGCATTGCAAACAAGAAATGATGTGATAAATTGCTTTCAAATTAGCATTGAGAAAATCAACCAAACTTGCTGATGTTGTAAAGTTTTTCTAAGTCGTAAGAATCTTTAAAATTGAGTATGGAAATTATTAAATCTCTGAATTGATAAATATTCTTAATTTGTTTCCTGGGCACATCCGCATACAAATTTAGGTCAAGTACCCCCTTGAGAAAAGACCTGAAGTTTAATCCAAAAAATAGGCATCCGAAAAATTGACAAGAGATAACCGAGAACAGTATTAGGCTATTGACAAAAGATTAATTCAAAAATATTTGAAATTTGTCCAGCGTATGATTCATCCTGGCCTGTTGAAAGTGGGAACTTTTTCTAATTCACCTGGTGTATATAGATACAGTATACAGTAGTCATTAAAATTCTATTTCCAGTTGGAGGAACAGCTTGAAGGTTACATTCAAGTCACTGCACAGGTTGAAAATGATGGGACCCTGACAGCAGAACATTTGATCAGCTTTGGAAATGGTGAAATTGGTGAGATCAATTTTATATTAGCAATAACAATAGTCAGTCAGTGCAGGGGATTGCAATGGCTACACAGGTTTTGTTACCTGGTTTTGTCATTTACATTCATTTGAATTGTGAAGCATGAGAAATCGCTACATGGAAAACCAAATATTTTTTCTTAAACGAAAGTCCAAAAATTTTGTTGCACGCCTTTGGCATACTTACAGTATTTCCTATTGTATTTTTGGCACCCGCTTTGCATGCTGCCCCCCCCTCAACTTCGGGCTGGATCCGCCCCTGGAGTTGACCTCAGTTTATCAAGATCATGTTATTAGGAAAACAGCAAATAATGATACAAGAGAAGCAGGCTTTATTGGATAATATTTGAAAGAATTACAAAATAATTACAGCATAAGAAAATGGGTGATGCAAAATTGCAGCTAGGGGTTTGCACCTTGGTCCAAGGATCCAATGCTCCAATGATCCAGAGGGTCCAGTAGATAGAAAATGCTGTGCGAAAATTGTTGAAAGCAGACAACCAGACAGACAACAAACAGAATCAATTGTGAAGTTGTTGCAAAATAATAGTATGCAGTTTTGCAGCATTGAAAGTTTAATTTGCAAATGAATTTGATACCCGATCAGTTAATAGAAAAATGCCCGTTGGAAACGTCATGGCACCCTTGATTTAAAGACGATATTGGCAAATATTTAGTTTAATGGTAAGCATGTTCAAATCCATTTTAAAATTTACCTGACTGAAATCGGCCGATTTAATGATTTGATGGAAAAATCCTGCTCTCTGCAAAAATTTTGTTTTGTTTTTAATTATATTGAATGGACGCTTATTTATTTTCTTGCAGAATTATCGAAACAAATTGATTATAATGACACATTGATAATTTTGGTTTGTTTATTTGTTTGTTTGTTTGTTTGAGATGATACTTTATATTGCCTCTCATAATCACACAGAAATCAGTTTATGTTCCAAGATGTAACCTCTCATAACTTTTCCACCAGGACATTTATTTATAAATGAACAATTTCTTATTTTTCAGATCTGAATGTTTACAACCAAGCGGTACAATTAGCAAAAAGATATCCGGAACTGTTTATATTTAGTCACCAAAATGGATTGTCATACTGAACACTCACTTTATATCGGGAAATGTCTTGGCATTTCAGTTATGGGAGGTAAGACAGAAGAATTTCTGGAGAAAGTATAGATTGTAAACACAGATGACTTATTTTACCTGTATTGCCTGTTATTGTTGGTAGCAGCTGCCCTTTGTATGCACAAAGTAGGTGAGTCAGTAGGCATGAATATTGCTTTTTTTTTAATCATAGGGAACAGATTTTAGACTGACTGAACCAAACAACTTTTGAAACAAGGAGATGTCACTTTAGATTTAGAAATTGCTTTGCAATGTTGTTAAGTTCATAGTAATACTAGAGTCGAAACTTTCTTTTAAAAGAGTGCTAAACTGGTATCAAAAATTGAACTTGTATTCTTTATTGTATCAGAAGGACAGGATTAGAAAAACTTCTTTCAAAATTGTTTTTACGATATGAACCTTTAAAAACCATTTTCACCTAAATGAGTTATACAACTAATTGAAAGAGAATTCATCAAAACTTGTGCTAGATTTAGTTAATTCCTCAAAAATCATTTTAGTTTTTGATTTGCTTATTATCTGCAAGTTATGCATGTTGACTCACTCACCTGGTAGGCTGCACTGTTGTTGTGAGCTCATGTAAAGAAAGTTGTGAGAAAATAGAATGTTATTGCCAATAGTCTCTTTCAAGTTGTCTTTTTTCTTCTTGAGAACAAATTTCTTGCTGCCAAGTTTCTTTCTATAAGACCCAAGCTATGTATTTCAGACTTTAGAAGTCGTCTCATGGTTCTAAACTTGAAGAAACTTTGATAACAAGAACCCTACTGGGCGACTCGAAAAAGTAAAATTTTTGACAAATCATCAAAGTTTGATTGTATTACAGATTATGAAGATTTGTTCGTATTCATTTGTGTCAAGAAAAAGTATATTTCAGAGAAGATTGTTATTCTATTCCTCTGAGGCCTGATTTAAACATCGTTTTTTATTGCCGTGTCGAATTGAAATGTATTAAAGGAGCTCTGTCTCCAAATTTCGGTCGAAACGGTGATTTTGAAGTTTTTTGATGGGCAATATCACACAGACCTTTACCTGTCTTTTTTCGAAAATGAAAGCATCGTTTTAAAGATGATCTTTGTACTTCACAGAGGAAAAAACCAAACATTCATATCTCTTACGATTGCGTGGATATAAGTGGATTTTTAACGAGCATTTTTTGGTGGCTTGGGTGAAGCCACTAGACAAATTGCAGAAAACAATGGAGAATAATGGCCACGTGCGGTGTTATCAAATTTGTTTACGGTATGGCGACGGAGCCCCTTTAAAAACGGCAGAATTTGCCGTGTCTAAAATTCTGATTCAAACATCGTTTCTTTGCCATTTTGGATTGAAATTAAAATGGTTAAAATGGTCTTTTTTCAAAATGCACTAGCAGAGTGGCTGATCACACTTCGAAACCGCGGACCATGGCCTAGAATTGAATGATTAAACGCAGCAGAAATACGATGTTTAAATCAAGTCGTTTTTCTGCCGTTTGATACAACAGAGCTAGTGAACTCCTGCCGTTCTATCTATTCAAAACGGCAGGTGATTTAAACATCGTTTTATTTTATGTAATTGACACTTTGAAGTTTTTAGCAGCATCTGTTTAATTCGACACGGCAAAAAACGCGATGTTTATAAACTGGGCCTGAGAAAAGAAAGAGACAATAAAACTGTAGCTTGAGAGCCATGTTATGAGCAATCTGATGGGGTTTTCGCGAAATTATCGTCCTTTTGGCCAAGAGCGAGCAATATCTTTTGCAGTTTCATTGAATGTTCAAGTCCTACAAGATATGAGAACTTTTTTCAAGGTAGCAGATTATTCCTCAAAATTTGATAACTCGCTTCGTAGAATTCCAACAAATTCAAAGCCACTTCAAGAACTTGGAATATGTGGCTTGTTAAGACGAATCACCTTGAAACCTTTTAAGAATTTATCAATTTTGAGAATAGTGTACCCGTTACTGCCCAAAAGTATATGATAGAGCATAGGTTCCAAATCTTTGAATAGGCTGGTGTAAAATTGAATGACCTATTTCTTTAAACTGAATGACTTCAATGAAACTTTAGTTGTTTCTATGTAATTCTACCGTTGGACTTTTCTGAAATCTTCGATATTTTCAGAATTAGAGTGTTTTTCTTCTTTTTCAAGGATTCAAGAAAAATCTTCAAAAAAACTTAAAAACAATCGTAATTTCTAAACTGTTTGACGCAACATGAAGTAATTTCGAAGGAAACCATAGTTTTAGAATGCCTACAATATGGCATCAAGCAAAAGTCTGTCACTCATCTGGTTTATGATTTAGAAATTTGATGGCGTCACCTCCTCAAATGAGTTGAAATGTAAAAAATTTCTGGCAAGTCGAACGGTAGAATTATAGATAAGTATCTAAAGTTTCTTTCAAGCCATTCAATCAGAAGAAATAGGTCATTGAATTTTACACCCCCTCCTTTTTAGGCGGAGTTGGAGATTTGGAGCCTATGTTATATGATAGCGTTTAGGCTAGTTGCTATCCACAAAATGTCAGGAGGAGGTTCTTCAACGGAAATCAGTCACATTTATACACTATCAACTTCTATAAATATCCCTAAAATTTACAATATATACGATTTGAGAACAACTTGCAATTCAAGTACAATTATATTACGATTCTATTATATTCTTTTACTATTATATTCAATACTATAAAACTACTATGATATAAAGGAAAGCCATCTAATCACCTGTTTTTTTGTACGATTTCAGAAAGTCGACATTTTTCGAGGCAGCAAGCAAACATTCTGATGACTGTCACTCTCCGGTTAATAATTTTCATGTTTAAGTCAGTTCATAATGACATTTTGCACAGATTCACTCAAATACCTTATAATTCAATTCAACAACAGATGACTGTGATTAAAGATGCAATAGCCTTATAGCATCTCTTCTTCGAGAAAGACAGATGGTCTCAATTATTCAGAAAGCTCATCATCTCATGGTAAAATGATATTCTATGAATGGTTTACTTAGCAGTTTAGCAAGCATAAATATCACCATATCTAAGAAATCTTTCACACCAAAGGAGAGCATGACTGAATTGTTTCAAACCTTTCGAGACCATACTATTTTTGAAGAAAAGAATTTTTATAAATGACCTATCACACTGCATTAATACACGTCAATCCGAGAGGTTGAAGAACTAGGAATTTGATATTTGACAAATCTGGAACTACTCTGTCATTTGCTAGAACAACAGCATATTTTCTAATTTTGAGCTGATTCTTGCAGCCATTATTTTATTTTCACTCCTGTTTCATCCTTTTGTCAAGCTGAAATTCCTTTTCACTGATATTAGGCTATCCTGGACAGTATCTAAACTAATATTCAAACACAACGCTATTCGAACATAACGCTATTGCATGTTATGCTTGCAATCTCTGAAATTCATCACACGAGTTTCATAAAATTTAATCTGTTTTAAATAAACTAATTTGAAATATGTTTCATTACATGTTCAACTCATGTTAGGAATTCATCTTGTTAGTTCATCAATAGTCTTTCACGAATGCGCTCAGCATTTTCTCTGCTTCGTCATTTTTGGTGTCATTCTCGAAGTCATATGCTGGCCTATCATTGATTGGCACATTTGTTCTCTTAACACGTGGTACCTTCAAATACTTTCCTTGTTTACTCTCTCTTGCATTCTCATTTCCAACTTTTTCAAAATAGACATCATCTGATTCTTCTTTCCAACTTTCTTCTTTGAAGTCATCTCCTCCTTTTGTCTTGCTGATTGATTTCATCAGGCTGTCATGGTGCACTTGTGTTTTTCGTTTTTTACCAAATTCTGAAGGAAGAAAACAGATAAGATTAAGTCCTGCAAGAGTCCATATATTTTTAAGCTGGTTCAATGGGCACGAGAGCCTCTAATGATGTAAAAGGAAAGAAGACAGGGGGATAATGAAATCCCAATGTAATAAGCTGACAAATTGAGATCAGGGAAGTGTTTTCGTACTGTACTAACTTCAGTAAAAGTTGGACTTGACGTTCCAGAAAGAAACTTGTGATTTCGTTTCTTTGATTCAGAATTTGGTAGCTTGAAATAATTTAATCAGAAACTGTTTGCTAGTTTAAAGCTTTGAAAAGGATAAGCTATGTATGTATCAATTTGCCACAAGAATAATTAAAGATTTACAATATTTTAAGAGCTAAAAAACTCTACTTCAAAACTGAGTTGGCTTTTTCTGTGATCATAGAAAGATGTTCAGTTTCTTTTCTAATAAATTTGTTATTCATTTTTCAAACTTTAACCAATTTGTTTCGACACCAAATTTCTGACAGGGCAATGAAGACATTTGATGACTGGCCTCTGATTGGGGGATATTTTGTGGAAAATGTGGAACAACTTTAAATGGAATCGACATTGATAAAAGCTGGCCCGGGCCAAGCTAAAAATAATCTATCGTATTGGTAACTTGGCAACTGCTGTTTCATTGTGTAGTTAAAGAAGCAATGGATTTGTGGGTATTTCTTTAACCTATTTATAGTAGACTTGCTCCAAGTTTTTTTTCTTCGTCAGTGACTCTTCGTTAGTAATTTAGAGAGGGAATGCGAAGGAGTGAAAATTGAAAGCGAGGCGGGAAGACTTGGAGCAAGTCTAATTTATAGCGGCCACGAGATATAGCTATGAACTTACCACATTTCCTCTCAGGAAGTTTCTCAAACAGCAATGATCTTTCGATATCTTTCTCTGAGAATAATGATCTTGTGAAGAACACGTGATGCTTGTCGCTGCCCATTGTTAACACCCCTTTCTCTAGACCTTCTTCTTTCTTGATGACCAATCCAGCCATTAATCCCTTCTTGCATTTTCTGAATGCAACATAATCATGATATGACATAATCTTAACCTTGCATTCTCTCTCTCCTTCAACATACTGGCTCTCTCCCACTGTATTCTCAGGCTCTCTTCTACGCTTTCTTGATGCAGGTGTTTCCTTCGTTGTTTTCGTTGTTGTTGTTGTAGATGATCCATTTTCTGCTGCTTCTCTTTGTCGCAGTAGCTCTTTCTCTCTGATATTCCTTGGCACAGATGTGGTTGCCATTGGAGCTACATGTGAGACATTGTGAACACATGGATCCTCAATTTTGCTTTTCTTGGATGCTGCCACCTCCTCTGTTGATGTTTCTTGGCTTTCCTCTTCGAGAGCACGCTTCCTGTTTGAACCATATATGGATCTACATGATCTCGCTGGGCGGGCTGTTGATGTTGTTAATGTGACTGTTGGGGCAGTGGTTGTGGCTGCCTTAGCAAGATTCTTGCCTGGTCTGCACGTGCTGGTTCTCATTGATCCAACTTGGTGTCCTGGAGGTAATTTTCCTCCTGCTAACTTTCGCGATGATTGTGTCTCATTTCTTGGTACAGCAGTGTCAAAGGGAAGTTTACTCGACCCAGCCTTGGAACAGGAATGATGGAAACCGTCAGCTACTTTTCTGTCATGATCGTTTGCTTGCCAGGTCCTAGAGGGTGCGCCTTGTACTTGGCTACTACTTGGCACATCACGTGTCACATGAGGCAAATATTGGACCGCTGTCACATCAATTGCTAATTTTTTGCCGAGTGTTGCATTGCCAGCAAATGTGCTATGCTTTCCAAGTTCTGCAAGAATTGATTGCTTCTTTAATCGAATCAATGAGTTTTCTCCACTTTGGTGCACTTCCATTTCATCATTTGTGAACGTGGTGGTACCAGAACTGAACTTATCTGGCGCAGGAATGGTCCATGCCAATACGTTACAGCAACGAATTGTGATTCCATGGGCAAAAGTAAGGAGTTCATCCTGAAAAACAAATAAGGATAATCATTATTTGTTCGATATCTGTTCAAGTTAATGTGAATGAATGAATGAATGAATCAACGAATAAATAGATGGATGATCGAATGAACGAGTAAATGGGTAGCGGTAGATCTTCAATTGTACAAATAAATTGTATTTTGCTTCAAATGTCAGGGACCAACAAACAAAACTGAAATCATTTCATCTTGTATATTCTACTTCTGAAAACAGATTTACTTTTGTGCAGAAGATTTATTTAATTTTGCTGCATGATCACTAAAATGAAGTGTTTTTTACCTTAGAGTCCGCAGAAATTGATATTGAAGCTCTCTTTATAGGACAATCTCAGTAATCTCAACAACTCGGCAGTCTTAAATGATATGACATTTGTTTATCAACAGACTAGCATAGATACCTCTCCATGTTTAAAATTGATTCTTCCATTCTTTGTATCTTCTGGAAAATAATGCAATGTGAACTTAGAGAAGCATTTGGATGTCTTTTCATTTTGAAATACCGTGGTAAGGCGTGCAAATCCATTTGTCCTGATGGTCCTCACTCGATATATCTTGCCAACTTGAAACACAAGAGCATTCTCTCCAGAGACGGCGATGGCAAAACCTTGATATTGCTTGAAGGGTCCAACTTTCTCTGGCGTACCAAAAAGCTAAAGTGAAAAACAGGGAAGGGAGTTAGTTATTTGCGTCAACTTACAATGTAAAAAACGTAAGAATATACTCAGGTAACTTGGGTAACTGGGTCAGAATAGACGATGCAAAAACATTTCCCAGCTTCAAAGAATGCTTGACTTTAGGCCTTCAAAAGATAGCTCTCGTTATGAGCCCTTTATTTTTGATAATCATGGAGAAGTATCCCTTATTTAACCAACTAGTTTCATGGCAAGGAAAAGCCCCTCTTCTCGAAAATATGGGAGATGTAATATCGTTGTCTTTCATACTAGATTCCCGGCATCCAAGCTCTTTCTATAAGAGCATCTTCTTATTCTGGCAATTTTTCATGCAATGTAAGCCTTGTCTGTTTCATTATTTCAACTGTCGACTCCTGGTCTTAGCTAACTTTCCTTTCTTCCATTCTTCTTGCGTTCCTCCCTCGCTCTCAATATGGAGTGCTTTTCTGAAATGATCGCTGCTTTAAAAACCGTTTCCCCGCTGCTCTTCTTACGAGCAAGCTCTTTCAAAACTTACAATCACCTCACCTCTTTCAAAACGCAAACCTTTCTGCTTTCTGCTATGGGGAGGTTTCTGCTTAGAGTAAGACCAGACAAATCCATGCTACTTCTCAAATACTTTAGAATTTTCACGGAGAATCGGAAAACGTATCATAGAAAATGTCAGTCAATCAATCCCCATATTTCGTCGCTCGTGGCCTCTAATATGCAATTAGAAGCGTTCAAATATAAAGAATGGAGTACTTACCTGAACTCCATCAGTGATACCACTTAAAGATTGCTTTATAACAGACATCCTGTATGATTAACTCTTAAAATCACGAAATTTGCGATAAAGACGTTTAACAACGATAAAAATCATTCATCAGCTTCAGTTTGCGAACAAAACTTTTGAACTGATTGCGCTCTTTGCTTGATTTTGTTGCGTTGCTATTGTTAAATTAGATGTTTGTTACGTCAAATTAGATTGATTTGACATCAAATTCCGATGAAAAATTAAAACGGCACATAGGCCAAGAGAAAATGTCCGATTTTTATGTATTTTACCTCAATAAGCGAAAAAGAATCGGCAAAACATTGAATAGGAAGAAAACGGTACTAATTTTTAGATCTGATAACTAAGATCTTAGGGAAATTTTGCTGGAATTTTTATCTAAAATTGGGATGAGGAAACCCCCCCCCCCCCCACTTCCACAGCTGTCAGGTTCGACAAGGTCTGTACATTTTAATTTGCAAACTTTCATATCACCTTCCAGCTTTTGATCCTAACTTCCAGAGCTTATACGGAAATATTGCCCACCTCATGTAGAGAGTAGCTTCCATATGAACGCAAGAACGCAAGATGAAAATTACAAAGGATTGCATAGGATGGTTGAGAGTAGGATCTCCCCGGGGGGGGGGGTACTCATATATTTTTCCGTACGGGGACGTGCCGCCGAACAGGGTATCATTTTCAGGATTCCTACTCCGGGACAGGGTATCACTTTTATATGGTCGGCTCCATGACAGGGTCCATATTTTGTATAATTGACTACGTATCGTCGCTGTAAGCTATTTGCACTCGGCGAATGTGATTTAAATCGTTTGGATGGCAACGTTTCCGCATTTTCTGATAGATATCTCACCTCTCAGCTCATGACCTGGAAGGTGGGATGATTTTTCCCAATTCCCTATTTTAACTGAGCCTTGACGAGAGAAAATGAGATTATGATAAACAATGGAGTCTTCTTGCTTCACCGTTATATTATATCAGTTCAGGCGAGAATTGAAACTTCGACGATGTACCAAGTCTAAATCGACTCATTTCAAGTTAACATTTTTTATGTTTATACTCTTTTGTTTGCTCTCTTCTAGACCTTTTTTGAAAGTGTGGTATTTAACGAATCTTTACTCAAATTTGAGGTCGGTTGCCAAATGCGAATCTTGCTTATTTTTATATTCTATCGATCTTTGAAAATCTCGATTCTACAGTAGGACTTTCAAAATTAGCCCTAGAAACTTGGATTCTTAAACTTCAATTGCGTGAATTGGGATAATGGGCCGCCACCGTGGAATCCCTTTTACTTTTCTGTTTTCAAGTGTATAGATTCACTCATCCACAGGGTCTGCAGCCCACAGATCCAAAGGTCCAAACAGACCCGCAGATAAAGGTCTTGATATCGAGGCTATCCCAAAAACAGCTGCTCTCTTCATCCGCAACAACAACAACTTTTTGATATGATTTTAACGTGTCTCAAAAGGGGAAGGCTACTGCTTGGCTGTAGGCTTTTTAATATTTCAAACACAAATAGACGATTGTTCAGTTATTAACAGATGCAACGGAAACATACAGAGCGGAGGTTGAAATTCATTATTTAAGCTGCTGAAGTTCGCGATGTGATGACAGCTGATGATGAAGAGTTGTACAACTACAAAATAAGAGTTGTTGTCTGTTGTTGACAACCGCTGAAACGTGGCCTAATAAAATGTGAACGATAAAAGAAGCCCTTGAATGTATGGTGAAAAAGAGAAATCAGAATACATCCATCTAGAGGCTATTATCTGAATTCATGCTTCAAATTCCTGAGCTGTAATTTGATCTATCTTTTGGTGCAAATATGTCATCACAGCTTATCGAAGGTGTAGACAATGAAATAACTCTAGCTTTTATTTTGTTCACTGGAGCAGCTGCTATTGCTGTACCATGGTACTTTTTCAGACCAAGCCCAAGAAACAACCAGAGTCAAGGACAACGTGAAGATGGTTCAAGGAATGTGCAAGCCACAAATCAAACAAGACGTCAACACTTCTTTTTATCAAGTGACGCAAATGAAGCAACAGGAACTCAAAATGAAGCAGATCCACTATTGTCAACCCTTGAGACAAGACAAGAAAATCAAAGCTTTACTGAAAATGCCAGTGCAACAAATGAAAATCAAAGTAGGGCAGGTCCAAACTTAGATCAAGGAAGAGCGCCTAACAACACAAGTGACAATGATCAAGGGATATTTAGAACAAATAATGAGAGCACAAGAATCAATGTCAAAGTTAAACACAATGCCACTGATCAATTATTTGCTGTTCAACAAACAATGAACTTGGTTGATTTTAAAAGGTATTTCCTCAGAGTTTATGCTCTATTGCAGATCTGAACTATTACCTCTGTCCAAGCAGACCAGACTGCTATTTATGCTGTGCGCGCGGAAGATGTTCCACGGGCAATTTCATGTATAACAAAGGAACAACAATATAACCTTTCTTCTTAAAACAATAGCCAGGCGCGCATCTTCCGTGCGCACTTTGCAAACTTATCAGTCTGGCAAGCAGAAACAGGAAAATTATCAACAATTTTCGGTTGTTTGAAAATATCTTAGAAAAATTTTTTAAATTCTCAAAGATATCCGATACAACTCACATGTTAATTTCAGATATAGAAAAGGAAAGAAGTTCCATTATGTAATTAATGCACTTAAAGTTAGTTGACGGAGCTAAAGCCAACGGTTTTCTAAAAATAACTTAAATTCAACTCAATTGAAATGAATTGACCAATCAGCGATTGCCTTTCGTCACGCCACTGAATTGAGGAAGAGGGGAAACCCCTGGATGGAAAACGCACAAGGCTGTACAACTACAAACAATACAACAAAATAATATCATCCTCTATAATCACACTTGCCCTCTTTTCGTGGAACTTTCTTGCATACGAATATCTTCCTGCATGTGAACATATCCATCTTCCAGCTTTTCAAATTTTGTCATGCACGGACTTGAGTTTCTGGGGAGTTTCGTACGTCTTTGGCAACGATCGGCCTCTGAATCCGTTAGCCATTTTGAATTTCTTTGTTCTCGAGAAAACCTGATCACGTGAAAGTAGTGATCACCACAAGAGTTCTCAATTTTCATTGGCTAAGAACCAAGATCTATTTTTAGCTTGCCCAGCATATGCAGGCCTGGAGGTGGCTATCTATCTCCGTCAACTAACTTTAAGTTAATTCAGCCTACCTCAAAGAAGTTTTCAGCATTTCAAATATATGTTCATCCCTTCCAATTTTTCCTTGCATCACACTTACCTGTGAATTCTTAAAAGCCTGTTCATAAAGTACCGTATATCTAACAAATTGCTATATTGTCTTCTTCCAGGCACTGTTTTGCTGCAGAAATGGAACGAGGCAAGAACGTGAGACTTATTTATAATGGAAGAATTCTGCAAGGAGACAATAGCAGCCTTGAATCTCTTGGTATTAATGATGGTTGTGTGATTCATGCGCAGATATCGGAACATCAAAATACGTCAGAGCCATCAAGCCAACTTGATCAACATGATTTAGAACTCGGATTTTTACTTCTTCCTTCTATAATATTTGCATTGATTCTGGGATGGATTGCAGTTCTATCATTTGATGACATTTTCAGTGCTTTTAGCATAATTATCCTCACTTTCTTGACAGTACTTTTTGTTGTCATAACTTATGTTGCCTGAAAGTTGATTGTACATTTTTATCAAAGAATATTAGGGAGTCTAAAGCCTCATTAATAGAATTGTCAAATTTATATCATGTACATTCCTTTATTATTATTTTCATTGTTTTAGCTGTGATGAACCCTCAGTTGTTCAACTGATTTGCATGGGGCTTGCTTTAGAAACATCTTTATCCCATCTTTTTTTCCTTTGAAGTATCCTTGAATTTGTAAAGCTTGTGTGTTAGGTATGTCCAGTGTTCAACTGCAGAATGGATGGTTATGGAAAAAATGGTATAAAAAACACAGCATGTGTAGTGTCTTCTTTGGTGTATCCTTTCCTCTTCATTCACATTCTATAATTTTAGTGCCATCCCAGCTCAATACTCTCCACAGAATTCCACATTCCATTCTGGCCCATGATTTATGTGGCATTTAAATTGAATTCAATAGTCAATTTCAGAAATATAATTTTGATTTCAATAACACATAAATCATGGACCAGAATGAAAGGTGCACAGAATTCTTGATTCCCATACAAACCCCTTAATGCATCTGTCTATTTTTTGGGTCTTAAAGATGAATGATTTTTACCAAACAGATTTTCTCATCTACGTTAACCTTTGACTGATAGATTAAAATTTTAGTTTTGATTATCGGCCATATTCCACAGCCTGCCAAACACTTAAACTTTTTGCCTCACCCGGTACAACGCCAAGTATGATTGCAGAAAATGGTTTGAGATTATTTGGAAATAATAAACTCTATGTTTTCCTCTAAATTAACGACGATCATAATCACATAGTTCATCAAAATGCAATACATATACAAGCAAATATTTATACACTGGCGAATGAAACTTTTAGGAATGCTGGAATGAAGGTTTTTGTAAACTGCTTGTCCACGAAGTCCTAGGTGCGTCTTGAAACTATCTGCTTGCTGAAAAGTGGGTGCAGTCTCATTTAGAAATAGGTAACATAGATGTATGAATGATGACTTATTCGCTTCCAATATTCCAGTGTTGCGATGGGTTCGAAATGCCTTATTGTCATGTTGATTAAAAAGAAGGAAGGAAGATGGTTATTTTTGCAAATTTTTTCTTATGCCAGTCGAGGTTGCAAAATAGTCTATTCTTCTAAGAAAATATCGAAACTTCTTTAAGAATGAAATGATTTCTGTAGGCAGCAGAAAGGTGAAAAAATGACAGATAAAAAAGTCGAGAAAAAAGGAATGTAAGGATAATCACAACCAGCTATAACGCCTCGAAACACTCCTCTCGTGGGAAAAGCTGGCTGACTATCCACAAATGCCACCTTGGATATGGATATCACAGCAGGAAATACACGATGGGGATCACAAGCAGGTTGCAATTATACTTACATTCTTTTTTCTCAATTTTATTATATGCCACTTTTTTACGTTCCTGCTACTAACAAAAATAACTTTATTGTAAACATTGATTCTGTTCATCCGAGGAGAAGATATTAACCGAGTTTATTTTGACGATCTAAGCTACCTTTCAATCATACTATTTAGTAAACATACACTTCTCACAAGCCATTGAAGCAACCCGATTTACGTTTCAAAGAAGAAATATTGCAATGCTTTAACTTTTCCAAAAAGGAAACAGTATGCTTTTTTCCGGATACGTAGTATGGATTCCGGCAAGCCGAAGACTTCGAATATTCGAATGCCATTTTGCATCATTCTATCCATTGTTAGGTCAAGTCATCGTCAAGCAATCGATTTCCTAGGAGCATTTAACCTTGAAGTGTTCTTAATATATGGCAACTTAACATGTCCAGGTCCTTTTCTCAAAACTTTGTTTTCTTCCACCAATGAGTGTAAAATAAGTCCTTGTTTTTCGTTTCTTTCCAATAATACCTCCATATTCTTTCTGTATAATTCGGTTTCCTTGCTTATTCGTTTTATCACTTGTTCATCTCTTTCTTTCAGTTCACTGATTACTTTGTTTGCATTTTCAATTTCTGATTTATACTTTCTAACTTCGTTACCTCTTTCTGCAAACTTTTCTTTCCACTCAAGTAGCTCATTATTCAACAGGTCCCGATCTCTTCTGATTTTCTTCAGGGCTTTTTTCTGTCTTTCAACTAAAGCATCTTTTTCTTGAAGTGCCTTTCTTAATTCGTTTTCTCTTAAGGTGGATATGATGAAATCCTCCATTTTATATTCTCCATTTATTTTGGTCAAAAAATATAAGATGCAGCTTGAAATGTTCTTGTTTATGGATGTCTACCTCTGAACCCCACAATTTATATTGGTTTTTTCTGTGTCTTTTTACGTAAGTTTTATTGAGAACCTGCTTCTTGATCCAGGGTGTTGGTTGCAGAGAAAGACAGATAACTTTCTGCATCTTTACTATAAAGTTCTGCATAGTTGCTAGGTGACGTCCCTGCCATAACTTTCAAACTGCTCCCCCCGTCACACGATAGTAATTTTTCTTATACAAATAAGGTTGCGAAAAGAAAGGTTATATGCTAACCAATCTAGTCTAACCAAAGCTTTGTTTTCTTGATGATGAAAGAAAACTGAACCGCTGATAAAACGTTTTTATACCAAAGCTAACACGTAAGGCTTTTGATCAATATTTTCGTTCGTGCGTTATGTTTGGGGCAAAATTGTTGCTTAGCGTCGAAAAATGTTTGAATACTGCCTTTCAAGACTTCAAAGACTTTCGTTGATGAACTTTTTTCTTCCTATCAGAAGTCTGTTCTATTTTAGTGGAAAAGATGACACACACACGGTACACACAGAATTGTGGGAAACACACGCAAATCAAATTTTAATCAGCATAATCAGCGATGCAGAATATCTCTTGCAGCCAGCTAGACTTGCCCCAAGTCTATTTTTTCTTAGGGCCTTTGGGCCTTCCAATCATCCCGTAAATATCGAAGGGCCATTCAGATATTAGACAACTTTCACGCAAAATAACACTATCAAATGTCTAGGGTATTATACATCTCTTCTGCAAGGGGTATCGCTTTGAAATATTGTGGAGGCATCATAGTTTCCGATCTGTACCGTTTTATATTTCCTCAACGAGTAACATTATTATTTACATATTATAGAATTTGGTGGTATTTCAAGGATATATCGAGACTGTCGAGATGTCAAAAATGGACAACAAATGATCAAATAACAAATTCCAATTCTTCTTCAGTAGAGTGGCATTTTTCACTGATTTTATTTCACTTCGGACGGACGGTCATAATGTACATACATAATGTACAAACAGCAGAGAGCTTATTGCACGGTAGCCTGCGTGCAGACTCGGTTCTGAGTCTGCACGCAGGCTAATTGCACGGTCTTTATCAAGAAAGGAATCGAAATGAAAACAAAGAAGAATTGCCTAATTGGTATGTTAATCAAATATTCATTGTTCTTGCAGCATAGGCATTTGGGCCAATCAAAATGCGTGAAAACAGGAAAACAAATCTTTGATCAGCGCTGCCGCAGCAGAGAAAGTTAAAGAATTTTGGAAGTTTACCTACATTTTCTTGCCACAGAAAAATCGTATTGCGGAGGATGATATAAATTCTACGCAATGGGATTGGCCAAATTTGCATCAGCCAATCAAACTTGAATGTGTTTGCTATTTGAAAAAAGGGCGGTGAATCTTGAAAAGAATGAATCAAACACCAGACAGAGGCCACGGGTTTGTTTTTTAAAATGGCGACTGAATCGATATCAGTGACGGTGCGAATAATTCGATCATTTGAATTCAGAAATGTCAAAACCATTGTTTATCATGAAGTGAATACTGATCAGAAAGCAGCTGAGTTTTTAGATATGGTTAAAGGAGGTTTGTTATTTATGCTACAGTTTACGGTTTACACTTCAAGAAAATGCTCAGAACCAGATGATGGATGATGAGGTTGCCTAAAAATAGGCCAAAAAATTTTCCCAAGAAGGTTTTCTCGTGAGGGTTTAATACTTGGACAGTATGTTTACGCCAAATATCTCTTTAGCGTGTAATGGCGTCCAGAATAATGGTAAAACAAAGGCCTAATAGTCTCTAAACAGCTGGCCGGGGGGGGGGGGGTACATATGACCTGATGGGCATGGGGGTCTGCCGCCCAGTTTTCAGAAAGGTACCTCTCCTAATTACCGAAACTTGCCTTGGTACCCACTCTTATTGTGAATTTCGGTGGAAAACTGCCCGATGTTCATGTTATATCTTGCAGAGAGGAGGAAGAGATGGGAGGTTTATGTCTTTGAGACACTGTTTTAATTTGTTTATTTTCAATTGTAGATTTGAAGACCAGAAAGGGGATTCCACCACCTGTCAGAAATCATTCATATGGTATAACTACTTCAAATATTTCAAACTCATTTTACAAATATTTAACCATGATTTTGAAGCATTTTTATCCACGCATCTAGCCCATATAGCCCTCCAGGCATCTAGCCCCTCAAATAAACAGCATGCAGTGCCAACATTGAAACACGATGGAGTACTAGTCACACAAGCCGCTGCAACATAATGGCTGATGTTTTCAACAGATATTTTCACAGTGTTGCCAAAAACATTGCTTCTAAATTGAGAAACCCTATAGGCAAGTGGATAGACTATCTTGTGACTTTTTGTGCTGATGTCAAAAGAAAATCATTGAGCCTGAAGCCACTTGGCAAAGAATGGGGAATGAAGCAATTAAAACCACTCTCAGTACATAAAGCAGCAGTAAAAGCAAAGTTTCTGTTCTTATAGGTGGTAAAATGAGACTTGAGTTATTTCCTCTTGTGTCTTTTCCGTACTGATGAGGCTTGAAATATTGTGTGAACTGTTCTTGCAGAACCGTGCAATATCATTTTGACCAAGAACGATTTTACTCTGCATAGTTTTTAGTTGTACTTTAGGGTCCAAGATTTGGTCAGTGTACCTGTATGCTTGTGGTTGTGATGGAAACCAGCATTAGCTCTTCAGAAACATGGCTCCATTTGTCATACAGTTGAATCCCATCATAACAAACCCCAGGTTATTGTACTTCCGATTGTAAAGAACTAAAGAAGTGGCCTCTTGATTATTCCTGAAAAATTAATTCAATGACCTTTTTTAATTCAGATGCAATGAAAATTCAACATAAAGCATTTGGATCCAAGGTTTGTTTGATATCAACATTCATGCTTTATTTACCATTTTAAGCACATTATTCCAATTCCAAACACCAAATGGAAATTTTGATTTCTTTCTAATTTGAAGAGAAACATTTTCTTGTCCAAATGTAACAGAGAGGAAGCAAAAAATGTCTGTAGTCTTTTTCTTTTAAAAATGCTGCCTTTTATAAAACTTAAGATATTTGCAAAAGACTATCAAGCTATGACAGGCCATAATAACTTGTACACCGGAGCAATTTTGAAGATCTATGACTTCTTCAGACCTCTTCAGCAAAAGCCTAAATTTTTTCAGGATTTTTTACCAATTTTCATTTTCTGTTTCTTGAGCTATAATCGATTTCAAATGCATTGAAAAGGATCAAAACAGCTTCAACAACCAACCCAAAGACTCAACATGAATGGACAAAGAGAAAAATTGTCATAATGATTTGGAATTCAGAAATTGATTAGATGTAATTTGCTTTGCTGCACGAGCGTTAATTGAGCGACTGGCCTGTTGCGACATTCTGTAGCAGTTGCAATTGAGTGCCATCCCAAGCAATTCCCCATATGTCAAATTCAGCAAAACTTTATGTTAGCTTGACCTCATGATGCTTCACCGTTCGTCTGATTCCTAAATCCCCAAATCATCTCGATAATTTGTCTCTTGGTCCATCCATGTCGAGTCATTGGAAAATTCAATCAAGGGTTTTGATCGTTTTCAGTGTTTTCACGTCTCACGTGTTTTCACGATCATTTTCACGTCAAAGGCGTTCACGTAATGATGATTTCATCTGTTGCCATACCGTTACCATATTATGCCTGTAGAGGATGAATGGGTTGATTAATCAACGAATGAATGGGAGGAAGAGAAAGAAAAGATAAAGATTTATGACAGAACTGATTTACCTTAGTCCCTTCAAATTTCGCCTGCCTTCAATTTTGGTTACCTTTAATTTTTGCCCCCCGGTTTGGATTGATATGAAATGATATGGATGGATATGGCCCCGACCCCGAGGAAGAGAATACGGCGAAACTAGAACAACAAAATCACCCCTCAGACACAGGGGAGGACAATATCATTGTTATCGAAGAGTAATGCATGTCTTGTATTTCACATTACAATCAAAACTAAAGTTCTTTCGTCATAGAAAATAGATTTTTTCGCTCTTCTTCTAATTTTCGCTCCAATTTTCATCTTCCTCCGGGGCGAAAATTAAAGGCAGGCGAAATTTGAAGGGACTAAATCCCAAAGTGCAGCTGCTTGTCTTTGGTTTCATTCAGAAGTCAGAACATTCTAGATGAAGCCTTGCGATACAAATACGGCGCCACAGGACTGCGGATCTCGTGATTTTCCAGCCTGATTTATGTCATGCGCAGCAACTAAATCAAACCAATTCTGACGTAAAATTAACTGTGACGTCAGATGAATCAAATGAATGACAAGCAGCAAGCAGAGATTGTCAATTTGATCATTCGTTTGTGAACTTAGCAGTAGAGAGTTGGGATATTCGAAAGAGTGTTAAGAATTAGTAGTTCTCGATATTTTCTTGTTTATTTGTTTTCGTTTTTTCGAAATGTCTTCAGGATATTCGTCACAAACAAGCTCCGTGGGTGCAGTTTGTCCGAGTTGTCTCTGTTTTGAAAGGTACAAGAATTCTTTTGAGCTTGAGTGGCATGTTTTGAAAGCTCATGGGACACTACCATTTATATCTTTGCTGAAAAGTGGCTCCAGCCAGAATTCATGTAAGTATATTCCATTTCTACTCACCTATTTGCCAAAATCATTCTTTCTCCAAAATGACTCAAATATAACTAGTAGCAAAATGACATGAGACAAGTAACAACTTAGAAACGTGTTATTACAACTGAATTCAATTGGTTTGCCGACTAGAGATGTTTTTATCAATTTCGTTTTCTTTTCCATCACAGGTCGCAGCAGGTTCCTCGAAGATGAGTCACTTCACAGAGGTCCAGTTGGCACTAATGTGTCTCAAGATACATACAATGGGACAAAGTTGGCATCATCGAGGCTGTTCGTACCAACCAGAATGATGCATACGAAGAGCTTCAACTTCAAAAGCAAGTCTAAAACGGGAAAGCGATTGAAATCAGAAACATCAGTAAAAGAAAGAAAAAAACACAGAGTTAGTGATATGGTATACGAAGAACCATCTGATTTAGTTATACATCCCCAGCGCTATACAAATCTAGACAGTTGTCAAGACATACCAACTGCTGTATCAAAATGTGATGACAGAAAGAACAGGATTGGTCTCGTTCGGCAAAGAAAAGTGGATGAGCAAGATTTTTCAGCTAAAATGAAAAACAAGGCTGGAAGACAGGATAGTTGCCTCGAAAAAAACAGGGATACAGTTCCTTCTAACGCTAAAGAGCCACAGACATGTGTCACTACTGTTCCAGCCAACAATGATTGCTTTGAAAATGAGAAAATTAATTCTTGTCAAAATTGTATACGTAGCAGTTCAAGTTCAAAGCCCAATAAGTCTTCAGGAACACTGCAAAGAAAATCTGACCATGAAATCTTTGAATCAAATCTCTCATGTGACGAAAAGAAATATCATTCCTCTGAATACGAGAAAGTAAATTCCTGTAAAGATTGTCAGCATACTTGTTCATGTTTAAAGTCCAACAAATCTTCGGAAAAACTCCAAAGAAAATCTGATGTTGAAATTCTTGAATTTAATCTCTCATCTGGTGAAAAGCAACATCTTTCTTCTGAGTACGAGAAAGTAAATTCCTGTAAAGATTGCCGGCATGCTTGTTCACGTTTAATCTCCAACAAAACTTCAGGAAAACTGCAAAGAAAATCTTGTGATGGAATTCTTGAATCTGGCTTCTCGTGTGATGAAGAGAAACGTCTTTCCTCTGAATGCGAAAAAGTAAATTCCTGCCAAGATTGTCAATGTAGTAGTTCAAACTCAATGTTAAATAAATCTTCAGGAAAGCTGCAAAGAAAATCTGGTGATGAAATTCTTCAATCTAGTTTCTCATGTGATGAAAAGAAAGGTCTTTCCTTTCGCAAATCTTCAACACAAAGAAGGCTACCTGGGGATGAAAGTATCCAAGAAAATGAATCGTCTAAAGAAGCTAATAGCAATGACAAGGAAACTGCAGACAGCATAGGGAAAGTGGAAATGAATGCGAATTTCAACAGATCAGATGCATCTCCAACGGAAAAGAGACCTGGTCAGGAAAAGAGACCTGGTCAGGAAAATGCTGCAATGAAAGAAGAAAAAAGTAGAGAATGCTGTATAAGTGTTGGTGACGTTGCGATCAATATTGTCGAAAAACCATCGACCACTCAACAGGAGCAAGAGATTAAATGTGGGTACGAGAAAGAACTGGAGGAAATGAAGGAACAACTGCATGGAATTTCAGCGAAATACGACAAAGAAAAATCATCAATGGAGAATTGGTCATCAGAAATGCAAAGAAAATTGAACACATTGGAAAAGAATGAAGAACAAGAAAGAAATATGAAAGAAATAAATGAAGAACTGATGAGTTTGTTGAAAAATGCTTACATCGAATTAGATGATACCAAAAGATGTTTGAGGGAATACCAAGAGGGGTATGAAATATTGAAGGAAGAGGTTCTAAAACAAGATCATTATATTGAAAAGATGGAAGAAGGAAAAATTCAAATCACAAAAGAAAAAGATCATTGTATTGAAAAGATGGAAGAAGAAAGCATTCAAATTGCAAAAGAAAAAGAAGATTTGAAAAAATTAGCAGCTGATTTTAAAGTGGATGCAAAGAATTTAGAAGAGCAGATTAGAGACACGAGTGCTGATTTATCTCGCGAGAAAGAACGGGTTTCTGCGCTTCAAGACATGCTTGATGAAAAGAACAGAGAACTTGAAATTTTCATGAATGAAAAGGACAATCAAAATCGAGAATTTCTAGAGAAACTTTCAGCAGAATTTAAAATAGATGGGCAACAATTAAATGCCATGCTTGAAGACAATGAAATTAATATTTGCTGTCAGACAGAAACTGTTTCTTTGAATGAGGTGGCACTCCATTGCACAGAAACTGTAAATTGTGAAAATCAATGGAGAGATACTAATGCAGTTGGATCTGCAGGATATGAGTTTTATGACGAGTTGATTGATTCAATATGGCCTCGTAAAAGCAAGATGAAACGATTTTTCATTGCACTTGCAATAAATAGAAATGGTGGTAAAATTCCAAAGAAGGAGAAAATGAGAAATGCACTTCATCAACTAGTTGGAGACAATTTTGCTTTGAAAGAATCAATAATGGCACAAAGACAGAACTTTGAAATCATAAAAAACTCAAGAAATGACAAGGAAAGGGAACTTAAATTGACGAATAAGGAAAAGAGTAACATTCTTCAAAGATTTAATCTACTACGCAAAGAAATCGATAAGATAAAGTGCATGTACGACGTAGAAATTACAATGAAAGGGACTTATTTGAAGGAGTTAAATGCTAAATCCATTGAACTAAGGAAGCAAGGTAAGGAATATGACAGAAAGATTTCACAATTGCAGGAGAAACATTTGAAGGAGTTAAATGCTAAATCCATTGAAGTAAGGAAACAAAGCAAGGAGTATGCCAGGGAGATTTCACAATTGCAGGAGAAAAATGCGTCTTTAACTGACAAAGTTTTATTTGAGAAATCTTATGGTGTAGAAATGGAGAAAAAACTCTCAGAATATTTTTTAACGATAGAACGAAAAAGAGGAGAAGAAAAGACAAAATTCACAAATATTCTTGAGCAAAATGAACAACTTAAAAAGTTGTTGAAGATAAGATCCAATGAGCTAGAAAGTGCAAGAAAAAGCAGAGCTCAGGTAGAACAAAAACTTCTCCAAAGCGAAGAAAAAGTCACACAATTGGAGGAAAAATCTCATGGTGAAAACAAGATTCTGGAAAAGGTCATCAAATCCATCGAGGGCTCAAAAAGTTACTTTGAAAAAGTTTCTGGAGAGCAGTTGCGACATAAACTAGACAAGTTAGAATTGTCATCAAATCTTGCAAATCTTGGCAATCAGTTGACAGAAATTTTAAATTTTCAAACACTGGTCAGGGGAAGCGGAGCTTTACATGACAAAGAGAAACGTGAAGATATTGCACTCTCTGTTATGGACACTGAGTTCTGCAAAAGGGGGCAAAAATCAGAGTCATCATGCCAAAGCCACTCCGGAGGACACGAACTAATATCATGTTGCGAAGAACTCAAAATAGATCAAGCTACAGAAATCTGTCATTGTGAAAAAGCGGACTCTTGCCGTTCTTATTCTAACAAGTGTCATGGAGAACTGGAAACTAAGTGCTGCTGTAAAACGAAACATCACGCTGAAGCTGCTCCAGGAAGATGTCATTTTACGAGAGAAGATGATTGTAGCAGCACTCAAGATTGTAAATCAGAATCAAAATTGAAAGGACAAATTCGCAGTTTGCAAAACAAACTCACAACAATGAAATCAAAGAACGAAAACCTCCTGAAAAAAAACAAAGAATTTGTCACAAACAATGAAAATTTTTTGCGAGGAAATTCTGAACTTAATGAATGTAAACAGAAATGTGAAGATCTCAAGCAAGAAAAGGAATTATTGTTGCATAAAATATCGAGCTTGAAAGATGATTTGCGTAAAATGAGACAACAAGTGAATCAATCTGGTCCACTGTTTTGTGCTGAGAAAACAGACGATGTTTCTGAAAAGGAAATCAATCGACTAAAAAGTGAAAATTTGAGACTGAAAAGATCGAACAGAGAAATAATTGGGGAAAGAAAGAAATTAGAAAAAGAGAAGAACAAGTTAGAGATAAAGGTGGCCTCGTCAGGAATGGAATTGCAAGAACTAGAGGATGTAACTGAGAATACCAAGAAATGTGAGGTGATTGATTCCTTTCAAACCATCAAAGAAGATCATGACGAACAACAACATCGAGAATCATGTTGCAAAGAATTGGAAACATTAGGAAAAGAGAAAACTCAGCTTCAAAAGGCAGCTCAAGAAGCCGGTGACGAAATTTGCAATCTGCAAGAAGAATGCAAAAGTTTAAAGAGACAACTGAAAGATTCTGTGCCTTTGATACAATTAAAAGAAAAAGAGAAAGAATTGAAGAAAATCTCGCAGAAGAACAATGAATTGGAGAGAACAGTCAAATCAAGAGAATCTGCGAAGTCCACACTTCGAGACAAATGTTCAGACCTTAAAGAGAAGGACTCAACATCTGCTTTAGAGGGTAAGGAAAAACAAATACAATTGGAAAGACTGACAGGAAAGAATGTTGAATTAAAAAAGGCTTCAGAGGAATTGGGTGCTGAGAATCGTAAACTCAAAGAGAAGTGTGAAACGCTTGAAGCTAAGGTGAAGGCACTTGCTGTTTCGAACAAGGCGAATGTGAAACAAATGGCATTGGATAGTAAGGAGACTACTAAGCTACAGAAAGACACAGCTCACGCTGATGAAGAAAATCGTAAACTCAAAGAGAAGTGCGAAACCTTGGAAGGAAGACTGAAAAAATCGACCTCGAATGATGCAATCAAAGCAAAAGATAAAGAGTTGAAAAAAGCGATGGAAGAAAATTCGAAGTTCAAAATGAATGCAGAAAAAATGAACTGTGAGATACGAGATCTTGAGGCTGAGTGCAAAAATTTGGAAGAGAAATTGAAAGATGTAACAACGACTTCAAAGAAATCTGAAGATGATCAAAAGTTAATGCAGCAACTAAGAGAAGAAAATGAGGAATTGAAAGAATATTCATCGAAAATAGAACTGGAAAATGATGATTTAAGAGAAACGATTGAGGAACTTGAAGAAAAGCAAGAAGATTTGTTGGTGGGGATGAATACTTTGATGAAAAATCAGACTGATCCCGCAACTTTTGAAAATTTACAAATTGTGAAAGAAGAAAATATGAAATTGAATGATGACGTCTGGGAGGCTAACGACAAAATCCAATCTCTTGAAGAAAAGTATGAGATACTGGAAGGGAAATTAAGAGATTTTCAAGCAAGTCAGACATCAAATAAAGGCAATGCTTTAGGAGGGGACGAACCGATAAATAGTGATCATAAAAATGAATTGGAAAGAGAGAAAAGAGACTTGGAAATGAAAATTGATGAGATTAAGAAGACGTTGCAAAAAGAAATTGATGCTAAAAATGAAAAACAACGACTTGTATCGAAGAATGAAACGGAGTTAAAGAAATTGTCAAAGGAAAAGAAAGACTTATTGTTGGAAATCTCAAAAATAAAGATGGAACTCAAAGCAACAATTGACGAATTCAACTTTTTGAAGATCAAAAATGAGGAACTAATGTTGAAGGAAAAAGACTTTCAAGATAATGGTGGAAATATTGGAGGACTGAAAAAAGAAATAAAAGAGAAGGAAGGAAGAATTCTTGAATTGGAAGAAGAAGTTGCAACTTTGAAAGATGAAATAAAAGAAGAATGTGCAGAAAATTCACAAATGACAACAGTACTCGAAGAGCAACTAAAAATCAAAGGGACAGAAATGGAAGAATTGAAAGAAAAAATTGAGATTCTTGAAGAGGAAAATAGTGTGAAAACAAAAAGATTAATGAAACTGCAAGACGTTTCAGGCATGGTGACTGAAATAGAGAAGCGAGAAAAAGAATTGGAAATGAAATGTAGAATTGCTAGCGAAGAACGTGATCAATTTCGTACTTCTAGTAATGAGTTCAGAATCAAATGTGAACAACAAGAGATGAAACTCGAAAGGATGCTGAATGAAAATGCTTTACTTGAGAAAGAAAAAAATCAACTGGATATCATGCTTGAGAGATCTAAGGGACACGTTGAAAAACTTGAAAAGAAATTTGAGTTATGGAATACTAAAGATAGAGAAAGAGAGAAAATTCTGGAGCAAACAGTTTACAGTTTAGAAGATGAAAATAAAAGCTTCGAAGAAAAGATTGATCGACTTGAAAACGAGAATGCAACGCTCAGAGAAAGTCTGCGAATGATGTTGGACGATATTGAAAGGTAAGCAATGATTTTTATTCATAAATGAGATCTTTTTTATAAAGCACTTAAATTGCAAGCATTTTGTTCAACTCTACACTAAAAGAAACTACTCTACAATCAATACGCTAGACGATGTCAGCAGGTATCTGCAATTGCATACTTTTCCAATGTATGCGGGCGTATGACTGTTCTTATTTGTTCTCTCTTGGTTTACTTATTTCTTATACCTGACTTCGATTATTCATTCACCAACACAAACTTACTTGCAAAACTGGAAAGACCCAAAACCAGCATTTTTGTCAACATTTAATCGCTTACATTGATTGAAGATTGGAAGCCTTCCTGCTTTATGATTTCAATATTTGCACCATATTGAATTTGGTAAATTTTCTTTCAGTAATGGCACACAGAAAGAGCAAAATCCAGTGCCAATCAATGCATCTGCCTGGCATCAAATGTCGAATGCATATTACGACCAAAGTGACTTTTTGCCTACAATGGGAGATGAGGAAGATGACAATGAGAGATACATTGGCACAAATATGGGACATTATGGAAATAACAACACGAGACAGGAACCAGCCATAAAACAAAAGCCTCCAAGTATGAAGCAAGGACCCCCAAAAAGAGTCAATTCAAATATGTATACTCTCCAATCTTTCGTGGATTCTGGTCTCGTTACTGAAGTTGAAAGAGAGGATGCTCTCTTAGACCGAGGCTTAGAGAACATGCAAATCCAATACATGGATTCTGATGAAAGTGAGGCTGGCATTCTACCACAACAAAGCATGATGGTTATGCCACAGCAGAGAATCATGGGAATGGACTTGCCTTCACCGGGAACCCAAAGAAATATCTTCATTCCGCCGCCCACTAACGTCTCCAGCCAAAAGACATCGCAGGAAGCAACCGAGAATAAGAAAACTGAAGGAATGCTGATTTCAGAGTTGGAGAAAACTGTTAGAAAAGATCCTGCATTTAGTCACTATCCATCTTTTGGTGTTCTTCAACAAAAAGTTAAGCTGCAAGAAGCCAAACCAGACAAGCCTGCCAAAAGCTCCAAGAAGTCGGCTTCGAAAAAATCAGCCAAGAAATCGGGTTCCAAAAAATCAACATTGACGTCACTACCTAAAGACAGTTCCTCCTTACTTGGAAACGGAATGGGACTTACCAGTGGTGGTTTATTTCCAATGGCTCAGGGTCGAAAGAAAGGCCCTTTGGCCCCCCTAATGCCTCTTTAGAAGATTGAAGGTTGCTTTGAGAACTGGAACCACAACTGAACATATTTAAAGCCTCTTTTATTTAAATACGACTCAAAGAATGAAATTTCTGAAAATGAATGAAATATGCAAGGTCCATTCATGCGGAACTTTATTTCCAATTAACCAGTCAGAAACGACCTGCGCTAAATTGGTATTTGTTTAGATATCAATCAGAGGTGTATAAAATCGACGATAATAAATAGTGGTGGGAATCACTTGAAGAGCTGTCTGCTTTAATCAGCATGCCTTGCACGTGCCATTTATTGGTTGCCCTTTGTTGTCGCCATTTTCATGGGCCAGTAACATGGCGACAACAAAGGCCAACCGAGAGATAACACCTGCAAAGCATGCTGGTTGAATCAGTCCCTTTAATGTCAGGAAACAAATCATTTCTGTCTCCGTAACTTGTTTGCTGGATTTCGTGTTGATAAATCATAATAACATATTCCGTCCATTTTCTACCAAAATCCACATTCCAGAGACCCAAGCCTCCTCGATTTTAACACCGTAATAAAAAACACACAAAACATTATGGTTGCAACGAAGACAAGAACTTTTATTTGTAAAACCTGATTGCCCTGAAACTAACAATAATGATGGTTTCGAATCATTAACATAGTAAAGTTGTGATTTCAGTTAAGTTTGTTTTGGATCCAGTGCTGTGCACACAGAAAGAATTCATTTTCTGACTTTCTTCAGATGATCCTTCCTACTATTTGTTCTCGTCGATTTCACATGTCTTTAACTGATAATTAAACAAGTATTGTTTGACTGCAGGTCGTTTCTGATTGGTTAATTTCAAAATAAAGTTTGGTTTGGATTTACTTCGCATGTTTCAATTGTTTTCATAATTTTCACTTTGTGAACAGTGTCTAATGAATAAAGCTTCAGTATGTTAAATTGTGGTTCCAGCTTTCAAGGCCATCTTCAAGTTTATGTAAATATTTAAAAGTTGATGTAAATAGTTAGTATTTTAATTTCTTGTAGTTTTGATGTGAATGAACCCATTTATCATGTATTTATGATGTGAATACTTTTTTAACGAAATTGACTTTTGATATGCGTTTACTCTGGATATTTCCTAATTGGGGGCTAATTTATTCCTCATTGGAGGAAAGGAAGCGAAATGATTGCCCCCCATTTTTATAAGGATGTTTACCAAAAAGACACAGTGTGCCGAGTTCTTCAGGCTTTCAGTCAACGGATATTCTCCTTTGTCATATGTTTTATTGGCTAAATTTAGAAGCCCAAAATGCTTTTCAGTGCCTGGAGGAGACAAAAAGTGATATTCAAGTTGTCTGATAAATATCTGTCCCTTCATCATTTATTCTTCTCAAAAATTCTGCCGATAAAAAGATTTAAAACAGATAGTGTACGGCAGCAGACGTTCGTTGATTGGAGGAAATTGTACTTCATGTGGAAAAAACTTAATTGAAAATATCCGCAGCTTTTAACTCTCCGTTTGGAAAGAGAAGCGGTACAAATTTTTGCATCACCGAGCCAATAAAAAAGCGACATGCATTGCATTTGTAAAAACGCGATACTGAAGACGAAATAAACAATCAGGGCCACTGGACTTGAAATATTCTTTCTTAAGTGTTGTATCGATAGATTTAGAAACCGGGGGCACTGGGTGCACGTGCCCCTTCCAAGAGTTTGCAATAAGCAGAGAAGTGCTCTTTTCATTTTCAGGAATTACCCCTTTAGCTGAATGAAAAAAGTGCCCTTGAATTGTCGTGCCCCCCAAGTTTGAAAATGCTTTCTACGGCCCTCTGGTTGCACGATCAGGGTAGTAAAATGAGACACCAAAGAAAATTAGACAAAGAGCCTTCTTAAAGGGAGTATAAAGACCAGCAGCCTTTGTCATCGTTTGTTTTTGTTTTTGTGAATTTCGTACAGTCAGTTATTCGGGAAGCTGTGCAGAGCAAATCACTGGCTTCGTGCAAAGCATGCTGGTCTTTGTACTCCCTTTAAGATTTGCAATTTGCATGACTGGGTGAGTAGTAAAAATGAGACACCAAATCCGTATGGCCATGACATTGAACATAACATCACAGGAAATTAGACAAGAGTCTTCTTAAGATTTGCAATTTGCATGACCGGGTGAGTAAAAAAATGTTTGTAAGAGGTTTGGCTGTCTTGATTTGAATTTTGAAGATTTCAAGATGTTTGAACAATTGAATTCGACAAATACAGTAATGTAAATCATATGTTTCCACAACTTATGATGGGCAGGATGATGGGAAAGGTTACATTAAACTGATACAGTAGTACGTATCCTCGAACAACGAACTCTGATTGAAGGGGAGAAAATAGTTTGATTAAAGGCTTTGCTATTAAATGGCCCAGCTATTGTGTTCACGTTAATGAGGGTTCCTTCTATCGGGGGTTCATTTTATGGTTTGTTATGTCAGGGGTTCGTTTTACTGGAATTCAATTGTATGTTCGTTGTTTGTTATTTGTTGTAACTTTGTTATTTGTTATTTGTTGTTTTTATCTTTGTAGACATCTGATCCAGTTATAAACACTGAAAATGACGAGAAATTGATGATCAGTCTAGAAAAAACATTGGCTCAAAACGATATTGGTAAGTATGAATTCCCAACAGGATTTGAAAAAGCTACAACTAACTTTGATTAGACTGATTACTATCGTCCCAGTTTCCGCTGGACGATACCACCTTTCTTCGTTACAGTCTGGCGGAGGAGCGAAAACTGTAATCAATCTGCTCTTGGATTTTGTTGCCTTTTTGGACTTTCAGTTAATTTATTTGTCCATGATGTTATTCTGGAGTGGTAAAGCAGAGTTAAAATATGGAAAGAGCAAGAAATGAATTTCCTAGTTGCCACATTATGTTTCATTTATTATATTAGAGTGTATGAATATTAGGGACGATGTCTTATGTCTGTGTTGCACGCTGTGTTGTGTATTTTTCTGGTCTTCATAACTTCCTAATTTGAGAAACAATACGACAATAGTTTTAATCATCTTATAATTTTCTAAAGTTTGGTCGTCTCTAAAACTGTAATAAATTGTTACATGAATCGGTCAATCTAAGAAGACTTCTATTATTCTTTCAGACAATGAAACTGAAATATCACTCTTCAACTTGCAAGAATATAAAATCTACCAATCAAATCCACAAGTGAAATGGTAAACACAAGGACGGCATGAAGATCTCATTTGGTGATGAAAAAGAATTGCTCCCAAATTTACAGATAAGCTGTCAACTTCAAACTCTATTCTTAATTACTTCATCCCGAAATATGTATTCCTCACAGCATGATGGCTGCAAATCTGGTTTGGAGGGTGCATTAGAATTTTATCACAGTGGCATTTGAGTTGCAAATAGCAACGTAAACTTGCTCAAAGTCTCGCTCTTGATAGTACTTTGGGGGTATGCCCAGTGGCAACGATCCGTTACTCGCTAAAATATAAAGGAAACTTTAGAGGCTAAGAAAGAAAGAGAACCAATGGAAAGAATTAACAGTGCAGAATTTTAAAGAATAGTTTTGAGTGACATTCGTTGTTGATTGAAGAGTATGAGGAGGAGCATAAGAACGACGAAAAGACAAGAAACAAACATGTTGTTGATGTTGCTCCGTCTCAGTGTGATCTCAGAACAGAGGCTGTCAGGTCTGTCAGATATTACATATTTTTGCTATTCTACAAAAGAATCGAAATCAAGCGATATTTTAATAAATTTTGAAGAATTTTTGGATGTCTACAAAGGTGATAGAAGCTCTAATGCATCTCATACAAACATGTATAAAAGTATCGCTCGATTGTAGAATAGGAAGAAGCTGGATAGATAAGATGAATGATATGATGTAAGCCTGGCAAGAAAATTGGCAAGGCTGGCAAGCAAAGGCAGATACAAATGAACAATGGAAATAAACTTGAACAAATGACTATTTTGAAAATAAACTTTTTCATGGTAGCAACCATGGCGAGTGACGTGGAAGATATTCATAAACAGCTCCATATGAATAGACCTAAAACAGAATTGATTAATTTACGACTTCTTATTTACCAACAAATCTTTGTTTTTATCAATACCAATTAAAGTGATCCAAAAAATAAAGATTTGACAATAGATGAATAACAAATACACAATATCATTATTAATGGCCTGTTTCCTGTTGGGTGGAGAAATAAAATTGATCATTTCAAATTGTAAGAATTCTTCTGTTTGATTTGTAAAGAGAAGGGTCCCTTGAGAGATTGATGGCAGTCATTAACGGTTGCTGCGGACATGAATAACGGATACGAAGGAGCAGTCTCGGCACTAAATTAAATGGCAGCCATTTTATAATCACATGGAGTAGATGCAATTATTAAAATCAAGCAGGAATGAGAAATGGCCTAAATTTTGATGGCCAACATCCGCTACATTGTCCCATGTCACGCCTTTTTCTAGCAAATAATATCCAATTTGATAAAAGTCTAAAATATGCTTTCAGTTGTGATTATTCAATTTACATATTTGCATCAGCTATACAACCAAGCAATAGGCCACACATTCCTGCAATCCAAAAAGGAACAGAACATACTCGATCGAAATCCTTCCTCATTCTGCAAAATTGATGTTGTTTTCTCACTCTCCTCCGCAGAGGCTTACAATTGACAGATTGACTACCATTGACTGATTTGCCGCGAGTGTTGTTTTCTTTTGACCAGGATCATCA
This sequence comes from Aurelia coerulea, assembly GCA_039566865.1. Classification (NCBI taxonomy): domain Eukaryota; kingdom Metazoa; phylum Cnidaria; class Scyphozoa; order Semaeostomeae; family Ulmaridae; genus Aurelia; species Aurelia coerulea. The sequence goes on along the minus strand of CM076944.1, from coordinate 391,364 downwards.
TTTTCCAAATAAGCACAGGAGTTGACTCTTTAATGCACTTCAAAAATTCATTATTTAAGATCCACCGTCACCCAGGGTCCTTTGCGGGCAAGCTCAGTGGCGGATTTAGGGGGGGCAAGTGGGGGCAATTGCCCCCCCCCTTCACGATGAAAACTCAGCTTGGCGCCCCTCTTTTGGCGAGAAAAGCGCCCCTCTTCCTGACTCTAACGCATAATTTTTCAACTGTTTCGATTTAAATATGGGGGAAACATATAAATCAAGGCGTTATTTAGCAGTAAATCAAAGAATTTTCTTTGAAAAGCGTCCAAAAAATTTTCGCGCGCCTTCGGCGCGCTCAATTTCTATCGTGTATTTGGCGCCCACTTTGCAAGTTGCCCCCCCTTCAACTTCGGGCTGGATCCGCCCCTGGGCAAGCTGCAGTTGCAAATCAATTTGGCCTGAACGGAAAATGTGCATCTTGACTGCAGTAGTTGAATTAATAGAAAAGTTTGACTTTAGCTGATATTTTTATCAGTTCAATCACCTCAGTATGGATCGCCTGGATCCCTTTTTTTTTGCTAACACTCAATTTGATCTGCAGACAGTCTGGAATTGCAGCGCGAAGGACCCTGGGTGATAATAGCTCTTTGAACAGAAGTTTGCAGGAGATAACTAAGGAGTCTCGAGCACACTGAAAGCAAAGGTTGCCAAGCTTCCTTTTGGCTCTGCTCCGCCTTCATGTTTGGATCCCTGTGCAAGCGCCACTGCCCTCACCTTGGGGGAAGCTGTGAGGGCGGAGGAGGAGATGAAGGAACAAGATTAGATTACACATGGCTAGGATGAGAAGATAAAACATATTTGAAATAGCCAGTAATATAGCAAGCAACTAAGAAATAGCTCTGTAAAATCTGTTTGAAATTATGTCTCGCCCACCATACGCTGTTATTGTTATCTCATGGATACATGACAGCCCCATGACAGTTTGCTATGTTCAATTTTCATCCAGGAGTTGAGTGAATGAGAGAGTCTTTGTTTAGTATGGATCTTATTCGCACTCTGCTTTCATCCTTGCGCCAAAGTCAGAATTTCATTGATAGATGAAAATAGAAATGTTTCAAATCGATCAATTAGTTTACTTCCTACCATCTTTCAAAAGTGGTACTTTTCAATTCGCTCGGTACTTTGTTCATAGCTCAGCATAACAGATTTGACCACATGGATAGAAGAAAGGATGGGAGGTCGAAAAAATGAGACATTATTTGGGGAAGAACCGGTTCATTCACATCTCTTATTGACTTCCCATTGCTTCCCAGCCTACCAAAACAGCGCACTTAACAGTTTCGCACCAAGCAACTTTTATTCCTCTCGGAAACAAACAAGAATTGAAGATATACGAAAATAGATTTTGGACAGTTGCAGACTGACAATATTATTTCTGTCTCCCGTTCTGCTGGAAGATAGCATCAAAGGGGAAAGCAATTTCGATTGCGCCTTGATAAGACTTTGTCTCATTACTTTGAAGTAAACTAAAACGATTTATGATTTCATCATAGACATTACAATATTACCAGTGCTATAAACTGCATTTATAACAATCAATGTAAAGCATATTGGAACTAAATTCAATGGAGCAAAATGGAGAAACATCCTGAAGAGAACGCCTCTTGTCTTTCCTTCTTGGAGATACAACCCTTGACATTACCTTAACGACTTTCAACTGTGATTACTCTGTATAGAAATGAAACTGTTTTGAACGGATAAGAAAGGAAGGAAAAAGTCGCATGGAAAATGTCGCAAATGCTAATAGGAAGCTCATAAAGGGGGAGGGGGCAAGAGATAGGTCAACTAAAAAACATACGGCTAAAACAAACAGGCGGAAAACATAACAAAGGTGTCTGGACTTTAGGAATGAGGTTGTTGTCAAAGATTTTCCAGAAAGAGGTTATAGTTTTCTCTGACACCAAGGAAAAGTGATCAATTTCTGTTAAAAACGTACTAAATAGTCCCGAACTGCCAACGCCATGCAATGGCTGGAAACTCTTTGAAGATTCTCGTTAAGTTTTGTGAAGTGCCATTGTTGTTAGCAACTCAAAGTGTTGCCGAAAGTTTTAAACACTGTGGAACAAACTTAGCCCCTTCTCTTTGTGTTTCATTGAATTGGCATCTTTGAGTCATACTATTTACTCTAAATATCGAAAATAAAAACAAAAATATTATTAATTCTAATTGTGATTTATTTTTTCATTCGTCACATTTTTAGTTTTGCGATGTTTGATTACGACGAATCTCATTAAAATGGTGAAGAATTTCATTTACATGTTTCTTTTCGCTACATTAACGGAATTGCAATTCCTTACAATCTCCCTGGTTACCCTGTAATGAAAGCATTCCATCATACCCTAATAATAAAGAGGTGAAATTAATTATCGATTCAGACACTTAAGTTAACACATAACTGATATTGGTTAATTGGTCCTAGTTATTATTACTTAATAATTATTTCCAATTGTTCTGCTGAAGTAATAAATCTATTCGTTCAGGCTATTTAAATCCCTGCAGTCCTCAAAGCAGCAGTCAGAGCCGAGTGAACACACAAGCGCCCTACGAAGTTAAGAACACAGAATAATTAGAGAAAGTACGAAGTAGAGAAAGTACGAGTCAAATTTAGACATAATGAAATCGAAGCAAAAGTCGTTTATGGTTGCAGATATTCTTGGTTTGAAAATAGAGAAGGACGAGCCAGCAGAGAACAGAACTTCACAAGGAAATGCCAATTCAACTTTGAAACCGACTCGCATGAAACCAAAGTGTAAGTAAAATTAAATATATTTGGATTTGAGAGTGGAAGAAAATTGGTTGATGGTTGATAAAATGAAATGCTGATTGAATTTCAGACGAATGAAGGACCGACGGGACCGACATGACATACTGCCATATTTTGTGCCACACATTGGAAATTTGAGAACTTTGAGATGAAATCCTTCTGCAGTGCTCTTATGTTCTGAAATATTTTCCGACCTTGACTTTTTATGTCTTGTTTCTAATCTTATGTTCTGAAATATTTTCCGACCTTGACTTTTTATGTCTTGTTTCTAATGATCGATTTATTTTTCAACAGCCATACAAAAACGAAGACGAAGTAGAAATCCGGCGGCAAAACTTCGACAATGTTTCACGACAGATGAAGTCAGCAAATTGGAGCAGTTATTCGAAGAATCGATTGGTTATCCCGATACACACACACGAAAAAAATTGGCGGTGGATATGCAGGTTTCTGAAGCAAAAATACAGGTAAGAAATTCTATCTGATTTGATGTATTTCATGCTATCAAACTCGATGGCATTTGATTCTTGGAGGGTCAGCTTCGTCAAAAGAAAATTTTTTGAAGGGGCAGCAAGATGGCTATATCGTATGTACGGGATCAAAATGAGCTTTTAATAGATTTTCGTTATTTATCTGCTAAAATATAAATAAAGCATTATGAAGAGCGTTTCGGGCATTAAAAGCAGTTAGATGGTCTCTAAACAAGTTACTGCCAGAGACTTCAGAGGCCCTCGTCGGGCAAGGAAGGTAGATTTGCCCCACAACGTTACCAACTTCATCACTCCATGTGAACACAGATACACGAAGAAGAAGATAAATAAGGCACAATTGAAATATTCAAAAGAAAGAATTACCAAAAATGTAATCAAGTTGACTAGCAGATTCGCCCTATTCAATGTATTTATCAAATTTCACTTTCTTCAATCCTAGATTTGGTTTCAAAATAGACGAGCAAAATTTCGAAGACAAAGAAGACACCAAGCCAGACAGCAACCTTTTCTGAAATACAATCATGGTATTCTTGCACCATCTCATTATGACGTCATACGACAATCATCACCTCGAGAACTGAATTTCGTGAACTATCTGACTTTAATGTCACAACAAATCAAACGCCCCTTGCTGCCAAGTGAATCTTCAATCAGATATAACTTTGCATTGGAGTGCTCTTTGCACAAACCCATCCAAGAATGTTTAATATCACGAAGAGTTTGAGACGATCATGATGGTCTTGCTGGGTACGTTCAAAATAGGCCATGGTATTGCTTCGATGACTCCATTTGTACTCCGAGACATGGAACACTTTGGTATTCATCGGCAGAGCGAACAGGCAGTAAAATGATTGAAACAAGAAGAGAAATACCACGAAGGATTGGAAAAGCGATATATTCTCATATGGGACAGACAAGCAGCTTACAAGGAAGACTGCCTTCATATGTCTTACGACTGAGCAAATAGAAAGACCACGAAGGAAGCCTACAATAAGGCCATGTTGTTTAGCCATGTGACAAATGCGAAACGAGGACACCGAGACATATCTTGAGAAACTTTAAAAACTAATATGGTTTTAGCTTTTAGCTAGAGATTTATAAATGTGTATATGTATCAAAGAAGTATGACGTATCAACAACTTGATTCTTTTCTAGAACATTTCTCCTTCGGCAATATCAACAGAATGAAGTAGATGAATGGTGTCCCAAATAATTGTACCCTGTTTGTACATCTGCTGTGGAGGAGCTATAATTTATATTGTTTCGTTTTCTGCAGTAGCTAGGATAGGCTTCAACTTGGAGTTTAACCCGTTTGCTTTTTTGCAAAAATAGTCTCTTTTCCACAATATCGATTTTTGGGCAAAAGGTAAGGTTAACCCCTTTGCTTTTTTGCAAAAATTGTCTCTTTTCGACAATACCGATTTTTGGGCAAAAGGTAAGGTTAACCCCTTTGCTTTTTTTGCAAAAATAGTCTCTTTTCGACAATACCGATTTTTGGGCAAAAGGTAAGGTTAACCCCTTTGCTTTTTTTGCAAATATAGTCTCTTTTCGACAATACCGATTTTTGGGCAAAAGGTAAGGTTAACCCCTTTGCTTTTTTGCAAAAATAGTCTCTTTTCCGCAATATCGATTTTTGGGCCAAAGGTAAGGTTAACCCCATTGCTTTTTTGCAAAAATTGTCTCTTTTCGACAATACCGATTTTTGGGCAAAAGGTAAGGTTAACCCCTTTGCTTTTTTGCAAAAATTGTCTCTTTTCGACAATACCGATTTTTGGGCAAAAGGTAAGGTTAACCCCTTTGCTTTTTTGCAAAAATTGTCTCTTTTCGACAATACCGATTTTTGGGCAAAAGGTAAGGTTAACCCCTTTGCTTTTTTGCAAAAATTGTCTCTTTTCCACAATACCGATTTTTGGGCAAAAGGTAAGGTTAACCCCTTTGCTTTTTTGCAAAAATTGTCTCTTTTCGACAATACCGATTTTTGGGCAAAAGGTAAGGTTAACCCCTTTGCTTTTTTGCAAAAATAGTCTCTTTTCGACAATACCGATCTTGGGCTACGGATTTCGAAGTCGGTAGTTCTGATAAAGACATATTTTTGCTAAAAAAGCAAAGGGGTTAACCTTACTTCTTGGCCAGAAATCGGTATTTTCCAAAAGAGACTATATTTGCAAAAAAGCAAATGTGTTAATCAAATTCAACGAAATTCAAAAGTTAATCGAAGCAAACAATTAAAGTTTTGTCAAAAATTGCTAATTTTCGACGGGTGACCTACTTTAAGGGAATCTAAGCATATATAAGCCCTTGATATAAATAGCCGTGCAAAGACAATGGACTATGTGCCGCACCATATTTGGGTAACTGATGTATGTCAATGGGAAATACTGATATTTAATAGGCTAGAATTTGATAGCAAGTGGCTTGAGCCACTTTTATATGCTTACATTCCCTTTACGACCTAGCCGACATACGGTGGCCGATTTATGGTACAAGAAAGTGGAAATGATTGGTTGCTTCAAAAACAGCAAATTCTTTGTTTACCAAGTATGTAAAAATCAAGTATGTATTTCAACATATGATTTCAAGAGTACGTTGTAGCGTTGAATATTAGTTTTTCAATATTTGAAAAAGGAGTAATAGTATTGCTTTTATTGTGAGTGAGTGACACTATGCAAGCCTTTTCAAAATGTTGAATAATTAATAAACGACGCTAAAATTTTCCCTTGTAATATTCAATTGATTTGCGAAACTCTGTCTATCCAAGCAATGTAGCGATTTAAAAGTATTGGAGATCGGTGAAATAAAACAGGTGTGGCGATTTTCTAAATTTATACAAAACAAAACACAACATATTCAATCTGAAATATTTGCCAACTCTATTTATTGGGTTGGCCCTCTAATTAAATATTTTCCAGCACACATAAAAACACCAGAAATTCTGTAGCAAAACTATGACTGAGTAGTCACTTGATTGTTTAGTGAATTAGGAATTTGGTTTTTGTCCCCTTCTGTATTGCAACAATGCTTCAGTCAATGAAAAAGAAATCTGCCATGCCATATCTGCCTCTTCTTCGTTCGTTATCAAACAAGTTTTCTGGAAAAGAGAACCTTATTTTACTACATGTACTACGGAAGGGGGCCTAATTTATTTCAGTTACTCCAGTTATTGACAATTCAATGATATGCAGTTTTCAGTTCTTTTCGGCCCATTCTTCATCAAGTGGTCGAGAATCAGTATAATTCGTAATTTTGAAACTTTTGAAATAGAGTGTCGTGCAGTATGCCAAAGTCGTCGATAATATTTTAATTAGATCCTCATCGAGGTTTTTATGAAAAAAAAATCGGAAGAACTGGTGATATCACTGACAAATTGCCAAAAACATATGCACAGTTAAATCAGATCAATCTACCAAAAGGGATTCTTGAAGTTTTTGAAGATGGGGGTTTGAAGTTTTTGAAGATGGTGCCGCCCATTATGGCCGACGGGCAAACAACTCACACTGCACCGCGGTGAAAAGTTTCAAGAAGAAAAACAGTTTTATTAGATGTTATTTGATTATCATTGAGTATTCTAGAATTCATTCTGAACATTCACTTCTCTTGCTCAATGGCCATAATGGGCGACGGGGCATGATAAGCGACACTATTCTCGCTCACAAAAATGTAATCAGATCACACACAACATGTCCACACAAAAGCCAACTGATGAATAATCCAAAACTTCAACCCTTGCATTGAAAGAGATTTGTTTTGTGATGATTCAAGGAAACAACTTTGCTAAAATTAAGATTGCCAAAATATTCGCAAGGCTTACCAATGTGTTCAGGGTTGTTAAAAGTGCTTCTCTTTTCGCAGAAAGGTCATAATGCTGTGACTGTCTTCTGTCTGTTATGTCTTCTCTCGAAACCTGAAAATAACGAGGGATCTTAAGTATCATCAGAGCCAAAGGAAATATTTTTTACGTTATTGCAAAGTAAACAAGTTTGGGATGGTGCGCCTTGTTTGGTCGTTTTTTAGCCGACTTCTACCAAAAGTAAACTCTATTTGCAATGTAAGCATTGATTGATGCAATTTTGGAAATTATTTGGTAAGCATGCCAATTCGGCTGCTCAGCGAATAGCACCGGAATATCGGTTGAAAATATCCACTTTTTTCTGGATAGTTAATCGAAACATTCGGTACTTCATATTTTCGGTTAAATTCGAGAAAATATTTCATCATCAAAGTGCCAGTATCTAAGTGGTTTATCAGCTGCTTTTCTTCAACTTGCTGCTCGTTAAGCAATTTTACTGTACTGAAATCTGACTGATCGCTTCGAATGGACCCTTACTAACGCAAGTGTGTAAAAAATGGCCTGTTTAGAAAAGTTGTTACAATTCCACTTCCCTATCAATTATGAAAATCTCTTCTGGTAAATTCATTTCAAAATCAAATTGATTCCAGAGATATTGCGTATCTTATTAATTGTGAAATGTCATGAAGCATTTCTGTTTTTCTGAGTTACAAACCTTAGAAACATGCTGTAAATTCTCAAGCAATCATTACAAAACAAAATTTCTTGTCCATTTCTAAGCAGTCACAGGGCGGAGCTGTCATTTTCGAACCGTATTGGGTCAAAAAAGGAATGTAATTGGTTTGTTTGAACCAGTATGCTTTGCACACTTTCAGGGGCCATGAAAATCGTGAAAACAAAGGCCCACGGAAAGGCAAAGCATGCTGCTTGAAATAGATCCTTTAATATCAATAGCAGAATCAAAGTTGAACATAAATAGGCCTAGCGGAATTAAAAACTAGCGACGAATATGAAGTTTTCAAATTTATTTCATTTCAGCTATTCGATGCCTTTACCTCAAACGGGACAAAAAGTGAATTTGATTTATATACCTGATATTGGTATGATGAATTTGAATTCGCATTGCTGAAAGACATAGAAGTATCATTGAAAATAGTTTTCTGTTGAACACACTGATCAAATCTCTGCTGAAACTGAAATTAACTCAACAATCAATCATCAGGGCTTTTCCTGCATGAGTACATTTTAAATAAATATGTATATTTGTAATGTTCCCTTTCAAAATCAATGCCGATTCATCTGAATATCTATCTTAAACATTTGCAATCATAAGAATAATTAATAAACCAACCATAATGCAATCATAAGATAAATATGATTAAATACTGTAACAAACCACACACACGAATCAGTAGGCTTTGAAAGTCACAATAATACTCTGAGGAACTCTGATGAACTTTGCACTCGTGATGCGGGCTCAACCAGTGAAAGACATAACAAACGTATCGATTAAATTTGGTTTCATGTTTCTTTACACTCCTCGCTAAACAGCACCCAAAGATGAAAGCAATATGAAGAAGAAAAAGATAACTAACATTGAAGAATTAAATTGACAGTTGTTGAAATCCTGAGGGCACATTTGCTTCTCTCTTTCATCAGCCTTTTCAGCGTGTCCTGAAAATAAATAAATAGTAACATTTAACACAGTTATTTTCTAATGGGTAAAAAGAGAGATGCAACACTCCTGTTTATAAACTACAGTACAGGCCCTGCACACATCAAAGGGAATCTAAGCATATGCCTTTGATAAAAATAGCCATGCAAAGATAATAGGCCGTGACACGTGCCCCACCACATTTAGGCAACTTATCAAGGTCAACAGGAAATACCGATATGTGATTGGCTAGAGTTTGACCGCAAGTGGCTTGAGCCACTTTTATATACTTACACTTCCTTTAACATGACAAGAATTGTTTCCAATATGATATGCTGTAAATAAAAAAATCATATTAATGTGCGTAAGGCCTGTACTGTACCATTTCCAAATATGAAAAATTCTCATTCAACAACAATCATGTGGCTGTAATTTCACGAGTTGCTACTGGTAAAATGAAAATGAGGAAAAAGCGAGACTGTAAATTTCTGAATTAAAGTTTGTGTTTGGTTTTTAAAGTGGACAGTCGGAGTCCTATTCTAGAACAACAATTTACAGGAATAGTTCTGTCGTTTGCTTGTAGATTTTTTTATGGAGAAATAACCTTTGGTGCTGACCAGCAAGGGGCATCAGAAACAAGTAATTTTCAAATACATTCAACGGTCTGTGCAAACCACGTTCATCATCGTTTCTTTCTTCTATTTTAGGCCGCGACAAGACATTCCACTACCAGCAGAGTCAGAAAAATAAATGCACTGTTTGAAGAATTGTACATTAAAAAGCTATGCGCCCAATTGCAATATTTTAACTCCACTATCTTACTGAGGCTTCAAGTTAACTTTTGAGACATTTGTGGTAATTTTAGGTGCATTAAGGGCCCCTTGAAAATCAGCTTTTGCTGAAGGGTAGCCCTCCCTAAATGAATCAAAATGAAATGAAAAATAAAATGAATGAAATTAATCCTTCTGAAATCAGGATGTAACCAAAAGTCCTATTTTCCAATTTGCCAAAAAGAAGCCAAAAATCGGCTGTTCACTACTGTCACAAAAATTCTGAGTTTTTAATGCTCAGAGAGAGCTGTCGAGAGAGCATAATTACAATTCAGCACTTTCTGGATGATAAAAAGGAAATCACTGAGCTTAGAAAAACATCATTTTCCACTTTAATGGCTAAAAAGTGGATTGAATTGAGCAATCCATTTAAGTTTTATTTAAAGCCCATCATGGAAGCTAGTTTTCAGTAATTCTTGATTTGATATTAAGATTATGCATTTTAAATTAGGAATAAATTATCGAAATAAGTCAAACCCTCAGCCAGACAATGGAGTTGTAATTTTTCAAATCGATTTAAAGTTTTTGTTGTATGATTTTTAAGGTAACTCTGCTTTCCGCTCTAGTGCACAGCGAAATGCCGTTTCGCAAAACCACTCTCCTCAGAAAGCAGTTAATTCCTCCAATATTATTTGGCCTATCGAAAAGCGGTAAAAAGGAGGTTGTTCTGTATAATCTGGGCAATCGAAAGATGTATAAATCGCAATGTTTCCGTCAACCCTGGTTTCGCAAATCCTAGTTCAAATCTTTTTGCTGATTTCAGAAAAGTGGATTTATCTCCAAAACTACTCGAAAAATGTTCGAATTTTTTTCGTTCCATCTTTAGCTAGGTTGTTGATCTACAACTTTGCCAAGTCTGATTGAAAAAGCTAGGCTAGATTTCCTGCAATCGAATTTCGTATTTCTGTTTACTTTTCGACAGCGAAATGGAGAAACCATGGTCAACAGATTACCATGCTATGAAGCACGCTTGCAAAAGCTCAGGCTTGAAATAACTTTCAGAAGTTTTTCCATTTGCAAACAAATGAACGTCATCTTCTGGGAATACCATACGCAGGTCTCAAAAGACATCCTTAGTGCGCTTGTAAAAGTATCATTTGCATCTATTGATTAAAAATTACTGATTTTTACCAGCAACTTCACGAAACCATGCTTTGGGTGTCTTTCGAGACTTTCGTAAGCATTCACAGATTATCAATTTCTTTTAGAGTCCACAATGAGCATAGATCTTAGATCAAGAACTAATTTTTTTGCAAAAACATTCTACGGGCGTTCAAATCGTTCTGCATGGGCTAAACTGTTGACCAACACTTTTCCCCTTCGATGTCGAAAAGTAAACAGAAATGTAAAATTCGATTGCAGGAAATCTAGCCTAGCTTTTTCAATCAGACTTCGCAAAGTTGTAGATCAACTACTTAGCTAAAGATGTAGCGAAAAAAAATCGAAACTTTTTCGAGTACTTTTGAAGGTAAATCCACTTTTCTGAAATCAGCAAAAAGATTTGAGCAAGGATTTGCGAAGCCAGGGTTGAAGGAAAGATTGCGATTTATAAATCTTTCGATTGCCCAGATTATACAGAACAATATCCTGTTTACCGCAATTCGATAGACCGAATAATATTGGAGAAATTAACTGTTTTCTGAGGAGAGTGGTTTTGCGAAACAGCATCTCGCTGTGCACTAGAGCGGAAAGCAGAGTTACCTTAAAACATGGTATAGATACATCTTTTTGATTCATCCTTCTGAAGGCTTAAAGTAAATATAACGACCACAGTAGTACCGATAATTCAAGAGCCAATTCATGGTAGCATAAAAACAATTTAAAAGATAATTCGTACAATATTAACTTCAGACTATGTTAAATGTTTCGATAATAATCGTTTATTCTTCAACCAAAAACAGATTCTTTAGTTAAAAGCAAAAAATATGAAATTGTACATACCATAATCGAATGTTTCATCATTGTGATGGTTTCGTCTTGAATTTCTTTGAACTGGTATCTCTTTCCAATCATCAATACTTTCATCACTACTTTCAAGCTCTCTTTCAATTGTTTGTTTATCTTTCTCCGCTGACTTTGTTCTGTGCAGTTCTTTATTGGAAGTACCATCTAAATCTTCTTCATGAGGTCCATTTGATAATTTTGGCACAAGTGTTTCCCCTTTCGCGTTTAACCCATCTTCTCTTACATTTCGAGAATTTTCTTGAATTGGTTTGGACAGAAATGGTTTGCTTGTTGCATTTGTTCCCTTTTCTTGAACACATTGTTGAGTGCCTGCTTTTTTATTAGAAATCTCTGTCTGCTTTCTGCATATCTTATCCGTTTCATAACTTTTCTCAGTGGTATTTGAATTACTTTGCTCGACCTGAGCATGTTTTCTTTTCCTGTTACCATTCACAGCTTTTTGTTGTAGTTTTTCAATTCTTGAGTATGTTTCGCTACAGTCTAAATTATTTCGTGCAGTCTCTGCATAACTATTATCCGAAACGTTATCTGTTGGTAAAGGCAATAAGGATCCCTCCCTTCGTTGAAAATAATTTTCCTTTGCAATACTATTTGTTGGTGTGGGCAACAATCCTTTCCCTTTATGTAAATCCTTCATTTGGATGTTTCCATGAGGCAGTATCGGCGTGGGAAGCAATCCCTCCTTTTTATTTAACTTCGGTTGAGGGTCAGTGACAGTTTGCGTGCCAATAGATATCTTTTTTACCGATACAGATGCATTTGACTGGTGGAGTAATGTCTCCTCTTTACTGCAAGCCAGACTTCCTGGATCTATAGGTTCTGACGATAACATTTTCTTTGGAGTAGATTCTGAATATGATTTCCTCCCTTGTGACATTTCGCTTCCATTTACTTGCGCTGGTAGATTTTCCTGTCTTTTCGGTGGATGCAAACTTTCTGCATCTGTTGACAAGGAATCACTCTGAGCGACCTTCCCTGGCATTTTCTTTCGTCTTTCTAGAATTGTCGTTATCAACTCATCCTTGCTCAAAAAGCAGGCAAATTCTTCCCTTCTCAGCAATCCATCAAATGGGTAAACCTTGGTTGATGATTTGGCAGCCAACTCAAGACTGCTATTTTGTGCTCTAGCAGCCATCAATTTTTCAAAAGCCGCATTCATATCAGAAAATAATTTGTCGACTACTTTGATTGGATCATCCTGTGTCCACTGAAACAGAGAATCATCTGATTCCAAAAAATCATGCGCATACCCTCTGTCTTTGCGTTTCGGTTTCACAGCTGGAGGAATTTCATCTACAAACACAAATAAGCAATTACGATCATGGGCTGATTACATGATCGTTTTTAGCCGGGCCTAGATTTTAGCCTCCGCCTGGAATTTCTCCCAGTTAGCCAATGTGAAATTGACGTGCGATTGTAAGAAAGATTCTAGCCCTGGCTGTAGACACTTAAATCAAGCCAAAACTTACCAAGTTTAGAACCTTGAAAAGCTTGCAACAAAATGATGCAGCATGTGTTGGATTTTTTTCACTCCAGTTCAGTTCCTTAGTAGTTTTAAATCTTCAACTGTACTGGCAAATACAGTTGACATTACATTCACATTATCAATATGGTTGTCGAAGAGCACTGAATTAGTAACTTCGCATACGCATCTCAGTTAAGTGCCTTCGATGAAAAAGAAACTTTTCGTGTTTACATTAAAACCGAAAACTTTCGGACGGAAAAGTTTCGGAAAAACAACTTCGGACAAAAAACTTTCGGACGCTTTTTCGAGAAATTCGGACAAAAAAACTTTCGGACTAATAATTTTTGCATAAAGCCAACCTAGATGTCAAAAAAAGCTGTAATTTGTATGTTATTTAATCATGTGCACGTTAAACTAACTACATAGATACATATAGATCCATCAGGAGCATTCGAAAGGCAGTTTTCAAGATTGCAGACGAAAACGAGAGGTACCTTCATCGACTCAAGAACATTGCTATTGACAACTGCAAAGTGGAAATTCACATTGGAAGCAGGATCACTGATGATGCTCTGTCATTTGTTAATAGGTGCATGTGCAAAATTCATGTTTTTTCTATTTTCAACGAATTTAAAACTTTCGGACAATTGATCTTTCGGACAAAAAATTGTCCGAAAGTTTGATCGTCCGAAAGTTTTCGATATTAATGTATTGCTAGTTATCTTCCAGAATCGACTTTCCTCCTCTTATATCGCCATTTCTTTAAATTTCCATTCTGATATGTTTTTATGTGATGCTATTTATAAAGTGTGCGATGTAAACTCTCAGCCCGGGCTTGAAAACAATTGGTGGGAATATCGGTAGTGATGAAACTTTTGAACCTATGTAGCATTATAAGCTAGATCATGTGATATATAGAAAATACAAAATCAAAATTCTCCAATAACTCATTTTATTTCTACCAATCCAATAGATCTTTCAGCACTCCTAAAAAGAACCTGAATCAAAAGGCATCTTTATACATTTTGAAAGATTTTCGAATGTGCACAATAGTGATAGAAGCTTTGGCGCCACTCAACCGAATCTTCGGTATAAAGATGTGTAAACATACCACTCGATCCAGGCTCTTTCGTAGAACAGCTAAAAGGTCAATTCTATTTCAGATCGATTCAAAAGCACGTCAAATGACTCTTCGTAAGCGCACACTCCCGAGCATGTTCAATGACAGGAGTCTCTGTTAATCGCTTCGATGCAATACAGTAAAAACCCGCACATAAGAACCTAAGATTTTGAACCCAGCCTTTTTTAGGTTCTTATGCAATGAGGCACATCCAGTAATCAGGGTGTAGGTTCTTAACACAGGGAAATATGTGAAACTAAATCTTAGCTAAACTTATTTGCACTCTTGCCCCTATCCATTTCAACCCAATCTTACCCAGTTTACCTCGGCAGGCCCTGCCTCACAGTGCTGTAAGTAATGGTTTGGAGTTCACGAAGGAGGTCATTGGCAAAAATGTTGCATTTATTGCCCAATGAATGAATGAAACCCTTTATTAAGAACCTAGTTAGATATCAGCCCGAAATGGTTCTTGTTTATTGGGTACGAAATATATCATTTCAGGCTGTAGGTTCTTAATAGATGAAGGTTCTTATGTGTGGGTTTTTACTGTAAATATGTGACTTTGTATAACTATTTATGCGGCTATTATATTAAGGTAAATGCTTCACTGAATAGCAAAAACAAATATTTTGTTTTCCACATCAAACATGAAAGCTAGATGTGTACTTGTCCTTCAAACAAGTACCTTCTCGTAGGAAATTAAAGATACCAGAATTTAACGCACAGTAAACGTCCGCGTATACGAACATACAATTTTGCAAGTCAGCCTATACGGTTCTTGTACAATGAATACAATTGGTTGGTTCTCATAAAATGCGGGCCTTATTTGAAAATGTCAGCGTGCATGTTCTTAATCCACTAGGTACGCGGGTGTCTACTGTACGTCAAATCGGTGTCCCATTAATTTTCAATTTAAAATGTCAACTACTTACCAGGGATAGGCAAATTTCTTTTTTCAAAGTCAGATTTCACCATTTCCAATGCGGCACGAACAGCAATAACAAACCTCCTCCTTTTGAAAAACCTTGGAAAATCAGCGGCATTAACTTCGGTTTTGTAATACAATTTCCGTGCAAGTCCAGGCCTGTGCTTTTCCTGTGTTGAGAAATAAAGATTGTTTAAGAATGTACCCAATGAGCATCGGAATTTGCAAAAATGTACGATTATGAATTATCTAAGAATTTTCAAATATTCTGGATAGTACTTAGAGAATAAAAGCTAATTTATCATAAAAAGATATTAAGCCCCCATGGGGTTTTTCAATTTCAGAGACTCTAGAAGGGAGCTTATTAGAGAGGGGTCTTATAAGAGACAGGAGTTTACTCACAAAGTCAAATTACAAGATAGAGTTGTTTAACCCGATATTTGCGGAGTCAAGATACAATTTTACGCGTCAAATACACAAATTCGACAAAGTTAACATACCATATCAAAACCAAACCATATCAAAATTAACATGCAAAGTTCTTTCTCTAAATAAATCTCTTGCATTCGATATTAGTGGCACGAGGGCTTAGAGGGGGCTGAATAGAGTTACTTTTATGTTCAAAGTAGAAAATTTACAATAACGACAATACAACTGGAAGTGCAGATTTTACGGTATACGCTAAATTTAGTTCAATGAAATCGTCGATATCCTTCTACAGTTAAGAGCGAAGAGCTGTTTTTGATAAGGTTTCATGACAAGTTGATCGAATTCGTTTGATTATCAGCATCAAAACAATGACAGCAAGCATAACATCATATACGGAGGAATACAAGCCATAAGCGTCACACTTAAAGGCTAAAGTTCAAATTTGTAGTTTATTTATCATTAATTTCTCTAAAGACTGTATACAAAATTCTTCAATAAAATCATTATTCCATTGCATAGACAAAATCGGCTAAGGGTTAGTTTTACCCATTTCAAGTTATGTCACAATGATCTTACGAAGTTTCAGTATTATAATACTTTTTGCATTCATGGCACAAGTCTTCACAGCGCGAAATATGTTAACGAATTGAAAGATGTTTATATCAAAAGTTTGATCACTTGACTTGACGTAGGTGTAAACAAATCTTAACCGATTTTGTCTATCAGCATTAGAATTATTGTGAAAAATTGGAATGATAAATGACAGTCTATGTCTTGTCATACAATTTTGAATAATGACAATGAAGAGAAAAGGATATCACTCCATGTTTATGAAACATTGCTAAGTTTGGTAACATTGAATAGATGAAGAAATTCTACATTCAATTAATTTCTACTGAAGCTACAATTTCGTTCATTGAAAAGACGAAGCGGTTCGGATAACGATGTTGTAAATATTGCCTCCGCATGTTTCTCCGTGCGCATGATAATAATACCGTCGCAGCGACTCCCCTTTCCCTTTTTATTGTTTTTTTAACTGTTGAATTATTAGAGAAATGTAAATGCCATTCACAGTGGGAACTAGATGACTCCGTGTCTTTCCCGCTGTGAATGGCATAAGAGTAATGTATATTGTTGTGTAGTTAGTTATGATTTGCTTGTATATATATATACATATATATACAAGCAAATATATATATATATATACTTTTTTGCATCCGACCTTCTTTTATACAGTTTATTCGTACAACTTTCTACCAATATTATATATATATATATATATATATATATATATATATATATATTGACACTGTTGATAATCCGATACAGAGAACAGCTAGAAGATTCAAAGAACAATGCGTATGAGTTGCTGAGAAGAGTTCGCCCAAATCTCAATAGAGAGGAGCTGGAACACATCACTGGACGGGTCAAGGAATGCAAAGAATCACTTGAAAAGAAAAGAATCAGCAAGGCTACTAAACTCTGCAAGGATGCTGGCATTGATGTTTCTATTGGCAATTTGCATGCCCTTCGGACCATGGACCATCACACCAACGAATTATTTGACGGAAAAGATCTACCGCGTGAAAGAAACATCAATCGAGAGGAAATGATGGCAGCAGAAATACCGAGAGGAGAGGACGATGAAGAGGAGGAAGAGGTTTTGGAGAATGGAAGGCTGAGGGGACGATTTGTCAGTGGGAGTGTGGTGAACTTATCTCGGAGGGAACTTTCGGAGGAAGATATAAGTCTTCTTTCGAAAGGCCTGAAGTTCTCACCCACTCCTACTGACATCGATAAAGCAAAGTTAAGAGCAGATATAGAAGCATACAACAGGCGGATGAGACTGAGATGGCATTTCAGAAATAACGAGGACGATTATGTACCAGACAAGGACAATAATTTTAAAACTAAATCTACATGGCAGCCTCCCAAGGATGACCCAGTTCTAGAAAACTATCTTTCGCTGCTGGAGAAGGAGGTAATGTCTGTCTCGCCGGAGGGTAAGAATTTTAGTAATCTTTCTTCTTCTGAACAACTTTCTTTGAAACATCTTAAATCTGATAGGAACATAGTCATCAAGGAAGCGGATAAGGGATCAGCAGTTGTAGTTTGGGATCGGGGGGATTACATAAGTGAGGCTAACCGACAATTAGACAATAGGCAGGTTTATGAAGAAATAGAGGTGGACCCCACGGTAGATTTGGGTAAGACCATTAATTCTAAGTTGAAAGAACTGAGGGAGGAGGACCCAGGATTAGGGGAAGTGACTGACTATTTGGAAGTTAAAGATTCTAAGTTAGGTAGATTTTATTTGCTACCTAAGATCCACAAGGGTCTTAGTAGCGTTAAGGGGCGACCAGTCATTTCCAATTGTGGTACTATAACAGAGCATATTTCAGAGTATCTAGACCACCACCTTAACCCGTTGGTTAGCCAAAGTAGGTCATATGTTAAGGACACTAACCACTTCTTGTCTAGGCTAAGTAAGTTAGGTAAAATACCAGAGGGGGCTTTGTTGTGTACGGTTGATGTTGTGGGACTCTATCCAAGCATTCCACACGGGGAGGGTTTAGAGGCCATCAGGGAGGCGCTGGATAGAAGGGAAAACCCGGGCGTGGCTACTGATACCCTAGTTGGGTTGGCGTCCTTGGTCTTGGAGAATAATTATTTTGAATTTAATGATAGGATTTATAGGCAGAAATTGGGCACGGCTATAGGCACGAAGTTCGCTCCGGCCTATGCCAATCTCTTCATGACCCGGTTGGAAGAGAGGTTGTTGGAGGCTTCACCTGACAAGCCCCTCATCTGGATGAGATTCATCGATGATGTTTTCTTTATCTGGATGCACGGGGAGGAAAAGCTGAAGTCGTTCATCAATCATCTCAACAGTAGCCACGAAACCATTAAGTTTACTAGCGAGCAATCACGGGAGAGTATTAGTTTTTTAGATGTTCAGGTTAGCGTGGGGGAGGGGGGAGTCCTTTCGACAGACTTGTTTTGCAAGCCAACTGATACACATCAGTACTTGCATAAGAAGTCTTGTCACCCCTGGCACACGAAGAAGGCGATCCCCTATGGTCAGGCTCTTAGGTTTCGTAGGATATGTTCGGAAGATCGCCAATTTCAGGAGAGGGTAGGCGAGTTAGCTGGATGGCTTAAGGACAGGGGCTACGAAGATTCTTTAGTTAACGAACAAATAGATAGGGTACGTAGGTTGGATAGGACAACTCTTCTAGCAAATGCGGGAAATAGGACCAATAACCAAGGGAGGGGGGAAAGGGTTCCACTTGTTGCCACATACCATCCAGCACTCAATAGTTTGGGGAAGGTTGCCAGGAGACTCCATTCTATGCTCACAAACTCGGAGGAGCATAGAGTGGTATTTCCTGAGCCACCTTTAATAGCATTTAGGAGATGTAAGAACCTTAAGGATATACTTGTTAGGGCTAGGCTCAGTGAGGGAAATGGGGGGACTGATAAGAAGGGATGTTCTCGTTGTGGTAAATCTCGTTGTCAAGTGTGTAATGTCATGAGTAATAGTGAACATTTTCATTCAAACATAGATAGCCGGGAATATAGGATAAACTATTCGTTTAATTGTGACTCGTCAAATGTTGTGTATTTGTTGGAATGTACTGTTTGTGGTGTACAATATGTTGGCAGCACCTGCACGCCTTTTAGGCTTAGGTTTAACAATTACAAGGCGTGCAGTAATAAGTTTAATTCGGGGGCCTCAGTACCCCAGGCGGAATTCTTCAGGCATTTTACTGGAGAAGGCCACCACGGGTTTCTGAAGGATATTAGTATAAAGATAATCGATAGGCTAACGGGGGGAAATAGGATGCGGGAAAGCTTCTGGCAATATCGGCTGGATTGCTTTGCCCCTAAGGGATTAAACACTAGGCAGGTTGATACATAGATTTGATTTTTATTTACATTTCGGTTGTTTGGTTGTTTTGATGTTTGCGCTCAGCTTTTCGTTAAGGTCACACGCTGTTTTTTAAGGATCTCTTTTCTGCCAATCCGCTTTTGGATCTTTCTATTGCTTGTTTTGTTATTACACACATTTGTTTAGCTCCCGCGAGACAGACCCCTGCCGCCGACTTTAGCGGCTCTATACTCTGCGCTTTCTTTGATCTTCCTCTTGCCGCTTCTGGTAACATCCCTATTTTAACACCTTTTGCGATTTATTGTATTTAGCGGGATCCCGCTTAGGCTATTGTTTTATATTGTTTTTGAATTTCGAGATGTATATGTATGCTCTGTCTGATTTTGAAAAGTCATTACTGATGAAGGCTTGCGCCGAAACGTTTAACGAATGTGTTTTTTCTTGAGTCTATATATCTATTTTATTACATATTGAGTAGGAGCTTGTTATATATATATATATATATATAAAATTCTACTCCTAGAGATAAAAATGGTTTGATAAAAGTTTTACCGCCCAAAATTTGCACGAAACATTTTTAACGATATGAATTTTTCGAATGGTACTGGAAACCAAAACAATTGATGTGAGCTTATAAGTCAGGTTGCTCCTATCTTAAACTCATTATCTTAATTTGCAAAAAGTCTCTCGAGATCAACCTATAGTAATAGTTGAGAGGTCATTAGTCAATCAAAGCATGGGTTTAAATGATTATGAAACACATATTGAAAAGACTTACCATAGTTCTGATAAGATGAAAAAATTCTTTCGCATGTTTATCATAATCTGACGATTCAACGTGAAAATCGCAATCACATAATTTGCAGTAAACAGCTAGCAAAGATAAATAAATAATTTCGTCAAAAATCGTAAGCAAACAAGAAATAAACGTTATAAACAGGGTCTAGCAAATCAATGAAAGGAAGTTAAAAAGCTAAAATTTGAAAAATGGTCTAAAATGATATGAATTGTCCAGATTTGGCTCAAAATATCCCATGTAGGTAGAAGCGATGAAAACACAATGGACTAATCAATACTCTTCATAAAAGAAGTTGAATGAACGGGGACAAATATGTGTAAAACTGTATTTAAAAATAACGTAAACAGGAATTTCGCTTATACAAATGTAGATATTGCTATTGGCTTGTCTAACACCATGTCTCTTTACGTTTCGATGGCACAGCCCCATAAAGGGGTCTTTGCAACCGTCATTCCTTGCACGTGCCATCTGTTTTTGGCAACCATTTTTGTGCACCATAAATATTACGACAACAAAGATTCCACATAAGGGTGTTATTGACAAAGCATGCCGGTTTTAAATTGGGACAGGTTTTATCCTTTTGACCAGGGTTCCTCAACCCTAAATAATATTGTTTCAAATTACGAAACCCTTTGAGAACCACTTCCAAGTGACAATGAGCTACAAAATTACTACTTGCACCTACCATTGGACATAGCTTTGTTGTTGCTCATCACAACCGTTTTTACTTCATCTACGAAAGACACATAAATTGGCCTTATACATACAGGTATTTCCTTGCACAGAAACATATCAAACTGCACAGAAAATTGGGGTATGCAGGTATTCTGCTTTTATTCTACTGTGGTGACATTTTTTGAATAAATCGATTTTATGATTTGCCTCTCCTCAAACAATTTTTTAATCCTTGTTCATAACTTTCGCAGGGGAAAAACGGCTTGGAAATTAGAGACATCACTTAGCATTTGGTATATTGTGCAATTCTGAGTCATTTCTTAGCCAAATACACACATCTTTTGCATATGAATTTCTAATAAAGAAACTTAACTCTAAGATAGCAAAAAATTAAAAATCTCCAGTTCTGGGAAAATATAACTACACTCTAATGAAGGAAATCCTTTGATGTTTTTACTTCATTTCATTTACTTTCCGCAATATATTTCTCGAAAATTACTTGAGCCATGTCTATACACTGGATGGAACTTTCCATAAACGTAAATGTGCATTGTTTGATTTTCCTTTCTTGCTTCGTATTTATTAGTAGTTTCAACTTTATGTAATGACCACAGGGTAGACATAACCTTTTGCTCGGTCTGCTATCGTTTTATTAGTATAGAAGAGTAATTCTTATTGGATTATGAAAAATAGAAAATAAAAAACTCGTAAGAAACTTTGACTTCTCAAAAACAGAAGATTTTAAGAAACTTTCAGTATGGAAGAAATTTTTATTTTCTTATAATAATGAGTGTAATTCTTTCTCTCAATAACAAGAGCAGATTTTGTAATACAATAGCAACAGTTGCGTTTGATTGACACCTCAATTCAAAGCGATTAGCGGCTGCAGACAAAGGAAATTCTCTCAACCAGTAATTCAAAACAAACAAAGCCGCAAAAGTTTCCCCAAAACTGGTAGGGCAAACTCTCGCCTTGTGCAAGCGAAAGATGGTTTTTAAGGGAAGTTATGTGCTTATAATGAAAGAAGAAGGGTAAATCTAAAGTTCTGTCGCTTAGATTATGTTTATTTGATTTAGGAGCTGTTTTGTAATCGTTTCATTTTAAGCCCTAAAGACGCGAGAATTACAATGTCTTCTGCTCCGCTCCTGAATCAAATAAATATAATCTAAGCGACAGAACTTTAGATTTACCCTTCTTCTTTCGCTATAAGCACATAACTTCCCTCAAAAACCATCTTTCGCTTGCACAAGGCGAGAGTTTTCCCTACCAGTTTTGGGGAAACTTTTGCGGCTTTGTTTGTTTTGAATTATTGGTTGAGAGAATTTCCTTTGTCTGCAGCCGCTAATCGCTTTGAATTGAGGTGTCAATCAAACGCAACTTTTGCTATTGTATTACAAAATCTGCTCTTGTTTCTCTCAATCAATTAAAATGATCATCCATATTTGGTGGAGTTACTCCCTGCCTTGACAATTAAGAGAAAGAATTGTCTCATTTTGGGGAAAAGGCATAACGTACAAAAATTAAACAAAAGATTGGAAAATCGTATATGTAAATTACATACCTGGGGGAATTTGTCCATTTCGTATGAATCGTTTTTCTACTGCTTTAACAGCATTGACAAGTTGACAACGATACTTTGATATTGTTCTGGTTTTATTTTTGCTCTGCTCTAGGCCACGGCTAAAGTTGTATTTCTTTGAACGCAAAGTCACAGAATCATGCAATGCCTGCAAAAGAAATGAAAACAATTATTCAGATTGATTCAGAAAGTTAGTATTTGAATAATGCTGCAGCACCTGGTATGTACAAATGAGATGAAGACACTGTAAACTTGTTAAATGAAGTTACCAATTTTGATGTTCTTATGCTAACAGCTTTGATCCTTCCAGGCAACTAAACATATTACAATTTTGAAGGAATATATTAGAATGATGCTGCATTTTTCACTTCGAAAAAGTAATCTATCTTTAATTCTATTCTGGGGAAGTCTTTTGAGCAAGATGAATAGCCTGTTGGTAGTTGGCCCAAATCTATCTTGAAGCATTTGCAGAATTTCCCTAGTATTTTTTACATGCTCATACTTAATTTTGCAAGATTGCTGATCATTAAACTTTCAGAATTCTATCCATTCATAATCATCACTTAAATCTCCATGCAATTGAGTCACAGTGTTTCTCTTGTGATGTTTTAAAATATGGACTTGATTGACAGTTATTCAATATTCATTTTGTTGGAATAATTAGCATTATAAATCTAAACACGTTTTGAAATTGTACTGAAGAGGACAAAGGTGCCAAACTTAATATATACTGAATATGTGAAACTGATTCTGCAATCATGGACATATAAAGCAATATAAATAGTTGCACAAGCTCACCAAAGTATTCTCTAGGTGACTAATTTCAAACAAGTGATATGAAATCACTTCTCCATCTTTGTTATCATGATTCCTCAATTTGTATGATTTATTACACACTTTACAATGCAGGTCATTTGCTGTTGATATAGTAGACTTTGTGACAATCTTTGTGTCGTTTGGTTTTCTTCCTACTGTTGCTGGCAACCGTTTCATCACTACCGTCTTTACTTCATCTACGGGAAAGATACATAAATTGGCCTTACATACAGGTATTTCCTTGCACAGAAACATATCAAACTGCACAGAGAATTGGGGTATGCAGGTATTCTGCTTTTATTCTACTGAGGTGACATTTTTTGAATAAATCGATTTTATGATTTACCTCTCCTCAAACAATTTTTTAATCCTTGTTCATAACTTTCGCAGGGGAAAAACGGCTTGGAAATTAGAGACATCACTTAGCATTTGGTATATTGTGCATTTCTGAGTCATTTCTTAGCCAAATACACACATCTTTTGCATATGAATTTCTAATAAAGAGACTTAACTCTAAGATAGCAAAAAATTAAAAATCTCCAGTTCTGGGAAAATATAACTACACTCTAATGAAGGAAATCCTTTGATGTTTTTACTTCATTTCATTTACTTTCCGCAATATATTTCTCGAAAATTACTTGAGCCATGTCTATACACTGGATGGAACTTTCCATAAACGTAAATGTGCATTGTTTGATTTTCCTTTCTTGCTTCGTATTTATTAGTAGTTTCAACTTTATGTAATGACCACAGGGTAGACATAACCTTTTGCTCGGTCTGCTATCGTTTTATTAGTATAGAAGAGTAATTCTTATTGGCAAGGAGTAGCTTATTGGATTATGAACAATAGAACATAAAAAACTCGTAAGGAACTTTGACTTCTCGCAAACAGAAGATTTTAAGAAACTTTCAGTATTGGCAGAAATTCTTATTTTCTTATAAGAATGAGTGTAATTCTTTCTCTCAATCAATTAAAATGATCATCCATATTTGGTGGAGTTACTCCCTGCCTTAAACAATTAAGAGAAAGAATTGTCTCATTTTGGGGAAAAGGCATAACGTACAAAAATTAAAAAAAAGATTGGAAAATCGTATATGTAAATTACATACTTGGGGGAATTTTTCCATATTGTATGAATCGTTTTTCTACTGCTTTAACAGCATTGACAAGTTGACGACGATACTTTGATATTGTTCTTGTTTTATTTTTGCTCGTCTCTAGGCCACGGCCAAAGTTGTATTTCCTTGAACGCAAAGTCACAGAATCATGCAATGCCTGCAAATGAAATGACGACAATTATTCAGATTGAAATGCCATTACCTGTAACTCGATCTTCAGGATCAGGCCAGAGATCTCAACAACAAACTTGATTAGTCGACGAGAGGGCAACACTTTCCCATAATGCCTGTCGTCAAGGGATACAAAATGGCGCTTCGGTTCTTGCATTGCTTCTAATATATCACTGAGTTGATTGCTCTATTATATTTTCTCTAGATCAGGTGGGTGGTAAATGAAAGACTAACTTTTCGCTTCAGACGCTATGGGAAATATCAAGCCTTCGGTAATCATATGACATCGCTAAGCCTGGTCATTTTTTTACCTCAGCCCCCGCATTGCTCTCGCAAAAGTTAGTATTTGAATAATGCTACAGCACCTGGTATGTACAAATGAGACGAAGATACTGTAAACTTGTTAAATGAAGTTACCAATTTTGATGTTCTTATGCTAACAGCTTTGATCCTTCCAGGCAACTAAACATATTACAATTTTGAAGGAATATATTAGAATGATGCTGCATTTTTCACTTAGAAAAAGTAATCTGTCTTTAATTCTGTGCTGGAGAAGTCTTTCCAAGATGAAATGGAGTGTAACTAAAAGCGGCAAAGCTTTATTGTCACATTCGTCTTTTGAAAGCAAGGCCAAAGTTTGCAAAACAAAAGATTTAGTTTTTTGAGGAGACAAAGCAATTTGCCTTTTAGAAGAATAGATGTGAGACTTCTTGAGCGCACTCAATCAAATTAAAATAAACAGAAAAGGCCAAAGCATTCTGGTTGGCTGCACAGAATGCATGAAATTGATTCTGGAGGCTGCCAAATTGCTTTGTATTTATCAAACCTGCATCCTTTGTCTTACAAAATTTGGCCCTTGCTACATATAAAGCAATATAAATAGTTGCACAAGCTCACCAAAGTATTCTCTAGGTGATTAATTTCAAACAAGTGATATGAAATCACTTCTCCATCTTTGTTATCATGATTCCTCAATTTGTATGATTTATTACACACTTTACAATGCAGGTCATTTGCTGATGATATAGTAGATTTCGTGACAATCTTTGTGTCGTTTGGTTTTCTTCCTACTGTTGCTGGCGTTGGTTGTGCTGGTGCTGTGGTTGCCACAGTTGATACTACTGGAACAGTAGGCTTCTTAAGAAACATCCTTACTCTCTTCTGTCGTTCTATGTCTGTTGCTACTGTTTTTTCTACAGATGATACTACTGGTACTGCAGGGGTGTTAGATACTCTTCCCTCACTTTGTTCCATGTCTGCTATCATCAATGTTGGCGGTACAGTTGTCACAGATGATACTACTGGAGCTGTAGGCTTGTTAGAAATCATTTTCTCCTTTGATTCCATGTCTGCTATCGTCAATGTTGTTGCTACAGTTGCCACAGATGATACAACTGGGACTACAGGCTTCTTAAAAATTATCCTTATTTTCTTCCTTGGTTCCATGTCTGTCGCTGGTGTTTCTTCTTTTACAGATGATACCACTGGAGCTGTGACATCATTACAAGTCTCTCTTTCTTTCGGCACTTTATCTACTGCTCCTACTGTTGCTACCTTTGCAGATGATGTCACTGAAACTGGTGCTGCTTTGCTTACTGCTGATGCAGATGAAAATGGCAATTGTTTCTCACCCACTATTCTATTTATCCTCAATTTTCGCCTGGCATTTTTCTTGAGCTTATGTTTATGTCTTGCTGGTGACAAACAAATACAATCACATCATTAAGTAGAGTCTGGGGTAAAATGAGTACGTTTGGGGTAAAATGGGAAAGGCCAAAAATTTTGATAGATTTTGATGAAAATTTTTGTTCTAAGTTTTCCTCTAGCTACAGTACAACCGCCGCTTGAACTACCATCTTTGGCATAGTAAATGCTGGGTTTTCAGTTCAGGGTAAATTACTGTATTTCAGCAATCAACACCATCCATTTTACCCCCAGTCTACCTATTTTACCCTGGCAGACCCTATACTAACATACTAGAAGAGCCTACAGAGTAGAAAAATACCTCATTTGCGCTTTTATTTGCTCTTCATAGAATATTACATTGGTAGGTTAAAAAGTCATTTGGGAAATAATTGAGTTATGATTTTCAAAAGTAAAAAAAAAAACAGCTGCGCTGAACGATATCTCATCATTTTGAAGCAACGAGCTTTGATCATTGTTTCTTGGTATTTTCAAACTAAACAGAAGCGAGGACACATTTTTCTCAAAGGCATGATAGTGAAGTATGAAAAGAGGATATGATTTTAGCAAGTCGACCAAACATATTTTATGTAACAATTACCAACCTCTCTTTTGGTGTGGTTCAGCGTCTTGCAGATTGTCGTTGGGTCTCTTAAAATAAATAAAGAAAACACAACTATTTAGTTCATATTTCACAACTTTCAACGAAAAATGTAATGCTACATTGTATTTCATCAAAAGACAGTCTTTAAGGTACTGTAGCCTCTTTGTAAATTTGAAGAATATTTCAAGAACATAATCCAGACTATTACCTTGAATTTGCAAAGGCCGCAGCTTTCTTTTCCAAACGATAAAGGTATGCATAAATGAGCTTTTAAAACTGTTTTGTGATTGGTTAAATGTTTCCCAAATGTTTGATTGTTTAGTAAATTTCAAATTTTATCTAAAATGTATGCATAGTTCCTTCAAATAGCATTGGCAAGTTTTAAGTGCACACATAATCTATTTTGCACGAGAGACAATAACGTAACAAGTCTGGAGAATAATTAAGACTCATTTTCTAACTCCACAGACTGGAATTTTGTCTCTCGTTTTCATATCTAGGTTAAACAGTTTCTTATGCAATAAGCTCTTAGTAAATAAACACCAATCTGATTTTTCACAGCCAGATTACAATACTTTTGTTGTCATAAAAAAGAACAGTACATGCCTTGCGCAAATCTACATGCAAAGTAGTTTTCCTGAGATTTCTTAAACATATTTTTACTATCTTTGAAATTCTTGTTTGAAAACATTGAATGACTTGTGAATTATTATCTGAATGTGAACGATTCTTGAGAATTCTCGTCATGTTAATGTCTTGCTCAATTCCAACCCTGACTATCCCCCCTGGGCAGTCTGGGGGTCAAAAAAGATTTCTTGCACAAATGCCTGGGGGACAGGCAAATGCCATGTCTCCAGATATTGTCTAAGCAAAAACTCCTGTTCTAGTCAAATGCTGCTCGAATGCCCAGGGGCCAGGGAAAAATTTATGGTCAAATGCCCAGGGGTTGGGAATATTCTTTGAGCAAATGCCGGGAAATATCCCAGGGGGATGGTCAGGGTAGGGATTGAATGAGATGTAATATACACCAGGCAGGTAGTGTAATTGGCAGATAACCCATGTTTTCCGGCTAACATGGTACCGGGTGTCCCAAAAAAGTACTCCTGTTTCAAAAGTCACCAAAAATTGATTATCAAACCTTTGATAAAATTTTCTTTTTGAGTTGTTTCGTCAAAGAGAGACCCAAAAATATTCATAGATGATAAATGTTTGCTTTTGATGCAACAAGGTAGAACAATTACACGTTGAAAAACCTTATTTTGAGCTATAGTTTTTAAGCAAAATAGTTGACCTTGCCTCTTGCCTAAGAGTCAAAATTTTTCAGTCTTTATCATCATTGAGGTCTGCCATGATTTTGTGCATTTCTTTCTGTCATTTATGACCAAACTAGATGCTTTACATGCACAAAGAAATTGATCTGGCAATCATCAGTGCTTTTTTGTAGTATGGTTCAAAACCAGGTAGCCCTAAAAAGAGCTAAATTTGCTACTTTTTAAGCCAATTGAAAGATGAGCTATATATTGAAAAATAACTTGGTCCTTGATATACTTGACAAAAAAAGAAAATTGAAGATCGGCCGTGAAATAAATTTTTGATGATTTTTCAAACGGGAGTACTTTTTTTGGGACACCCGGTATATGAAAAGGATTTAATGCTAATTATATACCTTCTTCCCATTGCTTGGGGATGAATCTGATGAGATGATAATCGCCAAAGAATTATCTGACCCTGAGTTTTCAGTAATCTTTATGGGAACCAGATTGTGGTTAATACTGGAAGAGCTTGTTGCACCAATTGAGAAAGAAATATTTGCTTTGGACTGATTAAGGTCTTCATGCTCAGTTTTCAATTGAGTGTCCTTTTTGGAAGTAGACACCTCCGACAATGGTCTCACATTGCTGTTGTTTGATGCCTTTGAAGGTCCAAATCTGTTTATACTCTTCTGCCAAAATAAATCTAATTGTCTACAATTTTCTGAATGACGCTGCAATGAAGCATTACTTTGCTGAGGGAAAGCATCTTGTCTTGCTTCAGGTCTTACTTGCATATGATTTTCTTTTATGAAAGGATTTACCTCAAATAACGGTTTCAAATTGTTATTGTTCACTGAATGACTCCCTGCCCTGCATCTTTCTGCACTATTTTGTTGAAATAGATGTTGATTGTATTGGTTTCTTATACCGGGTTGCAATGAGGTATCTTTAAAAAGATGAGATATGTCTTGCCTTTCTTGAACAGGATTTCCCTTGATGAATGGATTTATCTCAAACAATGGCCTTAGATTATTGTTATTTGCTGAATTTCCAATTCCCGCTCCAAGTTTGTTCACATGATTCTGCTCAAATGAAAGTTGATTGCAACTTTGATCAAAGCTTTGGGGCCTTATTTGAATGGGAGCGTCTTTGATGAAAGGGTTTATCTCAAACAATGGTCTCAAATTGGTTCCTAAATTTGTTGCTGCTTCATTATTTGGTCCAAAGGAATTTTGATTGCAAATTTGATGTAAATACTCTTGCCTTTGGAAATGACTCTCTTTCAGGAAAGGATTGATCTCAAGCAATGATCTTAAATTGGAATTCTTAACTGGCTTTGCTTCAGGACTCTTGATAACACTCATTGGGTTTGAAAGTTGGTTAGTAGTTCTGATTGAACCATTTGATAAAGTAGGGATTTCTTTTTGAAAAAGACTGACTGGCGTCACTTGGATATTATTCATTGTCTGTTTTCATGCCCTGTTGGAAAATGTCTCTTCTTAATATAACATTCTGAACTGATAATGGATGGAAAAAGCTTTGCAACGCATCAGCAAATATCACTGGTTATCTCTCTGCTTGATTCAGGTGGCTCTTTTGATGTTTTGCTAGTTTGTCACTGAAACCATTTGTACTTCATATTCATTTAATTTGCTTATCACCAGACTTACTGCAAAAAGAACGCGAACAAGAACAACATAATAATTCTGCCTTGTTGCAAAAGAAAAGGTAAGAGTTTCGAATTTTGCATTGTGAAAATATTACTTCCTGTCTGTCTGTTGTCATCATCATCATCTACTATTTATGAACTACGGTGCACCATGTACTACTGGGCCTTTTAGTTTTATGACAGTTGCACCTCCCCTTGTGCATTTACTGTGGGGGAGAACTAGTTATTTGGTCACAAAAGTCTTCACACGAATAAAAAAAACACATCATATCCAAAGGATGAATCAAATGAAGTTTATTCAAGCAAGTCACAAGGAAATGAGGGGGAAATAGATTACGACTAGACTTTGGCCTATTGAGGCCTAAAAAAGACGACTGCCCAAAAAGCAAAGCAGATCTCAAACTAGAAAGTAGAGATTGCTAAAGTACGTGTCTGCCTAGCAGCTAGTTAGAGTTTTAACTGTCTAATCGAATGAAAGATCAAAAATCAAACTAAAATACTCACAAGCATGTTTCGAATCGACGGAAGCGCGCCATATTCCAAATCTCACACTTCACGTTGCTGATCTGATGTTGCGCATGTTACGCATGACGTCACTTCCTGCAAAAACTAAGCCACAGGATGTCCAAACCACATTCGCGCGCAGGATACATTCGATGCTGACTTGATACCAAATATTTGAAACTTGATACCAAATATTTTAAACTTGATACCAAATATTTTAAACTTGATACCAAATATTTTAAACTTGATACCAAATATTTGAAACTTGATACCAAATATTTTAAACTTGATACCAAATATTTGCGGACGCAAAGAAACACAGATTTTTGGCACACTTTAGATGTAAAGTCACACTCTGGTGAGAGTGTAAGTTTGAAAGTCCTCCGTGTGCCAGAAACACGTTTGTTTCTTTGAGTTTATGTTCATGACACAAGAAGCCAAGATTTTTGACTTGGAGTTTTCTGGATTTTAATGGATTGTTTTGGGGTAGAAATGTAAAAATCAACTTTATACAATTGTATGTAATAGTTTAGATTTCATGTCAAATGATCATTTGGAAAGGAAGTGTCTCTGTGTCCGCTTCTTTCATACTACATAATTGTTGATGCTGAAAAAATGTTCTCGCTCGTTTTTATCGATATTTCAAACTCCAGCAGCTTCATGAAGTTGAGATCTACGCTTTCATTAGCCTGATAACCAGACCCGATTTGAAAGTCAAAGGAAACTTATTTCTTTTGAAATTGGGTCTGGTTATCAGGCTACGCTTTCATACCTTTTGTAGAGAAATTTAAGTAAAAATATCTCATTTCCGCTGAGCTGTTACGAGTAAGAGATTCGTATTCGATTCGTTTTTTGAGTGACTAGTATAAAATCTGTTTCGTTTTTTTGTTTTCGAGAATAGCTGAATATTGCTGGGATATTGCACATCAATGTCAAAGAAATAAATAAATTATCTCCAAAACCAGCGGTTGGCATTTGGTGCCTGCATCTCTGACCACTTCTTCACGCAAATTTTTCACAGCTCGAAGGAGACGACCTCCAGAAACAGATATGAAAAAATTGCATAATTCTACATTTAATTAATCCAGTTACATATCCCATACTAGCTTCTGTCGCAACATTCTAAAGTTTTACTTTTCCAGTTGTTTACCCTTCTTTTAGCAATTATTGCAACTTTTCTTGCAGTTTTCCAACATCCAGACAGCGTGACTCTGGCAGTACCCCGCAGTAGCCCAAGATCCGCAATGTTGATGCGAATCTACGCAGTTGCTGGTAGTTCCACATTTGTTACAGCTTTTGGCACAATTCACCTGAAAAAGGACACATGCTACGTAGCAAAGAGACATAAACTTGCAAATATATTCCTTAATTCCCATTAAGAGTTGAAAATGATGAAATAATTTGCGCCGGTGTCAATAAGAATTTCTACGGGCAGTAAAGTATGCAAACGATTCTCCGAAAAAGATTTTCGCCAACGAGTAATTTCAGAACATTGGTCATTGCTTCATATTGATATCGTAATAATAGAACTGACGTGAGTTCTTTCTTTGACAATTCTTAACCGCATACGGAATCTGAAGGCAGTTTCAGTTTAAAGAGATGAAAATTCCAACGACATCGATCAAAATTTTGTAGACGAAAAAGTTTCGGACGAAAAATTTCGGCCAAAGAAATATCGAAGAAAAAAACAATATCCTTTTCCACAGCTTAAAAAGGGCTTTATGTGCATTGAGTTAACATCATTTTTACCAAAGATTGGTTACCATATGCTTCAAATAGAACTATTGGGAGGAAAACCATCGCCAAAATAACTTTCGGACGCTTTTACACAGGTAATTCAGTCAAAAGTTTCATGCTCGAGGTAGTAATTACTTACATGCATATAACCAGGATTTTTGGAACATTCTCCTCTTGCTGCCCAACTTGCACAGTAATTGTTTTTATCAACACAATCTGGAAAAGAAATAATGCATTATCATTATTATCATTAAATATCGATTTAAAGTAGGCTAGAAAATGAAAAGCTAAATTACAGCTAATTAACGCCTACTATTCACAATATACATAATTTGCAATAAAACGTTTAATATGCATTACAGGACAAATCAGAGTTAAAATCTATCATGTCTGAAACCCAACTTTCGGAATATATACTTTGCAAAGGCTACAGTTGCATTTTCCACCATGCCAGTATCTCATGTGTTTTTTGAAGATAGGAAGACTGTTTGATTGTTTTAATTCTTGCGGTAAATGCTGCCAATGCTGTACATGTATGTTTTGTATTTACTATATGGACTGAACTGTTACAGTTACAGCTACAAAGATTGAAAGCAATATTTCTTGCCTATTTAACTACTTAAAGTATTTACACCAACTATGTAATTCTTTCCCAAAATTGATTATTCTGACTTCATAGCTCAGAGAGGCCATGACCAATGGCAAATGACAACATACCAAAAGTTAAGAACAACTTCACGAATGCTAAGTTGAATTTTGGTACTTCCCTCCCTCGATCTCCAATAAGACTTGGGCAAACATTGCGACTATTATCATTAACATTATTATGATGATAGTCATATAGAGTTTATGTTTCTCATATGAGTGACTATTGACACAATCTCTATCAAGAAGAAGAAGAACTTACTTGTTGGGGGTGCAACTGTAGGAGGTGGAGCAGTGGACGGTGCCATTGTTGGAGGTTCAGTTGTGCCAGATGGTGGTTGGGGTGACAAAGTTGTGCCAGATGGCGGTTGAGTAGTACCTGGCGTTGCTGGAGCTACAGTGATTCCGCCACCATTACCGTCACAATTCATTCTCAGAGGCTTGTCTGCACCTGAAAAAGACCAAATATACAGAGCGTTGAGAGCGAGGGACATCAGTATGGAAAAAGAAAAATTTCAACGATAGAAGTCACACAGTAACAATTATGGTACATCGGCATATAACCAATTAGAGCATTGTTCTTCTCTACTCTAAGCAATTTAAAGGTCAACCATACAATGAAAATAAAGCAATCGAACAACATGAAATACACGTCAGCATTTCAAAACGACGAACTACAAACGGCAGATTCACAAGTAAGAACGACGTTGGTTCAAAAATGTCAATTACCCTTCACTCTTCAAACGAGTTTCCCATAAGCTCGACCCAGCAACTTGTGTCACTTTTTTACGATGATGGAGGACTGAATAGCGACTGAAGAAAAGCTAAGGAAGAGAATGGCAAGATACCTTCTTCTGAAGTTCCGATCAAAGTGTAAATTTTTGCTCACCTGATTTATCACATCTGTCTTTGATGAAATTGCCGCATGGAAATACCTCTTTAACCAAAGCATACAAAGTTGGATCATATGTCCTCAGCTTCTCTCTTGTATTTACATGGTTATGAATGCCATCAGGTGGGTTTGCATAATTATTTACATGAAAATAGCTCTGAACGCCCTCTGCGAAGTATTCTTTCCATGTGCTCATTGCATATGTGTTCGCCCACAATCCTCTTGATTGTGCATATCTGTATGCTGTTTGTAATCGTGAATTGAATCCTGGGATAGCTCCTGCTGTGATGGCTATTTCTTGCATTCCATGCGAAAATTCATGAAGAAAGATGTCTTCAGCTCTGTACCTGAAAGGTGGTATGTTAAAATGTTACTTACTGAAATTTGACAATTCGATGGGACGCGCAGTTTGATTATAAAATGGAGCACGGAGCATGGGGGCAAGCGACGATATTCACTTTTAACTATACATCTTATTGATATTCCATTAAATCTACAAGTTGACAATTGCAGGAGACGTGCCTTAACTATTATCTTTTGTTTACATTTTCAAAGAAACTTGTTTACAGTATGTTGCATCAAAAGAATATTTCAGAAGTGCCTTGATATTGATTTAAGCTACTGCGGCTATATCATGAGTCTGATACAGGAATGAAGAGCAAAGATTAGATAATCAATCGCATTAACGGAAAAAAAATGCCCACTAAAATCAGTTTCAATTTCCTACACAGTGAGCTGCTCTTTGGTCAACTGGACATCATTTGGAAACAACCAAGAGAATCTTTAGGA
Source organism: Aurelia coerulea (assembly GCA_039566865.1). NCBI lineage: Eukaryota > Metazoa > Cnidaria > Scyphozoa > Semaeostomeae > Ulmaridae > Aurelia > Aurelia coerulea. The sequence continues at coordinate 357,068 of CM076944.1, read as the reverse complement.
TAGCCAGTAGCTGACTAATATCCCATATGATCTTGTTGTTATGTAATGATGACATCGTCACTAACCTGTCATTTGACCAACAAAGTAAATTTTCTTCAGCTCCTGTTGAAATAGGATGACGTAATGTACCGCCCAGGCCCCTTGCACGTTGATCCCACCAAGCAGGCAACCAACTGTGTTCTGGGATTGATCTTACGCCTTCTCTTGAACCAATGATTCCTGCTCTCCCATAATTCTAAATTCAACGCAAAACAAACATATAAACAAACTACTAAAAAGTCATGCATGAAAATCAACTCTAAAATTTGTAACGTTAGTGGACAGTGTTGGGTCATGAAGAATTAATTATGAAAGTTTAATGCTAGAAATTAAATTAAATGCAAGAATTCAAACTTTATCACCTTCCATTTGCAAATCAACATGAAGAGCAACAACCTTTTCAATTAATCCGCTCTACGTGATAGACAAACGTTTGTTCTACCGCATTGATTACCAATACACATCTTTAGGTTGACATTGCTGCATATTAATCAAAAACTCTTTTGCAAGCCTATATTCGTACAACAGTGAGTTTGATAAGCTTTAGTTGGCCTTGCTGTTAAACATCGGGTAATTTTGAATCAACGAATGAACATACGAACGAACCAAAGAATGAATGAATGACGTCACTTACCTTGTACAAATAATATCGAATTTTATAAAGATCGGCTAGCAAGAATCTCAAAACATAACAAGCTCTTTTCAATGCTGCATCTGACACATACCCAGAGCTGACGATTGGAATACCATACGCATGTGTATACTTCTGATAATGTCGATATCTTGTTATAAAGGTCAGGTGACTTGGTATGCTTGTCACGTGATTGCACATGTGATCATTGGTTGGATTTCCTGGTCGTAAGCTGCTGTATTCCTTTGATGATGGTGCTGAAAAACAAAAGTCATTAAATATACCAAAGGAGTTGAAAATAAACTGAGAGAATTATGATGCTAAATTCTGACAACATTTTAGCACCAAGGAACAGTATATGAGACAGATTTCATGTTCACCTTTTAATTCTAAATCATGAATTTTCAGTTGTAAGGAACACGATCCTGAAAATCGTCCAATGTCAGGCGAACTAGCAAATCGATACTTTGATTTATGATGATCAACCTTCATGTATCACCACAAAATATAAATGACAGATGATCTGGAGTTCAGCTGATTAAATCATACTGAAAATTGGTGTGATCTGATGAGCCAAGCATTACAACATTTTACAGTCTTAGACACACTGGTCTTAAACTGTCTTCTTTGAAAGAGTTGATAGCTTAGTACTGTATCAAATTTCAATATTTCATGTCAAATTTGATTCTCAGCAGCTTACTCAAAACTTTCTTGAAGTAGACCAACAAACAGTTTGGTTTTTTACGATGAAAATGTGAAATAGTTTTCTTCAAACAACCCAAAGCTTGGTACAGTAATATAAGTGTTTTTATATCGAGATGTGGTGTTAGTACAGCGATAAAACATGTATTGTCTTACAAGGATAAAAAATTAGGATTTGCTACTCACCGGAAAAAGAAAGCTGTGGAATATTTTGCAAATCAGGTGCATAATCATGATTCGCTGCAGAAGTGGTCGAAGCAACGAATGACAGCAAACCTAGCGATAAATAAATTCAAAAACATTACTTGTGTAGCAAAGGTGCTACAAATACAACCAGCACCATGAAAATTGTTTGCTTTACAGCCGATGATATCACTGAAACTATCTTTGATAATGTTGATACTTTAAGTTGGAGGAGCAAATGAACAAAAACCAGGTGGGAAAGAAAATCCAACAAAACACAAGGAAAAAACAGAAGTCAAAGTGCTTGTCTTGCCCGAAGGAATCTTTTGCTGCTCATAGAACCTAGACATCTAGAAAAAATATGATTGAACAAGTTTGTGTTGAAAGTATAGAAATAGTGGTCTTGACGGAGGATGATAGCGAGGAAGATGAGAATTTTTGTAAGATCACCCTAAGCAGAAACAATTATCCCTGAGCCTAGAGGTAAATAGAGGAGGATGGCAAAGACGACAACCACATTAGTTAATAAAAGCAGGAGCTTTACTTTTATCAAAAAGTATAATGCTACGAGCAGGAGGACGGGACCGTTGACGTACGAGATGCCAAAAATGCCATTTGATCGAGAGATGTGGCTCAGTTGAATTAGCTAACCTTGACTCTGAAATAGAAGGATAAAATTCAGGGCACTCGGTGAAAGAGATCAAAACAGCTTACCTCCAAAGAAAAACATCAAACTTCTTTCAAGCGCCATTTCTGTTCTTGCCTCTAAAAGTTCTCCAAATGAGATCCAACGTAAATTTTGATTATTATTATCATTATCACGATTTATCAACCTGATTCTACAGATTATTAATGAGACATACTTAAAACAGCTGAAATAAACACTCGACAAATTTCAGAACATTACAAAAAGAAAAAAACTGTTTTTCGCCCTTAAGTAAACTCTCCATAAACAAATAAACATCATCAGCTTTAATGATTAAACTTGAACTACGAATTATTACCATCTAAATCAACTTCAGGACAAATATGTTCACAGATGAGCAAAGTGTCATTTTCCAGTCTACTGATTTGACTAATCAAATGACAGAGTCGGAAATACTATGTGAATCAAGGCAAATATCAAATGACCCTACCATAGTGTGAATCAAGGCAAATATCAAATGGCCCTATCATAGTGTGAATCAAGGCAAATATCAAATGGCCCTACCATAGTGTCCGTACTACCTTGTACAAATATTGCAGAAGCCCTTGCTTCTTGGAAAATCATTTTCTTTTTGTATCATCAGAAATCAAGGAATCCTAGTAAAGCACTGGCAAGATCAAAGTAATTGAAAACAGTATGTTTAATGAGAGGAAAAGATATTATGTAGCACCAGATAGATACAATACATTCTGTAAAAGGGCTCCTTCTTTATATGAGGAAAAACCCATCGGTAAAGATGGGGTAGAAGATAAAATAATATAAGATTTGCAATCTTTGTTTTCGCAACTATCGTCTGTTGAAAATACGCAATAAAGTAAATCATCAGAGCTGTTACATTAATTTTTTATGCTATCCATCGGCAGCCTCATCAGCAATTCATAATCAATTTGCAGTAAATTCTGTTTGGATATGACCTTCAACAGTTTAAATTTCTTGCTTCATTCTCCCTCCCTTTCATGAATTTCATTTCATCACAACAGACCTTGAATTTGCATTGCCATCTTCTTTCTTGATCCCTCTCTCTGATTTCAATATGTCATTAAAAACGAGGTGACGAAGGAGTAGCCATCGAATGGCTGAAAGTTAGAATGAAACCGGCTATCATCTCATTTGTACTTCTTTATTCAATGTATTCATCAAAGTTTGGTTCAGTATTTTCCCTGCATCTTTCGCAACCTACATTAAAAGGAGAAAAACAACTCTCAACAACAAGGTAAAAACTTAATAGAAAATTGTTAACATCACAGAATTTTTCAACGTCATGACTTGATTGCTTTTCCGTTTTGGGAATACACAACCAACTTGCTAGTAATTCTCAGTTTCCAAAAGGAATTTTCTGGATCTTCATAATCATGAGTGCGCAGTTAATTTAGCAAGTGCTAAAGATACGAAAATGCAAAAAAAGAAAATTTCATACTGTAAGCAGATAAGCTGTTGATCTCAAATCAGTGCACGAGAGCCACTGGATCAATCAATCAATCAATCAATCAATCAATCAATCAATCAAGCAAACAATCTATCATTAGCCACAGGGTTGCTAGGTATTTAAGCGCACCCTGTGGTATTGTTTTGCAATATTTGTTGTAAACTTTATGAGAATACAAAACGAATTCAACCAGTCAGTCTGTTATCTATCCAATCAGTTACAAATCAATCAATCAACCAATCAGGTAATCAATTGATCAATTAATCAATTTATCAACAGAATTACCTCAATCATTTCAAAAGTTAGTTCTGGGTTTAATCCTCCATGACCAAACTTCTGGAGACCACATATTTTGCCAGATCCATTCACAGCAACTACGAGTCGTGAGTCACTACAAGCTTCTTCAGCCGATGTCGCATCCAACACGAAACGATCTCCGATCTGACAAAAAAAAGATTTTGCATGTTTGAGAGACACAAAAAGGCATTGTAAGGTATTCAAAAGAGTATAAGAAAATTGGAAAGCATGTGACGTCAGGTAACACAACGTCTCTGAAAACCTGTCATTGGGTTCCAGACTTATAAGCTTCGAAAGGACAATGCTTTCTCGTGGCTAATGCTAGAGGCTATCCAATATTGTCGTTATGAAGTGAGAAAAGTCATACTAATGTCTTCATCTTTCTAATAAGAAATTTAGGAGACGTGATTTACCACAATAAAGACAAATCTTTTTGAATCGATTTTCCATGCTATCAGAAATTTTGACTCTTGTTTTCAAACTAAAATAAAATTCCGTAATTACTCTTTTTTCAGTAATATATGTTAAGTGGGCTGGAAGGAATTCTAGCTATTAAAAGCTAATCTAAGCCTATTATGCATGCCACATCCAGGCATGGGATCCCTAGTTTAATGTTCCTTCGGAAGGACGGCGAGGTGAGACCTCCTAGAGGTCACCCATCCGGAATTTGACCTCAATCCACCGAGCTTAACTTCAGTCACATGACAGAAACTGGATAAGCCACTCGGCCACTCACCTCACCCCACCCTCTTATGCTACATCAAAATGTAAATGACAATGCTAAATTCTTAGAGAATAACTGTAACACTCGATTACATTGACCATTGACCAAAAATGAAAATCACCAAATGTTGAACAAGAATGATAAAATTCCTTACCTTGTTCACAGTAACTGTCACTGGTATATTTGTGATATCGAGTGATTGCACATCATATTGATCATCTGATACATCAATGTCCAAATCATCGGAATCACCACTTATCACCAGCTTTGGAATTCTGTTCAAAACAAATTTTGATATGCTATCATAATGAAAAAAATTATGTTCTGCTTACTGCAGTACAGTAATAAGGGGGAGACTTGGCTGAAATGTAATAAAATCATGGGAACTTTAGATGTAAATGAAAAGTTGGTTCAGCAAAAATGTTCAAAGAAGCATTCTCTCAGTGTTTATCTTGGCCCTTGATAAATATACTTGACAAAATTAATTGTATGACATACATAATGGCAAGTAATGATTCAGATGGTGAGAAATAAATCTACCATAGCAATCATTAAAAGCAAGCTTTACTTCTGCAAACAAGGCCATTTTTGTATCAATTAAAAGACTGAGTGAGGCCCTTATGAAGTCAGTTTTTATTACCAACTTTCTTAGTACTTACAAGGTGTCTTTCAATGCTGCTTTGACAGCCAAAACTAAAGTGTCAAGAAGATTCCCTCCATATTCAAGTACCTATGAATGAAAGAAACACAATTTAACTACTGCTGGAAAAATATGCACAAAATCAAAATGCAGCAAGACCAGTTTGAATTGCCCATACCTTTTGAATACAAAGCAGTTTAACCTGAATTCAAAAATCAAGAATAATTTTGAAATAACCTAACATATTTCAACTTACAATAGCATCAACATAGAGCACCCAAACGTGTTTTCCAGGGACAATGCAAAGTGACTTTAAATCAAATGAAGTACCATTGATCATTTGTGCCAAGCAGCTACTCAACTCTGAAGCCAGAATATCTCCACCTCTTCCTTCAAATACAGGTGATGCATTTGCAGAGCTAAAGAAAAGAAAGGAAACTTTATTTTACTTTGGCATCTGACCAGAAGGCTATGCCGTGAACATGAAGTGAATTCTATGAACACAATTTTTTACATTTGTTGACATTGATTGCTTATTAGTTGTTCTTCTTCTTTATATGCCCCGCTTGAGTGCTTGTAGCAAGCTTTCGCAGTCAATTCAGTCTAACTCTTTCGGTTTCTAGCTTCAGCATCACAAGTAATGCTTTTAGAATAAAACAATCCTCATCTTGTTAGGTTGAAAATTCATTACTTTCAAACATTAATCTTACCAATCAACGAAGAACTCTAAAACTGCACTGTCCGGCTGTGAATTTAATGGTTCTCCAAGTTCTGCTTTAATTCCAACCATAACATGAGTCTTCCCCTGTGACAAAAATGTAATTATAGACAAAACAAGGATATTTTAAAGATAGCAACAGGGCTTCACAGCTGTTCCATCAAAATGCATTGTCAAATTATGTTCAAACTACAAGTATTTAACAATTCTGTAGGGATTCAAAGTAAATTCAATTAAAGGACACAACGCATCTTGGTAAAAAGCTCCATGTCACCATCTTTAGCATCATATATTTTTTTATAAGAAACCCAGGTATTTGGGCCAGTACTCTGAGTTTTTAAAGGTGCTATAACAATCATCATGTTTGCTACCTGTTCCCTGGTAAAATTTTAAAACACGGCTTTTTCCAGCCTTTCTTATATATTTCTTCATCTAAAATGTTACAATACATGTTACAACTTACTATACTTTCTAATTACTACACAACTATATACAACACTGCAAGGACAACAACCACAGGGAAAAACAGACAATAACTACCCCATAGTCGTAACATAAAGAAACATCCAACTTAATTACAACTAAATATACAATTACGAGAAGCTACACATAAATGAATGCCTTTCATGCATCAAACATGTGTGAAATAGACAAAAAAAATAATTAGTGAACTTGTGACACAAACAAGAATTTGAAATTGTCTTAACCAAAACCGACCAGTTTTGTGAATGAAGTCAATAGTCAATTGGAAGGAGTATAACTTTACTTTATTAACATCATCAGAGAAGTCTTTATCACCATACAAAAAAAGTTTTAGTAGAACGCTATTCGAAAGGCTGTTCAGTGTTTTCGTTGATTTCATGATTTGAATGAACAAGTTGTCATAGAATAGTTTCGAGACTCCAGCTTGAAGATCTTGTCATTGAGTGTCAAATGAAGGGCAGAGCAACAAAAAGTGCGTAGTGCATGTCCTGATACCAGCCATAATTTGTTTGTTGTTGTAAGAGATAATAGACTCTAGTGTGCGGGTTACTTAGGCCCATTTTTTGGGTTCATCAGAACTCACCAGTTTGACTTGAGCGCTACCATTGGCACTTGATATTGTACCAGAATTCACCGTAAAATGTCTATAATCACTGCACGATCTACCATCAGTTCTAAAATCTGATTGAATCCCTTCAATGATAAATTTTTTCTCTTCTTTAGAAAAAAGTCCCGCCGCCATTTTCAAATATCCTTTACAAAAATCTCGATTTCAAAACGAGATTGTGCTCAACGGTTGCTCAGTTGCTGACAACAAAGAAAGGACTACTGTAACTGGGAATGCAGAAAAGATTCATTTCAAGACCAAACAGTTGTTTAGAAACATCGTGGGAAGGTAATTTAACTTGGGAAATAACGATTTTTCTTGTCTTTCGCTTGATCTCCATGTTTGTGACCCTTCTTGTTTTGATTCTGGTGTGTGCTTGCTTCGCCCTTTTTTAGGCCCTAATCATTTAATTTTATTGTCCGGTCTGCAGAGAGTAGACGAATTAGAATACGACTCTTTTCGACGAGATCTTCGGATTGCAATGAGCAATTTCTTTTGTTTTATCATGCTTATTTTGAGTACCATTGAAGTTTCCCGTGTCTAAGTGCCAACCTCTGCACACCAGCCAGTCTGTTGTATTTGTTTGATATGTTTCCCTTTCAGGTCTACTGCTGCAAGGAATACCTACTTTGAAGGATAAATTGAATCAAGAAGATGCTATAGAATTTATTAAAAAGCAACGAAACGATGTCCTATTCTTCAGAAGGAGAACAATCAGCCGGGACACTATCATCTAAAAGATCCCTGACTGCAACTGATTTCAGTCATCAAAGTCACAAAGAGAAACATGACCAACTGGGCTCATTGTCATCATACAAATCTAGCTTGAAGGAAAGCAAATCAAATGGAAGACAAACTAGCAGGGATTCAAGGTCAAGGAGTTCTCACACATCAAGAAAATCACAACCGAGTAATGATACAGGGAATGGAAAGACTGACAAAATTGCAAGTAGTCAGAGGGGCAATGAAACAGAGAACACATTCTCATCCATCAGAAGTTTAAGAGGAACTGACAAATCATCAGAAAAGAGTTTATCGTCATCTTCAACTCTGCCGTCAATGAGGCTTAATGCAACAAAATATGACAGTTTGAAACTTGATATGGATGACACAGGTCTTAGCTCAGAAGATATGAGGACAAAATTATTTGCATCTTTAAAGTCAAGAGGAATCCTTGATAATGTAAAAAGTCAACTCAGGACCAACCTTGCATCAGTTATTAATGTTCATCAAATGTCATTATCAAAAGAACAAAAAAAGCAAGAAAGATCAATTTTCTCACATATCTCAGATAGTCTTGTCGCAGAGCATTTGCTGAAAGCAAAATATGAATATACTCTGTCTGTTTTCAAAACCGAAAGTATGCTTCCTGACATGAAGATGAATTCCATTGAGATTTTGCAACTTATGAATATAAACCCTGGAACCAAAACATATGAAAATCTTTCAAAGATGTTGGTGCAGAGAGACTGCAAAAGCTTCTTATGGAATTTCCTTTCAAAAGCTGGGTTGGTGTATGAAAGTCCGACAGTGTCAGTCCAATGTCAAACTGAAGGAAGTGATTATTTCCTTAGTGGTGATTTGGGAACGAAATTGTCAAAAGGTGAACTGGCAACAAAATCCATTGTTTTGGAAGACCGACTCATAAAATTGCAGCAAAAATTAGAGAAGAAGAAGAAGGAAGAGCTTGAAGAAGAAATGAAACAGTTCAAAAAGAAATTTGAAAATGAAATCAAGATGCAAGAAAAAGAGAAAAATAAGCATGATCTAGACAGACTCAAACGAGAAATTGAAGGAAGTTATAAAAAAATGTTTGATAATTTGAAAGAAAGAGAAAAAGAGGCAAATGAAATAATTCAAAGAAAACGAAAGTCCTTAGAAGCAGAATCATATGATCAAAGACAAAGTATTCTGAAAGAGTTACAAATACTTAGGGAAAGAGAAGTAGAAATGAAAAATATTCATGACATAGCAATGAAATCAGTTGAGTTACAAGAAGCTAAAGCTAAAGCATTTGCAGAAGAATTAAAAGTTAAAGAACTGTCTTTAAAAACAATACAGGATAGCTATGAATTTAAATTAAAAGAAGGAATGATGAAACTAAAACTTGAACAACAGCAAGAAGAACAAAGGCGAGAGGATGTATGGAGATTACAAGAAAATCAATTACGTGAAGAGAAATCATCTTTTGAAGCAGAAAAGTCAACAGTAGATCGATTTAGAAGAGAATCAGAACAACTGCAAATTGAGAAATCACGTTTGCAGAAATCACTTAATGCTGCATTGCAAAAGATAACGGCTTTGAATGAGAGGTCCGAAGATATGAAAGAGAGGTTGAGGCAACAAGCTGATTACGCTCAAATCAAAGAGGAAGCTTCAGTGTCAGTAAAAACGAATGAATATTTGGAAAGTCAGTTAAGAGAATTAAAGAATGAACAAAAAACAAATGATTTGCAACATAAAAAAGAACTCAAAGGACTAATGAACAGGATTCTGAAAGGAACACCCGAATCAGAAAATCTACAAAAGCAACTATCAAACGAAAGAGAAAAGTTTTTAGAGAAAGAAAATGAGCTACAAGAACGATGCAAACGGTCGGAGAAAAGGCTTCATGCAGAAGTAGTGAAAAATCATGAATTAAATCAATTATATGAGGAATGTATTTTGCACCAAAAAGGTTTGTTAAGAGAACTTGAAGAACTGAGAGGCTTGAAGAGAAAATCAAACACTATTGATTCCACCAGAAAGTTCGCGCAAAACAGTGCATCTAAAGATATGCCAAGAACAGCTAATTCTTCCAGCAATATTCCTTTGGCTTCATACCATAACACCAGTTTGTTTACAACAGATCAAAGATTTGAAAGAGAGCAAAGATTTGAAAGAGAAATAAAGTTTAGGGATGTCAATCCAGATATCATGTTCTCCAGTGAAATGTTAGGAACCACATTCCTCAAAGAAAATAGAGATGTTTTTGAGAACTTGGAAAGAGAAGCTTCCGAATTAGAGCAAACATATCGGGATTATCAAAGGCGACAGGAACGTGTCTCGTACAGCAAACCAAAAACCCATGAATTCATACCACTAGAAAAATATGACTCAACGTATATTCGTGAGAGTATCGATAGAGGAATTGCACAGCAGCAAGGGGAAGTTTATTATGAAAGTATGGATGAAAATGTCCCGAAAAGGAGCATAGGAAAGATACAAAGACAACCCAAGACTGTTCTAGAAGATACAAGAGATAGGCCTGTTTCAAACCAATGTGTTAGCATCAAGAAAAGAACCAACGGTGGCGAGGAAAATAATCAGCCAACTGAAACGTTAAAAGAGCAGAAAACATTTCTCGACACATGGAATGGAGATCACTTGACTGAGCAATTACTTGACTCTGCTGTTAACCATAAAGATGAGGAGATATCTAATGCTGGGGTAGCGAAAAGACCGGGAGAAACGACCACAGGGCTACCATTTGGTGAAACAACCACAAGGCTACAACTAAGTGATTCATCATCACGGTTACCACCAGTTAGATTGCAGAGAAGTATTGCTACGCTTGGTTCAACTAATGGACAATTAAATTCGCCTATCCATGCATCCACAGGGGTGCCACTGGCGTTAATAGATGACGACATCGAGGATATGCACGTTAGGAATGGAGCTGGTATCCAGAAATCGATTGCTTGTGAGGAAACGAAACAACAACGAAGTGAAAGAGGGACCATATTGTTACCTTCATTGCGTGATAATATGGTTTCAGAAGTAGAAATGAAATTGAGTGAGGAAAAATATCCACAAAGAGTCGAAGATGAACAAGAAATGAAAAGTTCTCATGTTCACATTGCTGAGAGAGATGAAAACATTACAGACAATAGCGAGAGGCCATCATTTAATTTTGTCACTTCGCAAGAACATCAAGAGCTTGGCAAAGACAGGAAGATATCGCAAGGCCTAAATGAAAGCAATTCTCGAGAATTAGCAGATGAAAGACAAGAAACTTTGAGAGAGCGCGTTGAGAGAGAAAATATAGAGCGAGCTTTGGCGTTTGAAAGAGAAAAAATAGAATTGCAGAGACTAGAACAAGAGGAACGTGAAAGTTTAGAAAAGAGTGAAGGTGATGGATTGATTGGACAGTCGAAAGAAGGGCCTTTGGAAGAAATAGCAAATGAGAAGGAGTATAAGAGGCTGGATCAAGACGAGGCTGACAAGCAAAATGATGATGGACGCAATGACAATAGCGATGACGTAGGTTCTGCAGATAATATTGATCCATTGATGAAACACTACATGGAAATGTTATTGAAAAAAAAAGCACAAGATTTCAGTGAAGAAGAGAATTTGAATTTGACGGATGATGTGAAAATTGAAAGTAAAATATCGAAATCCGATGTGTCGGATCTTGTTGAAGATGAAATTGAAGACATTGAACAAGATTCAGAAGACGAATTTGATTGGTAAATAAACCCTTTTGTTTTTTAGCCTGCGTTCATTTACAAGTGAAATACTGAGACATCGCACTGATAAGCCTGTATCCGTTGGGTCATAAACCAATTTCAATGCATGTGCTAACTTAGGTATCGCACACAAATTGTTGTGGGCGATTTGCATTGAAAGCTAATGCAACATCTTGGTATATGTGAAAGGAACATATTTATTGGTTTGAAAAGGATGATATGTAGTCATGTTTATGTCGCTAATTGATTATTTTTGCTGTGAAGTGGGGAGAAATGTTGATGCACGCACGGAGCTGATATTTTCCCATTGCTCAGAAGTACCGGGTGTCCCAAAACCCATGTATACAGATTTGGTTGACTCTAGCCCTGTGAATTTAGCTTTAATCAATGGCTAATCACTCTCAAAATGTTCCTCGATAGTTAACTTGAACATAGGTACCTCGTTTGTTTGTTGGTGCTTTGAGAGCAGACATGTTAATCTTGAAAGGTCAAATTTGCCTCTTCCTACAAACCAGAGCTTTAGCCTTTTGGCCTAAGCAAATTGTTAAGACACAGCGTTTTAATCAATGTTCAATGATAGCCTTGATGAAACTTGAACAACATTAGATTTTGTGTTATTCTGTTTTCCAGAAGTCACCCCCCCCCCCCAGTCACCCATTGGGCAGTTTCTTAATTTTTCATTAATTTCAGTTCTTAATTTTGATGTGCTTCAGGAACTTGCTTAGGCCAAACGGCCAAAGCTCTGTTTTGCAGGTGGACGCAAATTTGAGCTTTCAAGGCTGCTATTTCTGCTCTCAAAGCACCAATACCAACAAACGAGATGTCTATGTTCAAGTTAACTATAGAGGAACATTTTGAGAGTGATTAGCCATTGATTAGAGCTAAATTTGCATCGCTGGAGTCAACCAAATCTGTATACTTTTTTGGGACACCCGGTATTTTTTGTAAGTTCATTGCGGAAGATCTTTAAAAAGTTAGGATATACTTCAAAACAGACCACTTGTTACTGGGCTAGTCAGAGAAAAAGCAGGCCGTTGGCAATGATATTGCCACTAATTTTTTACCAAACGATATGTTCAACCATGTTTGAAAATTTACTGAGCTTACGTCTGAGATTCCTTCCCGACGTACTGAAAGATATTGTGATTGTGGAGGAGGCCCGTTCAGGAAACGTGCAAAAACGGCCTCAAATCACAATCAAATTTCCGAGCAAATTTTCTCGAGACCTCTACTTTAGAGCCATGACTTAGATACATTTTAGCACGTGCTATCCTCTCGGGAGGAATATAACTTAACCCCCACAGAGCATAACAAAAATTAGTCCGTGGCATATGCTCTGGAATGAATAAAACTTCAAGTAATTTGTGGTTACTGTGATGCCAGAAATAAATTCAATTTCATCTTTATTTTCGCCGGTTTTTTGCAAGGCTTTGGAAAGAGCTTTCTCCAGAAAATGTTTGATTACTTCGAAAAAGAATGGAAGATTGAAATCAGGTAAATTTCGAACGAAATCTAATAGCTCCCTGATCTTTTCCAATATCATTGCCGTTATATTCAGGTGACAGTATGCAGTTTTCTTAATTCACCTAAAAGATGCTTCTCAACTCTGAAACTCTGAAACTCAGGTCTGAAACTTTAACGATATCGTAAGTTATGCGAAATACCACAGATGAGAATAGCCTGCAGATTTTTAATCATCAGAAGCGACCTTTAAATCTATTTTCGAGCTTATGACCCATAGTTTTTCATCTTGCCTAAGTATTGAATAAAGTCTCTGCGTATTTTTCTGGTTTTTACAAATCCAGATCTACCCTGGGTAATCCGGATCATGTTTTCGTTTGATTTCAGATTAACGCGTTTCTGACTTGGATTTAAAGGATATGGTCATCTTTAAGGAGATCTTTTCGAAGGATAAATGGAAATGTCTAGTGTTAACGAGATATGTCCGAAAGATTAACGGACTAGTCTAATTTTTAACTGGTCCATTGAAGGATAAAATAACATGTCTACCTTCGAAGTAGGTGCTATACGTTGCAGTCCAGCCCATCGCTGACTCATTGTCCTACGTCATTTCGAAGATAAAGGGAAGCTATCTCAGCGGTGATCTGAGTACTCACATGTTAGAAATGTTCGTGACATAGCGGCATACACGTTCTTTTTTATAAGAAACTTGGATCAGCACTTAGTACTAAAAGTTTCTTAATTTCGCATGAAAATTTTGGTAATTTAGTAGTAAAAGTTTCTTAATTAGTTTCTTATTTATTTGGGCCTAAATTGCGGTATTGTTCGAAGTTGAGCCTTCTTCTCGAGAAAGGGCTTCCATTATGCATTGACATTGTCATCAAGAAGAAGCCATGCACATCAAGGCAAAAATTTATCAATTTTGCAGTTAAAAATCAAGAAAAGACGAATGTACCTTTGTTAGAGAGACATTGAATAAGAGAGACATACAGAAATAAAGTTTTAGAGTTTCTTAACTGTTCTTGAGCGTAGTACTAGAGTTTCTTAAATTTTTGGTCATCGTAGTACTAGTTTCTTATAAACCAGTTTCTCCTAAAAAAACGTGTTTAGCGCTAATAAGTCCTTTGGAGCAACTCATTAGCAACAATATTAGTTTTGGTGAACAGTAACTCGAATTTGCTAGCCAACTAATGCTTAATTATCTGAGTAACCCAACAAAATACTAGACAGAACCACTCTTTCAGACCTACGGTTGTATCTTGACAACTCGAATATGGATTTGCATACCGGGTGCGCCAAAATAAACTATGCACGTTTGGCAGGCCACAATAAATCGTACACTGGACCGATTTTGAAGATTTATGACTTAATCGTTAGCAGAAAGCCTGAATTAGATACTGGAATTTTTGAAAATTTTTCTTCTTCAGTTTTTAGAGCTAGAAGCGAGTTCCCTAAAATTTTAGATTTCGAAAACATTGAAAATGATCAAAAAACATCGATCAAATTTTCTAAAGAATCAAAATGAATGGACAAAGAGAGAACTGTTTCGTGGTGATTTGCGATTTAGCAATCGACCAATTGTAACCTGCTGTACGAGAGTTCGTAGTTCGTACTAAACCCCCAAATCCTCCTGAAAACATTTTCTCTTTGTTCATTCATGTTGAATCTTTTAAAATTTGATCGACGTTTTTTAATCATTTTCAATGTTTTCGAAAACGAACATTTTAAGAAACTTGCTTCTAGCTCTAAGAACTGAAAACGGAAAAATTTGCAAAGAGTCCTAGAATCTAATTCAGGCTTTCTGCTAAAGATTAAATCATAAATCTTCAAGATCGATCCAGTGTACGATTTATTGTGGCCTGTCAAACGTGCATAGTTTATTTTGGCGCACCCGGTAGAATGACCTCTGTATTCAACCGGGTGAGTCAATAAAAAGAATCCCTGTCTGAAAGGTCACAGCTCCCTGGATATCAAGACGATGATGTCTAGTTTAATGGTAGAAGTGTTCAAATCCATTTTGAAATTTACCTGACTGAAATCGGTCACTCTGTTTTGAAATTATGAGGGATTTTCTCGAGAAAGTCTCTTCAAGAAACCTTCAAAACGCACGGGCCTTAAAGCGATGACTCCAGCACGCTTTAGCACGTGCTATCCTCTTGGGGAAGATGGACAAGTCTTCCCCTGGTATCAATAACCCATTCAGGGGGATTCCATTCTCTACTATGATTTTCCCAAGAGGACAAAATACATGAATGCAAGTGAGTGTCATCAATTTTAGGAAGGAAAACCAAGGAAAATTTGCTCATTGTTTTCACTCGTTTTTGCAGGCTTTTGGAAGGGGCTTTCTGCAGAAAATCTCATATATCCACGGGAAGGAATGGCCGATTAAATCCGGGTAAATTACTGAATCTAATTAAACATACTGGCAATAAAACAAGACAGTTTTCGACATTATTGCTTTGATATTCAGGAAGCAGTGGCCTTCCAAACAGGGATTCTTTTTTTGACTCACCCGGTAAATTGGAAGGTGTAAAAAATGCTAAACACCAATTGAATTTCATCTAAATGCATAACAAGCACTATTTGAAACTGTATTTATTAACTGTCAGTTTGGTTCAGTCATCAGTGGCCATCAGTATGCTTCAGGACAGGGGAAGAGCGCACTTTATCTGCAAGATGACGAACAGAAAACGAAACTGATGTGTCGTGGTGGGCCTAACCACGTGACGCTTTGAAAAGCAATGAAACGCAAAGGTTTTGTGAAGAAAAAAGGCCATTTCTAAATTTCGTGATAATTATTATAGGAAAGTTGATCGTCAATATTTTCAAATCAAAAGTTCTCATCATTAATCTCAAAGAAACCGTGCAAATGTGGGCCATATATTGATTGCGAATTGACGATTTTCTCATTACCAAAGAAATAAAGTCAGGTTTGAAAAGGGCACAAGTCTAAATTTATCCCGCTTTTAATGACCGTTTCTATTTGCACGAATATACGATAAAGCCCTAAAATGAACAAAATTATTGTCTCGTAATCCAAATCGTCGGTGATTTCGCGTGAAGATCCTCAAATATTTACAGGAGATTTATTCGAGCGGCGATTTGTTTCATTTAAACTTAATGAAATTTGTACATAGATGTATGATGAAGGTCGATGACAAGTTGGAAAATGACCGTATACCAAGACATCGCCCTACTGAACACCATTGACTTCTCGCTGTAAGTGCAGATTAAAAGTAAAAGTGAAACGCAATAATATAAGCTTTAGCTTTATCTGGCTTAAAAACAAATCGCGTTGACCAAGTTTTCAACCTACTAATTGGTCTGTCTTTTATATTGTTGCAAGTGAATTTTATATACAAGAATTGACTGCAGAGGAGGACCGTTATCTCATTTTAATTATCAAAACACTAAATCGAGCAATTTCGAAGTTCGTTTCATGCTTATCTTCATAAATGTTGCTGAATGGTTTGTTGAATTCAGCGTAAATGGACTCGCGGTATAACGCAAATTATGACAGCACAGCACTTCTGTTGGAGTTTTGAAAAGATAAGAGTTGCATCTTGGAGCATCGCAAATTGAAGATTTACAATGGAAAGCAGCGACATGATGTCCTATTTCCCTGCCAGAAAAATGGATTCGATTGAAGAGCCCTTGATTACGTTGCCTGACGGTGAGATGATTTAACATTAAATCTTATTTTGTCAAACGAAACTGCTGATCATGATCATATCATGATTATTGAAGTTAAGAATTGTTTTCAAGTTTGATTATCTATCTATCAGTTGCAAGGTTCTTTTAGCCTTTTAAACAGAATACCAACACAAATATTACTGAAACGATTAATTTTTGTTTATGAAATGGTTCTTGATTATAATTCTTGCATATAAAGAGCGGTCTGAAGAACTTTTGATTGCTTGTAAAACTCTACAAGAAAGTTCACAGCGCGAATAGGGCCCAGACTCTACCTACATTGCAAAGAGAGGCCTAGAGCCAAGCTTCTTGGTATCAAGGATCTAGAGATCTATAGATTGGTTACGTACCTGTCTGTTTTTTTCCCATTTCACCTTCCATCCTTCACTTCCTACTTATCTTTCGTCCTTAGTTCTCCATCGAGTCAGGAGCATCGTGGTGGGGAGGGGGGCCATGGCCCCTCCTAAAATTCAAATTGTTGGATTTTTCGGAAGGGCTTAAATTTTTGGCTCTGGCACCCAGGGTAGTGCATTTCTTTCAGTTCCTCCTACAATACGTGCTCTTTCCTTGATTTCCGGTAGAAATTCTCCGGACATAATATCATTAGTTCTGGTTGTAGCAGTTTTATACACTGCATAACGGCCATACCCCAAAGCCTCCAAAAAACTCAAAACAAGACCATGTCATGTTTTGCTCAAGCACATACGTCCGTTCAACTACACGTTTTTTTTTATAAGAAACTTGGATCAGCACTTAGTACTAAAAGTTTCTTAAAATCGCATGACAATTTCGGTGTTTTAGTAGTAAAAGTTTCTTAATCAGTTTCTTATTTTTTGGGCCTAAAATTGCGGTATTGTTCGAAGTTGAGCCTTCTTCTCGAGAAAGGGCTTCCATTTTGCATTGACATTGTCATCAAGAAGAAGCCATGCACATCAAGGCAAAAATTTACCAATTTTGCAGTTAAAAAGTCAAGAAACGACGAATGTACCTTTGTTAGAAAGACATAGAATAAGAGAGACACAAAGAAATAAAGTTTTAGAGTTTCTTAACTGTTCTTGAGCGTAGTACTAGAGTTTCTTAATTTTTTGGTCATCGTAGTACTAGTTTCTTATAAGCCAGTTTCTTATAAAAAAAAAAACGTGTATCGTCCGCGAGAGGCTTACCACTGTAAAAATCTCGTACACCATTGGCAAAAAATGTTTTGTTTTCAAGAAAAATCCCTAAAAATCCTATCGTTCTAAAAATCTCTAACGCCTTGTCAGAGAGTGACACACCACCCCTCAATCGGCCGATTGCCAAAAAGCGCTGGCGGTCTTCATATAAGTTCTATTTTTAAGATTTCCCAGGAAAGCCTCCTGTTAGTCAAGCTCTGTTGCCTCTTTCAATGGCGACTTTTTCATAAAAGGGGCACCTTCCAACGGTCTAAAGGGTGTGGTCGCAAAAAATGTCCCGGGGGCGAGCCACCGGAACCCCATTTTTGCTCACTTCGCTCGCATTTGTTTCAGCCCAACGAATATGAATTTCGTTCCGATGGGCCTAACCGTTGGGTTCTATCCCAGGAGGATTGGCCTCCTCATGGCGGTTCATATATGGACCCAATTCCAACATAACACCAGTTACCCCAAACATTTTCCTTTAGCCACTGCGAGCGTCTCGTAAACGTAGAAAAGGGCGATGCTAAATTTGTTATTTTTCTAAAATTTCGTGGCCTTGACCCCCCTAATAGACAGGTCAGGTCCCATGACGCCCCTACGTCGAGTGCAAGTAAAAAGCCCTAAAAAAAGCAAAGTAGGAAAAGAACAGGCAGGTACGAAGTCGAAATCAAAACATAGAAACACGGAATTTGCGAGATAAAGCATTTTAAGAAAGGAAGTTATTAGCCTTATTCGAAGTATTCCTTACAGACGAACTTTAGAGGTCTGAATTGCTATGAATTTCAGTGAACTTTTGCAATAAAAGGCATATACTTGAAGTAATTAACACAATTTTCTAAGGATACAGAGTTCTGAAACAAAAATGCATATGTCAAAAATGCGTAACTACTAACTCTGAGTCCATCAATGTATTTGATTGCACCTATTCAGAAAGCGGTAAGCTTGGCAGACTCTGAATTCCTTCTTGACTGATTCAAAACTTCTCAAAACGGGAGGTTTGGTAGGTATGGAAGGCCCCAAAAGGCAGAAGTTTGGCAGTCTTTCAAAGACAGTCTTTGGAGATTTTTATTTCCATCGGTGAGCCTTGAGCCACGCACTGCAAAGAAATGACGCAATAGGCCAGCAGTCTCCTGCAGTATGCAAGTTCTTAGCCTTTGAAAGTGAACACCTCCAAAAGACTGTCTCGAACACAAACAGAATGGTTTTAAAAGGTCTTCAGTCACCTGAACATCTTTTTACGAACTATCAAAAGGAAAGGTGTACTTAGCTTCAGCGGGCAGTCAAAGAAAGTTCTTCTTGGCACATAAGGAAAAACAATGTTCCTGAACAGGAATCTTGTGGAGCCCCCATGTGATATTTGCTCTTAGGAGGGATCTTATTTCATACTTTACAGTCATAGCTATCTACCGTTGTTAAGATCAGGCGTTAAACCAATCGAGATCAAGAATTATGGGTATAATTTTCAGGCATTTTGTAGAACTATGGGTCGTGTTCTGGGGAGAAGTTTGCAGATATACAGAAATTATAGGAAGTGTTTTACAATGAGCGGAACGGAATTATGGCCCAGGTTTTCAGTAAATTTGTGGAATGATACCCTTACATTATTCAAAATTTGCGGAATCATGGATATGAGTTTTTCTGGGCAAAATAGCACGTCACCGTCACCGTGCGATGATAATTGAAGATACCCCCCGAAGCAACAGCCTATTTCACGCCACCGTCACCGTGCGATGACAAGTGAAGATACCCCCGAAGCAACAGCCTATTTCACGCCACCGTCACCGTGCGATGATAAGTGAAGACACCCCCCGAAGCAACAGCCTATTTCACGCCACCGTCACCGTGCGATGATAAGTGAAGATACCCCCCGAAGCAACAGCCTATTTCACGCCACCGTCACCGTGCGATGACAAGTGAAGATACCCCCGAAGCAACAGCCTATTTCACGCCACCGTCACCGTGCGATGATAAGTGAAGACACCCCCCGAAGCAACAGCCTATTTCACGCCACCGTCACCGTGCGATGATAAGTGAAGATACCCCCCGAAGCAACAGCCTATTTCACGCCACCGTCACCGTGCGATGACAAGTGAAGATACCCCCGAAGCAACAGCCTATTTCACGCCACCGTCACCGTGCGATGATAAGTGAAGATACCCCCGAAGCAACAGCCTATTTCACGCCACCGTCACCGTGCGATGATAAGTGAAGATACCCCCCGAAGCAACAGCCTATTTCACGCCACCGTGACCGTGCGATGATAAGTGAAGACACCCCCGAAGCAACAGCCTATTTCACGCCACCGTGACCGTGCGATGATAAGTGAAGACACCCCCGAAGCAACAGCCTATTTCACGCCACCGTGACCGTGCGATGATAAGTGAAGACACCCCCCGAAGCAACAGCCTATTTCTTTAATGATCACACGCCACCGTGACCGTGCGATGATAAGTGAAGATACCCCCCGAAGCAACAGCCTATTTCTTTAATGATCACACGCCACCGTCACCGTGCGAAGATAAGTGAAGACACCCCCCGAAGCAACAGCCTATTTCACGCCACTGTCACCGTGCGATGATAAGTGAAGATACCCCCGAAGCAACAGCCTATTTCACGCCACTGTCACCGTGCGATGATAAGTGAAGACACCCCCGAAGCAACAGCCTATTTCACGCCACCGTGACCGTGCGATGATAAGTGAAGACACCCCCGAAGCAACAGCCTATTTCACGCCACCGTGACCGTGCGATGATAAGTGAAGACACCCCCCGAAGCAACAGCCTATTTCTTTAATGATCACACGCCACTGTCACCGTGCGATGATAAGTGAAGACACCCCCGAAGCAACAGCCTATTTCACGCCACCGTGACCGTGCGATGATAAGTGAAGACACCCCCCGAAGCAACAGCCTATTTCACGCCACCGTGACCGTGCGATGATAAGTGAAGATACCCCCGAAGCAACAGCCTATTTCACGCCACCGTGACCGTGCGATGATAAGTGAAGACACCCCCCGAAGCAACAGCCTATTTCACGCCACTGTCACCGTGCGATGATAAGTGAAGACACCCCCCGAAGCAACAGCCTATTTCACGCCACTGTCACCGTGCGATGATAAATGAAGATACCCCCGAAGCAACAGCCTATTTCACGCCACCGTCACCGTGCGATGATAAGTGAAGATACCCCCCGAAGCAACAGCCTATTTCACGCCACCGTCACCGTGCGATGATAAGTGAAGATAACCCCCCCCCCCCCCCCCCCGAAGCAACAGCCTATTTCACGCCACCGTGACCGTGCGATGATAAGTGAAGACACCCCCCGAAGCAACAGCCTATTTCACGCCACCGTGACCGTGCGATGATAAGTGAAGATACCCCCGAAGCAACAGCCTATTTCACGCCACCGTGACCGTGCGATGATAAGTGAAGACACCCCCCGAAGCAACAGCCTATTTCACGCCACTGTCACCGTGCGATGATAAGTGAAGACACCCCCCGAAGCAACAGCCTATTTCACGCCACTGTCACCGTGCGATGATAAATGAAGATACCCCCGAAGCAACAGCCTATTTCACGCCACCGTCACCGTGCGATGATAAGTGAAGATACCCCCCGAAGCAACAGCCTATTTCACGCCACCGTCACCGTGCGATGATAAGTGAAGATACCCCCCGAAGCAACAGCCTATTTCACGCCACCGTCACCGTGCGAAGATAAGTGAAGATACCCCCGAAGCAACAGCCTATTTCACGCCACCGTCACCGTGCGATGATAAGTGAAGACACCCCCGAAGCAACAGCCTATTTCACGCCACCGTCACCGTGCGATGATAAGTGAAGATACCCCCGAAGCAACAGCCTATTTCACGCCACCGTCACCGTGCGATGATAAGTGAAGACACCCCCCCCACCGTCACACCCCCCCCCCCGAAGCAACAGCCTATTTCACGCCACCGTCACCGTGCGATGATAAGTGAAGATACCCCCCGAAGCAACAGCCTATTTCACGCCACCGTCACCGTGCGATGATAAGTGAAGACACCCCCCCCCCCCCCCCCCGAAGCAACAGCCTATTTCTTTAATGATCACATAAATCTCTCGTTTCATTTAAGATGAAAGATAATCCAAAAATTTCTTCTTCCTCAAATTTCTTCTACTTTAATAGTTATCGTAGCATCTGATTAATCTTGCCAAACTCATTTAATCCTACGTTTTCATAAGTCTTTAAAACCATGGCAATAAATCCAAAAATCAAAATAAGTTTTTCAAGGCAAGTGTCCTAGGTCATTATTTTGCACAACTTCAACGAGATTTCATCTCTGCTTTAATTTCATCATTATCTTTCACATCAAAACAAACAAATCATAGAAGGAGATTCTTTAGACAATTCGATCAATGATTCCGTGGCTCTAAACCTGCAGAAGTTCGAAACAGCAGATTCTGAAGATGCAGCCTGGAAATCAAAATGCGAGTCTAATAAGATTTTCACAGATTTGGTTCTTCTTATGACAGGTCTAAATAGCTGGGCCTAAAAAACAGCAACACTTTTTCGAGTTTACACCTTTCGTCTACCGGGTGAGCCAGAAAAAAGGTCCCACTTTTGAAAATCGATAGCACCAAGAGTACTTCGCAGATTTGAATGATTCAAATCCTAGTTAAAAGTCGAAAGATCGAAATGTTTTTGTGATTTTTCTCGCCGTCTTACCAGAACTAGAAGTATAGGTAAATTCAACTTTATAAAAATTTCATGGTTACAGAATGACTGAAAAAGGGCCTAAGACATTGATCAAATCGTTAATACTCTCCTTACGCAGAACAATACGCAATGGGCATTTCACCTCTCTCATGTGTTATAATACATTGATTTTCAAACAAATACTAAAGATTTTAGATCCCATGGCAATAAATGTGCAGAGGATATCTCTCACACATGAGAAAATGCATTTTCTTTATTATTCTGTGTGAGGAGTGCCTTATGATTTGATTAATGTTTTAGGCCCTTTTTTAGTCATTTTGCAACCATGAAATTTTTGTAAAATTGAATTTACCTGCATTTCTAGTGCTCGAAAGACAGCGAGAAAAATAAAAAAACTACTTTGTTCTTTCGGCTTTTCATTAGAATTTGAATCATTTAAATATGCGAAGTACTCTTGATGCTATAAATTTTCAAAGTGGGAACTTTTTTATGGCTCACCCGGTATCACTAGCGATAACTACGAATAATTCTTTTGTGGGTACGATTTAGAACGAACCCTTTGTGCACAAATAGTTGCTTTAATTTTGTAATTTTTTGGTAAATATATTTTGCCCCAATTTTTACATTTCAACTGCTGAATATTTTAAATGATTTTTAAAAATATGAATTTTGCACATTTCCGCCATAATGAATCACATAAAAATCAACCAAAATATAAAAATTTCCAATCATTGTTGTTGTTGCAATTGACTTGAAAGTACATGACTAGAGGATTGAAATAAGATCAAAACGAAAATTGTCGGACCTTTCTGAGCAGAGAAACATTGCTTGAAACATGCTCGGAAAATTCAATCCAGGCCGAGGGGCATTTCACTACCCAAAAATCTCGTACACCTAAGGCAAAAATCCTTTTGTTCTCAAGGAAAATCCATTAAAAATCCATAAAAATACTTTTGTTCTGAAAAAATCTCGTACGCTTTTTCGAAGGAGTGAAATGCCCCTCGATCCAGGCAGCGTTATTCGGGAAGTGCTTATGTAAACAAATGAAGCAATTAGGCTCAACTTTAAAAATCATTTTCTTGGCTATGCGTTGTCCAATTTATAAAAATTATTGCGTTTCATAAACATTCAGAGTGTACTTGATGGTATGGGCATGAAATAAATTTGAAATTTGAAACTTCATGTTTTGGTATTTCTTCCACTCCCTGGATCACTGCGCGCGGCCTTGTTTACTTCTTCTCGCTTGGTTGTATCATTAACACTTCAGGTGTTTTTAACCTCCTGAATTAATTCCTATTTTCAATAGATTTCCTGATGAGTTTCAGTACTATAGACCACACAGATACTGCTTGACGCTTGGCAAATTGTTCTCGCCATTTACGCCTTTACGATCAATAGAAGGCGACAACAACATAAACAGTGAATGTGAAAAGCGCTGCAACTTCCCAAATTGGCCCTTAACACTTAAGTTCTCACGTGGGACTACTATTCTTCCTGAAGAGTTGTCCGTCTTTAGTCCCAACTGATATGGCGGCTTTTTCTATGCACTGGCAAGGCACTGTGATCCAGACAGGGAATTAATCCCAAAAAATGAAAATACGAGTATACACTATTTGAGGGTTTCATCATGGCGAAGAGATATTGAGCTATTCGATAAAACAAAAATTTCTTAAATCCGACTCATAAATCCAGAGATATGATTTTTTAAAGTTTGACTAAATTGCGAACTGTTGTTTACATTGCAATTTCCGGCCTTTTGTTTGTGTTATCGTTGAAATCCCATACATTCAAGTTCTTGTAACTCTTCAACAAATGCACCGATTTTTTGAAACTTTTTTTTATTTTACAGATAAACACCTAAGCTATCTAAAAATATAAAGCTATTTGCAAAATCTCAAGTTGGTATATCAATATTTGTCAAAATGGTGTATGACCTTTTTAAGCACAAAAACCAGGCAAATTATCAAAATTCCGTTTGTTATAGTGAAAACAAAAAATCTAACCAAATCTAACTCTTCAAAAAAAATATCACAATTGAATATGATGTCTTGAGAGAATTTCTACCAAAGGATTCGTACAGCTTCGTACAGGAAAAAAAGTTATCACACATTTGGTATGATAGGCCCTTTTGGTTTAACGTTGATTTTTTGGCAATGATTTTTGGCTTTGTACATGATTGAACTGTTCCGCATACGAACAGTGTTTATGCAAACTACTTTCAACTATCTTAGCTTTACTTGAGTAAAGCTTGTGTCTCTAAAGTATTTAGTTTTTGGTCGATAATCTAATTCTCATTGTACATGTCCTTGATAAGGCCTCTTCTGGGTTTAGTGTATCGATCACCTCACTTTAATGATAATTGACTGCCTGATCTTGGTCGGCTACGTTTTTTAACTCGTTCATCTACTTCATCACTGAAAACTCTTTCTTTTACACGCTAGGCTTCATCCTTGACTTTAACTTGATACAATTTTTGGAGTACTAATTGAATTTTATATGCGTCTTCCTTCAGCCCCCCTTTCCTCTATCAGTTTATCAGCTAGATCCTTAAATTTCGCAGTATATTTCGTGTTCTACTTCGTACTTTTATTCTTTAAATCACCGTTTTCAACTATGAAATCATAAAGCTCGCCATTCGTTGTGATAAACGTGATTGATTTTGTGACACATAGCTATTGGAATGGACTACAGGCCAGCAGTTTTGTGTTTTAACAGTCATTGTTTTATATTGTGGTAGGAACTGACTTGGAAATTAACATAGAAAAAATTCTGCTTCTCAATGAGGCATGTGAAACATACAGGCTTGGCTTGGGTCAGTCATAGTTAGGAGAAAAATTTTTTTTTATTGTTTTGCAGTTTCATATGAGTCTATGAAAAGTTGCGTCATCCTGGAATTTGAGCACTCCCTGCATCCCATATACAGTATGGTGAGCTGTAGACACTCTCTATGCGTACTATCAAAGTTTAAAAGTTGAATATATATTTTTAAATAACGAGGTAAAGTTGCCTTGCCTTAAACAAAGAGGCATTTAAGGCGAATAAGTGAATGGAAAAGTAGTGATAGGGGAATGTAGGCAGTAGTTATGTTCCAATAAAAGTCGCCACAAGCATATCCGGACTATTGACGCCTCTTCCCTACCATATCGAAGCCCTTGAAGACAGTCAGTTAACATTTTCATTGACTATGGAATCAAGATAAAGATAAAAACCGAGTCGACAGACAAGAAGCATGAAAATGTTATACCAGAACAAGATCTTTATCAACAGTTGGTCGTCAAGGTTTCAGTGAGTACGACCATAACCAAACACAAACTGAAAAGGACCTACCATTCCAAATGTGTGATAACTTTTTTTCCTGTACGAAGCTGCACGAATCCTTTGGCAGAAATTCTCTCAAGACATCATATTCAATTTTAATATTTTTTTCGAAGAGTTAGTTTTAGTTAGATTTTTTGTTTTCACTATAACAGACGGAATGTTGATAATTTGCCTGGTTTTCGTGCTTGAAAAGGTCATACGCCATTTTGACAAATATTGATATACCAACTTGAGATTTTAAAAAAAGTTTTGTATTTTTAGATAGCTTAGGTGTTTATCTGTAAGACAAAAAAAAGTTTCAAAAAATCGGTGCATTTATTGAAGAGATACAAGAACTTGAATTTCTGGGTTTTCAACGATACAACAAACAAAAGGCCGGAATTTGCAATGTAAACAACAGTTCGCAATTTAGTCAAACTTTAAAAAATCATATCTCTGGATTTATAAGACGGATTTAAGAAATTTTTGTTTTATCGAATAGCTCAATGTCTCTTCGCCATGATGAAACCCTTAAATAGTGTATACTCGTATTTTCATTTTTTGGGATTAATTCCACGATTTCTAAAGAGCTGGATCACAGTGCAAGGGTTGCATTAAATTCCTTGAGGTCTCCCAGGCATTATTGATTTGCACAAACAAGTATATTTTACGCAACCTAGTTCTAAATTTTCATTTTTCATTCTGATCGAGAACCCGATGACGAGGGCCAAAAAAGTTGAAGCTAGCGAACACGGTGAGTTTTGATATAATACCATCATGACTATGATACCATCTTTTCCTCATGTTTGCATGTTCTTTTCCAAAAAGAGACGCAAAGGATTTCAGAAACAGCATTCGAGATTTTTTAGCCTTTATCTATCTCCTCTCGTCTCTTTGTTGATCTATTTAGCAATACTTTAGACCTTTTGGATATTCTAAACAAGAGTTCGAACAGAGCGATATTTTCATATTGTAAGAAGCTCTAATGCTACTCAAAAAGAAAGTAATCGTATTTTCGACAAAAGTTTGGTGAACTTAGGTAGGATGTCGTAATGTAACAAACTGTCTTAATTTACAGTCTGAAATTCTCGTAGTATCTCAGTGCTCTGAAGAACAGAATAGCTGAATCGGGGCTTCCCACCTTTGGATGGAAATTTGTCGGCAAATGCTGGCTTGAGGAGCGAGCTTGATCTGCCGACAGCCACTTTTCCAGGGGGGTGTCACACCCCCTACACGACGGCCCTGCGTTTGTTTGCCAGCATTAAATTCACATTCAATCTCAAGTTTTCTGTCGTCAATCGACGGCCTAATTATATCTCTCGGTTGAAGAGAAACAAGAGATATTGCTATCGGACGAATTTTCGATAGAGAAACTAGCGACATGTTCTGGTGATATGCAATGCTACAGCAGTTGACAGAGGCAGTTTTTATCAGTGAGATGGCACTATCTTTGAATTCCAAAGAAGAATGGGGAAATACAAACGTCCCCACGCCCAAGACGCAACAACAACAACTTATTTTGATAATAGTTACGTTCAGATTCGTTCGTTCGTTCATTCGTTCGTTCGTCAAATTGAAATTCGAATACGATTGGAAACTGATATCTGATCGAAGAAACGAATTAATCAGTCGCTGAACTGAAGGCCAAAAAGAAAAGAGCAACGAGTGAAAATAATGGCAAGTAGAACCAATCTAAAATTTATAGATAATATGATAAATAAATGATTAAAGTCGATTATAAAGCCTTTATACTCTTAGATCGTACTTTGTTTCGAGAATAAAGGGAGTCTAATCGTTATCCTCTTCGTGAATTTCAGTGTACAGCGAAATTACTGAAGCCTGCCTAATTCTATTCTTTAACATTGTCTTATTCATCCAATCAGTGCGACGACAGTGTGCCTTTAAAACATGACGTTTCGAGCGTATAATCGTTAACAAGTGCAAAGCAAGTCCTAGAGGACACTCTGCTGCGAATTTTCCCATCTTTTTGTAATATAACACGTGACTCTGCAAGCAAGAGCTGCTCCCTTCCTTCTTCCTTCTCCTTCCTGCTATATTCTGTTACCTTTGTTTCCTAAGTATCCCTTTTATAATTCCCTTTTCGATTGCTGTTAGCAGCGTTGTTTACATAAGGTTCACATGCATCATTATTGTTTACATAAGGTTCACAGGCATTATTATTGTGAATTGTCAGACACCGAAGGTCTTAATGCAGAACAATCGCTTCGCTTAAGACTCATGTATCTACAAGATTCGATAAAACAAATTATTTGTACTTGGATTTGAAATATTAAAATTTCTCAGTTCAAGAACATCTTATTCCAATTCTTTTGGCCTAAACAAGCAAGCAAACCATCTTTAAAGGGTATGTAGATGACCATAAATAAACTATTCTGTTCTGTTTTTGATGACATTTCTTTGAGGGCTGTATGGATCGTTTGTATCTAGTCTAAATCGCGGTCTAAATCCATTTTAATGAAATTTGGGACTGGAATTCAACTTACTCAAAGTTGCGCAATGCAATCATTTTATGTTAGCTCAGATCGCATGCCTTCATCTGTGAACAGTGATAGATGAAAATAATCAATAAATGCCGTCATCTTTGAACACGATGTTCAGTCTTCTTTGTTCGATGTTTAGTCGATGTTCAGTTCAGTCTTTTGACACGATGTTCAGTATAGTCTTGCATTGCATTGCCCCCAGTTTGACTCGATGCGGCAAGATCTCTTTGATCAGCGCTCTGAAATTCCTGGTATAAAAGTCAATCTAGGTGATAAACCGTTGTGTGATTTGCTTCTGTTCGGGGACTCGCAGTATAATGCCATTATCAATCGAATAATCCTTGAAGCAACAATTTCTTTTATCAAAAACACGAAAAAGGTTTTCGAATAATCCTTGAAGCAACAATTTCTTTTATCAAAAACACGAAAAAGGTTTTCAGATTAAATTTAAGCACGAAACAGCAGCAGCATTTTCGTTTTATTTGTAGTATTTGTAGCGATTGTCTCGTAAAAAAGTAATCCCATTTTAATGACGAATAGCAGATTTGGTATGCTACAATATTCATGATATCTTTGGATGTTTCATCTATTTGTGCATATTCGATAGAGTCAATCATCTGCTGTAGGTGGAGGGAATTCTTCTTTCTGAGACACCCGAGTTGGAACTCGATGACATCCAGCTATGGCAGCCACAGAATATTTATATTTCATTGTAGTTTAGTTGCTTTTGTCTGTGATATGAAAAAATATAGTCTTCTTGTCTTCTTGAAGTTCAACTTTGAACAACATCGTAATTAAATCCGAAAATCTGTAACGACTTATAGACCGAAGTACCCCTCCTTATACTCCATCATGAAAATGTCTATCATGGTGACTTGAAAATGACATCCCATCCCCGATCCCATCCCAAAGCTGTTTAGTTTGTAGCATAATCAAGTATTTAAATAACGATCTTGTCTATTGCTAGACCTGGGCTAATAAAGTTTATCTGACCGATCCAATTTCCTTAGTTCCCGGATCCACAATTCCAGCATTCCGTCAAGGAACAAATACATTTTCGGAAAAGTCTTTGTCCACAAGTTTGTCACGCCGAAAAATGTTGCCCGTCCTCAGATCGCTTTTAGATGCAGACATTCTTCAGTTGTTAACAGTTGGTAATCAGACAACTCCAAGAACTAAGAATATTCTTCCAAATTATTTTTCGCTTTTAATTCCAATTAACACCAGGGTGCTCCGATCTATCTGCTGTGTTGATATACAGAAATAAAAACTTGACGCAAACCTAAGTAAAATCGCAATGTTTTGAGAAGATCAAGGCTAAAAATGGCAGGATCGGATCCAAATAAAGAGGCCAGGTTAGCTACGTAGCATATTCAATGCTAGCACCTCAATACGTACTTGGTTATCAGCTGAAAATCTGTGAAATACAATTAAATTTTAATGAGGAACAGCGAAAAGTCGCAGAAATATACAACGATCTCAGTGGACTTGAGCAAAATTCTGTCGTTGAGCAACATCAAGAAAAGCAGACGTTGAATATTTTGTGAAAAATCATGAGCAAAGTGGTTGAAAATAACATGTGCAAATGATGATTTCGGTCATTAAGTTTCGAAGCATCACAGTGATGATCTTTCAATAGACGTATAAAAGAGCAAAAGGCGTGGTTGTGGAGTCATCTCATAATCACAAAGGCGCTGAGCCAGCAACAAAACGATGAACACTTCATGAGGCCTTGTTTTCAATGTCACAGCGTGTTGCAAAATTCGACGAGTGTTGCCGTACATAGTTAATTGCGACACGTAAAAACCAACATGTTGACGGCGTATAGATGTATTAGCAGCTTTGTAAGTAATACATTTGAAGCGTTTGAAGAAAGAGTGAATAAAAGAACACGTATGAGATATCATTCTGAAGGAGATACGGAACTGATTATTGGTAATATTTCATTATTATTTTTTTCATTTCTTCAGTCTATGTTACATTTCTTAATTGCATCAAAATTGTTTAAATAAAAATACGGCATTAGTGATTGGTCACTTTTCATTGTTCCTTTGTCTTATTGTTTTGTCTCATTCTCTAATCTACTGAGTGATTCATAGCCAAGGCAAGGTGAGTCGAAAAGTATCGGCTTTTCAAATTGTGCACAACCATGACTTATCCAGTTAGTTTCATTTGTTTCATGTACGACAGCTCATGTTGACACTTAGATGCTAATTGCTAAAAATTTGTTCGCAAACATTGAATCGATCGTTCTAGCATTGATTGAGCATAGAAACTATTTTTGAAGTGCTTGAAGAACGCCTAATTTTGAAATGTTGATCATGTTAAATACAATGACGGCAAGTATAAACAGCAAGTATAAACAGTCCTTCATTATGTTTATTTTCGATATGTAAGCTTTACTTTCAGAATATTTTATGATTTGATTATATGAAGAAAATATGAGAAAAATGTGCAAAAATTAAACTGAAACCTCTGTGAAATGATAGATTGAAATTGTGGAAAAGTGGTTGCATCTTCTTTTTTTGCCTTTATTAAAACATTGGATGCATAGTTTGACTCGTCCGAACCCGGTATGCAACGGTATGTAACCATTATCCGGTATGTAACCGTAACCCAGTATGTAGCCCAACCCTGTATGTAACCATTATCCGGTATGTAATCATTATCCGGTATGTAGCCCAGACCAGACCCGGTATGTACGTAACTGAGATGGTAAGCTGTAGTTACATCAGTTGTACCCGGAATGAAATGAGGATTTTAATATAACGGAGTGAAGGCGTTATTTGCTTTCAACTTTGCGATAAGATATGCAATTTAATAATCCAAGATGTTTGATAAAAGACAATTTCAGATTGAAGTCAAGATAAGATTTTAATCCTTGACTATGCAAATAGAAAAGACGGAGGTTGGTTCAGTTGCATATTTGTTGTGCTGTATTCTGTTGCAAGTCAGTTGCTGCAATTTTGAGATGAAACGAAGAAGATTTGCTTGCAATGGTTATCAATGCTGAGACAGAAGGTTTCCAGCTGGCCCATCGAATACTCGTTGCCAACAGGTAATCAGAAGATATCTCCGAATTTTGAAGAAACGGATTAGTTTGCCTTGCTAAATAAAACCAACGACTGCTGCTTTTTACTACAAATGGAAGTTACCAAATAATTGGCTCATATATGAGGCTATGATCATAACCGCAATCTAGGTATGGTGCTATTCTATTTCTTGTGAGAAACTGCGAACAGGATTCAGTGATCAAACTTCGAAAACATGTCTCTTCGATCAGCATGTGACAGTTATTACGTGTATAAGCAAGACTTTGTACATTTTTATTTTTGAAATGAATGCTGTCTAAAATGATTTTTTATTTCATGATTATTCTTTTCATTCACAACCACGGCAAAGAGAGCATACAATAAATATTCATTCAAGAAAAAATAGTGAATACAGATGACTGTCTGTGGTAACCGCTGTATTCCGATCGAGTGATGGAGTTACTGCGCGAAAAACCAGCTATACTGACAGATTCACCGATTGATAATAAACTGACCGGATGCCGTCCTGACTCACTGAATGACCGACTTACTAACCGACCAACCGACCAAGCAACCGAAAAACGAATTACCGACTGACCTACAATTAACTGATAGTGAGGACGACAACTTACCAACCACCTGTTGACTGGCGTACTACCTGTTTAACTGACCACTGACGGACCGACTGACCGACGACTGACGACCGACCCACAAACAGGCAGGTATGCTGAAGGGCAAGCCATCATCGTCTTCCAATTTACAACTTCAGTACTTCCGCCTTTTGACTCACTTCCGTATAGCTATTGCACCAATATCGAACATAAAATCATGAAATGTTGCTTACTGCATAAAACGACGAATAGCAGAACGAAACAACTTGCAGAGGAAAGCAAGATGGCATGTTATTTGCAAGAAATGGTACTGAGCGAATATAAGATGGATTTAACGAGGAAATAATTTGCATGTTTCAAAATGCCTTTAAACTACCTTTTTGATGCGGGTAAGTTTGCAAGTTAGGTTTTTATGTTGTGGTTCTCTTTGCAAAAGGTATCTTGTACCCTTGCCTTTATCTGGCTAGCTCATGTTTTATTTCTCGTTGCAATGTCACGTGGTGCCATCTAGTCTGCAAGAGTCTGAGGTCACTTAGGTAAACTATTTTTTGTTGCAGTCCAACCAAATGGTTCAGTGATCCAACACTTTTGTTAGACGTTTTCCTTACGTTGTTCGATGAATTTTGAACAATTTTCGGTGAAGAATGAGCTGTCTTCTTTGATCTGCACAATTTTACGATTCCAATCCAGCATCGTCTCAGCAAACGCAGTAGACAGCTCATCAACAGCCAAGACATCTCCCAGTACAAAGAAGAAACAAATTCTGCATTTAAACCTATCATTATATATTTTCATTCGAAACAAAGATGGATCTCCATGCACAATTTCAAACGCACTCGAAAACCACGCTTGTACGACGTCGCGGAAAAGCTCACAATGGTTTACATGATCAATGAAACTGTAAATTTGGCCAACTTTTTCATGCCAGTATTTCCTCCAAAGTTTGCTCGAAATTTCTTGAAATTGCTTGATATGGTGTTGGCAAATTTTGTGGATTTCGGAGCCTTGGAAATTCTGCATAACAAGATGCAAGAGAGTTCAAGGGTCAAAGTTCAAGGATCCCGCTATCAAATCCAAATCTAAATCGCTTGTGCGCGGTCGGTTCGAATATAAACAGCGCCATCTTTCAGCACTTATTCGATTTCACCACAAATAATCTAAAATTAAAGATCTAAGCGAAAAATTAGAATATAATATGTATTACAAATACGCCTAAAACCATGTAATATGTTTAGGAAAACAAATGGAATTAGGCACAGAAATCCCACATTTCTTTATAAAGTCAGTCACATGGTCGATGCCCCCTGGATCCATGTGAAGGCAAGGGTAGTTTATATTACAACAACCAAGCCAGCCACGAAGGGAATATGGAAAGAAATGAAAATAAACCATCAAATGAGATGAAACACTAAAATTGTACAGTTATGACTGGTAGACCAGCTATGACTTGACTGGTAGACTAGTGGGAAATGAAGAAGAAATTGTTCACCGCTGAAGTAGGCTGACTGAACATCAAGGGGGGGGGGGTGAGGGGGTGGGAGGGGGGGGCTCCTCTATCTCTATTTGATATTGCCCTATGAGTGGTCAAGAGAGTACACCTCCTTCTGTCTTAAAGGGTCTGTTTCATCCAGCATTCCTTGCACGTGCCGTTTGTTGATGTTCCTTTGTTGCCGCCATTTTCATGGCCCATGAAAATGGCGGACAACAAAGGAACATCAACAAACGGCACGTGCAAGGAATGCTGGATGAAACAGACCCTTTAAACTTGCTTGTTTTAGAAAATAATTACTTTTAATGGTTCCTTTGATAAAAATGAAACAGAAGGACAAAACCCCTCAAGATTTACAATGCTTCATTTGACTTTATAAAGGCCAAGATCCACATAAACTCTCATTTGAGGTTTTGTCCGCGCGGTTCCGAAAACGAGTAGAAATGTGACAAAAGGAATTTTTGCGCAAATTTGGCTAATTTTGCGAAACAGTCCGAAATAGCTAATTGCTAGAAAATTGGGCAGTAAGTGCAGCCGCCCGGAATTTGCTAGCACGAACAACAACAACAACTTTAAGGTCGGTGATTGGACTGAAATAAATACTTTATTATTTTTTCCGGGCCAACGCACCTGTCACACGACCGACGGCCGTGGAAAGAAAAGAGGCAGAAAAGAAAGTGGCGGGTGGGTGGGGAACTTGAATCGCAGAACCACCTGCTGTCTCTGGCTGATGAAGATAGACAACGATAAACCAACACGTTTCACTTTTATACTAGCCACGAGAAAAAGGCAAAACTTCTGCTCCCAATGCACAAGACAGCAGGAAGTTACTCCTGAGAATAACAAACAATAATCAAAACAAACGGCTCATGAACCAACCGACTGGTGTAAAGAGCGGAACGGAAGGCCATATGCTACGACGGCATGACTAAATTCCTTCAAAATAAACATGACATGTGCAGGGGCCTAGCCCCCCTCATACCACACCATACAGACATCAAAGTTCCATTAACCGCGATAAAATTTCATTTGATCGCCATTTAATGGTTCCTTTGATAAAAATGAAACAGAAGGACAAAACCCCTCAAGATTTACAATGCTTCATTTGACTTTATAAAGGCCAAGATCCACATAAACTCTCATTTGAGGTTTTGTCCGCGCGGTTCCGAAAACGAGTAGAAATGTGACAAAAGGAATTTTTGCGCAAATTTGGCTAATTTTGCGAAACAGTCCGAAATAGCTAATTGCTAGAAAATTGGGCAGTAAGTGCAGCCGCCCGGAATTTGCTAGCACGAACAACAACAACAACTTTAAGGTCGGTGATTGGACTGAAATAAATACTTTATTATTTTTTCCGCCCAACACGAAGTGCCCCACCCAATCACCACCTGAAGAGAAAAGGTAGAAAGCGGATAGCTGCAGGATAGACGCAAATAAAAATTGTGTTCATAAACAAAACAAAACTAAGACTAGGGAAACCCCCTGCCAGGAGTCAGATACTTTTGACATAACAAACATTAACACTTAATTTTGGCTCTCACCCGCGAGTTCACCAAGCCTTAACGGCTCTCACCCACGGGATCACCAAGCCTTAACGGCTCTCGCTCAATGGGTCATCAAGCCATAACACTTTGAAACGTTTGGCGTTCACCCACCAGGGTATTAAACACCTTTGGCGTAACCATCCTCATACTTTGAAACTTTGAAACTTTGAAGCATGACACTTTGAAACATTTGGCTTAACAAGGCCTTAATTAGCTGAAATTTAGCTATTCATTTCTTTTTCTTTATATTATATCTATTATATATATTAGTATATATTATATAATATTATTATTACAATATAATAATATAATATAATGATAATATAATCGAAACGTTTTTATCAAACAGTTCTATTTCTCTTTTTTATTTTCTGCTTATTCTGAATTTGGGTTTAGGTCATTTAATAATAATAATAATAATAATAATAATAATAATAGTAATGATAATAATAATAATAGTACTAATAATAATGATAATAATAACGTTGAAACGTTTGGCTACACAAGCCTTGACACTTTTTAACGTTTGGCTACACAAGCCTTGACACATTTTAACGTTTGGCCACACAAGCCTTGACACTTTTTAACGTTTGGCCACACAGGCCTTGACACTTTTGGCTACACAAGCCTTAACACTTTGAAACGTTAGGCTACACAAGCCTTAAAACGTTTGGCCACACAGGCCTTGACACTTTTGGCTAAACAAGCCTTGACACTTTGAAACGTTTGGCCCAAAAATCCTTAACACTTTGAAACGTTTGGCCTAAAAAGCCTTAACACTTTTAAACGTTTGGCATAAAAAGCCTTAACACTAGAAACGTTTGGCCCAAAAAGCCTTAACACTTTGAAACGTTTGGCCTGAAAGCCTTAACACTTTGAAACGTTTGGTCTAAAAAGCCTTAACACTTTGAAACGTTTGGTCTAAAAAGCCCTCACACTTCGAAACGCTCGGCCTAAAGCACATATGTCACATTAGCCATTGGTTAATACAACAAACAAGTTTTGAGTGGAATTCCATTGTCTCGTGAATTTTCCTTTCTGTTTCATGAATTTTCATTGCAATGAAAATTCAGCCTCGATCCTGTGCTTTGTAATAAACAAGAGAGAGAAATGTATTGCATGAACCAATCAGCTTCATGACATGCGCTCTCTAACAAGCCTTTACACTTCGAAACGCTTGGCTCAACTCGCCTTAACACTTTGAAACGTTTCTGGCTTTCACCCACCAGGGTACTAACACGTTTGGCTTTAAAAAGCCTAAAACGACTTTATTATTCGCTTTAAATGTCTCCAATTTAAACTATCGCCTTGACAACCATTTTTAGAAAATATAACTGAGCTACAAATACCTGCAGAAGAAGAACGAAAACAACAACAACCACAACCAAAACCGACACACTTAAATAACTTGGGCCTAGGACTACCATAACTCATATAACTATATAAAATAAAATAGTAAAGAAAACCCCGAAATTTAAGAATTTTAGAAATTTTGGCTGATATTCAGAAACTACGGGAAGTTTTTTGAATTCGTTTTAAAGTTTCTGCTGAACTTTACCAAAACAACCCAAAAGGGGAGAGGATGTAAATTTCGCAAACGTTTTGGATTCCATACGACTGCTCAAAGAACCTACAAAGCCGGCAAGAAGGGAAAGACTGAAAATCATCCGTAAATAAATTCGGCTAATGATTTACGCAGCCAACTGACTAACTAACTAACCAACCAACACAAATACGCAAATAAACTCAAAACAAAACAACATTTCAAACTTGGTTATCAAATAGATTTTTGTTTTCTTGTTAAAACTCTAAATCACTTTCGATCCAGTTTCGATTTGCCCAAATCCTCGATATTTCTGCTCCATTAGAAGGAATCCTACCCAACTCCAATCCAATTAAACCTACAAAGTATCAGGATGAAGATGTAGCTCCCAAATTGACAGCACATATAATAACTCAAAGGGGGTTATTTCCAAAGGCGTAGGTAATACTAAGGCAGAGTTAGAGAAACTGTCATCAGTTAGTCACTTGTTTTTCTTCTTTCTTGGAGGACTCTTAGGTGAAGGGGACCTACTTCTGGACCTCCTTTGAAAGCTACCACGAGATGTTGAAACACGAGAACACTTGCTAGCAGTATGTGAGCCCTGACATAAACAGCAAACATGGCGGTATCTGCACGGGTCGAACCTGCAATCTCCTCGATTCCAAAAGACACAAATTCCTTGACTAGGTGATTCAATATTGCTTACAACTGGTTTCGAAGGAGAGGCCACTGAACTATTTGAGAACTTTTGGAAGACATTGGAGACAAAAAGATTCACATCAATATCGGACCAAGTTGACAAGGGATTTTCTGCCACCCTCTTGCGAAAAGCACGATCATAAGCCAACCATCCTTCGCCATACGATTCTCTCTGGATTTTAGATATTTGCAAAAAATAACCCATGAGCTGCCCAACTTTGCTCTGATTGAACTGGAGGTACAAGGAAGCAGACACGATCCATGCCTCGGCCCAGTCCTGAAAATTGCGAATTGACTGCAACTCTGAATTTTTTCGCATTTCAAAAGGCGCATTAACTGAGCCCCAACAGGTTCAACTGGGGGGAGTTTGTCCAAATTAGCTGGGCGCAAAAGAACCAAATCGACAAAAATATTCTTCTTTACCATGTTTACAATGTAACCAGGTACAGGCGGCAGACTTCCAGCCACGGAAAAACCAGGCTGTGAAATTTCGCTGGTGACAAAAAGTTGAGGATTCAACGCAAAAAGTTCTTTAGGAATATTCCAATTAGCTAGGCTTGGGACACTGGTGGACTGAGCTGAGGCTGAGCTCGTGGTCGGCTGACCCTGGAGGCTTGACGACAGAAAAACATTAGATTGACTAAGGCCAACTGAAGCCACGGGCAAAAATGAAGGGGCAAAGTTTTGGCTAAAAGCAGATTGACCTGAGCTCGTAGAAATAACGGATGCCTGTGAGCTTGCACCAGAGAACGATGTTGCATCTTGGTTTGAAACATAGACATCAGGCCCCCCCGAAGTCAAAAGACGCCCGACTGACTGCTGAATATTCGATATAGCTGATTCAAGAACCCCCAATCTTGCACCCATTAAATCTCCACCTGTCAATTTCGAGTTAGTCGAAGTATCTTCATCAGACATGATAAATATAACACGAGAGAAAATAATTCAAATCAGAAAGCTCTCACCAAAGCAGTTCAATGCCACGTCACCGCACACAGCGAACTTGAATCGCAGAACCACCTGCTGTCTCTGGCTGATGAAGATAGACAACGATAAACCAACACGTTTCACTTTTATACTAGCCACGAGAAAAAGGCAAAACTTCTGCTCCCAATGCACAAGACAGCAGGAAGTTACTCCTGAGAATTTTTGAAGAATGTTTACAGTTTTCTTCGGCGAGCATGTATGCTGATGATACGCACACAACGATAGCCTCTGAAGATATTAACGAACTTGCCGAGATGATGCAGGAGGAGCTACAGAACATTTCTGAGTGGATGAGGGTCAATAAATTAAGTGCCAATCCAAAAAAGACTGAGTTTATGTTTATCGGCCATCCACGTAGAATTAACAAAATTGAACCTCTGGCTCCATTGAAACTTAATGGCACAGAAATAAAACGAGTGACAAAAACTAAATCACTAGGGGTTATTGTCGACGAGAATCTAAGTTGGAAGGAACACTTCAAATCCTTGAAAGGTAAAGTAGCAAGTGGTTTGTCTGCACTGAAAAAACTTAAAAACGTTCTTCCGCAATCTAAGCTATGTGAGGTTTACCATGCGCTGGTTGAAAGTCACCTCCGATATGGGAATGTCATCTGGGGTAGCCTGCCCAACACGAAGCTGCAAACGCTTCAGCGTCTACAGAACAGGGCCTTCTCCATTATTCAAAATGCTAGAATAAAGGACCCCTGGATCAATAATGGGCTGAACGTTGATCAAATCATCTATTTTGACAGATCTATCATGACACACAAAATAGTCAACAAGCAGTGCCCTGAGAGCCTCTGGAACAAGTATAGTCAGAGGAATGAAATTTCTAGGTATAACACAAGAAACAATAGAAATCTCGACATCCCAAAGTTTAAACTTGAGTGTACAAAAAAAAAGTTTCCACCTTTCCGGGCTTAAAGCTTGGAATGAAATACCAATCGAAATAAGGGAAATCCCCTCGCTCTATCAGTTTAAAAGAAAATTGAAAACGCATTTAAAGAAACTTTTGTAGTTTAATTTTGTACTGATGGGATATCGTGTAAAAATATGAATTAAAAAAAAAAAAAAAAAAAAAAAAAAAAAAAAAAAGAATAACAAACAATAATCAAAACAAACGGCTCATGAACCAACCGACTGGTGTAAAGAGCGGAACGGAAGGCCATATGCTACGACGGCATGACTAAATTCCTTCAAAATAAACATGACATGTGCAGGGGCCTAGCCCCCCTCATACCACACCATACAGACATCAAAGTTCCATTAACCGCGATAAAATTTCATTTGATCGCCATGATTTAGGATTGCAACTGTATTCTTAAACAAGACAATGCTGGCCCAACTGCCATGAATAATAAATGAAGGAGAAATTTTTGTGAAAATCTCTTGTTGGTGGTTGAGCTTATCCTGGTTTTAGCCACGCCCTCTCGATCTGTGGCGTCTTTTCGCGGTACGAATGTCCTTGTTTTTGCAAGCTCACTTTCAAAACTTTCCCACATTACGTCACAAATTACTCCAGCTTAAGAAAGAAGTACCAGGGAGGTGGTTGCAAACAATGTAGCTTAGACCTATGCTCAACTATGAGCAACGGATGGGTGGAGAAACAATGACAATATAAACACACATACATAATTTTCATAAGCATATCCACAACTAAAATGTGGCTCTTCCAACTCTAACTAAAAAGGTTCTCAAAATTTGGAGTGAGCAAAAATGTTCAGATAAAAACTGTAAAAAAGAGCGACATTACGACGAATTGTAGTCAGTCTAGCTACCCTTGAGACAGCCAGTTTTATTGGGTTGCTGTTCCAAACTAGACTTACTACCTGGGCCTCAGTTTGAACAGTCTCGCCTTGAAACTGAGACTCTTGACAATACAGCTTCAAATAGGAACTACATACGCCACCTCCGCACCGATTTAGACCATGTGTCCTATTCTCAGCACTTGATTGGTTGATTAGATCCCTTGACCTTGAGCAGAAGTTGTTCTGTTGTGTCCCAGATTAGAGAAATATTGCTCTAATCTAGGACACAACAACTACTTCTCAAGGGATCTAATCCTTGCATGCAACGCAACGTTCGATGTTTCGTTAGAATCTGTTCGTTGGCGAGTTCTTGTATGAGAGACGACACTATAATAAGAGGACTATATAAGAGAACTCCGTTGTAAGTATGATTACTATGATCTTCCTAATGACCCCGGGGGGTCTACTTAATACAATGACCACCCGGGGATGTGCCTGCCAATAGGGTGTCATTTTCGGCTGAAAATTCCGGGACAGGATTATACCTTTAGCACCTTTATTCCGGGACCGGTGTGTACTTTAGAGCTATTTTTTCCAGGACAGATCAGATCATCATTTAAAAAGATACTCCAATTCATGAACTTATTAAATTAAAATGTTAGTAGCGCTATCAATTGCGAAAAGTACTTTTAGTAATATCATTTTCACGAGAACCATCAGTTTCCCTGATCTTATTCCAGGACAGGTATTATGTTTTCAGAATTTTATTCCAGGGTCCAGGACAGGGTCATAAATTTTTTTTCTGGCAGGCACATCCCCGTTGTTTTTCTCCAAGGTAGACCCACCGGGCTAATGACATGACAACCTCTGAAATGAACTGATCTGAGCTGAAGGAAACAGCCAGATGAAAACTGAAAGATGTTAAACTTAAAATATTTCACAAATATGGAGTGAAACCAAAAACATTTGGACGAATAGCTTGTTGACGGTAAAGTGATCATGTTCGAATTATGTACGAAATAAAACCACTCACCACGTGTTTTCAAGACTACCATGATGAGATGAGATTTCTGCTAAGAACTTGTTTTCATTGCAACTAAATTCATTTGAAGACTCCTGGATAAGCGAGTTCAACTCTCACTTTTTACGCCAGAGAATTTGAGGGTAAGAGATGGACTGACAGATAAAGATTTATTCATTTGTTTCAAATAGTAAATATTCTGGCGGGTGACGGGGAAATCTTTTTTTCTCCTGGTCCCATCCACAGCGGGAAAAGACACGCAGTCACCTAGTTCCCACTGCAGAGAAATCTTTGGAATGAAATCTCGTATGGAAAGCGTTCAAGGTTAGGGAAGGGGGATGCTTGGAATCTTTGGAGAGAGATGCTACATTAAAAGAATACAAAATGGAGGGAGGGAGGGAGGGAGGGAGGGAGGGATGGATGGATGGATAGATGGATGGATGGATGGATGGATGGAGGCAGGGATGGATGGAGGCAGGCGTTGCTAAGTAGTTGG
This sequence comes from Aurelia coerulea, assembly GCA_039566865.1. NCBI lineage: Eukaryota > Metazoa > Cnidaria > Scyphozoa > Semaeostomeae > Ulmaridae > Aurelia > Aurelia coerulea. The sequence continues at coordinate 315,488 of CM076944.1, read as the reverse complement.
ACAGTGATTTGTATCAAATATGAGCCCTAGCCCCTAGCCCTATATTAAAGTTAGTGATGCTCGAGTTGATCCAATTCTTGCATGTTATTAGATTTGATGTGAAAAGAATACGAGCCCATTGTTGATTGCTTAATCCTTCAGAATCAACCTGGCAAAAATATAAAATGCTAGCTCATCCTTATCAAAATTTTGTATGTTAAATGATGGTACTCACAAATAAGATCACTTAGATCCTACCAGGTGTTAACCAGGTTATAACCTAATATAACTATATTTCTCTTACAGCCGTCGTCAAAATTAAACTTTTTGCTTGAAACGAAGATAACCTTTTTAAGAAAATGCTTACAGCTCTGAAAATTAAACCAATTTACCAGATTGTATTTACAGCTGAGTGTTCAAATAAAGATTTACGTTGTAAATCCGAAGGTTAAATTGGTTTGGTGTGAGTGGGCAGCCTGATTCGATTGAAACTTACTTAAAGTATTGACACGAGCAGCCTGCTTCGAAAGTTGTTCTTTAAAAAAACATGAAACTAAGCCAAAGATGAATTTACAAAACTGACTGGTCATATTGATTGATTTTATTTTTTCAGGAAAGATGGCTGTAATGGCGAATTTCGTCCAAGAGACGACGAAAGCAGAGCTCAATGACACGAGAGGCGAAAAAGAAGTGTCGAGAACGTGCATCAGCCCAAATGGGAGCGATGCAAATGCGCTGAAAAGATCACTAGCAAGAGAAAATGGAGTGTGTCAAGTGATAATAGACACCAAAGAGGAAAAAATATTGAGATGCGGTAGACTCTACACTCTGAAACAAGTTTTGTGCACATTGGCTGTGGTATGTGTCCTCGCATTATTGTGTGCAATGACTGGTTTATATATAGCAGAGAGAAGGAGAGGCATTAATCTGGCAAGAAAGATGTCAGAAGAATTGTCCAATGGCAAACACCATTCCATTATACAGGTAATCATAGTGATGATATTCACGACTAATAATTATGTACAGGTATCGAAGGATGAGGCAAGCGGCGACAATCATTTCTTTGTAGTTATTCATTTGATTGACATTTTGACAAATGCAGGTACAAACAAGTAGCAAGACACAAATCAGGTTAAATAAAGAAATTAAATATTCGATTTAATTGCTAATGAGGCCTCAGAAGTGTGGCGAAAGCTTCGACAAAATTAAAAATGTAAGTGCGAGTGTTAAAAAAATGAATGGCAAATAAACAAAAGCACAATTATGAATATTCGATTTAAATCATGTTTTCTCGAATGTTTCGAACCAAAGTTGGTCCATCTTCAGCAAAAAATTACTGTAACCAGTAGAGGGCAAATTGATACCCTAGAAAAACAAGTAATTGGAGGTAAGTCCATCTTCAGCAAACAATTACTGTAAACAGTACCTACCTTCTTAAAGCGCACCCAAACATAAGGAACCTGCTGACTGAAGATCTTAAATAGTGCATTTGATTGGCTAAACTTCGTTCGAAATGAAACTGATCACATGAAATGTATTGTGCTAGAACAGATGCTCTTTGTTTGCTGGGAATGATACTTGACCTTTATCACATGGATCACATGGTGTACGACAGAGAAAGTCTATTTACCATACCATTGATACCGTTAATTTGTATTTTGCAGGCATTGACAACTAGGAAACCATTAGCAAGCACAACTGCATCACCATTGATAAAACCGATTATTCCCGGATGCGTTCCATTATTTGATGCATACCCATTGCCTTCGATACCACCAGAGATCACGAATCTTACAAAAGTTTTGAATGCTGAAGTGGACAACCTTTACAAACTGCAAAAATTCAAGGTAAATGTTTGAAAATATGTCGTCAAAGTTATCGATCTTTTAGGTTTCGTTATTTTCTGTGATGAATGCAGGAAAAATACACGAAATGAGCATTCAATAGTGGTTACCTTTCATCACTCGAAAGGATTTTAGTTATAATTCTACCAGTAGTTTAAAGCAACTTGAAATATCATTTTAGGCAGAAATGTTCTGTTGCTGCGCGTCAGTTAGTGTGGATCACATCGATTCAAGTGTCGCGTTGTTACGTTGATAGAAAGAAACAATAAAGAAATGGTTAGTAGTAATATAAAATCGTCAAACAATGACCACCTAGTTAAAAGCCAATGCCACCAAAAACTGGAAGACAGTTGCAAATGAATTCTTACTGGAATCCAAGATTGATCTCTACTTATTATAATCATTACAGTTTCATTCATCGGACTGAAGCACAGTGCTGGAAATTCTATGAAAAACGAAACTGAATTAATTTATCCAAGATTTTTCTAAAATAATAGAACTTTAAATGTAGCCTCTATCACATTTCAGGCAGCATCAGTTGCATTCTCATATCGAGGCAAGCTTTGGTGGTCAAAACACGTTGGGCGCCTCAATTACAACGATACAAATTCTACTGCTCCAGACAATGATACCCCGTATCCTGTTGCTAGTATTACCAAAGTATTCACGGTAGGTTATTTGTACCTTATTTGTACTTTTTCTGAGGACTTACATGTACCCTCGGCAATGTTTGTGACATTAGTGAAGCAAGTCTGTTTGTGCATAATTAACTATGGCTTGAGTGACGGGACGGAGTGTTCATTTCAGAAAGATCAATGCACAAAGATAGACTTTCGAGGGTGTGGCTCTTTTTTGCAGCGATTAGAATTAATTTTATCAGGTGGTTATGAATAATTCTTGTTGATCACCAGGTTGATCAAATTCTGGACAGCTGTTCTCTTGAGTACGGTACTAAATAAAGCCACGAACTCCTGAATTATATTTAGTAATGCGTATTACTGCTTAGGTTTAGTTCTTTTCTTGACATGAGTACCAGAAGAGGCTACTGCCGATTTCTTTATGATTGGGAACTATTTCAATCATGATTGATTCATGTGTAAGAATGAATAACTATCTACCATGGTGAAAGATTCAAAACTAAACACTTCTTCGTGCTTTCTCCTAAATAAGGGCAGCTTTCCTAAAACAACCGCAACAGGTTGGTTCGATTCTATCAACTATTATTCTATGAAATAGACATTTTTGGTACTATGTCGAATTTACCATGTCTACTACATCATTCGAATGTTAAGGGGATGTGCAAGGTTAAAAGCTTGCACTTGCAAAGAGCACAAATTCTAACAATATCCCATGCAGTTAAAAGTTCCACACGCGTCAAGATCAATGGATAACTAAAGAAACAACGCTTGTTGTCTTTGTTTTATTTGAAGATAAGCCTATTTACCATTGTACATTCTTTTTAACTTGAAGATTGACGCTTCATCTGTCAACAATGTTGCCTTCAAGGTTGAACTACAAGATGTGTCTACAGTCACAATCATCATTAAACACGAGGTTTAATAAATGATAAATAAATAAATAAAGACAAACAAACAAATGAATGAAGACATAAATAACAATATTTTCGGTAGAAGTTATAACATATAACAATAAATAATAATCGATAACACTTGCAACCACAAGGCAAACAATACGAAGTTATATGCTTTTAACGAAATAGCACCTCTAAACAGTAAATTTAAAGATCGTATCCCCTGACATAGCAATACGAGCAAGCAAGATATCAAAATTAAATTGAACTTTTGGAGAATATTATTATGAACCAAATTTTGGAGCAATAGCTACTGAATTATACTCAATCAAATCTGTTACGATTTTAGATTCTTCGCTGGTTTCTTAAATGGATAGTTTCTCAAATAAATAGTTTCTTCCTCGGTTTCTTCGGTAAACTTTAACCTTAATTAAATGATTGGTTGTTTATAGAAATCTGAACGGCACATGGATAACTAAATGCCCTGCTTCGTTGAAGATCCATTGAACAAGGACATTTACTTCATTGGTGCAATGCTGAAGTATAAATGATATCAACTCTGCTTATTTAAAATAAAGATTTCTGTTACTTTTCAGACATTTATGCTGCACAAATTATTCGAAAACAGAACCATATACAGTTTGGATGATCCTGTAAAGAAGTACATACCAGAATTCTCAGTGAAAAACCCATTTAACAACGAGCAAATTACTTTAAGGTATGAGTTTATCAACATTATAGCAGAATTCATAAATTAACAACATTTAAAATGTCATTATTTTCTATGAATATATGATATAATAAACACGATCTTTTTGTGATTCTTGCAAGATATATCGATGTTCATCAATGTTTCAAAAGATGATTGCGCGAAAGATGGTATGAGTGCAATTTTGACCACAATCCTTTGTGTTCCGTGATAAATTGACCAATCGCATAAATCGAAATTCCATCAGACGAAAAGGATTATCATAAAAAGTTCCCGGAGGCAGGCCATCTTTGGTAGGGCAGCTATGTTACGTTGTATGCACAAATTTCTTCTTTTACCTCTTTGAATTTCCGTCAGTTTTCCAAATATTCTACAGTCTGGCATTTACATAGATTTCGAAGCAAGTAAACACGCTTGATCTTCTTGCATTCTCTTCCGGATCCTGGCCAAAAATATTTCTGTTGGCTGCTGCTCTTGTATAATAAGAAATATTTAGCATTAAGGTATATCAGACATGTAAACATATTAGAAAATTATGAGAAAATTATAGAGATATTTACACAGTTAAGTAAATGTACACAGTTATTCCCTTCTTTCCCTGAAGATCGACATTCTAATTTTTGTAGAAAAGCGTAAGTTTTACCATTGCGAAGAATCATGTATGTACAAAAGCGTATATATAACACAACGATCGTTGAAATAGAAATATATCTTTTCAAAATATTGTCACATACTTTTAATACTTGTTTATCTTTCCTGAAAGGCAATTAAGTTGCATGATGTCAGGATTGCCAAGAGAAGGACCTTGCTTTCCACATCAAAACACCAATTTCTGTCCATTCAACTCATCTGAAATGTGGAAAAGAATCGCCAACCTTTCACTTGTCTTACCACCGGACAAGAACCCGTCATACAGGTAAGACGCTTAATCAATCAATCAGTCAATCAATCAATCAATCAATCAATCAATCAATCAAAACATCAATAAACAAAGCCTCTACTGCGAGACTGGTAGGAGAACAAAGACCAACTTGCTACAAGTTCTACTGACCCTCCTCAAAGCTGCAGCAATTAAACGAGAACCAAACAAACATATTTCTTCTCCAAAAAGTACTAACATCTACTGTATTTAAGCTGAGAAGGGTCTTTGGCATTGCAGAAGTAAAGATGCCAACTAAGATGTAATATGTAATCATTTTAGTCATGTAATCGTGTAAGTCATAAACCCATGACGCAGGCAGCAATTAGTGTGCTAAATGTATAAAGAATAAAAATAGAATTGTATAGGTGCTACAACATTTCGATCAAAAACCAGTTGAAAGATAACAACTAACACTGACAAGTTGTCTTTCTTTTATTTCGAAATGCCTTTGATCACGTGTTTAGGCCATCTGTTCTGCAAGGCATAAGCGGTTGAAATTGAAATCAAATTTGATTTCACCGTATTATCGAATTTCAAATTGTATATAGCTATACCTGCAGCATAGTATTGAAGATGAGTGGGTAAGAATTTCAATGACAAAAAGTGTATTATGAAATTTCAGCAATCTTGGATATTCAGTTCTTGGCAGAACTATGGAAAAGATTGTTGGCAAAAAATACGAAGATTGGATGGAAGAAAATATTTTGAAACCTCTTGGGATGAGCAACTCTGGGTTTGATCTTATTGCAAAGTAAGTGAATATATAAATGCATTTCCTATTTCAATTATTAATTACACTTCTGGAAAATTGATCTACTTATGCCTTACTTTCATTGAAGCTTTCAAAAAGCAAAAACGCTTGGCACATTAAATATATCTCAAAACTAATGATGCAACAATTTACGAACATGACGATTGGCCTGCAGAAGTAATGTCACTTTTTGCAAATCTAACCTTACAAGAACTACAGAAGAAACTGAAATAAAACCAATTCAGCACATCAGTTATTTTTCAGATCATCCAACGTCTGTAATTTTAATTGCTATATGCTAAAGGTACATTGGTTGTGACAAATTGTCTCGATGAGCATCTCTTTTCTTCCTTAGTGCCAATCGATTTCCAGTCAGTACCAATTTTGATGGCTCACTTGCAAGGATCGTAAATTGGGGATGGCAACAGCCAGCAGGGGGATTGTTCTCAACAATCAATGATTTGAATCAGGTAAATCACAATTCAATCATTCTTGATTCACATGATTCCATGCTTTTTGCATTATTCATGAGCTTTGAAATTCATGCAAGGAAGTCAGAAACTAACAGGCACATTTCAATTAATGACCACAACATCTGCAACTACTCCCGATGCACAATAGCTGCAACTACTCCCGATGCACACACAATAGCTGCAACTACTCCCGATGCTCTAAACCTCGATTATATGAAAAATACAGTGCTGAATTTGCTGCCTTGGGCTATTTCCTATGAAAAATTTATAAATGTTGGCTCTTGCATCGTCAGACCTTCTTTGATTTTACCAAATAATCTGAAAACAATTCTATATGAAGAAAGATGCAATACTAATTCTAAATTTTTAACAATTCTTTGAATAGGTTGCCAAGATGTTATTTGAAATATCGAGCAACACAAGTGTCCTTCATAAATCAACTACTAGAAAATTATTCAAACCAGGTGAGAATAAATACAATACTTATCATCGACCACTGGTTAAGTTATTGCTATCTAAGATTGGTCTTCGCGCCCATGTTTTATCAATAAGGATCGATTTTATATATAATATATTATATCATAATGATCATGTAATATATGGATCAATCGAGGTTTGGTTTGACGACTTGATTACCTCGCGAAGATTTCATGAACATGTGATGAATATAAAGCATGTCGAAATGTGTAAATTCATGATGTATGGCTACATCGCTGTTATGGAATTCGGTCTTCTCTTTTCTATTTTCATGCAGTTATTAACCCCGTCGCAATGTTGGCATGATGAGAGTGGAAAAAGTTAGTATTTTTAACTATAGCTGCGTTCCTAACCGGATGGTTATGTTTCAGGTTTGACAAAGAAAAAGATCCTTCAGCTGTGACCTTTTCTAATGATTATTTGTGCTTTGATTAAAATCATTATTATTCTCTGTACCAAGCATACCTATACAACACTGGACATGGCACCGGATACGGATTCGAGATTATCAACTCCGGATTTCAAAAAGCTGCGGGACAGAAAGGAAAGAATGCTTTGGAATATCTAATTTATGCTAAGAATGGTGCATGTCTTGGGTATGGTGCCTGGATCGCTTTTATTCCAGAGTTTAAATTTGGTAAGTTGAAATTGTACTGTGACCTAAATAGGCCGTTATCCAAGACTTGTATATGTAACTGCAGAATGATTTTGTTATATTCCGCCAACAAATTGCGTGGAAAACGGGACTATTTGGTAACTGGTTCTTTTTACATTCCATTAAAACTTACAAAACGAATTACTAAGTACACTACTTACAAAATACTATACCCTCTACTAAAACAATACCATTAGGAGCAACATAGGGCTCAAATCTTTAAAAAGGTCGGTGTAAAATTCTATTACAGATTTCTTTTAAACATATGGCTTGAAAGGAACTTAGGGTTTTTCGCCGTAAATCTACTGTGGAAATTTATTGATATCTTGATTAGTTTCAAAATGGCGGCATTTATTAATTTTGAGGCTATGACGTCATCAAATTTCTAAATCCTAAACCAGAAGAGCTACATATTTCGTCTTGCCACCATATTGTAGACTTTCATAAACTATGGTTTTCTAGAAGGTTATATGATTCTTCCTCTTTTCCTCTATTGGTTTAGGATTTACGATTATTTAAATATTTTCAAAATTTTCCATGAACTTTTTCAAAAATAATCAAATTGCCGCCATTTTGAAAAAAAAATCAAGATATCAAAAAATTTCCAGGGACAGCAAAGTACCATAAGTTCCTTTCAAGCCATTCAATTCAAAGAAAAATGTCATAGAATTTTACACCCACTTTTTCAAAGAGTTGAGTCCTATGCTATTAGGAGCGAAAAACAATGTCTACCTCAAATAAGTATGGTAACTGGTTCTTTTGTTAAAATGTTCGAGACTTTGGATTTGAAACAAAATTAATTAATAAAATACAGTGATGTGGTCCTATGAATTTTATTTCTTATCAACATTCTTAGAAATTTGTCTCGTTTACCAGAACAGGCCTCTTACCTTTTCTACAACAGAGTTTGGATCAAGCGATATTTTATACATTTCTACACGAGAGGCTCGATTGATCGGCGTTACAGTCGAAAGTTCTATAAAATGCATAAAATATAGTAAATTATGTACACAGTGGTATAACGTGATAAAGGCAAACCATTGCCACTACAAATGTGCATAAGAGGAACCATTTTTCACATAATAGCAACAAAATGGCGCAGGGATTTACTGCCATCATTGACTATGTTGCCATTCCCTTCCATACAGCAGCTTGAATGTTAATAATGCTAATATACGTTTAATTTCTAGCTCCTTATGCTTTAGTTGCTCATACTTGATAATATAATATGTGGGGTGGTATTGGATTAAGGGGTCCTTCCATGGTCTTAGTTATCACCTTTAGTAATGATATGTTTGCATTTCAGCTGCTTTTGCCTTTTCATGCTGGAAAAGAATTTATCCCCAGTGCTTTTCTTGATAAAATATTATTTGTTTGTGGTGGTATTAGATTAAGGGATGAGGAATGGGGGTACTTCCATGATCTTAGTTATCACCTTTAGTAATGATATGTTTGCATTTCAGCTGCTTTTGCCTTTTCATGCTGGAAAAGAATTTATCCCCAGTGCTTTTCTTGATAAAATATTATGTGTGGTGGTATTAGATTAAGGGATGAGGAATGGGGGTACTTCCATGATCTTAGTTATCACCTTATTAATGATATATGTTTGCATTTCAGCTGCTTTTGCCTTTTCATGCTGGAAAAAAATTTATCCCCAGTGCTTTTCTTGATAAAATATTATGTGTGGTGGTATTAGATTAAGGGATGAGGAATGGGGGTACTTCCATGATCTTAGTTATCACCTTATTAATGATATATGTTTGCATTTCAGCTGCTTTTGCCTTTTCATGCTGGAAAAAAATTTATCCCCAGTGCTTTTCTTGATAAAATATTATGTGTGGTGGTATTAGATTAAGGGATGAGGAATGGGGGTACTTCCATGATCTTAGTTATCACCTTATTAATGATATATGTTTGCATTTCAGCTGCTTTTGCCTTTTCATGCTGGAAAAAAATTTATCCCCAGTGCTTTTCTTGATAAAATATTATGTGTGGTGGTATTAGATTAAGGGATGAGGAATGGGGGTACTTCCATGATCTTAGTTATCACCTTTAGTAATGATATGTTTGCATTTCAGCTGCTTTTGCCTTAGTGGCTCATGCTGGAAAAGAATTTATCCCCAGTGCTTTTCTTAATAATATATTATGTGTGGTGGTATTGGATTATGGGATGAGGAATGGGGGTACTTCCATAATCTTAGTTATCACCTTATTAATGATATATGTTTGCATTTCAGCTGCTTTTGCCTTAGTGGCTCATGCTGGAAAAGAATTCATCCCAGGTGCACTTCTTGGTACTGCATTGAAAGCTGTGATACCACTCGAAAAAGTTTTAGTACGAAACTTGCCAACGGTAAGAAAATATTGAATAGTTTGATTACTATAAAACTAGAATAAGTTGGAGTTGTGTAAGTCAGGTATTCGCATGAGTCCCATCCCCTTGAAAATATTGGTCAAAACCTGAAAGTCCCATCCCCTTGAAAATATTGGTCAAAACCTGAAAGTCCCTTGGTCAAAGTGATCCGACTTATACGAGTTTAACTGCAATATTTTTGTGATTTTCTAAACATTTGACAGCATCAAGTCTGTGAAGTGGTCTACCATGCCTTTGTTTTCTTTTATCCAATGGATTGTTTATATGATGTGGTAGATATAAACCAAGTTAGAATATCATTGATAAATGTTTTATTTCAAAGGTGCAAAAGGTACATTGCAGTGATTCTAATGTATTTATGATTAAATTTCATTCTTGGTGGCTTATGGTCAAACAAAAGAACACTGCAAATAAGTTCATTATGAATATAATACTTTGCACCAACCAACATATGGAATAAATGACTCCCATGTTTGATTGGCCTCTTTTTCATTCCAGTATGTTCTACCCCCATCTCCAGAAGTCTTCATTGGCAGTTACCGATTGGTTCAATACTGGCCTCTCATTAACAACCTCGTTCTCATATATCAACACAATGGAAAAATCTTTATGAAAATGGAATGGTTGATTGTTCCCGTGTCTTACGTATCACCATGGACACTGGTGACAGGTCATTTCAATCAATACCCCCTGGGACAATGTGAGGACTACTTCCTAAGCACTGGCTTATCAAACATGAAACTACATTTTCAAAGACCTACGAAATCCGGGGGTAAATCTCCTGGCTTCCATATCAATGGTATTGCTACTTATGGCTTCATCGACTTTAAAAGGGATACTTAATACCAAATCCCATATCTGTAAGTTTTCGAAGCAGCTCCAAAACTTCCCACAAGATCAATCAATTGCCACGTGACATGAACACCATTGAACAGCTTCAAAGAATTTAAACCACATCAGTAGCCTCCCCATAGACGCAGAATTTGTTTTCACTGGGTGCTGAAGCTCTTTTAGAAATGCCTCGAAATGCTAGATACAATTTACGTCTCTTCAAAGAATTTTGCTGCATTGGACAAGAAAGGAAGTTTTGAAGAATGATAGGATTTGGTCAGATATACGAATGTATTTGGATTTTGAATAAGCGAAGAGCAAAACACTGTCAAAGTCAGCAGGGGCCTTGCTTCGTGAGCACACCTTTTGGACCAAAACAAAACTCTGCGTCTGTGAGATATCTTTGTCGTGAATGTATAGAGTAGCTGGAGTTAAAGGACTTTGTACTCCTTTGCTACTGTGTGTAATAACTTGTATGATTAATAGCTGGTATGGCAAATTTTATGTAAATAAAGAAAGCTAAATATAATATACGGGATGAGTCAAAGAAATTTACCACCTATATAATGACGAGAGAGGTTCAAGAACGTTGCGGATAAATTCGAGAATATAACATTCAACACAGATAGATATTTTTGGGATAAATTTTTGATATAAAGTAAGCATACTGGAGACATTGATAAAAAACCATTGATAGAGACAAGCAAAGTATAATTTGTGAAACGGATTTGTGAAAGAGATGGTTAATTTGTTGGACTCATTTAGTACGTAGTGGGGAAAATGTGGATAACAAATTAGTTTGAATGTAATTTATGGTTATTAGAAAAATGGACTGAGCACAAAGCTGGTTACTGTGCACTTATGTATTGCATAAGGTGTATATGTGTAATATTCAGAAATTATAGAGTGGCTTCAGACTGAGCATAAGGACAGTACGTAAATAAAAAGAAATGTAACAAGTCGGCAGCCAGAAGTTTGTTTATTCCCTGTGCATTTTGACTCAACACAAGTGAAAAGGCATGACTGATTTCAAAACTATGTTCTCATTTCGTCAATTCGAACGCTTTACTGGGATCAGTTCAAATGAACGCAATGGATTGTGATCATGTCAGTCGGGCACGCGCAGATCGTAACGATGGCACCTTCACGTGAGAAGAGAGATGACAGTATTGGCTCAGTTCATTCAAATAATTCTGTACTTATATGTGGAGAAAGCACCCCGTCCTAGCTCAAAGCTTCTGCACCAAAAGCAAATATTTGCAGTTAAAAAAGACACTGCTTGCATCATGCTTTTTATGTAGAGTTGAGAAAACGGGTAACACAGTAATCATATCGAATGTAGCAGTATCAACGGAAGAATTATCATGAGTAGAAATATAATTATGCGTGCAAATATTGTTTATTAAAAAGGACTAAAGTTTGCTGACTTCCAAAACATCTTAAAATGTAAATAATCGTAATTTGTCTTATTTTCTTGGTCATATTTTCTTGCTTCAGTATACTTAAGAAATCAAGTTTATGGTTTTAAATTGAAGTTATAAATGAAAAAATGAAAAAAGTAAAGAAGGAAGGAATGAATGGCGTTTTAATAGGCCTTTTTATTGACACCCGATAAGATTTGCAAAAACATCAGACTGACAGCCGTTTTAATGGATCCATAGCCAATGGAGAAGAAGCATCTATTCAAAACTATCTTTGAATTTTGGCACAAATTCTTGCTCGGATTTTTGGGATGATTTCAAAACTCCTTTGGTAATTCGAGTTGACATCAAAATTTGGTTGGTATTCAGCGTAATACTAACCACTTCCGAGTGCAACACTAAACACTATCATTCGTTTACTATCAATACATATTTCGCCATTAATATCATTTTGTCATGTCATGCATCAACAAAAGTATGAAAATTTGCAAAATTACAAAATCATTTCGTCTACAGTCAGTTGACCTGCGGTGATAAGGCTGCATCATTTTCGAATTTGTCCCTAAATTGTTCCCCTTCGATCCTGTTTCTGTTTCATTTCTTTATGAATCAAAATATAGCTATCAACAACCTTCAATTTTTCTGCAACGGCATCATGGTTACAATTCAAGGACATTCTCCTGTCTCTCTCCTTTGCTTCGGCTCTTTTAATTCTTTCAAGTTTCACATGATCTGTGACTCCCTTTGATACTTCGCTGTCACCTTTCGTGTTTTTACTTGTACCAGCTTTCCCTTGATTCTGCCCAGCAATGGGATCTGCTGCCTTGGGCCTGAAAACTTCCATTTTCCTCTGAAACAAAAAAGAAAGGATCCAACTTGAGCGTACAGTAATCAACTGGATTCGAGGTAACAAGTTGTGTTTGATAAGAAGGCCGTCAGGATTACCAGCAACCTACTTGTTCCACCTTCCTTGAAATGTCGCCCATAAACAGCGTTTCATTATGCTCCAAAGAGAAAGAATGCCGACGGAGGACTTGCTATTGGTAGCTGATGGAGGAGGGGTCATACACTTTTTTGGTCTTGAAGAAGCCATATTAAAATATTTTTGAAGCATAATTTTGGAATGTTTAGCATATTTTCGGGCAGAATGTGACTAATTCAATCTGTACACTTCTGAAAAGATATTGTGCTCCATAAAACCAGTTAGCATGCTGTAAATTCAAAAATTGACTTTGCCTGACACTTTAGCATATTTTTGGAGTCTGGAGGCTCAATATTCAATATAACGAATAATGTTGCTATATTCCAAATTTTTTTTGGCTTTTTAGCAATAAAGCAGTAGAATTATAACCAGCGAAGAAATGAAGCATATTTGGCTGCACCAAAGTGCACCTGACCTGTGACGAACCATGATAACTTCAATTAAGACCACGTTTATACTGTACGGGTACCCATGTGATCCGCTGCAAAGTTGTTACGGTTCAAGACCTGTGACGAAGCATGATAACTTCAATTAAGACCACGTTTATACTGTACGGGTACCCATGTGATCCGCTGCAAAGTTGTTACGGTTCAAGACCTGTGACGAAGCATGATAACTTCAATTAAGACCACGTTTATACTGTACGGGTACCCATTTGATCCGCTGCAAAGTTGTTACGGTTCAAGAGCGTTTAGACTGCTCCAGAATAAGATTTTCTTATACATTGGAATGTTTCAAAATAGATTGAAAGAAGAAACGCCTTACGGATTAGTAGGAGCCGAGGTAGGAGCAGTGTAAATGAGAAGCTGATCCATCCGTTACTTTTCTTACTGATCCAAGAATATACCGGTAAAATGAAGTCTAAAAGACACGAGTACAGTTGCGATTCCAATAACAGAAAGAATAGGCACTACTTACTCTAAATCCTTCGAAAACATTGGCTAATTCCTTTTGAACTTCCTTCATTTTACCTTTCACAATTTGATAATATTCATCAGTTATTTTCAAATTCTCTTCGTGAACTTTTTTCTGTTGAATCAATTTCTCTAATTGCAAACTGAATCTTCTTCCTGCAGCTCTTCGAATCATCCTTTTGGTTTCGTTATTCAATTCGAGTCGTTTCTTTTCCAAAGCCTCATTTTCGTCCTAGGATATAGAGCAAATTTATCACAAATCATCAAACATGAAAGACATATTCACACACGTAGAAAATAAAGTTCAAATTCTTTGCAGTAATCAAGCTAACAATACACCTTTCAGCTAATCTACAAAAGGGCCTAGATCTGGCGTTATTTTTATACATTTTTATACGCGATGTTCGATCGAGTGGCGATAGAGCTTCTTGCGCACATTCAAAAATTCTACAAAATGGAGCAAAATATCGTTCGATTCTGATTCATTTCAGAATAGCTAAAAGGTCCATTCGGTAAATTTGGAAGTAAAGTCGAATCTTTATTGCCACTTTGTAACCATATCTGTTCTAATCTAAGGTAGCAATGATTGATGGTTTGGAATAAGCGAATGTCACTGAAGAACGATTGAATAAATAAAGTAAGGAAAAATAATGAACAAACAAATGAATGAATGGACAAATGGACGAAAGAATGATTGACCAAGTGCATTAACGAATAAACGAGGAAATGTGTCAAGAAATAAATGAACAAGTGAACGAAAGAATGGACAAGTCTTTTGGAGATAGACAAAGAAATGATAGAGCAAAAGAAAGAGTAACTAGACAAAGAAATGTTCCAGAATGAACAAGAAAACATGCAAATAACACGACGGGCAAAAATTATCAATACATACCCAAATATATTGAAAAGTTTCTTTAAGCTCACTATGGACCTTAGACAACTTGGCATTCGTATCTGCAATCTCATATGTACTATCACCTTTTCCTTCGGCCATTTCTTTCAAAATTTTAATTCTTCGTTGCCTCTCTACCTCCACAGCCTCGCCCACTGCTTTTTGTACAGATTTCTTCAGTAATTCCTCGTGCATAAGTTCTTTATTGGCTTGAGCAAGACGACGTTGTAATTCGTGCTGTTGTTGAGCCATTGCCTGTGAAACGAAAGCAGTAAGAATGATCACAGAGAGGCAAATCACTCCCAAAATAGTGTAGCAGAATTTGCGATTTTGAGAATCGCTCTGACTTTTCAAAGATTATTGTTTCAACATTTTGTTTCAAAAAATATACAATATTATGTTACTTTACATTTGGCAAAGCAAAATCTATGAATGAATAACTTCAAGAAAAGTGCGATTTTCAAAAACTGTTATATTCATTGTATGATGATGCTATTGTATGATGTATGCTACTTACGCTTTGTACCGAGAAAACTCTCAATAAATCTTCATGGACACTTGATAATCTTCTTGATCTTTCCGACCATTGTCCATCAGTCATATCGACAGTTGAGCCATAAGGTGCTGACATTTTCCTTTTCCTTTCTTTTTCTTGTTCAATTCGAAGCAATTCTCGTTTCTGGTTTGCATCCATCTTATCTGAGATTGCTAATAAATCTTTTATCTCCCACATTTTTCGCTCGATCACTGGTTGAACTCCCTGTACAAATTAAAAGTGAGGGAACACAAGTTATGCGTACATTACAAGTCATTGCCACCTCCTCCTTCAAAACAAAACAAGTCAGTAAAGAGATAACTATTTAATGATGCTAGAGCTAATAATGCCCGGGGAGGGGGGGGGGTACTTCATTGTTGAATGATACTGGACGTGCCGCTCATATGGGTGGGTTTTTATCTGAAATTCCCTACATATGAGTCTGTTTTTAACCATAATTCTGGTAGATGGGTAATATTTTGAGAATTTTCTTATCAACGGGTCTAATAATGATAATCCGCACCAAAAGACTGAAATTTTCCTCTGTATTTTGCTTGAGAAGCACACGGGTCAGAAATTTCCTGATATTCATGCAAATGGGTTCGGAATTCTTGAATATTCTGTCATACAAATGGGCCCTTTTCTCAAAGTCCAGATACAGGTCGAATCACGTTCACAATGAAAGTTAACGTCGAAATGACGCTAAGCGGGGACGAAATCGATATATGACTGACCCCTAATTTATACAATTAAAATCCGCATGAAAGAAACCCCATATCTTGAGGCTGATTTTCAGCACATTTCATAGGAGAACCCCTGCATAAATGAATGCGAGTCATTCCAGCCTGTTGTAGAGCATCTCAAGTTCTTGTACGCAGGCTTTTACTGTATTCCATCAATTACAGGAAGATTTGGCATCAGTCGAAAATATACAAAGACGAAAAGCGCTCAATGATTCTCATGTTTTAACTGAATCTCTTATTCGGAAACTCTCTCAGTTTTAAACATTGATTTGAAAGTTGCTAAAACGGAAGCTACGGTTTTTGATTACATGTCTTTATAGGGAGATTACTCGAGGGGGGAAACACGGCTATCAAAATCTCTACAACGGGTTCAAACAATAATAGATTGAGCTGTATTTAAAAGCCTCAACCAAAAAGCATATCGAGCAAAGAATACAAATGTATATACCTTGTGTCGTGCTGCAAATCGAATCAAGGCTCGACTCTCATCACCATTTATGTCACCACGTTCAAAATCTTCGCCATTTTCCGTTGCTACTTTCTCCGTCATTCTCTCAATTTGTTAAAATGTCTTCACACATGCAACTTTACCACTGTTTTGTCCGTCCATCAACAAACTTACCACATCTGCACTTTCTTTTAATAATGACGTCATCAATAAAGAAATTGCTTGTATCGTGGCGCTGCCTCGACACTAATCATGACGTAATTATTCATTGATGCCAGTTTGCAGTATTGCCTTAATCAAAGCCCTGATCACTACGTTTGGATCAATCGAACGAATTCTAAGGAGCACCTTTTACTTCTTACAACTTAAAAGTTGTCTAGCACCGTTGCGCTCGGTTTAAAGTACGTTGTGTCTCTAGGCAATGTTTAAAATGCAACGGACAAGACTGATGCAAAAATGGTCGGGTTTCAACGTTTACTGATGCTGCTAATGATCTTAGAAATAGATGTCATGTGAAAGAGCCCACAAGTAAGAACAATTGAAGCATTTTATGTGATTAATTTTGCGCTATCGCAAATCTGACAACGGTCTTTACGGAAAGGAATCATATCTTATTCATTTTTTATACTAGTTATTTCTAGGTCATGTAGCTTAACCTATAACGGAAAAATTGCTTTGGATAACATAGCTCCAATTGAAATAAAAAATAAAGCAGTATCGTTCCTTCTTGCAAAATAAATATTTCTTTTAACATCTCATTCCTAGCCTTGCTCTTTAGAGCAGGGTTCTGTGCATCAAAATGTCAAAGGAACACACAAACATCACTATTTGTGCATTTTATGACCTTTGTCAATTGGGAGCTACGGATTTCCTTCTTGTAAAAATACCATTGTTCCCTTTGAAGCATAAACCAAATAGGACATCTTAAGTTTTGTAAGAAAAGACAACTTCCGTTTATTGATACATTTCAATGCAATAAGGGCACTAAATTCACTCTTGTTTCAAGCTAAACTGCATTTATGAATAATGTAAAGTGTTACTTGCTAGTTCTTTTTCCACTCTCATCTTTCAAGACCGGCTTCCATCCAATTGCAGTGGAACATTATTGACCATTATGTTTACAATTTGGGTATTTGCCACTTTCAAGGGTCAAGCCCAGAGTAAACTAAAACAAAGATAATCATTATGTTTAGTTTTTACCTGTATTTTCATCAACTATTCTCCCTAGCTTTGCACAATAACAAATGTGGTTGGAAATGAAAGCTAGCATTTCTTTGCATAAAGATATTTCGAAAATGGGGGCAAGAAATGGAGATATTAGTTTACAGAATCAAATATAAAACTCAAACAGACAAGTTTTTCATACAGTCCCCGTAATTAATAGAGATTGGGAAATCAATTTTTGAATGATTAGAACCATGGACAGAGTGTCAGTCAGTGAAAACAAAAATGTTGGAAATAATTAAAGATTACTGATGAGAATTATCTTTTAGATTGGATCGAGATTATCATATTATATTATATTATATTTTATTACCGGGTGTCCCAAAAAAAAGGTAACAGATTTGATGGGGACTAGCAATGAGAGTATAAGTCGAATCGATCCCAAATAAGCTTTGGAGTGCTCTTCGATAGTCAACTTGAAGATTAATACCTCGTTTGTTGATATTGGTGCATCAAAAATTGAAATATAAATCTCGAAAGCCAAAATTTGCGTCCATCTACAACCAGAGCTTTTGGGTTTTGGCCTAAACTGCTAACGCGCTGGTTAGGGGAATCTCCTCAGTCAAAGACATTTTTGGACAAGGATTGGTCCTTTGGGTACCCGTTTGAAAAGAACGTAAAAAACTGAAAACTAACAAATTAATGAATATAGTCACCAAGGAATATTTTTCTCCAGTCAAAATGCATTCACAAAGTACACCAAGCCAAGCACGAATGAGCATTTTTTTATGTTCCCTTGGGCATATACGATTGCTTGTTTCGTAATAATTTCGTGAGAGATGATGCAAAAAACATTTCATTCAAGCAATGAAGATTGCAAGATAGTCTATGTGTTAAAGCTTACGGGACTTATTTCGCTGATAAATAGCTTTTCTCAGGCAGGTGTGATTCAAAACTTTTGTAGAATCAAGAAAGGGGTCTATTCAGGGCTAAATTCTTGAATCTGATTGTGAAGGTCAAAGTCAAATTTCCACTAAAATGTGTTCCTAAGCACGAGGTTTCTTGTTTGTACTTGGCTATGATTGAGGAGATTCCACAGCAAAGCGAGTTTACAGCTTAGGCCAAACCCCAAAAGCTCTGGTTTGGAGTAGGAGGCAAATTTGGACTTTCAAGATTAATATTCCAACTCTTGATGCACCAATATCAACAAATAAGGTATCAATCTTCAAGTTAACTATCTAAGAGTACTTCAAAACTTATCAGGGGTCGATTCAACTTAAATTCTTATCGCTAGGCCCAATCAAATCTGTTACCTTTTTTTTGGGACACCCGGTATATTATATAGATTATTAGATTTTTTGCTTCTCTGTTTTCGAGTTTTTGCTAATTTTGGTCCGGGTTTGCAGGTTGTAGTACCCTCCCAAAAGCCCCCGTCCTGGAATGAATTTAAGATTTACCCTCTTGCAAATTCTAATGAACTTTTCAAAAGAATTTCGGGAAAAAATTGTTGGTCATCTAAAAGTCAAACTCCTACTCATTTTTAAACTCATATTTCTCAAAAAAATTTTCAGTTTCAAAATTGCTGAACTGAACCCAAGGGCAGCTGGAGTCCCAATACCTCTTCCACAAAATTTGCAACAAAATATTAAAACTACATGTTACGTTCTAAATAATTTATTTGAAAGCAATCAATCAAAATTGGAGTTGATAGGGATTCACCAGAAATTGGACTTCAAATCATATAAAACATATTTGTAAAACAATTCTTCCAAAAATTCATTCTCTTTCCCAAAGAACTTAAATCCAGTAGATTATCCAAAGATGCAGCCTTTAGATAAACCTGAAACAGATCCTTGTCATGCTGTACAATTAATTTGAAAATTTCATAACACGAACCTTAACAGCGTTGGTTCAGGCATGCCAGGATCACCACCTTTGCTTAAACCTATTAAATAAATCAGAAATAATGAATATGAAAATTTAGACTCATTGAATAAAGCATATACCGAAGCATAAACATATACTGAAAGCCTTGCAATGTAGAGTAAAAATAGTCTTCAGGATCTTAGAAACCCATCAGTAGAAACCCGCATGAAAGAACCTAGGTTTTTGTGAGGCAGCCCTGATGCCATACTCAAGTCCAGCCTGCAAGGTTCTTAAAAAGGTGCTTATAGTTGGTACAGTGCAAATGTGTTTTAATACATGCCAGGACATTCCTTATATGAATTGAGTAATTTTTCAATATATCTCTTTTTGATAAAGTTTACATCATGAAAGATTTTGCAGTTTTCAAGTAAAGTACCACCTATCAAACTATTATATAAGAACCTTCAGAAATTTTAGCCTCGTGTGGCTTCTTGTTTAACCCTAATCCTACCGGGCATTTTTTGATCTAACATAGCCGGGGGGGGGTGCTTTCCACCCCCCTCTATAAATAGCCGTAGACTAATGGGAAATCATTGAAACTTGGCAAAGGCGTAGTCCTAACTATTCTTAACTGATTGGTAGTTTTGGGCGTGGCTACCTCATTAGGTGACCTCACTATGACGTCATAATGCCGGAAAATGTCAAAATATATGGTTTTCCGGTTTATTCGTTCTAAAAACGGAATAAAGGTAATCTGAATGACTTTTTCCATCCTTATTTGGCGTATTATTCATTTCCCTCTCAAATATGATGCATATAGGTGTTTTTAGACCGTTATTTTGGAAGAAAATGACGAAAATTGATGACGTCATAACTAAAAACTGTATTTTTCTGCCAAAAATTGATAATAATTGGTTCGAAATGCTTTTAAAGTATTGCATAACGCAATTCTATACTTTTTAAACAAAATCTGTTGGAAAAATCTTCAAAATTTGCCAAAATGACCCAAAATGGCGGCCCGAGTGACGTCATCATTTAAGAATGCTGACGTCAGCAAATTCCATTGTTATTGACAACAATAGAAAGCTAATTGTTTGCTGATTCTTTTAAAGTACAATAGTCAACATTTGGAACTAATTCTGGGAGTAAAAATATCAAAATCATTAATTTTTCTAATACCTTGCTCCAAATATGGTAGTGTCACCTGTCACGTGACACCTATTGTTCAAAAATTTAATTGTCAAAATGTAGCTAATAGATAATTAGTAATTGTCAGAGAGTTTCAGGGTCATAGCTTTTGTCGTTAAAGAATGCTCTGCAAAAAACCGACAGGGGGGGTGGAAAACACCCCCCCCCCGGTAGGATTAGGGTTAAAAGGTTGTAATCATAATTATAATTATTTTTTGTTAGCAGAATTTGTTAGCATAGTTATTTTGGGTGGAAACTGCATTCTATCAAGCTTTGTTAAATTAGACTGGCAAGTTCGCCTTTTTGACCATCAAAGAACTGCAAGTGCATATTTTTAATTGAAAACATTGGGTGGTAATCGCATTCAGTTCAAGGTTTGGTTGCACCTCCAGTCTGCGTACGAAAAGACTCATAACAAAAGTATTTTAAAACATATGCTATCAGCATAGGATTATTCTATTAACTACAGTATGCTATCAGAATATCGAAATGAAATCTAATCAATTTCTCCAATATAGAAATCTTGGCTTTCAAGTTAGTGGCCATGACCTCCAGTCTGCGGACATGTAACAACTTTACTACAAATTTGCCTAAAAGCGCATGTATTTCAGAATATTTCCAACAATTTGGCCATTTCTTTATCTCATTGTCACACCTTCCAAATTGCAATGATTCAAATAAGCTCTCCATATAAGCCAAAATTAACAAAACAAATCGATTATAACATGCCATTGGGCCTTAGTTGCCGCACTTCCACAGGGCCTTCAAGCCAAGCGCTTAATAAACAAATGGAAAAACATGTGTCCACAGACATGAGATGGGGTGTGTCAATGACGGGTTGAACTCAGGATTACAAACCCCATACCACAGAATATTTTAGCTTCGGTCTCAAATCTTTCATATCTTTTAATAGGTGGGTGTTAAATTCTATAATTTAAATAATTTTGTAATAGAATTTTACACCCACCTTTTAAAAGATATGAAAGATTTGAGCCCTAAGCTAAAATATACTGTGGTACTGTGTTTGTTTTGTTGTTGTTGTTCTCCCCCATTTGATTTAGGCCGCCGGTTGGTGTCAAGCATGATATGTACTGTTTGAATGATGGGCTTTTTTTTAAATGATCATTTTATTGCATCTATGTTGATGTTATGTCTCATTAAATTCCTACCCTGACCATCACCCATCCAGGCACCCCGGGTGGGGGTCAACAAAAGTTCCTTGCTCAAATGCCCGGGGCAAAATGAGGAAAGATGTACGGTCAAATCCCCAGGTGCCAGGAATAATTTTTGTGCAAATGCCCGGGGGTGTCCCCCCAGGGGGATGGTCAGGGTAGGAATTGAACAAGACAAATAATTTGAAAAGGACAGGCCATGAAAACCATGATACCAGCCAGCGTCGATAGTCGGATCCGCTTGCGGTGATGAATGAATCAATAAATTTGAGGCAAGTTTGCACTTTAGCGGACACACTTTTAACATTTCCCCATGTGCCATATATGCTATGCAGGACTTCTTCATTTTCAGGGCGGTTTATGTTTTGTGTTGTTTAATAATAATAATAATTAGGGTTAGCCACTTCCAAATTTGGAAGCAATTGGCAATCATTGACTGTTACAGTGTCACTGTTGCAGTTGATCTTTCATCAAGAGTCACTTTTTGCATCTACTGTATGTAGAAGCAGTCAGACAGGAATTGACCTAGGCCTAATGCTTTTTTTTTGCCTCAGCTCAATTGTACTACTATTCAGTTATTCACTCACCTAAATAGATAACAAATGGAATGAATCCCCAGTGAAATGTAGTCTTTGTTATTTTAAATATTCTTTGAAGTCTTTTCTTATTTTCTGGACTCATTTTCTTTCCGTTGATAGAAATATTTTTCCACGAGTTTCTCGAGTTTTCACAACTGCTCTCTTAGGCCTTCGAGCGAAAAGATCAAGCGAGGCTGACTAATCCCAAACGAGGTATGGCTGCGGTGGCGTCACAAAGGGTGAGGGGTCAAAGAGCACAGGGAAACAAGAGACTCATGGAAACAAGTCCGAGGTGAAGGCGCAAAGGACGGTTGCCTTTCATTTGCAAAATTTGAATTTTTGCATAAAATGGGGACGTTTGCATTTTACTTCTACAAACACTAAAATGTGGCGATGAGATCATGGTATCTGAACTTCTTTGTCCTTGCAAACCATGCTATTTCTGCCAAAAATTTGCAAGTTTTTACCCCTTTCTCTATCCTTTTTAATTGACAATGTTTTAGCAATCCGGCAAATGCATAAGAATTAAATTGATCTGACAAAGGAGAGATGGAAAAATATCTTGTTCAAGGCCTCATATCACCTTGTTTCTTTGGATCCCGAAAATGTTTATGCCAGTAATGTAGTATAGCTAAAACTAGAATTTTACTGTAAAAGAACTGCAAAATAGTGAACCCGTGTCAAGCCACAATGCTGTCATTTGCGTTCAAAGGATTTCCTATCAATTTGATACAAAGCATATATAAGCCCTTGGTAGAAATAGCCGTGCAAAGACAATAGGCCATGACACGTGCCGCACCATATTTGGGTAGCTGATCTACGTCAACAGGAAATACTGATATCTGATAGGCTAGAATTTGACCGCAAGTGGCTTGAGCCATTTTTATATGCTTACATTCCCTTTAATAGATCATTATGTTAAAGATAGCGGCAAGAACTTTTTACCGAGATGCAGTGCGTTCTAATTGCGAATCTTCAACAGTTCGATAGGAATTCAGATAAAGGACCGAATGCATCTTGGTCATCTTGGCAAAAAGTTCCTTGCCACCATCTATCTTTAGCGTACTCGTCTATTGGAAGATAGCAACGAAAGCAATTCGCTCAGATTTGGCTACCCCCGATATATCTTTATAAAAAGAGCTGTGCAGCTACCTCAATGTCTACGTGTTGGTCTGCTCTTCATTGAGAAAAGGACGGGGGAGATGATCCACATGACGAGGATTAGCGAGACAATAATTAGCAAGTGAAGACTATTTGGAGAATAACTACATCATCATGATAAGTCTAAGTGAATCAATTGTACAAAATATTTGTCCGTAAAATAAAGTCAACATTGTTTGCAAAGCATCGGAAGATTTTCCATCAAGCTCGGCTAAATGTTTTTCCGCTGAAAAGAGATAAAAGTTTATTATTGATCTGAACAGAAATCTAAAATTCAAAATGGGCACATGATGGAGTGGGTTGAATAGTGTAAAAAGGCTTTTCATGCAACCTTTACAATATTCTAAGGATTCCTCCATGTTATGACTTCTCTCAGAATCATCGATCATTACATTTTGGTTCAAATTTCATGTCATTTACAATTTCAATTCTTACTGACAGTCCTTTGAAAAATCATTATCGTGGGATGGCTGCCTTATAAATATGAGAAAGAATAGCAACGCTTTTCAATAATCTGCATGTTTCTGTTAATTTAAACATAGAAAATATCTGAAGCATGTTTTTGTGGTAACATTAAAAAAGCACTGCTATTTGACTGTGTTACATGCACGAGCACGGTAAACATTTTAAAATACTCCTAAATCTTTACCTCATTGTTTTCTTTTCCGTGACTTTTTCAGGCCTTGCACGATTGAGAACTTTGATGAATTCGGTGGTACGAGCACGCATGCGTGAGTGAAGATAAGCCTAAAAGAAATGAGCAAGTTGTATAAGCAAACAAACAAATGAAAAAATAAAATAGATGAATAAACTCCATATTTTGAAAATTGATTGTATGTCATTCTATGATGCTAAAGACAGTTTATATGTTGAAGATGAAAAAACTTGCAAATCAACGCAGGTTTTACCAGTGCACTGAAATCAATCAACAATTCAATAGAACAAAGAAAAAAATGATCCAGAGCAAACCAAATATAAGCTTTGAAAACAACCCTTTTGAGCTTGCAAATCTTAAATAAGGTAAATCAAATGTATTCTTCCAGCTGCTAACATTTACTTGAAACATAGATTGTGCTAATGTTGCTGAATACTGAATGGTTTCAAATTCTTTGCTAGAAAGATTGTCTGTAATTTTTGCCGTTGCACAACATGTCCATCAAAAGTAACAAACTACTGCCGCGAAGGAACAGGAAAGAAAATTCTTCGTTTTGTGCAAGGAATATTCAAATTATTTCAATTTTTCCAAAAAAAAACATTGTAAAGTGCTTTCATGTTTCTTGAAACTTCTCAGATCTTCTCAGCGCAAGCAAAACTTAAGTTGGACTTACCTTGGAGCATTTGATGTGATAATGAAGATAATTCCTGAATGTATGAATCAAATTGATCGTATTTTCTCGAACTTTCCCATTTGTATGTCTTGGTTCAAGTACTATCAAAGAAAGGAAGATTTCTTACAGTTACAAAATGATGAAAATGTCAATCAAATGTATCATGTGAATACATTTTCATTTCAACAAAAGAAACATGATAAAATAAGGTGCATCTCAACAACTGGAGTCATAACAAAAACAAGGGGAGGATAACTTTAACAATTTCTCAAGAATCATTCTGCTATTTCATCAACGTGCAAACTTTTATGATTACAAGATTGCAATATCAAACAACTACGATACGATTGCGGGCAAGTGAAATATTTCTGCCTTTATTCCGGTTATGTAACATTATGATGGATAACATTATCGTTCTCAAAGCTGTCCTACTCTTACCAGGTACAATATTCCATTTGGGTGCAATTAGGTGGGATTATGTGGGATCAATTGCGTGGGATTACGCGGGATCCCTTTCCAATCTGCCTCGACACCTACAACAACTAATTGCTCCATGATTCTGTCAAGACATTCACATTATAGAATATATTAATGGTCATCCTAATAAAAAATCATATGTTATAGCGAGATGTAAACTCAATTATAAACCTATGGAGTAGTCAAGGCACACAAGATAGCATTGACGGCTGCGTGTTTTCGGCTTAAATAAAAACTTTAAAGCAATCTAACTTTCATTAAGAGTGTTTCACAGTTATGTAACTTCAAAACCTCCACATGAAGGGGAAAACAAATTGGCAGTGAAATGAATCTAGGATTACATAGCTAATTTGGCATCATACAGTTCAAGGGAGCATCCGCTTTTACTATTTAAAGCAAAAGTAGAATGAGTAAAAGACGACAAACATGTTTTGGTATTTTCAGTTAATTTGACAAATCCATTGTGGAACGGGAAAATCTTAAGGCCATGAAGCCAAAAATTGTAAGACTCAAATTATGATTAAAAGTAAGAGTTGTAACAGTTCTGTTTCTAATCATTCACGACCAATCATTCTCATATTATGACAACTTAAAATTTAAAATGATAAGATTAAACAAAAAGTAAATAAATAGAATTCTTAATTTACCAAATGTGATATAGCCAATGTTATCTCCTTTGGCTGCATCTGTTCCCTGTAATTCTTTTGGAGGATCTTTATGACTGAATAAGACTTGCGGGCTGCCGTGGCTTGCTTTTCTACCTTCTTTGAATTCCTTGAAATAAGTAATGCACAGTTGTAGTAATAGATCTATTAGGATATTTGCAAGTGGAAAATATGCATGTAATTTGAATTGAAGTTTTAAGTTTACATGCGATGATCAAAAACTAAATACTTCAGCTCAGTTTTTCGTGAATCGATGAACATCTAATTCTTGATAATTTCTTTTAAAGTCCGTTAATCAGTCATTTTGTTGAAATTCTTTAAGTTTATGCTTTCTAAGTTACAGTCGGCATTTGACACCACCTTGAAAATCAAAACTGAGACTCCTTGATTTGATAACTTAACAACCTCGCAAAATGCTGTGTCATATCTCAAAATCTAAACTAGAATTATAACAGGTATGGCAACAAACACATTTCTAAATGAAGGACAAAAGCAGACATGGTTTTTTGTCATCCCCATTTGATGCATAGAAATAAAACATCTTATACAATACCTGCATGAAGACTTTTCCAATTATGACATCATCATCATCTTTAAAAACAGTGCTGAAGATCACAGTGACTCTGTCCTCCTTTGCTTCAACGTACATCGTTTCATCATCACGATAATTGATGACAGCTCTTTCTTTTTCTTGAGACTCTTCCTTTCCAACCAAATCAAAATATTTCTCAAACACAGATGCAAAACAATTTCGCTTCAAAAGACCAATCTTCTTGATCAGTCCCTCTGTAGAAAAAAAGAAAGTCATCCCCCTGTCAGACAAACTCCATTTCCATCACAACCAATAATTCCAAGACATATACTTCCTCTTTTGATTACAAAGTCCAACTTTGTAATCTAAGAAGGGGCTTCGATGTCAGGCTGTCAGGAAGAAAGAAAGAAAGAAAGAAAGTAAGTAACCCACTTCCGTCACGCTCGTTAAAGCGATTGATTAACGTTTTATCTCTGCTAATTGGCACTGAAATAAAGAAAGCGCACATAAAGCGCATACAAGACAGAAGTTTCCCGCGATCCTATAGCAACATTTGACGTCGGCTTATTTCATGTTAGACAGATTTGACACCATAAGATGGATAAATTACCATGATGTTTACCCTGGCACAACAACAAATTTCCCCAGAATTGGCACGTTCTTGACTTCATTAGCAGCTTAATTATGTCAAAACAATCGTTTTCTAGAACGAACGAATCATTAGCCACTTTTTGATAGTACTCATTATGCAAATAAGTCAACTTTAGAGGATGATGTAACTGGTGGCCTGCACAGAGGCTAGCATTCGCAGCATCACCGAAGATAGAAGGATCCCCCTCCTACACAGCTACAGAAAGGTGCAGAATCCCAGCAAACAATAGACCTTTTAGCTATTCTAAAAGGAGCCTGGATCGAACGTTATTTTTATACATTTTTATACGTTACATTCGATCGAGTGGCGTTAGAGCTTCTTTCACTATTGTGCACATTCGAAAATTCTACAAAGTGTAGCAAAAGTTTGTTCGATTCTGATTCTTTCCTGAATAGCTAAAAGGTCTATGGCGCCATTGACTGGGGGAAGGCACGAGATCACACTGAACCAAAACATCTTCATGCATATCATTCTGCACAGAGGTTATCTTCGTGACTGCTTGTCTCAAATTAGATGCCCGCGAATAGCAACAATTGAAACGTTCTGTAGGGTTCTGCATAAGTATTTTTGCGTTATCGTAAATCTCACATGACATCTCATTTGACACTGATGCACCAATAGTTTCGTGCACGAACTAAGCAAACTAGGGGTAATGACTTTTGATTTTTGCGTATCATTCTCGTTTGACATAAAGACCAAAATATTGCCTTTGAGGCGATTCTTGTCCTTATACAAGGCGCTCGATTTTCCATTGAAGGCGACTTTAGCAGCAACACTCATCTCTCTGACTGTAGCTAAAAACAGCATCTACGGTCATTTGGGGTTATGAAGAAATCAACATTCAGATATTCTTATGCTTGTTTAGCTCAGGACAGACTTTGTAATCATCCAAAAGGATCTTATGTTCGATCTTATGATTGGAATAAATCAATTTTTGGTCACTACACTACCACAACTACAAAACTAACACAAAAGAAATTAGAGCAAAGTGATTAGTATCCTTTTCTAGATTTTACAGATCAACGTTGCATTGATCTTCTTTTCTCTCATGTGTTCAAGACTGGTGTCTGTAAAATTTGTAGAAATTCAAGCTAATCTACCTACCATAGGAATTAACAAAAGCAAACAAACCTTTGTCTTCAGGCAAGGTGTTCAGATCAATCAATAATGAAACATTGTAGTCTACAAAAAAATTAACAAACTACATTCAGTTATTAATTACAAAAACTTAAAATGTGCAGAAAGTAAAATGGAATTTCATTTGCAATTGTAAAAACAAAATAATTTTCCTTTGTTTCGCTAGTGTATGTACTGTATTGTGTATTTGATAATGAACAAGCTACATAAATGTAGAAAAAGTAGGAAAAAACAGAAAAACGATTTAGTTAATTACCAGATTCTGGCTCAGTGACATAATCTCCATAAATCTTCTTCAGAAGCTAAAAACAAAATACAGTATGTTAATAAACAAAAATCAGACACAACAAATTAGACATTCAATACTAGGTTGCAGTTCCTGAAGAAGATAAATACAATAATATAATTTCCCCTCTTCAAATAACACAATTTTCATAATGAATATAGAGATTGTCACCTCGTCAGCTCCATGTTTGTTGAGTTCTCCATAAAATTTCAATGAAATGCTGACCTGAAACAAAAAACACAAAAGAAAATGAAGCAATTGTCATAAAGCATTTCATTTGTAGTAAAGAAGTATAAACGAGAGCATATTTAGCAAGGCATCAGTTGACTAGTACTGATAATTACTAAATTATATCTTTTAATAATGGTCAACTTAAATGATCTCTGATACACACATCATGATAGAGACCGCTTATTGTATATCTCCCATCCTACAGTATATACAGTCTGGGGGTACTTGACTTATTTCTGTACAGGGGTGTGCCCAGTGGTGGAAACAATATTTCCTTCCTGCGAAGCAATGCTAAAGTAAAATTCTTCCTTTCATTGTTTTATCAATTTTCTCCCATGCCAGATTTCTGTTGAACTCTTGAGCAACGTACACTTCAAATTAGCAATATTAGGCACAAATTAGCTATATTTTAACATCTTCAAGAATTTTTGTTTCTTCTATGAAAACATTTCTTTTATTGACACCTTTGGAGAGACCATTATGGAAACAAGGTCACACTAACCTTTTAATGCTATCCCTGCCATTTTAACCAGGGGTGTTTTTAGATTAAATGTTTTTAACTCTTGTTTTTACTTAATATCACACGCCTGTAATTAGATTTCTCCGTTTTGATAAACTTATTTTTTGATTTTGATGTTAATTTATGGCTAAAATATACATACATACATACATACATACATACATACATTCAGTTTTCTTAGGGCATGTTTAGAGCTTTATATGTTACCAAGCTTAACGTGCTACAAATTATCACAATTAAATGAAAACAGCTTTTGATTTCCCCTTTTTATGCTTTCCTTTGGTTTATTCCTTTCTTTCCTTCCTTTCCTCTTTACATTTTCAATCTTTGTTTTCTCTTCATCCTTTCTTTTTTCATCCATCCTTCCTTCTTCTTTTTTCGTTTACATCTTCTTTCCTCTGTGCATCGTTTATTTCACTCTATTTATTCTGCTTTCTCCTTTTTCTTCCCTCCAGACAAACTAGCTTCCTGCGAAGCTGCTTCGTGTCTTCACGCACTTTTCCCACCTCTGGGTGTGCCCATCAAAAAGGATTTTTGCCTGGTTCAAGAATTTCCCCTCTAAACCATAGCCAACTCTAGAAAAATTGGTGAAAAGTATGTATACTCCAAAACGTAAAATTTGGACTGAGCATCAGCCTCATCTAAAAAAGTATGCCCTTCTGATATGTTTTGACAATGCACAATGGGCTCTAGAATAATTGCCTTCTTCTGATACCTGGTGCCAGAAAAAGGGAAGGTGAAAATCATACCTTCCAACATGGCAGATCCCAGTCGGAGAAATATGCCAAGTACACCCCACCTTCGGATCACATTCATGATCATTTTGGAAATATTCTTAATGATCTTTTAAAATGATAAAGAAATCAAAAACCTTTTGGAAGGATCATTTGAATAAGCACATGTCCCAGAGAGTTTCAAAACATTATTTCTTATTCTAAAACATGCACTTACATTTGCATCTGCATTTACAGCTCTTAATATTCAAAAACTTGTTGTCTTACCAAGATCTTAGTCTTATCTCCATCTGGGTTGGAAATGTGAAAAAGTGCACCATCAAAGTCTGTGAAAAACATCAAAGAGAGTTATCAGTAAATACAGTACATATCTGTATAAAGAGAAACAATTGCATCTCCTAATGAACAGTTTTGTCTCATTCTTATCACAAGTCACCTCCAGAATTGTTTCACAATTTGAAAATCTGTAGCTATATATGTACTGCATCAATTTATGCAAAGGGAAAGCTGTAGTTGAGTTGCAGAAACCAACATTGATTCCAGTGTATGCATTTGTCTCAAAATAGCTGGCTTGCTTGAAAATAACTTGAGATTTAGAATAATAAAGGTTTTCAAGATTCTTCACTCGAATTTTTGTTATATTGAAAAAATGTTCACATTTTATTGGCCACTTCACACCTGGAATTCAAAATACTTTGCAGTCATGATTGTGCATAAAATATTTCTGCTTTGCAATTAAAAAGTTTTCAAGGAAAATAGACAGTCACTTATTCCCATGACAATTTCAATATGATTAACAATTAATAGAACTGTGTACCTGCAACTTTTATATCAATAGAATCTGCTTTACCCCTGCAAGAGAGTTTTAGGCACAAAAACTAATTAAAATAGTTAAAATGAAGGTATGCAAATTGCAAATACAATTTCTTTACCACAGCTGAACTATGAAGTTTGCAAAATTTGGTTACCTGCGCTACTATCAATTGCTTGATGTGAATTTTTTTGACTGGTGCAGCAAAGATCTAGTTGGTCTGTATAGAATGTTAAATTTCTGTGCACCAAACATTGCACTGATAAAACAATGAAAACTATAGAAACTAAATGCTCTGTGTGCTGGACATATCTGGGACAGAAGCCTTTCTTTCCATAAAGCTAGTTGGAAAATGCAAACAATTGAAAGGTTTAGCATTTGGCAAAATTTCCACTCTGCCACATTTACAACATTTCAACATGAATTGGCCCACACACACAGTGTTCACCTTCAAGCAAGGTAGAGGCACGTCCAAGAAATTTCGCGGGAAAGGCATTTTGGATAAAACCTTTCTGTTGACATAAGGCAAACAAGAAAGAACAACCAAACAAACTTATTAGATGACTTGATAACGAAGCCAGTTCTACACTGTGTTCAAGATCTGCCTTCAAAATCTTTGCCAGCAACATAGTTTGTGTGAGGGGGATCTTTTCCTTCACAATAAACGTAAATTTTCACAAGTAGTGTGCATTCCAACAATCTTGAAGTCTTTTTGAAATTTTCCTTGACAGCAAGCCCCTGCACTAACTCGTAGCTCACTTTCTCCCTTGAACACATGCAAAGTAAAGGGTTTCTAGTTTGACTTGAGAATAACTAGCACACACAGAACTAAAAAAGTCACAATTCCTTTCTTCACGAAGTATAGTAGAGACTATGTCAAGGTTCATGGTAAGAAATTGAGGAATTGCAACGACATTATTTTCTCATGACTACGCCCTTATCATTCAGGCTGCATCCACCAAGCCCAAGCCAAGGCCCCCTTGACTCAACTGACTGATGGATATGAAAATTCCATATTTCCGTCTTATTATGGAGTGGACTAAACACAGAATTGAATTGCAACTGTCTAAGTTCTATGACCTCTTTGATTATCATTACCAGCCTTCTATAATAGCCCCTTTTATAAAAAGGAAGTGGGAACCAACAAAATCTATAGTTAGGCCCATATTTTGTAATGATGCATCTGACGAAGGTCTCTGTCTCTTCTCGCGAGATAAACACCATTAATATTTGGCACTGATGCATTCTTACCCGCCAAATCGCAGTCTCAAAGCTTCTTCAACTATTGAATTATTAATTTCCAATAAAATCATGATGTTTTCTCTGCAATTTCACCCAAGATAGAACCACAAACACACTTCACTCTTTCGCTTCAGCTCCACTCCCTTTTGGCCAGGAATAAAATTGTCTTAATTTAAGCCAGGTACCAACCAATTTTCCCTTACGCAAATTCGCAGATTTGGCATCCACTATGTAAACGAGGCTACGGTGTTATGGCGGATGGGCCTAATGTTCCTCAGCAGCGTAGCTGTGAGATGCAACTACGGTGAAGAGAATTCTGAGCTTACAGATGAAGAAGATGCCTGGGCCTTAGCTTTTACAACAGATGACGTCTCTACTTTTTTAGCAGGTGAAGAATTCAAGTCTACATCCTAGGCCATTGGCATTTCTATTGCAAAGATATAAATGACGCAAAATATACACATAATGATACATACATAAGAATTCAGAAATGAAGTAAAAAGAAAGAGAAGATAGGCCTAGGTACAGTAGACTGGACTTTGAATACCTAAAAGAGCAAGATTGTTAGGCCTTAAAATATATTAAATTCAATCTCAAATAGATGTCACGTGGGACTTGTGATATTTCAAAATTATTCATGACATTTCAAAAGACTTTAATCATTGCTCTGTATTAGCAGGCATTTTTCATCTCTGACATGTAATTTGAGAGACAGGCCCACCTGGTTCATAGTCTTAATATACATAATTTAAGTACCTCCCAAGCAGTATGATACAGGAGACAAGTGAAAATAAAGTACAAATATGATAAGGATCTCTTTTATCAAAATAAATACCTAATAGTTTCTTATAACTTATATTTTCCCCTTCTGAAGTTTTTTAATTTTTTGGCAATCTGAGAGTTGAGTTTCTTATAAGCAGTCTTAAAAAATTAGTGTACTATATTACTAACTACAACTACTTGTCATTTCTCAAACCCCCCAAAAATATGGTGTTGTTTTTTGTGTAATTTTAGTTATAATGATGATAAGAAACATAAAAGAGACATGCTAGTTTTCTTATTTGTGTTGCCAAATGTTAAATTATGTGCATAAGGATCGCAAGTTTGTGAACATTTTCTTCTTTACAAGCCTCAATCATGGCACACATTTTAAGAGATAGCTATTTTAGGATGTGTGATTCCTGTAGTTTTCACTTAGTTCTTAAGAATCATGTAATTAAGATCTGAGAATCATTTTGCTTACTTGCTTATGATCCGGGGGGGGGGGGGGATACTTGACTTT
This sequence comes from Aurelia coerulea, assembly GCA_039566865.1. Taxonomy (NCBI): domain Eukaryota; kingdom Metazoa; phylum Cnidaria; class Scyphozoa; order Semaeostomeae; family Ulmaridae; genus Aurelia; species Aurelia coerulea. The sequence continues at coordinate 281,981 of CM076944.1, read as the reverse complement.
CAATTGTACAGGGGTGTGCACTCCAAATTATTTTTTCACCTGGTTTTCAAATTTTTCCCTCTAATAATAACAGCCAACTCTAAAAATATCCTCCGAAAGGTATATTCCAAAACATACAACATTTATAAAAAGACAATGCAGTTAACACTTTTGACAACCGTCTTTAGAAAAATTGCCTTCTTTTGATACCTGATGTAAGAAAAAAATAGGCTAAAATGATACCTAGGTGTGAGTGCACATCCTGTCAGCAAAATATACAAAGTCAACCCCCCCCCCCAGGGTTATGATCCTTGTGACTCTAGCAGGCTTAGTTTTTCCTTGATACATCTTATTTTCTTTGCAGCTGTAAGCTGGTTGATATCTGCATCATAAAGAAATCAAAATTAAAAGGCCTTCATTGATTGCCATTTTGGAATTTATTAAAGGTCACTTGCAACTTGGAAATGACAGAAATGATTTTAGATATTGATTCTGTTCAATTGTTTTATGCTAAATTGTACTTTTCTACTTTTTATGAAGAATTCATACTGCCTACAGTCAGTTTCAAATTTAAGTAATGACGTATTTATTTCCTGCAAGAAATCCTGTCAAATGTTCTCATGATCGCCTTTTAGAAGTATGACTCTTATTCTGCAATCAAAATATTTAGTGTCTACGATAGCTTAGACTTCCCCCAAGTCTATTTTGTCAACTGTAATAAGTCTAATTGGAACCTTCCCTTATTGCAGTTACGAAATAGACTTGGGGAAAATCTAACAATAGCTTGATTTCTGGAGCTAGATAATGTATTGCTGGAGACACTTCAATTGAGGCCCAGCAGGGTAAGGGTAGTCAACTCTGTGCAAGGGTCTTATCCAATTGCTACCAAATTGCCTTCATGGTACTCCCCATTGTTCAAAAATGATGCTACCATTGACATGATTTAGGTTTTGTACTACCTTTTGAGGGTTTTAGTGAAATGATTAAACCATACCAGCAAGCTACCAAATGACTGCAATTTTTAATATGTCTGATGTTGATATTGGCTTTTTTTAAAGACTTTACTCCCCTTCCAGTCAACGATGGGAGTAGCCCCAAGCTTTTCAGTCCTTTTCTGTAATTGCAATTCAGATATATCTGAAAAATGAGATGTTGTGTTTTCAGTGTCGTGTGTTTCTCAGTTTCAGTTTCTCAATCGTTAGTATTTGAGAAAAAATGTCCAATTCTTTCCTCACAACCAATGGTAATGCATTGAAGAAGAAGGGGTTAATACAAACCAACATAGCAGTCTTATTTGCTTAACACCACTTGTTGCCAAATTTTACTTGGAACTTCAAATGCAACTATTGTAGCAACGAGAAGAAACCCTACTACTCTTCTAACAATCATAAACAGTTTGCCAAAAATGAGTCAAGTAGGGATTATTGGTATCTACAGTCGTTACTTTGGGCTACTATGTACCAATTTTAATTTCTGAAACTTAAAGGGGACTCATTTAAACTATCAAAGCAACTACAAGCAATCCCGCTAGGGTTCTACCATGATAAAAACTTCTAGTAGTTTGCCAAAAGAGTCAAATAAATTGGTACAAGTCGTCTTACAAGGAAAAGCATATAATCACTTCACTTGAGTCTTCAGCTATCATAGCAACACCAACAAAACTCTGGCAGCTGTTTTAAATAAAAAATCGGTACCTACGGTCTTAATTCAATAATACCAATCTTTACTCTTCCAAGCTAAATTGAACGAGGACTTCATTTAAACTCGCAAAGCAACTGCTTTAGAGGTAATTCTGCCAATGGTCTATCATGGTGAACTATCACCTGAATTTGCCAAAAATGAGAAAAGTAAAGATTGGTGCCTAAAAGCTTAAATTAAGACCTCTAGGTACCAATTTTTACTGTAACCACTCAAAGCACATTGAATCTTCATTTCTTCTATCATGGTAACGAGAGGCACCTCGTTGAATGTTCTATCATAATAGACCATCCTACCAGCTTGCTAAAAATGAGCAAAGCAAAAATTGGTACCTAGAATCTTAAATTAAGACCGCTAGGTACCAATTTTTACTGTAACCACTCAAAGCATATCGAAGCTTCATTTCTTCTATCATGGTAACGAGAGGCATCTCTTTGAGTGTTCTATCAGGATAAACGATCCTACGAGGTTTGCCAAAAATGAGCAAAGTCAACATTGGTACCTAAAGTCTTAAATTAAGACCGCTAGGTACCAATTTTTACTGTAACCACTCAAAGCATATCGAAGCTTCATTTCTTCTATCACGGTATCGAGAAGCACCTCTACGAGTGTTCTATCATGATAAACGATCCTACAAGCTTGTCAAAAATGAGCCAAGCAAAAATTGGTACCTAAAGTCTTAAATTAAGACCGCTAGGTACCAATTTTTACTGTAACCACTCAAAGCATATCGAAGCTTCATTTCTTCTATCATGGTAACGAGAGGCACCTCTGCGAGTGTTCTATTATGATAAACGATCCTACAAGTTTGCGAAAAACGAGCAAAGAAAACATTGGTACCTAGAATCTTAAATTAAGACCGCTAGGTACCAATTTTTACTGTAACCACTCAAAGCACATTGAATCTTCATTTCTTCTATCATGGTAACGAGAGGCACATCTGCGAGTGTTCTATTATGATGATAAACGATCCTACAAGTTTGCAAAAACGAGCAAAGAAAAAATTGGTACCTAGAGTCTTAAATTAAGACCGCTAGGTACCAATTTTTACTGTAACCACTCAAAGCACATTGAATCTTCATTTCTTCTATCATGGTAACGAGAGGCACCTCTGCTAGTGTTCTATCATGATAAACGATCCTACAAGCTTGTCAAAAATGAGCCAAGCAGTGTTCTATCATGATAAACGATCCTACAAGAGAGGCACCTCTTGTGTTCTATCAAAAATGAGCAAAGTCAAAATTGGTACCTAAAGTCTTAAATTAAGACCGCTAGGTACCAATTTTTACTGTAACCACTCAAAGCATATTGAAGCTTCATTTCTTCTATCATGGTAACGAGAGGCACCTCTGCTAGTGTTCTATCATGATAAACGATCCTACAAGTTTGTCAAAAATGAGCAAAGTCAAAATTGGTACCTAGAGTCTTAAATTAAGACCGCTAGGTACCAATTTTTACTGTAACCACTCAAAGCACATCGAAGCTTCATTTCTTCTATCATGGTAACGAGAGGCACCTCTGCGAGTGTTCTATTATGATAAACGATCCTACAAGTTTGCGAAAAACGAGCAAAGAAAAAATTGGTACCTAGAGTCTTAAATTAAGACCGCTAGGTACCAATTTTTACTGCAACCACTCAAAGCACATTGAATCTTCATTTCTTCTATCATGGTAACGAGAGGCACCTCTGCTAGTGTTCTATCATGATAAACGATCCTACAAGCTTGTCAAAAATGAGCCAAGCAAAAATTGGTACCTAGAGTCTTAAATTAAGACCGCTAGGTACCAATTTTTACTGTAACCACTCAAAGCACATTGAATCTTCATTTCTTCTATCATGGTAACGAGAGGCACCTCTGCTAGTGTTCTATCATGATAAACGATCCTACAAGCTTGTCAAAAATGAGCCAAGCAAAAATTGGTACCTAGAGTCTTAAATTAAGACCGCTAGGTACCAATTTTTACTGTAACCACTCAAAGCACATTGAATCTTCATTTCTTCTATCATGGTAACGAGAGGCACCTCTGCGAGTGTTCTATTATGATAAACGATCCTACAAGTTTGCGAAAAACGAGCAAAGAAAACATTGGTACCTAGAGTCTTAAATTAAGACCGCTAGGTACCAATTTTTACTGTAACCACTCAAAGCACATCGAAGCTTCATTTCTTCTATCATGGTAACGAGAGGCACATCTGCGAGTGTTCTATTATGATAAACGATCCTACAAGTTTGCCAAAAATGAGCAAAGAAAAAATTGGTACCTAGAGTCTTAAATTAAGACCGCTAGGTACCAATTTTTACTGTAACCACTCAAAGCACATCGAAGCTTCATTTCTTCTATCATGGTAACGAGAGGCACATCTGCGAGTGTTCTATTATGATGATAAACGATCTTACAAGTTTGCGAAAAACGAGCAAAGAAAAAATTGGTACCTAGAGTCTTAAATTAAGACCGCTAGGTACCAATTTTTACTGTAACCACTCAAAGCATATTGAAGCTTCATTTCTTCTATCATGGTAACGAGAGGCACCTCTGCTAGTGTTCTATCATGATAAACGATCCTACAAGCTTGTCAAAAATGAGCCAAGCAAAAATTGGTACCTAGAGTCTTAAATTAAGACCGCTAGGTACCAATTTTTACTGTAACCACTCAAAGCACATTGAATCTTCATTTCTTCTATCATGGTAACGAGAGGCACCTCTGCGAGTGTTCTATTATTATAAACGATCCTACAAGTTTGCGAAAAACGAGCAAAGAAAAATTGGTACCTAGAGTCTTAAATTAAGACCGCTAGGTACCAATTTTTACTGTAACCACTCAAAGCACATTGAATCTTCATTTCTTCTATCATGGTAACGAGAGGCACCTCTGCGAGTGTTCTATTATGATAAACGATCCTACAAGTTTGCGAAAAACGAGCAAAGAAAACATTGGTACCTAGAGTCTTAAATTAAGACCGCTAGGTACCAATTTTTACTGTAACCACTCAAAGCACATCGAAGCTTCATTTCTTCTATCATGGTAACGAGAGGCACATCTGCGAGTGTTCTATTATGATAAACGATCCTACAAGTTTGCGAAAAACGAGCAAAGAAAAAATTGGTACCTAGAGTCTTAAATTAAGACCGCTAGGTACCAATTTTTACTGCAACCACTCAAAGCACATTTAATCTTCATTTCTTCTATCATGGTAACGAGAGGCACCTCTTCGAGTGTTCTCTCATGATAAACGATCCTACAAGTTTTACGAAAAATGAGCAAAGCAAAAATTGGTACCTAGAGTCTTAAATTAAGACCGCTAGGTACCAATTTTTACTGTAACCACTCAAAGCAAAGAATTTTTATATGGTAAGAAGCCAAACGGAAAAGATTCAATGCACTTTAAATTTGTTTCATTTGAGCATGAATCAAATTGCTGCGAAATATGTTCAAAACACGAGTGCAACATGTAAATACCCTAGTGTAGATATATTTAACATTGTTGGGTCTGTAATTATAGAATATTGATCATGTCGAGTCTTTTGAAAATTTCTTAGACTAAAAAATTCTGTGGAACGGAGTTACAGTAAAAGCTCTATTAAGCCCCTATTAAGGCTTCTCTCTAATAAGCCCCTCCCTTCTTAGGTAAAACCGGGAAAAACTTTTAAAATGCCAGAGGTTACCAAAAGCGCTCCATCAATTAGGTAAACGAGCGCAGCTAGAATGATTCTTCTGCCAGTGCTTTGATCAAAAGTCTGAATTGGCCTACTGTAGCAGATATGATAAAAACCGAGACAGCTTGCATTGTTTACAAATCGCTAAATGACCTTGCTCCAGATTACCTGTCAGAAAAATTTACCAAAAATTCGACATACAGGAGGAAAAATTTGAGAAAAACCGCAACTGATCTTCAAGTCACACTAATGAGAATAAGTAATGGTCAGCGATCATTCTCATGTCGTGGTGCTGGAGTGTGGAACCTCTTGGATAGTGAAGTCGAGCAGGCATCCTCATTCAAAGCATTCAAAGACGCTTTGAAATAGTTTACTTATTTGTTCATTTATTTATCATTGTAACTAAATTTGGGTTTTACTTTGTATTTATTCTAACTAAATTTGCAAGGTTTTATGCACGGCCCCCTGAAAAGCAGTCTATTGATTGACGGGGTTTCCTTGGTTAAAGAAATTAAAATGAAATGAATGAATGAAAGTCTCAGAGATTGGATAAGATCCCTGGTGGCGTAACCCTATTTGGGCTGGAGGAGGCAAATTTGCCCCCTCCCCCCACCTAGTTGACTTTTTGTTATAACTCTGCCAGGAGAGCAATTATGGCCCGGAAACTTTCTGACTTTTTGATACTACTTATTTTATAAAAATATAATGACAAATGAGGGGAGGGAGACAATTTTCTGGAACTGACTCTGTCAAAATCGCCACGAACATTAATTTTCGCAAAAAATGTAGCAAAATTGCAATATTTTGACCGATTTTGCCACTTTTCTTGACCACACAAAGGAAAATGGTTACACAAGCAATAATGACGGCTAACATTATGTTAATTTTTATATTCTCAGAAAGTACATGTCTGGGGTTATTAGTACACCAACCCCTCCCCTGCAAAAATAGGACGTGTCAGATAGCCAACCACTATAGGGTTAATGAAAAAAGGTTTTACGGTAGTTCTAAGAAGAAGGGGGTCCAAAATCGGTATTTCAGATTAGCACTGGCGAGGACAAACAAATTATAATGATGGAAAGAGGAGGTTGAACTCCAATATTTTCAGACTGAGGGGGGTATGGTAAAAGGTATACCAATACTTGTTTGGTGCATTTACCATTTACAATTTGAGCTTAATTTATAGAAGTGGTGGATGGTATTTACTACCCCCTCCCCCGCCCCATATCAAATCCTGTATTTGCCTTCCATTCAGTGAACACATTTGATGACTGAAATTACAATTTTCTTGATACTTTCAAGGACACTCTATACCGTAACGTTTGCAACTTTAATCATGTGGCTGTTGCTAAAATTCACATGAAGTAAATCGAGTCCATGTTGCATCATTGATCATTTGACAGTAACATTTGAAATACGTGCGCTGGTTGAAAAAAAAGCAGATGCTCGACACCTCAATAAAGTAAAACAATTTAATTGTCACGATAAGCTTTCCAAAACATTCATCTTGATTTTGCAAACCGAAATGCATATTTGATCTTTGCTATTACGACTTGTGACACTCGTGATATGAGGGAAGGTACCCGTGATGCAGTGAGAGACAAGTAACTACCTCATCCCAGAAAATGTATTGCCGCTGCCCTCTCCAGCAAATATTTCGGATCCTTTGCTGATGAAGTCCCATTCACATAAACAGTTTCGCGCCATGCCATAGAAAGTTATAATAGAAACCCAATGGAATGTGCAATTGATCTTGACAAAAGTTGGTACTCTTCATTACTACAAAAGAAAACTATCCAAGAACTATTCTTCAAAATTTTCGTTTGCTTTTTAATCAAAAAATCACAAAACTTGTCCAGGAAAGGGTCATCAGAGATTTTTCTGGCAAGCACATCCACATTCAATTCTCGAAAGAAGAAAAACGATGGTCCTGGGGAAGTTTTGAGCGCTTTAAGCCTTGATATAAGAACGTAGGCACCAATTTTTACTTTGATAATTTTTGGCAAACTCGTAGAACAGTTTATCATGATAGAACACTCACAGAGGTGCATCTCGTTACCGAGATAGAAGGAATGACGCTTCAATGTTCTTTCAGTGGTTACAGTAAAAATTGGTACCTAGCGGTCTTAATTTAAGACTTTAGGTACCAATTTTGTCTTTGTTCGTTTTTGGCAAACTCGTAGAATCGTTTATCATGATAGAACACTAGCAGAAGTGCCTCTCGTTACCATGATAGAAGAAATGAAGCTTCGATGTGCTTTGAGTGGTTACAGTAAAAATTGGTACCTAGCGGTCTTAATTGAAGACTCTAGGTACCAATTTTTTCTTTGCTCGTTTTTCGCAAACTTGTAGGATCGTTTATCATGATAGAACACTCGCAGATGTGCCTCTCGTTACCATGATAGAAGAAATGAAGCTTCGATGTGCTTTGAGAGGTTACAGTAAAAATTGGTACCTAGCGGTCTTAATTTAAGACTCTAGGTACCAATTTTTTCTTTGCTCGTTTTTCGCAAACTCGTAGGATCGTTTATCATGATAGAACACTCGCAGAGGTGCCTCTCGTTACCATGATAGAAGAAATGAAGCTTCGATGTGCTTTGAGTGGTTACAGTAAAGATTGGTACCTAGCGGTCTTAATTTAAGACTCTAGGTACCAATGTTTTCTTTGCTCGTTTTTCGCAAACTCGTAGGATCGTTTATCATAATAGAACGCTCGCAGAGGTGCCTCTCGTTACCATGATAGAAGAAATGAAGCTTCGATGTGCTTTGAGTGGTTACAGTAAAAATTGGTACCTAGCGGTCTTAATTTAAGACTCTAGGTACCAATTTTTTCTTTGCTCATTTTTGGCAAACTTGTAGGATCGTTTATCATAATAGAACACTCGCAGATGTGCCTCTCGTTACCATGATAGAAGAAATGAAGCTTCGATGTGCTTTGAGTGGTTACAGTAAAAATTGGTACCTAGCGGTCTTAATTTAAGACTCTAGGTACCAATTTTTTCTTTGCTCGTTTTTCGCAAACTTGTAGGATCGTTTATCATAATAGAACACTCGCAGAGGTGCCTCTCGTTACCATGATAGAAGAAATGAAGCTTCGATGTGCTTTGAGTGGTTACAGTAAAAATTGGTACCTAGCGGTCTTAATTTAAGACTCTAGGTACCAATTTTTTCTTTGCTCGTTTTTCGCAAACTCGTAGGATCGTTTATCATGATAGAACACTCGCAGAGGTGCCTCTCGTTACCATGATAGAAGAAATGAAGCTTCGATGTGCTTTGAGTGGTTACAGTAAAAATTGGTACCTAGCGGTCTTAATTTAAGACTCTAGGTACCAATTTTTTCTTTGCTCGTTTTTGCAAACTTGTAGGATCGTTTATCATGATAGAACACTCGCAGAGGTGCCTCTCGTTACCATGATAGAAGAAATGAAGCTTCGATGTGCTTTGAGTGGTTACAGTAAAAATTGGTACCTAGCGGTCTTAATTTAAGACTCTAGGTACCAATTTTTTCTTTGCTCATTTTTGGCAAACTTGTAGGATCGTTTATCATGATAGAACACTCGCAGAGGTGCCTCTCGTTACCATGATAGAAGAAATGAAGCTTCGATGTGCTTTGAGTGGTTACAGTAAAAATTGGTACCTAGCGGTCTTAATTTAAGACTCTAGGTACCAATTTTTTCTTTGCTCGTTTTTCGCAAACTTGTAGGATCGTTTATCATAATAGAACACTCGCAGAGGTGCCTCTCGTTACCATGATAGAAGAAATGAAGATTCAATGTGCTTTGAGTGGTTACAGTAAAAATTGGTACCTAGCGGTCTTAATTTAAGACTCTAGGTACCAATTTTTTCTTTGCTCATTTTTGACAAGCTTGTAGGATCGTTTATCATGATAGAACACTCGCAGAGGTGCCTCTCGTTACCATGATAGAAGAAATGAAGCTTCGATGTGCTTTGAGTGGTTACAGTAAAAATTGGTACCTAGCGGTCTTAATTTAAGACTCTAGGTACCAATTTTTTCTTTGCTCGTTTTTCGCAAACTTGTAGGATCGTTTATCATAATAGAACACTCGCAGAGGTGCCTCTCGTTACCATGATAGAAGAAATGAAGATTCAATGTGCTTTGAGTGGTTACAGTAAAAATTGGTACCTAGCGGTCTTAATTTAAGACTCTAGGTACCAATTTTTTCTTTGCTCGTTTTTCGCAAACTCGTAGGATCGTTTATCATGATAGAACACTCGCAGATGTGCCTCTCGTTACCATGATAGAAGAAATGAAGCTTCGATGTGCTTTGAGTGGTTACAGTAAAAATTGGTACCTAGCGGTCTTAATTTAAGACTCTAGGTACCAATTTTTTCTTTGCTCGTTTTTCGCAAACTTGTAGGATCGTTTATCATGATAGAACACTCGCAGAGGTGCCTCTCGTTACCATGATAGAAGAAATGAAGCTTCGATGTGCTTTGAGTGGTTACAGTAAAAATTGGTACCTAGCGGTCTTAATTTAAGACTCTAGGTACCAATTTTTCTTTGCTCATTTTTGGCAAACTTGTAGGATCGTTTATCATGATAGAACACTCGCAGAGGTGCCTCTCGTTACCATGATAGAAGAAATGAAGCTTCGATGTGCTTTGAGTGGTTACAGTAAAAATTGGTACCTAGCGGTCTTAATTTAAGACTCTAGGTACCAATTTTTTCTTTGCTCGTTTTTCGCAAACTTGTAGGATCGTTTATCATAATAGAACACTCGCAGAGGTGCCTCTCGTTACCATGATAGAAGAAATGAAGCTTCAATGTGCTTTGAGTGGTTACAGTAAAAATTGGTACCTAGCGGTCTTAATTTAAAACTCTAGGTACCAATTTTTGCTTGGCTCATTTTTGACAAGCTTGTAGGATCATTTATCATGATAGAACACTCGCAGAGGTGCCTCTCGTTTCCATGATAGAAGAAAAGAAGCTTCGATATGCTTTGAGTGGTTACAGTAAAAATTGGTACCTAGCGGTCTTAATTTAAGACTCTAGGTACCAATTTTTTCTTTGCTCGTTTTTCGCAAACTTGTAGGATCGTTTATCATAATAGAACACTCGCAGAGGTCCCTCTCGTTACCATGATAGAAGAAATGAAGCTTCAATGTGCTTTGAGTGGTTACAGTAAAAATTGGTACCTAGCGGTCTTAATTTGAAACTCTAGGTACCAATTTTTGCTTGGCTCATTTTTGACAAGGTTGTAGGATCATTTATCATGATAGAACACTCGCAGAGGTGCCTCTCGTCTCCATGATAGAAGAAAGGAAGCTTCGATGTGCTTTGAGTGGTTACAGTAAAAATTGGTACCTAGCGGTCTTAATTTAAGACTCTAGGTACCAATTTTTTCTTTGCTCGTTTTTCGCAAACTTGTAGGATCGTTTATCATAATAGAACACTCGCAGAGGTGCCTCTCGTTACCATGATAGAAGAAATGAAGCTTCAATGTGCTTTGAGTGGTTACAGTAAAAATTGGTACCTAGAGGTCTTAATTTAAAACTCTAGGTACCAATTTTTGCTTGGCTCATTTTTGACAAGGTTGTAGGATCATTTATCATGATAGAACACTCGCAGAGGTGCCTCTCGTCTCCATGATAGAAGAAAGAAAGCTTCGATGTGCTTTGAGTGGTTACAGTAAAAATTGGTACCTAGCGGTCTTAATTTAAGACTCTAGGTACCAATTTTTTTTTTGCTCGTTTTTCGCAAACTTGTAGGATCGTTTATCATAATAGAACACTCGCAGAGGTGCCTCTCGTTACCATGATAGAAGAAATGAAGCTTCAATGTGCTTTGAGTGGTTACAGTAAAAATTGGTACCTAGCGGTCTTAATTTAAAACTCTAAGTACCAATTTTTGCTTGGCTCATTTTTGACAAGGTTGTAGGATCATTTATCATGATAGAACACTCGCAGAGGTGCCTCTCGTCTCCATGATAGAAGAAAGGAAGCTTCGATGTGCTTTGAGTGGTTACAGTAAAAATTGGTACCTAGCGGTCTTAATTTAAGACTCTAGGTACCAATTTTTTCTTTGCTCGTTTTTCGCAAACTTGTAGGATCGTTTATCATAATAGAACACTCGCAGAGGTGCCTCTCGTTACCATGATAGAAGAAATGAAGCTTCAATGTGCTTTGAGTGGTTACAGTAAAAATTGGTACCTAGCGGTCTTAATTTAAAACTCTAGGTACCAATTTTTGCTTGGCTCATTTTTGACAAGCTTGTAGGATCATTTATCATGATAGAACACTCGCAGAGGTGCCTCTCGTTACCATGATAGAAGAAATGAAGATTCAATGTGCTTTGAGTGGTTGCAGTAAAAATTAGCACCTAGTGGTCTTAATTTAACTCTAGGTACCAATTTTTACTTTGTTCGTTTTTCACAAGCTTGTAGGATCGTTTATCATGATAGAACACTCGCAGAGGTGCTTCCCGTTATCATGATAGAAGAAATGAAGCTTCAATGCGCTTTGAGTGGTGACGGTAAAAATTGGAACCCAGCGGAATCTCTATCCCCTTTGAACAGATGTTGTGTAAAATTATCGAAGATACGACTATGTAGTAAGTCTAGCCATACGGATGCAGCGCTTAGACAAGTTAGCCTCGTTTTCAATTTTAGCCTCGTTTCCGGTAGATATTCTCCCCCTTCCCTCCCCTCTTAAATCAGGCACCCCCTCCCTCTCAAAGTTTTTTTACCCTTGATTGCTGCCTGGGATCCCTGAAGTGCACTGCGCACGCAGATATAGGAAGAACAGATTCTGTAAGGGAAAATTGGTAGGTACCTAGCTTAAAATAAGACAGTTTTATAACTCAGAAGTGTCTAAAAACCGGTCGCCTGACAAAGGTAGGACCGCTTTGGTTCAAAATTGGAATTTCTGGTCTTTGTTCCGTGAATTTGGCGGACAAAGGTAGAACCGCTTATGCAAAAAATTGACACACTGATCAAATTGGAAGATTTGTACAGTAAAAACCGGCCTCCGCAAAGAAATTATATTCCTGCACGCTGAAATTTTTGCAATTAGACCCCCATCATATAAGAACCCATTCTCAGCCTGGAATTTCAAATATCTTATTTGTAGAGATCATGGGGTCTTTCTTATTCACAACAGAAGTTTATGGAACAATCAAAAATGTTTTTATATTGTCCGATGAGAACTCTATGGATAAAATAAAGACTTCTACCACAAACTTCTGTTGTGAATAATACCTCATGAACTCAAGTGAGGTGAGCTGACAGTAAATAATAGTCCTGAAGTTTGAATCTGAAGAAAAGAAATTCCTGAAAGCCCTAAATCAAATAAGAACCAATTTAAGAACCTGAACAGCATCATTGCCCGCTAAATACCCAAAGCCTCGTTCGGCCGACTTGCAAAATTGCAGGTTCTTATACGCGGGTTTTACTGTATTCAAATTCCACCTTTGTCCCAAAAACTGGTTGTTTTGGATAGGAAAATCAGACTGTGTGATAAAATAACGGGTTATTTTGTCCAATTTCTTTGGACAAACATGGGGTGAAATATTTTACTAGTGCATCGTAAGGGCTGTTTGGTAGCTATTCTCGCGGCACCGGTTTGTAGTTTTTTAAGTCTGCTTTCTCAATGTTTCTAGTCTCTTTTGCATTGGCTGGTGGTGTCGGACTAAAGCGACGCTGGAATATACAAACAAAATGAATTGATCTTTTTGATAAAGACATATAGATTTTCCTAAGGCAGAAAAGAAAAGACAGGTGGAAAACGACTCACAAGTCCCAAAATGTGAACGGTAAAAACTCGGTGGTTATGTGAATGGTAAAAATTCTGTCGTTGGGGTCATCGGGTTTCGTTGAGGGCGTTTATTTTCGCCATTGATGTTCAACCTTTTGGGTCGGTTTGTTCCAAAGACTCCAGCAATTTCTACGACCTAATGAGAACCAGCTTTTAAAGTGACCTACTACTGCACAATTCATTTGATATAATTTTACTTACAATCAATTGTCCTCATATATTTGAATATCCAAAGTATACATCAGTCGTACACAACATACAATATACCAATGTAAAAATAGCTTTGAGCAAATCAACAACATCATTCGTTGTCATACCTAAGAAGCCTAAAATCTGTGAACATTTAAAATACCTCTTACAAATGGTTTGATACAGTAGTGTCCCGCATATAAGAAACTACCTTTTCAATTTCAGGTCTGACATGTTTCTTATAAAATGAGGTAAAATTCAAATCAGGGTAAAGTTTCTTATTAGAAAATTAATGCACTCTCGATCAACTACTCAGACACAAAATTTATGATTGTGATAAAAAGCATATTATTTTGATTTGCATTTGTAAATTTTCACTTCCAGTAAATGATATAATTATTTCAGGAAGGCGTTTTTTGCTCAGTCTTGTTAAATAAGAAACAATGTTTTTTTCAGACTTGTACTAGTTTCCTATAAAATGGGGTATTGGTTTGAAAATCAGGGTCTGTGTTTCTTAAATTTGTGTTTCTTATATGCGGGACACTACTGTATCACGAAACTATGAAAATTAACTACAGCCATGCATTGCTCCAGTCTACCTGCAAAAACTACACAAATTCAATTCAAACTAATGTGGAGCAGAAACCTTTTGTACTTAAAAAGATTTTCAAAAAATGCCAGGTGCTGTACATGCAAAATAAATGACTGATCAAATTGATGATGGATTTGGAAGAACATCTGTTTTAAGCAAAATGCCGGTACTGGCAAAAAAATAGCGGAAGAAGCTTTCATCTTATCTGTTAGGTTATCCAGCCAAAATCATTTTCAATCTGGTAGAAAGACAACTAAAAAGGGTCTGGCAACAACACAAGATTCTTTCCTCAAATCAATCCGGTCTTACCGAATTTTCCTTTCAGTGCTGTTGCGTTCTGTTTCTTGTTATTTGGAGCTAAAATTCGAATTCAAAATAGGACGTGTTTCGAATTTAATTCATTCACTAGTATTCTATGTCTTTTAAATTGTTTGTCAGCACTGGAGAATCTCAATGGTTTTCGTAGAGGCGGTAAATCGGTTTCATAAAATTGAAAGAAAGGACATCAACGGGAATATCTGCATGGGCAAGTGGACAAGCATGATCTAGTACAGTCACCGTGGAATGCACTGACATTAAACAAATATTACCCAATCGAAGATAATGAATAAAACATTAACATATTAAATATACTGTGTGACAAGCACGACATTTTAAGTTTTGCGTAATGCTTTGCTCCTTGAGCGCATGTAAATGATCAGTTTATATGTAATAAGAGTTTCAGACGAAAATAACAAAAGCAAGATTTCGCTTCAATTTAGTGGGCCAGAGCTCTTGACAAATTTGATGATCAAGTATATGACTGAATCTTGAAATAATGCAAGACAAAAATTGTTTGAAATGGTTTGGCATAATTTGTTCATTTGCAAATCACGTACAATCAGTAAATTGGTTGAATAATCAAATCAGTGACATGCAGCTACAAGGCTTTTAAGTTTCATCTTGAAGAACTCTTGGAAAAAGAGGCAAATTGCATCTTTCAATGAGGCAAGCATATAAACCAAAATGTCGTTCTAGGTGCGAAACCAAATTAAAATAGAACAGTCTCTTGCAAAATAACTGTTTTCTAAAAATTTACTGTTTATCTGGTATCATCGGATTAGCCGTTGAAAAATAAAGGCTATAAAAGTATGAGCCTAAGCATTCTTATTGAAATGACAAAAATTTCCATCACATAAAATTGGAGTAGATGTCAAACGACGCCAGATAATCTTGTAATGCAATGTAGCAGAACATGTATTGTCCCTGCAAGAAGAAGCATACCAAAATGAATCAAAGCTGACAAAATTTAAATAAAGTTTGAAACCAAATAAACAATGAAAATACTACTAACTCAAAAACTTGAAAAGATTGAAAAAACTGCGACAAAAAAAACTTCAGTTTTAAACCCTATTGAACTGTTTTCTTAGCTTTTAATGTAATTCAAAGGTGCTGACGAAAAAAAACTTCAGTTTTAAACCCTATTGAACTGTTTTCTTAGCTTTTAATGTAATTCAAAGGTGCTGACGAAAAAGGAGACCAATTTCAATCTTTTTGACTTCCTATGATTTATAAAAGCATCTGTGAGACCAAAGACATTTTTTTACAGAAGCAAAAACCTCATTTCACAGTAAAACTGAATGATTCAATGAATATTTAGAGAAAAAAAGATTAGCTACCTTTCATCCCAATTGACCCTATCATAGTGTATTTCAATGAGTTATAAAGTACTTTTGAAAAATGCCAAAGAAAGTAGAACTTGCAACGCTGTCGAGTGCTGATTGCTAATTGAAAAGTCCAAACTGTTTTATGGAGCGTGAAAATGAGGTACCGAAGACATACCTTGGTCTGAACCATTCCTGGTCGTTGAGTTTTCAAGCGTCTTACAACTCCAAAGACATCCAATAATCCTTCCGTTTTGACTCGTTCTATCAAATTGCACAATGCAATGAACACTCCACTACGCCCAACACCAGTGCTAGAGAGAGATAGATTGTTTGTGTTAAATATTTGCTGCAATTAGAATCACAAAATTGCAAACAAATGTCTAGCTTGGCATTCTATGCGAAATAAAGTATATTATTTCGATTCACTGATCGGATCCTCGTGCTATGACTGTATAATTAATTGTACATACAAACATACAAACATAAAAATGTTTAACTATAAATTACATCAACGTTTCTAGCAAACTCAGTGCTTATAATGAGCATCGAAGAGATAGCATTTTAGGTTTCAATCTGTGCTGAAAGTTTATCACAAGAATGTCATTAACTGAAAAGATGAAAAAGCCTGGAACAACACACATTTTGACGAGTTTCTTGTTTTGCTATGACGTATGATGAATTTGCTAATGATGAAAACTTTTCAGCATCTTACCTGCAATGAACAACAATGACATGGTCGCGATTTTGTTGCTGCCATTTTTGAATTTGACCAATATAATCAACGATACCTGCACCATTGGCTGGTGATCCGTTATCGGGCCATGATGTGTATTGAAAATGACGCACTATTCTTGAGTTGCCTCTCTGATTCACAAAAGAGATTATTAAAGTGATTGGGTGTCAGCAGGAAGATCGACAGAGATGCTCTCTGATTCAGAAAAGAGATTATGAATTATTAAAATGATTGGGTGTCAGCAGGAAGATCGACAGAGATGCTCTCTGATTCACAAAAGAGATTATGAATTATTAAAATGATTGGGTGTCAGCAGGAAGATCGACAGAGATGCTCTCTGATTCACAAAAGAGATTATGAATTATTAAAATGATTGGGTGTCAGCAGGAAGATCGACAGAAAAGCTAATGGTGAGCCAGTTTCCTGAAGAATCTCTCCTTTTGAAAACTGAAATTTTATCAAGACGTTCATGAATAGAAGTATTGTATCTCACTGAAAAAGAATTCTTCGCAATGGAGGCATGATAAAATTTATTTAAAATGACATAAAGTTTATAAATTTCTTTAAAATCGAGAATTTCAACAAATGATATCGTTCCTGAAATCTGCATTTGGAATTTTGCCTAAACAGTGAAAATAATCAGATTATAGATAATTCTTTTCACTTTGTTTTATTTTTACCACCATATGTATGGGCAAAAGTATTAAATGCCTTCTATATTCAGATTCACTTGAAACAAGCGACAAACTTTCTTCTAACAAATGTCTAACTGGTATAATACTTGTAAGATCACCATTAGTAAATACCCTTGTTGTACCCTTGTACATATTAGCTAGGGCGCATTCCTCCACACAAGGCCTTCAGTGTATAATTCATGTTCAGCTTGCTGTATATCTAATTTCTACTTAATGCTATGAAAGAATAACTTACTTGTGAATTGGTGAATTTGAAATCTCGAACAATAAAGTCTGCTTGTTTCTGTTCGCTGACTTTTTCAATGAGCAATGGACCACATTTCTGAACACTGTCCTCTGGCCAATAAATATGCATCTTGGTCTATAATGAAGTTGAAACTACGTTGAAGTCCGTCTTCAATCATAATTTTTAATTCCAAATTACAAATCAATGAAAACAATTGTGAAAAATCGTCGAGCGTTTTGTGGATTTCTTTTGCACAAGAGCATAAGAAACAAATATTCTGCATAATGATGTGGTATCAATCAGATATCAATACTAAACATTGTTTGCAGCTGAATCAATCAATTTTTACTTTTTCACATTCTGAACTAACCTGGTTTGGTAAGATTTAGCTTGTTAACTGGTTCAATCAAAACTGGCTCAATCTGAATCAGTCAACAGGAATCTGGTTTTAGTTCATGACAAGATAAATCTTGCATACAAATGCATACAAAGCCTATGGAACATTACTGTTCAACTATAAAAATGAGTAGGAAACTTGCTACGCCTAAAAATTAAGAATTAATTTGAACTATTACCCGAGCATTTTCTGAATCCTGAATAAGACAAGCAACCGTCAAGGAATGTTCCTCCCAGATCATTCTCCAGAAATCATCAACTGTGTTTTGCAAAGGAGCCTGGGTAGCAATGAATGCTTTTTCCTTCATGTAACCCTTTCAATTAAGACAGAAGAAATAACTGACATTAATATTTATATAAAAGATACATTAGCAATCATAACATTGTAATCAACGGAGAAAGGGGTTAGCAAATGATCTGAAGTTTCTGAGCAGTTCTAAAAGATAGATGCTTTTATAAATCATTTATTGGATACTAAGTCAATTATTCATTTAAGCTTAAATTCTGCTCTTAATCATACAATCGTGTTACTTTTCAACCACTTGGCACTTAACTCATTGATCTCATATGGGAACGGCGAAAATGAAATGTCTTTATAACATTAACATCAGCACATTAACATTGCAAAATGTAAAGCCCATGCTAGGCACCTCTTGAAGAATCGCTTAAAATCAAATGAAACCTGATTCATGTTAGGACGAAACATGTTCCCTGACGAATGATGAAACAAATAAATAAAGTTGATGCTATAAAATATTTGCTTCGGTTCTGTCCCTTGTTTCGGTTTTATGGAAATAAAAATCTGCGTCACACAACTTTGTTCAAATCATCTGACGCATTTAGAAGAGCAGGAAGCAGAAGGGAAGGAAAAAACTTACATTGATGTAACTTGCGTTAATATAATCAGATCCTTGAATTCCAGGGATTGCACGCAGCTCAACTCGAGTGCCATCGACTGTCAAGGAACAGACAACAAAAGTGAAACATTGTAAACAATCAAACACCATACAAATAACATCAGCTGGAAAACGCTGTTTCGAGAAACGTTGGCACCAAGACCATAATGGAGATGAAACCAAGAAAATCATGTTCGGTATCTCATTCGACATATCTAGCAAAATATTAATTAGCAAGGCTGTACACTTTTAATTGGACTAAGCCTTTTAAAACGTGTGGGGGAGGTGATTGCCTCACCCTTAACCAAAACAAAACAAAACAACACAACACAACCCAAAACAACACAAGACAACAATACCAGACATTGCTACAATTCTGGACATAAGGTCAATTCCCCCAGTCTTTCAGACCTCACTACCAAAATTCAGAATAAATGTTAATTTTCCTCCTTCCCCCATCTCAATGTTGATTTTTTGTGATGAGAAGTCATTGCAGGTATCAGATTTTACAATATCACCACAAACAAAATTGAACTGGATGATGTATGTATGCATGTAAAATTTTGCCATACAAACTAAAAATTAAATGTAATATGAAAAAAATTTACGAAAGGAAAGAAAGGCTATTTACATGTGTACAATATAATAAAAACTAAGATCTAGTATAAAAAACACCCCTAGTTTAAAATGGCAGGGATAGCATTAAAAGGTCAGTACAACCTTGTTTCCATAATGGTCCATCCAGGGGTATTATAGAAAAGAAAAGTTTTCATGAAAAAAAGGGACAAAAATATTTTGTGTCAAAAGTAGAATGTAATGGCACATTCTTATGAAAGTTAAACAGCCTGTTGGGCCTGTTATTTTTGCAGTTTTAGAAATTTAATAACATATATGTAGGGACTGTTTTCTTGATTTTGGAGGTCTTTAAAGAAATAGTCCTTTATCTTATGTTTGAAACTGTTAAAGTTTTTAGCAGACTTCAGGTCAGAGTGTCGATTGTTCCAGATTTTAGGTCCTAGGTAAGATAGGCCAGTTTGCCCTATGTTGCTCTTTCGAAAAGAATGATTTAATTTGTTTTTAGATCTTCGAGTATTCCGACTCTGGCCAACTGGTAAGAACATCTCCGACATATAGGATGGGGCTGAATTATCGAAAATTTTTTAAACGTTTGTTGCAGTACATTGTTTTAAATCTCTTTTTTTTATGCAATATAAAAATTTTACAAACAAACTACTTAACGCACTACGTACGAGCTACTTTACTACACTACAAGGACGATACCACGGAGTGCAAGAGACCATGACAACTCCGCAGTCATTAACATAGAGAACGTGTAACTAAACTAGAATTAAATGTACAGCTACGAAAAATACAAATGAACAATTTCTACTGATAAATACTAAGGTTCGTTTCACATTGTATGTCGAGCTAACTTTGGGCAATCAGGTTCTATTCACAAGAATTGTTTAAATCTCTCTTTAGTAGGGAGCCAATTTATATTTTTAAATTCTTTGATTCCTATGTGTGCTCTGTTATTCATATTTAAGCAGAACCTGATATATTTACTTCGAGCTGTTTGAATTTTTTTGGTTAGCCTTTTATTAATGGAAACCAAGCACTGCATGCATAGTCAAAGTGGAGCTGGATTAGTGCATTTTTTTGTAACCTACGAAGAGAGAAGTCAAGAAAATTTTGCTTTCTATAGAGGAACCTTAGCCTGCCATTGATTTTACCCAGGGTCCTGGTAGCCATTGACTCACCAGACAGGTTTCCATCAAGAATACAGCCCAGATAAGTCACTGAGGTGTGCTGTTTAATCCTGATGTCACCCCTTCTGATGTCCAGATTTTGATTGCCGGTTCTCTTATTAGCTCTGCCAAAAAGTATAGACGTTGTTTTGTCCTCTCCAACGTGAATGCTTAGTTTGTTATCAACAAACCAATCACGGAGGGAATTACAATTCTTATTTAGTTGCTTTTCTATTTCATTGACACTATTGTCACTGAATACAAGGCAGGAATCATCTGCATATATAAGAAGGTCACAGTCAACTGCCTGAGGCATATCATTGACATACAAGAGGAAAATGAGTGGGCCAAGAATAGAACCTTGCGGGACTCCACATGATAATTCCCCAGGTGACGAGGTCTCTTTCCCTATGTTCACCAATAAAGTTCGGTTTTTTAGATATGATCTAAACCAAAATATGACTGAATCGGCAAAGCGAATGTGTTTCATTTTTTAAAGGAAAAATTTCGTGGTCGATTGTGTCAAACGCCTTTTGTAAATCAATTAATATCATGCCGGTAAACTTCCCGTTTTCAAACCCTTGTATGATTTTATCACTTAGATATGATAAGCATGTGTCTGTTGAGTGGAAAGGACGAAAACCAGACTGGTATTGATAGAGAATCTTATTTGTATCCAAGTATTGTTGTATCTGCTCGTGGACAATTTTTTCAATAACTTTCGAGATTTGTGGCAAAAGTGAGATTGGCCTGTAATTTTTTGGTTCATCTTTCTTACCATTTTAAAAAGTGGTTTCAATTTAGCTTGCTTGCAATCGTCTAGGAAACGAGCTAGGGAGATGGAGAGATTGCATAGCTCCTTGACTGGTTTTGCCAGCATTGGTGCACCGTTCTTGAGGAATATTCCTGCGAGATTAATAGGCCCTGCTGCTTTTGCGGGAAATATTTTCTCTAAGAATTTGAGAACATGTTCATCAGTTGTATGATGTAGTGTGAATTTGTTCTTCCCTAGGTCGAGGTGTTGGTAGTATTGTTTGACACTTTCTGACCCAAATATTTTGGGTGGATTTGGTAGCTTATTTACTGGTTCTTTAGCCAAATTTGAAAAGAAATTTTTGAAATGTTTGAATTAATTTTATCATCAAAACAATGCTCGCCATCATTTTATAGGCATATCTTGGAGGGTTTGAGGGCTTGATAGGCATATCTTGGAAGGAAATGGAAAAACTCGAGACTTTCCTCACATTGGATTGGAGTGGATTGGATCGATTGTAGATAACAGTATAGCTTCCCAGCTGACAGGAAGAGAAAACAATTTAAATTAGGGATGAAAAGTATGACTTACATGGAAGAACGGTGAAGAATCTGTTCTTTGTTTTGTTGCAAGCAGCTGAAGCAGCTTTAAAGTCATGGCCAGGTGCCTGATTGACTGTTGCCTGACTGTATTCATTCAGCAACTAAATATAAGTACCAAAATGGGATCATTGTTAATTTTGATCAAATTGATCTGTCTGAATATGCCAAACCAACCGATGGAAAATTACTCATACGTATCGCAAAGCTCAAAGTTAAAGAATGGTTCAAGAAACATAACTGTGTTGGGTCTGGACCTAAATGTGAGTAGAATTTTGGCATTAAGATTAATGTTACTACAGCGAATGCAAAACTAACTCATGGAAATGAAACACACAACTACGACTAAAATTATACGGCAGTTGATAGAAAAAAGAACTGCTAGGTTATGAGGATAGTTGCCTGGAAGACAACTCGAGTAAGGTATGAATAAACACAAGAAGAAATGCAAACAAGAAAAATAAGCAATATCATTTAGTAACTACTTGCATTCAAATGAAAACTAATGCATTTAAAATACATAAAAGCGACATATGTTTCCAGTTATTGCAGATGCAAAAAGACAACGCAAGAGTCTCACTTAGCTATGTTTATTCGGTGCTATGAGTGCTATGTTTATTCAGTTTTGGAAGGAAATTAAAACCAAGCAGCGAAGGATGCTGATCAGAAGTAAATAAACAGATGCATATTGATCCTACCTGGAATTCTCTGTCTAGAAATATCTCTCCTTGGGAGATTGGTGTCTTCAACGTCTTGATATAATCACGAAGATCTTTCGCGAGTAATTCCGTTTTACCACACTTGATCAATTCCAAGATTGCTTCATGAATGAAATTGTATTGAATCTAAGATTTAAAGAAATAGAATAGATGGTATCAAATCATTGAAAGCAGATATAGAACGTAGGATACAGCAAGAGGACTGACTGGTGTTACCATATTTGAGTTAGACACTGATATATTGGAGTTGAAGTAATGGGTTGTGGTATATAAAACAATTGTGACAAAAAGATCTCAAAGTATCACATAAATTTGCATTGCATCCGGTTTTAGATATTCGAAATGAGAGAAGGTTACCTTTATACCATATTCACACTGACACAGTTAAACTAACTTCATCCAAACCACGTGGAATAGCCAAACCAAGTCAACCAATCAATCAAATGCATTCGATTTGCATGACTGACTTTATGACTGACAAATTAGAAGGCCCTGTTTGATAGCTTGCTTTAGATTCAACTGGCAATTTGCTAGTGTGAATGGAGTATTAGTCAGTGCTACATCTAGGTTCGCTTTGGTAGGGTAACCAGCTTTCATTTGGTAAGCTGAGGCCTTTTTGCTAGGGTCATAGCAATTATCGAACAATTTACAAAAACATATTTGGTATCAATTTTGTCACTTCTTCTATTCCTTCAACCATTTTACTATTGAAAAGAGATCATATCAAACAATTTGATAAAAACTATTTCCAGTAAATTGTACCTCCGTTTGTACCATGAAGTTTCTCTGTGATCTGATTTTTCTCAAGAAATTGAAAGGATCAACAACATTTTCAGCAGCTAATCTCTTGAGGCAAACATCAAGCATTATGTATGTCCCTGTACGCCCAACGCCAGCACTACGATAGAATCAGAAAGAGATGATTCATTGAAATAAATTTACAATATTGCTTCTTGCTTTAGTGTTCGAAATAGAAGACCTCTCCTTAAATTAGTAGGGAAACCTAAATGGGCAAAAGAAGAAAACTACCTGCAATGAACGAGAGTTGGACCTCCGTCCGGCGGAGTATTTTCGTTAACTCGTCTTATAAATGACAACATTGCATCAGCAAAGACAGGCACACCATGATCAGGCCATGAGCAGAAATGAAAATGGCGAACAAATCTCTCTTTTCCAGGCTCCTAAAATATCAAAAGAAATGAATAAAGGAAAAGTTCAATGTGACATGATGAACAGTTAGTGAAGTGACAAACTGAGATAAGTGTAAAGAGGTTGAATTAATCCCTTATTGAAGCCCAAAACTGCACTAAAGATGCAATTATGACTTACACGAGATGATTTACAGGACGATAAAACAGGAGGTGTTGTATCTTTCCTCTACCCAACCAAAAACAGTCAAATCAACGAAAACAAACACCGAGCAAAAACGGAAGCAAAAACCTTTTTTCTTCCAATTAACATGCCTATTATTATCATCAATGCTTTATTTAAAGTAGGCTAATATACAATAGCAAATTTAAAGCTAAGGTTACTTTACGACTCACGGTGTTTTCTCTCTTGATTGTCACACCCGCGACATAACACGTATAAACTTTACATCATTCGATTCGTCAGTAAATGGGGAGTATTTACAAGCCAAAAAGAATATAAATATCCGAAAATTGGGCGTTATACATCCGAAAACGTGAAAATCGGACCTTCCCCCCTTCTAAAACCTCCCTGTCCCCCAGATAAGTTGCTATAAATCTCAATGAGATTTTTGGCCTTAGCTTCAGAATAATTAATAAAACAATGTTGCCCCTCACCCCCTGGCCTCGTTTTGAGATTCATTCAAATGTTAAATTTGGACCATACAATTTTTCTAAAAAGTAAGAAACCCTTTGGCCCCACTACTATGCTTTTTCTCTCTGTCTGCCAAATTTGAGCCAATTACGTCGAGCCGTTGGGTGCAGGGAGCTGTATGAATACCCATTGGTTGCTGAAAATTTGATTTTGAGAAAGTCTAAAATAGTTTTTAGGGCATAATTCCAAAGTTGTAAACGATTAACATTAATCTGGCCACAATGGTAAACAGAGAAATCATGTATGTATTTAGCGCAGAGTTTACAATGACATAATTGGTATTAAAACCGCAGAATCCATTCAACAGGAAATCAAAGGCTCTTGAAACCATTAACCTTTAGTTCTCAAATACTCCACGTCATGTAAACAGCATGTTTCTAGCTGAAAAGGCGTTCTTTAAATTGCTTATAATTCGCTGAAAAACTAAGTAAAATTCCTTGAAATTAGTAGAAATTGTAGGCAGATGTGTGTGCTACCCAATGATCTAAAAATCCGAAAATTGCTCGAATAAATTTTCTTATCGTCCTGAAGGGGTGCAGTAACCTTTAACTAACAAAAAATAATTTGAAAAAATAAATTTACAATAAAAAAAGTACTATTTACATGTCCAAGCTAAAAAAACTAGATTTGGAACAAAGATTCGAAAAAACCTTTCCATGATTTCATTTGGTTTTTAAAAACAGCCAGGGATCTAGCAGTTTTTATCTCATTTGGTAGCAGCTGCCACAGTTTATGCCCAATGAACGGTGTGGTTCCCATGCCAAAATTTGTGGTCCTTGCATTTGGTTGCAAGAGATCGCCGCTTCTTAGGCTGTAAGGCACATCATCGGTCACAAATATGTCCTTCATAAATTCAGGGTTTAGATTTACATTCGTCTGATAAATTTCGACCAAGAGCAACTGTAGGTTTCGTGGATGGACTGTGAGTGAATATGCAATTCACAGTGCCCTTAAATGCATTTTTTATATGATAAATTAAAATACAAACTCAAAAAGTACACCTACTGCGCCTATAATGGTGGAAATCGACACTAGGTCATCGGAGTACCCACTTACAATTCAAAAATTACAATACACTGATAGAAAGAACAACAAAAAGAATAAGTTAATGTCTGTCTCAAGCAATGACATCAACAGTTTAGAATTTGGAAAGAACACGAATGCATTTCATTCATCTTGTTATTTAAGCTCATATCGTGAAACAATCACACTAGAGGACAATAGTTAAACTGGGACATAATAAACGTTTACTGTTCTTCCTGTTTCCGTGTATTTTGAAATTCTAGCTAGCGCATGAATTTTCTGATAGGGCTTTTTACAAAGAGAACTCACATGGGGTTTAAAAGTAAGGATCTAGGACCTTAGGATCTATTTATAAAAAATATCCCTCATGTAAGGAATATTCACATATCGCCAAGGGGCCATTAAATGTAGTAAGTCATTTCAAGACAACTCGTAGAATGACGATAAATATTTATGAGAATGTGAAATAAACTCACTCGACTGTTGAGAATGTTTAAGGTGGTAATGTTATAATCGGCAAGTTGTGTTGATTCTGATATAAAAACTTGCATTGATTCGAATTTCAGTGATCCTGATAATGGCCAGTATTGCGAGCATTTGATCTGAAAGAAGATATTAAATGGGCATAAAATGATCAAATAAAACGCTGGCTCATAAATATAGAACGTTATATCAAATAACTTCGAAAGAAATCCATTTTTTCCCATGAAATTGAAGCTGTTATAAACCTGAACAGTAGCAATAAAACTATACTTCATTTTGTTTAGAGTATCATTCCCAGTTGATATAAACTATAATTCAGGATCCCCTTGGAGATATTC
Source organism: Aurelia coerulea (assembly GCA_039566865.1). Lineage (NCBI taxonomy): Eukaryota > Metazoa > Cnidaria > Scyphozoa > Semaeostomeae > Ulmaridae > Aurelia > Aurelia coerulea. The sequence continues at coordinate 255,995 of CM076944.1, read as the reverse complement.
TGTTTATTTTCTGAAAGTATGTCTCATCAAAAAAGAACATACCCTGCTCTTTTCTTCCACTCTTGTCACCATGACAATAACTGAAATGTCTTGCTCCCAGACCATTCTCCAAAAGTGCTCTCTCGTATGATCAAGAGGACCTAAATCAGAGATAATGATATTTGAGTTATTATTCTGAAGAATAAGCATCAGAAGGCAGTACCTCTGTTTCACAGGTATTTAGGAGTCGTGTCCTTCATTGAGCGGCTTAAACGTAAACTCTGTCGTTTCAAAAGTCAGTAATTTGTTATAGTATGGTGATGAGATATGATAGAAATCAGTTTACAATAAAAATTTTTGAAACATTACATGTTTTCAGAAAACAAGTAAACATTACCAGGCTATAGCTGATTATCTCAAAATAAATGTTGGATATGTAAGTAAAAAGTACCTTGGCATGCAATGTATGTAGCTGCTCCTTCGTATCCCTGTAGATGCACGAATGAATGAATGAATGAATCAATCAATCAATCAATCAATCAATAAATCAATGAATGAGGCAAGCAATCAACCATTCAGTCATTGAGCATACATGAAAACTGCGATGACAGTCTTTCAAACAAATGTAATATATAAATCTATTTTGCCGTATAGACTTCTTTGGACTGTTATCTCAGTATTCTACATGTAAATACTTAAATAAAGAAAAGAGGAAAGTTAATGAATTAGTAATTCCCGACATTTTTCGTAATTCAAACACAAATTTTATGTTTTTGGCGAAAAGATCTGAGAAAACTAAATCACCTACAGACTACAGAATATCAAAATTAATCAGGATCGCTTAAAAAGAGAGGACACTTGAAAATCGAATGAAACTCACATCAATATAATTTGCATTTATATAATCACTGTCAAGTCCATCAAGATTGCGAAGTTTAACACGTGTGTGATCATCTGGATGAGGACAAATATCAAGATAAAGTAAGAATAAAAAAGTTTCAAAAGAAAATTTGTCAAACTAAGACATCCGTAATTAGCCATGAATGAAAAATTAATTCCATAACTGTTTGAAAAAAATAAAGAAAAGAGGAAAGTTAATGAATTAGTAATTCCCGACATTTTTCGTAATTCAAACACAAATTTTATGTTTTTGGCGAAAAGATCTGAGAAAACTAAATCACCTACAGACTACAGAATATCAAAATTAATCAGGATCGCTTAAAAAGAGAGGACACTTGAAAATCGAATGAAACTCACATCAATATAATTTGCATTTACACTGTCAAGTCCATCAAGATTGCGAAGTTTAACACGTGTGTGATCATCTGGATGAGGACAAATATCAACAAAAGATTTGTCAAACTAAGACATCCGTAATTAGCCATGAATGAAAAATTAATTCCATAACTGTTTGAAAAAGTGACACCACAACAGAACATATGGAAAGCTTCTTGTGAATTTATCTTACTTTGCAAAACTGTATTGCTCAACGATTTCACAAAGCGATGTTAAAATTGTACAAGTATTACGAAGCTAAAATAGTTGAAATAACTTACAATTGAGCTCGAAATCATTCTTACTTGCAAAACTAGAGATCAGCAAAACTTATCACAGAGTCTCCCACCCCCTTTCGTAAAAATTACCAAAGCAAATTTGGTGTAGAACTATCTTCTTTTCTTCCTTCACTTTTTCTGACATCTTTGCCAATTCCAGAGTTAGAAATTGGGCAAAGGAGTTTACGGTAGCAACATAGCATGCTGTAGCAACATATGGCTGCTATTACAAATAAGAAATGAATGAAACCGAATGAAGTGCTCACAATTTAGGGAATTCAAAGTTAAAGAAAGGGACATAAAAGTGGTAACAAGAGAACTCACAGGCGACAATATTTGTGTATCGATTTAATTCACGATTTAATTCATTCATTGAATGTTCAGCAGGTGCACGTGGAACACTTTGAATTATCTAAACAAAGGAATCATAAAATTTAATCACAACTATCACAATTGCTAACCCGTTAATCATTCTAATCTCCTCTATCAAACCATCAAGACGAGCATAAACTCAAAATGTTGCGAAATTGAATCTTAGCTCATCTACGATACATAGCTACCGGGTGCGCCAAAATAAACTATGCACTTTTGGCAGGCTACGATAAATCGTACACATGACCGATTTTGAAGATTTATGACTTGATCTTTAGCAGAAGGCCTGAATTAGATTCTAGGATTTTTTGCAAATTTTTCTGTTTTCATTTTTTAGAGCTACAAGCGAGTTTCTTAAAATTTTTGTTTTCGAAAACACTGAAAACGATCAAAAAACGTCGATCACGCTTTCTAAAGAATCGACATGAATGGACAAAGAGAAAACTTTTTCGTGGTGATTTAGGATTTAGAAATCGACTATTGTAAGCTGCTGTGCGAGAGTTCGTACTATCTTGTGAGAAATGTAATAATATTTTCAAGAATATAAAATGTCTTTTCTTTTGTAATGTCATTGAATGTATGCTTTGCTGCAGGCTGTGTTCCTGTATCAAGGGGGTTAAAAGACAAGCGAGGACGAGTCATGGGGCCAGCAAGCTGCAGTTTTGTTACATTTTTGATTTTGTGACGGCTTTTGGGGTGGCACCTTATTGCAACTACTACAGAATTTCGCAACAAGCCAATATTTGAAATAACACTCGTGCAGAAAATGTCCAAATCCCCAAATCACGCTGAAAACATTTTCTCTTTGTCCATTCATGATGAGTCTTTAGAAAATTTGATCAACGTTTTTTGATCGTTTTCAGTGTTTTCGAAAACGAAAATTTTAAGAAACTCGCCTGTAGCTCTAAAAATTGAAAACGGAAAAATTTGCAAAAAATCTTAAAATCTAATTCAGGCTTTCTGCTAAAGATTAAGTGATATATCTTCAAAATCGGTCCAGTGTACGATTTATGGTGGCCTGCCAAAAGTGCATAGTTTATTTTGGCGCACCAGGTACTTTAATATTGATAATGTCATTTCATCTTTCTTGTTTACCAAAATTATAAATCGTGTAGTTTGGTTGACTTCAAAGATTTGCATTTTGAAGGCAATACATCAAATGATGTAAAACAGATTTGGATATAGTGATTTTTGACATGGGCTTAAATTAGTTTATGTTAAATATTGTCATGGATGACACGCAAATTCGTGATTTACTGAAGGGATATCGTTGTAATTGAATGATTAGCAATCAGTGAATGTTAACACCCTTCGTAAATACTGGGTGATGAAAAAGTGATTCCAAGTAATAGCAGGACGAGAAATGCAAGAATCGTTCACAATAAATGAAAATGTTGTACCTTGAACTGCTCTGAAAATTGATAACCTTGGTTTTGTCGCATCCTGCTGCAATAAGCTTCAAATGCTTCCTTTCTTATGGGCCCACCAACTGAAATCATAACCATAATAATGTAGAACGATTCAAGAAAGGTTTACAAATGCAAGTGTAACAATGCTTTCTGATGCCTTGAATACTCCTAAAATATTCCGGATGAGTGAGAAAAAGTTCACATGTTTGAAAGAATGTACCTCTCAAACCAATTATCAAATGCTTATGAACTAACAGTATTGTGCAGGTAGTATTTGATGAGTTGCATGAAGAGAGCCTGATAATATCTGTCCCGATACCGGTCCTGAAGAAACTGAATATCTAATTTCACAGTTGCTTTACAACCGAGGAAACAAGATTGAGGAGGGATGTCAGTCAGTGAATCTTAACAATTTGCTTAAATAGCCGACTCTAGGATCATACAGATCATAGAAAATTACATAGAATTACATAGAATCACAGAGAATCACAGAGAAGCACAGAGATCAAAGAGAATCACATAGAATCACATAGAATCACAGAGAATCACATAGAATCACAGAGAATCACAGAGATCAAAGAGAATCACATAGAATCACAGAGAATCACAGAGATCAAAGAGAATCACATAGAATCACATAGAATCACAGAGAATCACAGAGATCAAAGAGAATCACATAGAATCACAGAGAAGCACAGAGATCAAAGAGAATCACAGCAATATGTAGACAAATACAGAACAATTGCAAACCATCGAATCCTGGATTTTCTCGTCCTTGAACTTGTAATTCTTCTTCTTCCTCGTCTTTCTCTTTCTCTTTTCTCTTAACACAAGTGAGTGGCCAACCCTCTTCTCTTCTGTACCTACAATCAAAAACAAAAGTATGCATTCATCTATTCGTCAGTACACTTCTTCAATATCCTTCAGCGCTGGGTACTGGCCTAGATACTTGCCTGCATATGCATAGCGCACATTACAGACGCAGGTACATGTCATAGAAAGACAAAAACTGTTGCCACAGAAAAAAGTATCCGGTGCAGCATCCAATACATTTTCATTGCAGGGAGTCAACACAATAAATGTCCTTGATTGAGAAACTCAAAGAAATTCTCTTGTCTGACCTATGATTTAACTAAGTTGATAATAAAGGCAGCTATCAGTAAATGTAGTGAACTGGTTTGATTTCGACCACCTGGTCCTATTCATTTATTGTCTTACAAGTCTATGTATCTATATATCTATGTGTCTATATATAACATACGATGTTATTTACTGTTATTCTTTCTTCAAACACGCAATCATGATAAGATCATCTCACCTTTTTCGATACCAAATCAATGCAGCAATGATCACGAAAAGAAGCAAAACACCAATGACAGATCCAATGACAGCACCAACAATACTTGGTGGGGGGGATGTTGGTTTAGGTCCTAATATAAACACAGTAAATAAATAATTCAGCCATATATAAGCTGATCATGTTTGTTCGTTAGATCGTCCGTCTTGGCTCTCTACTGCAATATGCGAGAGAAATTATGTGCAAATTAAATTAAGGTAAATTTGAAGTTCATTTTGCAAGGTCACAATACTTGCAAGATCACTATAAGGCAGCTTCATGAAAACCAGATTCAAACTCACCATTAAGAATATAAAAATTTGGAAAACTGACACTGAAGTTGGCGAATAACAGCAAAGCAGTAATAACTAAAGTAAGACAACAGGATTGTAAAAATTTGAAAATTTGGTAAAATTTTCTCACCAGTTATCAATTCCTTAGACCAATAACTAGATCGACATTCCGACTAAAATAGAAAATAGAAAATTATAGTACCATTTCAAAAGGCCAATGATCAATGCAAAAGGAGAATGTAAAAGAAAACTTTAGAAACATGGCATAAAATGCAAGAGACATTCAATTTTACTTCGGTGAAGCTATAAGTCAAAAGAAAGACTTCACATTAATAACATTAAATACGGCAAATTGTTCAAAGTGTACTTTAAAAAGTTCTGAAAGTACCGGGTGTTGCAAACAATAATCCTGCTGGGGAAATCACCAAAGTTCTATTACATGGCCGATCTTCTTTTTTTCAAGTAGGTCAATAAACAAATTAATTTTCCAGGTAAAGCTGATTTTTAGACTCGCGAAATAATCCCAGTTATCGCAGCAACAACAACAACAACAACAACAACAACACCACCACCCACAACGACACATTTGTTTGCTCAAACTGGGACTTGTGGACTTTAACATGAAAAATTGGGAAGATAGGAAATAAAGAGGGCACCGATTTTTCCATTGAAGCGAGTTTAATTCGAAGTCATGGCAACCTTCGGCAGTTGGAAATTTTTATTGCTGTGATGAAGCTCCTTCAAAATGAAGAAATTCTGGTTGAAAGTGAAAGGTTTGTTGATTCTTGGATTGCGGAAAGAGTTATCTAGATACTTGTGGCTTTTGTTCATTGCTAACGTGACGGAAAACTTGAATTTTGAGGCGTTTTATCATCTAAGGCTTGAGCCGACAACTTAGGCGCATACGCCATTGCATGGAGCACTCGGCTTTTCGTACAGTGTTGCTATGGTTTCCATATCGGACATAAAATCGTGGGAAACAATTTCGTCCCAATTTTCAATGTGAAAGTCCACGAGTCGTAGTTATAGCGCCATCAGTCAATCAATAGCAATAGCTACGAACTTTTAATCAGTCTAGCCGATCTTGTGATTGGTCTTAAAATTAGCCAATTCAGTTCCTTTTGGGGCTGCCTTGTTTTGAAGCATACTGCAAAAAGCACTGATGACTACCAGATTAAGTTCTTTTGTATATAACTTGCACCTCCAGATTTCTTTGCTGCATTGTGTCATTTCAGTGAACTTGAATTGAACTTGTTCGTAAACATGTTCTCGCTTCTCTCACTGTCGGCACTCTGACAGTATTTGCCCCCCTAATATTTCTTCTCTGGCGCCATCTCTGTTGTAGACTTGAGGATAATGCACGATCTCCATATAATCGCTCTTAAGCAAGATTAATAATGTTGCTTAAAGAATATAGCTCAGAAAGAGGTTTTTGTTGTGTTATTTCATCTCCTTTCAGCAATAAGAACAAACATTTTATCATCCTGAAATGTATTTGGATTATTGAAAAATGAAATCAAAAAGAACATTTTATGACAAGTTTGATAATTGAATTTTAGAAATTTTTTCAAATGGGAGCATTTCTTATCCAAACCAAATCCAACTGTCAACCAGTTAACCATAAATAACTTTATTTCTTCTCCAAACAGAGCTAACCCACTATCTATTGGGAGCCTGCACAGTAGGCTAACGAAGCCTGTGGGGCGAGCAATGATATTTCCCCTAGCAGGAGCCTTTGGGTTTAAATCACTGATCCCCTACACTAAGCAACGAAAATAAGATAGAAACATACGTCAGAGATACATCCACGATAAAAGAATTGGTAACGGTGTTCTGGTTGCAATGGTCCATTATAATATATGCCTTTATTGGCACTTCTCCGGTTCCTTTTATTGATCTTGTTAGATTCTGTACCATTTCCAATATAAAATATTCCATCAGCCGGGAAATAATCAGCTTTGAAAAATGCTGTGATATACGGATCTTTGCAATTCTTTTGTCTGCAATCATTATAACTCGGAAGATCGTTAGTGTTGTATTTTGAAGGATCATTTGGCTTTCCATTTGCCAGGTCAAAAACAATTACCACGTAGTAACTAAAATCAAAGAGAAAATTAATGTCTTTCTAATAAACTAAGATTTCAACTGGATTTTTAATATCTAAAGTACTCCCAAAAATTGTGTAGGCCTAAAATCGTTTTTCACAACAAAACTGCAATTTTTTTGTTTAACTCAATTTTATTGCAAAATACTGCAAACTCATCCGAAAGAGCATAGCGATTGGATTTTGAGTAACATTTGACAGAAATAACCCCGACCAGGATCCATTCCGGTGCTCACAGTCAGCAGGAACAACTCTCGTTCTATTCGGTTTGTAGATTCATAATCAGAAGACATTACGGTTTTCACAAAATGCCAAATTTTTTTATAAAATTGAAAAACCTCAACAAATTCCCAAACATTCAAATTGCGCTTACCATCTCAAATATGACATATATACTTTATTATGCGCAATAAATCTTTAAAAATGAGATAGATCTAACTGACTTCAGAATTCTCCAATAATTCTATTGCGCATGAGTCAAGTGGCAGCTTTGTCAAGTCGGTTTTGAGGTCTAGAGAGCCTTGGGTCGATACCTGGCAGGGGAAAATTGAACTTTCCGATAGTAGTAGTCAGCTGAATTCTAATATTCAAAGAAAAAGATCTGTAAGTAGCAAAATCAATAAACTAAGAGAGGAACGAGAGATGAATTGAATAAACAGAAATTCATACTTACTCGATTTTACCACTTTGATCAGAGAATCGTTCCAAACGAACAGCAATGACTTCATGTCCTCTCGGCACAGGTATGGTGGCTGGAATTGGCGTTCCCGTAATAGGTGGAGGGGCTTAAGTGATAAAAGTATTGTCATTTAACAGACCTAATATGACACAAAGTATAAGCAATTAGTAAAGAGATGAAACAATACAAATAGAAGAAGAAGAAGGGATGAAACGTTTGGGACGAGCTAAATTGAATAGTTTCCTTTCAACTGATAAGGAATAAATTACAGCCGAAAAAATAAAAAGCATACATATCCAATGTTTTAAAACGACATCCAAGAAGCAACAAAGTTAAAACATTGATAAATGACTTTACTCAATACAATCTGGCAACCAAGCAGATACCACCAAACAAAGACCAAAAGTGTGATAGTACTTCAGTGGTAGCAGTCAAAGTTTCTTAAAAGACGAGGAAGAACGGTTTATTATCGTTCAGAGTTTTGTAAAAAAAAATTAGAAGTAGATAAAATGGGAAATTTTCCACCTAAAGAAATCTTTTCCCTTGAAATTTATTTAAATATTCTTTTGTTTTCTAAGATGAATAAGCATTATGCACTAAGATGAATGCATATATATATAAGATGCTTCTAGTGATTGTTGTAAGGCTATTTGAAAAATAGGTCACGCCATATTCATTAGCTAACTTACATAATGCTTCTCAGTTCTGACCTGATTGAAGTCAGCCAATTTTCCTCATTAATTACACAATACACATTTATGAGAGAGATGAGCAAACAAAGTTAATAACTATCAAATGTAATTTCATCCAAGTGTATATATTTACACAATTTTCAACTTTATTCTATGTGCTGAGGAAGGAAGGGTGTTCAGGAGAATATTCTAGCACAAACTGCTCCTTTGCACTTTACAAGTGGCATGATGATAAAGAAAGGAAAAAGCTTGTCGAATAAGCTCATCAAAATACCAGCATCTGTCTCTGAAATCCAAAACTTGTAAGATTTGAATGATTAAATATTTGGTTATAAAGTAGTAAAATATGAACCAAGAACCATGAAATTAATAAAATCATCATTAATTAACTGAAAAAGTAAAATTCTTGAGAAGATTGCAACAATTGCTACTGCTCAATGATGAATTAAGTCAAATTATATGTTCTGTAGTTAAGCTGAAATAAGATGCTCCTAATTGACAAGCACAATCAGTTTTTTACCAAAACAAAAATTAACATCAAATGAACTTAAGATACTAAGGTGACGGCTAAATCTTAGACAAGTGCAGTAATGCTGTTACACACATAAGCCCAGCTTCAAGAAAAATGTTTCCTCAAATGTTCTGAAACTTACTTACACAATTTTTCATGTAATTTCTTTGTCATTACTAAACACAAAGATTCATTCAATATTCACTTACCAGAATCAATTCAATTCAATTCAATTAGTATCCTTACCATTCTTTCTTTAAATGAGATTTGAAAAATTCCCGAGTCGGTCAAATCTCTAAACTTTGGTTTTCGTCAAAAATAATTCTGATATTGATATCGATGTTATAGATAATAAATGTCAAACAGTACACAAGACTTACTGGTGGTTTCTGTTCTATATTTGTAACAATAGCAGGATCACTTTTACTTGCCATGACATTACACGTCACCTCAAAGGATTAAATTGTATGCGGTTTTAGACCTGTAATGATACCTACAGGTTCTTGCAGCTAGGTTTTCTTGTCTTTAGCAAACTCTTTGAACCAATTGCAACAGTGAAAGTTTGATTTCTCTTGTCAACTTCAACTGTTTGAAATTCAAAAAATACTTACTGTCTGTTCCTGTCCTGGCAACCATAATATTGCTGTCCTCGCTTCGGCCAACCGTCCAGCAAACAACATACACAGAATAGATCGTCCATATTTCTAAATCACTTATCACTTTATGCGTTGATTCCCCTTCCACATTGTACTCAGGTCTAAAAGGACATCCGACAGATCTTCTTCGCCTGTGCAGTGAGTCTGCAGCTGGCTTTTCTGTCCCAGAACCATCATTAAATTTCGAAGAAGCAGGTTCAGGAGATATTGTAGTGGTAGGTGTAGTCGGAAGGTTTTTTGAACAGTTTCCTTTTGCTACAAATATTTCATATCGACGGATCATTCCATGGAGATGTTCAACAGCAGGAGCATTCCATGAAATATTCAATGCCGTAGAAGTTACGAATTGAAGTTTAGTGATAGTAGGAGACTTCGTTGGGGCTGTAGAGTAGAATAAAACAGAAAATAAAAGATTATGACAAACAATTCACTTGATTTCTTCGGTGGTACCTTTTGATAACTGAAATAGAGTCAATATCATGTTCATGAGTGACCATCCACAATGTTTTAGCAGTTTTTACGACCTCATGTTTCTTCCAAACCACTCTTTGGGGCCATGCAATTAGAACATTCCCCAAAATTTGGCCATTTTTAGAACCCCCTGTCAGCAAAAAAGACGATAGATCTATTGCTTAAGTAAAATAGATGGTTAACCAACTCCCCCTTATTGGGGACGTCACAAAAGTCTGGTCCTCTTCTGAATATCAACGAAATCGAAATTGTATAACTGTATCAAAGACAAAACTATAAAAAACGTTGCAAATGTCAGCAGTAGCCAAAAAGTAAAGAGATTTCGTATTTTCTGAGGTAAAAAACTTTGAAGAATAGAGCAAAATTGCACAGAGTGATAATCAAATCAAACTCTTGTCCATAGTAAAAAAAACTATGTTCGGCAAAAGCACTTAAGCCTCAATTCCTGAACAAATATCTTAAAGTGGTAGCAATTGCCTGTTATTCATGTTAAAATGATGAGCACTGTGGAAAAATTTTGCAATGATCATATAGGATAATACCAGGTGCCATCTGCCTAGAAAAATACAAAAATTATTACCATTTTCTGAAGTTCTAGTTTCTGGTTTTGTGGCATAAGGTCCTTCACCTACTGTAACAGCTGTAACATTCACTTGATAACATTTCCAAAATTTTAACTGATCTAAAATCACAGAATGAATGCTCGATCCAACTGTTTTTTCTTTTAATGTTCCATCAACAGTACCATACGAATAGCTTACACATGGTACTTCCTTGTATTTTATGAGGTAGTGTCTGATATGACCATGAATCCTATTAATTGGAGGTGCATTCCATGTTGCTTCTACACTTGTGGAACTCTTATTGGAAACATTCAGGCCAGATGGGATAGCAGTAGGAGCTATAAACAAATGGAGATTACTTTTAATGAAATGTTAAAAATTTCAAATCAACCCTTTGAGAGTCATAAAAATATAATTAGTTAATCCAGTCACATCATTTTGTATCTTTCAGACTTTAAAACAATTCTTTTGAAGGATTAAACCTGCTGTCAAATCCAGTCTCTTATCAAAGAATAAAGTTCCCCCTTACTCAATTTTTGTTATGTTATGTTACTTGTTTATTTGTTTTATCATTTGTTTCTTTGTTGTTTTTGCCCGTTTGTTTGTTCCCCATCCTTTAGTTTGCTAGTGTGGCAATGTAGTTGAAAATATATTGTAAGTGCAATTTATAGATGAAACTCCATGACCTTGTGTATTTTCCCTTCGAATAGCACCATATGAAGTATTCGTTGCCTAGCCTTAGGATTTAATTTTGCACACACAAAAACAAATTAAAAAAGTATAAAGAAGATAAATAATACCATTTTCTGAAGTTCTAGTTTCTGGTTTTGTGGCATAAGGTCCTTCACGAACTGTAACAGCTGTAACATTCACTTGATAACATTTCCAATATTTCAGCCCAGTTAAAGATACTGAATAAATGCTCATTCCAACTGTCTTTTCTTTTAATGTTCCATCAACAGTACCATACGAATAACTTGAACATGGTACTTCCTTGTATTCTATGAGGTAGTGTCTGATATGACCATGAATCTCATTAATTGGAGGTGCACTCCATGTTGCTTCTAAACTTGTTGAGCTCTTATTGAAAACATTCAGGCCAGATGGGATAGCAGTAGGAGCTATAAGAAAAGAGATTACATTCAGCAAAATTCTTAAAATGTCCAAGTAACCCTTTACGAGCAACAAAAAGTACAATTGATTCCATCCAGTGACATCATTATGTATCTTCCAGACTTTAAAACAATTCCTTTCATGGATGAAACATGCAGTCAAATTTTGTATTCTATCAATGTACAAAGAATACAAATCAAAACCATTTTCTGAAGTTCTAGTGCCTGTTTTCGATGCATAAGGTCCTTCGCCAACTCGAAGATACACCGGATGATCCAAAAAAGTGAAACCTTTTGAAAAATCATCAACATTTGATTGTAAAACAAAACAGATCTTAAACATGTCTTTTTGTGCAATCGTGTCAAGGATCAAATTAATCTTTTTTTCATATAAATTCGATGTAAAAAATTCACAATTTACGAATTACGTAAGACTACAAATGAGCTACCATACAATACTACAGAAACGATACCAAGAACATAAAACCAAATTACAATTAAATATACAATAGACCTTTTAGCTATTCTAAAAAGAATCAGAATCGAATGATATTTTGCAACGCTTTGCAGAATTTTCGAATGTGCACAATAGCAAGCTCCATCGCCACCCGAACGAACGTCGCGTATAGAATGCATGATAATGATACATTAAGATTACATTAAGATTACACTATGATTACATTATGATTACATTAAGATTACATTATGATTACACTATGATTACATAAAGATTACAATAAGATTAAATTAAGATTACATTATGATGACATTAAGATTACATTATGATTACCATAAGATTACATTAAGATTACATTATGATTACAAAAAGATTACATTATGATGACATCAAGATTACATTATGATTACATTAAGATTATATCAAGATTACATTATGATTACATTAAGATTACATTATGATGACATTAAGATTACATTATGATTACCATAAGATTACATTAAGATTACATTATGATTACAAAAAGATTACATTATGATGACATCAAGATTACATTAAGATTACATAAAGATTATATCAAGATTACATTATGATTACATTAAGATTACATTAAGATTACACTATGATTACATTGTGATACTATCTGATGCAGGTTGGTACGTTGTGATTGCTTTTGTGATTTAGAAGTAGTTAAAAGCCCTGACTTTTTGTACATGTGAGAGAATAGATATCAATTCTGTAACAAAATCAACAAAAGGGTATATTCTAGCTTCCTTACCATTTTCTGAAGTTCTAGTTTCTGGTTTTGTGGCATAAGGTCCTTCACGAACAGTAACAGCTGTAACATTCACTTGATAACATTTCCAATATTTCAGCCCAGTTAAAGATACTGAATAAATGCTCATTCCAACTGTCTTTTCTTTTAATGTTCCATCAACAGTACCATACGAATAACTTGAACATGGTACTTCCTTGTATTTTATGAGGTAGTGTCTGATATGACCATGAATCTCATTAATTGGAGGTGCACTCCATGTTGCTTCTAAACTTGTTGAGCTCTTATTGAAAACATTCAGGCCAGATGGGATAGCAGTAGGAGCTATAAGAAAAGAGATTACATTCAGCAAAATTCTTAAAATGTCCAAGTAACCCTTTACGAGCAACAAAAAGTACAATTGATTCCATCCAGTGACATCATTATGTATCTTCCAGACTTTAAAACAATTCCTTTCATGGATGAAACATGCAGTCAAATTTTGTATTCTATCAATGTACAAAGAATACAAATCAAAACCATTTTCTGAAGTTCTAGTGCCTGTTTTCGATGCATAAGGTCCTTCGCCAACTCGAAGATACACCGGATGATCCAAAAAAGTGAAACCTTTTGAAAAATCATCAACATTTGATTGTAAAACAAAACAGATCTTAAACATGTCTTTTTGTGCAATCGTGTCAAGGATCAAATTAATCTTTTTTTCATATAAATTCGATGTAAAAAATTCACAATTTACGAATTACGTAAGACTACAAATGAGCTACCATACAATACTACAGAAACGATACCAAGAACATAAAACCAAATTACAATTAAATATACAATAGACCTTTTAGCTATTCTAAAAAGAATCAGAATCGAATGATATTTTGCAACGCTTTGCAGAATTTTCGAATGTGCACAATAGCAAGCTCCATCGCCACCCGAACGAACGTCGCGTATAGAATGCATGATAATGATACATTAAGATTACATTAAGATTACACTATGATTACATTATGATTACATTAAGATTACATTATGATTACACTATGATTACATAAAGATTACAATAAGATTAAATTAAGATTACATTATGATGACATTAAGATTACATTATGATTACCATAAGATTACATTAAGATTACATTATGATTACAAAAAGATTACATTATGATGACATCAAGATTACATTATGATTACATTAAGATTATATCAAGATTACATTATGATTACATTAAGATTACATTATGATGACATTAAGATTACATTATGATTACCATAAGATTACATTAAGATTACATTATGATTACAAAAAGATTACATTATGATGACATCAAGATTACATTAAGATTACATAAAGATTATATCAAGATTACATTATGATTACATTAAGATTACATTAAGATTACACTATGATTACATTGTGATACTATCTGATGCAGGTTGGTACGTTGTGATTGCTTTTGTGATTTAGAAGTAGTTAAAAGCCCTGACTTTTTGTACATGTGAGAGAATAGATATCAATTCTGTAACAAAATCAACAAAAGGGTATATTCAAGCTTCCTTACCATTTTCTGAAGTTCTAGTTTCTGGTTTTGTGGCATAAGGTCCTTCACGAACAGTAACAGCTGTAACATTCACTTGATAACATTTCCAAAATTTCAGCCCAGTTAAAGATACTGAATAAATGCTCATTCCAACTGTCTTTTCTTTTAATGTTCCATCAACAGTACCATACGAATAACTTGAACATGGTACTTCCTTGTATTTTATGAGGTAGTGTCTGATATGACCATGAGTTTCGTTTATCGGAGGTGCATTCCATGTTGCTTCTAAACTTGTTGAACTCTGATTGAAAACATTCAGGCCAGATGGGATAGCAGTAGGAGCTGCGGAGAGAAATATATCTTAATCATTCTGTGTGCAACATTTCACTTCATATTCATATATCTAAATGAGGTATTTGATCATACTTTGGATGGTAGAGAAACAAACGAATCGTGATGGCGATCAGCAATAATGTTGCATCAACATATCATATATCAATGCAAATTATTGTGGATTTCATATATTCATCATATCATCTGTCATCGACTGTCCTTTAGCTTGATCAATTTGATTAGAAATGGAATTCGTAGATTTTCAATATAATACACAAAACTCTTTCTATACATTACCCAATACTTACAATTTTCTGAACATTCAGCAACATCCTTAAAATTGAAAGTAACCCTTTATGAGCAACATAAATACAATTGATTTCATCAAGTTACATCATGATGGATCTTTGCCTTTTAACATGTCATTTAAGACATTTCAATGATTTCTTTGACGGAGCGAGCATGCTGTCAAATTCAACTTTTCATCAAAGCATCAAAAATAAAAATCAATACCATTTTCTGAAGTTCTTGTCTCTGCATCTATCGCATAAGGTCCTTCACCAACTGTAACAGCTGTAACATTAACTTGATAACATTTCCAATATTTCAGTCCATCCAATATGGCTGAATGCAAATTAGATGCAACTGTCCTTCTAACAACAGTCAAATTATGCATATCGTAAAAGAGGTTTGAGCATCGTACTTCCCAATATTTGATGAGATAGTGTCTGATATGGCCATGAGTTTCATTGATCGGTGGTGCACTCCATGTTGCATTCAAACTTGTTGAACTAACATTTAAAACTTTCAGATTACCAGGAGGGGCTGTCGGAGCTGTGAAAATAAGAGGAACATTCAAATGAACACCCATATTAAATACATACGCATCAAATTCAAAGATTGCAACTCAAACAACAAATATTCATTTCATTCTTTTACTACATAAAAGTAAACGATTTGACCGATGGTAATTAATGTTTCTGCCAACAATAATCATAAGAACCCATGGCAAACATACACCTAAGCAGTAAAAGTTACACCGCTTAAAATGGAGCTATTACCATTCTCTGAAGTTCTTGTCTCTGCATTTATCGCATAAGGTCCTTCGTCAACCGTAACAGCTGTAGCATTCACTTGATAACATTTCCAATATTTCAGGCCATCTAAAATCACTGAGTATACGTCTCCTCCTACTGTCTTATTTCTGATTGTTCCATCAACATTTCCATTAGAATAGTCTGAGCATTTCACTTCCCTGTACTTGATGAGATAAAATCTGATGTGGCCATGAGTTTCGTTGATTGGAGGTCGATCCCATGATGCTTGTAAGCTTGATGAGCTTTTGTTGACAACAGTCAGGTTAACAGGAGCAGCAGTGGGAACTGTGACGTGAAAAGTAAAGTAAAAAAATGGTCATTCTATAAAGCTTTCACAAACTAGTAGCGATGATAAGCCTTGCGTTTGCATGGGGAGTCGGCAATAAATTTCCTAAATCAAGCAGGGGAAATTTCATTACCAATAATAAAATAAAAGAATTTGGATATATAAAAAACTTGCTTCCAAGTAGGATAAAAAGTATACCTAAGGAAACCAAGAAAGCTGCGGAGAAATCCTTCCGGGTATTTCCAGTTTTGGTTATGGTCATGCATTACTCCAAGTAAATATTCTGAAATATGACACAAAAAACGCTCTTTACATAAACATCCCGTTCTTATCTAAACCAAAATTAACCAAAATAAGACCCTACCACTTATCTTTGCCATTTTCATCAAT
The DNA here is from genome assembly GCA_039566865.1 of Aurelia coerulea. Classification (NCBI taxonomy): domain Eukaryota; kingdom Metazoa; phylum Cnidaria; class Scyphozoa; order Semaeostomeae; family Ulmaridae; genus Aurelia; species Aurelia coerulea. Next base: position 239,398 of record CM076944.1, on the reverse strand, counting down.
TTATTTCAATATCAAACAAAAATTAATTTTTTGCAAATTTTAATCAAATTTATTCTTTTCTGGAACAGATTTTCAAAATGTTCTCCAAATGAAATTTCAAATCTTTGAGCAAATCTAAAATTCACAACAACAAAAAGGCATCTGAGGTATCACAATAATTAAAAATCAAAGCTCACCATTTTCAGTGGTTCTGGTTTCAATATCTGTTGCAAAAGGTCCTTCACCAACTGTGACGGCTGACACATTCACTTGATAACATTTCCAATAATCCAACCCATCCAATATGGCTGAATGCAGGTTAGATGCAACTGTCCTTCTAACAACAGTCAAATTATGCATATCGTAAAAGAAGTTTGAGCATCGTACTTCCCAATATTTGATGAGATAGTGTCTGATATGGCCATGAGTCTCATTGATCGGTGGTGCATTCCATGTTGCATTCAAACTTGTTGAACTTATATTAAAAACTTTCAGATTACCAGGAGGGGCTGTCGGAGCTGTGAAAATAAGAGGAACATTCAAGTCAACACCCATATTAAATACATATGCATCAAATTCAAAGACTGCAACTCCTACAATAAATATTCATTTCATTCTTTTACTACATAAAAGTAAACGATTTGACCGATGGTAATTAATGTTTCTGCCAACAATAATCATAAGAACCCATGGCAAACATACACCTAAGCAGTAAAAGTTACACCGCTTAAAATGGAGCTATTACCATTCTCTGAAGTTCTTGTCTCTGCATTTATCGCATAAGGTCCTTCGTCAACCGTAACAGCTGTAGCATTCACTTGATAACATTTCCAATATTTCAGGCCATCTAAAATCACTGAGTATACGTCTCCTCCTACTGTTTTATTTCTGATTGTTCCATCAACATTTCCATTAGAATAGTCTGAGCATTTCACTTCCCTGTACTTGATGAGATAAAATCTGATGTGGCCATGAGTTTCGTTGATTGGAGGTCGATCCCATGATGCTTGTAAGCTTGATGAGCTTTTGTTGACAACAGTCAGGTTAACAGGAGCAGCAGTTGGAACTGTGAAGTGAAAAGCAAAGTCAAAAATTGGAAGTAAAGTGAAAAGTAAAGTCATTCTATAAAGCTTTCACAAACTAGCAAAGATAAGCCTTGCGTTTACACAGAGACTTTGCAATTTATCTCTTTCGGAAATGCCCTGAAAAGAAGCTTTCTCGCACAATTCCAGTCATACCGTATCAACAGTTGTCACAATAGCTAAATCAAGCATTGGGAATTTTTTTCCACAACAAGGAACTTTACATATTAAAAAATAAGAGAATTTGGATCCAAAACAAAACTGTGCAACTTATCTGTTGCCATTTTCACCTCTTTCTTATTTCAATATGAAGCAAGAATTCATTGATTTCTCATTCTATTCTCTTGCTTTACAATTCAACATAGATTTTATCCTTTTTTCTGAAACAGATTATCAATTTGTCTCAAAATAAAAAATCAAATCCTCTAGCAAAGTTCAAAATCTACAACAAAAGAAATCAGACGTTTCATACTAACTAAAAATAACAGCTCACCATTCTCAGTGGTTCTGGTTTCAATATCTGTTGCAAAAGGTCCTTCACCAACAGTGACGGCTGACACATTCACTTGATAACATTTCCAATAATCCAACCCATCCAATATGGCTGAATGCAGGTTAGATGCAACTGTCCTCATAACAACAGTCGAATTATGCCTATCGTAAAAGATGTCTGAGCATTGTACTTCCCAATATTTGATGAGATAGTGTCTGATATGGCCATGAGTCTCATTGATCGGTGGTGCATTCCATGTTGCATTCAAACTTGTTGAACTTATATTAAATACTTTCAGATTACCAGGAGGGGCTGTCGGAGCTGTGAAAATAAGAGGAACATTCAAGTCAACACCCATATTAAATACATATGCATCAAATTCAAAGACTGCAACTCCTACAATAAATATTCATTTCATTCTTTTACTACATAAAAGTAAACGATTTGACCGATGGTAATTAATGTTTCTGCCAACAATAATCATAAGAACCCATGGCAAACATACACCTAAGCAGTAAAAGTTACACCGCTTAAAATGGAGCTATTACCATTCTCTGAAGTTCTTGTCTCTGCATTTATCGCATAAGGTCCTTCGTCAACCGTAACAGCTGTAGCATTCACTTGATAACATTTCCAATATTTCAGGCCATCTAAAATCACTGAGTATACGTCTCCTCCTACTGTTTTATTTCTGACTGTTCCATCAACATTTCCATAAGAATAGTCTGAGCATTTCACTTCCCTGTACTTGATGAGATAAAATCTGATGTGGCCATGAGTTTCGTTGATTGGAGGTCGATCCCATGATGCTTGTAAGCTTGATGAGCTTTTGTTGACAACAGTCAGGTTAACAGGAGCAGCAGTGGGAACTGTGAAGTGAAAAGCAAAGTCAAAAATTGGAAGTAAAGTGAAAAGTAAAGTCATTCTATAAAGCTTTCACAAACTAGCAAAGATAAGCCTTGCGTTTACACAAAGCCTTTGCAATTTATCTCTTTCGGAAATGCTCTGAAAAGTAGCTTTCTCGCACAATTTCAGTCATACCGTATCAACAGTTGTCCCAAGAGCTAAATCAAGCATTGGGAATTTTTTCCACAACAAGGAACTTTACATATTAAAAAATAAGAGAATTTGGATCCAAAACAAGACTGTGCTACTTATCTGTTGCCATTTTCACCTCTTTCTTATTTCAATGTGAAGCATGAATTCATTGATTTCTCAATCTATTCTCTTGCTTTACATTTCAACATAGATTTTATCCTTTTTTCTGAAACAGATTATCAATTTGTCTCAAAATAAAAAATCAAATCCTCTAGCAAAGTTCAAAATCTACAACAAAAAGAAATCAGACGTTTCATACTAACTAAAAATAACAGCTCACCATTCTCAGTGGTTCTGGTTTCAATATCTGTTGCAAAAGGTCCTTCACCAACTGTGACGGCTGACACATTCACTTGATAACATTTCCAATAATCCAACCCATCCAATATGGCTGAATGCAAATTAGATGCAACTGTCCTTCTAACAACAGTCAAATTATGCATATCGTAAAAGAAGTTTGAGCATCGTACTTCCCAATATTTGATGAGATAGTGTCTGATATGGCCATGAGTCTCATTGATCGCTGGTGCATTCCATGTTGCATTCAAACTTGTTGAACTTATATTAAAAACTTTCAGATTACCAGGAGGGGCTGTCGGAGCTGTGAAAATAAGAGGAACATTCAAGTCAACACCCATATTAAATACATATGCATCAAATTCAAAGACTGCAACTCCTACAATAAATATTCATTTCATTCTTTTACTACATAAAAGTAAACGATTTGACCGATGGTAATTAATGTTTCTGCCAACAATAATCATAAGAACCCATGGCAAACATACACCTAAGCAGTAAAAGTGACACCGCTTAAAATGGAGCTATTACCATTCTCTGAAGTTCTTGTCTCTGCATTTATCGCATAAGGTCCTTCGCCAACCGTAACAGCTGTAGCATTCACTTGATAACATTTCCAATATTTCAGGCCATCTAAAATCACTGAGTATACGTCTCCTCCTACTGTTTTATTTCTGACTGTTCCATCAACATTTCCATAAGAATAGTCTGAGCATTTCACTTCCCTGTACTTGATGAGATAAAATCTGATGTGGCCATGAGTTTCGTTGATTGGAGGTCGATCCCATGATGCTTGTAAGCTTGATGAGCTTTTGTTGACAACAGTCAGGTTAACAGGAGCAGCAGTGGGAACTGTGACGTGAAAAGCAAAGTCAAAAAATTGCCAGTAAAGTGAAAAGTAAAGTCATTCTATAAAGCCTTCACAAACTAGCAAAGATAAGCATTGCGTTTAAACAGAGACTTTGCAATTTATCTCTTTCGGAAATGCTCTGAAAAGTAGCTTTCTCGCACAATTCCAGTCATACCGTATCAACAGTTGTCACAAGAGCTAAATCAAGCATTGGGAATTTTTTCCACAACAAGGAACTTTACATATTAAAAAATAAGAGAATTTGGATCCAAAACAAGACTATGCTACTTATCTGTTGCCATTTTCATCTCTTTCTTATTTCAATGTGAAGCATGAATTCATTGATTTCTCAATCTATTCTCTTGCTTTACATTTCAACATAGATTTTATCCTTTTTTCTGAAACAGATTATCAATTTGTCTCCAAATAAAAAATCAAATCCTCTAGCAAAGTTCAAAATCTACAACAAAAATATATCAGACGTTTCATACTAACTAAAAATAACAGCTCACCATTCTCAGTGGTTCTGGTTTCAATATCTGTTGCAAAAGGTCCTTCACCAACAGTGACGGCTGACACATTCACTTGATAACATTTCCAATAATCCAACCCATCCAATATGGCTGAATGCAAATTAGATGCAACTGTCCTCATAACAACAGTCGAATTATGCATATCGTAAAAGAAGTTTGAGCATCGTACTTCCCAATATTTGATGAGATAGTGTCTGATATGGCCATGAGTCTCATTGATCGCTGGTGCATTCCATGTTGCATTCAAACTTGTTGAACTTATATTAAAAACTTTCAGATTACCAGGAGGGGCTGTCGGAGCTGTGAAAATAAGAGGAACATTCAAGTCAACACCCATATTAAATACATATGCATCAAATTCAAAGACTGCAACTCCTACAATAAATATTCATTTCATTCTTTTACTACATAAAAGTAAACGATTTGACCGATGGTAATTAATGTTTCTGCCAACAATAATCATAAGAACCCATGGCAAACATACACCTAAGCAGTAAAAGTTACACCGCTTAAAATGGAGCTATTACCATTCTCTGAAGTTCTTGTCTCTGCATTTATCGCATAAGGTCCTTCGCCAACCGTAACAGCTGTAGCATTCACTTGATAACATTTCCAATATTTCAGGCCATCTAAAATCACTGAGTATACGTCTCCTCCTACTGTTTTATTTCTGATTGTTCCATCAACATTTCCATTAGAATAGTCTGAGCATTTCACTTCCCTGTACTTGATGAGATAAAATCTGATGTGGCCATGAGTTTCGTTGATTGGAGGTCGATCCCATGATGCTTGTAAGCTTGATGAGCTTTTGTTGACAACAGTCAGGTTAACAGGAGCAGCAGTGGGAACTGTGACGTGAAAAGCAAAGTCAAAAAATTGCCAGTAAAGTGAAAAGTAAAGTCATTCTATAAAGCCTTCACAAACTAGCAAAGATAAGCATTGCGTTTAAACAGAGACTTTGCAATTTATCTCTTTCGGAAATGCTCTGAAAAGTAGCTTTCTCGCACAATTTTAGTCATACCGTATCAACAGTTGTCCCAAGAGCTAAATCAAGCATTGGGAATTTTTTCCACAACAAGGAACTTTACATATTAAAAAATAAGAGAATTTGGATCCAAAACAAGACTGTGCTACTTATCTGTTGCCATTTTCACCTCTTTCTTATTTCAATATGAAGCATGAATTCATTGATTTCTCAATCTATTCTCTTGCTTTACATTTCAACATAGATTTTATCCTTTTTTCTGAAACAGATTATCAATTTGTCTCCAAATAAAAAATCAAATCCTCTAGCAAAGTTCAAAATCTACAACAAAAAGAAATCAGACGTTTCATACTAACTAAAAATAACAGCTCACCATTCTCAGTGGTTCTGGTTTCAATATCTGTTGCAAAAGGTCCTTCACCAACAGTGACGGCTGACACATTCACTTGATAACATTTCCAATAATCCAACCCATCCAATATGGCTGAATGCAGATTAGATGCAACTGTCCTCATAACAACAGTCGAATTATGCATATCGTAAAAGAAATTTGAGCATCGTACTTCCCAATATTTGATGAGATAGTGTCTGATATGGCCATGAGTTTCATTGATCGGTGGTGCACTCCATGTTGCATTCAAACTTGTTGAACTTATATTAAAAACTTTCAGATTACCAGGAGGGGCTGTCGGAGCTGAGATAATAAGAAGACAGTCTTAGTAAACATTAACAAATATTACAAAACCGATATTCACATGAAATGAAAAATGTAATCTCAAACACTAAATATTTACTTAGTAGCAGCAGTTGGAGAAACGGAGAAAAAGGTAGGTCTTAGTAACAAATATTGAATATCATTAATATGCGCATCAGATTGGATATTTTCACCAATAATGTCAAATATTCACTTTAAGAATACATATTTGTGTTCGATTTGTTTTAATTCAATGATTTCAAAAATAGTCCAGAGCAATCACAATAACTTTCTAATAATGCATTTGGAACAATAAAACATAACGATTTCGTCACGCATCATATAAACGATGATAGTGCATTTATCTGAGATACAGTAACATTTCAAATAATAAACAAGGGTGTATGTTGGTACTCTACCACATGAAAAGTCTCCTTTACAAACGGTGAAAATCGCCCTTAGCTGAATTCACCCTTGATGCGACTTCATTTACTCTGTGCGATGCGGCACTTCATTGTTATTGGGAATGCGAAGCGAACAATGATTTAAGAGTGAATAACGTTTGAGAGGTGAAAACATAATAGCGCATGATGAGACGTTTCATTCGATTTGATTTGATTTTATATTTTTACCCATGGTAGCCCCTCCATAAGAATAATTGATTTACAGGGGGCCATGCTAAACGTTGCTACACGCTTTTATGTAAAATTCTTTTGTTAGTTTAATTCACGGACATTTTCGCGTAAAGTTTGACGAAATAGTTGTAATTTTATCATTCATGGTGCTGCTTGTTAAAGCAATATTTAAGAAGAACCAAATTGGCTTAATCGTTTCATTATTTGGCAACATTGCTCAAAAAAAAAAGGAAGATTCATAACCATTCCGTAAAATGTTCCACAAAAGAATATGTCTAAATTTTCTTCCTTACCATTTTCTGAAGTTCTTGTTTCTGCATCTATGGCATAAGGTCCTTCACCAACTGTAACAGCTGTAACATTCACTTGATAACATTTCCAATATTTTAATCCATCTAAAATCACAGAATAGTTGTTCGATCCAACAGTCTTTTCTTTCACTGTTTCATCGACAGTACCATACCATAATTCAGAGCACTGGACTTCCCTGTATTTTATGATGTAGTGTCTGATATGGCCATGAGTCTTATTGATTGGAGGTGCACTCCATCTTGCTTCTAAGCTTGTTGAGCTTTGGTTGACAACTGTCAAATCAACTGGAGCGGCAGTCGGCGCTGTAATATGAAAAGAAATACAAGATCAAAATGACAAACTTATATCATTATTTTTTCATATCTTGATAAAGGAACGAAAGTCACCAGGTCTTGATATACTAATCACATCTAAGAACATCAATTATGTGTGCATTTGTGTCAAATATTAAAGTGATTCTACACATATTGCAAATGCTTGAAATAGTTTCAAAGTGATGAGAATTTGAGTTTTTAGTGGCTATCTATTTTGAAGCACAGTAACGTGAGGGATTATAATCACATACAATCTTCATCTTACCAAATACACAAATTGTCATTTGTCACTCCTTATACGAAACATCTTTCAAAATGGAAAAGTTCTTCAAATCAGATTTCAATAAAAATGACAAAAAAAAATTATAATGGAAGCTCCACACAAATTTTCTTTCTTCGTCAATATTACAACTCACCATGCTCTGAAGTTCTTGTCTCTGCTTTACAGTTCACCCAAAACCAGAGGTTAGAAAAAGGCCCTAGCCATTATTTGTATCATGGACATTTTCCAAAGTACTTGTAAACCTAAATTTTCAGTTGTTTGCTTTTGAAAAGGATAAAAGACGCGTGGGCATGGCCTGATTAAACGTTGAAAATTATTTTGCAAAATGAACGTAATGTCAAATCATGGCTAGGCCCTTTCTCAAAACTTCTGGTTTCAGGTGCACTCCATATTTTGACCTTGTGAACTGATATCTCTGGTGTTTCATGGACGATTTGAAAAGGCAAGGTATGTGCATTTAAGGTTATTGTACCCCTTCAGTGACCACTCACAGTATTTCCTCTCTTGATTATCACGCCCGCGACATAGCACATATAAACTATACATTATTCGATCCGTCATTAAATGGGGACCACATACAAGCCAAAAAAATATAAATATCCGAAAATTGTGCGTCATACACCTGAAAACGCAAAAATTGGACCTTCCCCCCTTAAAGAACCTCCCCGTCCCCCGAGATAAGTTTCATTTAAATCTCGATGAAATTTTTGCATTCTCAACGTATTAATCTAGAAAATGGTGGTGTCTAAAAATTCTTTTGCGTGCGTTAGCTTCAGCATAATTTATAAAACAATTTTGCCCCTCGCCCCCTGGCCTCGTTTTGAGATTCATTCAAATGTTAAATTTGGACCATGCAATTTTTCTCAAAAGTGAGACACAAAATTTGGCCCCCTTATGCTTTTTCTCCCTGTCTGCCAAATCTCAGCCAATTACGTCAAGCAGTTGGGCACAGGGAGCTGTATCAATACTCATTGGTTGCTGAAAATTTGATTTTGAGAAAAGAGCTGAAATAGTTTCTTAGCGTAAAACTCAACTGTTGTAAATGATTAACATTAATCTGGCCACAAGATTCAACAGAGTAATCCTTTATGTATTCAGCACAGAGTCTATAATAACGTAATTGGTATTATAACCGCAAAATCCATTCAACAGGAAATCAAAGGCACTTGAAACCTTTAACCCTCAGTTCTCAAATTTTCCTCGTAATGTAAACAGCATGTTCCTAGCTGGAAAGACCTTGCCATTAAATTGCTTACAATTCGCTCAAAAATAAAGTAAAATTCCTTGAAATTAGTAGAAATTGTAGGTAGATGTATGTGCTATCTAATGATCTAAAAATCCAAAAAATTGATCGGATATAAATTTTTATCGTTCTGAAGGGGTACAGTAACCTTAAGTTGAAGATCGAAAAATGTAGCTATGAACTAAAAAGTTTCCGAATTTTATCGTTTTGTTCCCTTGATCCGTCAAAAGGGGGTACTATTTTTGGACACTCGGTATGTTGTTTCTTCGTCGCATTGCGGTGTTTCTGCTTTCAAATTTATTCATTAATTAGCGCCACCCCAAGCATCTTCGGATCCGACGATCTACGCTGGTATTGTGGCCTTTCCTTTTTCAAATTATTTTACGGTATATGATATCTCCATAATCCAAATGCAGTCGAATGTAAAGCTGATAGATTTGCTCAAGAACTTCTCTCATACGTATTTTGAAATGCATTATATCATACCAATCCCTCTCCGTGCCTTTAGAATAGCCTCTTTTGTATGACTTTGGAAATCAAGTTTTGATTCAAGAATCAGTCCTAGGTGCTTATGTTCATTCTTGGGAGCTATTTCGTCATTTCCGAATCTAAGGTTTGGATGGTTCGGTTTTAGCCTTTTACATGAAAGATAACTTCCTCCGTTTTATTAGCATTAAACTGCATTTTCCATTGCCATGCCCACTACTTTATCTTTTCAAGATCGCAATTCAACACTGGAGCGGCAGAAAATTCTGCTGAAATACATTGATAATGCTTGAATGTCTTAGGAAATGGAAAAGATAGTCACGGAAAAGATGGCGTCGAGGGAAATTTGACCAAGATACATTGCGTTCAATTATTGAATTTCTATGAGATCATTATTGCTTACTGTAAAAGCTCTATTAAGCCCCTCCCCTCTCTATTAAGCCTCACCCCACTTTTATCAAATTCCAGAGGTTAGTTAAGATTTTCCATTTATTGAGCTAAATAAGTTTGCATGTTAATTTTGATATGGTTTGAGATAAAACTGTGTTGAATTCATGTATTTAACTAGTCAAATTGTATGTTTAAACCGCAAAATGTGGTGTAAAAGAATTAAAAAGTGTCCAAAGTAAAATAAGCCCTCCTGGGTCTTAATAGAGCTTTTACGGTATTCCACATTAAAAAACACAATGCATTTTAGTCAAATGCACTCATCTCCAGCTGTTCCGAATTCATCAGTTCCTTCAATTCTCAAATTCATTTTCGTTTTAAAGAATAGAAAACCAACCTTCTTCTGAAGTTCTTGTTTCTTCGATTGTTGCATAAGGTCCTTTCCCAACTGTGTAGGCTGTTACATTTACTTGGTAACATTTCCAAACATCTAGGCTGTCCAAAGTTACTGAGTAAACATCTCCTCCTACGGTTCTGTCTCTAACTGTTGTATTGACAGTACCATAAGGATCATTCGAGCATTGCACTTCCCAGTATTCGATGATGTAGTGTCTGATATAACCATATGTCAAATCCTGTGGAGGTGCATTCCAACTTGCATTTAAACTTGTTGAACTCGTGTTAGTAACGACCAAGTTCAGAGGAGCAGCGACGGGAGCTTATGGAAAGAAGAAAATGAAGTTAACAATGAAAATTGAAATGCGTCTTTCACACTCTGAGTGGAAAGAAAGGACGTTGTAAAATCAAATTCATTGATAAAACAACATTATGAAACATCATTTACCTAACTGACGATCATTTGTCTGCTTAAGCTGTGCCTTTTAATATTAACCCTAAGCACGCTGTGTGCATTTTCTTCATTTGTGAACCATGTAGTTATATTTTGTGATCAATGATATAATATTAGCCCTAATTAACAAAATATTAGTCCTAATATCATTCAAAAACTCTTCCAAGTGTAACGCTAGCATTAAAATAATCGTCAGTTCCTCGAATTCTCAAATCATTTTCGTTTTAAAGAATAGAAAACCAACCTTCTTCTGAAGTTCTTGTTTCTTCGATTGTTGCATAAGGTCCTTTCCCAACTGTGTAGGCTGTTACATTTACTTGGTAACATTTCCAAACATCTAGGCTGTCCAAAATTACTGAGTAAACATCTCCTCCTACGGTTCTGTCTCTAACTGTTGTATTGACAGTACCATAAGGATCATTCGAGCATTGCACTTCCCAGTATTCGATGATGTAGTGTCTGATATAACCATATGTCAAATCCTGTGGAGGTGCATTCCAACTTGCATTTAAACTTGTTGAGCTCGTGTTAGTAACGACCAAGTTCAGAGGAGCAGCGACGGGAGCTTATGGAAAGAAGAAAATGAAGTTAACAATGAAAATTGAAATGCGTCTTTCACACTCTGAGTGGAAAGAAAGGACGTTGTAAAATCAAATTCATTGATAAAACAACATTATGAAACATCATTTACCTAACTGACGATTATTTCTATGCTTAAGCTCTGCTTTTTAATATTAACCCTAAGCACACTGTGTGCATTTTCTTCATCTGTGAACCATGCAGTTATATTTTGTGATCAATGATATAATATTAGCCCTAATTAACAAAATATTAGCCCTAATATCATTCAAAAAATCTTCCAAGTGTAACGATAGCATTAAAATAATCGTCAGTTCCTCGAATTCTCAAATTCATTTTCGTTTTAAAGAATAGAAAACCAACCTTCTTCTGAAGTTCTTGTTTCTTCGATTGTTGCATAAGGTCCTTTCCCAACTGTGTAGGCTGTTACATTTACTTGGTAACATTTCCAAACATCTAGGCTGTCCAAAGTTACTGAGTAAACATCTCCTCCTACGGTTCTGTCTCTAACTGTTGTATTGACAGTACCATAAGGATCATTCGAGCATTGCACTTCCCAGTATTCGATGATGTAGTGTCTGATATAACCATATGTCAAATCCTGTGGAGGTGCATTCCAACTTGCATTTAAACTTGTTGAACTCGTGTTAGTAACGACCAAGTTCAGAGGAGCAGCGACGGGAGCTTATGGAAAGAAGAAAATGAAGTTAACAATGAAAATTGAAATGCGTCTTTCACACTCTGAGTGGAAAGAAAGGACGTTGTAAAATCAAATTCATTGATAAAACAACATTATGAAACATCATTTACCTAACTGACGATTATTTCTATGCTTAAGCTCTGCTTTTTAATATTAACCCTAAGCACACTGTGTGCATTTTCTTCATCTGTGAACCATGCAGTTATATTTTGTGATCAAGGATATAATATTAGCCCTAATTAACAAAATATTAGTCCTAATATCATTCAAAAAATCTTCCAAGTGTAACGATAGCATTAAAATAATCGTCAGTTCCTCGAATTCTCTAAATCATTTTCGTTTTAAAGAATAGAAAACCAACCTTCTTCTGAAGTTCTTGTTTCTTCGATTGTTGCATAAGGTCCTTTCCCAACTGTGTAGGCTGTTACATTTACTTGGTAACATTTCCAAACATCTAGGCTGTCCAAAGTTACTGAGTAAACATCTCCTCCTACGGTTCTGTCTCTAACTGTTGTATTGACAGTACCATAAGGATCATTCGAGCATTGCACTTCCCAGTATTCGATGATGTAGTGTCTGATATAACCATATGTCAAATCCTGTGGAGGTGCATTCCAACTTGCATTTAAACTTGTTGAGCTCGTGTTAGTAACGACCAAGTTCAGAGGAGCAGCGACGGGAGCTTATGGAAAGAAGAAAATGAAGTTAACAATGAAAATTGAAATGCGTCTTTCACACTCTGAGTGGAAAGAAAGGACGTTGTAAAATCAAATTCATTGATAAAACAACATTATGAAACATCATTTACCTAACTGACGATTATTTCTATGCTTAAGCTCTGCTTTTTAATATTAACCCTAAGCACACTGTGTGCATTTTCTTCATCTGTGAACCATGCAGTTATATTTTGTGATCAAGGATATAATATTAGCCCTAATTAACAAAATATTAGTCCTAATATCATTCAAAAACTCTTCCAAGTGTAACGATAGCATTAAAATAATCGTCAGTTCCTCGAATTCTCAAATTCATTTTCGTTTTAAAGAATAGAAAACCAACCTTCTTCTGAAGTTCTTGTTTCTTCGATTGTTGCATAAGGTCCTTTCCCAACTGTGAAGGCTGTTACATTTACTTGGTAACATTTCCAAACATCTAGGCTGTCCAAAGTTACTGAGTAAACATCTCCTCCTACGGTTCTGTCTCTAACTGTTGTATTGACAGTACCATAAGGATCATTCGAGCATTGCACTTCCCAGTATTCGATGATGTAGTGTCTGATATAACCATATGTCAAATCCTGTGGAGGTGCATTCCAACTTGCATTTAAACTTGTTGAGCTCGTGTTAGTAACGACCAAGTTCAGAGGAGCAGCGACGGGAGCTTATGGAAAGAAGAAAATGAAGTTAACAATGAAAATTGAAATGCGTCTTTCACACTCTGAGTGGAAAGAAAGGACGTTGTAAAATCAAATTCATTGATAAAACAACATTATGAAACATCATTTACCTAACTGACGATTATTTCTATGCTTAAGCTCTGCTTTTTAATATTAACCCTAAGCACACTGTGTGCATTTTCTTCATCTGTGAACCATGCAGTTATATTTTGTGATCAAGGATATAATATTAGCCCTGATTAACAAAATATTAGTCCTAATATCATTCAAAAACTCTTCCAAGTGTAACGATAGCATTAAAATAATCGTCAGTTCCTCGAATTCTCAAATCCATTTTCGTTTTAAAGAATAGAAAACCAACCTTCTTCTGAAGTTCTTGTTTCTTCGATTGTTGCATAAGGTCCTTTCCCAACTGTGAAGGCTGTTACATTTACTTGGTAACATTTCCAAACATCTAGGCTGTCCAAAGTTACTGAGTAAACATCTCCTCCTACGGTTCTGTCTCTAACTGTTGTATTGACAGTACCATAAGGATCATTCGAGCATTGCACTTCCCAGTATTCGATGATGTAGTGTCTGATATAACCATATGTCAAATCCTGTGGAGGTGCATTCCAACTTGCATTTAAACTTGTTGAGCTCGTGTTAGTAACGACCAAGTTCAGAGGAGCAGCGACGGGAGCTTAAGGAAAGAAGAAAATGAAGTTAACAATGAAAATTGAAATGCGTCTTTCACACTCTGAGTGGACAAAAAGTGCGTTGTAAAATCAAATTCATTGATAAAACAACATTATGAAACATCATTTACCTAACTGACGATTATTTTTTATTACAAAGTCCAACTTTGTAATCTAAGAAGGGGCCTCGATGTCAGTCAGTTAAGTAAGAAAGTAAGAAAGTAAGGTAGTCACGCTCGTTAAAGCAATTGATTAATGTTTTACCTCTGCTAATTGGCACTGAAACAAAGAAAGCGCACAAAAAGCGCACAAGGAGACAGAAGTTTCCCGCGATCCTATGGCAACATTTGACGTCGGCTTATTTCATGCTGGACAGATTTGACACCATAAGATGGATAAATCACCATGATGTTGACCCTGGCACAGCAACAAATTTACCCAGAATTGGCACGTCCTTGACTTTATCAGCAGCTTAATTATGTCAAAACAATCGTTTTCTAGAACGAACTCATCATTAGCCACTTATTGATAGTACTCATTATGCAAATAAGTCAACTTTAGAGGATGGTGTAACCGGCAGCCTGCACAGAGGTTAGCGCTCACAGCATCACCGAAGGTAGAAGGACCCCCCTCTAACACAGCCACAGATGCAAACGTCGCAGGTGAAGTTGAGAGGAAAGGTGCAGAATCCCAGCAACCAATGGCGCCATTGACTGGGGGAAGGCACGTGATCACACTGAACCAAAATATTTTCATGCATATGATTCTGCACAGAGGTTATCTTCGTGACTGCTTGTCTCAAATTAGATGCCCACGAATAGCAACAATTGAAACGTTCTGTAGGGTTCTGCATCAGTAATTTTGCGTTATCGTCAATCTCACATGACATCTAATTTGAGACAGATGCACCAATAGTTTCATGCACGAACTAAGCAAACTATGGGTAATGACTATTGATTTTTGCGTATCATCCTCGTTTGACATAAAGATCAAAATATTGCTTTTCAGGCGATTCTTGTCCTGATACAAGGCGCTTGATTTTCTATTGAAGGCGACTTTAGCAGCAACACTCATCTCTCTGACTGTAGCTAAAAACAGCATCAACGATCATTTGGGGTTATGAAGAAATCAATATTCAATTCAGATATTCTTATGCTTGCTTAGCTCAGGATGGACTTTGTAATCAACCAAATGGATCTTATGTTTGGAGCTTTTTAACATTAACCCTAAACACGCTGGTGTGCATTTTCTTCATCTGTGAACCATGCAGGACACTATTTTAAGCAGTTTCTGCTCTTTCCTTCCAATATGGTACATTTTGGTAATATGATTCTTAGCAAACTCGACTCACGAATTAAAAAAATATTGAAGGGACTTCGTGACATTTGGCAGTATCACCGAGAAGCGGGGTATCCAAGGTAGTTTCCAGGGAAGTAGCTGTCTTTTTTCTTTAGTGTTTGCCAAAATTTTCCTATTTTGTCCAGATTGGGCCAACCACAATGTTTATGATATAACTAGTTCCTGTTGCCAGGAAACCGGAACTAGTTATATCACAAACATCGTGATTGGCCTAATCTAGACAAAATTGGACAATTTGGCAAACACAAGTAAAAAGATAGGTATCTATACTTTAAGACAAATTTGTCCCCATTACCAGTGCATAGTCTTTACTAACAAGATAAAAAAAAATTCCATCTAAAAATTATGTTTTTAAAACTGCGTGAGGAGAGCATTTCCATCTAAAAGCAGCGAGATAACAGTGTATACAGTACATAGGAGGGCATGGTCCAAGGGAAAAGGATGTGGTCCACAAGATTTTCATTGGAAGACCCCTTCTGTAGCCAACCCTGGGGCTCGGGCTGATTCTCAACAGACCTGAAATTTGGAATATGCTTCAAACAAGAACAAGTTTCCTCCTCTCTAGATCAATTCATACAAAAGAAAGCTCTTGAGAACATCATTAAATCAAGAAGAACCAAAGATCTTGAATGAACTTCAGAAAAAGAAAATGCTCCAAATAATTAATAAATCCTTCCTTTCTCAGCCATAAAGGCAAAGATGCAAACAGTACTTCGTGTATATGGATCAAAATTGAAAGGATTATTTTTGACAGCTATTTTGTGCATACAGCATTACAAACAAAGTTTTCCACAATGACACAAATTTGCATCCACAATACATAAAGAGAGAGAAAATCATAATATCCTAAAGTAGAACAATGTAATTTACAGTTTACAAAATAAAACACAACTGTTATGTTCCATACGCAAATGTTTCAATACAAAATCTTTATCCAACAGGTTCTATTTAGAAATCAACTTTACACTCTAAAGAGCCATAACTTATGCATTGCCTATTGCTCCAAATTTGGAAAAATTAAGGACGTTTTGTCTTCAACATAAGGAAATCTGAAAAGAACTCATTTGCAAAAACACGCATCTTTTCTAATGAACCTTGTGATTAACGTCCTGATGCAATTGATATCAAAACTATCAGAAATGATAAAATAAACATACCATCTTCATTTGTTCTTTCACATTTTGTTTCACTTATGTTCCCAAACATTGTGCCATTTTCAAACAATGCTGCAACCTTGACTTGGTAGAATGACCATTTGCTGAGATTTGAAATTGTGTATGACAGCAGTATGTTATCATCACGCTGTATGTTTGTGTTCAGTGTGACATTTTGAAAAATGCTTTCATCTACCAATTGAGTAGAACAGTTGGCAAGATGATAAAATATTCTGTATTTTGGGATTGATGTGCTTCCATTGTAAAATGTTTCGTTCCATTTGACTTTCAGAGAGGTTGAAGAGATATTAGTCAAAGAAACAATTTCCAAAGATGACACAGAAGCAAAACTGCAGCAAATACCTGAAAGAAGAAAATAGCAGATAATGAAACATGAAACAGGTAACAAGACAGTTTACTGCTAATGTAAGAGAGTGAAAACCAAATCGTCACATGATTCCCAATGAGTGTCTTTCCAGAAAGTCTGGTGATACCATTTGCTAGGTAATTTATTTCTCTACTGTTGCATGCTTGATGTGAGCAGCATATGAGTCAAATCTTTCAATAGGGCACAGGGAAACCCGCAAATATTCTAATTTCACGCTTATAAGCCAATGACATCGTCGTATTCCGGTCACATGACTGAAAATAAGGCTTTCGAGATAACTTTTCAAGTACCTTCACGAAAATAAAAATGGATATTCGAGTAATAAAGATACAGAGCTGGTTTTACCACGAATCGATTCGAGAGGCCCCACTCCACATTTGTTTTTCTGCATTTGGTTAAAATCTCGTCAGGGATCGGCGTTACATCGAATTTCATTCTTTCAAAAATTGGCCTATGTTAAAGAATTCTTCAGGAACCCTACAAATAAGATATAGCTTTCAAAATTTCACATGTTACGTGAATTATGTCCAGAAATAACATGAAAATAGTTGTTTGTGTGATTTTCGAAAATCCTAGACGAATAAAAGCTATTTGCTGCGAAGAAAGCTATTGGGCCTACCTTCACCTGCAGTAGAATCCCAGCAATCGGCATTAAATCACTCTTTTTCGCAATAATAACCAGCGGATACATCAACGAATAACTTCACCACAAATTCAATTTCTTTCCACCATTTTATCATCGATAATTTCGATAAAATGTGACAAGACTTTACAGCCTCTGCAGCAAACCGTCCAACTACCGTTGATTCAAAGTTTTCTTGCTGCAAAAACATTGGAAGTCTTGCAAGAATTGCACAAACAAAAGGTTTTGCAAGACTTAGGTCTCCCATATGACACAGCAAAATGACACCTTTGAGAATAGATTGCACACTCCGGGAGGCATTCTATCGTTGTTAAATAAAGAGAAAATAAAACAGTTCTCAAAGATTGCAAATTTCTTTGTCACATCGGAAAAGTACATAATTTGTGTAAAGAAATTTCACTTGCAATCTATTCTCAAAGGTAACAATTTGCTGTGGCATATGGGAGACCTGAGCCTTGCACAACCTTTTGTTTTATGCAAGCTTTCCTGGTGTTTGCAACAAGAAAACTTTGAATCGACAGTAGTTGGACGGTTTGCTGCAGAGGTTGTAAACTCTTGTCACATTTTATCGAAATTATCGATGATAAAATGGTGGAAAGAAATTGAATTTGTGGTGAAGCTATTCGTTAATGTATCCGCTGGTTATTATTGCGAAAAAGAGTGATTTAATGCCGATTGCTGGGATTCTACTGCAGGTGAAGGTAGGCCCAATAGCTTTCTTTGCAGCAAATAGCTTTTATTCGTCTAGGATTTTCGAAAATCACACAAACAAATATTTTCATGTTATTCCTGGACATAATGCACGTAACATGTGAAATTTTGAAAGCTATATCTTATTTGTAGCGTTCCTGAAGAATTCTTGAACATAGGCCAATTTTCGAAGGAATGAAATTCGATGTAACGCCGATCCCTGACGAGATTTTAACCAAATGCAGTAAAACAAATGTGGAGTTGGGCCTCTCGAATCGATTCGTGGTAAAACTAGCTCTGTATCTTTATTACTCGAATATCTATTTTTATTTTCGTGAAGGTACTCGAAAAGTTATCTCGAAAGCATTATTTTCAGTCATGTGACTGGAATACGACGATATCATTGGCTTATAAGCGTGAAATTAGAATATTTGCGGGTTTCCCTGTGCCCTATTGAAAGATTTGACTCATATGCTGATGTGAGCCATAAAAATAACAACCAGGACCCCTGCCCAAAGATCATGTGCTCCTTTGTTCTGCTAAGCTATCTTAGTGTGGAATACCCATTCTTCCTAACTCACATAAGATTAAAGAGAATTTTTTCAAAAATATACAGAAAGAGGAAGATGACATATATTGTATGTCTTCTACTAAAGGACCATATTAAAAACACATCATTTTTTCACATCATCACATATCATCAGCATATCATCACATCATCAAACACATCATCAAACCTAGCATTTTTTAACCAATTTGATATAGATGCCAAATCAAGAATGAATAAGCTTTACATGATATAAAGTTAAAAACACACACGCAGCTCTGCATTTCCATTTTTCTACGTATTTCCGTTATACAGCACCTCTAAGGGGACCATTATGGAAATACGGTCAGCTTGACCTTTTAGTGATATCCCTGCCTCTAATTAGGGGTGTTTATCTTTACATTTTTAACATTCAATATTGTATTGTTATCTATTTTTTGTTATAAAACTCGTAAATATTCATTGTGGCAAATTGATACATACATACATTGGGACATACATACATACAATTGTGAGTATACACTTGGAATACAAACACCCAGAAAATGAAGACCAAAACCTCAAAATAAAAGCATCAACCTAACGATACCTCAGACCTCAAAAACTAAGAACTCAAAATGCAAGAACTCAAAAACTAGACCCTAAAATACTTCGAAACAATGAGAGATTTTAGGTTCTTAGAAAACGCATGTGTTACTTGTCTTCCTTGATAGATATCTAGTTAAAATAGCAAAAATGATATGTACCTGAATTATAAGAAATCAGGTTTGCTGGCAAAAATTTATTATCATGGTTCTATGTTTGAAGCTAGATCGCTCATTCTTGCCAAATTTTGTTTTTATTTGTCAAAAGAAACCATCCTGTATAAAAATACAAGGCTAAACTTGGCCTTGTACAGGCCAAGTTTTAGCCTTGTAGAGGGGATTATGACCTTGTTATAACCTTGTACTAACCTTGGAAGAAAATTACAAGGCTATCAGTAAGATTCCAAGCTGCAACCAGTCTAACACAAGGTTTTCACAAGGCTTCTACAAGGCTAATTAGCATTTTCAAGCCATTTACAAGGTTACAGCAAGGCTATTCCAGGCTATAACAAGGTTACAAGGCCATAACTACAAGGCTTGTAAATGGCTATTACATGGCCTTGTATTTTCATACAGGCTGGTGTAAAAATAACTCTATCAAGCCTCATTATCAAGGAACCTTTATATCTTCAGGGTCCAAGCATTTCAAGTTATGCTGCTACAGATACTGGCTGATAACACAATGAGTTTGGGCAACAAAAGAGGCAAATAAGATATTTTAAAGATACCACAAATCCTATGTGTCCAGCAAATGATGGTATTGAAGATACGGAACACTTCTTGTTGCTCTGCCCTTGTTTTGATGTACAAAGACGAGACCTCCTCGCTGGAATCTATGCATTAATACGACCACTTGGATATGTAAATCTTGCAAATGAAGCTTTACTACAACTTTTATTGTATGGCAATAAAGATTTTCCCATTTCACTAAATAGACATATTCTTGAGCTAACGCTACATTTTATGCATGAAACTGGTCGATTTGAGTGAATTTCTGTAGCCACTTACCCATCCCTTCATAAGCCACCCAATTTTGTCGCATAGTTAAAGTAGTTTCTTTTCCTTTATTATCTTTATTTAATGGCCTTGGGGTAGAACAGCCTTTTGCTCCCTAGGGTTGATCGTCCTAGTAGTATTGTAGAGTAATTTTGTAAGTAATGTAGTTCGTACTGTGTATTGTAAATTTTATTTGGAATATATTATATAAAAAAAGAAACCAGCGATTCAACTTTTAGTAAATGTAGCAAAATATTGCTTTGGTTGAAAAGGATTCCAGCAAATTGTAGCAAATCATTAGATCTGCATACTTTCTGCATTGTGAATTCATTTAAATGGAAATAAGAAACCCTTGACTGTCATGGTCCATTCCTAGTTCTGGCTATTTCACCAAACTTATAAATATAGCCAATACATACAATACTATCCATTTCTATGGTACTATTACTGTACAGTCACATATCCAGTTGCCAAGGCAACTAAACTCCTGTTACTGTAGTTGTTCCTTAGACTGATTACGATGAGTACCAGTAATCGCTATTCAAAACGAGACTATTACATCAGACCGAGACCGCTCTTACTGGGACTCATATTATTACGGCAATATTTTTGGACTGACTTTTTTCACTTTTGAACGGCCTTGGGAACGAGGCTGCTATACACAGCTATGTACAAAGTATACAACAAAATACAACGCCATTAGAATCTCTGCAAATTCGATTGATTGATGTTGACCAACGGAAACTCAAAGCTCAAAGCAGAGTTTCAAAGAGCTTGGCTGGACAAAACAAAGTCTTACGAACAAGAGGACCATGAAAACAGTTGGCGACAATATCAAATCTTGTACGTAGGTACTATTTTGTTGCTTTCGCTAAGCATTAACTGATTTATTGTGAAGTTTTCAAATCAATGTGTTTCATTTGAAACTACAAGTGTTTGTGCTTTTCTGCCTAGGCCCTTATCGAAACGAGGCAGTCAGTCATTTCAAAATAATGGCGTTTGATTCTGAGTCGTAGTTAGGAGCGTCCGGCAGTATTTCAATAGCGATAACTACGACCATATCATCAGTCTAGTTGTTCCTTTCACGAGTCAAATTCCAGCAAACCAAACTAACCCAATATTATTACAGTATAGCAAACTGCTGAATAGAAGCAGGATGATTTCCGTCAACCGCGAGGTTTACCTTTCACCTCATCATAAAGAAATTGGAAATATTTGGTTTTATGTGCCTTAGTTATGCAAATGAAACTAGAGCAGCATTTCCATTTCATAAGTGAATCCACCAATGAAGGAAGTATGATGAACAACAAAATAGCACTTTCGTTTCAAGAAGGATAACTTGATAAAGAATTCGGTCTGCGACACAGGCCGGAAATAAAATACTGATGAAACAGCAAAAATAAGACTCTCAAGGCACCCTGCTCTATCCTCTATTGTTCGGGGGAAACAGACTTTGAAATACAAAAATACCAAGGTCACCTCTAACTGAGTTGGTTTTTACTGACGTTGTTTTGCACGAGGTGACACGTTTATTCCGGCATAGCGCTGTCATTTGAAAAGATCGTCCTCCTGCAACTTGGAGGATAAGAAATTTTTAGTTGCGCTTTGTACTGGGATAATACGTTCAGATTGTAAACGCGGGCAATTTCAATGAGAAATAAATTCTACATACAAAGCGGTGAATCAAGGAAATGGTAGACTTGCCCCAAGTCTATTTCGTCCTAGTTCATAAGAAAATATGAAAGCGGAAGGCAAACTTATTACAATCGACGAATTTAGACTATTGGCAATCAAAGGAAATGCTTGCTCCACGGTTTTTTGTTGTTGCTAAATGCTAACAGATAGTTTCAGAACGATGGGTCAACCGGGTTCCCTAATAAACTAATGAATAGGTAACTCGTTGCGTTTTCCGTATGCATTTTGAATACACATCTTTCAACTAGACTTTTGTACTATCCTAAAACGACGAAGAAGACTCCCTCCAACATTGAACAAAACGAGAACACGACTGGATCGTATTCAACTTCCTCAATTTGATCTGTCTAATGTTATTTGACCTTCATCCTAAGGGAAGGGATTTAAACTGAATGCAAGCAGTTATACTTACATAAAAGCAAACGAAAAAGGCACATTGATAAAGATCTCCGCTGCATCTTGAAGACGTCTTCTCTCAATGTTTGTTAGATGACATTTGGGCGATGTTCTCTGCACTGATTTCACATTTTCGTGGGCGACAGTCTTCATGAAAATAAAATGATCATTTCGAAAGCGCAAATCGTTGACGGAAATCAGCAGGTTTTGGAGCTTAGGAACTAGGAAGTAGATAGTAAATCCTAGGATCACTGGAAGCATTGCTAGAAGCTTGCTATAAAACGCGGACTCAATGGTCACAGGACGAGCTCTGACCCTTTGATCTGCCGTGATAATTACTGCAAACTTCAAAAAGGCAATAACTCTAATAACTTCCTTCGGCATGAATAAGTATGAAATCTTAATTTCTATAAGCATGCGTTTACAGAAACAAAAAGGAACTCCCATCTTAGTAATCATTTTCATCGTCCTCAACGACAATCATTTATGGAAGATAATCATTTATGGAAATTTCTAACCAGGAACCCCTTGAAAGCAGCACGATCTATTAATGTATTGTATGACCATTTTTTAGTATGAAACGAGCAAAATAAACTGTAAATTTATCGTTCTTTAGTCATCAAAATTTAATGTAAAATCCCCGAATGTTCGGGAAAAAAGGCCAGAAATATTTTGTCCGAAACTCATTCGCCTGAGACTTTTTTGCGCCTGCTTTTTCCAATAGAAAACGTATTTTTTTTCGGTGGGAAAAGTAGTTTTTTGCAGAAAAACAAAAGAAAGACTAAGTTTTTTCGATCGAAAAAGTGATGTTTTGTACATTTCGATTGCCTTACAGGAACCATGAAGGAAAATAGAACAATTCAAATTTCAAATTTTTCCGTCTGACAAAACTGGAAAACCGACGAATTTTCCGACAATACCGTATTTTGACAGGGAGGCCCACGGCCACGGTGTCACTGCTCAGAATAAGATGATTTATAAATACACTTCCCATGTTGACAACTCTAAGTTAGGACTAATTTCAGCTGTCACTTGTTTGCTTTGTTTGTTGGAGGGACCACTATGGCAACATCAACATCATCTGCCAATTAAAATTCAAGAACCTTTCAAATTACATTTTTACTTTTTTATACTTTGTACTGTATATTGCACATTTGTAATTAGCTTTCTCTTTTTCTGAATATATCTTACATTTAATTTCTAATTTTCTAATGGTAAAATTTACATACTTACATAAATACATGCTGCTAAAATATAAATGGGCTGAAAATAAGTAAATATATGAGATTAGATAACCCATCAACTACTAACATCAGTAGAATTTCCAAAATATAGAAGAGAAAAGGAAACACTCAGACGCAGTATGCTTCTTGGCTATCCAATTAACGTTGCACAAGCCCTCTAACTGAAGGAAACTGCACAAGTAAAATGTGTATGTTATTCCCATCACATGCTTGATACATACGACATATGTTGCTTGTACTCCTTCTATTGTACATCAAGGGCCAACCGCAATGCATTTCTTAACTGTTTTGCTAACAAACAGATGCAGTGGCTTGCATTTGCTTGCATTGCCTTTTTAATGGATAAATAAAAGCATTATTATCCATTCACTATTTCAGGATTTACCTCGACTTAAAAAAAGAACTGCACATGTCCGTTTTTTCTTTTCATTCATAGGAAGACATCATTACGACAGGGGTGCTCTCCCCTCAATTAGTCTACCTACTGTGAGAGTTCCTTAAGTAATTCCTCTCCATGCAAAATTCTATGTACTCTAATTGTAACATTTGTCATTAATTTTTAAGATCTGTTGTAATTTGTTATTTTAGTTAATTTTCTGTATTTCAGAAATATTTTTGGCATGCAGTGCAATTTTAAAATCATACAGAAATGAACATTTTTATGGGATGGATCCATCATACACAGAGTGCTTCTAAGGCTGTTGGTAGACGAACGTTTTAAAAGTTGTTCATAGCCAGAACCAGACGATATGATGTCTATTTCCACTACAAAAAGCACTGTATGTTGTTGCTGTTCTCAGTTTAACTGTGACATAAAAAAGTTTTATATGATATCATGTTGCAAGAAGATATATCATCAACAGAACAACAGAAATGACATCCTACCTAGCTAGAATTAAAAGTAGAATCAATAAACAGACAAAATCTTACCTCATATCATTATCAAAGCTAGTTTCAAATAACTCCATTAATTGGATATCTAAAGTAAAGAAATAAAAACTAAAGAGCAATGTAATCACTATTCAGTTGGAATATCATTGCTAGTTTTGAAGCTAAAAAGCCAATGCGAGGGGGGGGGAAGAGTTCTTGGCAAAATTTTGGGTACGGGTCTGCTGCAAGCATATTCAAAGTGGTACCGTTGGCTAGACTAACGCTTTCGAAAATGGTACCCTTGGCAGCATAGGAATCATTCGTCGTACATAGCCGATTGCTCGTGGCCAATGGTTGAAACCGCCAATGCCTCATTTTCATGGACCAATCAGACGGCTAAAAAGCGAAGGAGACAAAAGAAACGCATGAAGATTTTTCTAAATTTTACCTACCTTCATAAAACGCAACCAGGACAAAAAAACGGTTGAAATTTCCCGCATTTTTTAAAGCAATCTACTCTCCAGATGTTTGGGAGTACAAGTTTGGATGCCGGTTAAAATATCTCCAGGATTGGCGGAGTTATGGCCACAAACAAACCGATAAGAAACTGAACCTTCAACAATAGAAATTCTGGCCAGGAGACAATAGTAATAACGATAGTGATTGTTGTAAGGACGACCCGAAAACGCCACAATCTGCGTTTTCAATTGTTCTTGCTATTGTCTTTCACTAAATTTTTTTATTCAAGATTCAATGCCCCTATGGTTCCTATGTGAATTAAAAAGTCTACAAAGGCTTGTTCGCGCATTTCAAGTCATGTGGCAATACTCTAGGGAAGTTTCCGTATTGTACTACTTTTTACATTCATGGCAAAAGTTTGCTCGTTGCCAAATAACTTATAACATTCAAAAGAGGTTTTATCAAGAGGCTTTATCACCTGACTTGAAGGCGCGTAAACAGGTCTCGACAAGCCTTCGCCAATTTTGGCTATTGGAGAGGCAATAACTCCGCCAATCCTGAAGATATTTTAACCGGCATCCAAACTTGTACTCCCAAACATCTGGAGAGTAGATTGCTTTAAAAAAATTTGGGAAATCTCAAGCAGTTTTTTGTCCTGGTTGCGTTTTATGAAGGTAGGTAAAATTTAGAAAAATCTTCACGGGTTTCTTTTGTCTCCTGCGCTTTTTAGCTATCTGATTGGTCCGTGAAAATTAGGCTTTGGCGGTTTCGGCCATGGGCTACGAGCATTTGGCTATGTACGACGAATGATTCCTATGTTACCCTTGGCCAGACCAATTTCTACAAAAATGATAGGCCTACCCTTGCTTGGGTAGACAATTATTGAAAAACAATACCCAATTGGTTAGATTCATTTCAAAGCATTAGAGTCAGCAGATGTCTCAAATTGTTGGTTTGAACTCGAAAACATCAAAGGAAAAAGGACGATTCGTTCAGCAAAAATTTAGTTCCTTATCAACAAAAATGGATTGTCACGATAAAAACCCTTGGCCAGACTACTTTAGCTGAAAACATGACCGCTCCCCTACCTTTTTAGACTAATAATAATATTGTCAACATGATACCCTTTGGCAAGACCGTAACTAGACTAAAATTGCGAAAAAGTATACCCTAGGTTAGATTAGATGTCCAAAAAAGGAAAAGTATAACCTTCCTCGTAGCACATCCCAAGGTACCTTTACCATCTATGAAAGAACCCCAATTGTTTAGGCCAATATGGCTGCAATGTTGTTAGGCCACAAGTAACAATTTGTGGTAAATGATTCCGTAAAAGTTCATAACCGGCAAGGGAAAATCCAGTAGCATAGCTCTTTAAAGAAATCCATAAATTGCTTCAAAGAAATTCTCACCTGTTTTCTTTGAATATGCATCAGAAATCGAAGCTTGCAGTAGTGAAGCGAAAAAGACATTTCATGTTCAGTTGTGCAGTGGGCTGACCGATTTCAAAAGCGCGCGAAATAATAGACTGGGAACTGCTGGGAACGAATTACCTGTTCCCTCGCAGCCCCACGAGATCAAGATAGAGTGCTGATCAGTGGTTCGTGGTAGGTTAGACTGATGGACGCCGCATACGGGCATCAAACCAATCACATTGATTAAAGCTAAATTCACACTGCTGCATCAAACCAAATTTGTATACTTTTTATCTATGTTCAAATTTAACTATCTAGGAATATTTTGAGTGACTAGGCGTTTATTAAAACCAGTGGCGGGGTGGCTTGGGGTGGCCAAGTTAATTTTGGCGCCCCTACTATGTAATATGTTTCCAGAAGCGCATACGTTTCTATAACTGCTTGATATCACAGTATGTGTGATGTGATATATTTTGCGAAGGCCAATGAAAAGGAGTTTTTGGTTTTTGCAACTTAACTTTAAAATTTAATGAATATGTTTCGACTGAAAATGCGAGCAATTAATGGATAAACTCGTGTAAAGTCTCAAAGAAACCTAATTGAAATCAGCGGCATGGCCAGGTCAAGTCAGGTGGGAGGGTAAGAAAACGAGAAAGTCTGGGGGCGAAGCTCCCGAAAATATTTTTGAGGACACACCCTCTACTTTGGCTTAGAACGCTTCTAGCAATCCAATGTTAGTAGTCCTAAAATGGAATTT
The DNA here is from genome assembly GCA_039566865.1 of Aurelia coerulea. Taxonomy (NCBI): domain Eukaryota; kingdom Metazoa; phylum Cnidaria; class Scyphozoa; order Semaeostomeae; family Ulmaridae; genus Aurelia; species Aurelia coerulea. The sequence goes on along the minus strand of CM076944.1, from coordinate 212,331 downwards.
GAGCATTTTGTAACAGTTGTTTATACAAATGAGCATATCCAAGAACATTTTAGAGCAAACATAAGTTTCTTTGGCTAAGAATGCTTTTCTACCTAGGGAAACCTTTGTGCAAACACAGTTTATTTTGTTCAGGGCGATTCTCGCAATTCTGTATGATTCTCGCAGAACAACTCTGTGATAGTTCGTCTGGGAAAATTTTTTGAAAAGTCAATCTTTGCATTGGCTTAGAACGACTCTCTCAGTTGCTATCCAGTATTTCTCCGAAAGATTCTTTTACCCTTCCCGCCCATACATCCAATTACTTTCTCTTCGTTTTTTGAAGAATCTCAAAGATCATCTCTTGACATAAGTGCAAGCAAATGCCCCCATCCCCACATGTGGCCACGCCACTGACTGAAATCAAAATAAAGCCTTTCTTCATTCAGATGATCTTGCAAATACGTCAACGACCCTTTTTTGTTGAGGAAAGTAGAATTTATTTTCCACAGTCGGTAACAGTCCTGCCCACCTAAGATCAGTTTTGTTGTTCCCAGTCAAATAATGCAAACAGGCAACATTGGCGCCCCCTGATCTTTATTGGCGCTCCCATTAAGGGGGGCCATGGCCCTCTGGGGGGGGACACCCGGTATGCATTAGCCAACTGAATATCTTCACAAGAAACCGTCTTAAAAAAGAGTCATTCACACTAAATTTCTTTTTTTTTTCAATTTAAATTGATATCTTCCACAATCAGATTCCAACACAGTCTTTTACCTGATGTAGGGTTACAAATTACCCATATCAAATCAAATATAATAAACACTTTACCACTTTTTAAACATTTTATTTCAACAATTATAACACAACCACGAATCTACCACATCATAAGACAGACACGGATAAGGTTTAACATGAACAATAAGGACAAGTTTGATAGAAGGTTTAAACGTTTTTAACGTAGCAAATGAACAGTTTAATTCTAAACTTAATTTGTCATCCACAAAACTGGTCGGTTTGGATGAACTCGAACTTTTGTTATACGTCACGCAGCCACAAAGTATTTATTTGCTCCCCGTTTGTTTTCAAGTCTGTTTCACATTTGATGTTCGGCAAATGAAAATGTGAATGAAAGTTCATCCACACAAATTCGAAGTATTTCAAAGAATGACATTGCAAATCAGTAACCCTAACCTGACAGCATCTGCGTAGTGTATTGAGCGCTTGAGATTCAAGAGGGGGACCAGTAGTGTTGGTAGCAATCGCTGTCGTTGTTGTTCTTTCATCCGGGGTTCCTATTGTTCGGCATCATGCGCCTATGCTGCACATCAAATGTGAAACAGTTCCCAGCATTCAACAGTACCTAATCGTATGCGTAGCTGTTTGTAGTTGTTTTACTTGATGTTCATTTATTTGCATGTCTTTATGTTAATGGCCACGGGCGTACTCATTGTCTTCTGCTGCCTGTGGTATCTATCGTACCTATAGTGTTGTATAGTAGTATAGTAATTAGAAAGTACAGTAGGAAACATGTAGAGTAACCTTTTAAATGAATAAAAAAAATGAACAGTCAGGCAGTATTTAGAGTATACTGTAAAGTAATACTGTGCCTGGAAGTCTTAGCAATGAGAAAAATTAACTGTTAAATAAACTTAGGACTAGCATGAGGTACCTTTGAATCAGAATTTTTAGTCAATACCATTTGAAAAAGTTCTTATACCGGCAGGACCAAAACAACTTCACATGTCTGAAAAATCGTTACGCAAAGCAGAGGATACTTAAGATACCTCAAGCAGTTCTCTGCATTATGAATTTTCAAAGATGTGAAACTATTTTTGATTAAGCCAGTAGTTTACACATGCGACTCAAACCTAAAAGCAAATCAGAAATCATTCTTAGCAATCGCTGAAAAACTGCGACCTACAGTGTACACGATCGACTGTGTAAAAACAGGGCAAGGAATTGGCGCATGTGTAAATATTAGTTTATGTGCAAATTATTCATTTTCAGCGACTAAGCTTACGACAAAGAAAATAGATCTGAGCACTCTTGATATTATTTTCGCTTTAGAACCAACGTAAATAGGACAAAGGGTTATCACGAGATGAGTCCAGAACTTGGTCTTGAATCCTATAGAGATATGAAACGATTCCAGTCTTACCGTTAGAACTACAACCAAAGGAGAAATATATGAAACTATTTATAAAGTGAACGATGAGAAGAAGAGGGACAACATCCACAGAGAGCAGGCATCGAGTTGATCTTTTTGCGCTTTTTTATTCAGTTATCTGCTAACTAGTTTCGCCCACTAGGGCATCTTCAGAGCAACTGATTTATTAGGAGTATCAACCTCTATTTATAGTATTTTGTATTTCCATATAAGGTTAATTAATTTACTAGTATTATTTTGTCCTTATAAGGTAAAAAGTTCTCGTCATAGTTGTTGTTTATAGTTTATAGTTGTTTGTATAACTATTTATAGATATACTATGAGAACATAACATCCTTGTCGTTGGCATTAGATTTCAAGGTAGACCTATGGCAAATTATGTCCTTGTATGACTGAAAAATAAATTTGTTAGCAACTGAAAGCATGACGACAATATGTGTATAGACTTAAACCATGATGCAAATCAAAGCACTTAATCAGAAAGAAAAAGCATTGTTCCTTGCAATACTACCCCTTACATTATAATACAAATGTACCAAAAATCAATTTTCCTTAGCGTACCAACTACTACCATTGATAAACGGTATACCAACATTTCAGTTATGTTCTTTGACTTTTAAAGCTTTAAGAATTGGTTGGCATTCTATGTAATATACTTGTGACGTTGATGAAATTTGTTCCGAGTGCATCCAGTATTTCAAAGTTGCTGTCATACTGCAATAAAACATTTTCAAATCAGAAACAAACAAGGAAATCAAAATTCGGCTAATTCATCGCAATTCATGTGTAAAGCAAGATTTCTTTATAACAAATGTAATTTATAGGCAACCATCCATTGGCCTTAAAAAGAAAATATTCTCCATACACAAACATACACCAAATTTCATCAGTTAAAAGTAAAAGGTATAAATACAATTTCAAACCTGACTTTTATTGGAAATTGAAGGGTGTTATCTTTTATTCCAGTTGATTGTCCGAAGCAAAAACGTCTGAAACAGAAATAAGAACATCTTGAATTGAATGTATAAATATGAATGTATCTTAAAATATGGTATTTGTGTCTTAAATTATTACCTGACTGACGTTTCAAAAACGAGACAATACAGGAATCCCGCCAACCCCATTGGTTAATCGCACATTTCCTGCGGTTTTCCCGTAGCCTTGTATAATACGATACAAGGACACATTTTTTCACCACAGCAACTGATTTAGGCCTGTGAGATTTACAATAAACTCCGACGACATAACAGTAACAAAATGGGTTTGACTAAGTGATATGAGTCAAAATTAGAAGCTATCAGGTAATCAATCTCATACTAACCGGTTTTGTAGTTGTACAGGAAAATATAAAGCCCTCGGTCTTATTGCACAGACCTCACAAGCTCGGTCTGCACTTTTAAGACCTCGGGATTTTCATTTTCCTGTACAACACAGAACCGGTTAGTATGCGCATAGCATTAAGCTTGGTATTGTTCATGATCATAGAAGTCATTTCATTAAACTTCAGTAATTTGCTAATCATTACTGGAGCATTGAGAGTTGAGGTCTTTATTCTACATTTCTAAGTTGCAAATGCCCCCTTACCAACGCTCGGCACGTCTTTATTTAGAAAATTTTGTGCAGGGTACATGCACTCTACTTTTGTGCGGTTCAGAAATAAAATATTGCCTCCCACCATGATTTGTCTTAGAAATAAAACAAGGTGTTTTTCATGATTTCCACTGTCACTTTCAATTTTGCGTTGAAAGCCCTGTCTTTTTTCGTCAAGTAATTTAAAAACCATCTCCATTTTCATGCGAATATATTCTTAGTGCTCTGGTTTCAAGTGATGACATTTTTAAGTATTCAAGACAAAAATATCAAACGTGCTTTAGAGCATGAAACTGGTAAGAATAAGAATAAAGTAATAACTTTTTCAGTTTCAAACTATTTCCAAAATTAGGTCGCTTGTCAAATCTTATGCCATCGCTGCCTTTGTACTGGAAAGAGCAGCATAAATATTAACATTTTAAACTTTGAATTAAAGATTTTATGATAATGAGACGATCTATGAAAAGTGTAAAGACAACCAGCATGGGATCATGGGATCATGGGATACTTTTACTTACTTGATAATTCGGGCATCTTTTCCGGTGTATTTTGTGGTCATAGGGACACCAATCTAGAAAAGAAATTTCAGCCTCTATTTCATTACAATTGCCTCTATTTCATTCATAAAATATATCACCAAGACGATGAGATGAAGTCGAGCAAAGCATTGATATAAAGCATCAAGTAAAAAAATTATAAGTTAGCAGCATGGTTTGAAATTCATTAGATGAAATCATAAGTTAGCGTAATTGTAACAAGTTCATTACAGTAACGGTATTACTGGGGAATCAAATTTTCCAGCAGCAGTCAAATGTTTCTATAGAATGATTTGACCAGTTGCTTTTAATTTCTTCGTGATTTGCCCATTGTGAGTATTTCTTTTTCACATTTCGAAAATTTTCTATTGCCCTTTGATAAAAATCTTTTTTTCTCTCTCGTATTTCCTTTTTTATTGGCCCTTGTTGTATCTCTTGTTGCATGTTGTATAAAATGATATTAGTTACCAAGTCATTTTGCAATTAGTAATTATTGCCAACACTTGTTTTTTTGCAAAACTAAATAATAGATATTGTACAAACCTTTTTTGTCTCCCTGATTCCAAAATGAGTTGTTTTGGCAAGCACTGCATTTCCAACTTCATGAGGAACGTTTGTATAAAAGAACAGGATTTGAACCGTAAGATTTGAAACCTCAACTGTAAAAAAGTTTGTGTTGTTGATGCGTGCAGTTGCCTAGAAAAGATCAATGAAATGTTCTTTGCATTTGTCCTTTTGCTACACATGAAAATGCCTGTTAGCACAATCAATTGAAACATTGTCAGCACATACCTTGTCAAAGACATGGAACCCTTTATGAACCGTCTGGCAGATCAAAGTAAACACATTAAAATGCCTGTTAGCGCAATCAATTGAAACATTGTCAGCACATACCTTGTCAAAGACATGCAACCCTTTATGCACTGTCTGGCAGATCAAAGTAAACACATGTAAATAAACAGCATCCAATTGGAATTATGTCTTCTGTTTAGTTTTCTAGCAGCCTCAAGTGTGATACCAAATTCTGCATGCACATTTCCAAAAAGCAATTTGACCATGAATATATTTGCTATTGATTTGATGATGCTATTTGACCTATGCTATTTGACCTATGCTATTTGACCAATGCTATTTGACCTATGCTATTTGACCCATGCTATTTGACCTATGCTATTTGACCTATGCTATTCGACCTATGCCATTTGACCTATGCTATTTGAACCATGCTATTTGACCTATGCTATTTGACCTATGCCATTTGACCTATGCCATTTGACCTATGCCATTTGACCAATGCTATTTGACCTATGCTATTTGACCCATGCTATTTGACCCATGCTATTTGACCTATGCTATTTGACCTATGCCATTTGACCTATGCCATTTGACCAATGCCATTTGACCTATGCCATTTGACCTATGCCATTTGACTAATGCTATTTGACCTATGCTATTTGACCTATGCTATTTGACCTATGCTATTTTACCTATGCTATTTGACCTATGCTATTTGACCTATGCTATTTTACCTATGCTATTTGACCTATGCTATTTTACCTATGCTATTTGACCTATGCTATTTGATGATGTGATAATTTCACCTAGCATTCCTTAATCACAACAAATTATCAAATGACATACAACTTCAAACATGTCTTGTCATTCAACGAAATAACAATAGTGCTTTGTAAGACATTCGTATGCACGTCCCTCATTTCGAAAGCCAGTTGATAGAATTACAAGCTATAGTGTGACTCCCCTTGTGATTTGCTGAAATTTTGCAATATGGTTGCCACTTTGAAATATGTTTGCTGTTCTTTTTCACTTTCTTATATTCATTCATCACCCGTTTATCCTCATGAAAAACAAAGAATGGTGGTACTTATCAACCCCAACAACTGACTTGGACTAAATTAGATGAAAATATTGCGTAAATTTTCTATTATTTCTAATATTAAATACCAGTTCATACTTACTGTAACATTCATAATAACTTGCGTTGACGTTGTGGTTGTGTTCTTTAATGTGATATCAAATACAGACAAGTTGACTTTTCTTGGATACAGGAATGCAAAACATAGGGCACCAACAACCAAAATCACACAAAATGCCACAATCAGTTTCAGGGTCCTACAAATGACAGGAAAATGCATTTTTATATCTCTTGCCCACAAAGGTGGATGACAAAGAACTCTTTATTGAAGAAACTATGCAAAGCAATGCGATATCATACAGGATGTATATACCAAAAAAATATGAGGTGCTTAAACAGTTCCTGCGGAGGAGCCTCACTTTCAAAAATGTTCATTTCACTTTTATTATATAGATGAGGCTTTCACTTGCAATTTGCAATCTCAAATATTCAAATCATCATCAGCTGTGTATCAGGCAAGTATCAGGCAGCTAAAGACAGAAGAGTATTAAATATTGAATTAGTCTTCATGAGTAATTTGGAAGGGTTTGGAGCAGCTCAACCATAAATCTTAATTGTTTGAACTTTGTTGATCAATTCAGGTGAAATATATTTCTCACTGATTCAAAAGCCAGCATCTTTTTTATTCATGAATCAACAATCGTCTGAAACAAAACTGAGGTAAAAAGACTTCTTTGATGGTATAAAAGCAACAAAAAATTTTCAAAATGAGGCTTCTCCAGAGGGGCTGTTCAAACATACTCTTTAGGACATACAGTATGAAATTACTTGTACTGGGTGAGTATAAAAGGTCAGGTGTTTGGGGGACTGTAACATCATGTTTAGCCATCTGATATCATTGTGAACTAAAATTTCACATGCAGCCAAAAGTCTAACTTAGTCACAGGTACACGTGGTATCATCAGGGGAGGATAAAATAGTTAGGAAATAAGGTTTTCTCCATTTAAAATTTTACATGCAGCCAAAAGTCTAACTTAGTCACAGGTGCACGTGGTATCATCAGGGGAGGATGAAATAGTTAGGAAATAAGGTTTTCTCCATTAGTTGGTCAGGTGTTTGGGGGACTGTAACATCATGTTTAGCCATCTGATATCATTGTGAACTAAAATTTTACGTGCAGCCAAAAGTCTAACTTAGTCACAGGTACATGTGGTATCATCAGGGGAGGATAAAATAGTTAGGAAATAAGGTTTTCTCCATTAGTTGGTCAGGTGTTTGGGGGACTGTAACATCATGTTTAGCCATCTGATATCATTGTGAACTAAAATTTTACATGCAGCCAAAAGTCTAACTTAGTCACAGGTGCACGTGGTATCATCAGGGGAGGATAAAATAGTTAGGAAATAAGGTTTTCTCCATTAGTTGGTCAGGTGTTTGGGGGACTGTAACATCATGTTTAGCCATCTGATATCATTGTGAACTAAAATTTTACGTGCAGCCAAAAGTCTAACTTAGTCACAGGTGCACGTGGTATCATCAGGGGAGGATAAAATAGTTAGGAAATAAGGTTTTCTCCATTAGTTGGTCAGGTGTTTGGGGGACTGTAACATCATGTTTAGCCATCTGATATCATTGTGAACTAAAATTTTACATGCGGCCAAAAGTCTAACTTAGTCACAGGTGCACGTGGTATCATCAGGGGAGGATAAAATAGTTAGGAAATAAGGTTTTCTCCATTAGTTGGTCAGGTGTTTGGGGGACTGTAACATCATGTTTAGCCATCTGATATCATTGTGAACTAAAATTTTACATGCAGCCAAAAGTCTAACTTAGTCACAGGTGCACGTGGTATCATCAGGGGAGGATAAAATAGTTAGGAAATAAGGTTTTCTCCATTAGTTGGTCAGGTGTTTGGGGGACTGTAACATCATGTTTAGCCATCTGATATCATTGTGAACTAAAATTTTACATGCAGCCAAAAGTCTAACTTAGTCACAGGTGCACGTGGTATCATCAGGGGAGGATAAAATAGTTAGGAAATAAGGTTTTCTCCATTAGTTGGTCAGGTGTTTGGGGGACTGTAACATCATGTTTAGCCATCTGATATCATTGTGAACTAAAATTTTACATGCAGCCAAAAGTCTAACTTAGTCACAGGTGCACGTGGTATCATCAGGGGAGGATAAAATAGTTAGGAAATAAGGTTTTCTCCATTAGTTGGTCAGGTGTTTGGGGGACTGTAACATCATGTTTAGCCATCTGATATCATTGTGAACTAAAATTTTACATGCAGCCAAAAGTCTAACTTAGTCACAGGTGCACGTGGTATCATCAGGGGAGGATAAAATAGTTAGGAAATAAGGTTTTCTCCATTAGTTGGTCAGGTGTTTGGGGGACTGTAACATCATGTTTAGCCATCTGATATCATTGTGAACTAAAATTTTACATGCAGCCAAAAGTCTAACTTAGTCACAGGTGCACGTGGTATCATCAGGGGAGGATAAAATAGTTAGGAAATAAGGTTTTCTCCATTAGTTGGTCAGGTGTTTGGGGGACTGTAACATCATGTTTAGCCATCTGATATCATTGTGAACTAAAATTTTACGTGCAGCCAAAAGTCTAACTTAGTCACAGGTGCACGTGGTATCATCAGGGGAGGATAAAATAGTTAGGAAATAAGGTTTTCTCCATTAGTTGGTCAGGTGTTTGGGGGACTGTAACATCATGTTTAGCCATCTGATATCATTGTGAACTAAAATTTTACATGCAGCCAAAAGTCTAACTTAGTCACAGGTGCACGTGGTATCATCAGGGGAGGATGAAATAGTTAGGAAATAAGGTTTTCTCCATCAGTTGGTCAGGTGTTTGGGGGACTGTAACATCATGTTTAGCCATCTGATATCATTGTGAACTAAAATTTTACATGCAGCCAAAAGTCTAACTTAGTCACAGGTGCACGTGGTATCATCAGGGGAGGATAAAATAGTTAGGAAATAAGGTTTTCTCCATTAGTTGGTCAGGTGTTTGGGGGACTGTAACATCATGTTTAGCCATCTGATATCATTGTGAACTAAAATTTTACATGTAGCCAAAAGTCTAACTTAGTCACAGGTGCACGTGGTATCATCAGGGGAGGATAAAATAGTTAGGAAATAAGGTTTTCTCCATTAGTTGGTCAGGTGTTTGGGGGACTGTAACATCATGTTTAGCCATCTGATATCATTGTGAACTAAAATTTTACGTGCAGCCAAAAGTCTAACTTAGTCACAGGTGCACGTGGTATCATCAGGGGAGGATAAACTAGTTAGGAAATAAGGTTTTCTCCATTAGTTGGTCAGGTGTTTGGGGGACTGTAACATCATGTTTAGCCATCTGATATCATTGTGAACTAAAATTTTACATGCAGCCAAAAGTCTAACTTAGTCACAGGTGCACGTGGTATCATCAGGGGAGGATGAAATAGTTAGGAAATAAGGTTTTCTCCATTAGTTGGTCAGGTGTTTGGGGGACTGTAACATCATGTTTAGCCATCTGATATCATTGTGAACTAAAATTTTACATGCAGCCAAAAGTCTAACTTAGTCACAGGTGCACGTGGTATCATCAGGGGAGGATAAAATAGTTAGGAAATAAGGTTTTCTCCATTAGTTGGTCAGGTGTTTGGGGGACTGTAACATCATGTTTAGCCATCTGATATCATTGTGAACTAAAACTTTACATGCAGCCAAAAGTCTAACTTAGTCACAGGTGCACGTGGTATCATCAGGGGAGGATAAAATAGTTAGGAAATAAGGTTTTCTCCATTAGTTGGTCAGGTGTTTGGGGGACTGTAACATCATGTTTAGCCATCTGATATCATTGTGAACTAAAATTTTACATGCAGCCAAAAGTCTAACTTAGTCACAGGTGCACGTGGTATCATCAGGGGAGGATAAAATAGTTAGGAAATAAGGTTTTCTCCATTAGTTGGTCAGGTGTTTGGGGGACTGTAACATCATGTTTAGCCATCTGATATCATTGTGAACTAAAATTTTACGTGCAGCCAAAAGTCTAACTTAGTCACAGGTGCACGTGGTATCATCAGGGGAGGATAAAATAGTTAGGAAATAAGGTTTTCTCCATTAGTTGGTCAGGTGTTTGGGGGACTGTAACATCATGTTTAGCCATCTGATATCATTGTGAACTAAAATTTTACGTGCAGCCAAAAGTCTAACTTAGTCACAGGTGCACGTGGTATCATCAGGGGAGGATAAAATAGTTAGGAAATAAGGTTTTCTCCATTAGTTGGTCAGGTGTTTGGGGGACTGTAACATCATGTTTAGCCATCTGATATCATTGTGAACTAAAATTTTACATGCAGCCAAAAGTCTAACTTAGTCACAGGTGCACGTGGTATCATCAGGGGAGGATAAAATAGTTAGGAAATAAGGTTTTCTCCATTAGTTGGTCAGGTGTTTGGGGGACTGTAACATCATGTTTAGCCATCTGATATCATTGTGAACTAAAATTTTACGTGCAGCCTAAAGTCTAACTTAGTCACAGGTGCACGTGGTATCATCAGGGGAGGATAAAATAGTTAGGAAATAAGGTTTTCTCCATCAGTTGGTCAGGTGTTTGGGGGACTGTAACATCATGTTTAGCCATCTGATATCATTGTGAACTAAAATTTTACATGCAGCCAAAAGTCTAACTTAGTCACAGGTGCACGTGGTATCATCAGGGGAGGATAAAATAGTTAGGAAATAAGGTTTTCTCCATTAGTTGGTCAGGTGTTTGGGGGACTGTAACATCATGTTTAGCCATCTGATATCATTGTGAACTAAAATTTTACGTGCAGCCAAAAGTCTAACTTAGTCACAGGTGCACGTGGTATCATCAGGGGAGGATAAAATAGTTAGGAAATAAGGTTTTCTCCATTAGTTGGTCAGGTGTTTGGGGGACTGTAACATCATGTTTAGCCATCTGATATCATTGTGAACTAAAATTTTACATGCAGCCAAAAGTCTAACTTAGTCACAGGTGCACGTGGTATCATCAGGGGAGGATAAAATAGTTAGGAAATAAGGTTTTCTCCATTAGTTGGTCAGGTGTTTGGGGGACTGTAACATCATGTTTAGCCATCTGATATCATTGTGAACTAAAATTTTACGTGCAGCCAAAAGTCTAACTTAGTCACAGGTACATGTGGTATCATCAGGGGAGGATAAAATAGTTAGGAAATAAGGTTTTCTCCATTAGTTGGTCAGGTGTTTGGGGGACTGTAACATCATGTTTAGCCATCTGATATCATTGTGAACTAAAATTTTACGTGCAGCCAAAAGTCTAACTTAGTCACAGGTGCACGTGGTATCATCAGGGGAGGATAAAATAGTTAGGAAATAAGGTTTTCTCCATTAGTTGGTCAGGTGTTTGGGGGACTGTAACATCATGTTTAGCCATCTGATATCATTGTGAACTAAAATTTTACATGCAGCCAAAAGTCTAACTTAGTCACAGGTGCACGTGGTATCATCAGGGGAGGATGAAATAGTTAGGAAATAAGGTTTTCTCCATCAGTTGGTCAGGTGTTTGGGGGACTGTAACATCATGTTTAGCCATCTGATATCATTGTGAACTAAAATTTTACATGCAGCCAAAAGTCTAACTTAGTCACAGGTGCACGTGGTATCATCAGGGGAGGATAAAATAGTTAGGAAATAAGGTTTTCTCCATTAGTTGGTCAGGTGTTTGGGGGACTGTAACATCATGTTTAGCCATCTGATATCATTGTGAACTAAAATTTTACATGCAGCCAAAAGTCTAACTTAGTCACAGGTGCACGTGGTATCATCGGGGGAGGATAAAATAGTTAGGAAATAAGGTTTTCTCCATTAGTTGGTCAGGTGTTTGGGGGACTGTAACATCATGTTTAGCCATCTGATATCATTGTGAACTAAAATTTTACGTGCAGCCAAAAGTCTAACTTAGTCACAGGTGCACGTGGTATCATCAGGGGAGGATAAAATAGTTAGGAAATAAGGTTTTCTCCATTAGTTGGTCAGGTGTTTGGGGGACTGTAACATCATGTTTAGCCATCTGATATCATTGTGAACTAAAATTTTACATGCAGCCAAAAGTCTAACTTAGTCACAGGTGCACGTGGTATCATCAGGGGAGGATAAAATAGTTAGGAAATAAGGTTTTCTCCATTAGTTGGTCAGGTGTTTGGGGGACTGTAACATCATGTTTAGCCATCTGATATCATTGTGAACTAAAATTTTACGTGCAGCCAAAAGTCTAACTTAGTCACAGGTGCACGTGGTATCATCAGGGGAGGATAAAATAGTTAGGAAATAAGGTTTTCTCCATTAGTTGGTCAGGTGTTTGGGGGACTGTAACATCATGTTTAGCCATCTGATATCATTGTGAACTAAAATTTTACATGCAGCCAAAAGTCTAACTTAGTCACAGGTGCACGTGGTATCATCAGGGGAGGATGAAATAGTTAGGAAATAAGGTTTTCTCCATCAGTTGGTCAGGTGTTTGGGGGACTGTAACATCATGTTTAGCCATCTGATATCATTGTGAACTAAAATTTTACATGCAGCCAAAAGTCTAACTTAGTCACAGGTGCACGTGGTATGATCGGGGGAGGATAAAATAGTTAGGAAATAAGGTTTTCTCCATTAGTTGGTCAGGTGTTTGGGGGACTGTAACATCATGTTTAGCCATCTCATATCATTGTGAACTAAAATTTTACATGCAGCCAAAAGTCTAACTTAGTCACAGGTGCACGTGGTATCATCAGGGGAGGATAAAATAGTTAGGAAATAAGGTTTTCTCCATTAGTTGGTCAGGTGTTTGGGGGACTGTAACATCATGTTTAGCCATCTGATATCATTGTGAACTAAAATTTTACATGCAGCCAAAAGTCTAACTTAGTCACAGGTGCACGTGGTATCATCAGGGGAGGATAAAATAGTTAGGAAATAAGGTTTTCTCCATTAGTTGGTCAGGTGTTTGGGGGACTGTAACATCATGTTTAGCCATCTGATATCATTGTGAACTAAAATTTTACATGCAGCCAAAAGTCTAACTTAGTCACAGGTGCACGTGGTATCATCAGGGGAGGATAAAATAGTTAGGAAATAAGGTTTTCTCCATTAGTTGGTCAGGTGTTTGGGGGACTGTAACATCATGTTTAGCCATCTGATATCATTGTGAACTAAAATTTTACATGCAGCCAAAAGTCTAACTTAGTCACAGGTGCACGTGGTATCATCAGGGGAGGATAAAATAGTTAGGAAATAAGGCTTTCTCCATTAGTTGGTCAGGTGTTTGGGGGACTGTAACATCATGTTTAGCCATCTGATATCATTGTGAACTAAAATTTTACATGCAGCCAAAAGTCTAACTTAGTCACAGGTGCACGTGGTATCATCAGGGGAGGATAAAATAGTTAGGAAATAAGGTTTTCTCCATTAGTTGGTCAGGTGTTTGGGGGACTGTAACATCATGTTTAGCCATCTGATATCATTGTGAACTAAAATTTTACGTGCAGCCAAAAGTCTAACTTAGTCACAGGTGCACGTGGTATCATCAGGGGAGGATAAAATAGTTAGGAAATAAGGTTTTCTCCATTAGTTGGTCAGGTGTTTGGGGGACTGTAACATCATGTTTAGCCATCTGATATCATTGTGAACTAAAATTTTACGTGCAGCCAAAAGTCTAACTTAGTCACAGGTGCACGTGGTATCATCAGGGGAGGATAAAATAGTTAGGAAATAAGGTTTTCTCCATTAGTTGGTCAGGTGTTTGGGGGACTGTAACATCATGTTTAGCCATCTGATATCATTGTGAACTAAAATTTTACATGCAGCCAAAAGTCTAACTTAGTCACAGGTGCACGTGGTATCATCAGGGGAGGATAAAATAGTTAGGAAATAAGGTTTTCTCCATTAGTTGGTCAGGTGTTTGGGGGACTGTAACATCATGTTTAGCCATCTGATATCATTGTGAACTAAAATTTTACATGCAGCCAAAAGTCTAACTTAGTCACAGGTGCACGTGGTATCATCAGGGGAGGATAAAATAGTTAGGAAATAAGATTTTCTCCATCAGTTGGTCAGGTGTTTGGGGGACTGTAACATCATGTTTAGCCATCTGATATCATTGTGAACTAAAATTTTACATGCAGCCAAAAGTCTAACTTAGTCACAGGTGCACGTGGTATCATCAGGGGAGGATAAAATAGTTAGGAAATAAGGTTTTCTCCATTAGTTGGTCAGGTGTTTGGGGGACTGTAACATCATGTTTAGCCATCTGATATTATTGTGAACTAAAATTTTACATGCAGCCAAAAGTCTAACTTAGTCACAGGTACACGTGGTATCATCAGGGGAGGATGAAATAGTTAGGAAATAAGGTTTTCTCCATTAGTTGGCCAGGTGTTTGGGGGACTGTAACATCATGTTTAGCCACCTGATATCATTGTGAACTAAAATTTTACATGCAGCCAAAAGTCTAACTTAGTCACAGGTACACATGGTATCATCAGGGGAGGATAAAATAGTTAGGAAATAAGGTTTTCTCCATTAGTTGGTCAGGTGTTTGGGGGAATGTAACATCATGTTTAGCCATCTGATATTATTGTGAACTAAAATTTTACATGCAGCCAAAAGTCTAACTTAGTCACAGGTGCACGTGGTATCATCAGGGGAGGATAAAATAGTTAGGAAATAAGGTTTTCTCCATTAGTTGGTCAGGTGTTTGGGGGACTGTAACATCATGTTTAGCCATCTGATATTATTGTGAACTAAAATTTTACATGCAGCCAAAAGTCTAACTTAGTCACAGGTGCACGTGGTATCATCAGGGGAGGATAAAATAGTTAGGAAATAAGGTTTTCTCCATTAGTTGGTCAGGTGTTTGGGGGACTGTAACATCATGTTTAGCCATCTGATATCATTGTGAACTAAAATTTTACATGCAGCCAAAAGTCTAACTTAGTCACAGGTGCACGTGGTATCATCAGGGGAGGATAAAATAGTTAGGAAATAAGGTTTTCTCCATTAGTTGGTCAGGTGTTTGGGGGACTGTAACATCATGTTTAGCCATCTGATATCATTGTGAACTAAAATTTTACATGCAGCCTAAAGTCTAACTTAGTCACAGGTGCACGTGGTATCATCAGGGGAGGATAAAATAGTTAGGAAATAAGGTTTTCTCCATTGGTTGGTCAGGTGTTTGGGGGACTGTAACATCATGTTTAGCCATCTGATATCATTGTGAACTAAAATTTTATGTGCAGCCAAAAGTCTAACTTAGTCACAGGTGCACGTGGTATCATCAGGGGAGGATAAAATAGTTAGGAAATAAGGTTTTCTCCATTAGTTGGTCAGGTGTTTGGGGGACTGTAACATCATGTTTAGCCATCTGATATCATTGTGAACTAAAATTTTACGTGCAGCCAAAAGTCTAACTTAGTCACAGGTGCACGTGGTATCATCAGGGGAGGATAAAATAGTTAGGAAATAAGGTTTTCTCCATTAGTTGGTCAGGTGTTTGGGGGACTGTAACATCATGTTTAGCCATCTGATATCATTGTGAACTAAAATTTTACATGCAGCCAAAAGTCTAACTTAGTCACAGGTGCACGTGGTATCATCAGGGGAGGATAAAATAGTTAGGAAATAAGGTTTTCTCCATTAGTTGGTCAGGTGTTTGGGGGACTGTAACATCATGTTTAGCCATCTGATATCATTGTGAACTAAAATTTTACATGCAGCCAAAAGTCTAACTTAGTCACAGGTGCACGTGGTATCATCAGGGGAGGATAAAATAGTTAGGAAATAAGGTTTTCTCCATTAGTTGGTCAGGTGTTTGGGGGACTGTAACATCATGTTTAGCCATCTGATATCATTGTGAACTAAAATTTTACATGCAGCCAAAAGTCTAACTTAGTCACAGGTGCACGTGGTATCATCAGGGGAGGATAAAATAGTTAGGAAATAAGGCTTTCTCCATTAGTTGGTCAGGTGTTTGGGGGACTGTAACATCATGTTTAGCCATCTGATATCATTGTGAACTAAAATTTTACATGCAGCCAAAAGTCTAACTTAGTCACAGGTGCACGTGGTATCATCAGGGGAGGATAAAATAGTTAGGAAATAAGGTTTTCTCCATTAGTTGGTCAGGTGTTTGGGGGACTGTAACATCATGTTTAGCCATCTGATATCATTGTGAACTAAAATTTTACGTGCAGCCAAAAGTCTAACTTAGTCACAGGTGCACGTGGTATCATCAGGGGAGGATAAAATAGTTAGGAAATAAGGTTTTCTCCATTAGTTGGTCAGGTGTTTGGGGGACTGTAACATCATGTTTAGCCATCTGATATCATTGTGAACTAAAATTTTACGTGCAGCCAAAAGTCTAACTTAGTCACAGGTGCACGTGGTATCATCAGGGGAGGATAAAATAGTTAGGAAATAAGGTTTTCTCCATTAGTTGGTCAGGTGTTTGGGGGACTGTAACATCATGTTTAGCCATCTGATATCATTGTGAACTAAAATTTTACATGCAGCCAAAAGTCTAACTTAGTCACAGGTGCACGTGGTATCATCAGGGGAGGATAAAATAGTTAGGAAATAAGGTTTTCTCCATTAGTTGGTCAGGTGTTTGGGGGACTGTAACATCATGTTTAGCCATCTGATATCATTGTGAACTAAAATTTTACATGCAGCCAAAAGTCTAACTTAGTCACAGGTGCACGTGGTATCATCAGGGGAGGATAAAATAGTTAGGAAATAAGATTTTCTCCATCAGTTGGTCAGGTGTTTGGGGGACTGTAACATCATGTTTAGCCATCTGATATCATTGTGAACTAAAATTTTACATGCAGCCAAAAGTCTAACTTAGTCACAGGTGCACGTGGTATCATCAGGGGAGGATAAAATAGTTAGGAAATAAGGTTTTCTCCATTAGTTGGTCAGGTGTTTGGGGGACTGTAACATCATGTTTAGCCATCTGATATCATTGTGAACTAAAATTTTACATGCAGCCAAAAGTCTAACTTAGTCACAGGTGCACGTGGTATCATCAGGGGAGGATAAAATAGTTAGGAAATAAGGTTTTCTCCATTAGTTGGTCAGGTGTTTGGGGGACTGTAACATCATGTTTAGCCATCTGATATCATTGTGAACTAAAATTTTACGTGCAGCCAAAAGTCTAACTTTGTCACAGGTGCACGTGGTATCATCAGGGGAGGATGAAATAGTTAGGAAATAAGGTTTTCTCCATTAGTTGGTCAGGTGTTTGGGGGACTGTAACATCATGTTTAGCCATCTGATATCATTGTGAACTAAAATTTTACATGCAGCCAAAAGTCTAACTTAGTCACAGGTGCACGTGGTATCATCAGGGGAGGATGAAATAGTTAGGAAATAAGGTTTTCTCCATTAGTTGGTCAGGTGTTTGGGGGACTGTAACATCATGTTTAGCCATCTGATATCATTGTGAACTAAAATTTTACGTGCAGCCAAAAGTTTAACTTAGTCACAGGTGCACGTGGTATCATCAGGGGAGGATAAAATAGTTAGGAAATAAGGTTTTCTCCATTAGTTGGTCAGGTGTTTGGGGGACTGTAACATCATGTTTAGCCATCTGATATCATTGTGAACTAAAATTTTACATGCAGCCAAAAGTCTAACTTAGTCACAGGTGCACGTGGTATCATCAGGGGAGGATAAAATAGTTAGGAAATAAGGTTTTCTCCATTAGTTGGTCAGGTGTTTGGGGGACTGTAACATCATGTTTAGCCACCTGATATCATTGTGAACTAAAATTTTACATGCAGCCAAAAGTCTAACTTAGTCACAGGTGCACGTGGTATCATCAGGGGAGGATGAAATAGTTAGGAAATAAGGTTTTCTCCATTAGTTGGTCAGGTGTTTGGGGGACTGTAACATCATGTTTAGCCATCTGATATTATTGTGAACTAAAATTTTACATGCAGCCAAAAGTCTAACTTAGTCACAGGTACACATGGTATCATCAGGGGAGGATAAAATAGTTCGGAAATAAGGTTTTCTCCATTAGTTGGTCAGGTGTTTGGGGGACTGTAACATCATGTTTAGCCATCTGATATTATTGTGAACTAAAATTTTACATGCAGCCAAAAGTCTAACTTAGTCACAGGTACACGTGGTATCATCAGGGGAGGATGAAATAGTTAGGAAATAAGGTTTTTTCCATTAGTTGGCCAGGTGTTTGGGGGACTGTAACATCATGTTTAGCCACCTGATATCATTGTGAACTAAAATTTTACATGCAGCCAAAAGTCTAACTTAGTCACAGGTACATGTGGTATCATCAGGGGAGGATAAAATAGTTAGGAAATAAGGTTTTCTCCATTAGTTGGTCAGGTGTTTGGGGGACTGTAACATCATGTTTAGCCATCTGATATTATTGTGAACTAAAATTTTACATGCAGCCAAAAGTCTAACTTAGTCACAGGTGCACGTGGTAGGTCAGGTGTTTGGGGGACTGTAACATCATGTTTAGCCATCTGATATCATTGTGAACTAAAATTTTACGTGCAGCCAAAAGTCTAACTTAGTCACAGGTACACGTGGTATCATCAGGGGAGGATAAAATAGTTAGGAAATAAGGTTTTCTCCATTGGGATGCCTTGTCATAACTTGCCCTGCACAGAGAATATGTTCGAAAGACAATAAAAATGTATTCTTCTTTGTCTTGTGAAAAAATTTCTTTCAATCAGTAAAGCGCACTGTAGATCACAACAGGACTCCCTGCTCGCTAAAAAAACTACTGTATTTCCTTATCATTTCATTCTCCCCTGACAGCACCATGTGTACCTGTAATTTTGGAAATGCCAAAATGTTGAAGGGGCTAGGTTTCAGATTTCATCAGTTTGCAAGGCTCCCATACTGTACTTTGGTCTTATGAAGGAAATCTTTTTTAACTAATGCATCAAGTGACTAATTTCAATTGGGAAAGGTTTATGATCTTAGTTATACTTTTGGTAGCCTTGCTCCAAGTCTATTCCATGGTCTATCAGCGTTAAAAGAATAGAACTACCCCTGCAAGGATGTAAGCAACTAAGATGAAACTGTGATATGTTGCTGATAGACCATGGGATAGACTTGGAGCAAGTCTAGATTTTTGGCTGCGTGTAAAAACTTAGTTGCCCACAATCATGTGGTTAAAAGTGACGACACAGTCTGCAAAACATCCCATATTTTGTACTCATCCAATGAATAATTTGTAAATAATCTTTCATTTAAGATTAATTTGTAAATAATCTGAAGTGCAAAAATATGAACCTACGTTCTTCTTGGCTTCAACCTTCGGTCATGCATCGGAATTAGCGCAACCATTGTGTCACTCTGAGCTGAAATGAATTTAAAGAAGCAAAATCATTTTTTTGTTAATCTCACTATGGGTCACGCTGGAAAGTTCATTTTCCGTACATCACATAGTTTAAACCAAAATATAAACATTCTTCTGCAATGAAAGGAAATCACAAAGGAACACAATTATATGGTGGACAACAGGTGTCATGGCAAAACTTTCTTTCACGTGACAAAACCACGGGCACTGTGACAATCAAATGTCAGCCTATCATAGGCCGATCTTCGTTTTTGTCTGCTATGGCCTTATGTCTAAAAATTAACAGCCTTCGCAATATACCTCCAGTCCTTTAAAGCATGCTTAGCATCAATCAAATATTGAAAGCACCTTTTTTGTTCTTCTTCTATGTTTATCTGCTCTCACATTATCAAAACTGTCTGTGTTACTGGATTACTTGCAGTGTGACTTGCATTTTTGATAATGCAAGAGCAGACAAATACAGAAGTAGAACAAACAAGGTGATTTCAACATTTAATTGATGCTAAGCATGCTTTAGTCAACAAAGGACTGGAGGTATGTTGCGAATGTTGTTAATTTTTGGGCATTAGGCCACAACAGATAAAAACTAAGATAGGTCTATAATAGGCTAACACTTGATCTTCACGGTATGCATGGCAAAACTAACTTTCTCACGGCAAAACTTTCTTTTTTAAGCATTGCTACTATTGTATTTCTTACAGCATCCATGTCATAATCTGGCATTCGCCTACGCAGACCAAGTTGGTGTGTTTTCTCTTCAATGTGCTGAGGCTAATAATGCCATAATGCATTCATGATTTGATCAAAGAAACAGACATATTTCCTTATACATGAATCCCTTGAAAATATAGTCCCTTATCAGATCATCTACGTTGTCATCTCTATCCATCATTTTCCACACCTTTGCCCATTCATTTTGCTTCACTCTGACATTTCTTCCTGTCCAGTCGCAGTATGCAGTTTTGCCGTGCGAAAGAAGTTTTTCTGTGAGAAAGAAATCTAGCCGTGGGAAGGAAAAATTTCCCATGGGAAAGAAATTTTTGGCATAAACAATGGAAAGACAATAGACAAATTCTCACCTTGCAAGTTTCTTTTCATATATCTAGGTTCAGAATGTACAAGGTCTTTACTTTATGCATGAGGAGTCTCATTTAAATTTTCAGACACAAAAAATGCGATTGTGTATCTTTAAAGTTCACAAAGTTTGACAGGAAATTTTGCAAGAAGAACCTCTTCTTTGTTTCACTTTTCTGCCATCACGGAAAAGAGTAACTTTTTTGAGACACTAAAATCTCAAACCATGTCTTTGAATCTCAATGAATTTCCATTGATTTTTGAGTGGACAATTCACCATGATCACAAAGGATTTACATGTGACATTCCTTGATGATGCCATTTTAGCACATTTTCTCGATTGATAGAATTAAGTGCAGTTTCATCTCTACTACTTAGGGAATTCTATCACCAAGCCGCAAAACGCAGTGAGATATGTACGTAGCCTATGACATGAAACTAGTTGACATGAGATATGGGGGCTCCTTACCCTGAGAAAGTTTTCCTTTGCCTTTGCATGTTGGGCAAGAAACGGTTGGTCGATGACAATTTGATGAAACTCTATGGATGCCAGCAGCTGTAGGTGACCCTGTATTGCGTTTGATGAGAAAACTTTCTTCACCATCACTGCCTGAAACCCCAGAATCTTCGCAGTTTCTGTCATGACCTACATCGTCATCATGGCTGCCATTTTCACCATCAGCATCATGAGCAGTGCCAATTCGGCCGTCATTTCTTTTTGCCTTGTCGGGAATCTGCGTCATCTTCTGATATGAAGCCCAGCAATTTGAAGTCTTCTTTGACTTAAAACTTTAATCGTTATTCGTTGACACAATAAACCTTAGCTCAATGAATCAGCTCTTCTTCGTCAACTGAGAGCCAGCGGCCATCACTTTGGCCAATGTTGTCTGGGTGATGTACAAAAGAACTGGGAACGAGTGTTACAGAGAGGTCCAAAGTACACCGAAATCCCGCCAAACAATTAGCGCCAAGAAATAAACGTAAAATAAGCATGATTTCCAGTCAGTTTCAAGCGGACGGGAATTCAATTGTTTTGATCGGGAAAATGCCACCTTGAACTAAATAGAAAGGTACTTAAAGAGTAACTTTTTATTGTGTCAACAGTGGCGTTGTGTGAGCATAATTTTTGGGGGGGCAAGGTCAGAATTTTCCGACGAAGAGACATTTTCCGACAAAAATAAAGCAAGAATATGATGTACAAAAATTGGCAAAATGTCTCAAAACTTTCGTCATATGAAGGTTCCATAATATAGCGAAGAATTTTCAAAAGGACAGAGTAGCCAGCCCGTTGAGAAACGACTCTTGTTGCCCGATTCGGTGGTGGGGAGGTGAGGGAGGTGAGGCTCTCAAGCTAAATGCGAACGGAGGGAGGAAAGTGGGATGCCGGGGGCTTGCCCCCGGGAAAATACCGTTGATACCACGCCCTATAGATCGTTGGAAAATACCCCTATTTTGAAGAATTTGCTATTTGGTTTTCGTGAAAAATGGGAAATAGGACCTCAAAGTCAAAACCACTTAATAGATCGTTTTCAAATTTTAGATAAAACCCCGTTAGCGTGATAACTATAAGTATAAATTTTCATTTCTATAAGGATGTGTTTGCAGAAGCCAAAAGCAATTCTCATCGTAGTAGTAATTTCCATCGTCCACAACATTAATCAGTTTTGGAAATTTCTGACGAGGAACCCATTGAAAGCTTAAATGAATAAACTATAAATGCATAAACTATTTATGCATGACATTTTTGAATACGAAACACGCAAATAAATTGTACATTTATCATTTTTAATCACCAAAATGACCGAACTGTATGTAAAACGACCGAATCTTCGGGGGGAAAGTCCAAGGACTTTTTTACCGAAAATATTTTGTCTGATAATTTATTCGTCTGAGAAACTTTTTCGCGCCTAATGTGTCTATTTTTCAATCGAAACCGCACTTTTCGCTGGGATAGGAAACCCATTTTTTTGGTTGAAAAATGTAGTTTTTACAGAAATATGAGCGAAGGACCTGGTTTTTTTTTACCAAACTCTTACTTGTTCAGTAAAATGTAAGTTTTTTCGATCGATAAACTGATGTTTTATGTGTAAATTTTGACTGCTATGAAGAAACCATGGAAGAAAAATGGATCAACTTTAATTTTCAATTAGGAAAACTGACGACTTTTCTGACAATGTTTTCACAGCCATGCCCCCCCCCAAGCCATGATTCCACTGTGTGTCAACTTTCTCCCCTCAGAATTTTCCTTTCCTTAGGGTACCAGAGCCTGTAAAACGTATGCAAAATTCAGCCTTCTTTTCTTACAGTCATTACAGCCTTTGCTTCCCAGGGTATAATGACGATGCTGACGATGATGATGATAAAAGGACACGTAAAACTCGCTTCTCTTGCATGCAATCAATAGTGTGAGAAACGAAACATTGCGATGACCAAAACATACCCTGGGTACCAGACTCTCTAACATGAAAAGTCTGGTACCCAGGGTAACCAAAACATTGAGAAATTTAAGCTCAATGCTGCCTATGCTATGATTGTAGGTATATATCAGCAATCAGCGGCAAGCCTCGCATATATCTTATGTTTATAAGTTCTTACTTTTATAAGATGCTTTCTCGCGAGGAATCTCACATTTCTCAAAACCAATTGTCCATTGTCCATGGGAATCTCACATTTCTCAAAACCAATTCGGAATCACTATGGATTTCACAATGTGATGAAAATATAAAACTTTGAGTCAAAAGTAGAAACTGAAACAGACGCAAAAGACTCGTTATGTTTGTTTATTATTTGAAGTTGCTTAGCAAGCAAACTGCAGAAGTCTTGAATGATGAATTGTTTCAACTGGTTTCATTGGCTTCATGGATACCCGCTGTGCTGACTATTGAATTAAGAGTTGATTGATGAACACAAATATTGCGGTGAGAAGTAACCATACATGAAAGAAAATACGTGACTTCGCTTGAAAACCACACACTCAAACTCAAAGGATCTCGTAAGGAAAGAAATCCAAAGATAGAAGAAGACGAAGGAACACAAACAGAAGAAGATGGGAATTGCAGTTTCGTCCAAACGTGCCGATTATGAAATTTTGGTAAAAACAGGCGACATCAAAGGAGCAGGAACGGATGCTAATGTGTACATTGCATTGGTAGATGATGAAGGACGGAAATCGAGAGACATTTTACTAGATTGTACATGGAGAGATGATTTTGAAAAGGGAAATACAGACAGCTTCAAGATCAGCAATGTACCCCAGTTGGGGGAGATAAAACGCGTGGAATTATGGAGGGACAGCAAAGGGTTGAATGACGATTGGTTCGTGGAATGGGTCAAAGTAAAACCAATGAAGAAAAGAAATAACCCGAAAGGAACTAATGATAATAATAACAGTATGAAAAAGGGAATGAGAAATGAGGATGAAATGAAAGAAGGAATTCCTTTTCCATGCAATCGTTGGATTAAAGAAGACAAAAAATTTGTTTTGGTAAAGTATGACGCAGTGCTCCCTCAGTTTGATGACAGGAAAATTCAAAGAAGGGAGGAATTGGAAGAAAAAAGACAAAAATACACATTCGCTGAAAAGGCGCCAGGATTGCCAAGACAGGTAGTGAAATTTTAGCCATCATCAAAAACTCTGGATTAAGTTTTTGATTTCCGCTAGAATACTTCCGGCTATGAAATGTCTGTTTACTTATACCAGAATGGGACTTCGCAAAACTCCATCTTCTGCCCCCTCTCTCATCTCTAACTTTTTGAAACTTAAGAAACTATCCTACCTGAATTAAAAAGCTAGGAAACTTTTGAAATTTGCACTCGAAAGTGCTTTGACACTGTTCATTGTGCCTCCTCCTCCTCGTCACCGGCATCAGCCATTAGCAAGTAATTTGCCCTGTGTACGATACATCGGGGATACATCTCACACGCTGGATGTTAGAAATTTATGTGTCGACGGATTTTTTGTCCGAAAGTGAAAAGGAGGAAATTTCCTTATTGATCTTAATTTGGGGATGCATCGATGCAACTCATCAAATGTTGGCTGGACGCTTGTATTTTTCGGAAATGTTTCGGGCTGTAAGCGTTTTCCCAGCATTTGTTTACAATTGCTGCCACTTGCTGGTTTATATCATCACTAGTATTTTTATCAGTTTCTAGATCTTCCTGTCAAAAATATCGGAAACACATAAGAAACCTTTGGTAGCAAAACTGTCTGAAAGTTTAAGAAACTACCAACCAGCCCTGGATCTTTGTTTATTATAAAAAAGGAGGTTATTAATTTTGTCCTGCTGGGTGTCCAACCTTCTAGAAAAGTCTTCTGAATTATGCAATGAAGGTGGCAAGACCCTTTTCATTTCAATAGATTAAAAACACATTCTCTCAAACCAGAAATCAAATAGATTATGTGGGCTGCATTGTTCCTCTGTGGGTGGAGTTAAGCCGAGATTTACACAGTATAACAAAAAAGGCTTTGACACAAAGCAAATAAAACTGAAACACAGCACTTCACTTGCATCATTTTATCAAAGAAGGAAGTTTTTTTGCTCATCCCAATGTCAACTTGTATAACTTAGTTTTGGGACAAGCCTTATCACGCCTGAAACATACCAAGCCTTATCACGCCTGAAACATACAAAGCATAAAACATACAAAGTATTATCAGGTCTCGCAGCCGGCTATCTTTAAAACCTTTTCAAGAAAAATCCTCCGCGTGGAATCGGATTTGCGCAACCCCATTGCCGATGTCCTTGCTCAAAGGATGAAAACTTGCAGTGGGCAGAAAGCTATATCTTTCCGGGGTGCAAAGACTTGGAATGAATTGCCTTTGGATGTCAAACCAGCACCCTCTCTTCGCATCTTTAAAAGTAGGCTGAAGAGTAATTTGCTTCTCTCAGCCTAACGGCTCTATTAATTTTTCATTTTTATATTATAAATTTAGAAGTAATTTTTAGTCGATTTCTTTTTTGTTGATTAATAATATTGACAAGGTCCCCTGTAAAGCAGTCCTCTAGATTGATGGGGCTACCGTGTAAAAATGATGAAAAATGAAATGAAAATGTAGGATCGGGAGAACTTTTCCTACTGTGAGCATACACGTTTTTATAAGAAACTGGTTTATAAGAAACTAGTACTACGATGACCAAAAATTTAAGAAACTCTAGTACTAGTCCATGTCTCTCTTATTTTTATGTCTCTAACAAAGGTACCTTCATCTTTTCTTAACTTTTAATTGAAAAAATTGGTAAATTTTTGCCTTAAAGTGCATGGCTTATCAGAAATTACTTACAATCTGTTATGATTGGTTTGCATAACGCGATGAGAGTGAATAACTGGTTGATCTCTGTTGTTACAGAATCTTATTAACAACCATTCAATCAATCAAACTTTGTTAAAACTCCACAAGCTAATCATATCAATTTTCACAACTCTAAATTATAAAGCAGTAGTAAATTTGAAAATTTGTCTACCCTTAGATAAAATTCAAGACCCTAAATTTTGCAACGGGAATGTCATCTTGAATTAGATTCTCACCTAACAGTTGCTTTGGCCATTATTTTATTACAACAATATGAGTTTTTTGCAAGGAATATTCGAGGAACCTTCGAGAGAATTTTACACCCAGCTGGTCGTCCTTTTTCCTTACAAAGAAGGTATCTTTTTCGTACATGATGTAACAGTAACAACGTATTTTTGACCTTAATCTTTCCTTGCTTGAGAATCGACGAATATATTATAAAATTTGCACCCTTTTCTGATTTCAATTTTTGTTTTCATTACAGGTGGAAAAATGCCCTGCTGAAGAAAGTTTTAGTAATGACTACAAGGTCAAATGCTTTTCATTAATCATAATTTCCATTTTCATTAAATTTCCATTCAATGGTAAAGGGAACAAAGCTGTCAGTTGCTCCCAGAAGAACCTTGGTTAATTGGCCCGACCCTATTTATAGATATGCCCAATTCATATCAGTCTCCATGTTGTCACTTTGCTCGATTAAAATACTGATTTTCTTAATACAGTAAAAACTCCCATAAGATACTGCGGAGTAAAAACATCCCGGCTGATTTTTGCCCAATCAACCACCTTCTATATAGGAACGACTGTATTGCATAAATGTATGGGAGCCATTTCAGCCTATTACAACACAGGTTCATTCATACGGGATTCTAATGTACTCGCTCTGTGTGTAGTAATGAGAAGTACGATTTGATTCTAATGTCTTATCAAAATTACGGAATGAAATATCTAGTAAAAAAAATCCAAGAGCAAAATCTCTTGCAAAACGTAGCTAATTTACTTTTCAAACAACAGTCTGTTATTTTGATCGTGTCTTCGACACCTTCGTCACTGCTCTCGTTAAACTCATTTCGTCTGCTATTTCTTCCTCCTTCCATTACTTGCTCTGCACCGTCTTCATTTCTTCTGCTGTCGTCATTCAGCGGCGTGGCCAGGGTAAATTAAGTGGGGGGTATTGAAAGGAGGGGGTCTGGGGGCGAAGCCACAGGAAATTTTTTGGGGCCACGCCCTTTACTTTGGGTTAAAATGCATTTCCCGATATCATGATTGCCATTGTGACAAGAAAACTTTGATAGTTTTGCGACAGTTATCCTATGAATCAAAGCACTAGGAAAATTTTTGGGGCTACGCCCTTTACTTTGGCTTAGAATGCATCTCCCGATATCATGCTTGCCATTGTGACAAAAAAACTTTGATAGTTTTGTGACCGTTATCCTATGAATTAAAGCACCAGGAAAACTTTTGGGACCACGCCCTTTACTTTGGCTTAGAATGCATCTCCCAATATCATGCTTGCCTTTAGCGACAAGGAAACCTTGATCGTTTGGTGACAGTTATGCTATAAATCAGCGCACCAGGAACATTTTGAAGAAAGATCCTTTAATTTGGTTTAGCATGCATCTCCCAATATCATGCTTGCCAGTGCTAAAATGGAAGATTTGACATTCTCGGAAAATTCTTACCCAACCTATACCCAGCTATTTTCTCTTCGGTTTAAAGGAATCTCGAGAACCAACTTTCGACAAAAGTGGGGAGGGGGAAACTGCCCCCCATACCCCCCATGGCCACGCCACTTTCGTCATCTTCTTCAAAATTCAGGGAAGGGTGCCATGCTTGCAATTGTAGTTTCTTGTCTGACTATCCTCTGTCGTACAGCAGCACCATAAGTGGATGCTCAGCCTCTAATAATTCTGATAAGTCGAATGACCGAAAAATCGGAGATGCCAGAGCAAGGATTTTTCTCCCTTTAATTCAGTGAATTCTGTAAAATGCCCTTGTTCTTAGAAAGCATTTGATGCTTCCTAGCAGTGTCGTTCTAAGATTGGCTAGGAGATTTTCCTCCGACTTTTCGTTTATTGCGTGCAGGGTAAAATGAGAAGTCGGAGGAAAATCTCCTAGCAAATCTTAGAGCGACACTACTAGGAAGCATCAAAAGCTCTCTGAGAACAAGGGCATAGGCGTAGGAGACAGGGGGACAGGGGGGCTGCAGCCCCCCAACGTTAGAAAAATTTGCAAAAATCAGCCATAATCGGGCAGAAATCCGCCTCAAGTCGGGCAAAATTTTTTCAAACGATGGACTTTTTATCGGGCAGCCCCCCCCCCCCCAAATTTTATCTCCCCCTACGCCGATGAACAAGGGCATTTTATAAACAGAATTCACTGTATTGGCTGCGTATAAGAAGGCTGAAGGCTCTATCTACTTTTGATATTTCATATTCAGTCTTATTGTCAAGATGTTTAAATAGCTTCATGTTCATAATCAATTTGGTGAGTAGCCTAGCCGCGAGCCTAGCGGCTTATACAGTTTCCGTTCGGTGACTGAAATTAGCCTCGGTCGAGTGAGGTCAAACACCGGATGGGGGGGGGGGAGGAGTGACCTCTTGGAGGCCTGGCCCCGCAACTAACCTCGCCTTCGCCTTCCTTCGGAAGGAACGTTAAACTAGGGTTCCAATACCTGGATGCGGCATACATAGTGGGTTTATATTTGCTTTAAGTAGCTAGAAAGAATTCCAGCCAATGCGAAATGAATTGCTGAAAATAAATAATCGCACTGTCCTCTAGAAATTGAAAACCCGCGTGACGTCTAAAACCCGAAAACCCGTACATTTTAATTACAATACCCGAAACCCGAGCTAAAAAAATAGCAAAACCCGAGACCCGTCCAAGATCCAAAACCCGAAAACCCGCACGTTTTTCAGAGAAAACCCGAAACCCGATGGCCAAAATTGGCCAAACCCGCAACCCGTGAAATCCCAAAGCCCCCCTCCTTGTACAACTGATACCTCTCATTATTTAAATCAAACCTAGGGTTAGGGTTTTATTTCCTTCTACCTCAAATACTACATCGGGCAAATAGCGAAGGCAGTTATATTTCTAAACAAGTCTTTAACCTTTTAGTGGGACATAACTTCAAGGAAAGTAAAATTGCTTGCTCATCGAAAAATCACGAAAATGACATCATCATATTGGCAAACACTTGAAGATATGACCAATGTGTACAAGGGACCATTTTCAATTCCATATGTAAGTGTAGACTTTAATAGTTTCTACTCTATTTAACTGTCTTAGTGGCAACAAGGGCCTAAGGATGATTTTTCTGCAGCGGCTTAGTGGTTGTTAAGTAGAAAATGTTCTAAAGTGTTGCTTACCTACTGTATGCAAACGACTTATACAGTAAGTAAGCAACACTTTAGCCATATTTCATTCAAGAGCCACTTGTTAAGCGGCTACAGAAAAATCCGCGGAAAAATCGTCTTTAGGCACTCCATTGACCCCGCTCTCTTATTAAATTTACCGATAGTTTAATTTAGTTCTTTGTCAAACTACAATAAGATTTAATATTTTTACTGAAGGCATTATCCATTATTGTAACATAACATACGTTTACCAAGGTAGCAAGACCTTCTCGTCTTACAATTATTCTCACCAAAGAGGATCAAATACCAAATCAATTTTCGAGATAACATAACTGCAATCACTTTACATCATGATAGCGAGTTATTACACGAAGAAAAAAATAATCCCACTCTTTACCAATTAAGATAAATTGTTACATCATTTGATACGATAGCCAATTTGATAAATATATATTCTGATTAAGGGCTATTATAACTGGAAATCAGATGAACAGTTTGGAAGGCAAAGATTGACAGGTGTCAATCCAAATCTCATCATGCTATGCAAAGAAATTCCAGACAAGTAAGTACGAAAGTTCAAGTCAATTTTTAATTAATATATCATTCATTTGAAATTAAATTACCCTGATACCAGGTTCCTCTTTTTGATTCCAAATAAAGATTCCAGACAAGAAGGAGGTTTGATTTTATTTCAATTAGAAATGCTTTACACCATTCTCGCTTGAGAAGGTGTTTGTAAAAGATTAGTTTTATGATTTATGAATCTATAGCTCATTTTTCATCTTTTTGCCTAGTTCCTCTATTTTCTGCCTTTTTTCATGAATTATGCTCCAATTGGTGTTGTCTCTGTCGAGCATATTTCCTCCATTTATTGTCTAGATTGGCTGTAACAAATGAAATGTTGGATCCCTTTCTCGATGGGATGAGTCTTGACCAAGCGTTAGAATCCAAATCAATCTTCATCATCGACTTGAAAGTTTTACACAATCTACATTGCCCGGCTGGTAGAGAGGTAACCTTCCTTTATAAAGAATTTTGTGTACATTCATCACATGGAAATTAAATCATATTTGTTTGTTTTAACGGATTTGTACATCATACAGGTAGGTAGGTATGTCCTGTTGAAAAAAGCAGATATTGTGTCATATAATGGCAGGCAGTGAAACTCAGAAGTCATTTATAAATCTTCAAATGAACATTTCATGTTCCAACATTTTGTTAAACTGTGCTATATGAGTGACTATTATATTTCATAGATTTGTGCACCGATTGCATTATTTCATGCAAAGAAGGATGGAAGATTAATGCCCATTGCCATTCAATTGTTTCAAGAACCAAGTGAAATGAATCCGGTAATTATTTCTGCTCTCCTTTTTTAAATCTTTATTATTTAATCAACTATATTTCCAAAAGAAATCAACCAAAGCAAACGATAAAGATGGTCATTTAGAATTTGCCTGCAGATCACAGAACAAACAGTGACCTAATTATAAAGAAAAGCAATATCAAATTAATCCAAGGATAACGCACCTTGCAGGAAATAATTTATTGACTTTTGCACACAGCTACGAAACATTTTAATATGCATAAGTTAAAAACTCAATGAACATGTAAAACTGTCTTTTTATTGTTGTTTAAATCCTGAGATTTGCAAGTAAAATATGACTTTATTTTCGTAACTGATTGATGAAAACTTTCAAACGTCCTTTTTAAGCTGTCAGCAGAGATGTTTACCATGTTTTTGATGTTTTTCAAGCTATGTATCAAGTAATTTAGCTGAAATTATTCAGTAAGCATTTTGGTTGGCCCTTATTTTACCGGTCCAACGCTGGCCCTTTTTATGCCGGCCTTTGTTGGCGTTGTTTATTGGAAGTCCTTGGCAGAATCTTTTCGAGAAACTCCTTATGATAATAGAACCAAAAGCAACGCCAATAAGGGCTGGTCAAACAAGGGCCGGTCAAACAAGGGCCACAACTATCTTAAGTATGGAGAATGTACTAATTTTTGTTTCACAGTGAACTGAAAGTTTTTTAAATCACTTGCTACACAAGTCAATGATCCCATAATAAGAACAACTATAGAGCTGCATACTTAACTCATTTTCGCCTGTTTACTCTGAAACTAGGATATTTCTTACAGTAATATTTGAATAAAACTGATGCCATTTATGTGTAATCACGTGACAATTATCCTTACAGGTTTTCCTTCCAAATGATCCTAAATATACTTGGATGCTTGCCAAAATGTATTATAACAATGCTGATGCCGCTGTCCACCAGGCTTGCACTCATTTAGGTAAGCAATTGCTTTGGCAAGCTGTTTTTAGAATGCAAGTGCTTAGGGAAAGTTAGTTAAGGAAAGCCATTGTTGGATAAAATATTTCCTACCAGCAAAGTAACATGTATGTATGCTCCAATGAATCATCACAGATTTGTTGGTAAGGCAATGTGTAAAGAAACGAAAGATAAGCAAGCAAGACCAAAACAAATATGGATCAGATAAATGTTAGTGACAATATGCTCGTTGGTTATGGACAAAAATTCAACTGTCCCATAGGTTAGCTTGACCTGAGTGTTAGCATATAACGAAGCTGGAAGCATATAACGAAACCGGAAGCATATAACGAAACCGGAAGCATATAACGAAACCGAAAGCACACGAGGAAGCCCGAATTCAGAGATATCAAGTGCAGCCATAATTATATTTCCTTGCTGCGATTGTTGTCATTGTATTCTCAATAGCCTTTTCAGTCTAATTTCAGTCGAAAATCGATTCAAAAATACAGTCACTCTGACATGTTATTTTTCATTCTTCAGGTTTTACGCATATGATTTGTGAAACGATTTGTGTATCAGTAAATCGAGAACTGTCACCGTCACATCCAGTGTATCGGTTATTGGCTCCTCATTTCCTGTATCTTGTTGCAATTAATAGGTATGTTGTTAAATGTTTATTATTGTAATGCATAGTAGGAGTATATTTATTATTGCCAAAGTATAATTTAGTTATTGGCGCGCCCTGTTGCTCCTTACAGATGTTACAAACTGTTATTTTATTTCTATGTTGTTGTCAAAAAGAAGAAAACTGTGCAATTACAAAGCGAATGTCATAGTTTAGTGTCACAAAAGTCAATGTTACTGCAAAGGCACGCTTTAGATTGACTTATATCAAATCATTTTACAGTATCAATATTGATTAAAGAGATTTATCAGCGAAATTTGCCATTGAAAGAATGAGGCTGCTTGCTTGCTCAATTGTTTATTAGACACGGAAATATTTTCTCAAATTCATCTGTCTGTCTCAAAAAAAGGTTGCAAAAATTTCAGCGAATAAAGATAATGAAGTGTTTGAAGGAATGGTTTTACATTGTTGTAAATCTCGCCTGACGTGATCCAATGTGAGACAGACTTTTCTCTCGTTTTCAGGCAGTTTCTACGTGGACAGATTCTGCTTCCAATTATTCATGTAACAATTTGCAAATCATTTATGTAGGATTGTCTGTTTGCCAGCGTTCTCAGAATCTATGATCTTTGGATAGACGGATCAGTCATTTGAAAAGAGACCGGGGACAATTGTAACACGGGGCAATTGTAACACTGACTCTCACGCCTTGCAGAAAAGTGCAAAGAATCTGAAAACGTGCTTTCACTGTAAATTTGTGTCTGAAAGATTTTGCTCTTGAGTAAAAAATTTCATTTTCACATCACAGACATGGCATCGATATAGGATCAAAACTACGTTAAAACTTATGAGACGCTTCACAGCTTATGAGATGTGAAAATGGAAAATAACGATAGCTGACCAGGTCAGGGGGCAATTGTAACACGCAATTGTCCCGGTGTAAGCTATCCGATGCTTTGGTTTTGATTAATTTTCCAATCTGGTCGAACAAGGTGGATTTATGCGGTATTAAAGAGCTCAGAATTGAAATTCGTAAAAAAAGGACATTCCAAAAAATTTACAAAGAAATAAAAACTTCATCTTATTTCTAATTTGTTCTTTTGAAAGCTATGAATAATCTGCCACCTGATGAATAATCTGCCACCTACATTTTGTGTAAGGAAAAAGAAGAGTCTCGCAATGATCTTCTGTGATGATTTTAAAGATATGTAATAATTACTCCACCAATCTGCCACCTGGTGCTACATTTTGTGTAAGGAAAAAGAAGAGTCTCGCAATGATCTTCTGTGATGATTTTAAAGATATGTAATAATTACTCCACCAATCTGCCACCTGGTGCTACATTTTGTGTAAGGAAAAAGAAGAGTCTCGCAATGATCTTCTGTGATGATTTTAAAGATATGTAATAATTACTCCACCAATCTGCCACCTGGTGCTACATTTTGTGTAAGGAAAAAGAAGAGTCTCGCAATGATCTTCTGTGATGATTTTAAAGATATGTAATAATTTCTCCAACCAACTGTTACAATTGCCCCATGTTACCGGGGCAATTGTAAAACTTGACCACTGATTTTGAAACTAGCACAGCGTCACAAAAATTGGTTCTATGTGATGGAAACTAATGTTTATCTTATTCCAAGGGATGCAACTACAATATCATTTACCTTCAAGAGCACAATTAATCATTATTTAGACGATATGGCTGATTTTCCAAAAAGTTTTTGCAATTGACCCCAGTCTCCCCTACTTAAATATTAGAAAGGATTAGGTTATGTAATTGCTCTGGAACCTAAAACCCTAAAAGGCTGACTGGGGGGCTGACTGGGGGGCTGACTGGGGGGGCTGACTGGGGGCTGGCTACTATTTGGTTGTTTCCTTTATTTGTAACTCTTACTTTAGCTGGAGTTGCATGGTAGCATTAAAATTTGAAGAAATAATTAGTTCAGAAATCTATGAATATTGAATGAGTAAACGTATTAAAATGAAATGACCAAAGAACTTTATCATTTTTCGTTTCATTTTCAGTTTGGCATTGGCAAAACTCGTGTCTCCTGGTGGATGGATTGATGTTACCATGACAATGGGTGTTTCCGGACTCTTTGAAATCTTGAAGAACACGTCAGTAATCTAAGACTTGATGCTTCTTTTGCATCTTAAATAGATTTTAATCGCTTATTCACGTGAAACCCTTTAAGTAATAGGTTCTCGTCGTGCATGCAATCAAGCCAATGATTTTATAGACAGGTGACTTATAAAAAATTCATACTTTAACTATTTCTATTGAATAAACTTCAACAATTTTCTAAATAGAACATTTTTTCTCAATTCCTTTACACAGTAAACATGAAATATTAATGCTATTACAATTCTTTTGAGGCAGCTATTGACGATCTGGTTGGAAAGTTTTTCACGTCTAGCTGTTAACTTGAAAATCACATGCTAAAACTTTTAGCAATAAGCTATTATATAGCCTGCGTGCAGACAATACCTAACTAAGGAAAAGGTATACCTTGGGTATAGTCTGTACGCAGGCTAGCTATTATATGGCTAAGTAAATAACTAATTGTCACAAATTGCTAGTTTCAAAACTCCCTGAAACCTTTCCAACTTTGTTCTTTGAAAGTTTTTGGTATACTTTGAGGCTCAGTCTATATGTGGCAAAAACCATTTCGTTGAAACGTGGCATACCTTCCTATTTTTATAGGAATTGTGTTTAAAGGAGTTTCTAAAACAAAGTTCAACATGCCAACCATATTTCATCAAGAATGAGCCCCGAATTAATTTTCAGAATAAATAAAACTGAACGTGAAGCACAAGTATTGTCTTAGAGGAAAATATTTCAGGTCACTTAATGTACAAAAATTGGACCTTGAACCAACAAAGCTGCATACATAGTGCTGCATATGTATCAAAAGTTTCAGTGTCAATTAATTGTTACTTCTAATTCAAAACCTGTGCTGATATCTGATAAAAAGACTGATGTTTAAGATTTTCATAAATTTGGCCTTATTTAATTTCAATGCATATCATTTCTCAATCTGATTCCCTAATTTGATTTAGATGGAAAGATTGGCAACTAAATGATGAAGGATGGTTACCAGCAGATCTCAAAAGACGAGGAGTAAGAAACTGTGCCTCTGTCACAATATTTTCAATGATTTCCTATGTGCAGTATAACTTTCAATAAAGGTTCCCTATAATAAGATTTTTATTCATTCACTTACGTTAATTCATATAATAGATATAACAACATTGTAATAGTTTCCATTTTCGTATTAGCAAACATTGGATCGAGAGAGGCATTATAAAACTATTACAAATTTTAAACTTGCCACTCTAGCACAGATAAACATGAGATCAGGAGAGCTGTTCTAAGCCAAAGTCAAAGACATGTCCTAAAAAATGTCCTCATTTCAATGTTCCTAGTTAATTTACACTGGCTGTGCCATTGTTGTACAATTCACTGACATTATTGAAAAAACCATCCAAAAATCGTTCTGGTTAAAGCTTTAACTGGATGTGCGAACCACCTTTTAAATTTTTTTCCAGACTGCAGGCAACAGTTTATAAGACATGCAATGGTCCTGATGTATCATGGAAAGATCAATAAATATCTTTCTTGATATTAAAAGGCTCTTTCCTTTTTTTCACAAAATTTTGAAATGAGGAAGGTTGTACCTTAAAATCCAAGTTTGGAGGACCTCAATGTCTTTCTCTGCCCTTGGAAAATAAATTCGTTTTTCATATCGTCCAGGTTGATGACGCAGAAACTCTACCTGATTATCCGTATCGCGATGATGCTGTACTTGTTCACAAGGCCATTCATAATTACGTTAAAGATGTTATCAATTTTTACTATCGTGAGTATCAGCTATGATTCGTCTTTATCATAATCATAAAATGATATTAATAATCCAATTTATTGAGCTGTGAAAAAAATTCACGGTTGGTCTTTAAGGTTATTTAAAAATGCTTTTGAAACTTTGCAAGTGTAAATTTTCATGAATTGCAAATTGAAATGCAAAAGAAATTCAAAAATCAAATTTTTTCACAATAAAAACGCGAAGCTCATTCTTTCGTGAATGCAAAAGTTCGGTTATGATTTTGAAGTTGTAACATCCATTTTCATGTACTTAGGAGATTTGTTTGTTTGTTTGTTTGTTTGTTGACCTTATTTGAATTCGATATTATAAACCCTTGTTATATGTGAAAAGGAAGAGAAAAAGTCCCTGAAAATGTGGCACGAGAAAGAATTACATATGCAATCCAAATGCTCCAAATTCTAAAACTCAAATGATTAAAAAAAAACACGAGGATTCCACTCAAAATACTTTCAAAGGCAAAAAAGCGAGAAAAATACACATACTAACAATATCTGTAGGACGCATTTGAAGTTGACAAAACAAAGTACAGAACAAAACAAAACACTTATGATGAGCAAACACAAGTAGAAAATTTGAAGGAACTCGAGCATGAATACATGGCTGAGATGGAAAAAATGATAAATTCAAAAGACAGTAGAAATTATTTCAACGATGCAAGACTGAAGAAAGTCGGAACAGAAATACAAAATATTGAACTTAAACTTCGCAATAAAAATTTTAGGACTAAAAAGGTCTCTAGTAATTATGTACCTAACTCTAGAATTAGCAGCAATACAACTAAAAAGCACAGACCTAATGAGGAGAATATTAATACTAAACTCAATCGCAAATTCCTGTACCAATAAAACAAAAAAACAAGGTTAGATACAAACTAATATTTGACATAAATTAGAATGAAATAATCGTACGTCATATGAATAGACGGACTTTGTAAAGATTAAAAGCTACATTAAAAGTATACCATTATACCATTTAGTCTGAAGCGTCTGCATGAACAGATGCAATTAGTCGCAAAAGAAACGAGTTGTCTTTTGTTAACGCCCTCTTCTTCGTTTTAACTTATATCACACTTGCGCACTGCATCTTTTTAGTTTTAACAGATATACATAACATACCTAAGACCTAAGTCAACTAATCTAAATCAAATATTGAGTATTTAAGGCTTTTTGAGCCGAAGGTTACTTGATTTGGCCGAAAATAATTCAGATTGTTTGGATTTCATGATGAATAATTTGAGGCCTGAAACTAAAGATGTTATTCATAAATGATGGATTCAGATTTTTCATTGTCTTGAAGATTTCGATAGAAAGTATCCTTTGACGAGCAACTTGCGCTGTGCATTTTTTTTATTTACCATTTTTTTATTTTTTCGAGGGTCCACCTTTCATTTGCTTCATTGTCATAATATAAAGTGAACGATATCGACTGATTGTCAACATTGTCTTTTTCACGTATCTCATTTTGAGATAAACTGAATTTTGAAGAAAATTCTTTCCATCTTAGCAAGAGAAGATATGTTACTCACTGACTTCGAACTTCAATCTTGGGCAAAATGCTTGGTTGACAAAGATGAAGGATGTTGCATTAAGGTAATTAAATTTCTATAACTTTAGATTTAGTTATTCTCCTATGTTTTGGCTAGGTTATTTCGGGTTATCTAAAAGTGTTCCCAATTTCGTTCAACCTTCCGGAATTGTCAGCAAAGATCTTGGTCAGAAAGTTTGAGTCGCTAGTCAAAAGACAGCAAGAGATCAGGAAATTCTCGAAGACGTATCTTGCAGACAAGCGACCTATCATTCAAACGTATTGAATTGCTGATAAAAGTTGTTAAATTGTTCTTAACGACGCTGTGAAATGAAATACACTCGCAAAGGTTAACTCACAGGAAGTTACTTGAAAGGAAAACGGAACGAGGGAATTTTAGTCGGCGATTAGAAATTAGGAAATAAATAGAAATGGGCCTCTAAAATGGCCTCTTATGGATTATTTTGATAGACTTATAACATCTTTTTTTATAATTTTCAGGGTGTCCCTGGTGATGGTAAACTTGAAAAGAAAGATGATTTGATTCAAATTGTAGCATCAATTGTATTCTTAAGTAGCGTTGGACATGCATCAGCAAATTTCAATCAATATGACGAATATGCCTTCCCACCAAACTACCCAGCTATTTTACGAGGAAAACATCCAACTACTAAGGTTCATTTCATATTTATTATTGTCTCTATTCATCCCATAGTTTATATATATATAAAATGTTCTTCAAAGGGCTCTTATGATAGCAGTTTATTATTTGTGCTTACCCTAGCACAGAAAGAGACATTGTACCTCACCTTCCTGGTAAAGATACAACATTAAGTATTATGGTTATCACAATGATACAAAGTGACAATGGAAAAAACTGTACC
The DNA here is from genome assembly GCA_039566865.1 of Aurelia coerulea. Classification (NCBI taxonomy): domain Eukaryota; kingdom Metazoa; phylum Cnidaria; class Scyphozoa; order Semaeostomeae; family Ulmaridae; genus Aurelia; species Aurelia coerulea. The sequence continues at coordinate 173,884 of CM076944.1, read as the reverse complement.
CTTGTCTAATGTCCCTCTTACTTTTATACAGGCACCTCGCACAGAAAGAGACATTGTTGCTCACCTTCCGGGTAAAGATACAACATTAAGTATTATGGTTGTCACAAAGATATTAAGTGACCGTGGAACAAATGGGCTAGGTGATTTTGAAGTTCAATATCTTTACGAACCTGAAGCCCTTGAAGCTATTGAAAGGTATATGCATTTTCATCAATTTTATATCTGATATTAGCATAGCAACCAAGTTTCATGCCTTACTTACTGTCAGTTGCTATTTTATGATTATCGTCAGATGTCTTCAAAAAGCTTATCATATCAAATAAATGTTAATTTCATTTTACCCCTTGGATGTGGGAATAACTCTTTCTTGAATTAAAAGACCTTGGAAACCCTAGGTTATTGTTCTACCGGGTGTCCCAAAAAAGTACTCCCGTTTGAAAAATCACCAAAATTTGATTACGCGGCCGATCCTCAATTTTCTTTTTTTATCACGTAGATAAAACACTAAATTATTTTCCAAGAAATAGCTGATCTTGTAATTGGTTTAAAATGAGCAAACTTAGCTCTTTTTAGGGTTACCTGGTTTTGAATCATACTGCAAAAAAGCACTAATGATTGCAAAATCAATTTCTTTGTGCGTGTAAAACTTCTAATATGGTCATGAATGACAGAAATAAATGCATTAGAGACTTTCATGATGATAAAAAATCTGAAAATTTTGACTCTTAGGCAAGATTGAGTATTTTGCTTAAAAACTATTGCTCAAAATGAGGTTTTTCAACGTGTAAATTTCCTACCTTACTGTATCAAAAGCAAAAATTTTATCTTCTGTGAATATTTTTGGGTCTTTTGACAAAGCAACTCAAAAAGAAAATTTCATCAAAGGTTTGATAATCAATTTTTGGTGATTTTTTAAACAGGAGTACTTTTTTTGGGACACCCGGTACATCAAGGAAGCAAACCCACACACAGCAGTGATTTGGGTTAGTTTATTTTAGCGATATCGGTTGTGTTGGGATAAAATGATCTCAAAATCCACCCGGAAACTCAATACAACTTCTAATTGGCTGTTTCGCAAACAAATTTCTTTTGGCACAACCAATATAGTTTCAGATTCAGATTCAGAAAACAATTTTTTATATTTCAGTTGATGGCAGTCATTGTATCTTTTCTAGATTGAAAAACCGGCTTAAAAAATCAAATAATCAATCAGCGAGTCGATCACCCATTCACCATTCGGTCAATCACTCAATCAATAAATCAGTTTTCTAATGAATCAGTCAGCAAATCAGCCAGTCAGCCGATCAACCAATCAGTCGCGTTGTCATGCTTTTCCTTTCACTTCATAGCAAATGTTGACCTTTTAATTTTCTTTCAGATTTCGTGAGGAGCTCAAGAAGATCAGTGGCATAATCGGAGAAAGAAATAAAGCACGGTCCGTTCCATACCCTTATTTGGATCCGAAAGAAGTGCCAAATGCAATTAGCATTTAAGAATGTCATGAATATGTTATGCAACCATAGTCATGATGCAATGTAGCACTGGCACTCTTCTTGGCATTGAACTTTTTTGGCCTAAAAAAAGGATTGTTGATTTGCACATGAAGATACATATGATGTTTTAATTGTAAAATGATATAAATAGAGAGATTCAGGGCGTACACTTGCTTTTCAGAAATCATAACACACATGAGACATACTACAGTATGCTCCCAAACATTCAGCAAAAACATGAAATAGAGTTGATGGTTGGCCGGCTTTTTAAATATCTTACTTAACTGTTTGCCAGATAAATTTTTGCTAATACAAATGACGAATGATGAGGAGTTCCACTTTCCAGCCAGTAGCAAAAGGCTTTAATTTCTTTTCATCTTTAGTGAATGTCTCTTTTTGTCAGTGCTGTAGTCTGAACAATTCAATTCAGCGAAATTCAAGTTTAGCAAATCGATGCAAACATACTACTGCAGTTCATGCTTTTTCTCTACTTTTGGCACATTTCTGCGAAATGTTTCATGGGCATAAGACGCGATGGAATAGTTTTAATTTCTTAACGTACAGTATGAAGGGCCTAAGTTCTGTTGATCAGTTGTAATGACAAGGATAAACAAAACACTTTTTAAATTTTTGAATCGCTCACTTCAACTGCTGTTCAAAGTAAAGCAATTATTTCTACTGTATAATGTTCACCAGTAATCCTTAATCTCAGTTTTTGTAATAATGTTACATCTATCATGGAATCACTGGGCATCAGCTGTCACGGTGATATTTATCACAAGAGAGATACAACCATTGGAGAAATACAATGTGGCCCTGCCTGGGGTCTTCATGTCAAGTTTCTCCAAAAATGTTGGAGAAATCTAAAGCCATTCACATCCCTAGTTCTACACCACGACAGAAGCCATTTTTTGTTTTTTCATGTTTCGGCATTAAGCCTTCATCTGAGCCATGCATAATGTATATACAGGGTGTCCCAAAAGAATTATTCGACGTTTGATTAAATATTAAACAATAATGAAATACTGAAGGAGCTCCATGTTAATATAACCATGTTGCTGAGATTTTAAATTAATTTTAGACACCAGAAGCTAGCAAATCGGCTAAATATTCGCGGAGTTACGAGCTTTCGAAGATTAAGTTTGTGTGAAAGCTGAAACCAGACGCCCCTAAATTGCATATTTTTTAAAAGTAGAATCTTGTTTATTCAAAGAAAATCAAATGGAATTTCAAAAGCACTTTCGATAAACTAACTTTCTTTGACATTGAATCATGGTTATGGATGGTTGGAGGAATCTGTTCAGCACAATTTGAAAATTGCCCCGTCTCTCATTGATTAAGTTTTCATTCCATGTTTTTAGATACTTGCATTTTTAAGTAAATTTTGGCAACGGTTACAAGAATTAAATAACTTTGGAAGTTCTATTTGGTTTGCTATGATATCGACGAGAGGTGAAACATTGGACAGTCTTCTTTTACGTCGAATTTTATGGACGTCTTTTTGGAAAACAAGTCAGTTATGGGCGTCTGGTTTCAGCTTTCGCATAAACTTGAACTTCAAAAGCTTGTAACTCCGTGAATTCTTAGCGGATTCGCAAGATTCTGGCGTCTAAAATTAATTTAAAATCTTAGGAACAGGGTTATCTAATCAGGAGCCTGTACATTTTATCGTTATTTTTTGACATTTAATCAAACGTCGAACAATTTTTCTGGGACACCCTGTAGAATCATTCGGCATCAGCTGCCACGGTGCAATATATCACGGTGAAATATGTGACGTCTATCAGAGAATAAAACCTTGTTTGTTGATCTTGACTTGTAACTTAAATAAAGGAATATCAGACTTGCTTATTTTGTATTTGATGCTTTTCTAAGTTATATAAACAAATTCTTTTATGACTAATTTTGTAAACATTTGTAGCAAAGTACTTTTGTAAGTAGTTGATAAATTAAGATAATTTATTTATTCTCTGGATAAAATTTACTCTAAGAACTTTATTATGATTGTGTTATCACTTGCTTATTATGTTAGTGTTGCACACGTAGTATATTAGATTATATTAGTGTTGATTTTTGTTAGTAGATTATGTTATATTAGATTAGATGAGATTAGAGTACATTACGTTAGTATTGCATATGTAGATTATATTTGTAGCAGTGAATGTGTAGTACTTTTTTGTCATTTTCTTACATCTTAAAGAAGACCCAAGCGATAATACTAAATTTAAAAAGACATATTCAAGTTAATGATCCGCGAAATAAAATCTCCAGCCAATGTCCATCGAGTATTTCTGTTTATTACTCATTCTCTCCGCATCACAATTTTATCAATACCAACTTAAAGAAATATATGAATGAATGACTGCAAGAAAGAAGTTATCAAGTATTGATTTAAAGGCAGAAACACCGCAACACGACAAAAAACAACAGCAAATACGATTAATTTAATTTTTGCCAATATTTCGTCCTGCCATGCAGGACTTCTTCAGGGCTGTAATGTGACAGTTATAATAAAAATTTGAATATGTACAGCGATTTGAAAAGGAGAAGTAACACGTGATTGGTTAGATGTGATGGCTACGCAGAGGTTATATGGGTTAGGTTTATAACGGTTATGTAATGTATGTAGTAAAATGATGATGATGCTAATCAAGATAATAATGATAATAATAATGCTGATGGTGATAATAATATGATGATGATAATAATAATAATAATAATAATGATAATAATAATAATAATATAATAATAATAATGATAATAATAATGATAATGATTATGTAAATGCAATGTTAGAAACTAACTGCGATATAATGATAATAATAATGATGGGGATAGTGAGGAGAATAGGTAAGGTAAGAGCATAGACCCTGGTAAGAGAGTGAGTAGATTAGGTTACTAACAACTGTGTTTGTTAGCGGTCTGTGGTTCTGTTCAGTCCGTTGGGTGAGAGAGTGTTCGCTAAGTCAATGAAGTAATTTTCCTTGGCTCGTCTAACACTCTCTCTGGTGTCATGTATCTTAAGTAGCGGTAGTAGTTGTAAGTCTTGTACGGAGTGATTGGGCTTACAAAAGTGTTCTGCAACCCCGGATGTGTCGGAACGTTTGTTTATAATGTCTCAACGACAGACTCAACGAACACCGACGAGACATTATAAACAAACGTTCCGACACATCCGGGGTTGCAGAACACTTTTGTAAACCCAATCACTCCGTACAAGACTTACAACTACTACCGCTACTTAAGATACATGACACCAGAGAGAGTGTTAGACGAGCCAAGGAAAATTACTTCATTGACTTAGCGAACACTCTCTCACCCAACGGACTGAACAGAACCACAGACCGCTAACAAACACAGTTGTTAGTAACCTAATCTACTCACTCTCTTACCAGGGTCTATGCTCTTACCTTACCTATTCTCCTCACTATCCCCATCATTATTATTATCATTATATCGCAGTTAGTTTCTAACATTGCATTTACATAATCATTATCATTATTATTATCATTATTATTATTATATTATTATTATTATTATTATTATTATTATTATTATTATTATCATCATCATATTATTATCACCATCAGCATTATTATTATCATTATTATCTTGATTAGCATCATCATCATTTTACTACATACATTACATAACCGTTATAAACCTAACCCATATAACCTCTGCGTAGCCATCACATCTAACCAATCACGTGTTACTTCTCCTTTTCAAATCGCTGTACATATTCAAATTTTTATTATAACTGTCACATTACAGCCCTGAAGAAGTCCTGCATGGCAGGACGAAATATTGGCAAAAATTAAATTAATCGTATTTGCTGTTGTTTTTTGTCGTGTTGCGGTGTTTCTGCCTTTAAATTTATTCATTTTTTCGTCATCGCAAGCATCTTCGGATCCGGCAATCGACGTTGGTATCGTGGCCTTTCTTTTTCAAATTATCAAGTATTGCCCTGTCTTACTTTATTTTCTATTTACGCTTGGATTTAGATATAATAAAACGAATAGTATCAGACAACAAAATCGTAAATTTGTGTTTTGAAGGATTTTTTCATTTTGATGATTTTTTTCCGGGGGGAGGGGGGGGGTGGGGTTGCTTTTTGTGCATAGAATCCTTCACTGCTCTTTCTTTTCTTTCGTCACTAATTATAGACTTTCTATTTTTCTGTTTAATTTCTGTGAGTATCAACAATTTTACCATATGAAATTAAAAAATGATGTAACATAAATTTAGGAAAGAAAATGTCTAAATTACAGGTGTACAAAATAGTATAAAAGCTAAACATTTAATCTAAAAAACAAACACCCCCAATTAAAATGGGCAGGGATAGCATTAATAAAAGGTCAGTGCGACCTTGTTTCCATAATGGTCCCTCCAGAGGTGTCATTGAAAGGATCATTCAGGATTATTAGATTAATTGTAATTTGCTCAAATTCTGTCATTAATTAAATTGGTATCATATCACATCACAAGTAAAACGCAAACAGTACCTATGTTTGAAAAATCAGCAAGATTTTATTAGGAAATTTAGCTCTTCGGGGCTTTCTGAATTGAATTGAATACGGTGAAAAGCACCGATGATTACCAGGTCAATTTCATTTTCATTAATGACAAAAAATGACAAAAAGAGATTCACACTACCACACTATCGTTGGCCACTTGAAAGACAATGAAAATCTCAAACTTTTGTTTACTAGGCAGGATCTGGCAGTGGCGTACGCAGCACTCCAAGGAGTGAGTGGGTCTGGCCGTAGCCCCAGACATTTTTGTGTGACCACGCCCTTCAGACACTCGGAAAATGAGGGAAACGCCCTTTTTCATTTTATTTTGCATCGTAAAGATGGCTGGAATGAACACAAAATAGAATGGATGTTTTGCTTAATTTGTGTTGAGAATTTGTACCCAACATAGCAAAAGCAAGCATAGCTTCCAAATCTTTAAAAAGGCTGGTGTAAAATTGAGTGACCTATTTCTTTGAACTGAATGACTTCCAAGAAACTTTAGCTATTTCTCTATAATTCTACCGTTGGACTTTTCTGAAATCTTCAATATCTTCAGAATTAGAGTGTTTTTCTTCTTTTTCAAGAATTCAAGAAAACTTTTCAAAAATACTTAAAACCATCGTAATTTCTATACCGTGTGATGCAACATGAACGGTAGAATAACAGATAAATACCTAAAGTTTCCCTTAAGCCATTCAATCAGAAGAAATAGGTCATTGAATTTTACACCCACCTTTTTACGCCAAGTTAGAGATTTGGAACCTATGCTGCAAAAGCAAGGAAAGTAGACAAAGAGTTGTTATTTTGCATCGTAAACATGGCTGGAATGAACACAAAATAGACTGGATGTTTTGCTTAATTTGTGTTGAGAATTTGTACCCAACATAGCAAAAGCAAGGAAAGTAGACAAAGAATTGTTATTTGGAACAAACCAGTGGCGTCGTGGGAGCATGATTTTAGGGGGGGCCAAGGGTCAGAATTTTCCGACAAAGAGACATTTTTCCGACAAAAATTAAGCAGGAATATAACGTATAAAAAGTGGCAAAATGTCTCAGAAATTTTGTCATATAAAAGTTCCATAATAGCGAAGAATTTTTCAAAGGGACGCAGCAGTCCTGTTAAGAGGCGATTCTTGTTGGAGGTGAGGCTGTTGTCGAGACTTGATGGGTGTTGGAGGTGAAGCTGAAGCTAGATGCGCAAGGAGGGAGGACAACTGGGGGTCTGGGGGCTTGCCCCCGGGAAAATTTTCTGTGACCACGCCCTTTAGATCGTTGCAAAACGCCCCTATTTTGAAGAATCTACTATTTGTTTTTGATGGGAAATTTCGAAAAAAAGGACGGACCTCAAAAGCACTGAAAAATAGATCGTTTTCAAGTTTTAGATAACAACGTGATAGCTTGATATTAATCTTCATTTCTATAAGCATCCAATCACAGAAACTAAAAGTAATCCCATCTTAGTAATCATTTCCACCTTCCTCAACAATATTCACTTGTGCAAATTCTGACGAGCAACTCATTGAAAGCTTAGTGCACACACCATAAATGCATGACATTTTTTAAGTATGAAACGTGCAAAATAAATTGTAAATTTGTCGTTTTTAGTCACTAAAATGTTGGTAAAACGACCACATTTTCGGGGGAAAAGTCCAAGAATGTTTTGACCGAAAGCATTTTCTGAAATTTATTCGTCCGAAACTTTTTGCGCCCATGTGTCTATTTTTCCAACAGAAAACACTCTTCTTTCGATTGAAAAGGAATTTTTGCAGAAAAACGAACGAGGGACCTAGTTTTTTGCCGAAAAACCTACTTTTTCATCAAAAACTACGTTTTGCGATCGAAAAAGTGATATTTCATGTACACATTTGGATTGCCATAAAGTAGCTATGTGAGGAAAATGGATTAATTCGATTTTTTTCGATTTTTCCGACAAGGATGAAAAACTGACGAATTTTCCGACAACATTTTCACAGGGGGGGCCATGGCCCCCCCTGGCCCCCCCGGCCACGACGCCACTGGAACAAACAGTCCAGCACATCAAGTACGAATAGCAAAATTGCTTTTCTTAGCTTTACTGTAGAATGATTTTGCGCTGGTTGTTCGATCTTGATATTCGAGGAAACGCCTCTTTTCGCCACTTTATCCAAGAAACAGTAGCAAATAAGGATCCCTATAGCCAATAGCACGTACAGGGCAAGACAAATGGGGATCTTGAAATGAGTGGATCTGGGGGCAAAGCTGAGAACATACATTCTACTTTGGCTTACAATGCCTCATCGTTCAAGCATTTCTACGAAACCCACGACATTGCTCTACCAAACCTTTGCAAAACTATGGTTTCCTTGCTTTGCAAGAATCTCATCGACCACCGCTTGACAGATCCGCCTGACCCTCCCTGAGGTACAAATTTTATTGCATTTTTGTATGAATCTCGAGGGCCATCTCCTTGAAGAGTGGGGGGGGTCCGGACCCCACCCATTCCCCCCTTGGGTACGCCACTGGGATCTGGTATGTTGTGTTGCTTGAAACATAGTTCAAAATAAGGTATTTAATACATATGAATCATTGACAAACAGATGAAAAAAGGGATTTCTTGATAAGTTTTGTAACTGAGTTTGGCAACACGGGGATACTCTTTTGGGACACGCATTAAGATTTTATAATAAAACTTTGATCTTGATTGTGATGATTTGGATTTTTGATTGTGGTCAATACCAAAACTGTGGTCAATACCAAAACTGTGGTCAATACCAAAACTGTGGTCAATACCAAAACTGTGGTCAATACCAAAACTGTGGTCAGTACCAAAACTGTGGTCAATACCAAAACTGTGGTCAATACCAAAACTGTGGTCGATACCAAAACTGTGGTCAATACCAAAACTGTGGTTGATACCAAAACTGTGGTCAATACCAAAACTGTGGTCAATACCAAAACTGTGGTCGATACCAAAACTGTGGTCAATACCAAAACTGTGGTCAATACCAAAACTGTGGTCAATACCAAAACTGTGGTCAATACCAAAACTGTGGTCAATACCAAAACTGTGGTCAATACCAAAACTGTGGTCAATACCAAAACTGTGGTCAATACCAAAACTGTGGTCAATACCAAAACTGTGGTCAATACCAAAACTGTGGTCGATACCAAAACTGTGGTCAATACCAAAACTGTGGTCAATACCAAAACTGTGGTCAATACCAAAACTGTGGTCAATACCAAAACTGTGGTCAATACCAAAACTGTGGTCAATACCAAAACTGTGGTCAATACCAAAACTGTGGTCAATACCAAAACTGTGGTCAATACCAAAACTGTGGTCAATACCAAAACTGTGGTCAATACCAAAACTGTGGTCAATACCAAAACTGTGGTCAATACCAAAACTGTGGTCGATACCAAAACTGTGGTCAATACCAAGACTGTGGTCAATACCAAAACTGTGGTCAATACCAAAACTGTGGTCAATACCAAAACTGTGGTCAATACCAAAACTGTGGTCAATACCAAAACTGTGGTCGATACCAAAACTGTGGTCGATACCAAAACTGTGGTCAATACCAAAACTGTGGTCGATACCAAAACTGTGGTCGATACCAAAACTGTGGTCAATACCAAAACTGTGGTCAATACCAAAACTGTGGTCAATACCAAAACTGTGGTCGATACCAAAACTGTGGTCAATACCAAAACTGTGGTCGATACCAAAACTGTGGTCGATACCAAAACTGTGGTTGATACCAAAACTGTGGTTGATACCAAAACTGTGGTCAATACCAAAACTGTGGTTGATACCAAAACTGTGGTCAATACCAAAACTGTGGTCAATACCAAAACTGTGGTCGATACCAAAACTGTGGTCGATACCAAAACTGTGGTTGATACCAAAACTGTGGTTGATACCAAAACTGTGGTCAATACCAAAACTGTGGTTGATACCAAAACTGTGGTCTATACCAAAACTGTGGTCGATACCAAAACTGTGGTCGATACCAAAACTGTGGTCGATACCAAAACTGTGGTCAATACCAAAACTGTGGTCAATACCAAAACTGTGGTCAATACCAAAACTGTGGTCAATACCAAAACTGTGGTCAATACCAAAACTGTGGTCAATACCAAAACTGTGGTCAATACCAAAACTGTGGTCGATACCAAAACTGTGGTCAATACCAAAACTGTGGTCAATACCAAAACTGTGGTCAATACCAAAACTGTGGTCAATACCAAAACTGTGGTCAATACCAAAACTGTGGTCAATACCAAAACTGTGGTCAATACCAAAACTGTGGTCAATACCAAAACTGTGGTCGATACCAAAACTGTGGTCAATACCAAAACTGTGGTCAATACCAAAACTGTGGTCGATACCAAAACTGTGGTCGATACCAAAACTGTGGTCAATACCAAAACTGTGGTCAATACCAAAACTGTGGTCAATACCAAAACTGTGGTCAATACCAAAACTGTGGTCGATACCAAAACTGTGGTCAATACCAAAACTGTGGTCAATACCAAAACTGTGGTCAATACCAAAACTGTGGTCAATACCAAAACTGTGGTCAATACCAAAACTGTGGTCAATACCAAAACTGTGGTCAATACCAAAACTGTGGTCAATACCAAAACTGTGGTCAATACCAAAACTGTGGTCAATACCAAAACTGTGGTCAATACCAAAACTGTGGTCAATACCAAAACTGTGGTCAATACCAAAACTGTGGTCAATACCAAAACTGTGGTCGATACCAAAACTGTGGTCAATACCAAAACTGTGGTCAATACCAAAACTGTGGTCGATACCAAAACTGTGGTCGATACCAAAACTGTGGTCGATACCAAAACTGTGGTCGATACCAAAACTGTGGTCGATACCAAAACTGTGGTCAATACCAAAACTGTGGTTGATACCAAAACTGTGGTCAATACCAAAACTGTGGTCAATACCAAAACTGTGGTCGATACCAAAACTGTGGTCGATACCAAAACTGTGGTTGATACCAAAACTGTGGTTGATACCAAAACTGTGGTCAATACCAAAACTGTGGTTGATACCAAAACTGTGGTCAATACCAAAACTGTGGTCAATACCAAAACTGTGGTCAATACCAAAACTGTGGTCAATACCAAAACTGTGGTCGATACCAAAACTGTGGTCAATACCAAAACTGTGGTCAATACCAAAACTGTGGTCAATACCAAAACTGTGGTCAATACCAAAACTGTGGTCGATACCAAAACTGTGGTCAATACCAAAACTGTGGTCGATACCAAAACTGTGGTCAATACCAAAACTGTGGTCAATACCAAAACTGTGGTCAATACCAAAACTGTGGTCAATACCAAAACTGTGGTCAATACCAAAACTGTGGTCAATACCAAAACTGTGGTCGATACCAAAACTGTGGTCAATACCAAAACTGTGGTCAATACCAAAACTGTGGTCCAAAACTGTGGTCGATACCAAAACTGTGGTCAATACCAAAACTGTGGTCAATACCAAAACTGTGGTCGATACCAAAACTGTGGTCAATACCAAAACTGTGGTCAATACCAAAACTGTGGTCAATACCAAAACTGTGGTCAATACCAAAACTGTGGTCAATACCAAAACTGTGGTCCAATACCAAAACTGTGGTCAATACCAAAACTGTGGTCAATACCAAAACTGTGGTCAATACCAAAACTGTGGTCAATACCAAAACTGTGGTCAATACCAAAACTGTGGTCAATACCAAAACTGTGGTCGATACCAAAACTGTGGTCAATGTGGTCACCAAAACTGTGGTCAATACCAAAACTGTGGTCACCAAAACTGTGGTCAATACCAAAACTGTGGTCAATACCAAAACTGTGGTCAATACCAAAACTGTGGTCAATACCAAAACTGTGGTCAATACCAAAACTGTGGTCAATACCAAAACTGTGGTTGATACCAAAACTGTGGTCAATACCAAAACTGTGGTTGATACCAAAACTGTGGTCAATACCAAAACTGTGGTCGATACCAAAACTGTGGTCGATACCAAAACTGTGGTCAATACCAAAACTGTGGTCAATACCAAAACTGTGGTCAATACCAAAACTGTGGTCGATACCAAAACTGTGGTCAATACCAAAACTGTGGTCGATACCAAAACTGTGGTCGATACCAAAACTGTGGTCAATACCAAAACTGTGGTCGATACCAAAACTGTGGTCAATACCAAAACTGTGGTCGATACCAAAACTGTGGTCAATACCAAAACTGTGGTCAATACCAAAACTGTGGTCAATACCAAAACTGTGGTCGATACCAAAACTGTGGTTGATACCAAAACTGTGGTCAATACCAAAACTGTGGTCAATACCAAAACTGTGGTCAATACCAAAACTGTGGTCGATACCAAAACTGTGGTTGATACCAAAACTGTGGTCAATACCAAAACTGTGGTCAATACCAAAACTGTGGTCGATACCAAAACTGTGGTTGATACCAAAACTGTGGTCAATACCAAAACTGTGGTCAATACCAAAACTGTGGTCAATACCAAAACTGTGGTCGATACCAAAACTGTGGTCGATACCAAAACTGTGGTCAATACCAAAACTGTGGTCAATACCAAAACTGTGGTCGATACCAAAACTGTGGTCAATACCAAAACTGTGGTCAATACCAAAACTGTGGTCAATACCAAAACTGTGGTCAATACCAAAACTGTGGTCGATACCAAAACTGTGGTCGATACCAAAACTGTGGTCGATACCAAAACTGTGGTCGATACCAAAACTGTGGTCGATACCAAAACTGTGGTCGATACCAAAACTGTGGTCAATACCAAAACTGTGGTCAATACCAAAACTGTGGTCAATACCAAAACTGTGGTCAATACCAAAACTGTGGTCAATACCAAAACTGTGGTCAATACCAAAACTGTGGTCAATACCAAAACTGTGGTCAATACCAAAACTGTGGTCGATACCAAAACTGTGGTCAATACCAAAACTGTGGTCAATACCAAAACTGTGGTCAATACCAAAACTGTGGTCAATACCAAAACTGTGGTCAATACCAAAACTGTGGTCAATACCAAAACTGTGGTCAATACCAAAACTGTGGTCAATACCAAAACTGTGGTCGATACCAAAACTGTGGTCAATACCAAAACTGTGGTTGATACCAAAACTGTGGTCAATACCAAAACTGTGGTCAATACCAAAACTGTGGTCGATACCAAAACTGTGGTCAATACCAAAACTGTGGTTGATACCAAAATTGTGGTCAATACCAAAACTGTGGTCAATACCAAAACTGTGGTCAATACCAAAACTGTGGTCGATACCAAAACTGTGGTCAATACCAAAACTGTGGTTGATACCAAAACTGTGGTCAATACCAAAACTGTGGTCAATACCAAAACTGTGGTCGATACCAAAACTGTGGTCAATACCAAAACTGTGGTCAATACCAAAACTGTGGTCGATACCAAAACTGTGGTCAATACCAAAACTGTGGTCAATACCAAAACTGTGGTCAATACCAAAACTGTGGTCAATACCAAAACTGTGGTCAATACCAAAACTGTGGTCGATACCAAAACTGTGGTCAATACCAAAACTGTGGTTGATACCAAAACTGTGGTCAATACCAAAACTGTGGTCAATACCAAAACTGTGGTCGATACCAAAACTGTGGTTGATACCAAAACTGTGGTCAATACCAAAACTGTGGTTGATACCAAAACTGTGGTCAATACCAAAACTGTGGTCAATACCAAAACTGTGGTTGATACCAAAACTGTGGTTGATACCAAAACTGTGGTCAATACCAAAACTGTGGTCGATACCAAAACTGTGGTCAATACCAAAACTGTGGTCAATACCAAAACTGTGGTTGATACCAAAACTGTGGTTGATACCAAAACTGTGGTCAATACCAAAACTGTGGTCGATACCAAAACTGTGGTCAATACCAAAACTGTGGTCAATACCAAAACTGTGGTCAATACCAAAACTGTGGTCGATACCAAAACTGTGGTCGATACCAAAACTGTGGTCAATACCAAAACTGTGGTCAATACCAAAACTGTGGTCAATACCAAAACTGTGGTCAATACCAAAACTGTGGTCAATACCAAAACTGTGGTCGATACCAAAACTGTGGTCAATACCAAAACTGTGGTCGATACCAAAACTGTGGTCAATACCAAAACTGTGGTCAATACCAAAACTGTGGTCAATACCAAAACTGTGGTCAATACCAAAACTGTGGTCAATACCAAAACTGTGGTCAATACCAAAACTGTGGTCAATACCAAAACTGTGGTCGATACCAAAACTGTGGTCAATACCAAAACTGTGGTCAATACCAAAACTGTGGTCGATACCAAAACTGTGGTCAATACCAAAACTGTGGTCAATACCAAAACTGTGGTCGATACCAAAACTGTGGTCAATACCAAAACTGTGGTCAATACCAAAACTGTGGTCGATACCAAAACTGTGGTCAATACCAAAACTGTGGTCAATACCAAAACTGTGGTCAATACCAAAACTGTGGTCAATACCAAAACTGTGGTCAATACCAAAACTGTGGTCGATACCAAAACTGTGGTCAATACCAAAACTGTGGTTGATACCAAAACTGTGGTCAATACCAAAACTGTGGTCAATACCAAAACTGTGGTCGATACCAAAACTGTGGTTGATACCAAAACTGTGGTCAATACCAAAACTGTGGTTGATACCAAAACTGTGGTCAATACCAAAACTGTGGTCAATACCAAAACTGTGGTTGATACCAAAACTGTGGTTGATACCAAAACTGTGGTCAATACCAAAACTGTGGTCGATACCAAAACTGTGGTCAATACCAAAACTGTGGTCAATACCAAAACTGTGGTTGATACCAAAACTGTGGTTGATACCAAAACTGTGGTCAATACCTAAACTGTGGTCGATACCAAAACTGTGGTCAATACCAAAACTGTGGTTGATACCAAAACTGTGGCCAAACTCTTAGGCTTTGCGAAGGAGAAGGCCAAAGATTACCATCAAATTGAATTTGTTTTTGCGGACATCAATTGTCGCATCGGTCTTAAAACAGTTGAGGGTAATTTTTTGTTTTTTAACAATGAATATGAACTTAAAGATATTCTAGAAGGTATGAGCTAGATTTTCTTCTTTTTCTTTTTGTTTTTTGTTGTTTTTTATGTAAATTGGGTTATAGTTGCTGTTTGGATTTAAAGGGCTGAAGGGTATTTTCCCCTCTCGTATCATTCTAAATATCCATTAGCGGAAATGTTGTGTACTTAGGTAGCATTATGTGGAAGGTTAGAAAATTACTCTGCTAAAGTTTTTGCCTTGTTCCACATTTTCCCGTTTTCCCCCCTCTCATAAGGTTCTAAATATTCATCAGTGGATATGTTTCGTGGAAGGCCGAATAAATAAACTGAACAATTTTTTTTTTTTTTTTCTTTTTGCCCTGTTTCAGATTTTACTTCTCCCCTCGCATAAGATCCTAAAAAAATCCCATAAATTTTTGCCTTGTTGGCACAAACCCCTTTGCGCAGGTAATTTTTCGAGAGTTTGGTCTACCAAAGATGTGATGAACTCTGCCAAGCTAGCACACCCCACTTACAAGTTATTTATTTTATTTATTTTTTGTTTTTGTCATATCAAATTTCCAAGATGTTACAGCTCTCTTTACTGTTTCGAACGACCTGAAAATCTTTCTAGTTAATAGCCATTCATTGTATTCCCCTATGGCAAAAACAGTGCATCCAAATTCAATTCATGGTCCACAAGTTTACTGCAAAAACAATTAGCAGCCCCTTTGCAAATTGCAGGAACCGTGCTGATGGCTCCGCTTACGGTGCTTGTTGTTTACCTTACGTTGATTTGTAACTTTAAGTGTGTATGTGTAGATTATCCGTTTTTCTTTTCCTTATACATTTTCAATGGTGGTTACATTGTGACTTTTTGCCCCTTAGGACCAGCGAGAAGATTTCTTTACGATAATGCCGGTTGAAATCAATCAATGGCGAGCAACAATAGGGTGCTTCCGTGTATTCATGCACAATCGGTCCCCAATGAGCAAACATTTCAAGCCATTTTCACTTGTTTTTCAAATTTTTAAGTTATATTGGTTATGCTACATTTTCATTGCAATCGCTGTTATTGCGATACCCTTAACATTTACAATGCAGTTTCTTGCAGTGCACTCTGTGGAAACACAGTCATGTTTCTTGCCTTTGTTCGCTCGCGTGCATCACTTTGCGAAGATAATCCTTTACACGACTGTAGAACTTGTCAAACGAATCCCGCTTGGCATCATGGTTTTTGTTCGGTACAAGTACTTTCACTCTAAGTACGCCTATTTTCACATTGCATGCCTGACATATTGCGCATTGCATATAGAATGGTTAGTTTTTAGGACAATTCTGCTCAGCGGTGATATAGAAACGAACCCCGGCCCCGAAACACTTGATTTTTGTACTTGGAACCTGAATAGCATTACTGCGTATGATTTTTTACGAGTGTCCCTAATCGAGGCGTACAACTCTGTTTATAACTACGACCTGATTGGAATTGTTGAGACCCATCTTGATAGCACGATCGAGGAAGGTAGACTGGCACTAGATGGCTATACTTTTATCAAAAGTAACCATCCACATGATATCAAAAGGGGTGGTGTCGGGCTTTATATCAAAGAATCCCTTCCTTCACAAAATCGTTCTGACCTCGCGACTCTCCCTGAATGTGTTGTGTGTGAGATCCAATTAAACAGAAAAAAGTACTTTTTTGTCGTACTCTATAGAAGTCCAAGTCAGGGCCAGAGTGAGTTTGATGACTTCACAATAAACTTTGAGTTATTGCTTTCTAAAATACATGCTGAAAATCCCTTCTGCGTGGTTATTACTGGTGATTTTAATTGTCGATCATCACAATGGTGGGAACATGATATTGAGAACAACGAGGGAAGAGTATTTGAGCCTTTCGTGTCTGAACTTGGCCTTCACCAGTTAATCTCAGAACCAACTCACATCATGGGTGATTCTCAATCTTGCATTGATCTAATTTTTACTGATCAGCCCAATCTCGTTATCGAATCTGGTGTTCATCAGTCACTACACGAGCAATGTCATCATCAAATTGTTTATGGAAAATTGTCTGTGTCAAATATAGCAACACCTCCTTACACCCGTAAGGTTTGGTATTATGATAAGGCAGATTTTGTGGCGATCAGGAAAAGTATTGAAATGTTCCGTTGGCACGAGCATCTTGACAAAATAACATGCCCTAACGAACAGGTCAAATTTCTTAATGAAGTTCTTTTGAATATCTATTCAAATTTTATACCTAATAAGATGAAAACGATCCGGCCTTGCCAAGCACCCTGGATAACACAAACTGTTAAAAATTTTCTGAGGAAAAAGAACCGTGCTTATAAAAACTTTGTGAGGAGAGGTCAACCAGACGACAGGCTCGAAGGAATACAAAAAATGATAACTGAAGGTTCGAAATTGATTGAAGATGCGAAGCGTAATTATTTTCTTAAAGTTGGAAACACCTTAGTAAACCCCGCGACCTCCAGCAGGACCTATTGGTCTCTAATTAACACTGTTCTAAACAAGGCAAAGATCCCCATAATACCACCTCTTTTAGAGAACGGGTTATTCATAACTGATTTCTCTGAAAAGGCACAAATTTTCAACGACTATTTTATACTTCAGTGTACGACAATTGACACCGGGAGTGAAATCCCGCATTATGTTCCAGTAGCTACTACTCTGATAAACGACTTTGGTATTTCCGATGAAAAGATACTGAATATTATCAGATCACTTAATTCTCAAAAGGCTCATGGCTGGGATGAAATATCTGTGAGAATGATAAAATTAAGTGATGCTGCATTAGTTGTCCCGCTGAAGATAATATTCGCGAACTGTTTGAGTTGTGGTCTTTTCCCCCAAATATGGAAATGTGCAAATGTTGTGCCTGTGCACAAAAAGAATGAGAAAAATGTCAAAGGTAACTACCGTCCAATCTCCCTTCTTCCTATTTTTGGCAAAATACTTGAAAAGTTAATATATGATTCTTTATATTCACACCTTGTCTCATGTGAGCTACTTAATCCAAACCAGTCAGGTTTTCGTCCAGGTGACTCAACGATAAACCAGCTAATCTCCATAACTCACACCATCTTTAAAGCTTTCGACTGCAATCCGCCGCTTGATGTTCGTTCTGTTTATCTTGATATCTCCAAAGCCTTTGACAGGGTGTGGCATGATGGTCTT
Organism: Aurelia coerulea; assembly: GCA_039566865.1. Taxonomy (NCBI): domain Eukaryota; kingdom Metazoa; phylum Cnidaria; class Scyphozoa; order Semaeostomeae; family Ulmaridae; genus Aurelia; species Aurelia coerulea. The sequence goes on along the minus strand of CM076944.1, from coordinate 155,597 downwards.
GTCTACAAACTTAAACGATGTGGTGTTTCAGGACAACTCCTTTCTCTTATCCAGAGTTTTCTTAGAGATCGAAAGCAGCGAACTGTTTTGAACGGAAAATGCTCTGTATGGGGAGATATCTCAGCCGGAGTACCTCAGGGCTCTATTTTGGGGCCCTTGTTTTTCCTTGTTTACATAAATGATCTTACTGAAAATCTGAAGTGCAATGTCAAACTTTTCGCCGACGATACATCACTATTTACCGTTGTACATGATAAAGACACAGCTGCCAATGATATGAACAATGACTTAGAGTTGATAAGACAGTGGGCTCATGACTGGAGGATGTCATTCAATCCTGATCCGCAAAAGCAAGCTGTAGAAGTAATTTTTTCAAGGAAAAGAAATAAAATTGATCATCCAATGATCCGTTTTAACAATACACCTGTGAAGAAAGTAGATGAACATAAGCATTTAGGACTTTTTCTTGACTCAAAGCTTTCATTTGCTGCCCACATCAAGGCAGCTATCACTAAAACACGTAGGGGTATCGGTTTGCTGAAATATCTTTCCAAATATCTCCCCAGACATACACTTAATGAAATATACAAGCTGTACGTGCGACCACATCTAGACTATGGGGATGTCATTTATCATATTCCTGCAAAAGTATGTGAATTTAGTGGAAATACAATTTTGCCAAATGTCATGGAGAAGCTAGAGTCCATTCAATATTCTGCTGCTCTTGCTGTTTCAGGAACATGGAAGGGTACGTCGAGAGAGAAGCTGTATGCAGAGCTTGGCTGGGAATCGCTAAGTCTCCGTCGGTGGAGTAGACGCCTTACCCTGTTCTACAAGTTTATAAATAATCTAGCTCCTGACTATACTACAGATCCAATCCCACCACAACGGCAGTCACGATACTCTCTTCGCAAGCAGGATGTCATTGGGCGAATAAGGGCAAGGACAGAAAAATTCCAATCTAGCTTCTATCCTCACTGCCTTTCAGAGTGGAACAAGCTGGATTCAGAAATTAGACTTGCGCCTTCCATTGCTGCATTCAAGACAAAGCTGCTATCAAAAATTCGCCCCCTGCCAAAATCTGTCTTCAGGATACACGACCCAACAGGTCTATCTTATCTTACACAACTTCGAGTTGGTCTCAGTAAATTGAACTTTCACAAATTCAAGCATAATTTCAGAGATACCATAAACCCAATGTGCCCAACTAATGATGGCATTGAGGACACGGAACACTTTTTGTTGCTCTGCCCTTCCTTTGAAGTATTACGAAGAGACCTTCTCGCTGGAGTTTCCTCTTTATTACGACCACATGGATTCACCAATCCTTCAAATGATGTTCTGCTAAAGATTTTAATGTATGGTGATAACGATCTTCCAGATGATGTTAATAAAAACATTCTTCTTTTAACTCTGCGTTTTATCCATAAAACTGGCCGATTTGATTAGCAAGTCCCTAAATCATACAACCACCATCCCTCTTTTAGTAAGCGCTATTTTTTTTTTCTCTTTCTTCTTCCTCTAGTTGTTACGTAGTGTGCTATGTTCGTTTTTTCTGTTTTATGTTGCCATAAGGTAGTCATTGTTTTTCGCTCCTAATGGTATTGTTTTAGTAGTAGGGTATAGTATATTGTAAGTAGTGTAGTTAGTAATTCGTTTTGTAAGCTTTTAATGGAATGTAAAAAAAAAAAAAAAAAAAAAAAACAATACCAAAACTGTGGTCAATACCAAAACTGTGGTTGATACCAAAACTGTGGTCAATACCAAAACTGTGGTCAATACCAAAACTGTGGTCAATACCAAAACTGTGGTCGATACCAAAACTGTGGTTGATACCAAAACTGTGGTCAATACCAAAACTGTGGTCAATACCAAAACTGTGGTCAATACCAAAACTGTGGTCGATACCAAAACTGTGGTTGATACCAAAACTGTGGTCAATACCAAAACTGTGGTCAATACCAAAACTGTGGTCAATACCAAAACTGTGGTCAATACCAAAACTGTGGTCAATACCAAAACTGTGGTCAATACCAAAACTGTGGTCGATACCAAAACTGTGGTCAATACCAAAACTGTGGTCAATACCAAAACTGTGGTTGATACCAAAACTGTGGTCAATACCAAAACTGTGGTCAATACCAAAACTGTGGTCAATACCAAAACTGTGGTCGATACCAAAACTGTGGTTGATACCAAAACTGTGGTCAATACCAAAACTGTGGTCAATACCAAAACTGTGGTCAATACCAAAACTGTGGTCAATACCAAAACTGTGGTCGATACCAAAACTGTGGTCAATACCAAAACTGTGGTCAATACCAAAACTGTGGTCAATACCAAAACTGTGGTCAATACCAAAACTGTGGTCAATACCAAAACTGTGGTCAATACCAAAACTGTGGTCAATACCAAAACTGTGGTCAATACCAAAACTGTGGTCGATACCAAAACTGTGGTCAATACCAAAACTGTGGTCAATACCAAAACTGTGGTCAATACCAAAACTGTGGTCAATACCAAAACTGTGGTCAATACCAAAACTGTGGTCAATACCAAAACTGTGGTCGATACCAAAACTGTGGTCAATACCAAAACTGTGGTCAATACCAAAACTGTGGTTGATACCAAAACTGTGGTCGATACCAAAACTGTGGTTGATACCAAAACTGTGGTCAATACCAAAACTGTGGTTGATACCAAAACTGTGGTTGATACCAAAACTGTGGTCAATACCAAAACTGTGGTCAATACCAAAACTGTGGTCAATACCAAAACTGTGGTTGATACCAAAACTGTGGTTGATACCAAAACTGTGGTCAATACCAAAACTGTGGTTGATACCAAAACTGTGGTCAATACCAAAACTGTGGTCAATACCAAAACTGTGGTTGATACCAAAACTGTGGTTGATACCAAAACTGTGGTCAATACCAAAACTGTGGTCGATACCAAAACTGTGGTCAATACCAAAACTGTGGTCAATACCAAAACTGTGGTCAATACCAAAACTGTGGTCGATACCAAAACTGTGGTTGATACCAAAACTGTGGTCCATACCAAAACTGTGGTCAATACCAAAACTGTGGTCAATACCAAAACTGTGGTCAATACCAAAACTGTGGTCAATACCAAAACTGTGGTCAATACCAAAACTGTGGTCGATACCAAAACTGTGGTCAATACCAAAACTGTGGTCAATACCAAAACTGTGGTTGATACCAAAACTGTGGTCAATACCAAAACTGTGGTCAATACCAAAACTGTGGTCAATACCAAAACTGTGGTCGATACCAAAACTGTGGTTGATACCAAAACTGTGGTCAATACCAAAACTGTGGTCAATACCAAAACTGTGGTCAATACCAAAACTGTGGTCAATACCAAAACTGTGGTCGATACCAAAACTGTGGTCAATACCAAAACTGTGGTCAATACCAAAACTGTGGTCAATACCAAAACTGTGGTCAATACCAAAACTGTGGTCAATACCAAAACTGTGGTCAATACCAAAACTGTGGTCAATACCAAAACTGTGGTCAATACCAAAACTGTGGTTGATACCAAAGCTGTGGTCAATACCAAAACTGTGGTCAATACCAAAACTGTGGTCAATACCAAAACTGTGGTCGATACCAAAACTGTGGTCAATACCAAAACTGTGGTCAATACCAAAACTGTGGTCAATACCAAAACTGTGGTCAATACCAAAACTGTGGTCAATACCAAAACTGTGGTCAATACCAAAACTGTGGTCAATACCAAAACTGTGGTCAATACCAAAACTGTGGTCAATACCAAAACTGTGGTCAATACCAAAACTGTGGTCAATACCAAAACTGTGGTCAATACCAAAACTGTGGTCAATACCAAAACTGTGGTCAATACCAAAACTGTGGTCAATACCAAAACTGTGGTCAATACCAAAACTGTGGTCAATACCAAAACTGTGGTCAATACCAAAACTGTGGTCGATACCAAAACTGTGGTCAATACCAAAACTGTGGTCAATACCAAAACTGTGGTCAATACCAAAACTGTGGTCAATACCAAAACTGTGGTCGATACCAAAACTGTGGTCAATACCAAAACTGTGGTCAATACCAAAACTGTGGTCAATACCAAAACTGTGGTCAATACCAAAACTGTGGTCAATACCAAAACTGTGGTCAATACCAAAACTGTGGTCAATACCAAAACTGTGGTCAATACCAAAACTGTGGTCAATACCAAAACTGTGGTCAATACCAAAACTGTGGTCAATACCAAAACTGTGGTCAATAGCAAAACTGTGGTCGATACCAAAACTGTGGTCGATACCAAAACTGTGGTCAATACCAAAACTGTGGTCAATACCAAAACTGTGGTTGATACCAAAACTGTGGTCAATACCAAAACTGTGGTCAATACCAAAACTGTGGTCAATACCAAAACTGTGGTCAATACCAAAACTGTGGTCGATACCAAAACTGTGGTCAATACCAAAACTGTGGTCGATACCAAAACTGTGGTCAATACCAAAACTGTGGTCAATACCAAAACTGTGGTCAATACCAAAACTGTGGTCAATACCAAAACTGTGGTCAATACCAAAACTGTGGTCAATACCAAAACTGTGGTCAATACCAAAACTGTGGTCGATACCAAAACTGTGGTCAATACCAAAACTGTGGTCGATACCAAAACTGTGGTCAATACCAAAACTGTGGTCAATACCAAAACTGTGGTCAATACTGAAGTAAGACTGGTGATTCTTAAAGACTTCAAATGATTTAACACTACTGTAGACTTCTACGGTAGGCCGAGACCAGAGAGGAGACGTGTGCTTCGGAGCAAGCTACGCCATAAAAGTATCTTACATGAAGTATTTACAAAACATAACAATAAACAGAAATCACTACAATGCTCCCTTTTTTTTAAACGACACGTCCAAGTTTATAGTCTTTCCTTCTCTCCTGTTTACCTGTTCATATTCGATGGTACGACAAGTCCATATCTTCGAACTGGTATTCTCGATCGCTGTGATCGTCTAGGCCTAACGTCCTGATTCTCTCCTCTGATCTCTATCTCATTGTTCTCTGATTCTGTATCTGCTGTTTCTCTACGATCTATGTCTCTGTTCTCTGTTTCACTATCGCTATCATCATCATCTCTCACGGTCTCATAACGTGGTACTTTCTTGAAATGTGATATATTTCGTGTAATGATATGTCTTTTGTCCTTTGCTACAACTCTGGTGCCTTTGCGACTTGTAACAGTAAATCTTTCTGGACTAAACTTAGAGGTCAATTTATTTCTTTTCTTTTGTAGACAGATTACGATGTCTCCTTCCTTGATGTCTGATTCTTTTGCATTGTGCCTTTTGTCGTAATACTCTTTGTTTCTTTCCTTACTTTTCTCTATGTTCTCTTTCGCCTCTTTGTGCTTGTTTACGGTTTTCTTGGCTGGCAGTTCAGGTAAATATCCTCTGATCTTTCGATTATACAACAGTTCACATGGTGCTATCTTTGTTGTTGCATGAGGAGTCGTTCTATACGAAAGTAAAAATCGTTGGAGTTCCTGTCTCCAGTTTCTCCCCTCGAGCTGTGCGGTTTGTAATAATTTTTCCAGTGGCTTATTGAAGTTCTCAACATTAGCATTTCCCTGTGGCCAAAGAGGAGTACTTGGATTCCAGTCAATATTAAGTGCTTTGACGTATCTCTCAAACTCTGTCCCATTAAACGGTGGTCCATTATCACTTGAAAGCTTGACTGGTATGCCATGAGTGGCGAAAATTCTGTCCAATTTTGGAATCACTGCAGGCGCTGCTGTAGAGTGTACGATCTCCACTTCTGGAAACTTTGTGTATTTATCAATTGCTACTAATAAATATTGTTGAGAATTCGGTATTGGTCCAAGAAAGTCAATAGCTACGTCATACCAAGGTATGTCCTCAGTAGGTGTTATCTGCATTGGCTCGACTGGTTTACTTGCACCAACTGCTTGACAAGAGCTGCATTTTTCGATTAATTCTTTGACTCTTTGGCTCATATTTGGATACCAAATTTTTTCCCTTAGTAAGCTCTTTGTTTTCTCGATGCCTTGATGGCCTATATGTGCTAATCTTGTTGCTCTATCTTGTAAGACTTCTGGAATGATGATTCTGGTGCCTTTCATTAGGATATCTTTTGTTTTGTTGACTGTGATCTCTTCTGAACATCTCTTATATGGTTGAATCTCTTTGTCTTGTGTATTCCATTGTCCTGTGTCTAAAGCTCGCTGAACTTTTTGTAAGACTCGGTCTTTCTTTGTTTCCTGTTTGATCTCTTCCAGTGTCATTGACTTTGGTACTGTGTGCTCAATGACATAATTAACATATTCTTCAGCAATACGTTCCTCTGAACTTTCTTTCATAATGATATCAATTGGATGTCGGCTAAGATAATCAGCTTCATTCGTTTGTCCACTCTTGTAAATAACTCGAAAGTTATAAGGCTGTAGTCTCATGATCCATCTTTCTATTCGTGCTGGAGGCTTTGATCTTGGATTATTAAATATAGCCTCTAGTGCCTTGTGATCTGTGAAAATATCAAATTCTGTACCCAATAAAAACAATCTGAAATGCTCTACACCCCAAACTAGTGCTAGTCCTTCAATGTCTGTCTGTGAATAACGACTTTCTACTGGTAGACAGGGTTTTTTCTCAAAAAAACTGGCAAAGTGGCTAACCTCAAATTTTATTTCGTATTTTCACTAAATTGACTATGGAGATTTCAAATCCAAGATGGGCCAAAAAAAATTTTGACCGGAAGTCAACTTTTTCGGTGACGTCATCAACTTCGAGAAAATGCACTTATAACCGCTGTAAATTTTTTCTCGTAACTACTACTGCCAAACAAATTGCATATTTGAATAGCACACAGTCAGCACTTTCGAATGATGTATAGATTTACTATTTTTGCTCACTTTTGATTTATAGGTATGACGTCATCATTCATTTATGACGTCATCCATGTTTATGAATAAGTAGCAATAGTACAGCAGATTGTTGTGATAAAAGCATGATACTTGGTGAACATAAGCAGTTTGACAAGCTGAAAAATATTGGATATAGAGCCACTTCAAAATATGCCCCCAAATGCTATTTTTAGACAGGGGTACTAGAGCCCAGTCCCTCAAAATGAAAACTGCTGTTACTAATAAACAAAGAAAGTGACGAATAAATGCAATACTTGGTATTATTGGCAAATTTGACACGCTGAAAAACATGGAATACACAGCCTTCCAAAATCCCACCCCCCAAAGCTATTTTTAGACAGGGGCAGGAGTCTAATTCCCAAAAATGAAAAACTGCTGTAACTAATAAAGACACGACGGATAGATATTGCACTTTGTTGTATAAATTTCAGTCATGATTAACTGTAGTTAAAGAGCTCCAGGAGAAAACCAAAATCATTCTCGCAATATTTGTATGCAATGCGCAATGCCCTTTCCTGAATATGATTTATTCTATGATTCAAAGCTCTATCATAGAACATCCAAACAAGGGGACAGTAGCTGAAATCAGATAAAACAAACGCCCTCATTAACTGCTGCAGTTTGTCAGAGCCCATGTAACGTGATATTCGAGCAAGAGCATGGAGGTTTTAGCCAGCTTTTTTACAGAGAGACTTGACATGTTGTTTGAAAGAAAGTAATTCATCGAAATTTATGCAGAGAATAATCTCCTCAGTACTTTCTTTCACACAGGCCTCGCCTACTTTGGTTGATATTTCATTATTTCCTTTTGCACCAAAAATCGTTAAGTGGCATTTGTCCTCATTTTGTTTCATAAGATTGTTTGGAAACCATCCAGTTAATTTAAGAGCATCATCCTCTAAATACATGGTGACATTTTCGATTTTAGGACCACACGCATAAATAGTTGTGTCGTCCGCATAATTACAGATTTCGGTCTCCTCCAGGAACATAAAAAGGTGATTCAGGTATATGTTAAAAAAGGGGTCCCAGGGATGGTTTCTGTCTATGTGCTGAATGAACCAATGACATTTACCCTCTGCTTCCTGTCAGTGAGATAGCTATGGATAAAAGGCAGATCTACTGAAGCCATATGTATTCAGTTTTGCAAACAATAATTCATGATTTATACTATCGAAGGCCGTCCAAAGGTCCGTCAAGGCAGCCCCTGCTACGACCCCGCTGTCCATTGTCTTCTTGTAGGCTTCCACTAGACGTATACGATGCAAATGTGCCAATACCAGAGTTCCCTGTACCGCTATGTGAAAATGTAATGGAGACTGCTGCGCCTTTCTTAGGCCTCTCACCGTAGTTTAGTAACCTTTTTCCTTCAATGGATAGCCTTTCGTATTCAGTTTTCAAATGAACCAACTCCTCCCAACTCAACTATAGCTAGTGCAGACTGCCTTCGTATAACAAATTTTGTGTAACTTTAGATTGCAAAGTTCAATAGTTACGTCAATTTTTCGGTTTGGGGGATTATTCCCAAGTGCCTAATTCTAAATAAAGCATGGAGGAACATTTAGGAATGGCCGTACGTTCCATATTTCTCAACGTGTAAAACTTGCCAGGACTACGAAGTAATGTATCTATCTGTCGTGTCTTTTATTAGTTACAGCAGTTTTTCATTTTTGGGAATTAGACTCGAGCCCCTGTCTAAAAATAGCTTTGGGGGGATGGGATTTTGGAATGGCCGTGTATTCCATGTTTTTCAGCGTGTCAAATTTGCCAAGAATACCAAGTATTGTATCTATTCGTCACTTTGTTTATTAGTAACAGCAGTTTTTCATTTTGGGGGACTGGGCTCTAGTACCCCTGTCTAAAAATAGCATTTGGGGGCATATTTTGAAATGGCTCTATATCCAATATTTTTCAGCTTGTCAAACTGCTTATGTTCACCAAGTATCATGCTTTTATCACAACAATCTGCTGTACTATTGCTACTTATTCATAAACATGGATGACGTCATAAATGAATGATGACGTCATACCTATAAATCAAAAGTGAGCAAAAATAGTAAATCTATACATCATTCGAAAGCGCTGACTGTGTGCTATTCAAATATGCAATTTGTTTGGCAGTAGTAGTTACGAGAAAAAAATTACAGCGGTTATAAGTGTATATTCTCGAAGTTGATGACGTCACCAAAAAAGTTGACTTCCGGTCAAAATTTTTTTTGGCCCATCTTGGATTTGAAATCTCCATAGTCAATTTAGTGAAAATACGAAATAAAATTTGAGGTTAGCCACTTTGCCAGTTTTTTTGAGAAAAAACCCTGTCTATGGGCTAAGGGCTCTACTGGCGTATGAAATAATCCTGTAATTCAAATCAGATAATCTCTTCAAACAATTCTCAAGGGCTTTGTCATGTTCTTTACGATCCTTTCCAAATATGATTATGTCATCGGCAATATTTTTCACGCCTCTAATGTCACCTAGATTACGTTGCAGAATGTTCTGAAATAATTCAGCACTGCTAGATGTGCCATAAGAAAGTCTTGTGTATTGAAAAAGACCTTCGTGCGTTGAAAATGTTGTAATAAAACGGCTCTCTTGTTCTAACTGCACTTGATGATATGCTTGTTTCAAGTCTATTTTCGAAAAATATTTCGATCCGTTCACTTCTGCTTTGAAATCGTCTAAAGTTGGCATAATATGTCTTTCTCTGATGATCGCTTTATTAGCTTCCCTCATATCTACGCAAATTCGTGTCCCTCCATCCTTCTTTGGAACGCATACAATGGGTGAGACCCAGGGAGTGGGCTGGTCTACCACCTTTTCAATGATTCCTTGCTCTATTAGCTTTCCCAGTTCCTTTGAAACGGCTTTTCGCATGTGATAAGGTATCCGTCTCTGCGGTTGTAATACTGGGGTTACGTCATCCCGTATATGCAATTTCACTTGTTGTCCCTTTAGTTTTCCTTCTCCAATGAAAACATTTTCGTATTTATTCAACAGCTTTTGAATATTTTCATCGTTACTCTGCGGTATTTCCGACTTCTTTTCAGGGCTATTTTCTTTCGAAATTTCCTGTTTCTTGTCTGGATTTGCGTCCTTTTGTGCAGGCATTCCTTTGACTTTATTTATCAATTGGATTAGCGCAAGCTCTTGTGCCGTCTTTGCACTAAGTAGGTTACCCCCGGTTCCTTCCACTACATAAAATGTTGAAATTGTATAGCGTGACTTTGACTCTATTGATGCTTGGAAACATCCTTTCAATTTCAAAGGGGTGGAAGAACCATAGGCGAATATTTTTGTCTTTGTTGGCTCCAGTGTTATTTTGTCCATAATCTTTTCATAAGTTTGGTTGTCGACCACATCTACAGTTGCCCCCGTATCGATCAGAAATTTGATCTGCAGTGACTCATTCAAACGAAGTAAGGTTTTGTGCTTTGAATTTCTTGTGTTGTCAACAGCATAGGCGTATTCATCTTCTGAAGAACTTGTTTCCTCCGTGGGGTTAGAAGAAACTACTCTGGCACGCTGTGGTTTTCTATCCCCTTTTTGACCTTGATTTTTGGCTGGCTTATAATAATTTCGACCTTGTGCGGGCTTTCTTGGTTGAAGTTTCCTTGGGTTTGTGTCTTTCGGTTTTCGACACACTTTTGCGAAATGTCCTTTCACACCGCAATTTGAACAATTCGCTTTTTTAGCGGGACATGGCTGGTTAGAATGTGGAAAAGAAAAACCACAACTAAAACATGTCTTTTCTGTGCGTATTTCTTTGATCTGTAAATCTTGGAAAGTTTCTTCCATTCCCGAGGCTTGGGCGGAACTAACTTCGGTTTTTCGTCCGTCTATCAACATCTCTTCAAGCTTATATTCAGGATCGCGGAGTGCTTTTCTCCGAAGTCGGCTTGATTTGCCATTGCAAACTATCTGCATTTTAATTTCTAAATCAGTATCATGGAATTTACAATGTGTTGAAAGAGTACGCAGTCTTGTGTGAAACTCATCTATTGTCTCATCCGCTCTTTGTTTGGCTTGACGAAAATTGTAAATTTCGTAAATCGAGTTTCTTGCTGGCTCGAAATGCGTTGTTAGGGCATCTTTGGCTTTCTTATAATCTTTACTTTCCCCTTTATCTGGCAATGTTTTGAATATTTCGTATACTTCTGGTCCTGCCTGGTATAACAGTAAGGCGCGTTTTCGTTCATCTTCCTTGATATCTGCGGCAATCAGATATGTTTCAAAACGTTCTATCCAACTCGTCCATCTTGCTCCAGTGTTCGTTGGATCCGATTTAGGCTGAAATTGTGGCATAGGCGAAACATTAGTTGCTGTAGCCATTCTCTTTATTTATCTATTTCTTTAATCCCGTTCGTCTTTAATCCCTTTCGTCGCCATTGTAGACTTCTACGGTAGGCCGAGACCAGAGAGGAGACGTGTGCTTCGGAGCAAGCTACGCCATAAAAGTATCTTACATGAAGTATTTACAAAACATAACAATAAACAGAAATCACTACAACTACCTTTTTCAATGGAAATCCCTTTGGAAAACTACGCAAACGATTTTAATTCTCATATTCATAGCAGCAAGACAAACCAACAACTCAGTGATTGATGTGAAATCTCTCAGAAGGCCAAAGGATAGGATGGAGATTGACGTTTTGTTGGGTAAGACTGAAGGAAGTCGAGGTAGAGGGTAGAAGAAGATCGAATGGATTGGAGAAGAAATTACGAGAGAAGACAAAGAAGGAGTGAAATAACTGACACAGGAGAGCGATAGCTGGAGGAGTAAAGTATGTAGAGAGAGAAAGAGATAGGCAGATAGATATAGATCTATTACTATCACATAATATGTATAACAAATATTAGTAAAATATATATATAACAAATGTTTTATACGAATTACAAAAATAAACCCTTCAGCATCTAGTAATGTCCATATACAATCTTATAACAAACAAAGTCAAATGAAATATAGTAAGTAAATTGTTAATATTGCTGTTTTTCCAGGGGGTCGTGTAGATGAAGATGAAACATATGTGGCTTCTTCATTCGAAACCTCGAGGCTTGTGTGCTTTATGAAAATAAGTTTTATTCATTTGACGAGTTCTGATTGTTAAAATTCAATGAACGCGATGCATCATGCTCTGCCTTTAGCTAACGAATGAAATTTAAGGACGCATGCCCAGTTCTGTGTGTTGTAAACATTAAATTTAATAGTAATCAATTTGAAGTAAGGCCTAATCGTGACTGTGTTCAAATAAGGTTGATAGGCTTTTTAGTCTGACCTAGCCAAAACAGCTTCTTTTAATAAAGAAAGGGGCAGGTGTGTCCTGCGTGTTTAAGATCTAATGGGATCAATTTTTGAAGAGAAATTCTTAAATGCAAGCATTTTCAGTTTATTGTTAAAATAATAAATGGATGATTGTGAAACCTTTACATCATTGCCAGAACTAGACACAACAACAACAACATAATGCAGATATTTGAATTAATCTGATATGCGCATGCGCTATAAATGCCAACATTTTCGGTATGAAGCCCTGTTATCTCATTTCCCTCCCTCTTCATAGTTACAAGTAAAATCATGAAATTCAATCGCGTTATGCATTGTACCACGAGATACGATAAGTTATTCCTGAAATATGCTCTCCGTTCACATAAATTGGCTATATGATGCTCTAACCATTCGTTTAAATCATTTCTATGCTATGGGTTAATACAATCATTTCTATGGTAAATACAATCATTTCAAGTCTTATCTCACGGTGTCTCATTTGGCAGCTTCAGTTGCTTTCGTGCGTAAGTTTTGGCCTCTCCGTTTGGCAAGTGTATGTGCTGTAGTTGCCTTTGTTACCCGAGTAGTTGTAGTTCCTTTATTGGTCTAAGTTGATCTTCTTGAAAATGTTGCTTCAAAAAGTAATTAGCTCTGGTGGTGGCTGCCTGTGTTGCTTTCCCCCAATTTACTTAATTCACACAATAATATTTTCATGGAAATATCTAAAGAGGCTATACGTTCAGGCTAAGACTTTCGGAACTGCCAAACATGGATTGATAGGCACCCTAAACAAAAAAGATTAGGTTTAAAAAAACTAATACAAAATTATCAAACATTCTTTTCCAAGACCTGAAAACGCGGGATCAGGAAATGACTTCAAATATCTCCCTCGGGCTTCGCACCCAAGCCCCCTAACCACACCGCTGAGGGCATGTCGGTTACCACTTTTCAAAATAACATGCATGTGCTGATGATGCACAAAGCGTATCAAGGTGAAAGGGAGAGACAATATGATTCGAATACACTCATTTTTTTTTATAAGAAACCGCTTATAAGAAACGGTAGGCTCAATTTTTCGAAAGCTAAGAAACAACCCTACCCGAACTGAAAAAAGCTAAGAAACTTCTGTAATTTTCAGTTTTTAATTTTCCTGTCACAATCAAAATTGTTTTGACGTTGTACAGTTATAGCAACTGTTTGGACATTATTTTGAGTGCGAATCATGTTATTTACTCGTTTTGAGAGACTTACTAAGTAATTTGGGAGCCCTTTAGACAAGACAAAATCAACTCTAAACTTCCGGCAATAAAAATATAAGAAACACGTAAGAAACTTGTGGTAGCAAAATGGCCCAAAAATTTAAGAAACTGCCTACCAGCCCCGGACCTTAGTTTCTTACAAAAAAAATGAGTGTACGAACAGTTGCAGTACAGTAGTGTACACGTATTATTTTTATAAGAAACTGCCCATAAGAAACTCAACTCTAAGATCGCCAAAAAATTAAGAAACTCCAGTACTGGGAAGATATAAGTTAAGAAACTATTTACTTTGATAAAGGAAATACTTGATACATATTTTTACTTTACTTTCACTTGTTTCTAGTATCATATTACTCGTAAGGTACTTGAGTGATGTCTAAACATTTAAAAGGCTTAAAAACCTTGTTTTGAAAGGTTTACGAGAGCACAGGTAGTGAATATGAAGATTGTTATGGAACCTCTAAGAAACTCTTAAGAAACTCTGAGTACTCAAAATCTGATTATTTTAAGAAACTTTCAGTACTGGCCCAAATTCTTAGTTTCTTATAAAAAATACGTGTATGGGTTATTAGACACCGCAGTTATTTTCCAGCACGCATGCTTCTGCGGAGGAAAATGTATTTATTTCTGTGGAGGAGGTATCAAATACAATTGCTCCTCCGTAGTGGTAAATAATGTTTTCCTCCGCAAAAGAACAAAGCTGCGGCAATCAACTGCGGCGTCGGACCACCTATGGTATACCACTATACTATGATGATACGGTTCAAGCATCATTGCACGGAAAGCAGTCGAAGAAGGTTAGGTTTAATCCGCAGGGCCTTTTGTGATTTTGTCATATGAATGAGGTTGTTCAGATGGCTGGCACTCCATTATCTTTGCTGGCACAAGGTGAGAGCAACGAAAATCTGAAACTGAACAGCGGGCCGTTGCTTGAATTGTGAATAATAAGGATTTGAGATCATGTAGTAGATTATCAAAATTAAGACTTTTCTTACTAAAAATCTCAGATTGTAATATAACGCAAAGAAAAGCAGTGGGACATACGATGTTTCGACCTCGATAATGGTCTATTTTAGAAAGATGTCACCTATGTCATTGAATATGAGTGGTTTTGGTTTCTTTACTTCCGAGAAACGATGAAACATTAAGCGGATTAAAAAATAGCTGCCAGAAGGACCCTTAAAATCAAATTCTTTTTATCCATAACTGTAGGAACACAGTTAAGTTTAGAAATAAGAGATGAGTATGGTGTGTATTTGAGTGTGATCGGCTTCAAAACGTTCAATGAAAATACTTGATGCAATCATGACAACGCTTAGTTTTACTTAAACCTTCTTCATTTCAAAAGACAGAAGTGATGTGAATTGGTGGAGATTTTCAGCAAAATAAACAACATAAAGTTGGACAAAACGCGCTTTCAACGAAAAACAAAGCCGAAAAAGCTCACTTCAACTCATTTAATATGATTTGCTATGGAGAACTGTACATTTTTGTATTAGAAAGACTAATTAGAAAAAAGTGAACAGAGCCTTTCTATTCGTGAATTGGAAATGCAGGTGTACAATCGTGGATATTAAAGAATTGCCTAGTGCTGTGAGCTCAAAGAGCCAATTCAACTAATGAATAAATTAAAAGTGAATTGAATCTTCATAATAGTGAGTTTTCAACCCAGGTGTCCTTCAAACGAGAGAACGTTGGAGAACAGAGGGGTGGGTTATAGAAGATCAGAGACAGAAGAGAAGCACACCTTGATTTGGCGAAATTCTTTTTATTTGGTACATGTAAAGATTTTCAGGAAAGAGATGTCGTCACAGATTTGAAACCAGAATGGCAGTCATCACATTCATAACAATTTCATTCTATCTGTCAAGATTTTTACAATGTTCAGGTGAGTTCAAATCTTTTAAAATTTTATCAATACTTCCTTAATTATTGGGTAGTATTGAGTCTTCGTACATTTTCATCGCCAGCATTAGTATGCATGTGGCAAGATAACAAAGGTACAAATATCTAAACTTCGCTAAAACTCGGGCAACATTCATCGGAAGTTTCTATTTAAAGACATTACTTATAAAGCGATTAGGAACATTTCCCAACAAACACCAACAATTGTTTCAGCAGATTTATCGATAATCGAACAAAAGACAATTCTACTTTCACAAAATTTCAAATAACGCACCTTGTTATTTGTTATTTGAAGGAAAATTGAGATGTGAAGAGAACATCATGTGATAAAAAAGTAGCAACCGTCTGATGTGAGACGTCTATTTTCTTATCTCTTCGTTCATCCTCATGATCTTCGATGCAGAATGTTGCAATTTTCGTTCGATAACTCTCTAGCTTGATTGTCCCTTTTTATTGTACTTTCATTCTAATCGTTCTTTTCACTCCAAAATTTATTTGCAGCTTGTTCTGTAGAAGGCATTATCACTTCAACAACATCAATTGAATTCAATTCGGCTCACCTCTTTTTGAAACGCTTTCTTTGCCACAAACTGAGAGTCCTGTATTCATCCGAAAATCTTAACCCTTTCAGGCCCAGAATTTATTAGCTTGTGGAAAAAAATTATTGCTCCTGTTTTTTATACACATATATGATGTATATTAGTACTGACTATGATTTTTTGAAAATGGCCCCCCACACAGGGAAAATTGAATATGGGCCATATGGCCCTTCTGGCCATACAGGGAACATTATATATGTGTGCTTACATATAGCTATTTGATATAGTGTAACCAAGCATGCTATAAATTTCATCTTTCCCTTCACCCATCCTTTCTCTGGGGGGGGGGGGGGGGTTGAATAGCTTGCAAAATGTTTATCATCTAACAATAGCATTCTTTCCAAATAAGTTAGATGCGAGCGTTGCCTGGTAACGGGCATAATAGAAGTGGTTCAATCATATGTCTCCTGTATTTAGTATTCATGTGATAGTCCTATCCTTTATACTTGCTGAAATCTTGCAGAGACAAATTTTATGTATATGCTGGCCAATTGGGATATCAGCCACAAACCAATTTCTATCATTGGTGCATCCTGCCAAGCATTGATACCTAATCTTGTGGCTAATTATAAAACAAAGAGGTCCATATTTATGCTAAAACACATCTAAAATTTTGATTATTGTGATAGTCAAGATAGCAGTTTCTATTTTCAGTGATGCAAAGCCCCTTTTTGCATTTCCTGCAGCCAAGTCTGGTCTTTTCCTTGCATACCATGCACCTTGGCCTGTCTGGGCGATGTATGGGCCAGTGATTTGTTGCATCAAATCTAATACCGGCTGGTGTGTCCTTTAGATCAGGTGCTTTCCTGGGTATTTTGATCGATGGTGTATCACTTGGGACTGAAAATTTTGTATCCACTGAAAGCTGATGCTGCTCTCAGAACATCACCAGAGTAATGCTCTTTGTTGTTTTGTGTTTGTTGTCTTAGATGCTGTTTTCTTTTCAAAATTGTTTCCTCGTCAGAAGTTTCATCATCACTTTCGTCATCCACATTGTCAATCTCTGAATCATATGTTGTATCCACAAAAACTCTTACAGAGCTGTCATCAATAAACCGAATATTGGCAGCCATTTGTAATTCCTATGTCCAAAAATAAAAATTTGATTCAATAAAATGAACAAATAATGTATGTAATTTAAACAGAAGGAAAGTATATTGTTGCAGAAATATGTAAAAATCAACCAAAATATATTCATTTCCCTTGCAAGTGCACTAGATACAGGTTTGGGGGCCACATTAGATCAGCTGATCTGCAGTTTGGCCTAAACAGTTGTTGTTGTTGTTAGAACTCTGTGTGGCCGGAAGGGCCATATGGCCCGGATAACAAATTTGACATAAAATTGTGGAAATATTTATTTAAAACTCAAAATAACTATCCAACAACATTTATAGGACTTCTTGTGCACCAAGATATTTTTTTCATATGAGACATAACAGATTTCCTTACCTTTTCAAGTTAACAAAGATGTCGCTTCAACCTCGAATGTCAGCGGCCATTTTGCAACTCAAGGCCAGAAAAAGTGTTGTTGCTGTTGTAAATTTTTGATCACGTGATAAAACTCCAACATTCTGGGAAGACATTGCGTCATTGCTTCCATGATTTAAGGGATGCGCTAGCAAAATGGAGGGCAAAATTCCTGTTGGGCCATATGGCCCTTCCGGGCTTGAAAGGGTTAATCCATTCAAAACATACTATGTCAAAGTCGCGAAGAAGTGCTCCAAAAAATATCGTTGATGTTTGAAGATCGCAAAAACCAAGGTACAGTAATTGTCCAATTACAGAATTTATTAACATCAAAGAGAACCAGGGAGTTATCTTATTTCATCTTGGTTAAATCTATCGATGACTGACCGGAGGACTGAGTTAGCATTCATCGCACCAACACGTAGGTGTTACAAAAGGGATCGTAATATCAGATTAATTTGGAAGCTATATTTAGGTTTCTGGTCAGTTTTTTACCTGCCGGACACCGGCCGGATACAATCGTTATAAACATCTATGTGTAGGATATGAGAAATGAATAAATAGATTGATTCTTTAAGACTAATTTAATATCTTTCTTTCACAAGACGATAAAGCAGGCAAATTCAAATTTTCTAGTTGCTCTCAATCCGCCATACTCTTATGCTGATTATTATTGGACTCTTGGAACAGACAAATCAGAGTTCGAGGTTATTGATAAATTATCAAAAATGAAAGGAGATGTTTACGGAGCAAAATTCATCAGAAATGTGCGAATTGGTAGCGCAGCTTCTTTCTCTGGTCGTAAAGAATGGATTGGCTTTCCCGCAGGTAATTGTCATCCAAATTTATAAATCAAATCTTATGTCATCGATTGTAAATTACAATTCTATATTCTCTTTGGCTCGGTTTAGTCTTTTCTTATATCATTTTTTGGTATGCGATTCCCCCCCGGGGGGGGGGGAGCGGGGTACTCATATATTTTTCCGTACGGGACGTGACGCTTAAATCGTTTGGTTGGATAGCAACATTTCCACTTTTTGTAAGGTTTCTAATTTCTATCAAATTCCCAGGGCAGCCTATAATTTGTATGAAGAAACTCAAGAACAGGGCATCGTTTTTGAAACTTTACTCCAGGACAGGGTATCATTTTTGGGAATTTTACTCCGGGACAGGGTGCCTTTTCAGATTTTCCAGCGGCACGTCCCCGTATTTTCTTGGACCAAGTACCCCCCGCCCCCCCCCCCCCCGGGTGCAAGTCCCGATGCAAGTTTGTGCGTTGTTCTGCTTTTCTTTGCACATCTCTTCTTTTATAGCTGTCGAACTTTTCTTCCCCCTTATGAGAAAATGTCACCCTGGAATTAAATAGAAAGTTACGGCTGAGCGACCTTTTATTGTCTAAAATTCCGCCCGCTCGGAAAATTCTACTGACTGGAAATTAGCCTTTAAGGCTGATTTCCAGTCAGTGGGATTTTCCGAGCGGGCGGAATTTCTATTGTATTCGAGAGAAAATGTCGCTCTGGCATTGAATAGAAAGTTACGGCTGAGCGACCTTTTATTGTCTAAAATTCCGCCCGCTCGGAAAATTCTACTGACTGGAAATCAGCCTTTACGTTGAATGCAAGTTTGTGCGTTGTTCTGCTTTTCTTTGCACATCTCTTCTTTCATAACTGTCGAACCTTTCTTCCCCCTTACGTGTTGCTTTTTGTCATTGAAATCAATTAGAGAATGCTCCCTGGGTACGAAACGTTTGTAATATGAGATTTGCTTTTCTCTCCCTAAAAGCCAAACTATCAATGGAATATAGTTAAACTATACATCATCCGATGCACAAGAATGTGGGGATTCTAACCATATCAAAATAATTGGCAAATATTGTAAAGTTAATTTGCCAGGCAAATTTATTGCTTAAAAGAGTGTACCACCTTCAAAAGCTATTTTGTACCCATGCATTTGAGGTACCAAAATCGGACTTACACAGGACCAGAAGGACCAGATCTGAAAGGACCGTACCCCAGGGGAATACCCATTCCTTTCCTTTGCAAGTTTGCAACGGCACGTCACAGAAATTTTGCTCCAAAACAATGCAATAACCATATAATCATAGTAGAAAAAATTCAGCAGATAAAACTCATTCAAGATGAAGAGGCCTGAAAGGAACGAAAGCTTCATTGCCTTGTCTAGAAAGGCCCTGTTATTGGTAATTCACTTCACTTTCGGCTTTCCCCAGAACGAGATCCACATTCAGAACAAGATTCAGAAAACATTAGCTTGTGTGCAGACTTTAATATTGTGGAGGAGTTAGACGCGAAAAGAAAAAGGTAAACCTACGGTGTCCTTTTCCTTTTCGCCCCTTCCTTCACAATTGTAAAGATTGCACGCAGGCAACTACAGAACAGCTTAGGTACAGAACAGCTTAGGTGTCAGTGGCACATTACAGAGCGATGATTATTCAATCAAAACCCATAAAAAATTGATATTTTTGGGTCCGAAAAGGGGTCTTCTACCTTAGGCTAAGTTTACATGGGGCCACTTGAGTACTTGGCCGGCCAAATATTTGGTCGTTTAGCTATAACATGCAAATATTTGGTCTTCGCGTTCACATGAGGCCGGCCATCTTTTAAGGGCAAACGCATTAGCAATGAACCGATAAACTGACTGGAATTTGGCGCCAGTTTCTCTGGACCCCATAAAGCATTTCATCCTCGATGTGGTACAGTGCAAATTTTTGTTCGGCTAAGAGCGTTTACATGAGGCCGCCCACGAATTTGATCGGCTCAGTTCGCAAGAAGGCCACTTTACTAGGTAACCGAATGAAGGTCGGCAAATCATTGTTGATTGTCGGTTTTCTTTGCGTTGAACAATACTCATTCGTTCGAATCATGTATTTGCAACCCTGTACGGTACAGTAGATAGATGAACATATCATTTGAAAGCATCTCCTAGTTAATAATATGGATCGTTACTTTTACAGGGCAGTTCAACTCTGATTGTATTGCAAATCCAGACTTTTGCGACCGTGGATTAACGATTGCATTTTGGATTCGCTTTAAAGAAGGCAGAAATATTTTGTCTTCTGGGGCCTTCACAAACTCATCACAGGGTACTGGTGTACAAATCACTTATGTTCGAAAAACAAGAGAGTACAAAGTTCAAGTTCGCACCACAGCTGCATTCTGGGAAGCCAGAACAACAGTATACAATAACACATGGTGTCATATTTCTCTGGTTTGGTCTGTTCCTAACGGCCTTAACCTCTGCTTGGATGGGAGGCTTGTATCACGTGACGAATTTGGATCCAGAGACATCATTCAATCACCAAGGTTACAATTTAATTCTTTGAATATTGGTACAGTTTAAATAAATGTGACATCACGTTTTCTTGTGTGAAACGAAACAGGCAATTTTTCAATGTTATGTTTGAAAAATCATTGCTACATTTTCAGCGAAATTCTAAGATCACTCCAAGATGTCAGATGACTATTTTGTAAATATAACGGAAACTTTGTGCATAGCTAATGAAGACGATCAAGAGCCTTTGAATGTTCGCGAAGAAGATCCCTGCTTAACAATGACAAAACGTTTTCAGTCACACTCCAGTATCCTTATAATAAAGTCGTCTGTCAAAAGCACCATAAATTTCTCCTTCAGGAAGATCACAGTCGAAGAAATGCAAGAACAGTTGCAAAATTTAGATCCCAAGAAGGCTTCCCCACAGGAAGAAATCCCTGCAAGAATATTAAAGTCTAACGCAGATCTGTTTTGTTTTCCACTTGCAGAGCTTTTCAATAAACTTGTTGAGGAAAGCCGCTTCCCAGATGATCTAAAAAATGCTGATGTTTCTTCGCTCTTCAAAAAAGATGATAATATGAGCAAAAAGAATTATAGACCAATTAGTCTCCTTCCTACAATCACGAAAATATTTGAGCGACTAATGCATAGACAATTGTCTGAATTTACTGCACGCTTTTTTTCACCACTATTAGGAGGGTTTAGACAAGGGTACAACACGCAGCATGTTTTGTTAAACTTTTTGCAATATTGTAAGAACAGCATTGATAACAAGGGACTTGCAGGGGCAGTGTTCATGGATCTTTCAAAGGCTTTTGATTGTGTAAACCATGAGCTTTTAATAGCAAAACTGAGTGCCTATGGACTTGATATGGACGCCCTTCAACTCATAAGAAGCTATTTATCAAAAAGACAACAGAGAGTAAAGATCAACAGCTATTTTAGTGACTGGAAAGAAATTAAAGTTGGAGTACCGCAAGGGTCGGTCCTGGGGCCTTTGCTATTTAACATCTTCATAAATTATATCTTCTTTTTTGCATATCACGCAAAGATATGTAACTATGCTGATGATACCACAATCTTTGCATGCCATGCGGATCTTGATACTATTGTTAGACAATTAGAAGCAGACAGCTCTGTGATAGTAAAATGGTTTTCTGACAATTTTTTGAAGCTAAATAATGATAAGTGCCACCTGATGATATTTGGTGATAAAAGCACCGAAACAACGGTCACAATTGGAAATTCAAGAATTAAGGAAAGTGATTATGAAAAGCTGCTAGGTGTGACTTTTGATAAGAAATTAAGTTTCAAAAAACATGTTGAAGATTTATATAAAAAGGCCAACCAAAGCTTCACGCATTGGCTCGCTTGTCTAATTACATTGATCCTATCAAATCAGAAATTTTAATGAATTCCTTCATCAGGGCACAATTCAATTATTGCCCACTTGTATGGATGTTTAATGGTAGGGCAACTAATTCAAAATTAAATCGCATTCACGAAAGAGCACTGCGATTGGTATTCAGAGATAGTATATCAGAGCTAGAAAAGTTGAAGAAAAAATATGTTACCATTCATCAACACAATCTGCAATTGCTAATGCTTGAAATATTCAAAACAAAAAAACAACCTAAATCCAACATTTATGAAAAACATTTTTACTGAGAGAAATATTAACTACAGTTTGAGAAGTGAGAATCATTTGCAGTTGCCGAATATAAAGACAACAACATACGGAATAGAAAATATTCAGTACAGAGGTCACCTTTTGTGGTCCTCGTTGCCAAAGGAAATTAAAGATTCCAACACATTATTTGAATTCAAGCGAAAATAAAATTATGGCATGGAAATACTTGCATCTGCAGATTGTGCAAAGTTTTCATTAAAGATTTAGGGTTTTTGTAGGTTTTAAAGTAGAAAATTGTAAATTTAAGTTTTAACTTATTTGTTGGCGTTAATTAGCTTATTAGCTACATATATATATTTTTTCTATCTTGCCAACGTAAAAGAAAAAAAGAGAAAAAAAAAGTAAAAAAAAATGTCATCCCTGACATAACAGAAAATAAGCTGCTAACAGGGATCGCGGAACCTGGGGGGACCTTAGCCTTAGCCCCCCATATAATTTTTAAGAGATAGGTTTTCACATTATAACTAATTACGTTTGTGTGATCAAATATCGCCATTTAACGTATCCAAGTGTCAAGACCCTTATTTGCTAATGTCTCCATACCACCACAGTACTGTTTCTCGTGAATTCATCAGAAGACAAGCTTAACAGATAGTTTATGCGAAAAAAGTTTCATCATCGCTATCACAGCTTTAAATATTCAAAGTTTCAGCAAGCGATACGGAAATGGAATGCTCTCATGGTTTTGGGTGTTTGTAAACAACTTTCATTTGCTGAAAGATTGCAGATAAGAAAAAAGAAGTTGTCCAAATACCGTATTTCCACATCATCTTTTTATCAGAGATAACAATGCCCCAGATGATGTAAATTTTAACAACGTACGAGACTAAAGCAGTGCTTTCATTCAAGGTCTCTCCTTCAGATAAGCCCTGAATTTTCGCTTGCAAACAAGAAATTTGTAATACAGTACATTTCCATTCATGATGCTTTCAGCGTGATTTAATGGTTGGAAACGCTGATAATAAATGCATTTTCCCAGGCATTTTTGGCAATCAAAGAGGGTCGCGTTTATAGCCAAAATAGAGGGCGTGGCAGCAAAATTTTCTTGCGGCTTTGCCCCTACCCTGGGTACCAGACTCCCTACATGTTAGAGAGTCTGGTACCCAGGGTACTTTGCCCCAAGACCCCCTCAGAATTACTGACTGCTTTCTACCCCCTTATTGTTGTCTTTAATTCAACTGCAAAGAATCCTATCGCTTCGAAGTAACGAATCTTGAGGTAAAAATATACTTAACTGGAAGCAGATCAAAATGAATAGAGGTCATGCACCCTAACCCTTAAAATTCAAATTATTTTGATTTGCAAAATCCTGTCCAATTCTTTTTCAGCTTCTCTCAAATGCTGACAATTGCTCGTCCTCCAAAGCTGGCGTCAAGCCAACGATTTTGGAGTTTTTGACATGTCTCATTTGGGAATTTGGTTGTTTGAGTTAAGTCATAATATTGCAAGCCAAACAGGACGACTCGTGTTCCCAACATCAGCATTGGATGATGCTGGATATGCGATGTGCATAAGAAAAAAAAGTAATCCACGTTGAAATTACTTTCCGTGTTTTTGTTACTGTCTAAAAGGAATCTTTATGATTCGATATTTGTAACTGTTGCCCTTCTCCCTCAACTTCATCACAGACTGAAAGTATTTGGAAAATGGAGAGCCTTATATATGATAATCCCCCATGAAAATTTTGCAACAACGCCCTACAGATTGGCGTAAAATGACTCTAAAATTTCTTTTCCACTGGACATCTTCAAAGTCTAAGTCTTCCATCATCTCAACCGTAAAAATGTTTGGTTTCGGTCTCACATCTTCTCGGTGAACATCTGTACCGTGTCAACTACCTTTACCAAAACCGACCTAACACTCTACAAACATCAACGGAGAGGTCCCAGTGGCGAATCCAACCCGAGGTTGGAGGGGAGCAACCTGCAAAGAGGGCCACGAAAGCACAATAAAGGAAAAGCAAGCTATATGCGCGCAAAAAATTGTTGGATCCTTTTTGAGAAAGTTATTTTGTTTTCTAACGAAACACTTGAAATAAAAAGAGTGCGTTTGGGTCCGGATGCGGAGCGCTCTTCTCACCAAGGAGGGGCCACCAAGCTGAGTTTTAATCCTGAAGGGGAGGGGGGCAGTTTCCTCCACTTGCTCCCTTAAATCCGCCACTAAGAGGTTCAGCCATCGCAAAGTTTTTCAAATTCGCTTTGGATCGTTTTGGTGCCACCTCCAAAAGTCTCACAGACAAAGTTCATACTATGTAGGTTACTATTGGATTGACTAGTTGAAACTTCGTTTGCTTTCGCTCCTCTGTCTTGACAAAAACCATAGCGAGGTTGCCAAAAGACAGTCTTCTTTATCATTTGGTTTCACATGGGCCTTAGCTTCACTTTTCTTTGAAAGAAAGAATATCAAAAGTCTAGTTATTATCAATGACACACGAAGTAAGTTTGCTTCTGAAACTCTTTTAATTTAAATAACAAAGAAGTAGGATAAAAGCAGTAAAATGCATTCAAAATTTTATTTGAAATTGTATTGTTTAGCTTTGGTGTGTTCTTTGGTGGATTTCCTTCAATGTCTGTTAGTTTTGCACTGAGAAAGGATATTCTCAGCGTCAGCTCTACCTTTTTCTGGTACATCGATTCCAAAAACAAGGAAACTTTTCATACAAAGTTAGAAGTGTCATAGAATAACACATAGTCAATAGAATGAATAACAGTAATAGTTCACGATACTGACTGAAATGGTAGATACGATAGAATCATGCAATGTTCGTGGAAAAGATATCTGACAGTTAATTGCAAAAATCAGACAATAGGACTCAATTTTAGCATGAAGAAATTAGAGAATATTTGACAAAGCTCACATTTTGTTCTTCGACTGCTTTACATTATAATTTTGCATTACACCAACGGGTCCTTTCCTCCAAAATTCAATTTCATCGATGAATTTTGATTTATTATTCTCTTTCAATCATAACCAGCTGCATGCAGAAGAAAGCCATGTGGAAGCAGATGTCATTTTGGATTCCCAAACGCAGTCTGCCTCAATATCAAACACACCACTTGCAATGGTTTGCTTTCAATTTCTTATATGATAATATTCATCGTAATAATTATTATACGGTTTATTATTGTCATTATTCTATGGTCACAGAAGAAGAATCCCATTTTATATTATTATTATTATACAGTTACTTGGTTATAAACTACAAGTTTTAAACGACGAGACATGGCTTATCAAACCAATTGATCATTTTTGGGCATTGAAAATGTTTCGGAAAAGGTTTATCAGTTTTAACAAGACATTTGTAACATTTCGTTGCTAGTATTGATCAATTCAAATAAAAACAACTTGCAAAATGTATCAAAAATTCTCCTTATAAACAGCAAGCATTAGTAATCGAACACATTGTGGCAAGCTTGCTGATTCTTATTATGAAAGTGGTAGCTTTGAAATATAGCACAGTGTTTTAGTTAAAACTTTGCTTCCAAAAGTTAATCATTTTATCAACAATAACAAGACAAAATAACGAAAAGTGAACATTAATTTTCACGAGCACTTTATCGAATTTCCCCGTAACAATTGCACGCCATGTAGTATGTTCCTAAAGTATCGAATTTTCAATTCTTGTGTGAAATGGAAGCAAGAAATTAATAGGAAGCACCTAAGTCACTAATTTTATTACAACAGAAATAACGAGAGAAAAGCCACCTCTAACGAGCACACCCACAACTATATGGAGTCAATCACCAACTTCAGTTTCACAAATGACAAAAGAAGTTACATCTTTTACATCAACAGTTGGCAGCAAGGGAGCAAAGGAGCAAGGCAGCAAGGGAGGAACAGATCACAGTGTGTCCAAGATTTTACCAACAATCAAATCATTTCCAGATGATAATATAGGTAAATGTTTTATTATTAACGTGGAATTGCTAGAGTTATTTCAAATCAACGTCTTAAATTTCGTTGCTAGTCCATTTTTTATGAAGGCTACCGGGTGAGTCAGAAAAAAGAATTCCCGCTTGGAAGGCAACTGCTCCATGAATATTGAACACTGTCTTGTTTTATTGTCAATATGTTCAATTAGGTTCAGTAATTTACACGGCCTTAATCGGTCATTCCTTCCCTATTCAGAAAGCCCCTTCCAAAAATCTGATAAAACGAATGAAAACCCACAGAATAGGTCATCGATACCAGGGGGAGGACTTGTTCATCCTCCCAAGAGCTAAAGAGTCCACAAGTCATAGCTGTAAGGCCATTGGGAAGCAGAAATGTTGTTAATGGTTTTGGGCACGTTTTGAAGGTTTTTGAAGAGGCTTTCTCGAGAAAATCCCTCATAATTTCAGACTGGAGTGGCCGATTACAGTCAGGTAAATTCTATGGTAGATTGGAACATTTCTACCATTAAACTATATATTTGCCGATATCATGGTCTTGATATACAGAGAGCCGTGACCTTTCAAACGGGGATTCTTTTTTCTAACTCACCCGGTATTTTTCATTTATTTGCTGAGCTTCAGGAATTTGCTTCGGACATACTTGTTTGCTTTGGCCATCTGGTTTCGAGGTAAAGGCAAATTTGAGCTTTTAAGATAAGTATTCAACACTCAAAGTACCAATATCAACAAACTCTAAGTACCAATATCAACAAACAAGGTATTGATGTTTCAGTTAACTATCGCGGAATATGGTAAAAATAGTGTCTCATTAATTTAAGCCACAGTGTCATCGAAAGGCCGAAACAAATCTGTCACATTTTTGGGACACATAGTCCATGTTATGTTGGAACGATCTTTGGCGCAGTATACATCTAATCTACGATTTGGAATGAAACATTAAGAAGAATAACTTCCAAATCATCAAATCAAACATCTGAAGGATCAAGATCAAAACAGTTCAAATAAATAAAGGCATCTAAAAATTATCAAAGTTTGCCATGATTCAAAGACATATGTGCGAAAAGCTTCGTTTGACTTAATTCACTGAAATATAAGAAGAAAACTGTGAAATCCTAATACAAAAGCTCTGGCATACTGTTGAGCTGATATGAATTCCCTTTAAATAGCTTGCTCTGAATGAAAAACGGTGAAATTTTACCAAGGAGGCAGACAGATAACAATTTTGATTGTCAGTTTTCAGCTAAGTACTCCCAATGATTACCCTCCAGGTTCTCTTGACAGTAAACTCATCTAAAGAGTGCTCCGTAGAAAGGAACTTGTCGGAACAAAAATATACCTTGCAAAAAATAGCTTCTTCGAGCTTAAGAACCCAAAACAGAATAAAAGATATCTGTTTGATTGGTCTGTAATGATTTATGCTAATGTATTTAAAATCACCCTTCATCTGCCAGTTATTATCGAATATTTCACTCGGTGATGAGCGCCTGAAAAACATAATTAACCAAATTGCATCACGTTTTCATTTTCAAAGCAATTTTAGATTTTTGAACGACAATGATGGAAAAGATTGTCGTTGTTTGACCAATGACTCTGGCTTGACATAACTATGAAAAATTTAGGGGCAATGATGGAGTGTAATTTTCATAATTCATAAATCATAGTCTTAAAGTATGATTCCTCTTTATATCTAAAGCATCTCACAAATGAAGTCAGTTATCACTGATATATTTATAAGCTGAATGGTTTTACAGGAAAATGTTTTCAAAATAAAATTGAACAACGATCATTTTCTAAAATTCAACTACTATATTCATTGTTGACAAAATATTTTCAGTTAACTGCATAAGGCAGCCGGAACATTGATTTGTATGGTGCAGAAGCTAAATTTGAAATGATAATTCTTTCTTAATTCGTAGCTTTGATCTGTTAAAGATTTGTTCTGTTGAAGTGATTTTGCTGATAAAATACAAAGAAAGTTTAATAACTATCCAAATATCAAACTTGGAATTAAATGTTAAAGAATTTGAAATGAAATGAAACTTACAAAATTCAAATGTTTTGACGTACGTTTTTGTTATGAATACAAAAGTGATAATCCAAAAACGGGAAATATCCTAAAACAACGTTACATTAAATGCAAATCATGCTACACGTATTGCCTTCATGAAGAAATGTCTTAAATCTGAGTAAAAATTTGGTGGAGCCTGGCCTGTGTTTTCTAGTTTGCAGAAAGCTGATGACTGAATTTGAAATCAATTAGAGAGGAATCACATTCTCCATTGAACAACTTCAATGTTCATAACTGCACTTTAAAAAGATGTTCACTCTCTAAATTATGTTCCATTTGCTGATGATCTGTGATTTCAAAAGTTATCGAGCTTATAGTTCCTCGCAAACGACTACAATGAAATAATTCACAAAATTTAGAAAGAGCCTATTTGGTTTCTTGTTATCATATCATGAAACAGTTGATCATCATGTCAGTCTAATAGCTCGCCTGAAAGATTCGGAACGTTCTCCAAGGTCACGGAAGACACTTATATTTCTAGAACTAACAAACTTTGATCCTAGAAAGTTAGATATATTTTCAACTGTAATAAGGACTTTGACAGTAATAAGTACGAGACAATCAGGTTTGAAAAGAGGATCTTCCTGTGAAGAAACAATAGGATTTTTGAAAAGCTTTCATACTAACGAATACCTATAAATATATGATAGTTTGGAAAGCTGGTGCTTCTAATGTTCGAAAATTCCTTTGTGGTCTTGCATATATTGAAAGAAGTCGAAGAAACGGAGGTTAAAGCAGCTGAGAGGAGAAAATAAATTATTAAAAGTTGGGTCATTAGATCTAAAATCATTGGTCTACAATCGGCATCTGCAAAGTACAAGAGGAGTTAAACGAACAAGAGATAAACCGAATGATTGCATTTACTTTTAAATTCAAATATGATGTCTTCATCTATACTGTTTCTTGTGATGGTTGCAATTAATTCACACTGCACCAGATTCTTCGCAATTGCTTCCAAACATGGTACTTACGATATTTCCTTTTATTCTCGTATGATGTTTAAGTATCGAATAATTGCATATGACTTTCTTTATTCTTTACCTTTATATGAATTAGGGCCTAAACATTACAATCACTGCTTAATTTCTAGGTGTATCTATACATATATCACAATAAATAAGAAATGTGTCATTATGGTGGTATGCTGAATGCTTTGAGGGCACTCCCATTCTCGCATTCAATCCTGAGACGATGCTGCACGCAGTGAAAATGATTGTAAATTTCTTTACCATCTAAATTCATCACAATATCTATATTAAAATAGTAACTGCTTTCAATGGCTAAATAAGAAAGCATTGGAAAAAAATATCAATGCAGGGAGCGTAAGAGAAATAATCTCATAACAAACATGGAAATTTCTAGAGTTATGGATTGGGAACTGAAATAAACTATCCTTTTAGCTTTCACGTTCTTTCGTTCTTTTTGTTTCCAATACAAATTGTTTATTTCTCATTTTCTCATGTTCTTTCAGCAAGAATATAATTTGGGTTAACGCTATCACGCCCGTCTTCTCGATATCTCAGGCTTGCGTTGCGGACGATCAGTGATGCTGTGCTGCGCAGCAAAAACAAATAAATATAGAAATACATATAATCCAAAATTGTATCCTTCTCAGATATTTCTGTCTGGTCAATTAAAGCAAGTATAACCTTTGATCAAATAGTGGCACATGCTTTCGGACATGCGTCAAACTGGTGTCTTGTGATTCGATAACTTCAAATGTTGAGAAATGTTAATTTCCTTCTAGGAAGAGCTGTTTAGTTTTATGGATTGATTGATTGATGTGTTGTTTTCTTCAGATGTAAATACCATTACTTACCAGTGTAAACGACAATAAATTGATTGAATGATCAACTGCATTTTTTTCCTGTAGACAATTTGTATAAAGGTGCTGTACATTACATATACGTGAAAGATAACAGGCTGTTGGATGCAAGGGCGAAAGGACAGGTTGCATTTATTCCTCTTGATAAAAAAAGAGACATGCTTGCGACAGGTCAGCTGGGTAAAGTAGCGAGGCTTGATGGCAGAGATGATTACATCAAACTATTTCATTTGAAATCGAAATGCATTCACGATCCAATCATTTGCAAGGATACTGGCTTCACTGTTGCATTCTGGGTACGCATAAACAATAGCAAGAAGCAATATATTGTTTATAGTAGCCATGGCGACGGATATAAAGGTGAGAGTGTATTGATATGTTATTAGCCGTTTAACTGTGTAAGCAAAACAAAATTCATTACTGAGAAGTACATGAATGCCACCTGAAAACAGTTTTTCTAATACCAAAAGAAGAGGAGGCATCGCGGACAAGGCATCAAGACACTTTCTTTGTGATACACAAATATGATAGGTGCAAGTAAAATTTAAGATTAAGAACAGTTAAATGAAATCAGGAGCATTGCTGACTAAAAGGGCTTATTTCCTCTACTTTCTTCATTTTTCTTGTGTATGAATCTTCCAGCATAAAAAGCTTAATAAAACAAATGTTGCAAAACATGTGAATTGGAGTTCTGCGTGATATTTCTCCACAAAATGCTGAAATAGAGCAATTGAATCATTTCTTCAAATGCTTTATCAAAAGTTGAAAATGGAATCAGAAGGAATTTACGATCATTATGAAATTTGCGATAAATTTACCAGGTGACACAAGTGTTCCAGGATTCATGATTTATCATGGGACAAACTCAACTAATTTCACCATTGAGGTTGCAACGAAGCAAGAAGTATGGAAGTTGGTTCTTCATCGAGTGCTATTTATGAAAGAATGGTGGCATTTGTCCTTCACTTGGACCAAATCCTCCGGAATATCACTTTACATCAATGGTCAGTTTGCGGTACAAAGTGCAAATGCACAAAAGCGAATATCCGAAACACTGTCAGATGAAAGTGGTAGAAATGGTGAATTAATCATTGGACAGTCAAAAAATAACCATGATCTTATCTCTGCAATAAATATGATTGGACACTTTGACATTGGACATATAGCAATCTGGGATAGAGCTTTTGGTACATCCGAAATCGAACGGGCATTCAAAGTGACAATTCTAGCGACAGACACATCTAAGAAATGCTGCAAAAGGAAATCAGGTAAAGCTTTTGTTCCATGTCTCTTTCAAGTTCACCCTGGGTACCAGAGCCAAAAAAAAATTAAAGAAAAAAAGAAAAAATAGAAGGGAAAAAAGATCCTCTCCTCTCTTTTCCCCTTAAATCCTTTTTTATATATTTTTATAAATCTAAATTTGGCTGTGGAATCCAGGGTATTTCAAGTTGTGCAGTTTTAAAGAGTAAACAGAGCCAAGATACGTCAGAAGTGGTCTTAAAATAGAGTACTGTATTTTGATGATCTTGGCACGTAAGTAACAAGCATGCAGCTACAGTGACAGTGACAGTGGCGTATGTAGGCGCTTTCTATCAACTAAGCATTTTATCAACAATAACAAGACAAAATAAGGAACAGTGAACATTAATTTTCACGAACACTTTATCGAAATTCAACGTAACCATTGCACGGCATGTAGTATGTTACTAAAGTATCGAGAAATTAATAGGAAGCACCTAAGTCACTAATTTTATTACAAGAGAAATAAGGAGAGAAAAGCCACCTCTAACGAGCACACCCTCAACTACATAAGTTACTCACTCCAGTTTGCTCCGTTCCTTCATTCTAAGCATCAACTAAAATACATTGAGTGATTTTGACTGATGTTCTTTTATTTACAAGTAATTCAAATCAAATCATCAATATTGACCAACAAGGTTTTGATGCTGTTCTCTTTGGAATGAAACATTTAAATAACAATATTAAGTCCTGGTTTGATGGCCTGGGAGCATTGCACTCCCAGCTTTCACACGAAAAGAAATTGCTACCAAGATATCCTAGATTTAACAGATTTTCAACTAAATTTGAAAATGACTGATATGATGGTCTTGGCAATCATGGATAACATACACATATGGTTGATGTCTATAAATAGCCCCATTCTGTTGTAACCAGGACTTTCCAGAAATGAAATCAGAAATTTAAGAAAGTTTCAGCCTGAGAAATAAAAAGCATTTTAGGCTAAGGTGTGAAAAAATGGTTTCTTAAATGCGTTGCTTTACTGTAGAGGAAAGCTGAATTCACATTCGAAGCACTTTTCTTGGCATTGTAGAGATAAGCCAAAGTCAATTGAAACCTTTCAACATAATGCACCAACCTTTTGGGCAAAGAAAAAGATTACGTTTGCAGTTGAACTAAAGTATGAATTTAGCTTATAGATGAGAGTTGAGCTGAGATGAGAGATTTTGATAATCAAAAATGACCCCAAAGATCAGTTCTACATTGGAAATAAAGAATAAATCTAAATGACCAAAAAATTACTTCTTATTATCAGGACATGATTGCATTGCACTGCCATGCCATAAATTCAAGGACACAAACAAATGCGAGAAGATCATTGGTAGCCATGACTGCATCTGTAAAGATATTTTGAAACCAAGGACAAAATGTAGGATCGGTAAGTTTATGGTACAATATTGCCTCTCTTTGAACGTTTCGTCCATGAAATTAATAAGATAGATTTTGTTCGATTGTGTTTCTCTACCTCAAGCTGCTTGGAAATATGGGTTACAGCTTTTTTCACTTATTTAGGCCGGGTAGCCCCATTAGTATATCAGAGCTGCCTTCCGGGTGATTTTCAGCAAAAGCATAATTTCCATCACAACTTTCTTTTGAGTGACATCCCTTTCTGCCAATCTGCAAATCCGATGGCTGGGTGGGATGCCAATCTGACGGCTGGAGTAATGAAAGGATTTTCTTCAATTCCGGTCAATGTTTGAGGATGGATATTTGAAGGTAATCGCTCATTCTACCAGATGTGAGGTATTCGAAAACAGGAACATTTTTTGCGTGATTTGATTGGATAGAATTTAGCAAGCATCAAAGTGACTTAGGCCCTTTCTATAGCTATATACTGTCTTTACGGATAACAATCTGTCAAAAATATCTATGGAAAAATGAAGAGATATATATTGTTGTAAACTGTAAGATTTGAAGAACTCAGATATAAATCAGTAAAGTAAAGTGAAGTAAAGTGTTAATATTATTTGTTGATCAATTTAGGAACACCAATGTACAGATGTTTAGACAAAGAAACAATCGATTGCAAAAAACTGGCAGCACAAACTGGTTACTGTAACTTTTTCCAAGTGGAAATGGAAAAATTTTGCCCAGCTTCCTGCAATTTTTGTGGTAGGTTGCATGCACTTATGTCTTTTTCGATTGATTTCGTCATCATCGGATATTTTTTACTTTCTTCACTTTATATGATTTTCTAATTATGCACTCCGATTTTAAGCCAGTACATATGACAATTCACACAACAAACCGAAAACAACATTTGTGCAAGAAGAGAAGGAAACAAACCCTGCAAAAATGAGTAAGTAATCGATTCTAGCCATCAATATCATACTGTAATTACCTTTTAATGAGCACATATAGACACAATGTAACTGTTAAGATAAGCATCGTTATCATACACATCTTTATTTTCTTTATCTTATCATATATTTGTGCTTTATTGAAATTTGAATAAATATTTGTATCAAAATACTTAAAAGAGTATCTGATAGGACATACATGATTTCGTGATATTTCGTGATTTTCGACAGTTTACCAATGGAATGATAAGCGAATTAGGTTGCATGTGTTTACCATAGTGTACAGCTTGAGCGTGGATCAGGACCTTCTGTTACTATTTCGATATGAGTTAATGCTCCTAAATGCTTGAGACACAAAATTCGAATCTAAAGATTAAATCATATAAAGCTTTGAAGGAGTGTAGCTACAAGAGGGTGAAATAAGGGGGGGGGGGGCTACTGTTACTTGTTAGTCCAAATGGTTCTGTCTTCCATTAGGTTAGCATTTGACAAAAACATTAGTCATCAGTCAGCCCCTTCCACACCCTCTCGCAACCAATCTTATAACATCTAATTAACACAATCTTTAAACTTGGGACTAGACATTTATAGATAAAGGAAATTGATAGTTAGGACTTTCTTCTTTCGAAAAAAATGTAGATTTCAACAATCAATAAACATCAATATTTCATATTCTTGATCCATGGAAAAACTTTATTGACATAATTCATTACAGTTTAGTGATGAAGAAATGTTGATATTGAGCAACTTCATCAACTTTAGCTCAAGAAATATTTATCTGAATTAAAATCATTGACATTTCCATATGAAACCACCTGTCTTATACCAATCATAAGACATCACATGTAATTAGGAATTCAATTAAAGCACATTTCCCAATGCACTTCTACAGTAACATGATGCTGTAATTGTCATAATAAAAACAACGATGTCTGACATTTCCAGACATGTGTTGCCTTGCAGTTCCTCAATAAAGATCATTGAAGTTCTCTCTTTGGAAGCTAAACACGATTTTTTATGAATTGCAAGAAACAAATATGCTTGACAAAAAAATTACAATTATTCCCTGAATTTTGTATGTTCAAACAGCAGTAGGAGTGGACATGTGTTAAATTTGAGCTTTAAAACTTAGAACCAAAGGGAGGCTTTGCTCTGATGCAATCAAAACAGTCTTTTAATTTACATAATTAGTGCGAGCAGCAGGCAAGTAAATCTGTATAGAAATTAACGCACACATGAAATATTAGAATTGATGAATTGTCTAAGAGATAGAAGGGTCAGCAATGTGGTCAACAAATGAGCTGAAAGAGGGCCTAAAAGCTGGACAGCTGTACAACAATAAAAAACATTAATAATGAATGAGCTTTCATTTCATTCATCAAAAATCATTTGTGTAACATGATGTTTCACTTTTGGGAAAGCAGACACGGCAAAACAACCGCTTTCGTCATGTCTTCTGGTTCAATATCGCATCTTTAAAGTATTTCTATGTTTGCTGAAGTTCCAAAAGAAGTCACAATTGGCATAACAAGTTTCATGGAAGGAAAACAAATCATGACATCAAAGCTATTTCTGACGCTTGAATGCTTTTCGTTTGCTTTACTTTTTGAAGTTGCGCAAATTTCAACAGCTCAAGGTATTCTTAAACTCCTTATCAATATGTATATACAATAGCAAGTAAAGCAAGAGATTGGCTAATCATCGGTTAGACGAAGCAAGGGTTATCGAAGCTCTTGCTAATTATCGGAAAGAGAGACAATTTCTAAGTTCTTGCTATCAAGAGCGTTTGATGAAAATATAGTGAAGCTTACGCTTTTTAATCAAAATAATATCCATATCCTACATCCTATTTGTCATTCAGACGATGTAACCCTAACACCTAACCCTAACCCTTACACCTAACCCTAACCCTAACCCTAACCCTAACCCTAACCCTAACCCTAACCCTTACACCTTTCACTGCACTTTCTTCGTAATATAGTTATCAAAAGGGTTAAGGGTTTGTTCTTAGAGAGAGACAAATGAACACACTGACATTCGGTCTTCGCCATATGGTCTGATATTGCAGAATTTGCCCTATGCAAATACAGGCATTGATATTCTTCTTAGATGAAGAAATAATATTGAGAAGAACAGACTGAACCAAATATGAATCAATGCTTAAACGCAGTTCTAAATATCTAAAAATATCATGAAACCCTTTCATCTAAATGTTGTCACATCTTGTTGCCGATATTTCTAAATTTCAGTTACTGCGATAAATTCCTTAGTTCAATTGCATTGCATAGTGATTTCTCGTCTATACCAAGCAACAAGTTTTAAAGCCGTTGGGATTGGATCAAAATGTTTCAATACAACAAACAAAATAGCTCGCATTTCAGAAGCCAAAAATTGTTGAGAAATGATTGCATTGAAAATGAGCTTAGGAATAAACAAGGAATTATCTACAAAAGTGAAGCAAATTAAGAAAAGATGTTTTGGAACGGAGTTTTTTACCTGTTGTAGACCGCAGATTAAGTAAAAGATATACTTTATGAAACAAATGGCTTACAAAGAATCAAGCGAAATTGTAAATAATTCATCTGTGATAAAAGAAGCAGAGAATTGGAGAAAGGAACAGTTAACTTTGATCGTGATGCTTCAAGCTTAATGATAAGATTTAGGCCATCTGGCATCTGATTCTATTATGCAAACAGTGTTTAATGGTATTGTTCAAAAAAGCTTTATTGTTTGGTTGTAATTGAAAAGGGTTTTGTCAAATGATCCAATTCTTAATTAATCCTTTGATAAACCATGAATAATTTCGATTTGATTGGATAATTTTGAATTGTTTACAAAAAGAACACAACAATACTGCGTAGCTTATCAAACTCAAATTCACTAATGACTCTGCTTCATCAATCATCTTAAAATTTGATAATACTTCTATATTTTCCAAAATTTCAACGTTTGAAAGAAATTTCCTTTTCTCCATAATTGCTCCAATCCAATCAATTGCTCTAATCAGAAGTGCCTGATTTCTGGACCACCGTATACGCACTAAAAGAACACTTTCTTTTCGAATTTGCATTATGATACCCAAATTGAACTCTATATTCTGAATTTGATATTGTGAATCTGATATTCTAAAGCTGAATTTAACTTCTGTGACTTAGGAAGCATCCTATCTTCAAAGTTGTAAAAGAAAGTGGCTATGGAAAGAGAACCAAAGAAATTCACGAGAACAATGCAATGATAAAGAAGTCTTTGTTCCCTGCTGCTATTGCATCGCCTTCTTTACTATCTGAGCTATCCCTGACAATATTGCGCCAGTTTCAAATAATAGGCCTAAATTCCAAATTGAAGCTTCTACTTACCCAAACCCTAACTCTAACCTTTTTTTTTTATTATTCATATTAAAATATTAGAATAAATCTTACATTCTACTATACGTTCCTGATTACTATACTACACTACAGGGACGATACCATGGGGAGCGAAAGACTATGACTACCCCATGGCCAATATGAAAAGACACGCAACGTTAAACTAAATACAACTACACTACGAACGATTT
This sequence comes from Aurelia coerulea, assembly GCA_039566865.1. Lineage (NCBI taxonomy): Eukaryota > Metazoa > Cnidaria > Scyphozoa > Semaeostomeae > Ulmaridae > Aurelia > Aurelia coerulea. The sequence continues at coordinate 118,225 of CM076944.1, read as the reverse complement.
AAAAACTACTGGATACTATACTAGATTCCATCCCACATCTGAGGTCAGGTCAAAGTTGCGATCAATGCGAGCGCAACTCGTTCTAGTTATTTAAGGTAAATCAAATGCCTGTCATCTGATGTGAAACAGAATTTACAAAGAAAAGGAAACATTTACGTTTGGTGGCTGCTTTGTGCATGACTGAGGTTTGGAAGATCTTAGTCAAACCGACCAGTTTCGTGAATGAAATGTAAAGTTAGTTCGAGTATGTCTCTGTTCAAGTCATGAGAAAGTCTAACCTTAACCCTAACTCTAAACCGAGAATGCATCTAAAAATTAAGAAAGTGCATATGTGGCTAAATCAAATTGAATACGTTGTCTGTCAGAATATTCTTTGTTTCTTTTTGAAATTCAGTAACAGCAAATTTTCAAAAAATTTTCAAATGTGATTCAAATGATCTTTGAACTTATTTCATGAAAACTACATGATTTATTGGAAAACTTGAAATCTCCAGTCGTGTCAATGTCTAACTTTTCATCTGAAGGTAGGACAATGAACTTTCCTGTCGGAAGGCTGCTAGAATGCCAACAAGCTTCTAGCGTAACATGTTTTTGCAATGAATGGTTTTTGCAATGAAATATTTGTTTGTTTCAGATGGGCTTTACAGAAACGCTGCACATTATTTCAAAGTTGAACAAAATAGTTTAGTCGATATTCTGGCAACAAGCAAGAAGACCATATTTCCTCCTACATTGAAAATAAAAGACACAGAACAAATTGGCAAGGTTGTCTCCTTAAATGGAATGGATTACTCCTTGAGTATCAAGGGATTTCAACGAGAATGCATCACCGATCCAAATGTTTGCACAGATGGACTTTCGGTTGCATTTTGGCTGCGCATGCTCAAAGGGAAGTACATCATCTCTGGAGGTCAATATAGAGGTACAATATCTAAATTGTGTTTCCTTTAGAAGCAATCATGTCAGCTATTTCACCATGATCATTTCAATCACAAAGTTACCTGAAACTGACTTAAATCTTGAAAGATGCGTATCGCCGTAACAGAGGTTACACTGATACATGGCACATTACTTAACATGCTGTTTGTTTAGGAGCAATTTTATCGACTAAGAAATCATTTTGGTCGTAACGTTATCGATATTTGTCATATGCTACACAACCTAAGATTAACAGATAGATAGATAGATTAATAGATAGATGGCAGACTGTTTTTAGGAGTAAATTCATCAACTCCTTGACCATCAATTACATAATATCAATGTTATCACTAGGTTTGTTCCTTCACGCTAAAATGGTACATTAGTCTAAGTTAAGGTGTGAGAAAAACCAATCTTCCATGCAAAAATTTTCCATTTCAGATGAACCACGTGGTTCAGGATTCAAAATATTTCATGACGCAAATTCATCGCAACTAAGAGTTGAAATAGCAACGGCAAAAAACAAATGGAAGGCAGTTCTGCATAAAATCCCATTCACAGGAAGATGGTTTCATTTTATTTTCACATGGAGTAAAGAAACAGGTTTGAGAATTTCAATCAACGGTCAGTTCTTGCTTCAAGATGGTGGACCAATTGAAAGGAAGTATTCCTTGAGGAGTTCATATGAGCAAAATGGGATATTCATTGGAGGAAAAGATTCATCCGACGAACGCACTCAACACGTTCAACTTGATATTGGTCACCTGGCTATCTGGGATTATACCTTAGATGCCAGAGATATCCAGCGTGCATACAGATATACTATTGTAAAGAATGCTGTTTCTCAAAAGTGCTGCGTCAAGCTATCAGGTATTGTTAAATGAATAAATCATCTACAAATTAAAATTCTACCTTTTTAACATGTGCAAAGTGTGCCATAAATTTCGCGTATCAAGTTGAAACAACACACGACTCAAAGAAAAATATGCATTTAACAATGGACTCAACGGTTTCTTCTTTTGAAATTCAACATCGAACCTAGAACATTGAGCGCAATGCATTGTGGTGAAATGATTCACACAGCCATCTTTTGCGTAATCTTCTATTGCAGAACTTTGTTTATGAACTGTGAAATTGTAATAAGGATTTCTGATTCTATTTCGTTTAAGGTTTTATTGTAACTTTAGAATTATTTCAATGTAAGCACTTGGATATGAAGATCTTGCAAATGAATTTTTGTTAAAACATTTATAATACGATGATAAAGATTTTCTTGATTCAGTGAATAGGCATATCCTTGAGCTTACGTTTCACATTTTATTCATAAAACTGGTCGATTCGATTGAAGTCCTATCCTATACCCCACCCTTCCAAAAGCCATCCAATAGTAACGTTTTTTTTTGTAACAATTGTTTTCAACTTTAATTTTTGTCTTTTCTTAGATGTTGTAGCAGCATTTTATAGCAATTTGCAAGTAGCAATTTGCAAGTAGCAAAATCAGTAAATTACCGGGTGTCTCGAAATGATGATTTATCGTTTGATTGCTTATTACGTGTCCATAACCTATGAACCGATTGTCATTAACTTTGTTTTATTTGATTGCCGAAACGATAAATTGTATTTGAAGATGTTGGCTGTGGTGTTACGACGATGTTTTCATGCCGGAAAGAAGATTGATAAACCTGCTCAAATTCAAGCCTTAGATGGCACGAGAAAGGAACAGCCTCCTCTTCCGGTCAATATTTTAGATGTGATACAAAAGGCTCAACTCGTATTCATGTTCTCTGAATTCAATATTAATTGAATTCGTATTCTCTGAATCATGAATCCATCGATTGTATGGGAATTACACGAGAAGAAATATGTGGCCTATAACCCAAGGAAAACATCTTTGCAAACTTCCAAAGGCAAGGACAACATCTTATGGAGTAGAATCTCTATCTTTCAAGGGCAGTTTTCTTTGGAATACCCTTGATTATAGCATGAAACAAGAACCGAAACTCGCACGTTTCAAAAACGAAATAAAAATTGAGCCGGAGAACATTGCACCTGCAGGATATGCCGTTAATGAAACAGGATAAATACTAGTATATATTCAGATTTACACTTTAGTATTTATGTAGGTTGGTCTAAATTAGCATTTATAATGCTATTCAAATTCTTCAAAGTTCGATTTTTTAAATCTATATTAAGTTTATGAAATTTAGTAATAATATGATATGATTGCCTAGTTCGATGGTTAATCACGGCAATCAATTTACAGGAGGTTTAATGGCAATTTATTTCAATGCTCAGTTGTTTGTTTTGATTTGCAGCAAACAAATGTGTTGCTAATGCATGCTACAAATTCATAGCAAAAGACAGTTGTGATACATTCTTCCGAAGCAATCAATGTTTATGTCAAGAGCCAATTGTTCTCGAAAAATGCAAAGAAGGTAAGGAAGATTGATGATGATAAAACAATAATCAAAGGACCTTAGAAGTGACTCATGGGTCTTTAAATGAATAATGATATTTATTGTGCGATTGTCCAAATTATGCAATGAGAATGTAAATTATGCAAGAAGGTAAGGAAGATTGATCATAATAAAAAGATAAAAATGAATCAGAATGAATCATACAGAGTAGTACTAAATTCGTTTTGCTGTTAGTAAATTGCGATTTTGTCAGTGCTACCTATTGTAACAGCAAAAAGAAAGCAACTAATTCGAAACTTTTACTTAAACTGTTTAAATTCAATTACTTGAAAAGCATGTTTTATGAATTAACTCGACAGATGTGGTGCAAGGTGAATGCAAAGATAAACGTGAAGATTGCAAAGAACTTGCAACTCAGCCTGGATATTGTGATTTTTATCAACAAGATATGGCCAATTTATGTCCAGCTTCTTGCAACTTTTGTGGTAAGTTAATTTACAATGTTCTTTCAATATCTTTCTGCTTTCAGTTTTTCCCTACAACTCAACTATTCACTGGTCAGTAATACCAGTAGTTGATCAAGATAGCAGTCACTTAATTTGATTACAAAATATTCAAGTGAAATGAATCTTTATGCTCAATAATGCAAAAATGAATCAAATCTGTGTTTTCATAAAATGAATCCTAAATAAACCATACTTTCGAGAAATGAATTATCAACAATTATTCCCTTAAAGTTACCATGCCTGTTTCAAACTATAAATATACATTGCGCAGTCACGATCCAAGAGGTTTTGTGACAAGAAGTTCAGATTCTCTGATCGGATTCCAACCTTTTTTACAGATGATATAAAATACAGGTCAGTGCAGTCATTTTCAGACCAGCTGTCACGTGAGATTAGCTTGATGATGGAAAACTCTTTAGTTTTTGATCAGTGGATAATTTCATCTGACTGCTAATGCGAGAAAGATTTGAATTCAATGTGAATGTACCCAATTAAACCAACCTATGGAAGCATAGAAAAGTGCTCTTTTCCGTTCTTAGGGAAATGTTCTTTCCATCTTTCAGGTAAAAATATATCAGTGCCAATTATAGGAAAGAAATATAAAAGTTACAATGAAACAAAGATGGCAAAAGAAATGAACATTACCAAACAAGAGATTGAGAAATATGCAAACAAATTTGACACAGAGAAATCGAGACTTCATAAGATAAACATATCAACAATAGAATGGCCTATCAAAGAAGATAATCGTAGAACGAAAGAACAGAAAAATGTTTCTATGAGCTCAGCCAAAGAAGTCAAGTTTGCAGGGTCCCATGCTGTAAAGTTAACCAATGACAAACCAAAGCCAAACAACTTACAAAAAAACAATATTGCTGTGAAATATGGTACAACAAAACTAGCCTCATTCGAAAGAAGGATAGCCTCGTTTCTAGGAAACGTGCAGTGACTTTTAAACACAACTTGTGCTCTTAGATGATTGAAAATAGAGTTATGCAAATCAATTTGATTGAAAAAGGAAAGGGAGGGTCCTTTGCGGCTAAGAGTTTCGCAAAGTTCAAGATATTTTTTGTACATGCTAGAAAGGAAAGAAAGTAGTTGATGTTTGGTACACCACAACTGCAATAAAGAATATAATTGCTTTGATTTCAGGCAAAAAACACCTGCCATGTTTCATTTATTTGCGAGAAAATTTAAATTTCGACATCAATAAAATTGTCATTATGATTTTATGGTTATTACATGTCTTTCCGTATCTTTATGACGTCACATAATGTATTTTTAACGAATCTCGAGATTGGGGGTGATGCCTATTTCATATTGTTGTTGTTGTTCTTGCTCAGCACCCCCGAAACCCATCGCAAATCTGAAATGTTTCGGAATTCTAGAATATTAAAACAATCACATTTTTTGCAGTCCAAAGAAGCCATCAATATAAAGAAAGACCTGGAAAAGTGTTGAGCAAAGAAGTTCTCATATTTTCATTGATTGGGTGTGCTGCAGGAATCATTCTCTTATTCTTGATTTCTCTTTATTCATGGAAAGTCTACAGAAGGTAAGCAAATGTGTAACATTCATAAAATAGAGTACTTTCCATCACATAATATTAACTCCGAACGTAAGAAAGGAGGAAAGAATGACGAAAGAATAAATTATCCTTTCTTTCACCAGCGTTTATCGCTAGCGATCGTATTTGATCCCGTGTGTTGTACGCTAAGTTATACATTGGTAATTTCATACCTTCATTTTAAAACCATTATTCTAAACACACTTACACGTTTCATGTTTTGTTCTCAAAATTTTCACCGCCCCTCGGCGGAATAAATTATCAATCAATCAATCAATCAATCAATCAACCAACCAACCGACCAATGCCATATTTAGCTTTTCAAAAAACGATTCCAACGGATTGTTCACAAGGTATCAGAGGCAAAGTGTTTACTTTTGCAGCATGATGAAAACAGAACAAGCAAAGTTCCGCGAAGCATCTCAAACTTGAGGGGGCACAACACTTCAAGGGCACTGTTTTCATTAAGCTTAAGGGGCACTTCCTGAAAATAAAAAGGGTATTTCTTTGTTTTTTTGCAAAATCTTGGGGGGGGGCACGTGCCCCCAGTGCCCCTGGTTCCTACGTCTCTGAAACTGAATGAGCAAATAGAGAATAAGAAAAAAGTGAAACACAGATGATCTTGCTTACACTTTCATCAGCTATTGTAGCTAGTTAGTTTGTTATCCGAATTAAAGTGAATATATTTGCACCATGTGCAACGTTGAAACACCAAGACAGATTTATCTACAGGTTTACCCACTTGCATTTAGCCTAAACAATTATCATTCGCATTAAACATTACGCAATTCACTTCATTCCATTCAATTTCATTCATCTCAATTTAGAATCTATTATGTGAATGCCCATTTCAAATGCAATGGCCTCGTTTTCATAACACAATACTTGTGGTAATTGCATTGTATTGTTATAATGCGAATTATAAAGGTTTTACGGCTACCGTCTTGAAATTGATTATCCATATTAGGAAGAAGTGGATGAAATGGAGCACTTATTTTGTGACCGTCACGCCCAGTGAGCAAGTGGAGAGCAGATTACAAGCAAAGGATGACCTCGATCAAGTAAGCATGAGTGATTTCTACAACCACTGTGATATGAAAACGAGGTCACAGCTCATTCTTTGACAAGAAGTACTTTGACAAGCTCTATTTAAAAAAAACGACATAGCTCTGAATCTTTAAGAAGGAAGACGTTTTACTATTTTTAATGGCATTCGTGGCATTTTAACAGCATGGCAAATAAAGCAAAAAATGGAAATTCGATATCAATAATTTATATGGTGATTTATTAATTTCATATGTACAAAAGGAAGTGACCACTAAAAATCTGGTCTCATTCACATGGCTAATTTTGAGGCAGGGAGCCGATGGTTTGCCTAGGGTTAGGGTTTACACACATGTAAAATATGCCGTTTAAAAAACAAGAACAGCTGACGTCCATACACTACTATGGCAACGAAAAGAAGAGTCTTCTAAACTAAACTAAGTCTTCTTTGGTCTAAACTTCAAAACAGAGGAATCATGATAATTTTTCGTATTTCGAAATTTCGGAAAGACACTTTTTAATCACTTATTTTTTCCTTTAATAGAATTATTTCTTTGAACTTTCCTCTTAACTTCAAAAGTAAGAGAATCATGGCAAGCACCTGGCGCACAGAACAACCATCTATTTTTGAAAAGCCACGATGCACCGATCTTGAAGATTAATTTCTTAATTTTAACTCAGAGACCCAAATTATACTTCGCCATCTTTTCTTGATTTTTCGGCCGCCTGCGATTCCTTGAAAATCATTGGTCGGCAAAACAACCTAAATTGATCAAGAAACATCAATCAGATTATCTTTTAAGACTGAGCTACACAAGAAAAGCGAGAAACTCTTAAAAACGACTTGGGAATTAAAGTGACAATCAATATTGCACCAACTTGCTTGCACCAATTATTTTCTCGTTATCCTTTGAAGTTGAGTCTTTTGAAAGTTGATCAATAGTTTGCAATCAATCAATCAATCAATCAATCAATCAATCAATCAATCAATCAATCAATCAATCAATCAATCAATCAATCTAGGCTGTTTCCAAGCTAATAACTGTCAGTGAATCCTGTTTTACTCTTATACTAGGCCACAGAAAATATCAACAAAAATCACCATGAGGCTGGTTTCATATGCCGTATTTCATCGTATTTCATCGCAATTCTTCGTCTACGATCAATTAGGATTATTCCCAACATATGAAAACCAACCACATCGTATGAAAAACAGGCATCCTAATTCATCCTAATTCGTGGCAATTTGTCGCAACTGATCCCAGCGAATCAAAAAAATTATTTTCTGAGGAAGAATTGCGACGAATTGAGATTCTCAATTTTCAAATCGTTTCACAATCGTAATCATAAACATCCGACAAATAACGATCAAATGCAATGAAATGCGACATATGAAAACCTGCCTTTAGGATATGATTTTGACTGAAGACTGAATGAAAGTGGAGAGGCTCCATATTTGCTAGAAGGTATTGTAAATCTCATGCGTCCTTGGTAACATTTGTAATGATTTGAATAATTTTTTACAGTAAATTCACTGGTGCATTTATACCAAGCTTCAAGGCCAGCAGCTTATTGGAAGTAGATGAATATGGGGATGAGAGATGGACAAAAAAGTATATCGATTCTTCTTATTTTGTTATCAAAGATGTACCTCCAAAGAAAAGAGCTCTCCCTGTTATTCCTCCAAAACCGACACAGCCTAAATATCAGCCACCTGACTTCCAATAGCTAATTCAATTCAACTTAAAGGATCAATTCAATTCAATCTATTTATGGAGAGAGCCGAAACTCGGATATTTGCAACTTTCACGATGCAATAAACAAGATTGAAACGTAACAAGTTAGATGGATATGGCAAAAATGCTATTTGTTGACATAATTATCGTTAAATAAAGAGTTTCTCTTTGAAAAATGTACACATAATGTGATTTTCATGTTGAACACTGGCAGTTGTAATGTAATCAATAGCAGAATTCACTAAATCGATCAGACTTCGTAGGCCTTCGTCTGCTTCGTAGTGTAACAGAAACTTTATACGCACAAAATATCGAACTTTGGATGGCATGTTTCTTTCAAAGTCAAAGCAAATGAAAAAACCACACGAAAATGAGGTATGAGGGCTGAACATTATGCAGTTAAGTTTCTAGATATTGGAAGCCCTTGTCAGAAAGATACACAGTTGATATTTTGTATGCAGAGGTAACTAACAGCCTAAACGTAATATAGATCGTTTCATTATGAGATGTAATCAGTCAAAATTGCTGTGAATATTTGAGCAAATTGTTGAAATTTGTTGTCAAGGAAAGTTTTTAGAGACTTAAAGGAAGACTTGATCGAAATCGTTTTGAGAGTATCGCTTTTAGTTGAATCTAAATAAAATTGTGTAAACTTAACAAGTAAATCAGAAGAAGAAAGGGCACGTCAGAATAGCTTCTATTGCAAATCGATACGCTTTAAATCAACAATCTTATTTAGATGTTTGTTTGATAGCTCGGATATCAAGGCCCTTTTCAAAGTTTGTCATATGTGGTCTAAATAAATGGATGATGGTCAACCCTTTCTCAACGCAAAGATTCTCATTAAATGTTGTTAAGCTATCAAATAAATGCTAGGTATTTTTTGAGTAAGTGCATTTGCATTGTTTGTCGAAGATCAAGGATAAAGACGTTTCAGTCAATCACTCCCCTCTGTCAGACGACGTAATGAATCCCAAATTGTATTAAACTAAATTAAAATCAAGGTCTCAAGCGATATCTTAAAATTTTAATAAAACGATGAATTTTTTTCCCAGTAGGATTCTATGATAGGTGGATACAATTCGATCATTGACAAAAATCTCAAAAAATAAATAAGGGTTATTGTCAAAAATACTTGCCTATTAAAAAAATATATGACATTTTCTGTTGAAGACGCATTACAATTTAAATTCCCCATCATAATTATTCAATGCAAAAAATCTGACCTTGATGCAGCAGGAGAGTTTTAAAATGAAAAAAGAAATGAAAACGATTCATGTCTATCCGATTCATGTTGAGGTTGATTATTAATTAATTGAATTGGTGACAGGATACGGTGACAGGATAGGTTTGCAGTAAAATAAGTTCAACACCTAATATAAATGAATGAGGATCTAAAAGCATTTATCATTTCTTGATCAAGTGGCCTGAAACACATTCTTGAAAAAATGCAAATGAATGAATGAAAGCATTCCTTTAAACAAAGAAAGTACGCTTACTGAAATGCTCAAAAACAAATAACTATAGACCTTTCTTGCATATAAGTTGTATCCACATTATGTAACAGCTGAACATAGATTTGATCAAATTTAGTCAGTGTTTTTTTATTTTATTTAGTTCATTTTTAAGTTAGATGCAATTTGAAGTATTTAATGAAATTATTGCCAATGACGCGTGTTTCTTGCCTGATGTTTCTTTCCTGATGATAAAAATATTTACTATCAATGAAACATAACGACATTGTAGCTCCTCTGATATGAAGAGTTCTTGACGTCAATGAAAGTGAAAAGGGCCAGACTAGATGTTACCAAATTTTTCCATGGTATTTTAAAATTTGAAAGGACTACTAAATACCTAGGGGGTACTCCCAATGTGTCCTAATAGGGGGATCCAGTCAGGGTTAAAGCGGGCCGAAGCACAAATTTTGAAAAATAAACTCAAATGGTAGTATTGTGTTACAAAAACCCACAAAAGGTAGTTCATGAATCTAAGATTGGGTCATTTGGTAGCATCTAGAAATTAAAACTTTCTGCAGTTTTTCATAATTTTCTATTGTAAAACTAATAGAACAAAGCAAGGGAACTTGAACATTCAACGACCCTTTGCCGCGCGGTGGAGCATGACTATTGCTGCAACGTGACAAATAGGGTCATTTGATAGCATCTAGAAATGAATATTTCCTGCAGTTTTTCATAATTTTCTAATGTAAAACGAATGGAACGAGGGAAGAAAGCTTCAAACTCATTGATGATAATTGCTGCAACGACCAAATTGCCATGCGGAAGGGCCCATTGAGTCTAAATTTTATTGTTGGCCAGGAATCATAGAATACCCCCAATTAAAATCACTTCAAAGTTACAGAACAGGTTTAACAGGAACACTCGATCACTCATTGCTGTTTGACCTAGAGATAAGGAAGGGGCATGTTGATACAATCAACCAATCACTTCATGTGAACAGATAATCAATAGTTTGGATCCATAATCAATAGATCATATTCGATATAATTGACCAAGAAAAGGGCATCTTGATACAATCAACCAATCACTTGATGTGAACAAATAATCAATAGTTTGGATTCATAATCAATAGATCATATTCGATATAATTGACCAAGAAAAGGGCAGCTTGATACAATCAACCAATCACTTGATGTGAACAGATAATCAATAGTTTGGATTCATAATCAATAGATCATATTCGATATAATTGACCAAGAAAAGGGCATCTTGATACAATCAACCAATCACTTCATGTGAACAGATAATCAATAGTTTGGATCCATAATCAATAGATCATATTCGATATAATTGACCAAGAAAAGGGCAGCTTGATGCAATCAACCAATCACTTGATGTGAACAGATAATCAATAGTTTGGATCCATAATCAATAGATCATATTCGATATAATTGAGCAAGAAAAGGGCAGCTTGATACAATCAACCAATCACTTGATGTGAACAGATAATCAATAGTTTGGATCCATAATCAATAGATCATATTCGATATAATTGACCAAGAAAAGGGCAGCTTGATACAATCAACCAATCACTTGATGTGAACAGATAATCAATAGTTTGGATCCATAATCAATAGATCATATTCGATATAATTGACCAAGAAAAGGGCAGCTTGATACAATCAACCAATCACTTGATGTGAACAGATAATCAATAGTTTGGATCCATAACCAATAGATCATATTCGATATAATTGACCAAGAAAACGGAAGCTTGATACAATCAACCAATCACTTGATGTGAACAGATAATGAACGAAATGACAACGTTGAAAGCCAAATTTATCATAGCTTATGTTCTTGAGTTTAAATATTTAAAAAAGTACCATAATTGCATTGCAAAATTGACAAATTTTATGATATTTATTACTTTAAGATAGAAATCTACATGCATTCATTTAGAAAAGTGTTTCCAAATAAACTAAGAGTACAACTGGTTTTCAAAATATACAAAACATAAACCAAATCAACTAATGAAGTGACATCATATATTGAAAATTTGTCTAATAAAGTGAGCTCAAAATAAATCTGATCAATAAAATGTCAGTGATTACCTTGCACCAAAGTATTCCCTTGAGGAAGCGTGCTTAAAGCAGGAGATCGACGGGATTGCTGTTGTTGCTGTCCAGAATGAGACGAAATACTTACATCATAAGATGGCGGACTGGCATCTTGTTGATTTGAATAAACACCTGAAAGAAACAAGAAACAAATCTATTTTGGAGATGAGTCAAACACGCCCTCTTGGATGTAAAAGTTCCACGTTATCCTTGCGTCGTTGTAGGACATCATTGAATTTGTGTACATTCATAGCAACTCCTTGCCTTAGAATTCTTGAAATTGTTTTGCAATTCTTTTTGAAATTCTTTCAAAGCTTCCATCACACCAAGAATTCTAGGCAGAATGTGGACAACTTTTTTGAGTCCTTTAGAGAAGTACGAACGTACCTATCGCCTGTCACTTCTTGCGCCGAATATGATTAAAGTGTGTGACATTCGAAATGAAATGAAACGAATTGTATATTTTCCCTATTATTATCAAAGAAAGGATTAATGTTTTCTTCGTATAAGAAGGGGAAAGCTAAAATACACCCTCAACACTCCTTCGCTCCCTATTGTCCACCATTGGATACCTACAATAATTTCGAATATCGTAACTGTAACACAAATAAATATGCATATCGCATCAAAACTTAATAATATAGCAAACATTCGACTTTACCTGCGGTGTAGTATGGCGGCGGGTGAGTTGCTTGCTTAGAAATTGCTTCTTGGTAAGATGGAGGTACCATTGGTTGGATTGGGCCATGCTCTTGGTTACCGCTGGAAAAAGTGACAACTCCAAGCGGCAATTGTCGCCTTACAGCCAACATTCTGTTTCTCTTTCGACAGTAACGGCAGCTACCAGCGCAGGCCATTATAAGAAGGGCAACAATGAACCTTGGATGTAATAAGGATGCTCTTTAGAATTATGCCCTATACGAAGTGAATCAGAAAAATGAACACCTAGAAATTAATTGAAATTGATCAAATAACCTACCTGGTTTACACATCAATAACTGTCTAACTTGAATTTCAACTTAATGTAGAGACCAAGTTTGGGTATTTGTCAGCAGGTCGGTGTCGAAAAGATTATCGTAATACAATATCGTTTTGAAAAGATTATTGTAATACAATATCGTCTCAAAAAGAAATCGTAACACAATATCGTTTCGAGAAGATTATCGTAGTGCAATAGCGTCTCGAAAAGATTAGTGCAATATCGTCTCAAAAAGATTATCGTAGAACAATATCATCTCGAAAGATTATCGAAAACCAAATCGTCTCAAAAAGATTATCGTAGAACAATATCATCTCAAAAAGATTGTCGCAATACCAAATCGTCTCAAAAAGATTATCGTAGAACAATATCGTCTCAAAAAGATTGTCGCAATACCATATCGCCTCAAAAAGATTATCGTAGAACAATATTGTCTCAAAAGATTAACGTAGAACAATACCGTCTCAAAAAGATTGTCGCAATACCATATCGTCTCAAAAAGACTATCGTAGTACAATATTGTTTCGAAAAGATTAACGTAGAACAATATCGTCTCAAAAAGATTATAGTGGAACAATATCGTCTCAAAAAGATTGTCGCAATACCATATCGCCTCAAAAAGACTATCGTAGTACAATATTGTCTCGAAAAGATTAACGTAGAACAATATCGTCTCAAAAAGATTATCGCAATACCATATCGCATCAAAAAGACTATCGTAGTACAATATTGTCTCAAAAAGATTAACGTAGAACAATATCGTCTCAAAAAGATTGTCGCAATACCATATCGCCTCAAAAAGACTATCGTAGTACAATATTGTCTCGAAAAGATTAACGTAGAACAATATCGTCTCAAAAAGATTATAGTGGAACAATATCGTCTCAAAAAGATTGTCGCAATACCATATCGCCTCAAAAAGACTATCGTAGTACAATATTGTCTCAAAAAGATTAACGTAGAACAATATCGTCTCAAAAAGATTGTCGCAATACCATATCGCCTCAAAAAGACTATCGTAGTACAATATTGTCTCGAAAAAATTTGCGTAGAACAATACCGTCTCAAAAAGATTGTCGCAATACCATATCGCCTCAAAAAGATTGTTGCAATACCATATCGCCTCAAAAAGATTATCGTAGAACAATATCATCTCGAAAGATTATCGTAATACCAAATCGTCTCAAAAAGATTATAGTGGAACAATACCGTCTCAAAAAGATTGTCGCAATACCATATCGCCTCAAAAAGACTATCGTTGTACAATATTGTCTCGAAAAGATTAACGTAGTACAATATTGTCTCGAAAAGATTAACGTAGTACAATATTGTCTCAAAAAGATTAACGTAGAACAATATCGTCTCAAAAAGATTGTCGCAATACCATATCGCCTCAAAAAGACTATCGTAGTACAATATTGTCTCGAAAAGATTAACGTAGAACAATACCGTCTCAAAAAGATTGTTGCAATACCATATCGTCTCAAAAAGACTATCGTAGTACAATATTGTTTCGAAAAGATTAACGTAGAACAATATCGTCTCAAAAAGATTATAGTGGAACAATACCGTCTCAAAAAGATTGTCGCAATACCATATCGCCTCAAAAAGACTATCGTTGTACAATATTGTCTCGAAAAGATTAACGTAGTACAATATTGTCTCAAAAAGATTAACGTAGAACAATATCGTCTCAAAAAGATTGTCGCAATACCATATCGCCTCAAAAGACTATCGTAGTACAATATCGTCTCGAAAAAATTTGCGTAGAACAATACCGTCTCAAAAAGATTGTCGCAATACCATATCGCCCCAAAAAGATTGTTGCAATACCATATCGCCTCAAAAAGATTATCGTAGAACAATATCATCTCGAAAGATTATCGTAATACCAAATCGTCTCAAAAAGATTATAGTGGAACAATACCGTCTCAAAAAGATTGTCGCAATACCATATCGCCTCAAAAAGACTATCGTTGTACAATATTGTCTCGAAAAGATTAACGTAGTACAATATTGTCTCAAAAAGATTAACGTAGAACAATATCGTCTCAAAAAGATTGTCGCAATACCATATCGCCTCAAAAGACTATCGTAGTACAATATTGTCTCGAAAAGATTAACGTAGAACAATATCGTCTCAAAAAGATTGTTGCAATACCATATCGCCTCAAAAGACTATCGTAGTACAATATTGTCTCGAAAAGATTAACGTAGAACAATACCGTCTCAAAAAGATTGTCGCAATACCATATCGCCTCAAAAAGACTATCGTAGTACAATATTGTCTCGAAAAGATTAACGTAGAACAATACCGTCTCAAAAAGATTAACGTAGAACAATATCGTCTCAAAAAGATTGTCGCAATACCATATCGTCTTAAAAAGACTATCGTAGTACAATATTGTCTCGAAAAGATTAACGTAGAACAATACCGTCTCAAAAAGATTGTTGCAATACCATATCGTCTCAAAAAGACTATCGTAGTACAATATTGTTTCGAAAAGATTAACGTAGAACAATATCGTCTCAAAAAGATTATAGTGGAACAATACCGTCTCAAAAAGATTGTCGCAATACCATATCGCCTCAAAAAGACTATCGTAGTACAATATTGTCTCGAAAAGATTAACGTAGAACAATACCGTCTCAAAAAGATTGTTGCAATACCATATCGTCTCAAAAAGACTATCGTAGTACAATATTGTTTCGAAAAGATTAACGTAGAACAATATCGTCTCAAAAAGATTATAGTGGAACAATACCGTCTCAAAAAGATTGTCGCAATACAATATCGCCTCAAAAAGACTATCGTTGTACAATATTGTCTCGAAAAGATTAACGTAGTACAATATTGTCTCAAAAAGATTAACGTAGAACAATATCATCTCGAAAGATTATCGTAATACCAAATCGTCTCAAAAAGATTATAGTGGAACAATACCGTCTCAAAAAGATTGTCGCAATACCATATCGTCTCAAAAAGACTATCGTAGTACAATATTGTCTCGAAAAGATTAACGTAGAACAATACCGTCTCAAAAAGATTGTTGCAATACCATATCGTCTCAAAAAGACTATCGTAGTACAATATTGTTTCGAAAAGATTAACGTAGTACAATATTGTCTCAAAAAGATTAACGTAGAACAATATCGTCTCAAAAAGATTGTCGCAATACCATATCGCCTCAAAAGACTATCGTAGTACAATAGTGTCTCGAAAAGATTAACGTAGAACAATATCGTCTCAAAAAGATTGTTGCAATACCATATCGCCTCAAAAGACTATCGTAGTACAATATTGTCTCGAAAAGATTAACGTAGAACAATACCGTCTCAAAAAGATTGTCGCAATACCATATCGTCTCAAAAAGACTATCGTAGTACAATATTGTCTCGAAAAGATTAACGTAGAACAATACCGTCTCAAAAAGATTAACGTAGAACAATATCGTCTCAAAAAGATTGTCGCAATACCATATCGTCTTAAAAAGACTATCGTAGTACAATATTGTCTCGAAAAGATTAACGTAGAACAATACCGTCTCAAAAAGATTATCGTAGAACAATATCATCTCAAAAAGATTGTCGCAATACCATATCGTCTCAAAAAGATTATCGTAGAACAATATCGCCTCAAAAAGATTATCGTAGAACAATATCATCTCAAAAAGATTGTCGTAGAACAATATCGTCTCAAAAAGATTGTCGCAATACCATATCGTCTCAAAAAGACTATCACATACGATATTCAAAGCTTTCGACTGTAATCCTCCTCTTGATGTTCGCTCAGTTTATCTTGACATTTCTAAGGCATTTGATAGGGTATGGCACGACGGTCTAATTTATAAACTAAAACGATGTGGTGTCTCAGGAGAACTTCTTTCTTTAATCCAAAGTTTTCTTAAGGATCGAAAGCAGAGGACTGTATTGAACGGACAGAGTTCAAATTGGGGAGATATTTCGGCAGGGGTTCCCCAGGGCTCTATTCTAGGACCTTTGTTTTTCCTTGTGTACATAAATGATCTAGCTGTAGGCTTGAAGTGCAATGTTAAACTATTTGCTGATGATACATCATTGTTCACAGCAGCCAGTGATATGAACCATGACTTGGACTTGATAAGTCAGTGGGCTCACGCTTGGAGAATGTCATTTAATCCTGACCCGCAAAAACAAGCCGTTGAATTGACATTTTCAAGGAAGAAAATTGAAATTGACCATCCAGTGATCCTTTTTAACGACATACCTGTTAAAAAAGTAAACGAACATAAACATTTAGGACTTATCCTGGACTCAAAGCTATCTTTCTCAGCTCATATCAAATCAGCTATCTCTAAAACAAGAAAGGGCATTGGTTTGCTGAAATATCTCTCCAAATATCTGCCCAGGCATACCCTAAACGAATTATATAAGCTCTATGTTCGACCCCACCTGGATTATGGTGATGTTATTTACGATATTCCTGCTAAAGTGTGTGAATTCAGTCAAAACATCATTTTACCAAATTTGATGGAAAAGCTAGAGTCTGTTCAGTATTCTGCTGCTTTGGCGGTAACCGGAACATGGAGGGGAACATCTCGCGAGAAGCTGTACACAGAGCTTGGATGGGAGTCAGTGAGTTCCAGAAGATGGGGTAGACGCCTTACCTTGTTCTACAAGTTTGTAAATAATCTTAGTCCTGAGTATACAGTAGACCCAATTCCCCCTCTTCATCAGTCACAGTATCGCCTTCGCAATCAGGATGTCATTGGGCGATTAAAGGCAAGGACAGAAAAATTCAAGTCTTCCTTTTATCCTAATTGTTTATCTGAATGGAATAAGCTTGAGCCTGAAGTGAGACTTGCACCTTCTATTGCTGTTTTTAAAAAAAAGCTCCTTTCAAAAATTCGCCCCCCTGCAAAATCTGTCTTTGGAATTCACGATCCAAAGGGTTTATCCTACCTTACTCAACTTAGGGTTGGTCTCAGCAAGTTAAATTTCCACAAATTCGAGCATAATTTCAGGGATACCATAAACCCGATGTGCCCAACAAGCGATGGTATTGAGGACGTGGAGCACTTTTTGTTGCTCTGCCCTTCTTTTGATGCTCAACGCCGAGATCTTCTCGCTGGAATTGTTGAATTATTACGACCATCTGTACATATCACCAATCTTTCAAATGATGCTTTGGTGCAACTTTTATTATATGGTGATCAAGACCTTTCTTATGACTTGAACAGAGATATACTCGAACTAACTTTACATTTCATTCACGAAACTGGTCGGTTTGAATAAGATCTTCCAAACCTCAGTCATGCACAAAGCAGCCACCAAGTCTCTTTGCGTAAATGTTTCCTTTTCTTTGTAAATTCTGTTTCACATCAGAGGATAGGCATTTGATTTACCTTAAATAACTAGAATGAGTTGTGCTCGCATTGATCGCAACCCTGACCTGACATCTGATGTGGGATGGAATCTAGTATAGTATCCAGTAGTTTTTAAATCGTTCGTAGTGTAGTTGTATTTAGTTTAACGTTGCGTGTCTTTTCCTATTGGCCATGGGGTAGTCATTGTCTTTCGCTCCCCATGGTATCGTCCCTGTAGTGTAGTATAGTAATCAGGAACGTATAGTAGAATGTAAGATTATATTGTAATATTTTAATATGAATAAAAAAAAAAAAAAAAAAAAAAAGACTATCGTAGTACAATATTGTCTCAAAAAGATTAACGTAGAACAATACCGTCTCAAAAAGATTGTCACAATACCATATCGCCTCAAAAAGACTATCGTAGTACAATATTGTCTCGAAAAGATTAACGTAGAACAATACCGTCTCAAAAAGATTGTTGCAATACCATATCGCCTCAAAAAGACTATCGTAGTACAATATTGTCTCGAAAAGATTAACGTAGAACAATACCGTCTCAAAAAGATTGTTGCAATACCATATCGCCTCAAAAAGACTATCGTAGTACAATATTGTCTCAAAAAGATTAACGTAGAACAATACCGTCTCAAAAAGATTGTTGCAATACCATATCGCCTCAAAAAGACTATCGTAGTACAATATTGTCTCGAAAAGATTAACGTAGAACAATACCGTCTCAAAAAGATTGTTGCAATACCATATCGCCTCAAAAAGACTTTCGTAGTACAATATTGTCTCGAAAAGATTAACGTAGAACAATATCGTCTCAAAAAGATTGTCGCAATACCATATCGCCTCAAAAAGACTTTCGTAGTACAATATTGTCTCGAAAAGATTAACGTAGAACAATATCGTCTCAAAAAGATTGTTGCAATACCATATTGCCCCAAAAAGACTATCGTAGTACAATATCGTCTCGAAAAGATTAACGTAGAACAATACCGTCTCAAAAAGATTGTTGCAATACCATATCGCCCCAAAAAGACTATCGTAGTACAATATTGTCTCGAAAAGATTAACGTAGAACAATATCGTCTCAAAAAGATTGTTGCAATACCATATCGCCTCAAAAAGACTTTCGTAGTACAATATTGTCTCGAAAAGATTAACGTAGAACAATACCGTCTCAAAAAGATTGTTGCAATACCATATCGCCCCAAAAAGACTATCGTAGTACAATATCGTCTCGAAAAGATTAACGTAGAACAATACCGTCTCAAAAAGATTGTTGCAATACCATATCGCCCCAAAAAGACTATCGTAGTACAATATCGTCTCGAAAAGATTAACGTAGAACAATACCGTCTCAAAAAGATTGTTGCAATACCATATCGCCCCAAAAAGACTATCGTAGTACAATATCGTCTCGAAAAGATTAACGTAGAACAATACCGTCTCAAAAAGATTGTTGCAATACCATATCGCCCCAAAAAGACTATCGTAGTACAATATCGTCTCGAAAAGATTAACGTAGAACAATATCGTCTCAAAAAGATTGTTGCAATACCATATCGCCCCAAAAAGACTATCGTAGTACAATATTGTCTCGAAAAGATTAACGTAGAACAATACCGTCTCAAAAAGATTGTTGCAATACCATATCGCCCCAAAAAGACTATCGTAGTACAATATTGTCTCGAAAAGATTAACGTAGAACAATATCGTCTCAAAAAGATTGTTGCAATACCATATCGCCTCAAAAAGACTTTCGTAGTACAATATTGTCTCGAAAAGATTAACGTAGAACAATACCGTCTCAAAAAGATTGTTGCAATACCATATCGCCCCAAAAAGACTATCGTAGTACAATATCGTCTCGAAAAGATTAACGTAGAACAATACCGTCTCAAAAAGATTGTTGCAATACCATATCGCCCCAAAAAGACTATCGTAGTACAATATCGTCTCGAAAAGATTAACGTAGAACAATACCGTCTCAAAAAGATTGTTGCAATACCATATCGCCCCAAAAAGACTATCGTAGTACAATATCGTCTCGAAAAGATTAACGTAGAACAATACCGTCTCAAAAAGATTGTTGCAATACCATATCGCCCCAAAAAGACTATCGTAGTACAATATCGTCTCGAAAAGATTAACGTAGAACAATACCGTCTCAAAAAGATTGTTGCAATACCATATCGCCTCAAAAAGACTATCGTAGTACAATATTGTCTCAAAAAGATTAACGTAGAACAATACCGTCTCAAAAAGATTGTTGCAATACCATATCGCCCCAAAAAGACTATCGTAGTACAATATTGTCTCGAAAAGATTAACGTAGAACAATACCGTCTCAAAAAGATTGTCGCAATACCATATCGCCTCAAAAAGACTATCGTAGTACAATATTGTCTCGAAAAGATTAACGTAGAACAATACCGTCTCAAAAAGATTGTTGCAATACCATATCGCCTCAAAAAGACTATCGTAGTACAATATTGTCTCGAAAAGATTAACGTAGAACAATACCGTCTCAAAAAGATTGTTGCAATACCATATCGCCCCAAAAAGACTATCGTAGTACAATATCGTCTCGAAAAGATTAACGTAGAACAATACCGTCTCAAAAAGATTGTTGCAATACCATATCGCCTCAAAAAGACTATCGTAGTACAATATTGTCTCAAAAAGATTAACGTAGAACAATACCGTCTCAAAAAGATTGTTGCAATACCATATCGCCCCAAAAAGACTATCGTAGTACAATATTGTCTCGAAAAGATTAACGTAGAACAATACCGTCTCAAAAAGATTGTCGCAATACCATATCGCCTCAAAAAGACTATCGTAGTACAATATTGTCTCGAAAAGATTAACGTAGAACAATACCGTCTCAAAAAGATTGTTGCAATACCATATCGCCTCAAAAAGACTATCGTAGTACAATATCGTCTCGAAAAGATTAACGTAGAACAATACCGTCTCAAAAAGATTGTTGCAATACCATATCGCCTCAAAAAGACTATCGTAGTACAATATCGTCTCGAAAAGATTAACGTAGAACAATACCGTCTCAAAAAGATTGTTGCAATACCATATCGCCCCAAAAAGACTATCGTAGTACAATATTGTCTCAAAAAGATTAACGTAGAACAATACCGTCTCAAAAAGATTGTTGCAATACCATATCGCCTCAAAAAGACTATCGTAGTACAATATTGTCTCAAAAAGATTAACGTAGAACAATACCGTCTCAAAAAGATTGTCGCAATACCATATCGCCTCAAAAAGACTATCGTAGTACAATATTGTCTCAAAAAGATTATCGTAGAACATTATTGTCTCAAAAAGGTTAAAGCTTGATAAAGCAAGAATCTTAATATTGGTTCATTAAACTGATTTCTAAAAGTTTCCAAAGGTGCAAGTTTTTTACTTACCTGTTATTTTCAATCAAATTTTCTCCTCTTTTTATTGACTATGATTATATGATTGTATCGCAATATATGTACAAAATATGTACAAAATATGTACAGTTTCTGACCAACACTAAATACAATGACTAAGTATGTGATACCGGAACTATGATGATACAGATTCAAAAGTTGGGAAACCTTAACACCATGATTTTTCAGTTGTCAGGTTATGTGAATTCACAGGAAGAAACACCCATGAAGCAATTAAATCAAATCCTAAAAAGTGAACATTTGAAAAAGAAGGTGAACTTACCAAAAGTACCATACGGAATAAAATGAATATGATGGACCTTCTCGGCAACAAAGATTTGAGCCACAACAATATGCGTATCTTCCACAACTGTGAAGTAAGAACAAAGTTTTACCAGTCACGCACAGCATTAATAATTGATCAATATTTCAACTCTGAAAGGACCAATATCGACAAATAAGGTATCTATTTCCAAGATAACTATCGATAGGATTTCACATAAATCGACCAGTTTTATGGATAAACTGTAACGTAAGCAATGCAATATAAGTTACAACAAAACATTATTTGCAGCTCCATGTGGTCATATCAATATCACTTCCAGGGAGAAATCTCATCTACATACACATCATTTCCACGACTGGAAATCATAGTAGTCCTGCGTACAAGCATGTTGACCGAGAAAGTGTTACCCACCTAGAATATATATCAGTCCACAGAGAATTCATTTCACAGATTTCTTTTAATCAGAGTCCAGGAAAAACGGCTTTGATTTTTAGTTTGAAGAAAAAAATCACACAGTTAATCCGAAATATTTGCAAGAACTGATTCCTATCTTTGGATTATCAAACATCAAGGCCATACATTGAATTTTTGATTGAATCACTGCATTAAGGAAACAAAGCATACTCCGCATATAATGATAATGATGGTTACTTTAAAATCATGGCCACAGTTTTTTTGTGGATTTTGGATATTTTGCAAACATGTCGAGTGTTTATTTGATGTAAAATGGCACAGAATAATTGACGTCACAGCAAAATAGCACAGAATCAAAGAACTGCACCCAAGTTTGGAATGTAAAGCACAGGCCCTTGTGTAAATTATTATTATTATCAGAAAAAAAGAATAAAATAAACTAAAACCACAATCAGAATAAACAGAAAAAACCGTTTAGAATTATTATAAAAGCTGACGAAGATATTTTATCGAAAGTTTAGCAAAGTAACAGTTGTGTTTTAATATTTCTTTTCTGTTATTTATTGATTGCGCTTATCATTATTATTGTTATTCTTATCATCATAATATTATTTATTATATCATATCATCATTATCATAATATAATTATCATATATCACTATTATAATTATCATTATCATCCATTCATTTAAAGTAGGCATATACAAAATACAGTAGCTATGGAATAAAAGATAAGATAAGCCTACTAGCTTACATCAACATGATAAGAATTCTTTACACTGTGATCAAGATTCCTGAACCATATGAGACTGTACATTTTTTTAAACAAGAATTCTTAGGCAGAAACACTATATTTGCAAGGCCTGTATTTTACATGCAAATTGACCTGAAATAACTCCAAGAGAATTGACGGTGTGCAACTCAGTTGCTATTGTTACGTGTCAACAAATGTAGCTCGCTGAAAGGAAGTCTCAAATTTTGGCCACAACTGTAGACAGATTTGTACTTACGAATTTTCACATCTGTCATCTGATGCCACCTGCAAAATGAGACATAAAATCTTAGAATAATGCTTCATTGGAGTATGATGTTATTGTAACTAATTTTTTGCCATATACCGGGTGAGTCAGAAAAAGAATCCCCGCTTGGAAGGCCACTGCTCCATGAATATCAAAGCAATTATATTGAAGACTGTCTTGTTTTATTGCTAATTTGTTCAATTAGGTTCAGTAATTTATCCGGCCTTAATCGGCCATTCCTTCACGTCGATAAGGGTGATTTTCTGCAGAAAGCTCCTTCCAGAAACCTGCAAAGACGAATGAAAACAAATCCTAAAATTATTGACTCTCACATAAAATCATGTATTTTACCCTCTTGGGAGAATGGAATCCTAAAATTGAGGACTCTCGCGTAAATTTATGCATTTTCCCCTCTTGGGAGAATGGAATCCCCTTGAATAGGTAGATCATCGATACCAGGGGGAGGACTTGTTCTTCCTCCCAAGAGGATAGCACGCGCTAAAGCGTCCACAAGTCATTGCTGTAATAAGCCATTGTAAGGCAGAAATGTAAGGGAAATTTGAACATGATTTTAGGCACGTTTTGAAAGTTTTTTGAAGGGGCTTTCTCGAGAAAATCCATCATAATTTCAGAGTGGAGTGGCCGATTTCAGTCACATAAATTTTTAGTAGATTTGAACATTTCTACCATTAAACTAACTATATATTTGCCGATATCATATTGTCTTGATATCCAGGGAGCCATGACCTTTCAAACGGGGATTCTTTTTCTGACTCACCTGGAATATACAGGGTGTCCCAAAAAAAGTGTCTGCCTTCTGAATTTGATTAAATCATGAAATATTTGGTCTATATGGACCGTTCTGGTATTATTTGAGAGCTGGAATATGTTATTTTTTTTTGAACATGCATTAGCAGCGATGCATTATGTCAATATTGATCGCAACATGCACAGAGTTGGAGAAAAGAAGATCATTGCCTGGTTTTGAAAGAATAATAGAGAAAAGCGGAGTGTTTACATAACGGACCAAAACTTGACAAAACCCCATCACTTGAGCGTCATGACAAGGGGTTGTGGACTTGATTAGCACTTAGCTACTTCTGTGACCCCAGCGCTTGGCCCCCTGACTGATCTGGCAGAAAGGGCCTAAGACAATGCCTTCCATGCTCACAGGTAAAGGTTTATATCGATCTCGATAAGACTGTTAGTGAGGTAAGGTAAACACAAGATTTTGTACGTATGTCTGTTAAGGAAGGGGGTGTCAGAATTTAGCGGCCATGCCAAATTTCGCTATCAGTGACAACATCTATTTTTGGACGGTCCCCTAAATCAATTCTATTCCATCAATTTTCCCCCACCACACATGGGCCAGGTCGAAAACTCGGGCAGCTCGGGCAAATATTTTTCACTGCAAAAACAGTGTTGGATGGTATTATTTGGACCCTCCTTGGGCACAGCACAGAAGACACAAACATCCTTTACTGTTCAAAATAACACACTTTTAAGAATTTACCCAAGTTGCCCGAGATTTCGTTCTGGCTCTATAAGAAAAACGAAAAGACGGGCAACTCAGGTGGAAAGTCTTTCATTCAATAATTAACGCCTAGACGTTTTCGTAGACCCTCTTCTGCCAATTTCGGCTGAAAAGAATTGTCGTCTGTCGAAATAAGAGCCTCTTGAAAGAAACCCGAGTTTTCGTTCTACCCCATAAGAAAAACGAAAAGACGGGCGACTCAGGTGGAAAGTCTTTCATTAAAAAATAAATACCTGGACAGTCCTGGTAATATTAGGCGTGCGATCGCACGCGCACGCCTCCACACACGCCTGAAATTTCCAAGGTGTGCGTTTTATCGCACGCCCAAACATACTTTTCCTAGCTGGACTTTCATAGTTTCTATGTGGTTCTTGGCGAATAATGATATGTTTTGCGTTGGTTTGTTTTCCTTCGGAAAGGTTCTAGATTTCTGTTGCGTTTTTTTAATCGTCACGTCATCCTTATTGGTCCATACTACCAAAATTACGAAGCGGCAGACGGGAGAGGTCAAGGAGTTGGGCAATCAACTTTTCCGGTTGTCCTATTTGATGAAGTGTCATGAGTTTGTTCATTGGTCTAAAATTTTAAAACTTGATCAAGAAGATAGAATGGGAAAGATAATTATTTACGCTGACAGAATCTTTCGCACGGTTTCTTGCTGGGATCATTTTGCTAAGATATGAATTTTTTCAGGTTTCCTTTGGATTTCTAGCGCCTTGAATGCCTTGCCAAACTCAAAACCTTTAGCACCTAGTCATCAAATGCTCGTTTAACTAACGGAGGGGGATTTCACTCTTTCGAAACAGCATGCAAGATGTTTCGGCAAAAAGGATTTGCTATGGGTTTTTCTTGAAAACAAACGGGCTTGCCGAAAGTGTACAAGATTTTTGGGAGCGAAATACCCCTCAAGACAAACATTTTCAAGTTGTAAATTGATCAACAGTTCTGGCGCCTCTGAGTACCGTTGCCGTTGTGGTACATCATGATAGCGATTTTATCTTGGAGGATGGGGCAATATGCTTTTTCTGGATGGTGATCAACAAGTCATCAACAATTTTACAGCTCTTTCAAGAACAAGATTCTATGCTCAAGACGAAATGTCATGGAAAACCACGAAGGAAACCATATACAGTTTTAAAATCGAAATAACGAGCCCCTGGTGTAACTTTTGTGGTTCCTTTTCGATTTAATTGCTCCAAGATTGAACTATATCGAGCTTTAGGCGAGAGGGTGCATAGACCGTAGCAATATATTACGCTTGGTATTCTCGATTTATTTCTAATTTAATTGAAATAATAATGTAATCATTTTCCTTGAATTGGAGAATGTCTGTCTTCTTTCACTTAATCTGTTTTGACAACAATGAGCTGTTCCAGCATTAGACAGCATGACATTTAGAAGGCTATTAAGTGCCCTAAACAACGATAAAACACTTTTTTCTGGATCGCACGCCATCGCACGCCTAAAATATTTAAGGCGTGCGAATGGCAGCACGCCACCAAATTTCATATTACCAGGACTGCCTGGACGTTTCTCATGGACTCTCTTCTGCCAATTTCGGCTGAAAAGAATCATCGTACATCGAAATAAGAGCCTCTTGAAAGAAACCCGAGTTTTCGTTCTACCCCATAAGAAAAACGAAAACTCGGATTTCTTGCAAGAGGCTCTTATTTCGACATATGATGATTCTTTTCAGGTGAAATTGGCAGAAGAGGGTCTATGAAAAACGTCTAGGTGTTAATTTTTGAATGAAATACTTTCCAACCGAGTCACCCAACTTTTCGTTTTTCTTATGGGGTAGAACGAGAACTCGGGTTTCTTTCAAGAGGCTCTTATTTCGACATACGATAATTCTTTTCAGGCGAAATTGGCAGAAGAGGGTCTATGAAAAACGTCTAGGCATTAATTTTTGTGAAATACTTTCCAACCTAGTCGCCCGACTTTTCGTTTTTCTTATGGGGTAGAACCAAAACTCAGGTTTCTTGCAAGAGGTTTTTATTTCGACATACGATGATTCTTTTCAGCTAAAATAGGCAGAAGAGGGTCTACGAAAACGTCTAGGCGTTAATTTTTCAATGAAAAACTTTCCACCTGAGTCGCCCGACTTGTCATTTTTCTTATAGAGCCAGAACGAAAACTCAGGCGACTCGGGTAAATTCTTAAAAGTGTGTTATTTTGAACAATAAAGGATGTTTGTGTCTTCTGTGCTGTGCCCAAGGAGGGTCGAAAAAATACCATCCAACACTGTTTTTGCAGTGAAAAATATTTGCCGAGTCGCCTGAGTTTTCGACCTGGCCCCACACAGCCACACATGTGACGAAACTAACTGCAACAAACGACAGTTTACATCAAATAAATCAGAAATATAACTGCACAAGATGAAATGATAACTGAAGAAGGAGCACACACTGACACAGCAGTCATGAATATGATGATGTTTTGTTTTTCACTTCTCCTCGCGTTTGAATTGTTACAATTACTTGAAGTCGTCGTTTTCTTACCAAGAATATATACTTACGATGATCAATTGTTGGATAAAAAGTGCAAAAACCAAAGCAAGACCAAACACATTATTTTGTCTGCTTGCCGCCATCTTCTCTCTTCTTTTGTTTTATTCTATTCATGTTGTTGTTGATAAGCGGCTTTCTGTCTGTTGTCTTCATTACCTCAATATCACAACGAGGCTGAAGCAATATTATTACTACTTTAGAATGGCCTAAATTTGAAGAAGTTTAAACGTCGTGTCGAGGAAGGCTGCTGAATTACATGGTTTGAAGTGAGCAAAGTCTGCTCGTGTGCAGCTTCATAGATAAAATAGATATGACTGGGATTAATTTTTGCACAGTGGATGCAGAATTCTTTGGGTATACAAGCGATCTTTCCTTGCTGTTCAAACAATTTGATCAAACCGGAAGTTTGCGTTTTGAAGACTTTTCCACTGTATGGAAGGATTTGAATTTCAGTTTCATCCATTGGTATGTTTTGTTTTCTTGCTTCCTTCTTTCAACATCCAGAAGATATTAGGTAAAGTTGCGGTTTTTAGCTCAAGCGCTGGGATCACAGAAGTCATGTGAGAGACTGCATGAGATGAGAGAGCCCTCTGACGATATAGCATATAAAGACTTTAGGCCTAGTTCTAGTTTCACAATGCTGGAAAAAGATAATAGATCTGTGACAATACATGAGAAAAATATGTAGTTGCTAATGACTGAAATGTTCAAAACAATAAATGATCTAAACCCCACATTTATGAATGAGATCTTTCTTCAATAGAAGTGCTGCATATAATTTGAGAAATAAAAATACATTCTTGCTTCCAAAAAAGGTATGTACTGTTAATCATGGTACTAAAACGGTCAAATATAGAGGGCAGCGTATTTGGCAGTCCCTTCCACAGGAAATCAAAGATGCAAATGCAAGAGAATGAAATAAAATTTTGGAAAAATGTAGATTGTGACTGCTAGTGCAGACTTTGCAAAGAATACATACCTCGGCTTGGCTGTTTATAGTTTTATATATCTTAGTTGTGGATTTTATATATACATTCTATGAATTTTGTATCATTGTGATTAATTTGTTGGCTTGAATGAGCATTTTTATTTGGCTATGTAAGTTGCCAACTTTAAATAAAATGATAATAATAATAGTAAGTCAGAGTACGAGACAGCACAACGCACAGTGATCCACGTGGAAGAAATACCAAAACATGAAGTTTCAAAATTCAAATTTATTTCATGCCCATATGATGAAGCACACTCTGAAGACTTATGAAACACAAAGTTGTTTTAAATTGGACAACGGATAGCCAAGACAAGAAAATGATTTTTGAAGTTGGGCCTAATTCATTTATTTGCTTGATAAATAAGTACTTCCGGAATAACGCTGCCTGGACTGAATTTTCAAAGCAATATTTCTCTGCTCAGAAAGATACGAAAATTTTTGCGTTGATCTTATTTCAATCCTCTAGTCAAGTAATTGCAACAATGATTGGAAATATTTGTATTTTGGTTCATTTTTTTGCGATTCATAGAGTCACTTCTATGTGATTCATCATGGCGGAAATTTGCAAAATTCATTTCTTTAAAAATCATTTTAAAAATTCAACAGTTGAAATGTAAAAATTGGGGCAAAATGTATTTACCAAAAAGATTACAAAATTAAAACCACTATTTGTGCAAGTTTCTACCAAAGGGTTTGCTCTAAATCGTACTCAAGAAAGAATTACTGTATGGTCATTCTTACTTTTGTGGTACAAGGGAGATTTTGGAGATTTTTCAATGTTTTCTCCAATAAAAATAAATCAAGGCCTGGTAAAGCCTTCAAAACTGACTTAAAGTTAGTTGATGGAGCTAAAGCCAACGGCTTTCTAAAAATAACTTCAATTCAACTCAATTGAAATGAATTGACCAATCAGTGATTGCCTTTCGTCACGCCACTGAATTGAGGAAGAGGGGAAACCCCTGGATGGAAAACGCACAAGGCTGTACAACTACAAACAATACAACAAAATAATATCATGCTCTAAAATCACACTGGCCCTCTTTTCGTGGAACTTTCTTGCATACGAATATCTTCCAACATGTGAACATATCCATCTTCCAGCTTTTCAAATTTTGTCATGCACAGACTGAGTTTCGGGGGAGTTTCGTACGTCTTTGGCAACGATCGGCCTTAGGCAGCGCCTAACTCAACTGTTTCCAAAATCGTCTCGAAGCCTAATAACAACTGGATATCGTCGTGCTCATCCAACAACTCCTCTTCCATTTCCCCGTACCCCAAAAACAAAGTGTACAACTTTCCAGCTCGTTGAGTTTGCTAGTTTCTTGCAGGAAAACGCAACTCTGAATCCGTAGCCATTTTGAATTTGTTTGATCTCAAGAAAACCTGATCATGCGAAGTGGTCATCACCACAAGAGTTCTCAATTTTCATTGGCTAAGAAACAAGATCTATTTTTAGCTTGCCCAGCTCCCTGCATATGCAGGCCTGGAGGTGGCTATTTATCTCCGTCAACTAACTTTAACTCCATCTCTTTGACATACTGTAGAGTCATGTAAACAAATCAAACAATTAGGCCCAACTTCAAAAATCATTTTCTTGGCTATCCGTTGTCTAACTTTTAAAATGTTTGCGTTTCATAAACATTCAGAGTGTACTTGATGGTATGGGCATGAAATAAATTCAGATTTTGAAACTTCATATATGGTATTTATTCCAAACTTTGTTTTGTTCCGGTTGGCGGAGGTAATCGGACGCTTAAGGAAACTAAATATTTTCACAAGAAACTTGAGTCAAAGACAAAAATTAGAAATACCAGGTGAATGCGCAGGTATTTGGACATTTTTTCCCAAAATGTTTTGGTTTTTTACCGGCTGCTTTTCTTTGACAACAATATTTTTGAGACTGATCTTGGCGGTGGTTCTCGGACAATGAGTTCCCAGAATTTGCCAAGAACATTATTTTTCTGTTTATACTTGGCAAGTTTATGTTCCGTCGATAAACTCTTTTGCTTTATTTTCTTGTCTTTTTTCTCTGTTATGTGTTCCTTATACTTTTAATGCCGAAAGTGTTGAGTTAATCTTGTTGTAGGTTTATATGAAACGCAGGTCATACAGGTTAAGAAACCACGGGTTAAATCATTTGGGTCAAAGATGGCAGCCACGGGCATACTGGCTTTAGTAAAGGCTTTAGGCTCTAGACCGTTTGCGCAAAAGGTGTGCAGAAAGCGTTCTTTTTAGGATGTTGGTTGATTGGGTTGCGTTTTTAGCACCAAGAGCTGGGATCACAGAAGTAGGATTGGCCTAATCGAATCCGTGACCCCTTGTCATGACGCTCAAATGGTAGTGATCTACCAGAGGTATCAACCCTGTCCGCCTGACTGTTCTGACCGCAAAGTCAGATGATTACACCACTGTGCCAAAACACCCATTATTTGAGAAAGAGGAGAAGATATTAGTTGAAGAAAGGGCTGCAAAAAATTGTTTCATTTTATACACAATATATTTTTAATAAACTACATTTTCTCACTGTCATGAAGAAAACTTATTCATATACTATTACTATCTTTTCAGCGGAAAGCGATCATCATGTGACAAAGTTATGGTACAGTATGATTCATTTTTATCAAACATTCATTTTGTGTATATAGTTAAACATGACAAAGTGGTGAAAAAGTATAAATGAAACAGTAAGTTCTTTTGAAAACTCAACTATGCACAAAGACTAAGGATATCAGCTGAAATGTTCAAGGGGTCATCCAAAAAGCAACCTGTGATCCCTTTGATCAGTAAGCAGACTAATGTATTTTCTATTATATCATTCTGAGATGCAAGTTTCAAATTGTCTTTCCTTTATTTTGAGCCTACTGTAAATCAACCGCTCATTGGATTGCAAGATATTTTAACCCTATCTCAACTGGGACTGTTGAAGCGGCAAATAGTCCACCATATCAAGTACGAATTACAAAATTGCTTTTCTTGGCTTTACTGCAAAATGATTTAGCCCTGGTTGCTCGATCTTGATATTTGAGGAAATGCCTCTCTTCACTAATCTCTTCATTACTTCATCATTGTCTAGCCAGTTTATGGCATCTTTTGCAAGAAGCTTTTGACGCTTTTGAAAAAGAATTTCTTGTGGCAATGTGAATTATTTGAAGTAGGTCAGATCAGAGTACAGCTCTTCAAATCATTTTGATGAGATTGTTTTAAGTGGCAGTAGCAAATAGGGATCCCCATAGCAAATGGCACGTACAAGCTAAGACAAATGGGGATCTTGGAATGAGTGGGCCTGAGGACAAAGCCACCAGGAATATTTTGCGAACATGCATTCTACTTTGGCTTTGAATGTCTCTCCTAACATCGTTCAAGATTTTCTTAGAAACCTAAAACATTGCTCTACCAAACCTTGACAGAACCATTCTCTCCGTGCTTTTCAAGAATCTCAAAGACCACCACTAGACAGATCTGCCTGCCCCCCCCTCCCTGCGGTACAAATTTTATTCCATTTTTGTCCCGAATCTTGAGGACCATTCGGGTGGAAAGCGCAGTTTGACCAGAAATCGAAGGATGAGACAAGCGACGACAATCATTGTATATTTCATTATTCTTCATATAGACATTCCAGTAAAGTTGACACAAATCGGTGGTTGACAAAATCAGTAGTTGACACAAATCGATAGTTGACAGTAGACATAAACGGTTAAGAAATTATTGAATTAAACATGTTGTACGTTTCGAACCTGTCTAGGTTCATCATCAGCAATTAATTAAGAGATAATCAGTAATTTATACCCTAAGATAAACAAGAGTTAAGGGAAAAACAAGCGTGAGTTACATTTCCTACGCGAGAGGGAACCCGAGGCCTAAGTCCCAAGAGGATGAAATCAAAAAAGAACTAAAGGGATAGATGACTGCTGTGAATTGAGTTCAGGTCGATCTCGTAAAATCAAAAGGCTTTCGTGAATGAGCAAGTCAAAATCATTATTGGCTCTGTCTAAAATAGAGAAATCATTAACCGACGCGGCGTGTCCTGATTGGTTAATATGATCCCCTATGGCAGAAGAACTCCCTTTTATTTTAAGACCAGCTTTGTTAATTCTCATGTGCTCTCTGCATCGAGTAATCAAATTACGTGATGTTTTCCCATAGTACGAGGCATGGCAGCCAGGACACTGAAACTTGTAAACAACAGAAGAGCGCATGGTAACAGGAAAGCGGTCTTTAAACGGGAAGAGTGATCCAATGCGTTTTGGGGACCGAAAAATAACCCTCAATTGGATATTAGGATAACATTTCTTAATAATTCTACCTAGCCTAGTCTTAATTTGTAGACTGTAGTGCCCAAGAAAAGGTATACAAAATAGAAGGGGGACTTTATTATCCGCCTCTTTGGGGGGGGTTGGGCCTAAATTGGCGATCCAAAAATTTTTTGAGGACCATCTTTTTATAAAGTGGGGTCCCTCCTTAGCAGCCTAAGCGATCACAAGTGGATTTTTGGACGACCCCTCGCTTTATCAGGTATGAAGATAAAAGGAGAAGCAATATGGTAGAACAATCAATGGTAGAACAATCTAGAATAATAATGTGGTACTGTAAGTAGGAGGTATGCAAAAATTGCACTTCAAAACTGATTAAAGAGGAAGCCAAAAAATTGTTGGATGTCAAAAAATCAATCAAAACAGCTACAGTATTGCAGTCTGAGAAAACTTTTTGATATAAAGTAAATTTTTTGTTCATAGTTTCAATTATCTCTTGCTTTCTGATGTGGCACAAGGTTGTTATTGTTTTTTTGCATACAGTATATGCACAGTGTTTCTGTTTACTTATTGACTAATGCAGTAGTTTCTGTATCATTTTAGGAAGCATTTTGTTTTCGTTTTTTAGGGAACAGAACGTTTGCTAAGATGTACCACAGGATTCTTTAACCCAGGAACTCCTTTACAATATCGTGTTGCTGCTATTTATGCTGCTTACGCTGTTTACTACACACAATTGTGTCACCCAAAAGTAAAGGTAATTTTTATTCAAATACATACCATGCCATCAAAACATAAATCACAAATTACTAACAAAATTACCCATGTAAGAGGTGAAAACTGCTTGTCAGTTCTACAAGAACGATACCATGTGGAACAAGAGACTATGAATACTCATGGCCATTGCGTAAGTTTGAAATTATCTTAAAAAACTGAAAGGGTGACTTAAGAAAATTAGCTTTTGATCAGGTCGATACTGATCTGCTCATGTCACATGCTTCAAGCAGGGTGAAAATAGTTAGAAACACATGTTCATTTCACTCTAAATTATTGCAATGCACCAAATTTCTTAAGTTTGAATAAAGACAAATTTCTTACTGTACACCAGATAAGAATGACAGTTACCATGTGGAAGGATTTGAAAGATCTTCAACAGCTTGTAAGGGAACACAAGGTATGTCAAATAAAGGAAGCAGCTTAGTATGCATTTTAAGGCTGATTTTCATTTGATGGGAAGGATGCTGATGAGATGATGCAATGATTGCAAAATTTGTGGCCAGAAATTCTCAGCGATCCTTGCATCATGTGGTCTCCCTTTATGTAGGGATCGCACATTCGTTGATGCTATAGTGACAAGATATGTTTCTCAAGATGGCGTGACTCTCATTGGGAGCAAATGACAAAGGCATAGCTATTGAAAGAGAGACTTAATTGCTGAAATTCTTACTCACGTGGTTTCCATCGAAAAATCTCTTGATGCAACGATTGCTGTGGTAACAAATTTTTCATTTCAAATGCAAGGATCGCTGGCGTGACCAGACAGTTTCCATGTGAAGACAGTGTTGCTGTTCATAAATTTGTGGAATCCTTGCATCACCAGTAATTCCTACTATCATATGGAAACCAGGCTTAGGATAATGTTTTGCAAAAGTTTGTGTTCATTTTGACCAAACAAAGAGTAATAATTGGTTACGACGTACTTTTTGACATATTTCATTCTCAATGTTGCAAAATGTTGCCTTCTTGGGGCATGCTTAATCAGGCATAATGCTGCTGTCATTTGATGCATTCTTACCGTTGATGAATCTTAATTGCTGCAATGTTTAATGTACCAGCTGCCCTACAATAGTTTCCCATGTTGATTGATTACTTAAAATCATGGAAGTGAGTAGAAAAGGGAATTAGGATATCATACTGTACCAAAAATATCAGCTCAAACACCATTTTTTGTGATTTTTGTGAACGTTTTCAGCAAAGATTTAGGGAAAGTTGATGAGCAAAAATTCGTCAAACTTAATGCAAACTTTCAAATCATTACGGGCCCATTCCTTTGAAGATGTTTTTAATCAACCAAACGGGAAATATTTTCATGGATTATCCGGTTTGCCTCTGATCATTTCTTTCTATTGGTCGTTACATTTGATGATACAAAAATTGATATTGTTGCTATTAGCCTTTGAGTCTTTGATGATACAAAAATTGATATTGTTGCTATTAGCCTTTGAGTCTTTGATGATACAAAAATTGATATTGTTGCTATTAGCCTTTGAGCCTTTGCTATTAGCCTTTGAGCCTTTGCTATTAGCCTTTGAGCCTTTGCTATTAGCCTTTGAGTCTTTGAGGATAAAATTGAACACGACAATATTCTTTTTCGTTTTCTTCCAGCATCCTGACGTTGATTATGTAATAACAAAACTTGAAAACGACAAGGCATTTTTCTTCACTGCAATGCCAAAGCCAGTAAGTTTTCAAGCAATGTCATTTTACTTATGGTTATAAAAACAAAATGTTAAATTTAAAACTAATCTTAATCAACAGGACATCCCAAGTATTCGTGCCTCGTTTGAATAGCTGCGGTGGAGGAGTTGTGATCTCTGTTGTCTTGTTTTGCAAATCGTTGTAGCATGGTTACAGTGGATATAGGACCCTTTCTTTGGTTTTGAAATAACCTTTTGAATAATTTTTCTACTTTCGACTTTCTTGTGCTTATTACGTAGAAATTACTTGTGTGAAAAAGTCAAAGTTGGCCTTGAAGTTGAAAACATTTCGAAGCAACTGTTTCAAATTAAACGAATATATGAAAATGAAAGGAAAAATCATCTTTATGATCTTCTCTGGGAATTTGTGACATTATGATGATGACTTGTGGGGTTACTGAAATGGTCCCTTGTCATAAAATCAAATAATAATGTGATGCGGTGATTAAGTATGGGTCTAGTAAGTATGCGGCATTTTTCTTAACGACATGCGTATATCTTTTGATAACAACGACATGCGTATGGATTCCTAACGTAATAAGACAGTTCAATGATAATAGATGCTTTCCATATCACGTCGCAAAACTGACAGCATTTTATTACAAATGGGATAAATGCAGATATACCAGCCGTCACAAAATCATGTATCGGCCTTCGAAAATGTCCAAAATTCGAAAATTCAATTGATGTTGACTTTTCCTTTTGGAGGTGTTGTATTAATGATCAAGTAAACTTTTGGAAAATAGATTATCCTATCAACGGCTTCAAATCAGTGAAATGTTGACGCTTTATTAGCGACCTGGCTTTGACCTATACAAACTCCAAAAAAACATTTAAATATAGGCAGGGAGGTTTCTCGGATCATCTGGGTCTGCCTGGCCTCTGGTCTTGGGCTTGGTTTCTGCTGGGTCGGCCGTTGGGATTCTGAATGGGCTTGGATGGCATGTGGTGGAAGATGGGGATGTTGCCAGGTCTGTTCTGGGTCTCTTTGGTCGATTCGGCGGGGATCGTGCATGGGGTTGGGGGTTGGGTGGATCCCTAGGTGGTCTGAGAAACTTCCTTGTCTAATACTGTACTGTTCTTTTCTCTGCTGAATATATTGTAAATATTGTATTTTGAGAAACATATTAGCTTTTTTGTTCTTATTAAGTATTCATTTTTGTATTATTCTATTTATAGTATTTTCAAATTGAGGTCCCCTTGAAGAACAACCTTCGTTGAAGGGTCACCCTCCCTAAATGATTGAAAATGAAAAAGAAATGAAAAATGACCTGATACTACTATAGTTTTAAGCAGGTTTATCTGTTTTTTATCTTCTAACATTATTGAAGGAGTTAGGAATCAATCTTGTGATCTTATTCGAATCAAACGTCAATGTGAAGCAATGAAATTTAGCATCGCATCGTCAGTTAGATTTATGTCTTCAACAGCCCATCCCGTCTCTCCAAATATGGAATGTTCAGTCTATCATTTCAAAGTTTTGTGCACAATTTTCATATTTGTGCGTAAAATGATCAACCCTTTGATGCAACTAAAATGGAAAAAATTAACGAGAAATAGCAAATAATCAACTGTTTGGAATTTTCAAATACTGATACATTATTTTGAGACATTTGTATATTCATTTTATATTTCTTGTCCCGAGAACACAATTTTCTATCTATGAATTTTTTGTAAAAAGGATTCTGCATTTCAATCAAAGACTTTCTCTGATGCTAGAGTGCTTCAATGATTTGTTTGTTTTAGTTAGAGTATGGAAATAGAGAACTAATGACAAATATGGAAACACAAGGCACTGCAGTTTACACAACAAGACAATATTACCAACCAAATCAGTACGTCGAGGAGACTGTGCAGAGCCTTGATTTTGTTGAGGTATGCAAAGTTCCATTTCATCTCAAATCCAACTTTACATATGACATTGTGATTTGATTCATCGAATTCAATTTTACTTTATTCTTCCAAAATGCAATTATACCTTTTGCAATTTTTTGGAAAAAGTCACACTTGTATCAAAGCAAAGATAAATTCTTGAATACTTGTAAGAACAATTGGCAATTGCTTCTTCTTACATTATCTATATTCATTTGTCACTTCATTTCCTGTCTCAGTTGTATGGTTTGGATTCCTCTTCTCTGACCCCTTCTCATCAATTTCTCTCAGAGCATAGCATATCTTGAAGATGAATATTCATCGGTAAAAGAGGAAATTTTGAAAAGTGTTGGGAAAGAGGCTGATGCAAAAACATTGGCATGTCTCAAAGCAATCAGAGAGGATCTTCGCTCAAACCTAGTTGAGTATGTAAATCATTTTTACAAATTGTTTTTAACCAGGCATTGTAATATGTTTCCATGTTTCATTTCAATCTTTCCTTCTTCTCATGTTTACCTTTGGAGATCCTCTTCATCCTACAATTCTACTGTTTTAAGAAGCATAGATAAAATGTGCAATCTTCTTATTATCTCCTCAACCAGAGTCAATTGAAACTTGCCTCAATTACAGTTTCATATCATTGTCATTATCATTGGCAAATTGAGATTTTCAACCGAAGCATTGCAATCAAGGTGATTTGAATTCGTTGAAAGTGTTTTCGTTTCATTTATTGATTTCATATAATTTAAATACCCACTCTACTTTTGCAGTGATGTGGAACAATTTCGTGAATGGATGGAGTCGAATGCGCATGCTCAGGTAATATGTTTTGTTCCCACCTTTAACTTTTATCCGCTCAAATATGAAGGATTTCCAGTTAAGTGCCTCTGTTTGAAATGTTTAATGGCACTTACTGCTTCAGTAACCAAAACTTGTTTCATGACAAAAGTGACATTATTTGATATTTCAAGTAGGTTTTGTACGATACTTCTTAATTCCGAACGCACATTTTCTACTGCAGGGACTTATTTCTTTCATGTTGTTGGTGCTTTGTTTTTCAAACGAAAAGTTTTTCACGAGAGAAATTAACATGCTTCATTATTGCATTAAGGTTTTGTTCGATGCTTCTCAAAGACCAGCAACCAAACAGCTGCGATACAATGAAGGCAAGGAAAACAGTGAAATCAATGAATCTTTACGCGTGGAGAAAATTGCTCCGGCCACTGAGCATGTTGCCAGATCACAAGAGGTACAGTGCAGCGTCTCTTTTTCATTTAATGTTACTTACATGACTAGATTTTCTTGTTGTCGTTAGGAGCAACAAGTAACTTGTATGGCTATGTTGAGAGATTTTTCAACAGTGGTGAATGAGTGAAGTGACAGAGATGCAACTCTAAAAGTAATGTAATGAAGAAACGTTAATTGCTGAAGAGCTGCTCATCGATTTTCTAAGGCGAATCAATGTCACCAAGCGCAGAAATTTAGAGCATTTGGTAAATTTTATCAAAACAGAGAATCAATATTGAAATGTACGAAGACAGAAGACATATTTTCCTGATATTGGCCTATTTGTATTGCTATTACCGATCATTTTCAAAACAAAGAATTAAAACAAAGGTTGTATGAATTTTCATTGCCGATATTGGAATGGCAAAATTTGTTTGTCTCGTTACATGTTTTTTAAATACAGCGTGCCGTTTCTCTGATAGATAGATATGAATTGAAGACCCATACTTAGTTTTGCCAATATCTTTTCATTCGTATATTTTGCATTAATTCTCTGATGTCACATTTTCACTTCAGACTTGCTTTTCTTTCATTTCTCTTGTACTTTATACGTAGTTTTATTCTCGTAAAGGCTTTCCTTAGGCACTATTTTGATTTTTGTAAACAAAATATGAAATGAACTTTTCTATAGACATAGATTAAATTTTAGAATGTTGAATAGCATTTGAGCTTTCATTGGAAGGAAGCCATCTGACTTTAATAGGCCACCTGTCACCTTATATGTTATTTCAATGATAACCATGTTATATTTAGTTATTACCTTTTGTTTCTATCATAACGGTGGCTCTGAGAAAGCGAATGAGTTGGTGTCTTTTCATGAAATCATGATGACGTCAGCCTTCTCCCTTCTCTCAATCTTTTTCCTTCTTTCAGCAAACAGGCACAAAGTCAAGAGCTGAGAGACTTCAAGCTTTGAAACTCAAATCATTTCGTAATGTAGCACGAGTAAGTACTTTATTCTTGCATTAATTGAAATTAGAAATTATTCTGATTTACTTTATGTGAACTTAATTCGCAATCCATTTTGTTATGCATGAGATTAAGTGATTAAGAAATTTGAGTGGGAAACTACGGAAGGTGAATTTTATCCTGAAAACTTTGCTATCTTGATAAAGTTAACGTGACGTAACTAGCGAGATAAACCCGACAGCTGTAGAGAGAAGGAGGTCGCATTTACGAAATTTAATGTCCTGTAGTTCATTGCAGTGACCAAATTAACAAAGAAATTGTAAACCATCAATGTACTGCTGTTTTATACAATTAAAGCAGATTGGATATTGTCCTCCAGTGATATATTTATTTTCTTTGTTGCATGATTGCAATAGATTTAAATTCTTTTACTCCAAGCACCATTCCTTATGTAAACGAGGGCTAAGTAATTACAGGGTTTCCCAGAAAGAGGCTGACCTTTGATTTACCATTCAAAATAACGATAACACGAACAGACTCATGGGAATATAACCATGTTTGAAATAATTTTAAAGACTGGAATCTTGCAAATCTATTGACAATCCGCTGAGTTGCGAGCTTTCAAAGCAAAGATAGAAAATATGCGACAGTTGAAACCAGAGACCCCTGGATGACTTGTAATGCAAAAAAGCATTCTTGGTTGATTTGTTGAATATCATCAACTATGACATTGTAGGAAACATCATGATTATCTTTCCTTAATGGCTTTCATTATAAGAGCAAATGATTGATTTTCTTAGGATGCCAATATAGACGAAGCTTCCTTCAATAAGATTTATGATTCTACAAAGGACACGAAAGAAGAAGGAAGGGTATTTTATCGCCGAAGTGCAACCCTAGAACGTGAAGTAAGACCATGGGTTCGAAAATGGAAAGGAAAACGAACGAATCTTTATACAAACAGCTGAAGTGAGTATTTTTTCTGGTGACCATCATCACTGATGTTCATCTTTCTCTTGTATCGTGCAACAACTTACGACATATAGTATCATCACTGATGTTTATCTTTCTCTTGTATCGTGGAACAACTTATGACATATAGTATCATCACTGATGTTCATCTTTCTCTTGTATCGTGGAACAACTTATGACATATAGTATCATCACTGATGTTCATTTTACCCTTGTATCGTGGAACAACTTATGACATATAGTATCATCACTGATGTTCATTTTACCCTTGTATCGTGGAACAACTTATGACATACCGGGTGCGCCAAAATAAACTATGCACGTTTGGCAGGCCACGATAAATCGTACACAAAACCGATTTTGAAGATTTATGACTTGATCTTTAGCAGAAGGCCTGAATTAGATTCTAGCATTTTTTGGCAGCAGCTTACAATTAGTCGATTTCTAAATCCCAAATCACCACAAATGAGTTTTCTCTTTATCCATTCATGTCGATTCTTTAGAAAACTTCATCAACTTTTTTCCTCGTTTTCAGTGTTGTCGAAACTTAAAATTTTAAGAAACGTGCTGTTAGCTCTAAAAATTGAAAATGGAAAAATTTGCAAAAAATCCTAGAATTCTAATTAAGGCTTTCTGCTAAAGATAAGTCATAAATCTTCAAAATTGGTCCAGTGTACGATTTATCGTGGCCTGCCAAAAGTGCATAGTTTATTTTGGCGCACCCGGTATAGTATCATCACTGATGTTCATTTTACCCTTGTATCGTGGAACAACTTATGACATATAGTATCATCACTGATGTTCATTTTACCCTTGTATCGTGGAACAACTTATGACATATAGTATCATCACTGATGTTCATTTTACCCTTGTATCGTGGAACAACTTATGACATATAGTATCATCACTGATGTTCATTTTACCCTTGTATCGTGGAACAACTTATGACATATAGTATCATCACTGATGTTCATTTTACCCTTGTATCGTGGAACAACTTATGACATATAGTATCATCACTGATGTTCATTTTACCCTTGTATCGTGGAACAACTTATGACATATAGTATCATCACTGATGTTCATGGAACAATATAGTACATATGACATATAGCATTTTTGGTAGAATTTATCACATATGGTTTGGTAAATTTTTCGACAAATGGAAAAAGTGTGACGAGAGCACATTCTAGGCAGTTGCTCTACCGACTGAGCTATCCCGACACATGTTTATACAGCAAGCGTGCTTCATGGATATCCAGATCAGTGTGGTGACGTAACCCGTATAATGTCTACTTAATGTCCCAAACGCAGACCGGCTCTATGCCCTCGACGCAACCCTGACAGAATTACGTCACCTTAACGTCACACTTCCATGGTTTTGCGGTATTTATTTTTGGTAGAATTTATTATTGGTAGAATTTATTATTGGTAGAATTTATTATTGGTAGAATTTATTGTTGGTAGAATTTATGACATATAGCATACGATATATAGTATCCTGTAAACCAGAATTTGTTTTACAGGATTTAGCATAAATCAGAGTAGTGACAGGAAATCGTAGTTCTACCAAAAGAAAAAGGACAAAGATTGCAACGATTATCATTTTAATGTTGAATTACAAGACATGACATTTATCGCAAAGAAATGAATTCAGACGAAGGTTGCTAGAAATGTGATTGTAAGTGGCTTCATGACCAGAGGCGTGATTGAGCAACTGAATATTGGTCTGTGTTTCTCTTACCTAGAAGATATATGCTCAATGCATATAAAATGTAGCAAAAATGAAGCAAGAGAATTGAAACTGTCTTCTTGAATAATTCATTTATTTATCTTTTCCTTTTCATCCCTTCTCATGTTCACACAAAATCCGTTTGTTAACAGTAAACCCAACCACAACTGCGACAGAAAAAGGGCTCTTTTCTACAGAATCCTATTCCAAAGTGGCTAACGGCGATAATCTAGCATCGAAATATTTGCGGCATATGTAATCATTCGTAGTAATTATTCGTAGACAAGGGAACCAACGTGGCTTAAATTCTATCTGCAGGTGCATTTATGGCTAAGCATTATGAACGGTGGAAATGTTAATGGGATGAAGCAGAGACAGCAGGTCGAGCAACCAGAGATCTTCTTATTTGCCAAAGACAACATACTGAAATAAAGAAACTCATCACTAAGTTGAATATGTGTTATAGCTGCCACACGTTTCGTTTCTATTACATGAATTGCAAAGTTGGTTACACTTAGATATACTGGTGGAAATTTATTCTCGTCAGTCTATCACATGCTCTGCCACTTTAATATTTGTTTCAAATGCGTTGTTAGAGTGCTTGCACAGAATTATTCGAAACAAACGGTTTTTGATTAGCACTGAGGAAGCAGCCTATTGATAAGTCAACTCATGGTTGTCCAAGCAGTGTTGTTGACAACATTGTAATTGCTACTTGAAGTAACAGCTGTCTACCATTGTTGTTTATTTATTTTGTTACCAAGGTTCTCAAATGTTAGAGCATTTGCTTATTAAAGCACAACTTTTTCGAAAATGCCCAAATAGTCGATGAAATTCTCAAATTGCGTGGATGCAAGAATTCTGATGTAGAAGCTATTTGCAGCCTAGAAAAAGTCGCAGTGGACGAATTCATGCAGTTGTTGTTTCTTTTGAAATGCCTTTGACGAAAAAGGGTGATACAGTAGAGTTTCAAGTGTACTTTTGCACGAGGGCAAAGAAACAAGGCTCAAATACAAATGAAGTAAAACCAGAAACATGTATCCTTCGTAGTTTGGCCATGTTTTTTGCTACTCAGCATTTACATGTTGAAGATGTACAATATTTAAAAGAACGCAAATATGTGAAAACGAAAGAACAACATATATTTGTGTACCACATCACAGAACATAATCTCCGCAGTCAGATTTTCAGAAAGCAATTATTAAATCATCTCCATGCAAATGACTGCCTAATTTTCATAAGAAAAGCAGAACTGGATTTTTCATCTCTTTTTGCCTATTTCCTTAGTGGATGTACAGTTGACTTGAAAAGTAAGTTGAAGTATTTTCACGAAAAAGCCGTCCATGTATACTCTGGTTGTTATGAAGATGCAGCAATCGATCTTGTCAGAGAAGTGAGGACAATGCAAGGAAAGATTATTGGCAAAAGTGCTCTTGCACCTCAAACATTTCCGTTGATAATTGGAAAGACATTGGCTTCTTTGTCATTTGGACTTCCGTGCAATCAGATCAAAGTTGAATCAGTCATGAATATTCCAGGACGTAAAAAAGTTGCAGTCAGGTTGCGCAAATGCACAACACAAATACAAACTTCAGACATAAAAGACAAAGGCCGATGTGGAGAGACATGGCCTGATAGGACAAACCAAGCGCAAGACATTAACGCGCCTCTTGCAGTTACAAGTATTGAGCTACGCATGCGTAAAACTCTCCTCGAATCAAGATGTAGCCGGAGCACATACTTGAAGAGCAAGAATTGCAATGAACACATGCATTGTGATCCCACGAGAAACTTGAATGGAAGAGAGAACGCTAACGTTACTGTTCCAAAATTAAATAATGACAATGGTTGTATAGACGGTAGATCTAGCAGGCCACAGGGAAACAAGAAAGAGAGCAGAGCTTCATCATCAGCATCAGTATCATCATTATCATCATCATTATCATCATCATCTTTAAATAAGGAGAAAGAGGATCCATCATCATCATCATCGTCATCGTCATCGTCATCGTCATCATCATCATCATCGTCATTTAAAAAATCTCCACTGGTTATATCATCCGTACCTGTAGGTTATGCAGCCCATGTTGTGCTTGGTACTGTCAAATCGCCAAGTGCTGAGGAAACAAGTGAGGTTGATCTTCCAGTTGAGGGAAAAAAGAGAGGGAGGGGAGCAGTTAGAGAAGAGGAATGGGAACGAGTGTCACTTGATGCTGTGCCAATAATTGAAAAATGTCCCGATCCCAAGTCACTGGAAGAAAAATCACAAATTTTAGAAGATGATGCATGTGAAGATGATTGGCAATATCATCATTCGAAAATGTATGCAGTTTATGTGCCTGATCGATGGGGCTCAAATGGAGAAAAACTAATTTATATCAATTTCCCCCAAGACACAGATAAATTACCAACGCAAATTGTTGATTTTCACTCTTCAGGATTTTCAACACCAGCATCATTACAGTTAAGCGAAGAATGTTTTACCCCTGTTGAAAGACCATTATCAGCAGAAAACTATCTACCGTCGTCGTCATTACCCTGTTTGCATTCGTAATCTGAGTACTTAGTTGTTATCAAATTGCATGTTATTATCCATGCTAATTGCAATAACATAGTGGTTACTATTGCTAAGATGTTTACCCCTGTTGAACGACCGTTATCAGCAGAAAACTATCTACCGTCGTCGTCATTACCCTGTTTGCATTCGTAATCTGAGTACTTAGTTGTTATCAAATTGCATGTTATTATCAATGCTAATTGTAATAACATAGTGGTTACTATTGCTAAGATGTTTACCCCTGTTGAAAGACCGCTATCAGCAGAAAACTATCTACCGTCGTCGTCATTACCCTGTTTGCATTCGTAATCTAAGTACTTAGTTGTTATCAAATTGCATGTTATTATCAATGCTAATTGCACTAACATAGTGGTTACTATTGCTAAGATGTTTACCCCTGTTGAACGACCGTTATCAGCAGAAAACTTTCTACCGTCGTCGTCATTACCCTGTTTGCATTCGTAATCTGAGTACTTAGTTGTTATCAAATTGCATGATATTATCCATGCTAATTGCAATAACATAGTGGTTACTATTGCTAAGATGTTTACCCCTGTTGAACGACCGTTTTCAGCAGAAAACTATCTACCGTCGTCGTCATTACCCTGTCTGCATTCGTAATCTGAGTACTTAGTTGTTATCAAA
Organism: Aurelia coerulea; assembly: GCA_039566865.1. Classification (NCBI taxonomy): domain Eukaryota; kingdom Metazoa; phylum Cnidaria; class Scyphozoa; order Semaeostomeae; family Ulmaridae; genus Aurelia; species Aurelia coerulea. Next base: position 73,229 of record CM076944.1, on the reverse strand, counting down.
TTGCATGTTATTATCAATGCTAATTGTAATAACATAGTGGTTACTATTGCTAAGATGTTTACCCCTGTTGAACGACCGTTTTCAGCAGAAAACTATCTAATCTGATGGCTAAAACCCTATGGCTTCATTCAAACACGAAGGAAGCAAGATCCAACAGTCTTGCCATATTGAACTTTCCTAAACAACCCAACAATTTTCTTCTCGTTTTTAGATAAATGAAAGTGAATAAGAAGTTTAGAATATGCTTTTTGACGTCTTCTTCTTGACAGTGACTCGTTTCTTCATTGCAGCTTCGATCCCATCAACGAAATTCCCGACTTTAAGGAAATTTTCGAACCGTAACGAATTGGGGGGGGGGGGGGGGTTAGTTGCCCCTCCAGGCTCCAACCCCTCCACAATGTTCGCCACTCAGTTTCTCTGTGTGTTTTGACTTGAGGAGGTACATATTGTCCATGTTTTGCATTGCGTTAGGGATTAATCTTACACAAAAGTTTGCATTTTATGTAATGCTTGTGAGATGATTTAGTGTGTAATATAACACGAACATAAGAGCTTTCGGAGTATGATTCAAAATTATTGGTGAATATGGCCATTAAAGTGCGCATTTTGAAAAACGACAAATTTCAACCTTGATCTACATATCTTATAACATCAGAAAAATTTCTTTCCCGTGTTAAGAATTTTACTATTTTGGAGTATAAAATAAAACGAAATTTTTAAACAAATGTATCTTACATAATATTCCATGTTAAAAGTAAATTCTTTGTATGCTTTGAGGTACGTATACCTAGTTGTGACGCTTTTTTTGGTCGTCCGGAAAGTCATTAGAAAATCTCACCTGAGCCACACATCGACCAGTTCTCCAGATACTGCCACCGTCGCAGAAACCAGACGAGCAATCTGTGTTCTTGTGGCACCTTATTGCATAAATGGAGCTGCAGCACAGCTCCAGGAACGTTAGATATAACAAGAATTTTGCCATAGCGTACCAACTCCGTTTCTCAATGTGAAAAGCAGCACCGAACCCCGTAACGACTGAATCTGTGACTGTCGATGGTTTCGTATCTCTGAAAACAAAGAAGTCTTATGACAGTCATTCCTAGGGAACTAAATCAACCCTCTTCTTCCCAGCTCTCCTCCTCCCAGTCTCTATTTTTCCGTGTTTTCCTAAGATGGGTTTTGAAATAAACGTAATCGATTTCGCATAAGTTAGTGTTTTCCCGTTTCTTGTCAATGAGATAAAGCATTGTATGTCTGTACTTTTCCGTGTTTCTCCCAGCAAAATAAAATCAAACAACAATTTGAAACGATCCGAAACAACTGAATTGGACCTTTACTTACTACTAATTGAAGCCTGAGACCAAGCTGCAAAATGCACGATAAAATTCGGCTGAGAAAATTCACTGAAAATGATACCCTGTTGAGAGGCGCATACCCGCTACAAAATATTATCGATCGTAATTTTTGTCAATGGCTCAACATTTTTGCAACTGATTGTGGGCAAATTGTAGCAGAGATATCTGTCCATGAGAGTGCCATAAAAACAATGCTTTTTAGAATGGCTCAACAATTTTGCAACTGATTGTAGATTTATGTTTTTAATTTGGAAGACAGTTGGAGGCAGATGATCCAAAGAAATGGTTATTTATCGGAATAGGTGGCTTGAGAAACCGAGACAAAAGGTGGAAGAGAAATGTTTGTTTAAGATAAAAGTATGCTTAAAAGGTGCTGATTTCTCTCAATTTGAGCAATCTTTTCCAAAAAACCCTTACCATAGGGTTTATATTTTTCTCATGGATATACATAGACTCTAATAGTAGCAGTACATCCCCATGCTCACAAATGTGCATTTTGCAAGGTTCATTCTGTAAGGCTCGCAAGGTTAACACAAATGCAACACGATAAACTTTTTCAAAACAGTCAATCATTTCTAACACAACAAATTCAAATTAGGATAAAATTAACAACATAGAATTAAAATAGAGAGTAATATAGATTTAGCTACTTTTAGCAAGTCAAAAATAAATTTACAATTTCTCTTTATATACCAGAAGAAAAGGCTCCATCGGAATAACTGACATGATAGAATGATCCTTATCATACGGTCTCAAAAAGCCAGCCATTTTCAACAATCAGAGACACAACATTTCACATTTGATATTGTATCCTTGCGAAAGTTCGAAAGTCTTGCTTTCGAAAGATATCTATTTTATTTATGTTCATTTGAAAAGAACCTTTCATAACCAAATAGGGCACCGGAATGTCTCTTTTTGCCAATTGTTTCTTTCATTTCCACATGGAGGTATTGTGAGAATTTGTTTATCCTTTTTCCATGAAAGCTTTCATGTTCAATGATACGTTGTCATTTGGCTGATCTTTCACCTGGGGGGGGGGGGTACTCCCATTGGGGCCTGAAAAGGGGTCCAGTCAGGGTTAAAATAGGCCAAAGCAAAAATTTTGAAAAATGCCCTCAAATGGTAGTATCTTTTTACAGAAGCCCCCAAATGGTAGTTCGTAGGCCATTTGGTAGCATCTAGCAGTAAAAATTTTCAGCAGTTTCCAAAAGTTTTATGGTAAAAAATGATTGAACAAATCAAGAAAACTTTAAAATTCGTTGAGAATTATTTCTGCATCGACCATATTGCCATGTGGAGGAGCCTACTGAGTTGAATTCTTACAACTGGCCAGAAATCATGGAATACGTGTGACAAACAGGGCCATTTGGTAGCCATTTCGTAAGACCCTCAAACCGACTGGACCACCTTGTTAGGCCATAATGGGAGTACCTCCCCCCCCGGACCTTTCAAGGGTCATTAATTTCGATATTATTCACAGTGGAATTAATATTATTTCTAGTACTAAATTTTGAATAGGGCGTACAAAATTGACCAAAAAGATCAATACAAATTTTTTTAAATATATCTAAAAAATGAAATATGCTACAGAATATAAGAATGAAAATTAGATACCATAATTAATGTATTTTGCGAGCGAAAACAGTCCTCGAAAAGTTACTTTGTTAAATCAAAATTCTAGTTAAATAGCTAAAAATACCATCATGAAACATACGAAAGAATTTAAAAGTTAATAAGGTTACTTGTTGAAGTTAAACTGGCTCTAATGAAAGAAAACTAATTTGTAATTAAAATTGCAATAATTCAGGTAGTTAAAGCATGTTAGCGCCATTTTCGCCTTTTCAACAAGAAACTTCTTTCATTGAAAACCTTCAAGACTTGACTTATCACAGGAGTCTATGGTTTGTTCTTTTGCTTCATACGTTCATTCCACATTGCTCTAAGGGCTGGGTGGAATCACTAGACTTTCATCATAGGGAAAACGACCTGTTTCCTTCAATTGCATTATTAAACACGTTTTATCATTGATAATATTCAAAATGTATAGCTGAAACACTGAAGTGAAATAGGTATTCTCTGCAGAGTTTCTTAAAAGATGAGAAATCCAAAACCGGTTGTCTGTAGTTGATGCTGCATTTGAAATATTTTTTGTTTCAAAGGAAAAAGCCATTGAAAAAAATATTAAAGTGAAATTATCATTATTATTATCGTTATTACGTATCATTGAACATAAACTAACAATTTTCAAAGTCTACGTTGCGTGCTCGGGCACCTTTGTAAGAAAATTTTAAAATAAATGCTATGGTTAAAAGTGACCTTTTTGCAGATAAACCCACTTTTCATCTTTGACACATCTGTTGAGATATTGCATTTTGCAGTAACTGTAAATCCGCAATAATGTTTTTATGTGAGCAACCTGATGCAATTATGGGATGCAAGAGATTTGAGATAGGAGATTGTGAAATCTAATGTTATGGCTCTATGTAGCGTACAGCATAAATAGGAATTATGATTAGCATGCGGGGGATAAATGTGTCAGTCAGGAAATAGTTTTTTTGCATAGCGAACGGTGCCTTTGCCTTCCATCTTTTTCATGGAATTTACTTTTAATTTAACGACCTGATTATGATTACTCAATACATAAAGACTGTTCATGGTAACATGTAGCAAAACAATTAATAAGAGCAAAATTGCCAATTAATAAAATTACCCTTAACACAACTATTGCCTTTGCATACATTTGACACGAAAATGTTCGTTCATACATCGTTTATATATTTTGCAGAAATAAAATAGCAGCGAAATTTGATATAAAAAAGGATACAATTGAGTTGCAGTTGTGAATTCTGTGTTTGTGATTATCTTTAGCAAATGTGTGTTTGCTCCATACTTTGTCTTCTTTCTTTGGTCATCTTGCAATAATGTCCTCATTACTGGAGAATGGACGACGTAATCCGTTTGAAACAGTCATTTTGAAGTTAATAGGAATAAGAGCTTCCTTTACTGTGTCTCGTTAATGGTTTGTGCATTCGCAATCCCTCAATTGAATGATGCCATCCCCAACAAGAGCGACAAAAATACCGGAAACATTGTGGATCACGGCAAAAGAATGGTCCCGGATTAATGTGACATGTTCCACACATTGAGTCTTCAAGATAAGGGTCTATTTGAACCTGGAAAAGAGGGAGAGAGGAAGAGAAAGATAATAGGGTTGTAACGAATTACACTGTCATTGTGGGAGCTGTACAGGACAGAATTTAGATTAATATCTCCAAATTGTGCAACGTAAAAAGTCTCTCCGGAAATATTTGACGAATTTTGCAACGCATAAGCTACCAGGTGCGCCAAAATAAACTATGCACGTTTGGCAGGCCACGATAAATCGTAAACAGGACCGATTTTGAAGATTTATGACTTAATAGTTAGCAGAAAGCCTGAATTAGATTCTAGGATTTTTTGCAAATTTTTCTGCTTTCAGTTTTTAGAGCTACAAGCGAGTTTCTTAAAATTTTAGTTTTCGAAAACACTGAAAACGATAAAAAACATCGATCAAGCTTTCTAAAGAATCGATATGAATGGACAAAGAGAAAACTTTTTCGTGGTGATTTGGGATTTAGAAATCGACTAATTGTAAGGTGCTTTATGAGAGTTCGTACTATCTTGGGAGAAATGTAATAATATTTTAAGGGTATAAAGGAATGTCTTTTCTTTTGTAATGTCATTGAATTTATGCTTTGGTGCAGGTTGTGTTCCTGTGTCAAGGGGGTTAAAAAGACAGGCGAGAAAGCGTCATGGGGCCAGCAAGCATGGAGTCTTGTTACATTTTTGATTTTGTGACTGCTTTTGGGGCGGTACTTTATTGTAACTACAACAGAATTTTGCAACAGGCCAATCGTTGAAATAACGCTCGTGCAGAAGTTTACAATAATCAATTTCCAAATCTCCAAATCACGCTGAAAATGTTTTCCCTTTGTCCATTCATGTTGATTCTTTAAAAAATTTGATCAACGTTTTTTGATGGTTTTCAGTGTTTTCGAAAACGAAAATTTTAAGAAACTCGCTTGTAGCTCTAAAAAGTGAAAACGGAAAAATTTGTAAAAAATCCTAGAATCCAATTGAGGCTTTCTGCTATAGATTAAGTCATAAATCTTCAAAATCGGTCCAGTGTACGATTTATCGTGGCCTGCCAAACGTGCATAGTTAATTTTGGCGCACCCGGTAGGCTTCAGCAGATAAGAGAAAAGTATGTTCATAAGCTGACTATTTTTACTCATTTTTATTGTTTTATTTTCTTTTGCGCTTACTCACCTTTTTTGTAAACTTTGGTGTGCGTATTTCGATAAATGCAGCCTGGACAGCTTTCATGAAACTTCGATGATTGTTGAAAGTAACTCTTCCAGAACCTGCAAATTAGCAATCTCAATCTTACACTGCTATTTGTTACAACTAAAAATCACCAGTTGGTTTTATTAATCATTCAGTTCACTCATTTTATCCGTCTAATTCGCCTTCCAATCGTTGTCTCAAATAAATTACCCTTGCATAGTTTCAAATTGTTTAACTTCAGTACGGTTTGTCGGAAAATGCGATGTTCATAAAAAAAACGTGAATGTAGAATTATACATACTGTACTATTCTGAAGCACTCGGTAAACCATAGATTCTATTATCTATGGGTAAACAAACAGTGAGCAGTGTTTGACAGTGAGCAAACAGTCAAATCTACAATAGCTCTGCCTTCTCATCTCATCTATGTTCAACATTTTGTTTAGGCATGACAAATATTCTGAGTTTAGGGAACTTCCAGAAGCGGACTGGCCCACCGGGACACCGGGAAATTTCCCGGTGCGCCCTTTGCCTCAAGTTTGTTTTTCAAAAAACTTGTCATTCTAAAAGGCAAACAAAACAATCATCGTACAGAACTAAAAATGATTACAGCCAACAATTGACCTTTCGGAAAGTAATACACAATTTCATGTATTCCAAATGCAAATGCAGTCTATTGAGATGAGAATCTTCTTCTTCTCAAAAGCAAATTGTGTGTAAAGAAGCCTTTATTATTCATAATGGGACATTTTCCGACATTCTTAATGGTGTGGTATCAAGAATTTTCCGGGGGCGGGCCCTCGGACCCAGTGGCGAGGTGACGGGGAGTATGGGGGGCAAGTGCCCCCACTTTTGCCGAAAGATGGTCCTGGAGATTCCTTTGAAACCAAAGAGAAGATAGCTGTGCATAGGTTGGGTAAAAATTTTCCAAGAAATGTCAAATCTTCCATTTTAGCACTGGCAAGCATGATATCATCGGGAGATGCATTCTAAGTCAAAGCAAAGGATCTTTCTTCAAAATTTTCCTCGTGCTCTGATTCATTGGATAACTGTCACAAAACTATCAAAGTTTTCTTGTCGCTAGTGGCAAGCATAATATTGGGAGATGCATACTAAAACAAAGTAAAGGGCGTGGCCCCGAAAATTGCCCGCTGCCCGAACCCCATTTTTAGGCCATCCCACGGTCCATGGTGAGGAGTTTAAAAAGATGTCATGAGATAGTTCTGAATAAAACTGATACTCCCCCACACACAGTTTTTCGGGGCCCGTTCACTAACCCCAAGGTTAAGCAGCTCTTGGAAAATTTGGAGAGTCTATGATAAATTGGAAAGTCCTTTTCCCCTCGGGGTTGGATCCTGAACCATTGTTTCATTCTCCCTGCCGGTGCGCTCGTGGTTGTGGTTTGGTGGGCGGTGGGCTGTTTGTGCGGGTTTTGGGGGTACTTCAGTTTTGCCTTGGCCTTTACTTTGTCTCGATTTAGTGTGCATATGTATCTTATTTTTTTGTTTTTGTTTTTTGTGTTCTATAATTAATTTATTGTTGATATTACTTATAAAATTGTAAGTGGCATTTGTAGTGAGGACCCGGTGACCATGCGTCTTTCCTCGCTGCAAATGCCACAGTAACTTGCATTAACTTGTTGTTTTTAAGTTTTAGATTGATAAAAAAAAAAAAGCAGCTTGGCCACCTCTTGGCGCCTTTTTGGTTGCTTTTCCCGGTGGGTTGAATGGAAAGCCACTCATTGACCTCAGCCAGTTGTTCTGTTGTTCTCTTTCAAAATTCAAGGTCTGAGTTTCGTAACCCTTCCTTACAAAGTTGTCATGTGGAGCTTTGCTGTCGATTTCTATTTCATCACTAGTGCATTCATTTTAGAATACTCTATTGCTGAGAAGGAAGAGCCACCTTAAACAGGAAAATGATGAAACACATAAAATCATACCAATTGGGTATTTGTGTTTGTCTGTATCGATGCCAGCATAGATGACACAATCAAACAGGTCATTCATCAACGATGCAAGTGCTTCTGTTTATAAAGAGAGATCATAAATTAGCATTCAGAGTCAACAAGTAGATATCCTATTTCTAAATGGATATTATACAAAATTGAACATTTCATGATGATGAAGCTTCCTCATAAGAGAGTACCCCTGTTTCAAAAGTCGCAAATATCTTGCTGCAAGGCTGAGCTCAGAACTAATATATTTTTCGAGGTTTTGCTAATCTACAATCAGCAATCTTAGCTCTGTTTAGGGTTTACTGCAATAAAGCATTGATTATGTAATATTTAATGACAGAAAGAAACGCACGTCACACACTATCATTGGAGACTACAAGGAAACCTAAAATTCCGAACACTCTAGCACTCAGGCAAGACTGACTATTTTGTTTGAAAGGTATAGCTTGAAAGTGTAGCATTTTTAGGTCACTTACAAAATCAATTGCAAAGGAATTTATCGAAGGTGGGATAATTGAGCTTTTGTGTGTTTTTTGACAGGGGTTCTTTTCAGGGACACGGGTATAATGCTGGTCATTATGAAACATGTAATCAAATGACTTTTTCATTTCATACGAAGTATATTCATATGCAAGAACAAGAAGAGATGGTAATGATATCACAATTACCGCGACAATTACTACACCTTTGATTACCACACAATCACATTGGTCATTGATCAATCAGTCGATCAAATTAATTGTTGTGTTCAAGTATCAGAATAGGAAATTACCAGCATTGATCATCCCGTGTAATCCACCAACGAAAACTGTTTTGTTGGGATCCAATTTTTGCGATGCACTTCGCATGAAATTACTGTCAGATAGCACCCAAGGAATAACTTGAACCTGAAATGGTTGAATATGAAATAATTAAATTTCATAATTGACAAAAAGAGTTTGAGAAAAGAAGAGGATTTTTCAAGTCATAAGACAGTCTATGTGGTGCATTTTGCATGAAGTTACAACGAGATAGAGAAGTTGATCAAGATCAAATGTTCAATTTTTAAAAGAAAGATTGAATATATCGATTGGAACAAATTGTGTACTGTTGCTCAACATCTTAGAACTAGCACTTAATGAAAATCTGCCAATACACAATTGAAAATAATTTTGAAGTTTATCTTGTGCAGCTGTTTAGTTTGTTCTTTTGATCACTGTTTCAAGATACTTGAATTGAAATGAAAGAGGGGAAATTGGACTTGACATAAAAAATAACTCAAAATTGCAATCGAAACATAAGCTCTCTTTTGTGTTTGAAGAACTTAAAAAAATGTGATTACATATTCTTGATAACACACTTGATCGAGGGTCTTTCATTTCCAAAGATATGGCTTAAATTGATATTTCTCAAAAATAGGGAGTTTGTATTAACGTTTCGCTTTCACTTCATCAGAACTAACCTTACAACCTTACAATATCGCTTAAATTGAGAAATTGTTCTTGAAAGATCTTAGCATATGCCGGGTGCGCCAAATTAAGTTATGCACGTTTTGTAGGCCACAATGAATCGTACACTGGATCGATTTTGAAGATTCGTGACTTAATCTTTAGCAAAAAGCCTGAATTAGATTCTAGGATATTTTTAAAGCCAGAAGCGAGTTTCTTAAAGTTTTTCTTCTCGAAAACACTGAAATTTTTGATCAAAAAATGATCAAATTTTCTGAAGAATCGACATGAATTGACAAACAGAAAACTTTTTAATTAATCGATACAGTTAATCGAAACAATTAATCGATTTCTAAATCCGAAATCACCACAAAAAGTTTTCTTTGTCCATTCATGTTGATTCTTTCAAAAATTTGATCGACGTTTTTTGATCGTTTTCAGTGTTGTCGAGAACGAAAATTTTAAGAAACTCGCGTCTGGCTCTAAAAACTGAAAAGAAAAAAAATTGCAAAAAATCCCAAAATTTAGTTATTCAGGCTTTTTGTTAAAGATTGAGTCATGAGTCTTCGAAATCGGTCTAGTGTACGATTCATTGTGGCCTGCCAAACGTGCATAGTTTATTTTGGCACACCCGGTACATCGAATTTTCAAAGGACAATTCGTGATTCAAGTTTTATCAGGTAACACATACGTGGCTGCATACAGTAAGACAAAATATTGTTACAATTTTCTTTTGCTTAATTCATACTAAAAATCTCATTCTCATACATTTATAGATTGTAAAGTCTTGATTTATTTATAGATTGTGCTTCCTTTTTAAAGCTGATTCTCAAAAAAGATCTGAAGCTCATAAGATTTTCAAAACTGAAAAACCGCCAAAGGACGTTTTGGCCATCCCGAGGGGAGGGACACTCATATTTTTCCGTACGGAGACGTGTTGATGCTGAACAGGGTATCATTTTCAGGATTCCTATTCCAGGACGAAGTACCAGTTTGCTATAGAGAGCTCAATGACGGGGTCCATACCTGCCATGATCGACTCAAGGCCAGAGTATCATTTTGGAAAATTTTACTCCACACCAGGGCGTCATTTTCATGAATTCGACTCCACAGGGTGCTTTTCTAGATTTTCCAGTACAACTACATGTACGTATGTAAACAAAGTACCCCCTAAAATGGCCATAAATCGGCAAAAAAAATGAAGATCGGTATTGATGAAATTATGACAAGATGAGTAGATGAGTAGATGAGTAGATGAGTAGATGAGTAGATGAGTAGATGAGTAGATGAGTAGATTTACCTCTTTGCAACGCATGCGTCTGCTTGATATTTTGTAATACCAATCTCCTCCATTGCTGCAATCATGGGTACAGTTTGCCAGAAGAGACTTCACTGATTTTTCACTTTCAAACAGCAAGTAGACATATCCTTTAGGAGGGGAAGAAGTAAAAGCTGCTTCGCGAGTTAGTATGCCAAGAAAATTTGTCTATCATGAAACATGAAACATGAAACTGCTGAGATGTGGAGATGTTGTTTAGAGAATCCAGTTCCTTTGGATTTGCGATCTTTTGCTTCAGATTGAGAATTGGTTACGAAGAGGTGCATTGTATTGCTTTGTGACAGGGTGTCAATCAAAGCAAATCGATGCTTGTTGCATATTACACATTTCATATTTTCACATTTGATTCTTTTAAGCCTGTTTTCCATGCGGCAGAATTTTTGGCTGAAACTCCAAATTCCGCTCGAACTTTGTTCTGGGCAAGTGCAAACCAAAAAATATTGTGCGCTCGAACTCAGCGCATGCCCAGAAAAAAGTTCGAGCGGAATTTGGAGTTAGAGCGAAAATTCCGCCTCGTGGAAAACGGGCCTTAAGGAGGGCTGCCCCTCAAAGGAAGCTGATTTTCAAGAGGCCCTCCGATAAAAACATTAATTACAATCTAAGGAAACAAAGTAAAAAGCAATTAATTCAACTAGACACCTTTATTCACAATATTTAAAGCCTATTTACAATAACGTTCAAAATTTACAATCAAAACAAAAGAAAAAATTGTCTGTTGCCAAATAGTTGTCTTGAAACTATGCAGAGAATTTGCCTGCTTTGACTCAGCTGGCAGGCTATTCCATAGTTTTGCACCTCTATAGAAAAAACCTTTCTTGCTTTTTGTAGACCTTGTCTTCGGTAACCTCAAGTCAATCCCCGTATTACGAAGGTTATATGATGAGCAGAGCAAATTTTGGATGGAGAGGTCACACAGGTATTGTGGAGCCAGCTCATCGGGGATGGCCCCAGCGGGGGAGGGGGCAGCAGTCTCCCCAAAATTTCATCGAGCTCCCCCCAAACTGCACTTAAGTTTTGGACAATTTCTACGCACTGTCCGCATTTCCATAACTTGCACCTCCAGATTTCTTTGCTGCATTGTGTCATCTCAGTGAACTTGATTTGAACTTGTTCATAAAATGTTCTCGCTTCTCTCACTGTGGGCACTCTGCCGGCTTTATTCAAATCTTTCCTTCTTTTGATACCCGGCGTTAGGAAAAAAGAGGTGAAAACGATACCTGGAAACATGGAGCATTGCGGACACCTTTATTTTGTAGGAAATTTTGTAGGAAATGTTTATTTGATACTACTACCTTAAGTCATCTGCGGAGGGGCATTGCTCACGAAGCAAGCTACCTCTCCGAAGGAGCGAGCTAGCGTAGCGCGTGACTGTTTGCACAAACTGGTATCATCAATGGACACGTTATAATCTTCGACTGCGCTTGTGGGTATCATTGATGAAGAAGAAGAAGTAGAGAAATGGGTTGAGACATGAACCTTGTGGAACGCCAACTTTTGTGTCCCCACTTTTGGAATAAACCTCGTTAACCCTACAAAATTGTTTCCGGCTGGTTTGGTAGGATTTAAACCAAAATAGGTCACGTTGTTGTACATCATAAGCTAGAGCTTTTTGCAGAGAATATTATGATCTGATGGTATCGAATGCCTTTTAAGGTCAATGAACACGAGGCCCACAAAGCTTTCCAAGATCCATTCCATTGTAACCAGTCGCCAGTATCAAATAGCAAGTTGTAATTGCAAAATTTGCTTTTTCTAACTTCATCTTTCTTCCTTGTTGAAGGCAGAATTCACATTTTTATGACACTTTGACAATAATAAGGAATGTTTTAGGATTTCTTGTGAATTGATTGTCAAACAATAGGAATTTTACCTTTGGGAATCTGAGCATTATGCTTGCTGTCCTTTCCTGGCCATTCCACTTGCACAGGTCCAAAAGGGCGAAAGGCCTGTTGTAAGCCAACTGAAAAAAGAAAATGTGATTCAAAAGACATCCTGTTGAGTTCTGATCGATGCAGCAATTCATATCAATCTTGCAACATTAATGATTAATATACAGAAGGTATATGTATGTATCAAAATTTAATTAAAAGCATTACATGATCAAAATTAATTCGACATCATCAAGCTATGAGGGGAATTGAAGCAATTATTTTTACCCGTTTTGCAAATAAGCAAATTGATGGAGCTTACCATCAGTTATATCCCATGGCACTCCACCAAGAAATACTTTGTTAGAATAAACAGGATTTTTGTGATTGCGTGGTGGCAACCTTCCGCTCCATGTGTAAGTTGGCTCATTTGATTCTGAAAGAAAAGCATTTTAGTCACCGTCACATCAGACCCTGATCACATGCAGTATATTAAGAATAGGGATACACTTTGTTGGAACAGTGCATTTATGGCAAAAAGAAACGCAGATTCCTCAAATAAGAAATGATAAGAAACTGCAGGCTAACACTATGGTTGGAATGAAAGATTCCAATAGAATAAATATATTATACCTGCATCATTGTGCGACAATAATCTCCGTTCGGCGTCGATGAAGTCTTGAGTGGAATTATAAAATTGGCCAATTCCACTCCACCTTGGATCGATCAATAAATTAGAAGTCAAGATATCTGGCTGTGGTGAACTGGGCGACATTGGCATATTCCTTCGAGTTATGATATGACTAGATGAAGCAGCCAGAGGGTTGTAAGGTGTATTGTAATCTGCTGGTGGAGTGATTTGGGCGAACGGGTAGGCCACCGGAGGGATGGCATGCAAACTGAGCTGAAAGAAAAATTGGATAATTGAATTGTCAGTTGATGTTAACCAAGGAAGGGTTTATTTGGTGAGTCAAATTGAAGAATTTCAAGGGATGAAACATGAAAGATCCTTTCTTAGGCCAGAAAATGGTTCATACTTCCACACTATATTTCGTAAGAATTTACTGCAAGTTCTTTCTGATTCAGAAGCAAATGAAGTAGATTTTTGGAAAGCTCTTGCGCGATATAAAGGCCTCCAAACATGGTACTACTCAACGAGAATAGAGTGCACTGGAACTTCTGCTCAAGTGTAGCAACTGATTTTAGTTTGTACTGATAATGAGCAAACTGTGGAGAAGGAAGAGACGTTATTTAGTTAAAGCTTGTAACTTTTCTTGGCGATATGATCATATTGCCGCAATAAATTGGTAAAAGGAATGCCTACCAGCCCATTGTTTCTTTAGCTGTGCAATGAAGCAGCATGTGTCAAAGTAATCAAATTCACGGGGGGGGGGGGGGGATGTCTTCCACCCCCTCTATAAATATCCGTAGACTAATGGGAAATCATTGAAAATTGGTAAGGGCGTAGTACTCAAAGTTTTAATGATAGAAGTAGGAAGGCATATAGACATAGCTTTGGAAAATAGAATTTGCACCAAATGTAACACTAGTTGATTGAGGACGAGCAGTGGCGTCGTGGCCGGGGGGGCCAGGGGGGGCCATGGCCCCCCCTGTGAAAATGTTGTCGGAAAATTCGTCAGTTTTTCATCCTTGTCGGAAAAATCGAAAAAAATCGAATTAATCCATTTTCCTCACATAGCTACTTTATGGCAATCCAAATGTGTACATGAAATATCACTTTTTCGATCGCAAAACGTAGTTTTGATGAAAAAGTAGGTTAGGTCCCTCGTTCGTTTTTCTGCAAAAATTCCTTTTCAATCGAAAGAAGAGTGTTTTCTGTTGGAAAAATAGACACATAGGCGCAAAAAGTTTCGGACGAATAAATTTCAGAAAATGCTTTCGGTCAAAACATTCTTGGACTTTTCCCCCGAAAATGTGGTCGTTTTACCAACATTTTAGTGACTAAAAACGACAAATTTACAATTTATTTTGCACGTTTCATACTTAAAAAATGTCATGCATTTATGGTGTGTGCACTAAGCTTTCAATGAGTTGCTCGTCAGAATTTGCACAAGTGAATATTGTTGAGGAAGGTGGAAATGATTACTAAGATGGGATTACTTTTAGTTTCTGTGATTGGATGCTTATAGAAATGAAGATTAATATCAAGCTATCACGTTGTTATCTAAAACTTGAAAACGATCTATTTTCAGTGCTTTTGAGGTCCGTCCTTTTTTTCGAAATTTCCCATCAAAAACAAATAGTAGATTCTTCAAAATAGGGGCGTTTTGCAACGATCTAAAGGGCGTGGTCACAGAATATTTTCCCGGGGGCAAGCCCCCAGACCCCCAGTTGTCCTCCCTCCTTGCGCATCTAGCTTCAGCTTCACCTCCAACACCCATCAAGTCTCGACAACAGCCTCACCTCCAACAAGAATCGCCTCTTAACAGGACTGCTGCGTCCCTTTGAAAAATTCTTCGCTATTATGGAACTTTTATATGACAAAATTTCTGAGACATTTTGCCACTTTTTATACGTTATATTCCTGCTTAATTTTTGTCGGAAAAATGTCTCTTTGTCGGAAAATTCTGACCCTTGGCCCCCCCTAAAATCATGCTCCCACGACGCCACTGAGGACGAGGTTCATCTGCTACTCGAATGTAGTGCATACGTAAATTTAAGGCGACAATACTTGAGTCAGGAAATCATACGAATAATGAACAATCAAAATGACAAAAATGAAGCATTCAAACTGACAAATAACAATGAAGACCCAGACAACATTCTATCAATTGCAAAATATTTAAAAGAAGCATTTAACAGCAGAATCGATATTAGCTAAGGACGGTTTAATTTCTTTGTCCATTCACCCCAGACCTCGTTCATCCGTTCTTACTGTTAGCGTTTTTGTTTCTTTTTTTATTTAGTTATAACTTATGTTTGTAGATTTAGCTTGTAGTTGTAGAGATTGTAGAGACCATGTACCTCCGGTATAGAGTAATTGATTTAAAAAAAAGTACTAACAATTCTTAGTCGATTGGTAGTTTGGGCGTGCCCACCTCATTACATGACGTCACTATGACGTCATAATGCTGACAAATGTCAGATTATATGCTTCTCCGGCTAATTTGTTCCAAAAACGGAATGAAATAATATCAACCACGTTTCCCTTCCTATTTGGCGTATTATTCATTTCCAATTCAAATTTGATACATACAAAACAACTTAGACTGTTATTTTGGTAGAAAATGCCAAAAATTGATGACATCATAATTACAAACTGTGTTCATTCAAGAATGCTGACGTCAGCAAATTCCATTGTTACTGTTAAAAATGGAAAGATATCTGTTTGCTGATTCTTTAGTACAATAATCAACGTTTGTAACTATAATTCTGGGAGTAAATATATCAAAGACATTAATTTTTCCAATCGCTTCTGCCAAATATGGTATTGTCACCTGTTACGTGACACCCATTGTTCAAAAATTGTGTTGTCAAAATGTAGCTGATAGATAATTGATAATTTTCAGAGAGTTTGAGGGTCACAGCTTTTGATGTTAAAGCATGATTTGCAAAAATCCATTTGAAAACACCCCCCGGTTGGAATAGGGGTAACTTGGTCTTGCCCCGGGCCCCCCTGGGCCAGCTTTTGATCATGTCGATTCCCTTTCGCTGGCCCAAGATGTGGAGCATAATTATGATGCATGGTCATTTTGATAACTGGCACAAGGGAGAATATTCGTAAGAAAAAAGTCTTACCGAGCGGAAAGGTGACAAATGTTCCTCAACAGTTCCAAATCCCAATGGACTAGGGCTTCGCGAGTCGGGCGGGGTCTCAATCCCACCAAAAGATGATCCAGGAAAGGATGATGTACCATGCCCATTGGAACCAAACGATGAGCAACCAGTCCAGGAATGTTTTGTGTCATGTCTCTCTGGAGGTGGTGTGTACATCAAATAATCCAGTGACAAGGTTGACTCTTTCTCAGAGATTGCTGTGAGGAATAGTTAAACTGGAATTATTTTAGGTTTAGGTAATATTATTGTAAAACTATTGTAATAGACCATGGGCAATAATGCACCGTTGACGTGGCCTATATTATGATCAAAATTGTATTTTTACTCACTGTGTTGTTTCTCTTCCACAAGTACAGCACTTGATAATGTTGCTACTCCTTCGTTCTTCTCGATTGCGGAAAAGATGACGTTAGGGGGGGGGGGGCATTTGAGAAAAATGCACTGCGATCTTTAATGGAATCAACAGTGATTCTATTAAAATTCGATCATCTGGTCAAATGCCATACATCTGGTCAAATGCCCTCCGGCGCCATCTTTTCCGGAATCGTTCGAGTCTCCGTTTGAAGCCATAATATCAACCAATTCAATGGGGAAAACTGGCTCCCAATACCCTTACTTATTTCATAAGAAACCTGTTGTAAGAAATTTTAGTTGCCTCTTTCCATAAAATTTTGCAGTCAACTAACGTGAACTCGTAGGTAAGAAACATTTGGTGATGATTTGCAAGATGTCTTTGAACAAACAATGTGTCACGAGCCCAATTAATGCTAAAAAGTGTCCTTTCTGTTTATGATTTGGCTCCTTTTTTTATCAAATGGGCCAAAAAGCTCCATGTTATTGATCCTTAATGAATTGTGATAATGTGTGAAATTACATCCTTTAGATGGACCACATGCAACTTCTACTTCAAGAATTGGGCCCAAAGTTAAGAAACCCTACTACTTTGTTACATTGTTTTGAGCCAAGCTTCAAATAAAGATACGAGTGTGCATGAAATGCACACTCGTTATTAAGAACAAAGGGTACAGTTTACAATTCAACAAGCAAATTTTTGAGGAAAAAGAAATGCCTTACAACCTAAGGTGTTCTGATAAACTACAACTACCAAAGGCGAAAACAACTTGCCTTGGAATCGATACAGTCAGATTTATGGGGAAAAAAGTATGGGAGACACTACCACCAGAACTGAAAAATTCAGATTCCTTTCAGATTTTCAAAAGGCTTATCAAAGCCCATCAATGCCAAGCCTGCAACTGCAGATTATGTAAAATATTTTATCCCAATTTAGGTTTTTTATTGTAAATTATATCTTCACTTGTAATATTATATGTATTTTTTGTAAATAGTTGGCCTTAATTAGCAATTGTAGCTATATTTTGTAGCCAACTTTAAATGAAAGAATTAATAATAATAATAACGCAAGAAGAAGAAAGAAAATGACGTACGTGGATGAATAACCTTTTGAGAGTTTTCTTTTGGCTTCGTTTCAAGTAGTTCATTTATTCTTGACATTAGATCATTTGAGTCAGTCTGCTAATGATATAAAACAGTAAGACGTTATCTTGGCTTCAATTCTTGGCTTCTAGAAATAAATACTTTCTTAACGCAACTATGACAACGGGATGTAAAGCTCCGGCAAAGCGACAGGACATTTGCACTGGACATGCACTGGACAAATGTTCAGCGTAAAACGTTGTGTCGTTTTGCCACCTTGTCCAGTCTTGTTCAGTCGTGTTCAGCGATGTTGAGCGTTGTTCAATTGATTTTGAAGGCAGTCAAAAATGTTCAGTGGACAAGATCAAATTTCTTTTGTTGAACAAGTTGTGGAAAAAACTTTCAGTCGTTTTGCCACTCTAGACTCACGAAATAGTCCCAGTTATCGCAACAACAACATTGCAATGACAACAGCAACAACATTCACATATTTTTTGCTCAAACTGTACGAACTTTTCATGTATTTAGCAAGACTGAATTATGTTTTTTATGCGCGCGCAGATATCCATCGAAACCGAGGCAATGGGGAAATCAGAATTATTACAAACGCTCCTTTCCTCAATTCTAGAACTGACCACAGCTGAAACCATAACAGCAACAACAACGAGCATAGGTGAAGGTCACATGGAAAGCGCTTAAACTGAAATACCTGAAATACGGAGAACATCCCAAAACAAAAACAAGACAGTTATACACACAAAGAACCCGTGGAGTTTTACCCAGTTTATTAATCGCAAGCCAGTGTTGTAAAAAAATCAAACTATTTGATTCTGGGCAATAAGAATCTCTTGCAAAGCCTGGAGTTTCTGCTCTCTCAACTAACCCTTCGATGGACTAAAACTTCTCGCCCGACGTGCGTCACTGCGAGTAACATCGATGAGCGAGTAATATTTTCTGAACGCAGTCATGCTTACCTTGAAGTAAAAATTGTTCTGTAAAATGTAAAAAATTAGCTTTGCTCAACGACCAATTTGCCATAAAGGGAATACAAACATGAAATCAATGTCACAAGAAATTTGCGATATACTTCAAAATAACGAGAATTTTGGCCTAATCTATCATAAACTGACCCCCTGGTACGTCAAACCAAACATCAAGTAATCAATACTAACATAGGCTAAGGACGGGGGTATAATTTTGACTTGAACTTGAGCTGTTGTCGTTGCTCTCCATTGTTTGCGGCTGCTAGATTGTAAACAAACAAAGATGGCTGGCTGGGAAATCAGCATAAAACCAACACGTAGATATCTAATTTTTACAATGTCATCCCCTATTTTCCCGGCGGTACCGATACGATTTTCTGACAGCCAAATAAAATTTTGATCAATACAAAAAGTTTCCTGAAAAGGCTGCGGCCAGATTTTTTGCAAATTACATAGAAATTCGATCAATTTTTCCTCACTATTTTTGAACCAAAATCTAGTAACCTTGAAATTTCTTGGCTTGTGAGGCTCAGAAGAGTCAAATAGGCTTGTAATTCAATGAAATGAACAACAAAGTATCTACCTCTTCAAAAATAATTTTACTGCTTGTTTATTTCAAGGATTTTAAACACTAGGAGGGTTTACTTTGGCAGACCAAAATACTTAGGCCGATAACCATGTGAAGAACACCGGTATTTCGATAAAAAGTTGAAGTATGATCCCCTATTTTCCCGAATAGCTCACCTGGCTCAAAATGTTGCTCAGATCTTGGAGAAGGATTTCGGAGATGATGGTGAAAAGGCTGCGGCCAGTTTTGGAGTATTTTACAAAACATTAAATCCTTGAATTCTTCGTCTGAAGTGACAATCACCACGATATCTATTCCACGTGTTTGGAGCCCTTTAAAATGTTTGATTAAATTCAGCTCTCGTCCAAGTAATCTTTAACTTCCAACCTGTGCATTTAGCCAAGTACCGAAGACAATAGGCCAATTCCCAGGGGTCAGGAATCTTCGAAAGTCTATTGTTTGTTTTCCTGGCAACTTTCCAGATTCACAGATTCCAACTAAATGCGGGGGCGCAAGGTCCTGTCGGTCAGCGGCAAAAACATAATTCAGTCTTGCTAGTTGGTAGTTATAGCGTCCATCAGCCTATCAATAGCAATAACTACGAACACTGGACATTGTCCAGTTTGCGCACGCGCATTGCAATGAAAAAGTGGACACTTTCTTTCACATTTTTTCATTCCAAGCTAAGCTGTCCTCCATTGTCAACTCCTTCATGTTATTTAGAAACATTCTCATTCATTCGTAGTATCTTCACCCATTGCCTTGCGTTTCTATGGCTTTTCTTCCGTTTTCATCTTGGAATACACTCTTTTTTTTTATAAGAATACTATAAATTTTTTCCAGCCTCAATATTCTTAAGACATATTTCATTTTGAACCTTAACATATTCTTAAAGTATTCTTATTCTTTAAAATCTGATATGGTTTCAGGGGAACATGGTTCAAAGAATTGTCATATCATTATGAAGAAATGGTTGAACGAAAGAAAAACTTAAGCAATTGTAACAATAAGAATGTTATGAACATCGCAAAACAGGCAACTACTGGAAGTGAGACACAAAAATAGTCAAAATCATGGTCGGCTATCATTTTGTTTACGACCCATCTTTTACCTCATGTCAAATAGCTTTCTTATCTTTAATGTCAGAATTTTGAAGGGCAGAATGAACGACGTGAAAAGCAACAAACAAAATCAGAATAATATTTCTAGCTCCCTGGTGCTCTGTTGGGAGTTTGCGCAAAACTTCCCAAACTGAATTTTCGATCCAAAAAGCTTTGCGCAGTTCCGTTGCCCAGTAAATGTTCACTGGACAATGTTCAGTCGCTTTGCCACAACCTAAATTTTCTTTTTCTTGATGTTCAGACACTGAACAAGGTTAGCAATGTCCAATGAATGTTCAGTGCAAAAGTCCAGTCGTTTTGCCAGGGCTTAAAAGAGGACTTGTTCTCAGCCAATTCAGGCATTAAGGCAATTCGCATTAGTTGGTCTCCTCCCCTCAACTCTCATCAAATCATGCTCAGTTTACAGTTGCACGAGCAGTTAACATTTTTTGAAACTTGAACCTTTTCTGCAGAATATTTCCTGTATTTGAAATTATTTGTAAATTAATTCTCTGTATCTGAAATTAAAACTACAGAATACAATATGTATAAGAAAATACCTAAACTTTAAACGTAAAGCTGCATAACCATAAGCTTCCCTTTAAATCTTTTTCATGCAGATGTGACCGTTAGGGTTTTCTTCGCTTTCCTCATTTTGTTCTACTGTTGGTTTGGATTTCATTTGATAAGGTGAACTTGATAAGGTTGTCTCTATGTTACGAAACTATTTCCAACAAGCAAAAAACATCCACAATAACCACCGCAAAATGTATCATAATAACGGAGACCAAGCAGGAAATATCCAACAGACAAGCACGCTATATGATAGCGTAATATTCTTTGTGGGAATATGCTTATAATTCCTCCTGAAAGTCCCACCCATTTACATCTATAACAGATAGAGAATAAATGAACAGTACCTTTGCTGCTTGAAGCTCGATGTCAGACATATCTCTCTATCTCTGATGTTCAATAAAACGAATTTTAGGCCAAACGCGTCTGCTAAGCGATGCAATGCGATGTTATGCGATGGTAGAATTTGGTAAACAGGTACTGAATTAGAATTTTTATTAATTTCTTATTTATTTGGAAGTGTTCGACCCATTTTCTAGCATGCAAATGCAAGCTTTCTTGAATTTCAATTCATTCGAGACCCTTTCAACAAATGATATAGGAATATTTCTGAGAGAAATGTCCTCTGGGAGGTTAGATACTCGCACGTAGAACTTTAGAAAGTTTTGATCAGCGAGCACAACTTCATGGTTCATGAACTGTTGAAAGCTGTATTTGTATGATGGCCTAAAATGACAAACACATCTGTTCCAATTATAGACCATTCTCATCATTTCATAATTTGAATACGCATACTTTTTCTCATATAAAGGCCCTAGGGGTTGTCCCAAATGTCAAAGATTTGTATCAAAGTTTCTCCATGTATTGTATTCGCTGAAATTGCAATGCTCTAATCTATAACGTACTTTCACTCCAGTGTTGACCGAACCGAGGAGTGCTGTTTACGTAGCATAGGAATCAAATGTTTCCGCCGAATTTTGCTCTTGGCCCATGGCCGAAACATCCAAAGCCTCATTTTCACGCACAAGTCAGATGGCGAATAAGCAACGAAGACAAACCCTGAAACAGGGGCGTCGTGGGTACCAATTGACAGGGGGGGGCACAACTTGCTGATTTTCCGACGAATGATGACGTCAAAACCAATGACATCATCATGCGCATGCGCAGTTTGGTTACAAAAAATGATTTTCAGACAGAGATAGCAAGACACTGATCTGGTATTCAATCGAAACAATAATACAGATTAGTTTGCTACAAACTGTATGGGAATAGAGCGTGCCACAATCAGTGGCGTGGCCAGGGTAAATTGTAGGCATTGACATGGAAAATTTTTGGGGCCACGCCCTTTACTTTAGCTTAGAATGCATCTCCCATTATCATGCCTATCATTAGCGACAAGGAAACCTTGATAGCTTCGTGACAGTTCTCCTATGAATTGGAGCGCGAGGAAAATTTTTGAAGAAAGATCCTTTACTTTGGCTTAGAATGCATCTCCCAATATTATGCTTGCCTTTAGCGACAAGGAAACCTTGATCGTTTTGTAACAGTTATCCTATGAATCAGAGCACGAGGAAAATTTTTGAAGAAGCATCCTTTACTTTGGCTTAGAATGCATCTCCCAATATCATGCCTTCCATTAGTGACAAGGAAACCTTGATAGCTGCGTGACAGTTCTCCTATAAATCGGAGCACGAGGAAAATTTTTGAAGAAACATCCTTTACTTTGGCTTAAAATACATCCCTTGATTCCATATTTACCAGTGCTATAATAGAAGATTTGACCTTTCTCGGAAAATTCTTACCCAACCTATACCCAGCCATTTTCTCTTCGGTTTTAAAGGAATCCCGAGGACCATATTTCGACAAACAAAGGCTCTGGAAACCAGGACATTTTTTTATATGACCTCCCTCAGACTGTCGGAAAATGCCCCTCTTTGAATGGGAATTCGGAAAATGCCCTTCAACTCTACGAACGCACGAAATAAATCTGTAAGATCCCAAATTTCAGCAAAAAGCAGAACGGATCTCAAATTTCCGAAATTTTCCGAAATTTTCCGAAATTTTCCGAAATTTTCCGAAATTTTCCAAAATTTTCCGAAATTCCGACGCTAGGGGGGCACGTGCCCCCCTGCCCCCCCACCCACGACGCTTCTGCCCTGAAAATGTTTCTAAATTTTACTTCCCTTCATAAAACGCAACCAGGACAAAATGTTGCTAAAAATTTCCACAATTTTTTTAAAGAAATCTACTCTCCAGATGTTTGGGTGTACAACTTTTTATGCCGGTAAAAATATCTTCAGGTCTCGAGGCGTTATAGCCTCCCCAAAAGACGAAATCGGCTTAGGCTTGTCGAAGCTTGTTTAGACCATACCACTCCAGTGTCATGAATGCAAAAAGTAGTATAATGAAGAAACTTCCCTTGAGTATTGCCATATGACTTGGAGTGCGTAAACAAACCATACTAAGTAGTTTTTTAATAAACACAGAAACCGCTGGGGCATCGATTTTTTTTGCAAAAGAAACTGTGGCGGAAGGACAACAGCAACAACAATTGAAAATGCTGAATTATGGCGTTTTGGGTCGTTCTTACCCTGGGTACCAGACTCTCTAACAAAAATGGAAAGTCTGGTCTCCATTTTATGTTAGAGAGTCTGATACCCAGGATAGGTCATTCTTACAACAATGTCTATTTTTGTTACTATTGTTTCTCGGCGAGAATTTTTCTTCTTCAAAGTTCAGTGCCTCATCGGTTTGTGAATGAATTGGAGAGTCAATAACTCCTCAAAACCTGGAGATATTTTAACCGGCATCCAAACTTGTGCACCCAAACATATGGGGAGTAGATTTCTTTAACACAATTCTGAAAATTTCAAGCAGTTTTTTGTCCTGGTTGTATTTTATGAAGGTAGGTAAAATTTAGAAAAATCTTCACTGGCTTCTATTTGTCTTCTTCGCTTATTCGCCGTCTGATTGGTCCGTGAAAATGTGTTTTTGAAGGTTCTCGGCCATGGGCCACGAGTATCCCACGCCATAGTGACCATAGTGGACAAAAGTAAAACATCTTGAAATATATATCGATTGCAAATATATGGATTGTAATCGACATATACAATTAAATTTCTTTTCTTATTATCTATCATCTGTAATCATATATAGAATATTCATATAGAAATATATTTAGAATATGTATATATTTTTAATGCACATATCTACCTAATTTACTATATTTGTGATTTGCAAAATTTGTATATATATATCGAGCTTCACAATAAGTATATATCGCGCTTTTTAGTATAAATTGAAATTGCACAAATATATGGAACTTGCGCACGGTGCACACTGGCAAATAGAAGAACCACATGGGTGATAACTCTAACTCCCCGTTGCAACTTCGAACAACCGCATACAAGTTAGACAAACTTTCTTCCAGACTCAGTTTCATTTTCCGGACTCAGTTTCATATTCCAGACTCAGATAATGACTCAGATTAAAAAAAAAATCGCAAAACTATCAATTTTTTACCAACAAACGAAGCTTTTAAAAAATCAAAGGACCTTAGAAGTGACTCACGGGCTTAATGATTTTTATTGTGAAATTTTCCAAATTATACCATGAGAATGCTAAGGAAGATCAGTGCAATTTTATTGCACCTTCCTCGAAATATGAGTAAATATGCTGTAATGTTACGTTACAGAATGCAGTCTGAGGAAACAACCATCAAAAATTGGCGTGCAGGAAATGTTTAGTCTTTGCTTGAAGATTTATCAGTGGAGAACAAACAATCTAATTAAACATACAAGCAATCAAATTAATCACGAAATACACGTTTTTTTATTATAAGAAACTTGGATCAGCACTTAGTACTAAAAGTTTCTTAATTTCGCATGAAAATGTCGGTGTTTTAGTAGTAAAAGTTTCTTAATTAGTTTCTTATTTTTTTGAGCCTAAAATTGCGGTATTGTTCGAAGTTGAGCCTTCTTCTCGAGAAAGGGCTTCCATTTTGCATTGACATTGTCATCAAGAAGAAGCCATGCACATCAAGGCAAAAATTTACCAATTTTGCAGTTAAAAGTCAAGAAAAGACGAAGGCACCTTTGTTAGAGAGACATATAATAAGAGAGACATACAGATATAACGTTTAAGAGTTTCTTAACTGTTCTTGAGCGTAGTACTAGAGTTTCTTAAATTTTTGGTCATCGTAGTACTAGTTTCTTATAAACCAGTTTCTTATAAAAAAAAAACGTGTAATCCGTTTTCAGCATGATTAAACAGTGCTATTGTTAATAAGAAACTCTTTTCAAGAATTCAACTAAGAACTAAACCAGTAAGAACCTCGACTGAGAACTTGGATATTGCTCAAGAAACTTGTTTATTTTGTCTGAGAAGGTAATTCGCATACTGGCGCTGTATTCTGGTAAAACTCACGAAATGCTTGGGAAGTTACCTATCAATGAAGGATGCGGAGAAACTGCAAAAACCTTTGGTACCCATGATCTGCTAATTTCAACTGTTTACTGAAAGCTAAAAGAGACTTTCAGTACTGGGTGGGAACATTTATTGGTTTCTTGAAAACTCTTCGATTGTTGTTCTACTTGACTGATCAGCTGCCTAAAAGTTCTTAGAAAACTAACAATAATTTTGAAAAAATGCTAACAAAGAGCTTTTTGAAATAATTGCCCCACACCGAAGTGGGGCTTTATAGCCCACCGCGCGCATATTTGGCTGCACTGGCTAGGGCTTCGAATCTCAAATCCTCGCATATTTGGAATTTTTCGTCGTAATACAGGATTGACAAGGTTTTACGCAAGCTTGTTTGAGAATGGTGGAATGTGATTGGTTTTCTGTCAAAACAGGTTTAATCGGGTTCGCAAGCCATAGATTTACTGCACTCGTTGTAGTTTGTATTTTACTGAGCTGGATTATAAAGGAGAATAGAATAATGATGATTTCACGCCATATGGTGCTTAACATATTACGTAACGTAATATGTATTCTCTCAGCATACTCTTGTATCTGAAACAAAGGGCTTTCAACAGAGGAGGAAATTCTCTTTCTTTCCATGCCAAAAAGGCTCCGGGGTGTCCATAGTAACTGTTTGAGATAACAACAACAAAACAAAACAAACAAATGGTTTTTGGCAAAGCTAGTAGTGGGCAATTTTTGACCGTAAAAAGGTAAAAAGAAGGAAACCAGCAGAGCATGCCAGAGCAGGGGAACAGCATTGGCCCCTAACTACCTCAACAAAGCCTTGATGCAAACAAGGCCTAGGCCAGTTAGTTAATTTTGCATGACCGATTTTTTAAGAACATCTCGTATATTTTTATGAACTGCTATCATTTAGAGTAACCAACGATACTTTTGTAACAATTCTAATTCACTAAATTAGCAGATTTAATTTGGTTTTTGATGCTTTTGAGGCATTTTCTTCTCTTGTTATGGACTGATTCTTATGCTCTTCTTTCTTCGTTTGGCAACAATGCAATGAAAAGTCGGCTTTGAAGAATCTAATGCCAGAAGGCAAACTTAAATCTTTTCTCTTTATTTTTTCAAGATTATTTTTGTTATCACACAGTCAATCAGTTAACTTGATAACGGGCTATGCTCGAAACGTCGTGCTTATTTCAATTCGCATCAAAGTGCTTATACTTTACTTTATTTACTTGTTTAGTCAATCAGTTATATGCCAAACACTAACATGGTTAATGAGTTATGTTGCAAAGATTCGAGCCCTATGCTTTCTGTAAATACATGCTGTGGCAGATTTTATGCACAAGTGTCAAATATTTAGCCTGAACAGAATGGATATGGGAACCACTATGTGAAAACTGCAACACTGATCTACCTTTTTAGTGTTTACCATACCTGCTAGAGATATCTGGTGTGGGGCACCTAGTAATAACTATTGCTAGTTTTGATAGGAACGTCATTGAGCTAATTACTGCACTCAAAGTCAAAGAGTTCATTTTGTTGGAGAAGTTTCCCTTAGCAACCAATCTCATTCTGTGAAATGATGCATCAACACAGGCGAGCAAGGTGGCTGCCATGCCAGACACATTATATTTTCCAATCTCGGCCTGTTCTCAGCTGCAGTCCCTCTATTTTCCAGAAGTTTATTATTCACAATTTAGCGTAAACCTCAAGATCAATGTGCTTTGCACAAGTCAACTTAGAGGTCTAGTCCGAACAAAACATTGAATTCAGACTATTGCTGAACAAATTAAAAGTCTAGGCCTACTTTTGAAGCAAAATCGGCTATGATTCAAATAAAATGCACAGAAAGTTAAAAAATGCAAGGCTTGAATTGAAAATTG
This sequence comes from Aurelia coerulea, assembly GCA_039566865.1. Taxonomy (NCBI): domain Eukaryota; kingdom Metazoa; phylum Cnidaria; class Scyphozoa; order Semaeostomeae; family Ulmaridae; genus Aurelia; species Aurelia coerulea. The sequence continues at coordinate 46,194 of CM076944.1, read as the reverse complement.
ATTTTAAGCAGCTACGAAAAAGTAAGTTGATAAACTTCTTGAACAAAGATGAGAGACGTACCTTTCTTTGCACGTTGAATCTGTTGAATGCAGTTTTTCATCCAGCAAATTGAGCGCGCAGGCTCCGCGACCATGATTTCGTTCTTTCCGTAGAGTGGCCGCGCGTGCTCAAACCGCTGGAGCGTTTGACCTTTGAGATGTCATACACCTCAGGAGGGCCTCCGCTTAACGACAAGCTTTGACCTCGCGTTGTTGCAAGGCTTGATGTGGACTTCATCACGTCCTTCACCCCATGACATAAAAGATTTTGTAAACAGGAAAATGCCCACCACCCCTATGACTTCACTGCCGTGAGTCAAAAATGAGTGGATTTCAACACGTGTTAAAACTTTTCAGACCTGCTGTTCCGTGAGTCATCCCAAGGTTTTATTTGATTTTAGCCTGCTTCTGTTCATAATGATGCGCACAACGATACTGCGCAACACGCTGCATTGCATTGGTTTCCATTCCACTTTGCTTCGATCATATCTTCCTGTTGATGAAAGGCAGCCATTTTGGAAAAGCAAGTATTTGTTAGAGAAGTAATCATGGCAAATAATAATACTGAACAGCTCCAGAAATTATTTGTTGGAGGATTAAATAGAGATGCAAATGAAGAATTTTTATCCGAGTGTTTTCAAGTGTATGGAAACCTCACTGATGTTAGCGTGATGCGAGATTCCATGGGGAGATCTCGAGGGTTTGGTTTTGTTGTTTTCGATGATCCAGCAAGTGTCGATGAAATAATGAAATTGAAGAAGGAAGGCAAGGTATTTCAAGTTAATGGTGGTGTTGTTGAAGTGAAACGAGCCTTGCCCAAGGTTGACCGATCTGAACTGTTGAAGGACAGAGCAGCGCATCTCAGGCAAACAAATATTGGAGTAAGGAAAATTTTTGTTGGTGGTCTTGCATCTACGACAGACACGGAAAGTCTCGAAGCCTATTTTAGCAAATATGGTACGTGTATGATGATATTTATTAGATCTAACGTAAAAACTTGATTAGTAATAATAAGAAGTCCCCTATTATACCCTCTCCTCTCTGCTAACAAAGCCCTCCCACTGATCAAATTCCACAGGTAAACAAGTCAAAGATTTTCCATTTATTGAGCTATAAAGAGTAAATGAGTTTCCATGTTAATTTTGTTATGTTTTGAGATAAAAATGTGTCGAATTTATGTATTTGACTCGTAAAATTGTATGTTGCGGCTAGACTGATGATATGGTCGTAGTTATCGCTATTGAAATACTGCCGGACGCTCCTAACTACGACTCATAATCAAACGCCATTATTTTGAAATGACTATGACTGCCTCGTTTCGATAAGGGCCTAGGCAGGAAAAGCACAAACGTTTGTAGTTTTCAAATGAAACACATTGATTTGAAAACTTCACAATAAATCAGTTAATGCTTAGCGAAAGCAGCAAAATAGTACGTACGTACAAAATTTGATATTGTCGCCAACTGTTTTCATGGTATTCTTGTTCATAAGACTTTGTTCTGTCCGGCCAAGCTCCTTGAAACTCTGCTTTGAGCTTCGAGTTTTCGTTGGTCAACATCAATCAATCGAATTTGCAGGGATTCTAATGGCGTTGTATTTGGTTGTATACTTTGTACATGACTGTGTATAGCAGCCTCGTTCCCAAGGGCGTTCAAAAGTGAAAAAAGTCAGTCCAAAAATATTGCCGTAATATTATGAGTCCCAGTAAGAGTGGTCTCGGTCTGGCCTAATAGTCTCGTTTTGGATGGCGATTACTGGGACTCATCGTAATCAGTCTATGTTGCGGCCGCAAAGATGGTGGTAAAAAGCTATATCCATGTCATTTGATTTTGTGAATTGGCCCCTTTCAGTTTCAGTTTCAGTTTCATATTTTAAAATTCCACTACCTACAATTCTATAAACACAAACTAAACATATACCTAATACAAAAGAAACAACATCAAAATTAATATAACTATTGAGCTTAACACAACCGAAGAAAATTACATTTGGGAAATATACAATAGATTCTAAATCAAATTAACAACAAGAAGAATTGTAAGTGGGGGAATTTCTTAAGGAGGAGCTCCCTCAGTAGCTAGGCTAATCGAGGAGAGAGCACCCCCTGTTTCGAAGATAATAATTGAAAATTATTAATTCTTTCATATTGTATAAAAATTTGCAAAAATATTGATATTTCTATTGTTGGTAATTGTTTTCAAAGAAAAAAGCTTTGGGTTTTCTACGAAAGCTATAAGCAGATGGTGAACTTTTTATCTCTACAGAAATGTTGTTCCAGCACTTTGCTCCATGGTAACGCACTGATCTGAGACCATATTGCAGGGTATTTTTCTGACAAACAAAAATACAATTTTTTGTGGCTTGCCTTGTACCATGTTGATGAACAGATTCAACTAATGGAAAGAAAGAATGAAAACAAGCAGGAGAGATCCAATTGATACTATCATAGACAAAACTAAGCAATTTTAGCTGAAAGAGATCATGCAGCTTTAAGATCTTTAAGTCTAAGAAAATAGGCGAAGAGGGTGAAGTAAAATGTTCAAAAGAAATTGCTCTTACAACCCTTTTCTGTAAGAGAAAAACAGGGTTGATATAAGTTTCATAGGTAAGACCCCAACCTAAAATACCGTACTGAAGGAAAGGTGAATTTTTCTAATAAGCCATCCTCTCTCTCTTTTAAGCCCCCCTCTGGAGTGTCTGAATTTAAATTAGCCCACCCAGGAGCTTAAGAGCTTGTACAACCGTTAGTAAAGACCATACCTTTCAATTATAGAATCTTCATAAGTACTTTAAAAAACTTGAACAGCCATGTATTTATAAGTAAAAACTGTACATATACAATATTGTATATACATATACAATACACATATTCAAAAGCCTCAATATAGAAATGAGAATTTTTATAAAGACGTTATTGTGCGCTGAATTAAAGCATGCATGGTAATTTCAAAACAAAGAGAAATACTGAATGTGGCAAAGGGAGGCTTGGCAGGGGATCACCACCTGTATTATACACAAAGTATGTCAGCATGCACGCCTATCCGCTACGATGTAACGGATCCAGTTCATAGATAAAACTTAGGAAATTCCGCAGACAAAAATATCCAGTTTAACAAGGACAGATAATTTTACAATAGGACTTGCTACTTTTTATTGACACCTAGATACAAAGCAATTTGTGATTGCAGACAAAAGGAATTCCATGCTCGGTTGGTCAAGACACAAACAAAAACAAAGCAAGCAGCAAACATTGCCCTGAAACCCGGGTTGCTAGCTCGCTCGTTGTAGTCTCGTTGTGCATTCCAGAAATGGTTTTAGGATATATCTAAACTTCTGCCTCAGGCATTTTGTTTATTTTGTGCAGAAGCCAATGGTGAGGGGATTCAGTTCTCATACTTTTTAGGTGTAATTAAAACATTTACTGCCTGTAGGAAACAAATGAAATGCCCGAGTGTAGTGTTTGTGTTATTAGTTTAAAGCTAGTTTGGGGGCCCTATTGAGACATTACGAACTAGGCCCCCTGTGGTTGTTGTTGTTGCTGGAGTAGCTGTGATGATGGCCACTGTGAGTGGAAACATGCCGCGTATTTAATGAGTTAAATCTGTTGAATCCTGAGGCGGAATTCTAAATATGGCGACGAGGATGGGATGAAAAACATTGCGAAAGGTTTTTCTTGCTGCTGAGATCAATATGGGTGATAAAATGAATCAAATGGATGTTTCCGGGCCTAAGTCGCAGTTAGCTGAAAAATGGCGTGTTTGGCTAAGAAACTTTACGTTTTTTGCAGAGGGCAAAGCTAATTTAAATAGTGTTGAGAGAAAGAAAAATGAGCTTTTATTTAGAGCTGGCCCTGGAGTTCAAGATATATTTGAGAATTTAGCAGAGGTTCCTGCTGCTGAGGGAGTAGCGGACAATAATTATTTGGCTTGTGTCCGTACCTTGAATAATTATTTTCATGTGGAGGAGAATGTGGCCTATGAGAGACACATTTTGCGTCAGCTAAAGCAAGAGCCTGGGGAAGATGTTGATTCATTTGTATTGCGGTTACGAAAGCAAGCTCGACATTGTGGTTATGATGAAGGAGGAGCTGCAGATGCTGTAAGAGATCAGTTATTGGAGAAAGTTGGTTCACAGGAGCTGAGAACAAAGCTTTTCGAAGTTCCTAATATTCAGTTACAACAAGCATTGGCTACTGCAAGAGCATGGGAAACCGCTAGGGTGCATGCAAGCAAAGTGGTAGTAGATACAAAAGAAGAAAGTATTAATGCAGTTTTTCAAAGAAGAAGAAGTGAGAAGGAAAGAAATAATGATAAGGCCTCAGTAAAATGTTTTTCTTGTGGAAAAAGGGACACTATTCTCGTGATCCTAAGTGCCCTGCAAAAGGACAGACATGTGCTAAATGTGGAGGTAAAAATCATTGGGCAGTTTGTTGTAAAAGTAAGGCTGATGGGTTTCAAAAAAAAGATGGTAGTAAACAGAGAGGCTTCCAAAGAAATAATCAAAGAGTGAATCAAGTAGAATGTGAAGAGGTTTTAGAGCCATTTGCATTTCCTGTCATTTTTTCACATGCAATGCAGGATAATGTTGTTTCAGTTGAGATAAATTGTATATCTGTTGACATGTTGGTTGATTCTGGAGCACAGGTGACAGTGATGGGAAAATCTGAGTTTGAAAAGTTGAAAAGAAAAGGTTTGAAAGTAAATATGGAGGCACGGACGAGGATCAGAGATTGTAGAAAGTAAATATGGAGGTAGAAAACAGGAAGTTGAGAGTTTATGGAGATGGGCGCATACCTATTGTTGGTTCAGCTAATGTTGTGATTGGATGTGGTGGCAAAGAAGTTAGAGAGAGGGTTGTTATTGTGAGTGGGAATGGACATTGTTTGTTGAGTAGTCAGGCAGCCAAAAGTCTTGGATTGTTGAGAGTTGGTCCTGAAGTTTGCTTTGTTGGTTGTAGAATGGAGGATGTTGTGCAGAAATTTCCAACAGTTTTTACTGGGGTTGGGAAATTAGCTGATTATAAGTTGAAACTTCACATTGATCCAAATGTTGTGCCTGTTGCGCAGAAACCAAGAAGGATTCCATATCCATTGAAGGATAAAGTCTTGAAGAAAATTTTAGAGCTAGAAAATTTGGACATCATTGAAAAGGTGACTGGTCCTACTTCTTGGGTGAGTCCAGCAGTTTTTGCACCAAAGCCAAATAAAGATGACATCAGAATTTGTGTTGACATGAGATGTGCAAATCAAGCAATTTTGAGAGAAAAGTTACCAATGCCCACAGTTGATGATGTTCTTGAGGAGATGAATGGCAGTTCTGTGTTTTCAAAGTTAGATTTGAAACTTGGTTTTCATCAAGTTGAATTGGATGAAGGTTCAAAAGATATCACTACGTTTGCTGTGGGGGATTCATTGTATCGTTATAAGCGTCTAAGTTTTGGAATTTCTAGTGCGCCAGAGAAATATCATAACATAATCAGGCAGAGCATATGTGACATTCCTGGGGTGACAAGTATAGCTGATGATATTGTGGTGCATGGAAAGAGTCTAGAGGAGCATGACAGGAGCCTGTACATGTTGATGAAAAGGCTTGAAGAAAAGCAGTTAACAGTGAATCAAGAAAAGTGTAACATAGGAATGGATGAAATTCAGTTCATGGGGTTGCTGGTGAATAAACATGGCGTAGGCCCAACGGAGGAGAAGGTGAAAGCAATTAAAAGAGCAAAGGAACCCTTCACTGTTTCAGAGCTGAAGAGTTTTTTAGGCCTTGCTAGTTTTTGTTCAAGGTTTATTCCAGATTTTGCCACTATTGCAGAGCCTCTGAGAAAACTCACTAGACAAGGAACTGAATGGAAATGGGGCTTAAGGGAACAAGAGTCCTTTGACATGTTAAAAGATAAAGTTGGAAATGCTTCTATGATGGCTTTCTTTGACAAAAATGCACAAACTGAAATATGGACAGATGCAAGTCCTGTGGGATTGGGAGCTATTCTAGTTCAGGAGCAAAATGGAGTTAAAAGAGCAGTTTGTTTTGCAAGTAGAAGTCTGAGTGATGTTGAACGCAGATATAGTCAAACAGAAAAAGAAGCATTAGCTGTTGTTTGGGGGTGTGAAAGATTTCATTTGTACCTGTATGGTCTAGAAGAGTTCACTTTGGTAACAGATTGCAAAGCACTGGAGGCCATTTACAGTGTAAAATCAAAGCCTTCAGCAAGGATCGAAAGATGGGTTTTACGTTTAATGCCCTTCAAATTTAAGGTTCATCATGTGTCTTCAACACAGAATATTGCTGATTGTTTAAGTAGGTTAAACAAAATTCCGGCTTTACCACATGAAGGAGAAGAGTTAGAAGAGTATGTAAGAGCTGTAGCAGTGATTGCAACACCACAGGCAATGAGCACTAGAGAAATTGAGAGAGAGTCTGCAACTGATGAGGATTTGTCTGTTGTGCGTCGATGTTGGAGATCTGATAATTGGAATGATGCTCCTAGAGAATATCGTCTTATAAGGAATGAGATAACGTTGATAGGAAATCTAGTCATGAGGGGTGTTCGTATCATTGTGCCAAAGAAATTAAGAGAAAGAGTTCTTCAGTTAGCTCATGAGGGTCACCAGGGGGTTGTCAAGACAAAAGACAGACTTAGAACAAAAGTTTGGTGGCCAGGAATGAACAATGATGTTGAAAGGTTTTGTCGGCGATGTCATGGGTGTCAAGCTAATACACCCTCTTTAACCCAGCCATTTGTAAAGAGTACTACAATGCCAATAAAACCATGGAGAGACTTAGCTTTGGATCTTTTGGGACCATTGCCTAAAGGTGAATATCTACTGGTAACTGTAGATTATTATAGTAGATGGATGGAGGTTGATGTCTTAAAGAACATAAACAGTGAATCAGTCATTAAATGTGTAGAGAATCATTTTACAAGACATGGATTGCCTAAAACGTTGAAAACGGATAATGCTGCCAATTTAGTGAGTAAAGAGATGGGAATATTCCTCATGGAGAATGGTGTTGAGCACAAAAGGTTGATACCTTTGTGGCCTCGTGCAAATGGAGAAGTAGAGCGTCAAAATAGAACTCTATTGAAAGCACTTCGAGTTGCACAAACAGAGGGAAAAGACTGGAAGAAAGAACTTTTCAAGTTCCTCATGGCTTACAGATCAACTCCACATTCAACAACAGGGGTTAGTCCAGCAAAGTTAATGTTCAACAGAGAGATTAGAACAAAGCTACCAGAATTTGAAGATTATGAAGAGGAAGATGAAACACAAATGTCTGAAGCACGGGACACTGATGCCCAGAGAAAGCAAAGATACAGTGACAATGCTAATAAGAGAGCACAAGATTCACATATTCAAGAGGGGGATAAGGTTTTGTTGAAAAGAGACAAAGAGAATAAGTTGTCTTCCATGTATGACCCAGACCCATTTAAAGTATTGGCAAGGAAAGGGGATATGTTGATTGTGGAGAGAGGAAACACGTTGTATAAGAGAAATGTTGCTCATGTGAAACACTTTATGCAGTCAGAGATTCCAGCAGAGAACCAAGTAGAGAGAGAATTTGACAGAGTAGAACTGAGAGAAAGACACAGAGAGATTATAGAGCCAATGAGAGTAGAGCATAGAATAGAAGAGCCATCACGAGCAGAGATTAGATCAGAGATTGTAGAAGCTCCAAGAGCGGACAAAAGGCCAGAGGAAAGTAAAGAGACTGAACCACCAGTGCAAACAGAGTCAAACGTTATAACTGATAGTGATAGGACTGTTGATACACAGCCACTGAGACGTTCTCATAGAGTAAAGAAAAGACCAGAATGGTTGAAGGATTTTACTAACAAATAAAAAAAAATTAGTAAAAGAGAGATGTAGTGTTTGTGTTATTAGTTTAAAGCTAGTTTGGGGGCCCTATTGAGACATTACGAACTAGGCCCCCTGTGGTTGTTGTTGTTGCTGGAGTAGCTGTGATGATGGCCACTGTGAGTGGAAACATGCCGCGTATTTAATGAGTTAAATCTGTTGAATCCTGAGGCGGAATTCTAAACCGAGGCAGAAGTTTAGATATATCCCTCTCCTTTTGATATGTGCTTATATTTGCTCTTAGCCTTAGGAATACACAACAAACGAGCTACAATCCTGGACATAAGGTGTTGAGAAAAAAGTGCCTTTCCCCTCTTTTAAGACCTCACTACCGATATTCTGTCAAAATGTGCATTTTACCCCTTTCCCCCATCTCAATGTTGGTTTTTTGGGATGGGTAGTCATTGCAGGTATCACATTTTACAATATCCCCTCAAACAACATTGAATTGGGGGAGCAGGGGGTCACTATATGGAAAATTTAGCAATCTGCTGAATATTCTCAACCCTTATGGCCAGGATTGTCTTTGGACCATCGAAAATCGCTCCTTAATTAATGCGTGTTAAATCAGTCGTTACAACTGATCTTAATACTGAAATTGAAAAATTTGATCGATGCACCATTTCTTGACTTAAGGTAACTCTGCTTTCCGCTCTAGTGCACAGTGAGATGCCGTTTCGCAAAAACCATTCTCCTCAGAAAACAGTTAATTTCTCCAATATTATTCGGTCTATCGAAAAACGGTAAAAAGGATGTTGTGCTGTATAATCTGGGCAATCGAAAGATGTATAAATCGCAATGTTTCCGTCAACCCTGGCTTCGCAAATCCTTGCTCAAATCTTTTTGCTGATTTCAGAAAAGTGGATTTACCTTTAAAACTACTCGAAAAAGTTTCGATTTTTTTTCGCTCCATCTTTAGCTAAGTAGTTGATCTACAACTTTGCCAAGTCTGATTGAAAAAGCTAGGCTAGATTTCCTGCAATCGAATTTTACATTTCTGTTTACTTTTAGACATCGAAGGGGAAAGGCGTTGGTCAACAGTTTAGCCCATGCAGAACGATTTGAGCGCCCGTAGAATGTTTTTGCAAAAAAATTAGTTCTTGATCTAAGATCTATGCTCATTGTGGACTCTAAAAGAAATTGATAATCTGTGAATGCTTACGAAAGTCTCGAAAGACACCCAAAGCATGGTTTCGTGAAGTTGCTGGTAAAAATCAGTACTTTTTAATCAATAGATGCAAGTGATACTTTTACAAGCGCACTATGGGTGTCTTTTGAGACCTGCGTATGGCATTCCCAAAAGATGACGTTCATTTGTTTGCCAATGGAAAAACTTCTGAAAGTTATTTCAAGCCTGAGCTTTTGCCAGCGTACTTCATAGCATGGTAATCTGTTGACCAAGGTTTCTCCATTTCGCTGTCGAAAAGTAAACAGAAATACGAAATTCGATTGCAGGAAATCTAGCCTAGCTTTTTCAATCAGACTTGGCAAAGTTGTAGATCAACAACCTAGCTAAAGATGGAACGAAAAAAAATCGAACATGTTTCGAGTGGTTTTGGAGATAAATCCACTTTTCTGAAATTAGCAAAAAGATTTGAACTAGGATTTGCGAAGCCAGGGTTGACGGAAACATTGCGATTTATACATATTTCGATTGCCCAGATTATACAGAACAACATCCTTTTTACCGCTTTTCGATAGGCCGAATAATATTGGAGAAATTAACTGTTTTCTGAGGAGAGTGACTTTGTGAAACGGCATCTCGCTGTGCACTAGAGCGGAAAGCAGAGTTACCTTAAGGCTTGTAGGAAAGTGAGGTCATATGTCTGATTCATTCTTGAATCCATAAATCAAATGATTCTAAAATACTTTAAAAACGGGAGCTGATGAAGTTTCCACACACAAATTACATCATGGTCCATCACGGACGGATCTCGCCTGAGATTCTTGCCTGTATCAGACAAGCAAAATAATGCTTAGGAAGTCCATAATCCTCCTGAAGCGTGGAAATTTCATAAATAGTTAATAAAACTTATGAAGTAATGGTAGCTCATCATAGTTTCTTAAACAATTACAAGTAACCAAAAATATTTCCCAACGGGTAACACATGGGTAACGAAACGAGTAACGAAAATTTTTGTAAGGTTCAGTACTGATTTTCAACGGGTAACAACGGGTAACGCACTATTTATTAAAATAATAGGTATTATTTTAATAAATAGTGCGTTACTCGTTGTTACCCGTTGAAAATCAGTACTGAACCTTACAAAAATTTTCGTTACTCGTTTCGTTACCCGTGCGTTACCCGTTGGGAAATATTTTTGGATAAAAGTGAACGTCTGCCACCTCTATGAAGTAAAAATTCCAGATAAACAGTCAGACACTTGGAGGCTTTCAACAATGTTTGCATTTGAGCAAACTTCTAGCCATCTGGAGGAAAGCTCTGCGATCTTTAATAAATGGACACAATGGCATACCCCTATCGCTGTCTGGAGAGAAATCAAGCGCTACCATACTTCCGTCTCAAAAAGTGCCAAAAACGCCTTATTCCATTCAGTTTTCCGTAAATTTCATAGAAAGACCCTGCAGACGTGCTATCTATTGTCAAGAAACGTTTCACACCCTCATGCGAGACAAAGCCTCCATAAATGGAATGAGACGCAAAGAAAATGGAGAGACTTTTCAAATAGGGGAAATATCAAATTTTAGCTTGAAACAATCAATGCATTGTCTACTTTGCCAATTCTGTGCAGTTTATGATAGCCACTTGAGTGGCAATTAATCAGACAGCGATAAAACTCAAGCACAATCCACCTAACACAATTTCCTAGCTCCAAAGAGCCATAATTTGCAACTTCTCCATCGCCATGGCCTGGTAAACTAAATTGTGACGTCATAATTGCAAATGGTGACATTTTAGGTTAATTTCGTTGCCAGATTTGAATTCTACTGGTCAAAAATGTATAATATATGCAAACTTGCGTTGATGCCATTGACTTTCAAAATATCTCCCCTTAGACAATCCTGGACATAAGGTGTTGAGAAAAAAGTGCCTTTCCCCTCTTTTAAGACCTCACTACCGATATTCTGTCAAAATGTGCATTTTACCCCTTTCCCCCATCTCAATGTTGGTTTTTTGGGATGGGTAGTCATTGCAGGTATCACATTTTACAATATCCCCTCAAACAACATTGAATTGGGGGAGCAGGGGGTCACTATATGGAAAATTTAGCAATCTGCTGAATATTCTCAACCCTTATGGCCAGGATTGTAGCAACCTTAGTTTCAGGGCAATTTTTGCGCCTTGCTTTGTTTAGCATCCCCTGCCCTTTCCTTTAAACCCTGTGGTATGAAAGTCCTCAATTTATATTACATAAGCAACTATTTTCATCCAACCGAAAAAACATCCCAGGCCCCATCTATAATTTTTACACTAACCCAAAAATGTACTCTGGTGACCCTCACCGAAAAATGGGCAAGAAAAGTTTTCCTGTGGCACTGGGCACAATTATCTGTATTTGTGGGCACACGGTGCAAAAATAACCTATGAACCATTGTCATTAACTTATTCGTTATACTGCCAACATATTTTTTGTTTCAGATATTACATGGCAGCAGATAAACCACATTTTGCAAGTTACATTGCAGGGCTTTCAGTGGGCAAGGAGCGATTGATCGTGCGACACGCGCCCGGTAATAAAATATTTCCCTCGAAGAGAGCGATGTCAGATTCGGGAATTCACACTGGAAAACTTTGTGGGCAAATTAATTTTTGGTTTCAAACATACCTTGTACCTCCCTGGTGCTGATTTTAATGGATGAGATGCAGTTGAATTACTTTATTTGCTCATTCCACCAAAGTTTAGTTGACAGAATGTTTAGGACATCTCCTTCCGAGAAAACCATTTGTCTTAAATGTCAGACTTCTTGAGCAGGTTGAAGCTTAAATGCGTCTCGATGTCACAAAACAATTTAAAATCACTTCCTTTAATTCAATTGGCTCGACTTAATGTGAAATAAATACGTGTTTGAGTAAATATTTAGGAGTTTAAACAAAATTTGGGGGAGGGGATTAGCCATAAGTTCTCAAGAAATATGATATATGCCTTTGTTGGCATTTGCTATTTCTTTCGCGCGCCCCATACAGTTCACGCAAGTTTTTGGTCGCGCGCCTTAATTTCTGAGTGTGAAAGCCCTGCATTGTTAGGCCTCTGAAAAGTTAGTGAAAGACCGAGATTCATCAAAACTGCTGACAATGGGTCAGATTTGACAGCTCCTCCTATTGTTTCATCCGAAAAGTAATCCTTCTCCACCTGTTCCCCTACCAATGGCTTAAGTTTTGCCTTTACCAAAGTGTCCGTTAGATTTTTTGCCCCCCAGAAATCTATAAAAATCCTTGTTCTGAAAGAGGTTCCGATGCTATTATAAAATTATCATTATTATCTAAGCAATACAGCTACATTTAAATAACCAACAATAATGGACCATAAAATATTGTTAGTTAGAAATGAGCAACATATTCTATAAAACAACAGTCGATATTCAATCTTCATGTTGCACGAGTCTGAAAGGACTTTCCAAATTTTGCTTTCTCTGTCCATTAAGATTGTTTTCTGCATTTCTGCTACCATTATTGCTACAAAGTGATCTTATAAAGCGTTTGCTAAATACTCTTCTCACATTGGGTAACCCTTCTTTTATACCTCCACCAAGAGATCAATAACTACGGGAACAAATTGTTATGTTATATTCAAATGCAAGTTGTTGATTACTTTGTCACGTTCTCATATCTTTTTGCAGCAATATTTGCTGGTTGTGGACATGCTACTATACAGTATATCACAAACAAAAAATCCAAATCTTTTTCTTTTCTTTGTCCTCCAGTACCAAATCTGGTCTCCCAAATGTTGTTGTTTAGGTAAACTGAACTCAAATTCCAGACTAACTTTACTAACTAAACTAACTTATTATTACTATAAATTCAATGTCTAACTTTTTACAGGGAAAGTGCTAGAAGCCAGTGTTCTTATTGACAAGGTAACATCTCGATCAAGAGGATTTGGTTTTGTTGTTTTTGATGATGAAGATACTTCAGACAAGGTGTGTGCTCTAAGAGACCACACCATAGATGGCAAATTGTGTGAAGTGAGAAAAGCAGAACCCCGCTCAGCATTGATGCACAGGCGGGACAAGGAGCAATTTATGCCTGCTTTCAGGGCAGATTTATCAAGACCACAAGGAATGCAAAGTCAACAGTTGGACAGTGAGTTGCCTTTATTTTAAAATTTGTAGAAGTTTGTTATTTCTGCTGTGTTGATAGCAGTGTATCAAGTGTTCACACGTTGATTTAACATTGATCCGTGATTCACAACACAGTTACAGTAAGTTGTGCCCTGTCAAGAATCATGCTGCTATAAGTAAGAAAGACCCTATAACTATGACCTGCTCATATGGAGACACAGGCATTTTTGTTTGGCATGTTTGGTCAAACATGCTGGCATATGCGCATACTGAGGTACTGTACTGGGTGTCCCAAAAATATATAGACGGACTTGTTTGACTCCAGCGCTGTGAATTTAGCTTCAAACAATGTCTAATTACTCTAAAAATGTTCCTTGATAGTTAACTTTAACATAGATACCTTGTTTGTTGATATTGGTTCTTTGAGAGCAGGCCTGTTTATGTTGAAGCTCAAATTTGCCTCTTCCTGAAAACCAGAGTTTAGTCGCACAGTCCTCTAGTTAGCCAAAATATAATGTGAGCTGGTCGGTTTTCAGAGGTTACCATCACCTTTGCTTTCCATGATATTGAATTTTACTGTAGAAAGACAATTGGGATCTATAATGATTATATAAAGGGGAATCTTTTTTCCAAATTAGAAGTTACAGTACCTATTGCCATTGCTGCAAATGATTTACTGTAAATTAATGTCCTCATTTTTTAGTTGGCAACCTTGGTTCAGCCCTTCAAGTTCTTAATTCACTTCAAAGTTTAGTCAATGCTGCACAGTATCAGCAAGTTCTTACACATCAAGGCTCTACTGCAATCCAGCATCCAGGTAATCATTACATTTGTAAAACAGTTGCAACTGAACATTTAACATAGCGTTTTACGAACCAGCAGATTTTCTTACAGTATGTGATATGAGGAACAATGCCAAATTTTGAGTCATACTTTCCATCGTAGGCAGAGAAGAGGGTGGCTGTCGCATGCCTTTCCCCTCAATCTTTTGCAAGCTGCAGCCCATTTGATTTGCTTTTTGATCACAAAATGCAATTTTTAATTTAAAGGGGCTTCAATGTCAGTAAGTAAGAAAGTCAGTCACACTTGTTAATGCGATTGATTGACATTTTATCTCTGCCAACGAGCACTTAAATAAATAAAGAAAGCACACAAAAGCCCATAGAAGACAAAAGCTTCCTGTGATCCATAGCAAAATTTGATGTTGGCTATTTCATGTCAGACAGATTTGACCCCATAAGATTGATAAATGGCGTTGTTTGCACATGCGACAACAAGTTTAATCTAAGTTGGCAAGTTCTTGATGCAACTTAGCAACTTAATTACATTTAAAGCATGTTGAAAATTGAGCAATTAGACAAAGTCTTTGTTAGTATTGTTCATGTTAACCTTCTGAATCTCATTCCCAAGGGTATCTGTTGTTTTCAATAGGAGGCAAGGCCTTACAACGCCTCAATGTAGGCATTGCAATTTACGGAAAACCTTCATTGTCCCTGGTACGAGGTTGGCTATGCACAGTAGCCCCTCAACCTCAATTTGCCCCACTTTGGCCCTCTTGAATACTGAACATCATGTATTTCATGTGCTGTTTCATTTTGAAAATACGCAGGAGTAAAAGGAATTTTGCTGGCCAGCAGGCCATAATATCGGGGCAGCTTGTTTGAAAAATTTGTCATATCTTTTTTTCTTCCAATGTTTTATAAAGAATTACTTCAATTTAGGCACAGGACCCAATATGTCTTTTTGAAAAAATATTGAATTAAAAGGAACAGATTAACTCACAGGACTGACAAGTGTCTTGCGCATGATTATTTTGTTTATTTATTCAAGGTTTGTCATATGGAATGACACAATATCCCCTGCAAGCAGCAACCAACATGCCAGTACAAAACTCTCTACCACAGAACACAAACCAAAATGCAAATATATTGCAATTACTGCAGTCTGCATTAAGTAACCAAACTCCTGTCCAGGCTGTTGCTCCTAGTCCAGTTATGAATTTACCGACCAGCAACCCAATTGGATCAATCTTGAACAATGCTGCACCTTCAAATGCTAACTTAGCTCCTCAAAACGCGAATGCGTTGGGATTGTTATATTCCTTGGCAAACCAGCAAAGCATCACAGCTAATAAACCAGAAGTTAAAGCAAATGCTTCACATCCCGTTCAACCTGTTCAAAGTTCAACAATGGTTACACCCCAAGGAGCATCAAGTGCACTTAATAATGCTGCTTTTAATAATGGTACGGTTGGATATTATGATGATGTGTATGCTGCACAATCACAGACTGCATCTAATTTTGGCCCTGTCCGTTATCCACCAAGATCTGATTCAAAGTCTACTTCATATCGACCTTACTAATCAGGTTTGTTATTTATGATTAGTTACTTTGTGATCTTTTGATTTGTGAAAAGACAAACTCAGTTAACGTTTGTGCCCACTTCAAGTCAAGTGAGCAATCCCGTCATAAACAAATTTTTTGAATCATTTAACATATCTTGTGCCATGTAAACTTATAGCATTGCGAAAAGTAGGCGTATGACGTCAGAACACCCTAGGAACGAGGTTGGAAAAGTAGTAAATTACTGAAACTTCCTATTATAATCATATGACTTGAAAAGGGTAAAAGAATCTAAGCTGATTTTGTCTTTTTTGAATTATCATACAAGTTTTTAAGCAATTAGAAAAGAGTTGGCAGTGATATATTGATGATATTTTTTATATGGTTGGCTCAAAAGTGCAACAGTAGGCCCAGTAGGCCCACATTACCCAACCTTGAAAAAAATAAGCATACAGGGAACCATCGCTTCAATGACTTTGAAATGAACGTTTTTTTATTTTAAAAAGACCAAATCACCTCATGTTTGTTTAATGGTCTAGAAAGGGAAGATAACAGTGCCAGGAGAAAATGTTTCTGGGCTTTGAAATTCTTGCACAGTTAGGCTGTTCAATAAAATTATTTTATGAAACGAACGGAGATGCATTTAAGACGAACATCTTTTTTTAGACAATGGTATTTCGGGTTTTTTTTAGAAATTGTTTGTGAATACAAGAAGGTGAGGACGAAGGTGAAGTTGCGGTTTTTAGCGCCAAATGTTGGGATCGCAGAAGTAGAATAGGCCTAATGGAGTTCACGACCCCTTGTCATGACGCCCAAGTGGTGGGGCTCTACTTGGGATCGAACCCTTCCCGCTTGACTGTTCTAGCTGCAATGTCAGAGGATTATACCACTGTGCCACAACACCTTCAAGAGGATTCCTTATAAAAGGCATACGAATAACTCACAGAGAATCGAAGTGCTACAGGGAATTCAAGCAGCGCGAAAAATGACTATCTGAACCGGGATCTGAACGTTTGCTTATCATAATCTCATGGAACACAAAAATGAAAGCACATAGAATCGAAGTGCCACAGGGAGTTAAGCAGGGCGAAAAATGACTATCTGAACCGGGATCTGAACGTTTGCTTATCGTAATCTCATGGAACACAAAAATGAAAGCACAGATCGAAGTGCTATGGGGTGTTCAGCCAGGGCGAAAACTGATAATCTGAACGTTTGCTTATCATAAGCTCATGGAACACAAAAATGAAAGCACCAAATACAGAGTCCTTGGTTGCTCTGTTGAGGCGAGTTAACCCTAACCGGGCCTCACAGTACAGCCCTGAAGAAGTCCTGCATGGCAGGACGAAATATTGGCATTAAATTTATTCAACCATTTGCTGTTGTTTTTTTGTTGTATTGCGGTGTTTCTGCCTTCAAACTTAACCCTAACCCTTGGCTTTATTACATTCAAATAGATTTTCTATCCAAAGGCAAATTGTAAAGCTTTACTATTTGAAACGATCATTGAGTAAGTTTCATCCGTTCCATCCATTTCTTCTACAGATTCGTAATTTCAGTTGCAGTGTGTGAAAGCAAGTCTGGCTCATGTAAGGCCAAGTCAGTGATGAGCAAAGTATAAACAGTAGTTATATTTCAGACAGTGAGGACAGTGAAATGGAATATCTCATTGCATTCAACTCAGCGCTGAGTATTTGCTTGTTAGAAGTGGTTGAGTAGTTTTTCAATATTCCTCAGACAGTAGGATGTTTATTTTGCACAGCATATTTACGTATTTCAGTATTAATCATCATTTAGTTGTATGCAGTAGATTTTATGATATGGTCCTGGTTTCCTTCAACTGCCATCATAGCAGTTGTGATGGCTTTAGGCAAATGGGACTCATTTCCATTAATGTCTTCAAGTGAAAAGGGGGCATAGTTGTGGAATCTTTTCATTGTTGTGAGAACAATAGCGAATCAATAGGAAGCGAGCAATTTTACGAACCTTCATGAAACTAAAGAATACGCTAGTTAAATGGGAATTTCCAACTAACTGTTGAAGAAACCTATTCGAGTAGTAGTCCATGGTACATATATTACATACATTTATTGGCACATACATGCCTGTTCAATCAGCATTTGAAATATCTCAAAGTTTCGAGAAATGGCAGCCCCATGAATTACGAGTAAGATTACAATTATTTCCTTATTATAGCCTCAAAATTTATATCTATTCTATATAATGCCAAATTCATGGTGTTTGTTCCTTAACCTTCCCGGTCACCTGACCTTCAGGTTGTTTTAGTTACAGTGAATTTCCTTATCGCTGGTTCGCCGCAACAGTATAGTAAGATCGGACAAAAGTTTGATTGTCTGAATGAAAGTTGTAGATTCTTTAGAAGTAAAGTACCCTAACGTTAGAGAGGCTGGTACCCAGGGTAGAAGTAAAGCTAAACACGATTTTTTTTCCATGCTACTATTAAGAAATGATATACTGTCATCGGCGATCCGTTTTCCAAAGTGAGTTTCCACATTGTAGTTGTCAGTAACAATGTTCTTGAGTCGATGAAGGTACCTCTTCTTTTCATCTGCAGTCATGAAAATTGTATTCTTGATATATCTACAGTATATAGTTAATTTAAGTTGCACATCATTAATTAACGGACAAATTACAACTAGTTTTTCACATGTATTATGCAAAAATTGTTCGTCATGAATGGATGTCAAGAAAAATCGATAAATAACTGCCATGATAGTCTTATTAGATGTCAACTTTGAGGCCTGATTTTGTCTTGGATCTGTCTTGGGACAGAACAAAAGCGATTGCAACTCAGAAGAATAAATGTAAATCCATATATTGGCCTTAGGTCATCAACAAAAGTACTTCGGCGTTGTGATGCAGGGGTCTTGTTGTTGACAATAAATGTGAACTGCTTCTTTAATCTCTCTTTGTTTTAATTCTTTTCAAATTGAAATGGTTTATTTGAAGTGCGGCCAAGCAATGGGAAACATCGTTAAAGGTGCTCCGAGGAAGGAGTTTACCACGGACTTTACAAAATCTCCCGAAGGGGTTAGTTAACTGAACTTTAGTTGAAACCCCAATTTTCAATAGACTTTTTAGCTGTTCTGAAAAGAATCAGGATCGAACGCTATTTTCTTACATTTTGTAGAATTTTCAAATGTGCACAATAGTGATAGAAACTCAATCTCCACTCGATCGAACGTCGCATATAGAAATGTATAAAAGTAACGTACGATCCAGGCTCTTTTATAGAATAGCTAAAAGGTCTATCGTTCATTTGAAAGAAATCCATACCAGCACTATCAGCGGCGGAGGCAACGCTTGAGAAGTTATTGACCACGCCCTTCAGACTCTTGAAAAACGTTCCAAACATCAAGATTCACACAAATCTGCAACAAGATTAGTTGGGTGTAAGGTAGATGAAATATGTCTGTCATGCAATCAAACGTTCTACACACACTAAATGATCTAACTAAAACATATATTGGCTAAAAGGAAGTTCATCTTTTGGAGAAGTGGGGGGGGGGGGGGGGGGCGTAAAGCTAAATTACCCCCTTGGTTAAAACACAGGCCATAATAATGGAAAGAATTACGTAGTTTTTGTGAACAGAAGATTCAAATTTTCCATTGGAGGCCTTTCCAGGACTTGGCGAGACGGCAATCGTCCCATCATTTCCCATGCAGCTACGCCATTGCTGATCAATGCAGCTAGTAACAAGACCATTAGTCAATAACTGTCACCAATCTGCCAAGAAATAATCAACGCTATTGCGGCTCTTATGATCAGGTTTGCTTCAAAATTAATGTCAAATTTGATCTGTGTCCAAATAAGCTGTCATCATATTAGCAAAAAGCAAAGTCCAAGATTCATAGCATTTATTTTTCGAAGGCTTTGCAGACAAGTTCGTTAACAATGGCCTGAGCAGCACCTACTTAACTTCATTAACGGCTAGTTGTATCTGTTATTTTAAAAGGCTGCCATTTCTTGGAGGCTTGCGATATTTCAAATGCTTGTTAAGTTTAACAGATATGTACCAACTTTGGACATTTCCAGTGACTTGGCACAGTTTTTAGTTTTATAAGTGGTGGTGAAATCGCACAAAAATATGCGTTTCTTATTGTTTCACCATCTTTCTGTCGACAGTAAAAAAGCTTTTGATACTTATGATGAAAAGGAAATGTTTGTAAAGCATATAACAGATTCTGTCTTACAAATTGATCAATTCTTCAGGTGGCATTCTCACAATCTCTCAAGTTATGACAACTTTTCCAGCTATTTGCGTCGAAATAATATCCAGCAAAGGTATTAATGTATGCTGGGCCCTATCCCCATGTAAGCAATTTGTTAAATGAATGGTCTGAAACACGCTTTTTTGAGCGAAAAGCACCGAGAAGATCCTCTAAATACTGAAAGCATTGCATCATCCAATTAGAAATGAAATCGGAATTTGAAAATTGAAAATGTATTTTAAATGAATGTGGCAATTTAAGATCTGTTGCATGATTCGCCTTTCGATGCTTGCACAAATTTGGCATTACTTTATCAACACAAACTTTCTACTCATAATGTCATTCAAATTTTTGCGTCGATAAAAGTATCAAAGTTCTTTTTGCTCTGTATCTGAAATTTTGCATCAGAGAAATTAACACCAAAACGGCAAGTAGAATGCAGACTAAAAAATAGAATGAAGATAACCAAACCATATATTAGCCCAGGATGACGGAGCAGAAACTGCGGACAGGGCATTTTCACCCAGTTTCTGCTCTGTCGCCCATGATATGAATTATCGTGGTCTGTCAGAAATATATTTCTAACGCTGTATTATATTTCAGATCTGACGGTCTGTTAATTTCCAAATGTAATTTTGTGTTTGGAATTCAGTTTCGTGCGATTTATTATTCCATTTTGGCTCGAATAGTTAACATAGTTTCCAAATCTTTTAAAAGGCTGGTGTAAAATTCAATGACCTATTTCTTTGAACTGAATGGCTTCAAAGAAATTTTAGCTATTTCTCAATAATTCTACCGTTGGACTTTCCTGAAACTTTCAATATTTTCAGAATAAGAATGTGTTTCTGAAACCATCGTAATTTCTAAACTGTTTGACACAGCATGAAATAGTTTCCAAGAAAACCATAGTTTTTGAATGCCTACAATATGGTATCAAGCAAAAGTCTGTCACTCTTCTGGTTTATGATTTAGAAATTTGATGACGTCACATCCTCAAATGAGCTGAAATCTATATACATATTCGTTGCAGTCGGATGTGGCGTCATTCCCTTTGTCCCTCTCGCGAACGTATTTGATGACGTCACATCCTCAAATGAGCTGAAATCTATATACATATTCGTTGCAGTCGGATGTGGCGTCATTCCCTTTGTCCCTCTCGCGAACGTATTTGATGACGTCACATCCTCAAATGAGCTGAAATGTAACATATGCTGTAAATTTAAAAGAATGTCAAGATTTCTGAAAAGTCCAACGGTAGAATTATAGATATGTAGCTAAACTTTCTTTTAAGCCATTCAGTTAGAAGAAATTGGTCATAGAATTTTTTTAAAGCTATGCTCGAATAGGTAATCATACTCAATGTAGATTTTTGCGATTATACCAGCAGCAATTGTCATCATGGCCTAAAAGACTTTAGAAGATTGTTGTCGTACCTGAATGCGTCTGCGCAGCTATAATATGTAGTTGTATAATATACTGGATTTTGAGCCGAGAGTTTTTAGCAGTGCTCTTTCATTTTCTATTTTCTATATATGTGTTTGCATCCTACCATATTGCGATGCTATGTAGGGTGTCTCATTCAAATATCTTTTGACCTGCTTATCCTAGCAAAACAAATAGAATATTACAGTAGTGGCCAAAAATTTAAGATCACATTTTGGTCAACAACCTTTCTTGGCGTAACGAGATGGAGCCCTACCGCTCTGCCTATCTTGCTCTCTTGGAGTTCATCAACTTTTTTTCCCATGAATAATCAGAATTTTGATGTTGTTTCTAGAATATCTGCGCCATTTTGCTATGACGTCACAATGAAATATATCTCCACTGTATGAAATTCTATTCCTGTAAGCTCGACCGGGGCGAGGGGTGTATCACTCTGTAAAAATCTCGTACACCCTTGGCAAAAATCCTTTTGTTTTCAAGAAAAATCCCTAAAAATCCTATTGTTTTAAAAAATCTCGAACGGCATTTCGGAAGAGTGATACACCCCTCGGACCGGGGTCAGTGTCGAGAAATCAACCAGATGTTGTGTGACCTCTTAGGAACAGTGTTGATGTGCAAAATCAATACTAAATAATTTTTCCCGTGGTTGTGCTCATAATGCAATTTAAATCTAGTCTTGAATGGTTATGATTAGCTTATTTCAAAATACAACGTGGTATGAACTGCTCCTTTCATTTTTCACATACACTTACCTCACATAAGTATTGCATCACCTTAGGCAAAATGGCGGGCAAAAGTGGCTTTCAACTCTATCAACAAAATTTGCACAAGAAAAGCATTTATCTGGGATTTGATTCTCTGATAAATATCAGACGAAAAGAGCTGTCAGTATGTTTTATGTTGCTTTCTTTTCGAATCTATCTTTAGGTTTGGTATCATATCCATATATCATTATCTACTTGGGTAAATATTGCTGGTATACAAGGGACCAAGAATTGAAAATAAAACTGATTGATTTCAAAAAATCTAAATGTAAGAAAAAACACTACTTCACTTTATTCTGATACCCTTTCACAATATTTTGTCTTTACAAATCTTAGTTCCACCGGGTGTCCCATAAAAAAGTACTCCTGTTTGAAAAATTACCAAAAATTGATTATCAAACCTTTGATAAAATTTTCTTTTTGACTTGTTTTGTCAAAGACCCAACAATATTCATAGATGATAAAATATTTGCCTTTGATACAGCAAAGTAGAGAAATCATACGTTGAAAAACCTTATTTTGAGCTATAGTTTTGAAGCAAAATACTCAATCTTGCGTAAGAGTCAAATCTTTCAGATTTTTTATGATTATTGAAGTCTCCAATGGTAGTGTGCATTTCTTTCTGTAATTTATGACCAAACTAGAAGCGTTACAGGCACAAAGAAATTGACCAGGCAATCATCAATGCATTTTTGCAGTTTGACTCAAAACCAGGTAGGCCTAAAAAGAGCTAAATTCGCTAATTCTGAAACCAATTACAGGAATAACTATATATTGGATAATAATTTGGTCCTTGATCTACTTGACAAAAAAAGAAAATCGAAGATCGGCTGTGTAATCAAATTTTGGTGATTTTTTCAAACGGGAGTACTTGGGTTTTGGGACACCCGGTATAAAAGACTCCAACAATGGAAAATTTACCAAGCTAACAGAATATCTAAACACAAGTGTCCAGTCGATTCCGATGGGTTGCCAGCTTGTTTTGGTAGCAAGGCTGCTGCAGAATTTTGCTCCTCTAGATGGCAACAAGTTCTACCCATTGCATGTGTGTTAATGAGTCAGATAATCGTTTGCAATCATTTCATTTATTCATTAGGGGCAGTTCGAAAAGTTTTGCGCTCCAAATAGTCATCCAGTTCAAATCTTGCAAGGTGATTAACAAGTAATATATAAGTTTTGACATGTGTTTAAGTTTTGTCAATTCTTTATAATTTTATATGCTATCTTTGCAGAACTTCTTGAAATCATGGTAAAACGTGGCAGAAGACGCAAGAGAACTTTTGGCACTTACCAGAACTTCTCGACCTGATTTTTACAGCTATTGAATCAAGTTTACAGATCGTGTGGTACCTCAAGTGTGAGGTAGCCTTCTTAGCTGGCTTGACAAGTGGGGATGGTGACCAAATAGTGAGCACTAAATAATGACCACTTTAAACCCCGACAATGTATCTCACTTTGCCCTTGGACAATGTTCAATGCCTGTCATTGCAGTTTATTCCACATCATTTGACTGCATTGTTAAACACATCATGCAGAACTATGGCATGAAAATTCCCTTGCACCTCAGCATAAACATAAGATCCTTTTGGATGATTACAAAGTCTGTCATGAGCTAAGCAAGAATATCTGAATATTGATTTCTTCATAACCCCAAATGATCGTGGATGCTGTTTTTAGCTACAGTCAGAGAGATGAGCGTTGCTGCTAAAGTCGCCTTCAATAGAAAGTCAAGCCCCTTGTATAAGAACGAGAATCGCCTCGCAAAAAATCAAAAGTAATTACTCCTCGTTTGCTCAGTTCGTGCATGAAACTATTGGTGCATCTGTCTCAAATCAGATGTCATGTGAGATTTACGATAACGCAAAATTACTTATTCAGAACCCTGCAGAACGTTCCAATTGTTACTACACTCATTTTTGATTACAAAGTCCAACTTTGTAATCTAAGAAGGGGCTTCGATGTCAGGCTGTCAGAAAGAAAGTAAGTAACCCACTTCCGTCACGCTCGTTAAAGCGATTGATTAACGTTTTATCTCTGCTAATTGGCACTGAAATAAAGAAAGCGCACATAAAGCGCACACAAGACAGAAGTTTCCCGCGATCCTATAGCAACATTTGACGTCGGCTTATTTCATGTTAGACAGATTTGACACCATAAGATGGATAAATTACCATGATGTTTACCCGGGCACAACAACAAATTTACCCAGAATTGGCACGTTCTTGACTTCATTAGCAGCTTAATTATGTCAAAACAATCGTTTTCTAGAACGAACGAATCATTAGCCACTTATTGATAGTACTCATTATGCAAATAAGTCAACTTTAGAGGATGATGTAACTGGTGGCCTGCACAGAGGCTAGCATTCGCAGCATCACCGAAGATAGAAGGATCCCCCTCCTACACAGCTACAGAAAGGTGCAGAATCCCAGCAAACAATAGACATTTTAGCTATTCTAAAAGGAGCCTGGATCGAACGTTATTTTTATACATTTTTATACGTTACGTTCGATCGAGTGGCGTTAGAGCTTCTATCACTATTGTGCACATTCGAAAATTCTACAAAGTGTAGCAAAAGTTTGTTCGATTCTGATTCTTTCCTGAATAGCAAAAAGGTCTATGGCGCCATTGACTGGGGGAAGGCACGAGATCACACTGAACCAAAACATCTTCATGCATATCATTCTGCACAGAGGTTATCTTCGTGACTGCTTGTCTCAAATTAGATGCCCGCGAATAGCAACAATTGAAACGTTCTGTAGGGTTCTGCATAAGTATTTTTGCGTTATCGTAAATCTCACATGACATCTCATTTGACACTGATGCACCAATAGTTTCGTGCACGAACAAAGCACACTAGGGGTAATGACTTTTGATTTTTGCATATCATTCTCGTTTGACATAAAGACCAAAATATTGCCTTTGAGGCGATTCTTGTCCTTATACAAGGCGCTCGATTTTCCATTGAAGGCGACTTTAGCAGCAACACTCATCTCTCTGACTGTAGCTAAAAACAGCATCTACGGTCATTTGGGGTTATGAAGAAATCAACATTCAGATATTCTTATGCTTGTTTAGCTCAGGACAGACTTTGTAATCATCCAAAAGGATCTTATGTTTTTTATAAGAAACCGCTTATAAGAAACGGTAGGCTCAATTTTTCGAAAGCTAAGAAACAACCCTACCTGAATTGAAAAAAGCTAAGAAACTTCTGTCATTTTCAGTTTTAATTTTCCTATCACACTCAAAAATATTTTGACATTGTACAGTTAAAGCAACTGTTTGGACAATATTTTGAGTGCGAATCGTGTTATTTATTTGTTATGAGATCTTACTAAGTAACTTGGGAGCCCTTTATACAAGACAAAATCAACTTTAAACTTCTGGCAATAAAAATATAAGAAACACGTAAGAAAGTTTTGGTAGCAAAATGGCCCAAAAATTTAAGAAACTGCCTACCAGCCCCGGACCTTAGTTTCTTATAAAAAAATGAGTGTATTCGCGGGCATCTAATTTGAGACAAGCAGTCACGAAAATAACTTCTGTGCAGAATCGTATGCATGAAGATGTTTTGGTTCAGTGTGATCACGTGCCTTCCCCAGTCAATGGCGCCATTGTTTGCTGAGATTCTGCACCTTTCCTCTCAACTTCACCTGCGACATTTGCATCTGTAGCTGTGTAGGAGGGAGGTCCTTCTGGGTCCTTCTACCTTCAGTGATGCTGCGAATACTACCCTGTGTGCAGGCCGCCGGTTACATCATCCTCTAAAGTTGACCTATTTGCGTAATGAGTGCTATCAATAAGTGGCTAATGATGCGTTCGTTCTAGAAAACGATTGTTTTAACATAATTAAGCTGCTAATGAAGTCAAGAACGTGCCAATTCTGGGTAAAATTGTTGTTGTGCCAGGGTAAACATCATGGTGATTTATCCATCTTATGGTGTCAAATCTGTCTAACATGAAATAAGCCGACGTCAAATGTTGCTATAGGATCGCGGGAAACTTCTGTCTTGTGTGCGTTTTATGTGCGCTTTCTTTATTTCAGTGCCAATTAGCAGAGATAAAACGTTAATCAATCGCTTTAACGAGCGTGACGGAAGTGGGTTACTTTCTTTCTTTCTTTCTTTCTTTCTTTCTTACTTTCTGACTGACATCGAAGCCCTTCTTAGATTACAAAGTGGACTTTGTAATCAAAAATTGCAATTAGGGCATGCTCAAGCTCATAATGCCTAATATTTGCCCACAATTGTAGCATGTGACCAAAATATAGGCTATCAATAAGAGAAAAGGCATGGTGTGCAAGAGAGAGGGGGGGGATGCACTAACCCAGTCCACAAGTTGCTCGGCAACTTTCGGGCAACTTGAAGTCTTTCAGGCAACTTTTAGGAATTTTGGCATCTTTTGCAACATTGACGAACTTTTCCTTATTATTATAGCCAATTTCTATGATATTTTGTTTATTCTCTGCAACAGTAATAACAATTAGACGTGGAAAGGATCACAGTAATAACAATTAGACGTGGAAAGGATCTGTTTTCTGGTCATGCTGGAATTGTGGAGAACTGGTCTTTGAAATTAACGATTGTGACTATGGTCAGTGTGATGACGATGATGATGGTCAATTAATGGTGTTGTTGTGGTTGTTGTTGTTTATAAGCAACAAATGGTTCCTGCTGAAATACTGAAGATGTGTTACATGGTTCTAACTGTACTAGCGTCAAAGGCTCAAACTTCCAGGAAGCTGCAGTTGCCTCGTAAGAGAAAATGTTGAAATATAAAGACAGTTCTCGAAGCATCCTTGGTGCTAATCTTATGCACATTTGTCAATTATTCATACATCTATAGCACTTAACCTTAAAAAAATGACAATAAATGAGCAACTTTTGAGCAACTTTTTGAAAAAGTGGCAACCTTTGAGCAACTTTTCAGGAAATTATGAGCAACTTTTCGAGATATTTCAAGCAACTTGTGGACAGGGCTAGGATGCACAGATAGAAGGGTAAAAAGATTAAGACCCTAGTTGCTAGGTAACCCAAACCCTGGTTGCTAGCTAATCATGAGGACAGCAAAACACTTTTAATTGAACAAATTAATATTTTGCTTCATTCGCCAAGAAAATCCCAAAAATGTTCCTGGCACCCTAGACTACATTTTTCAAACCACTACTGTGGGCTAAAGATGAATAATATAGAGGTAGCATCGATTTACTCGAAACAATCTTTTTATTGTTTTATTGCCCAAAGCCCGTGAAAATTCCATAAGGAGCCCGAGAACTTATGCTACTCTTGGCAACAAAATAATTTTCTATTCCTGGAATAAGATAAATTTATCAAGGACAGAGTCGAGGACAGAGTGTAAAAAGATTTTTGCAACGAAATAGCGGGTGACCCAGAAAAAAGTGACCCAACGCAATCTGCTTTAGAAAGATAAGTACGCGGCTGATTGAAATACTTCAAACGTTGTTCTGTCGCAAAAAGACTGGCCTAAATTATGAGTATTTTTTGGAATTTTTTTCGACACTATAAATTTCCCAAGTAAAACACTTTGAGAAAACGGCAAGCTTGAAATCCATAAAAAGTCATCAAAAAACAGCGGATCGATTAACATTTCAGATCTTCAAAACAACGAGGAAGGTGTTTCATTTCAGCCTGGGAATAGGCTTTCCAGATCAAGTATGGTCCATAGGTACGTAAACATTTGGAGCCGAACATGAATGTTCTTTGTAAACATGTGGAATTTCAAAGGAATTCAATTTCCACGCAAATCGAAATGTTCAAGAAATGCTTACAGAAAAGCAAGAGTATTCTTGTCCCTTGACACAAGAATATTTAGGTATCTAGGGACTATAAACTGGCTCTGACGACATTCGACGGAGTTACCTATTCCCAGGCTGAAATAAAACACGCCCCTCGTTGTTTTGGAGATCTGAAGAGGCTACAAATCGATCCCCTGTTTTTCATGAATTTTTGAAGATTTCAAGCATGTCAATTTTCTCAAAATCCTTCAAAAAAATTGCGAAAAGTACTCATAATGTAGGCTAGTCTTTCAGCAACAGAACGACGTTCGAAGTATTTCAATCAGCCACTTAATTTTCTTTCTATAAAAGATTGCGTTGGGTCACTTTTTTGGATCACCCAGTAGATATTGCAAAATAATCAAAAAGATAACATTTGAGACCTGAAAAAGAAATTTAGACCTCGAATTGCAAGATAAAATGGATTGTTTACAGCAAATGAGCATTTTTTGAAGAAATTTTTTTCAATTGAAAACACAATAAAAGGTCCTTTAGGACCCTAAAGGAAATAGAAACTTTAAAGAGAAGTTTATGGGGAAACATATTTGGAACAGAGCTGAGCATGCTCAAACGGATAATGACAGACAACTGCCCATAAAAGTGGCATTATAGTAGAATATAGATGACAAAGCAATGAAGGGACATGGGGCGGGTGGGGGGAGGATGCACGGAAGAGGGGAAAGGAGCCACAGAATAAGAATGGCTGAGAAAACCCTAACCCTAGTTGAGAAAACCCTAACCCTAGTTGAGAAAACCCTAACCCTAGTTGAGAAAACCCTAACCCTAGTTGAGAAAACCCTAACCCTAGTTGAGAAAACCCTAACCCTAGTTGAGAAAACCCTAACCCTAGTTGAGAAAACCCTAACCCTAGTTGAGAAAACCCTAACCCTAGTTGAGAAAACCCTAACCCTAGTTGAGAAAACCCTAACCCTAGTTGAGAAAACCCTAACCCTAGTTGAGAAAACCCTAACCCTAGTTGAGAAAACCCTAACCCTAGTTGAGAAAACCCTAACCCTAGTTGAGAAAACCCTAACCCTAGTTGAGAAAACCCTAACCCTAGTTGAGAAAACCCTAACCCTAGTTGAGAAAACCCTAACCCTAGTTGAGAAAACCCTAACCCTAGTTGAGAAAACCCTAACCCTAGTTGAGAAAACCCTAACCCTAGTTGAGAAAACCCTAACCCTAGTTGAGAAAACCCTAACCCTAGTTGAGAAAACCCTAACCCTAGTTGAGAAAACCCTAACCCTAGTTGAGAAAACCCTAACCCTAGTTGAGAAACCCTAACCCTAGTTGAGAAAACCCTAACCCTAGTTGAGAAAACCCTAACCCTAGTTGAGAAAACCCTAACCCTAGTTGAGAAAACCCTAACCCTAGTTGAGAAAACCCTAACCCTAGTTGAGAAAACCCTAACCCTAGTTGAGAAAACCCTAACCCTAGTTGAGAAAACCCTAACCCTAGTTGAGAAAACCCTAACCCTAGTTGAGAAAACCCTAACCCTAGTTGAGAAAACCCTAACCCTAGTTGAGAAAACCCTAACCCTAGTTGAGAAAACCCTAACCCTAGTTGAGAAAACCCTAACCCTAGTTGAGAAAACCCTAACCCTAGTTGAGAAAACCCTAACCCTAGTTGAGAAACCCTAACCCTAGTTGAGAAACCCTAACCCTAGTTGAGAAACCCTAACCCTAGTTGAGAAACCCTAACCCTAGTTGAGAAAACCCTAACCCTAGTTGAGAAACCCTAACCCTAGTTGAGAAACCCTAACCCTAGTTGAGAAACCCTAACCCTAGTTGAGAAACCCTAACCCTAGTTGAGAAACCCTAACCCTAGTTGAGAAACCCTAACCCTAGTTGAGAAACCCTAACCCTAGTTGAGAAAACCCTAACCCTAGTTGAGAAACCCTAACCCTAGTTGAGAAACCCTAACCCTAGTTGAGAAACCCTAACCCTAGTTGAGAAAACCCTAACCCTAGTTGAGAAAACCCTAACCCTAGTTGAGAAACCCTAACCCTAGTTGAGAAACCCTAACCCTAGTTGAGAAAACCCTAACCCTAGTTGAGAAAACCCTAACCCTAGTTGAGAAAACCCTAACCCTAGTTGAGAAACCCTAACCCTAGTTGAGAAACCCTAACCCTAGTTGAGAAAACCCTAACCCTAGTTGAGAAACCCTAACCCTAGTTGAGAAACCCTAACCCTAGTTGAGAAACCCTAACCCTAGTTGAGAAACCCTAACCCTAGTTGAGAAACCCTAACCCTAGTTGAGAAACCCTAACCCTAGTTGAGAAACCCTAACCCTAGTTGAGAAACCCTAACCCTAGTTGAGAAACCCTAACCCTAGTTGAGAAACCCTAACCCTAGTTGAGAAACCCTAACCCTAGTTGAGAAACCCTAACCCTAGTTGAGAAACCCTAACCCTAGTTGAGAAACCCTAACCCTAGTTGAGAAACCCTAACCCTAGTTGAGAAACCCTAACCCTAGTTGAGAAACCCTAACCCTAGTTGAGAAACCCTAACCCTAGTTGAGAAACCCTAACCCTAGTTGAGAAACCCTAACCCTAGTTGAGAAAACCCTAACCCTAGTTGAGAAACCCTAACCCTAGTTGAGAAACCCTAACCCTAGTTGAGAAAACCCTAACCCTAGTTGAGAAACCCTAACCCTAGTTGAGAAACCCTAACCCTAGTTGAGAAAACCCTAACCCTAGTTGAGAAACCCTAACCCTAGTTGAGAAACCCTAACCCTAGTTGAGAAACCCTAACCCTAGTTGAGAAACCCTAACCCTAGTTGAGAAACCCTAACCCTAGTTGAGAAACCCTAACCCTAGTTGAGAAACCCTAACCCTAGTTGAGAAACCCTAACCCTAGTTGAGAAACCCTAACCCTAGTTGAGAAACCCTAACCCTAGTTGAGAAACCCTAACCCTAGTTGAGAAAACCCTAACCCTAGTTGAGAAACCCTAACCCTAGTTGAGAAACCCTAACCCTAGTTGAGAAACCCTAACCCTAGTTGAGAAACCCTAACCCTAGTTGAGAAACCCTAACCCTAGTTGAGAAACCCTAACCCTAGTTGAGAAACCCTAACCCTAGTTGAGAAAACCCTAACCCTAGTTGAGAAAACCCTAACCCTAGTTGAGAAAACCCTAACCCTAGTTGAGAAACCCTAACCCTAGTTGAGAAACCCTAACCCTAGTTGAGAAACCCTAACCCTAGTTGAGAAACCCTAACCCTAGTTGAGAAACCCTAACCCTAGTTGAGAAAACCCTAACCCTAGTTGAGAAACCCTAACCCTAGTTGAGAAACCCTAACCCTAGTTGAGAAACCCTAACCCTAGTTGAGAAACCCTAACCCTAGTTGAGAAACCCTAACCCTAGTTGAGAAACCCTAACCCTAGTTGAGAAACCCTAACCCTAGTTGAGAAACCCTAACCCTAGTTGAGAAACCCTAACCCTAGTTGAGAAACCCTAACCCTAGTTGAGAAACCCTAACCCTAGTTGAGAAACCCTAACCCTAGTTGAGAAACCCTAACCCTAGTTGAGAAACCCTAACCCTAGTTGAGAAACCCTAACCCTAGTTGAGAAACCCTAACCCTAGTTGAGAAACCCTAACCCTAGTTGAGAAACCCTAACCCTAGTTGAGAAACCCTAACCCTAGTTGAGAAACCCTAACCCTAGTTGAGAAACCCTAACCCTAGTTGAGAAACCCTAACCCTAGTTGAGAAACCCTAACCCTAGTTGAGAAACCCTAACCCTAGTTGAGAAACCCTAACCCTAGTTGAGAAACCCTAACCCTAGTTGAGAAACCCTAACCCTAGTTGAGAAACCCTAACCCTAGTTGAGAAACCCTAACCCTAGTTGAGAAACCCTAACCCTAGTTGAGAAACCCTAACCCTAGTTGAGAAACCCTAACCCTAGTTGAGAAACCCTAACCCTAGTTGAGAAACCCTAACCCTAGTTGAGAAACCCTAACCCTAGTTGAGAAACCCTAACCCTAGTTGAGAAACCCTAACCCTAGTTGAGAAACCCTAACCCTAGTTGAGAAACCCTAACCCTAGTTGAGAAACCCTAACCCTAGTTGAGAAACCCTAACCCTAGTTGAGAAACCCTAACCCTAGTTGAGAAACCCTAACCCTAGTTGAGAAACCCTAACCCTAGTTGAGAAACCCTAACCCTAGTTGAGAAACCCTAACCCTAGTTGAGAAACCCTAACCCTAGTTGAGAAACCCTAACCCTAGTTGAGAAACCCTAACCCTAGTTGAGAAAACCCTAACCCTAGTTGAGAAACCCTAACCCTAGTTGAGAAAACCCTAACCCTAGTTGAGAAACCCTAACCCTAGTTGAGAAACCCTAACCCTAGTTGAGAAACCCTAACCCTAGTTGAGAAACCCTAACCCTAGTTGAGAAACCCTAACCCTAGTTGAGAAACCCTAACCCTAGTTGAGAAACCCTAACCCTAGTTGAGAAACCCTAACCCTAGTTGAGAAACCCTAACCCTAGTTGAGAAACCCTAACCCTAGTTGAGAAACCCTAACCCTAGTTGAGAAACCCTAACCCTAGTTGAGAAACCCTAACCCTAGTTGAGAAACCCTAACCCTAGTTGAGAAACCCTAACCCTAGTTGAGAAACCCTAACCCTAGTTGAGAAACCCTAACCCTAGTTGAGAAACCCTAACCCTAGTTGAGAAACCCTAACCCTAGTTGAGAAACCCTAACCCTAGTTGAGAAACCCTAACCCTAGTTGAGAAACCCTAACCCTAGTTGAGAAACCCTAACCCTAGTTGAGAAACCCTAACCCTAGTTGAGAAACCCTAACCCTAGTTGAGAAACCCTAACCCTAGTTGAGAAACCCTAACCCTAGTTGAGAAACCCTAACCCTAGTTGAGAAACCCTAACCCTAGTTGAGAAACCCTAACCCTAGTTGAGAAACCCTAACCCTAGTTGAGAAACCCTAACCCTAGTTGAGAAACCCTAACCCTAGTTGAGAAACCCTAACCCTAGTTGAGAAACCCTAACCCTAGTTGAGAAACCCTAACCCTAGTTGAGAAACCCTAACCCTAGTTGAGAAACCCTAACCCTAGTTGAGAAACCCTAACCCTAGTTGAGAAACCCTAACCCTAGTTGAGAAACCCTAACCCTAGTTGAGAAACCCTAACCCTAGTTGAGAAACCCTAACCCTAGTTGAGAAACCCTAACCCTAGTTGAGAAACCCTAACCCTAGTTGAGAAACCCTAACCCTAGTTGAGAAACCCTAACCCTAGTTGAGAAACCC
The DNA here is from genome assembly GCA_039566865.1 of Aurelia coerulea. Lineage (NCBI taxonomy): Eukaryota > Metazoa > Cnidaria > Scyphozoa > Semaeostomeae > Ulmaridae > Aurelia > Aurelia coerulea. The sequence goes on along the minus strand of CM076944.1, from coordinate 13,224 downwards.
TAACCCTAGTTGAGAAACCCTAACCCTAGTTGAGAAACCCTAACCCTAGTTGAGAAACCCTAACCCTAGTTGAGAAACCCTAACCCTAGTTGAGAAACCCTAACCCTAGTTGAGAAACCCTAACCCTAGTTGAGAAACCCTAACCCTAGTTGAGAAAACCCTAGTTGAGAAACCCTAACCCTAGTTGAGAAACCCTAACCCTAGTTGAGAAACCCTAACCCTAGTTGAGAAACCCTAACCCTAGTTGAGAAACCCTAACCCTAGTTGAGAAACCCTAACCCTAGTTGAGAAACCCTAACCCTAGTTGAGAAACCCTAACCCTAGTTGAGAAACCCTAACCCTAGTTGAGAAACCCTAACCCTAGTTGAGAAACCCTAACCCTAGTTGAGAAACCCTAACCCTAGTTGAGAAACCCTAACCCTAGTTGAGAAACCCTAACCCTAGTTGAGAAACCCTAACCCTAGTTGAGAAACCCTAACCCTAGTTGAGAAACCCTAACCCTAGTTGAGAAACCCTAACCCTAGTTGAGAAACCCTAACCCTAGTTGAGAAACCCTAACCCTAGTTGAGAAACCCTAACCCTAGTTGAGAAACCCTAACCCTAGTTGAGAAACCCTAACCCTAGTTGAGAAACCCTAACCCTAGTTGAGAAACCCTAACCCTAGTTGAGAAACCCTAACCCTAGTTGAGAAACCCTAACCCTAGTTGAGAAACCCTAACCCTAGTTGAGAAACCCTAACCCTAGTTGAGAAACCCTAACCCTAGTTGAGAAACCCTAACCCTAGTTGAGAAACCCTAACCCTAGTTGAGAAACCCTAACCCTAGTTGAGAAACCCTAACCCTAGTTGAGAAACCCTAACCCTAGTTGAGAAACCCTAACCCTAGTTGAGAAACCCTAACCCTAGTTGAGAAACCCTAACCCTAGTTGAGAAACCCTAACCCTAGTTGAGAAACCCTAACCCTAGTTGAGAAACCCTAACCCTAGTTGAGAAACCCTAACCCTAGTTGAGAAACCCTAACCCTAGTTGAGAAACCCTAACCCTAGTTGAGAAACCCTAACCCTAGTTGAGAAACCCTAACCCTAGTTGAGAAACCCTAACCCTAGTTGAGAAACCCTAACCCTAGTTGAGAAACCCTAACCCTAGTTGAGAAACCCTAACCCTAGTTGAGAAACCCTAACCCTAGTTGAGAAACCCTAACCCTAGTTGAGAAACCCTAACCCTAGTTGAGAAACCCTAACCCTAGTTGAGAAACCCTAACCCTAGTTGAGAAACCCTAACCCTAGTTGAGAAACCCTAACCCTAGTTGAGAAACCCTAACCCTAGTTGAGAAACCCTAACCCTAGTTGAGAAACCCTAACCCTAGTTGAGAAACCCTAACCCTAGTTGAGAAACCCTAACCCTAGTTGAGAAACCCTAACCCTAGTTGAGAAACCCTAACCCTAGTTGAGAAACCCTAACCCTAGTTGAGAAACCCTAACCCTAGTTGAGAAACCCTAACCCTAGTTGAGAAACCCTAACCCTAGTTGAGAAACCCTAACCCTAGTTGAGAAACCCTAACCCTAGTTGAGAAACCCTAACCCTAGTTGAGAAACCCTAACCCTAGTTGAGAAACCCTAACCCTAGTTGAGAAACCCTAACCCTAGTTGAGAAACCCTAACCCTAGTTGAGAAACCCTAACCCTAGTTGAGAAACCCTAACCCTAGTTGAGAAACCCTAACCCTAGTTGAGAAACCCTAACCCTAGTTGAGAAACCCTAACCCTAGTTGAGAAACCCTAACCCTAGTTGAGAAACCCTAACCCTAGTTGAGAAACCCTAACCCTAGTTGAGAAACCCTAACCCTAGTTGAGAAACCCTAACCCTAGTTGAGAAACCCTAACCCTAGTTGAGAAACCCTAACCCTAGTTGAGAAACCCTAACCCTAGTTGAGAAACCCTAACCCTAGTTGAGAAACCCTAACCCTAGTTGAGAAACCCTAACCCTAGTTGAGAAACCCTAACCCTAGTTGAGAAACCCTAACCCTAGTTGAGAAACCCTAACCCTAGTTGAGAAACCCTAACCCTAGTTGAGAAACCCTAACCCTAGTTGAGAAACCCTAACCCTAGTTGAGAAACCCTAACCCTAGTTGAGAAACCCTAACCCTAGTTGAGAAACCCTAACCCTAGTTGAGAAACCCTAACCCTAGTTGAGAAACCCTAACCCTAGTTGAGAAACCCTAACCCTAGTTGAGAAACCCTAACCCTAGTTGAGAAACCCTAACCCTAGTTGAGAAACCCTAACCCTAGTTGAGAAACCCTAACCCTAGTTGAGAAACCCTAACCCTAGTTGAGAAACCCTAACCCTAGTTGAGAAACCCTAACCCTAGTTGAGAAACCCTAACCCTAGTTGAGAAACCCTAACCCTAGTTGAGAAACCCTAACCCTAGTTGAGAAACCCTAACCCTAGTTGAGAAACCCTAACCCTAGTTGAGAAACCCTAACCCTAGTTGAGAAACCCTAACCCTAGTTGAGAAACCCTAACCCTAGTTGAGAAACCCTAACCCTAGTTGAGAAACCCTAACCCTAGTTGAGAAACCCTAACCCTAGTTGAGAAACCCTAACCCTAGTTGAGAAACCCTAACCCTAGTTGAGAAACCCTAACCCTAGTTGAGAAACCCTAACCCTAGTTGAGAAACCCTAACCCTAGTTGAGAAACCCTAACCCTAGTTGAGAAACCCTAACCCTAGTTGAGAAACCCTAACCCTAGTTGAGAAACCCTAACCCTAGTTGAGAAACCCTAACCCTAGTTGAGAAACCCTAACCCTAGTTGAGAAACCCTAACCCTAGTTGAGAAACCCTAACCCTAGTTGAGAAACCCTAACCCTAGTTGAGAAACCCTAACCCTAGTTGAGAAACCCTAACCCTAGTTGAGAAACCCTAACCCTAGTTGAGAAACCCTAACCCTAGTTGAGAAACCCTAACCCTAGTTGAGAAACCCTAACCCTAGTTGAGAAACCCTAACCCTAGTTGAGAAACCCTAACCCTAGTTGAGAAACCCTAACCCTAGTTGAGAAACCCTAACCCTAGTTGAGAAACCCTAACCCTAGTTGAGAAACCCTAACCCTAGTTGAGAAACCCTAACCCTAGTTGAGAAACCCTAACCCTAGTTGAGAAACCCTAACCCTAGTTGAGAAACCCTAACCCTAGTTGAGAAACCCTAACCCTAGTTGAGAAACCCTAACCCTAGTTGAGAAACCCTAACCCTAGTTGAGAAACCCTAACCCTAGTTGAGAAACCCTAACCCTAGTTGAGAAACCCTAACCCTAGTTGAGAAACCCTAACCCTAGTTGAGAAACCCTAACCCTAGTTGAGAAACCCTAACCCTAGTTGAGAAACCCTAACCCTAGTTGAGAAACCCTAACCCTAGTTGAGAAACCCTAACCCTAGTTGAGAAACCCTAACCCTAGTTGAGAAACCCTAACCCTAGTTGAGAAACCCTAACCCTAGTTGAGAAACCCTAACCCTAGTTGAGAAACCCTAACCCTAGTTGAGAAACCCTAACCCTAGTTGAGAAACCCTAACCCTAGTTGAGAAACCCTAACCCTAGTTGAGAAACCCTAACCCTAGTTGAGAAACCCTAACCCTAGTTGAGAAACCCTAACCCTAGTTGAGAAACCCTAACCCTAGTTGAGAAACCCTAACCCTAGTTGAGAAACCCTAACCCTAGTTGAGAAACCCTAACCCTAGTTGAGAAACCCTAACCCTAGTTGAGAAACCCTAACCCTAGTTGAGAAACCCTAACCCTAGTTGAGAAACCCTAACCCTAGTTGAGAAACCCTAACCCTAGTTGAGAAACCCTAACCCTAGTTGAGAAACCCTAACCCTAGTTGAGAAACCCTAACCCTAGTTGAGAAACCCTAACCCTAGTTGAGAAACCCTAACCCTAGTTGAGAAACCCTAACCCTAGTTGAGAAACCCTAACCCTAGTTGAGAAACCCTAACCCTAGTTGAGAAACCCTAACCCTAGTTGAGAAACCCTAACCCTAGTTGAGAAACCCTAACCCTAGTTGAGAAACCCTAACCCTAGTTGAGAAACCCTAACCCTAGTTGAGAAACCCTAACCCTAGTTGAGAAACCCTAACCCTAGTTGAGAAACCCTAACCCTAGTTGAGAAACCCTAACCCTAGTTGAGAAACCCTAACCCTAGTTGAGAAACCCTAACCCTAGTTGAGAAACCCTAACCCTAGTTGAGAAACCCTAACCCTAGTTGAGAAACCCTAACCCTAGTTGAGAAACCCTAACCCTAGTTGAGAAACCCTAACCCTAGTTGAGAAACCCTAACCCTAGTTGAGAAACCCTAACCCTAGTTGAGAAACCCTAACCCTAGTTGAGAAACCCTAACCCTAGTTGAGAAACCCTAACCCTAGTTGAGAAACCTAGGGTTAGGGTTAGGGTTAGGGTTAGGGTTAGGGTTAGGGTTAGGGTTAGGGTTAGGGTTAGGGTTAGGGTTAGGGTTAGGGTTAGGGTTAGGGTTAGGGTTAGGGTTAGGGTTAGGGTTAGGGTTAGGGTTAGGGTTAGGGTTAGGGTTAGGGTTAGGGTTAGGGTTAGGGTTAGGGTTAGGGTTAGGGTTAGGGTTAGGGTTAGGGTTAGGGTTAGGGTTAGGGTTAGGGTTAGGGTTAGGGTTAGGGTTAGGGTTAGGGTTAGGGTTAGGGTTAGGGTTAGGGTTAGGGTTAGGGTTAGGGTTAGGGTTAGGGTTAGGGTTAGGGTTAGGGTTAGGGTTAGGGTTAGGGTTAGGGTTAGGGTTAGGGTTAGGGTTAGGGTTAGGGTTAGGGTTAGGGTTAGGGTTAGGGTTAGGGTTAGGGTTAGGGTTAGGGTTAGGGTTAGGGTTAGGGTTAGGGTTAGGGTTAGGGTTAGGGTTAGGGTTAGGGTTAGGGTTAGGGTTAGGGTTAGGGTTAGGGTTAGGGTTAGGGTTAGGGTTAGGGTTAGGGTTAGGGTTAGGGTTAGGGTTAGGGTTAGGGTTAGGGTTAGGGTTAGGGTTAGGGTTAGGGTTAGGGTTAGGGTTAGGGTTAGGGTTAGGGTTAGGGTTAGGGTTAGGGTTAGGGTTAGGGTTAGGGTTAGGGTTAGGGTTAGGGTTAGGGTTAGGGTTAGGGTTAGGGTTAGGGTTAGGGTTAGGGTTAGGGTTAGGGTTAGGGTTAGGGTTAGGGTTAGGGTTAGGGTTAGGGTTAGGGTTAGGGTTAGGGTTAGGGTTAGGGTTAGGGTTAGGGTTAGGGTTAGGGTTAGGGTTAGGGTTAGGGTTAGGGTTAGGGTTAGGGTTAGGGTTAGGGTTAGGGTTAGGGTTAGGGTTAGGGTTAGGGTTAGGGTTAGGGTTAGGGTTAGGGTTAGGGTTAGGGTTAGGGTTAGGGTTAGGGTTAGGGTTAGGGTTAGGGTTAGGGTTAGGGTTAGGGTTAGGGTTAGGGTTAGGGTTAGGGTTAGGGTTAGGGTTAGGGTTAGGGTTAGGGTTAGGGTTAGGGTTAGGGTTAGGGTTAGGGTTAGGGTTAGGGTTAGGGTTAGGGTTAGGGTTAGGGTTAGGGTTAGGGTTAGGGTTAGGGTTAGGGTTAGGGTTAGGGTTAGGGTTAGGGTTAGGGTTAGGGTTAGGGTTAGGGTTAGGGTTAGGGTTAGGGTTAGGGTTAGGGTTAGGGTTAGGGTTAGGGTTAGGGTTAGGGTTAGGGTTAGGGTTAGGGTTAGGGTTAGGGTTAGGGTTAGGGTTAGGGTTAGGGTTAGGGTTAGGGTTAGGGTTAGGGTTAGGGTTAGGGTTAGGGTTAGGGTTAGGGTTAGGGTTAGGGTTAGGGTTAGGGTTAGGGTTAGGGTTAGGGTTAGGGTTAGGGTTAGGGTTAGGGTTAGGGTTAGGGTTAGGGTTAGGGTTAGGGTTAGGGTTAGGGTTAGGGTTAGGGTTAGGGTTAGGGTTAGGGTTAGGGTTAGGGTTAGGGTTAGGGTTAGGGTTAGGGTTAGGGTTAGGGTTAGGGTTAGGGTTAGGGTTAGGGTTAGGGGGTTAGGGTTAGGGTTAGGGTTAGGGTTAGGGTTAGGGTTAGGGTTAGGGTTAGGGTTAGGGTTAGGGTTAGGGTTAGGGTTAGGGTTAGGGTTAGGGTTAGGGTTAGGGTTAGGGTTAGGGTTAGGGTTAGGGTTAGGGTTAGGGTTAGGGTTAGGGTTAGGGTTAGGGTTAGGGTTAGGGTTAGGGTTAGGGTTAGGGTTAGGGTTAGGGTTAGGGTTAGGGTTAGGGTTAGGGTTAGGGTTAGGGTTAGGGTTAGGGTTAGGGTTAGGGTTAGGGTTAGGGTTAGGGTTAGGGTTAGGGTTAGGGTTAGGGTTAGGGTTAGGGTTAGGGTTAGGGTTAGGGTTAGGGTTAGGGTTAGGGTTAGGGTTAGGGTTAGGGTTAGGGTTAGGGTTAGGGTTAGGGTTAGGGTTAGGGTTAGGGTTAGGGTTAGGGTTAGGGTTAGGGTTAGGGTTAGGGTTAGGGTTAGGGTTAGGGTTAGGGTTAGGGTTAGGGTTAGGGTTAGGGTTAGGGTTAGGGTTAGGGTTAGGGTTAGGGTTAGGGTTAGGGTTAGGGTTAGGGTTAGGGTTAGGGTTAGGGTTAGGGTTAGGGTTAGGGTTAGGGTTAGGGTTAGGGTTAGGGTTAGGGTTAGGGTTAGGGTTAGGGTTAGGGTTAGGGTTAGGGTTAGGGTTAGGGTTAGGGTTAGGGTTAGGGTTAGGGTTAGGGTTAGGGTTAGGGTTAGGGTTAGGGTTAGGGTTAGGGTTAGGGTTAGGGTTAGGGTTAGGGTTAGGGTTAGGGTTAGGGTTAGGGTTAGGGTTAGGGTTAGGGTTAGGGTTAGGGTTAGGGTTAGGGTTAGGGTTAGGGTTAGGGTTAGGGTTAGGGTTAGGGTTAGGGTTAGGGTTAGGGTTAGGGTTAGGGTTAGGGTTAGGGTTAGGGTTAGGGTTAGGGTTAGGGTTAGGGTTAGGGTTAGGGTTAGGGTTAGGGTTAGGGTTAGGGTTAGGGTTAGGGTTAGGGTTAGGGTTAGGGTTAGGGTTAGGGTTAGGGTTAGGGTTAGGGTTAGGGTTAGGGTTAGGGTTAGGGTTAGGGTTAGGGTTAGGGTTAGGGTTAGGGTTAGGGTTAGGGTTAGGGTTAGGGTTAGGGTTAGGGTTAGGGTTAGGGTTAGGGTTAGGGTTAGGGTTAGGGTTAGGGTTAGGGTTAGGGTTAGGGTTAGGGTTAGGGTTAGGGTTAGGGTTAGGGTTAGGGTTAGGGTTAGGGTTAGGGTTAGGGTTAGGGTTAGGGTTAGGGTTAGGGTTAGGGTTAGGGTTAGGGTTAGGGTTAGGGTTAGGGTTAGGGTTAGGGTTAGGGTTAGGGTTAGGGTTAGGGTTAGGGTTAGGGTTAGGGTTAGGGTTAGGGTTAGGGTTAGGGTTAGGGTTAGGGTTAGGGTTAGGGTTAGGGTTAGGGTTAGGGTTAGGGTTAGGGTTAGGGTTAGGGTTAGGGTTAGGGTTAGGGTTAGGGTTAGGGTTAGGGTTAGGGTTAGGGTTAGGGTTAGGGTTAGGGTTAGGGTTAGGGTTAGGGTTAGGGTTAGGGTTAGGGTTAGGGTTAGGGTTAGGGTTAGGGTTAGGGTTAGGGTTAGGGTTAGGGTTAGGGTTAGGGTTAGGGTTAGGGTTAGGGTTAGGGTTAGGGTTAGGGTTAGGGTTAGGGTTAGGGTTAGGGTTAGGGTTAGGGTTAGGGTTAGGGTTAGGGTTAGGGTTAGGGTTAGGGTTAGGGTTAGGGTTAGGGTTAGGGTTAGGGTTAGGGTTAGGGTTAGGGTTAGGGTTAGGGTTAGGGTTAGGGTTAGGGTTAGGGTTAGGGTTAGGGTTAGGGTTAGGGTTAGGGTTAGGGTTAGGGTTAGGGTTAGGGTTAGGGTTAGGGTTAGGGTTAGGGTTAGGGTTAGGGTTAGGGTTAGGGTTAGGGTTAGGGTTAGGGTTAGGGTTAGGGTTAGGGTTAGGGTTAGGGTTAGGGTTAGGGTTAGGGTTAGGGTTAGGGTTAGGGTTAGGGTTAGGGTTAGGGTTAGGGTTAGGGTTAGGGTTAGGGTTAGGGTTAGGGTTAGGGTTAGGGTTAGGGTTAGGGTTAGGGTTAGGGTTAGGGTTAGGGTTAGGGTTAGGGTTAGGGTTAGGGTTAGGGTTAGGGTTAGGGTTAGGGTTAGGGTTAGGGTTAGGGTTAGGGTTAGGGTTAGGGTTAGGGTTAGGGTTAGGGTTAGGGTTAGGGTTAGGGTTAGGGTTAGGGTTAGGGTTAGGGTTAGGGTTAGGGTTAGGGTTAGGGTTAGGGTTAGGGTTAGGGTTAGGGTTAGGGTTAGGGTTAGGGTTAGGGTTAGGGTTAGGGTTAGGGTTAGGGTTAGGGTTAGGGTTAGGGTTAGGGTTAGGGTTAGGGTTAGGGTTAGGGTTAGGGTTAGGGTTAGGGTTAGGGTTAGGGTTAGGGTTAGGGTTAGGGTTAGGGTTAGGGTTAGGGTTAGGGTTAGGGTTAGGGTTAGGGTTAGGGTTAGGGTTAGGGTTAGGGTTAGGGTTAGGGTTAGGGTTAGGGTTAGGGTTAGGGTTAGGGTTAGGGTTAGGGTTAGGGTTAGGGTTAGGGTTAGGGTTAGGGTTAGGGTTAGGGTTAGGGTTAGGGTTAGGGTTAGGGTTAGGGTTAGGGTTAGGGTTAGGGTTAGGGTTAGGGTTAGGGTTAGGGTTAGGGTTAGGGTTAGGGTTAGGGTTAGGGTTAGGGTTAGGGTTAGGGTTAGGGTTAGGGTTAGGGTTAGGGTTAGGGTTAGGGTTAGGGTTAGGGTTAGGGTTAGGGTTAGGGTTAGGGTTAGGGTTAGGGTTAGGGTTAGGGTTAGGGTTAGGGTTAGGGTTAGGGTTAGGGTTAGGGTTAGGGTTAGGGTTAGGGTTAGGGTTAGGGTTAGGGTTAGGGTTAGGGTTAGGGTTAGGGTTAGGGTTAGGGTTAGGGTTAGGGTTAGGGTTAGGGTTAGGGTTAGGGTTAGGGTTAGGGTTAGGGTTAGGGTTAGGGTTAGGGTTAGGGTTAGGGTTAGGGTTAGGGTTAGGGTTAGGGTTAGGGTTAGGGTTAGGGTTAGGGTTAGGGTTAGGGTTAGGGTTAGGGTTAGGGTTAGGGTTAGGGTTAGGGTTAGGGTTAGGGTTAGGGTTAGGGTTAGGGTTAGGGTTAGGGTTAGGGTTAGGGTTAGGGTTAGGGTTAGGGTTAGGGTTAGGGTTAGGGTTAGGGTTAGGGTTAGGGTTAGGGTTAGGGTTAGGGTTAGGGTTAGGGTTAGGGTTAGGGTTAGGGTTAGGGTTAGGGTTAGGGTTAGGGTTAGGGTTAGGGTTAGGGTTAGGGTTAGGGTTAGGGTTAGGGTTAGGGTTAGGGTTAGGGTTAGGGTTAGGGTTAGGGTTAGGGTTAGGGTTAGGGTTAGGGTTAGGGTTAGGGTTAGGGTTAGGGTTAGGGTTAGGGTTAGGGTTAGGGTTAGGGTTAGGGTTAGGGTTAGGGTTAGGGTTAGGGTTAGGGTTAGGGTTAGGGTTAGGGTTAGGGTTAGGGTTAGGGTTAGGGTTAGGGTTAGGGTTAGGGTTAGGGTTAGGGTTAGGGTTAGGGTTAGGGTTAGGGTTAGGGTTAGGGTTAGGGTTAGGGTTAGGGTTAGGGTTAGGGTTAGGGTTAGGGTTAGGGTTAGGGTTAGGGTTAGGGTTAGGGTTAGGGTTAGGGTTAGGGTTAGGGTTAGGGTTAGGGTTAGGGTTAGGGTTAGGGTTAGGGTTAGGGTTAGGGTTAGGGTTAGGGTTAGGGTTAGGGTTAGGGTTAGGGTTAGGGTTAGGGTTAGGGTTAGGGTTAGGGTTAGGGTTAGGGTTAGGGTTAGGGTTAGGGTTAGGGTTAGGGTTAGGGTTAGGGTTAGGGTTAGGGTTAGGGTTAGGGTTAGGGTTAGGGTTAGGGTTAGGGTTAGGGTTAGGGTTAGGGTTAGGGTTAGGGTTAGGGTTAGGGTTAGGGTTAGGGTTAGGGTTAGGGTTAGGGTTAGGGTTAGGGTTAGGGTTAGGGTTAGGGTTAGGGTTAGGGTTAGGGTTAGGGTTAGGGTTAGGGTTAGGGTTAGGGTTAGGGTTAGGGTTAGGGTTAGGGTTAGGGTTAGGGTTAGGGTTAGGGTTAGGGTTAGGGTTAGGGTTAGGGTTAGGGTTAGGGTTAGGGTTAGGGTTAGGGTTAGGGTTAGGGTTAGGGTTAGGGTTAGGGTTAGGGTTAGGGTTAGGGTTAGGGTTAGGGTTAGGGTTAGGGTTAGGGTTAGGGTTAGGGTTAGGGTTAGGGTTAGGGTTAGGGTTAGGGTTAGGGTTAGGGTTAGGGTTAGGGTTAGGGTTAGGGTTAGGGTTAGGGTTAGGGTTAGGGTTAGGGTTAGGGTTAGGGTTAGGGTTAGGGTTAGGGTTAGGGTTAGGGTTAGGGTTAGGGTTAGGGTTAGGGTTAGGGTTAGGGTTAGGGTTAGGGTTAGGGTTAGGGTTAGGGTTAGGGTTAGGGTTAGGGTTAGGGTTAGGGTTAGGGTTAGGGTTAGGGTTAGGGTTAGGGTTAGGGTTAGGGTTAGGGTTAGGGTTAGGGTTAGGGTTAGGGTTAGGGTTAGGGTTAGGGTTAGGGTTAGGGTTAGGGTTAGGGTTAGGGTTAGGGTTAGGGTTAGGGTTAGGGTTAGGGTTAGGGTTAGGGTTAGGGTTAGGGTTAGGGTTAGGGTTAGGGTTAGGGTTAGGGTTAGGGTTAGGGTTAGGGTTAGGGTTAGGGTTAGGGTTAGGGTTAGGGTTAGGGTTAGGGTTAGGGTTAGGGTTAGGGTTAGGGTTAGGGTTAGGGTTAGGGTTAGGGTTAGGGTTAGGGTTAGGGTTAGGGTTAGGGTTAGGGTTAGGGTTAGGGTTAGGGTTAGGGTTAGGGTTAGGGTTAGGGTTAGGGTTAGGGTTAGGGTTAGGGTTAGGGTTAGGGTTAGGGTTAGGGTTAGGGTTAGGGTTAGGGTTAGGGTTAGGGTTAGGGTTAGGGTTAGGGTTAGGGTTAGGGTTAGGGTTAGGGTTAGGGTTAGGGTTAGGGTTAGGGTTAGGGTTAGGGTTAGGGTTAGGGTTAGGGTTAGGGTTAGGGTTAGGGTTAGGGTTAGGGTTAGGGTTAGGGTTAGGGTTAGGGTTAGGGTTAGGGTTAGGGTTAGGGTTAGGGTTAGGGTTAGGTTAGGGTTAGGGTTAGGGTTAGGGTTAGGGTTAGGGTTAGGGTTAGGGTTAGGGTTAGGGTTAGGGTTAGGGTTAGGGTTAGGGTTAGGGTTAGGGTTAGGGTTAGGGTTAGGGTTAGGGTTAGGGTTAGGGTTAGGGTTAGGGTTAGGGTTAGGGTTAGGGTTAGGGTTAGGGTTAGGGTTAGGGTTAGGGTTAGGGTTAGGGTTAGGGTTAGGGTTAGGGTTAGGGTTAGGGTTAGGGTTAGGGTTAGGGTTAGGGTTAGGGTTAGGGTTAGGGTTAGGGTTAGGGTTAGGGTTAGGGTTAGGGTTAGGGTTAGGGTTAGGGTTAGGGTTAGGGTTAGGGTTAGGGTTAGGGTTAGGGTTAGGGTTAGGGTTAGGGTTAGGGTTAGGGTTAGGGTTAGGGTTAGGGTTAGGGTTAGGGTTAGGGTTAGGGTTAGGGTTAGGGTTAGGGTTAGGGTTAGGGTTAGGGTTAGGGTTAGGGTTAGGGTTAGGGTTAGGGTTAGGGTTAGGGTTAGGGTTAGGGTTAGGGTTAGGGTTAGGGTTAGGGTTAGGGTTAGGGTTAGGGTTAGGGGGTTAGGGTAGGGTTAGGGTTAGGGTTAGGGTTAGGGTTAGGGTTAGGGTTAGGGTTAGGGTTAGGGTTAGGGTTAGGGTTAGGGTTAGGGTTAGGGTTAGGGTTAGGGTTAGGGTTAGGGTTAGGGTTAGGGTTAGGGTTAGGGTTAGGGTTAGGGTTAGGGTTAGGGTTAGGGTTAGGGTTAGGGTTAGGGTTAGGGTTAGGGTTAGGGTTAGGGTTAGGGTTAGGGTTAGGGTTAGGGTTAGGGTTAGGGTTAGGGTTAGGGTTAGGGTTAGGGTTAGGGTTAGGGTTAGGGTTAGGGTTAGGGTTAGGGTTAGGGTTAGGGTTAGGGTTAGGGTTAGGGTTAGGGTTAGGGTTAGGGTTAGGGTTAGGGTTAGGGTTAGGGTTAGGGTTAGGGTTAGGGTTAGGGTTAGGGTTAGGGTTAGGGTTAGGGTTAGGGTTAGGGTTAGGGTTAGGGTTAGGGTTAGGGTTAGGGTTAGGGTTAGGGTTAGGGTTAGGGTTAGGGTTAGGGTTTAGGGTTAGGGTTAGGGTTAGGGTTAGGGTTAGGGTTAGGGTTAGGGTTAGGGTTAGGGTTAGGGTTAGGGTTAGGGTTAGGGTTAGGGTTAGGGTTAGGGTTAGGGTTAGGGTTAGGGTTAGGGTTAGGGTTAGGGTTAGGGTTAGGGTTAGGGTTAGGGTTAGGGTTAGGGTTAGGGTTAGGGTTAGGGTTAGGGTTAGGGTTAGGGTTAGGGTTAGGGTTAGGGTTAGGGTTAGGGTTAGGGTTAGGGTTAGGGTTAGGGTTAGGGTTAGGGTTAGGGTTAGGGTTAGGGTTAGGGTTAGGGTTAGGGTTAGGGTTAGGGTTAGGGTTAGGGTTAGGGTTAGGGTTAGGGTTAGGGTTAGGGTTAGGGTTAGGGTTAGGGTTAGGGTTAGGGTTAGGGTTAGGGTTAGGGTTAGGGTTAGGGTTAGGGTTAGGGTTAGGGTTAGGGTTAGGGTTAGGGTTAGGGTTAGGGTTAGGGTTAGGGTTAGGGTTAGGGTTAGGGTTAGGGTTAGGGTTTAGGGTTAGGGTTAGGGTTAGGGTTAGGGTTAGGGTTAGGGTTAGGGTTAGGGTTAGGGTTAGGGTTAGGGTTAGGGTTAGGGTTAGGGTTAGGGTTAGGGTTAGGGTTAGGGTTAGGGTTAGGGTTAGGGTTAGGGTTAGGGTTAGGGTTAGGGTTAGGGTTAGGGTTAGGGTTAGGGTTAGGGTTAGGGTTAGGGTTAGGGTTAGGGTTAGGGTTAGGGTTAGGGTTAGGGTTAGGGTTAGGGTTAGGGTTAGGGTTAGGGTTAGGGTTAGGGTTAGGGTTAGGGTTAGGGTTAGGGTTAGGGTTAGGGTTAGGGTTAGGGTTAGGGTTAGGGTTAGGGTTAGGGTTAGGGTTAGGGTTAGGGTTAGGGTTAGGGTTAGGGTTAGGGTTAGGGTTAGGGTTAGGGTTAGGGTTAGGGTTAGGGTTAGGGTTAGGGTTAGGGTTAGGGTTAGGGTTAGGGTTAGGGTAGGGTTAGGGTTAGGGTTAGGGTTAGGGTTAGGG